>CM064879.1:77089349-78469612 GCA_003313485.2 Penstemon barbatus
AAAAGGGGGAAGAGAGGATATTTGGGCAGAAAAGAGTTGGACCTTCTGTTGAATTGGAAGCTGAAGATGATGCTGAAGGAACAGAAGTATTAGAAGAGTCTGCTGATGAAAATGATAGGAATGAAGCAGCAAATGAAGGCACAAGCAGATTAGCAGATGAAAAGATCACAGAAAAAGAAGAAGATGATAAGGAGATAGCTGAAGAATTTGAAGAAACTGAAGCTGAAGCAAAAGCTAAATCTGATAAGGAAATAGCTGCTGCTAAGGATTCAGCTGAAGAACAGCTTGATCCTGATACTAAAAAGAAGAAGCTAGAGCTGTTGAAGCAGAAGTTGGAAGTTGGAACTTCCAAACCTGCTGATGAATCAGAAAAAGAAGACAAGGAAGCTGAAGAAGAAAAGAAAGAAGAAGACTAGTTTAGACTAGATTTCTTTACTTTAAAAACCTTGTAATCTTTTACTTTGCATCTTTTACTCTTCAAAACTTGTAAAATGTAATCAATTCAATATCTATAAAATTGAAAGTTTGACTCCAACAGATTATTTCTATCTCAGAAATTTTTGAGGATCAAAACTTTAGTTTAGGTACAGGTACTTAGCTGAGGTTTTGTCATCATCAAAAAGGGGGAAATTGTTGGATGAAGATGAAGTGCAAAGAAGTCAGAAATTAAGGGAAGGTTTTGATAATTTCCAAAACATCATAATCAGCTAAGTATGGAAGCTTAGTTCCCTTAGAAGAATTTTGAACAAGTAAAAGAAGACATCAGAAGAGTTCAAAGTTCGAAGCTCAGAAGACTAGTGATCTCTTGCTGAATCAGCGAACAGAAGGGTAGATCATCAGCCGAGTCAAATCAGATGAGTTCAGTATTTGATCAGCAGAGTATCTATCAGCGGAGTCGTTTTGATCAGCAGAGTAGAAGAGATCAAGAGATTAGTCCAACGGTAATAAATGCACCCGGTGTAATAAATGCTGTAAGAGAAGGATAGTAATGGCAAATGATTGAAGATATCCTCGGATCAGCAGAGTGCATTAAATGCAGCATTAAATGCGATGGACAGAAAGGTACTGTACACTGTACGACTGCTGCAGGGAGCCGTTTCAAAAAGAGCTGAAGAATGGATTTGAAGATGTGATTTCCTTCAACGGTCATAAATTCAAATCCAAGTATAAATAGAGCAAAGTTCGAAGAGAGAGACACACAACAACAATCAGAGATTTTGATTTTGAAGCAGAATTTTTCTAAGTCTCAAAAGCTCGAACAGCTCACTCGTCTGGTGGAAGTCATCTGTTGACAGAAACCCAGTTGAAGAAAATAGAAAAATACGATCTGAGTGATCTTGTATTTAGCTGAGTGTTGTGCGGAGTTGTGATCCATCTTTGTGAGTGATCAAACTTCAGAGAGTAGAATTTCTAAGTGATTTTCTATTGTGAGCTTACAGCCTTCTCATTAGTTGTTTAGGTGTAAGTGGAGAAATATTGTAATCTGAGTGATTATAGTATAACCCAGAATCTGTGTGATCTGGAAGAGTGGACTAAAGGATTTTTATCCATATAACCACTATAAAAATTCTTTGTGTTATCTTGCATTTAAAGTTTTCTTGCTTATTTAAAGTTTGCATATTTAAACACTCTGAATTATTTGAAAAGATTTTAAAACAGAAGGAGTTTGTAAAAACTGGGGATAAAATCTTTCAAGAACTAAGTCTACTTGTGAAAAACACTTTGAAACAATCCGCTGCAAGTAAACTCTTTGAAAAACTGTTTTACTGAAAAACAGCTAAGTTACTGTAAGAAGAGTGGTCAGTCGTCTGTTCAAGATTTGTTCACGATCAGACTAGTCTGCTTACTGTTCTTCATCAGCTTAGTCTGCTGACAGAAGACTGAAAAGTTTTTAAGTTCAAAAATTTTCAGAGGTCTATTCACCCCCCCCTCTAGACCTCATCTGACCACTTGGGACCAACACGCGCCCCTCTTTAAAGCAGGTGCCGCCAAATGGCGGCACCTGATTCGTCCGTTTTTTTTTTTTTTTTTTTTTCTTTTGTGTTGTATTGATGTGTGTATTTATATATTTATGTTGTGTATTTATTTATATTGTTGTGTATTTAAATCTAATTAATGTTGTGTTTTGTTGTAATTAATGTGTTTTTTTAATTAGTATTTTATTTTAATTAATGTGATAGGTTTTAATTATATATTATATTATATGATTAATTATTTAAAGTAACAAATAATTGTTTTATTTTGTTTTGTATTTATGTGTAATAATTAGTGTATTTATGTATATTGTTGTGTATTCAAACCTAATTAATGTTCTTTAATTAAAATCTAATAGTATGGTTAATTATCTAAATAAATGGGCAAAAAAGAAATGGAATTTTTTTTTCCTTTGGAAGAAAATAGGCAAAACTAGAAATGGAATTTAATTAATACTCCGTATTAAAAAAATTAAAACTATAATAGTAATAGGTGAGAGTGGGCAAAGGAAAAAAATGGAATTAATTCTCCCACGGAGCCCCAACCATTGGAGACGACCAGGCAGGACCCCGGGCTGGCCCTGGCTAGCCCGGGCTCCAGAGTCCGGGGCTAGCCCTCAACCATTGGAGATGGCCTAAGAATGTGGCAGCCCACTCCTCAAAATTGGGCCCTATGTGGGCCGAACCCCCGGGTTCATGTTCTCCTTGCATGGTATAACCTAAGAGTTGCTAATTTTCTTAATTTAAAACGTAATAACATAAATTAAGCATACGATAAATCCAAGTCAAAACAAATCCGTTATATTGGAGTTGGGGTAATCGTACCGTCAAAGAGATAATCACACAAGCATACGTAACATGAACATAATATTCAAACTACATCATTTAGCCCTAAAACAAGGCAACGACACAAAAGTGGCAAAAGCAAAACAAAACGGAGGACAATCCCTCAATAACCAACCGGATTCCAGAAATTAGAACTGCAACTCAACCATCAGAAGCCTGAGCCTCCTGAATCTGAAAAGGATAATAAAATGAACACGTAACTTGATTTATCAATGTGCATCTTCACCTTTAAACAAAGACTAATAGCTACAATTAAGATAAAAAGTGTAATTTCATAAAGTGAAAAGTACTTTTAAAAAACTACATTCTTTTCGATACAGTATGGTAGACTTCTAACCAGGAAACCTGAATTCGAGAGATCAAAGGCGCTAGGATCGAGGATTCACGCCTTCCCTGGAAGGTCCGCTATAAAATAAAAGAAAAAGACCGCTATAGAAAGCCCCTAAAAAGCAGCTACATATAGGTGGAGAACAGCCATCAGACCGGATTTGTCATAAAATTTAGATTCTTTCCTTTCCTTCCTTATCAGTAAACAAAATTTTAAAGTACGAGATTGAAAGTGTTGAGGTTTCATCCTACAGATGATATACAATTTCTCCAATTGACATTTTATATATAACTATAGGCAACTTTCCTATAAAAATCAATCATATTGTAAATATATTTCAATTTCTAGTAAATATTAAAAATGGACAAGAATTTCAAAATGAAGATAAATAATCATGGAGTGTAATCAATTCATGATATTATCTAATTTTAAGTATACCTGATTCCACCATGGAAGCCTCGGTTCTAACATACGGAGTTTTATGTCTACTTCACCCCTTTTGTCAGGAAATTTCAATTTGTAGAATTGTATAACCATATTCCACTTTTGTTCAAAACTATCAGGTGTTTTAGCCATTTCAAGTCGCAGAAGTACATCATCGTCCTTCTCCCAAGGGAGCCTACAGAAAAAAAAATCCGAATAAATAGTTTTTAAAAATTGGGGCAAAAAAATACCGAAGAAATATAAATAACTAGTTCAAAAAATTGGGGAAAGCTCCACACCTGGATATTGATTGTAGATCTGGAGACACCAACGGTTGATATGTCACAAAGTAATCCAATAATTCATCAAAATAGCCAAGTTCCACGGCCTTCAACATCACTTCATGTTCCTGCCGATTGAGGAATTTTGCCATAACCGACCACCTGTCGTGAGATGTTTTACACGTGTACTGTAGAAGACGTCTTAAGGAGTTATTTTCTTCCTCCGGCCAATTTGACCAGCTATCATCAACATTACCGTTCAAATCCAAATCCAAATCCATTGAATCCAAATCCATTATCTAGGTCGGTAGTTTAAGGAGAAATAAACGGAATAGAAGAAAAAAGAATAGGATAACAGGCGGCGGCGCTGAGAAGTGTTTGTTAGGGTTTGTTTGTGGCTTTAAAGAATAATGAATAAGATTTTAAACATATTAGAGAAAAAAAGGCCTGATTTTCAGCTGGGTATAGCCAATTAGCCCACAAATACAAATCATTTGCTGATTTGCATTATTCCATTTCTTTAACTATTATAAGAACGTGGCAGCCCACTCCTCAAAATTGGGCCCTATGTGGGCCGAACCCCCGGGTTCATGTTCTCCTTGCATGGTATAACCTAAGAGTTGCTAATTTTCTTAATTTAATACGTAATAACATAAATTAAGCATACGATAAATCCAAGTCAAAACAAATCCGTTATATTGGAGTTGGGGTAATCGTACCGTCAAAGAGATAATCACACAAGCATACGTAACATGAACATAATATTCAAACTACATCATTTAGCCCTAAAACAAGGCAACGACACAAAAGTGGCTAAAGCAAAACAAAACGGAGGACAATCCCTCAATAACCAACCGGATTCCAGAAATTAGAACTGCAACTCAACCATCAGAAGCCTGAGCCTCCTGAATCTGAAAAGGATAATAAAATGAACACGTAACTTGATTTATCAGTGTGCATCTTCACCTTTAAACAAAGACTAATAGCTACAATTAAGATAAAAAGTGTAATTTCATAAAGTGAAAAGTACTTTTAAAAAACTACATTCTTTTCGATACAGTATGGTAGACTTCTAACCAGGAAACCTGAATTCGAGAGATCAAAGGCGCTAGGATCGAGGATTCACGCCTTCCCTGGAAGGTCCGCTATAAAATAAAAGAAAAAGACCGCTATAGAAAGCCCCTAAGAAGCAGCTACATATAGGTGAAGAACAACAATCGGACCGGATTTGTCATAAAATTTAGATTCTTTCCTTTCCTTCCTTATCAGTAAACAAAATTTTAAAGTACGAGATTGAAAGTGTTGAGGATTCATCCTACAGATGATATACAATTTCTCCAATTGACATCTTATATATAACTATAGGCAACTTTCCTATAAAAATCAATCATATTGTCAATATATTTCAATTTCTAGTAAATATTAAAAATGGACAAGAATTTCAAAATGAAGATAAATAATCATGGAGTGTAATCAATTCATGATATTATCTAATTTTAAGTATACCGATTCCACCATGGAAGCCTCAGTTCTAACATACGGAGTTTTATGTCTACTTCACCCCTTTTGTCAGGAAATTTCAATTTGTAGAATTGTATAACCATATTCCACTTTTGTTCAAAACTATCAGGTGTTTTAGCCATTTCAAGTCGCAGAAGTACATCATCGTCCTTCTCCCAAGGGAGCCTACAAAAAAAAAATCTGAATAAATAATTTTTAAAAATTGGGGCAAAAAAATACCGAAGAAATATAAATAACTAGTTCAAAAAATTGGGGAAAGCTCCACACCTGGATATTGATTGTAGATCTGGAGACACCAACGGTTGATATGTCACAAAGTAATCCAATAATTCATCAAAATAGCAAAGTTCCACGGCCTTCAACATCACTTTATGTTCCTGCCGATTGAGGAATTTTGCCATAACCGACCACCTGTCGTGGGATGTTTTACACGTGTACTGTAGAAGACGTCTTAAGGAGTTATTTTCTTCCTCCGGCCAATTTGACCAGCTATCATCAACATTACCGTTCAAATCCATTGAATCCAAATCCATTATCTAGGTCGGTAGTTTAAGGAGAAATAAACGGAATAGAAGAAAAAAGAAGAGGATAGCATGCGGCGGCGCTGAGAAGTGTTTGTTAGGGTTTGTTTGTGGCTTTAAAGAATAATGAATAAGATTTTAAATATATTAGAGAAAAAAAGGCCTGGTTTTCAGCTGGGTATAGCCCATTAGCCCACAATACCAAATCATTTGCTGATTTGCATTATTCCATTTCTTTAACTATTTTCTATTTAGTAAAATTTTAATCCACGAGAATTTTTTTACCTAGGGTCAAAAATCAAAATGTTAAGTACTATATTAGATGAATAAATATAATTTGAATACGGATTTTTAATGGATCAGATCAACTTAGATCCATATTCATTATATTTATTTTGAATTACGAATCTTTTTAATTCGATTAAGTCCATCGTACTTTTAATCGGGTATAAATTGTAACTAATCGGATTGAATACGAATTAAAATCCGCCCCAATGACAACACTAGATTCTATCTTACTTTTTTTTTTTTTTATATAGTTTCCACCGTCTTTTATATGTGCCGAAGAAACACATTTGGGCCAAAAGAAATCCCATTTACATGGTAAAATTTTATATTTGGTCCTCTAATGTTGTTTCATTTTCAAAATCGTCATTTAATGTGGTACACTATCATTTTACATAATTGTCAATTTTAGTCCTTTCTAGTCGGAATTTTTTAACTTCGCTTGAAAATGGCACGTGTCCATTACATGACAGTTGAAATTGAAAATTTTGAGATTTTGGATGCAACATTGACATGTGAGATTGTGGAAAAAACATAAGAATTCCTTCCAAAATTAATTTTTCCCCTAACATGTCATCTATAAACGTTTATTTTTATTATGTGGACATGTTTACTTAAATTTTATTTTGTAAATTCATATCCTCAAATTTTCCAATTTTTGCAATAAAACTAGCAATTTTTTACAAATTAACATCTTATATCAAATCCTGGAAGTTTCTATTTTTTGCAACACAACCCCACAAAGTTTCAATTGTTGCACTAAACCTCTAAAATGATGCTTTTATCCTTTAGAAACTATTAAAAAATTGAACAAAGAGTGTTTGTGCTCACCAAACACGGTTGCAATACCTTAAACTCAATTACTAATAAGTCGATCCCATCAAAGTGGCACTATATAGATATAAACAAAACAACTGTCGCCCCAGGGCATATCTCCAACTGGTCGACCAATAATCCATAAGGCTTGCTCCAGCGGCAAGGGTGGGGGTTCGAATCCCATCTGGAACTTGGATGGAAGCATTTCTATGGGTCTATCTAAGGGTCATTTGTGGTGAAGACTCCTTTGTGCGCAGAGTGTACAGCAGTATGGTGGGAACCCGGGGCTTGGTGGAGGCACATCCTGCGATTTACATCCTTCAGGATTCTAGGGCAAGGGTTCTGAGGGTCCAGGATTAGTCGAGTGTAAGCTTGTACACCTGGGTTATCAAAAAAAAAAAAAAACAAAACAACTGTCAATAAATAAGTAGATGTGAAACATTAAACTGCTATCTTTATTGACAGATTGTTATATTTAAATAGAGTCGTTGTGATGGCATCGACTTATTAATTAGTAATCGTGTTTTGTGAGGTAGAACACAATTTTGTTCAATTTTTGAATGATGTCTGAAGGATAAATGCGTCATTTTAGAGGTTTAGTGCCACAATTGAAAATTTTTGGGGGTTTTGTTGCAACAAATAGAAGAATTCAGGATGTGAAATAAGATATGAATTTGTAAAAAAAATGGGGGTTTTATTGCAATAAATAAAAAAAAATAGGATTTGAAATTAAATGTCAATTTGTAGCTTTTTGGAGGGTTTATTGCAATAATTAGAAGATTTTAGGATGTAGAATCTGCAAAATTAAATTTAATAAAAGGGTGAAATACACTTTCCCCACTTAAAGTATAGGGTTGATATTAGTTACCCCCCTAAAGTATCACTTGTACCACTTATCCCCATCTGTTATAGTTTTGGAGTTTTTATTCCAAAAATCCCCCTCGTCCCTTTCATGATAACAAATTTCTTCATTAATTATCAAAAAAAAATTTGTCTCTTTATTAAATATGAATTCATCCATCCACCAACACAACATTATGTTTCAATTTCTTCATTTATTTATTTTTTTCTTTTTTCGATCTCATATTTTTTCTGTATTTTCATCTTATTTTTTTCTTTATTTCTGTAACAATTTGTTTTCTTCTTCATTTATTTATTTTTTTCTTTTTTCGATCTCATATTTTTTCTGTATTTTCATCTTATTTTTTTCTTTATTTCTGTAACAATTTGTTTTCTTTATTTTCGGTTTCAATTTTTTTATTTCTACCTCAATATTTTTCTTTATATTTTTCTCAATTTTTATTTGGTGATAATTGTTTCATCTATTTTCGCTACGAATATTATTCAAAATGTAGATTAATTCTCCTTTATTTTCTTTCTCGCAAAATTCAAGCTTGACACAGACCCACACTATTGGTAATTATTATGTTGGTATTCATGAATTTACTTCTGATTAGTAATAGATGTATAAAGAAGTTAACGTAATTTTAGATTGATGCATTAACGATACAAGTCTGAGTCAAGTCCAAATTTTTAAAGTAAAATTTTGAACCAAATAAAATTCGAGACAAATTGTAAAAAAAAAAAAATTGAGATATAAATAAAGAAAACAAATTGAAACGGAAATAAAGGAAAAAATTAGATGAAAATAACTGAGACCAGAAACCGAATGAAACAAAAGACATGAATAAATTGAAACATAATATTGTTTGGCGAATTGATGAATTCATAAATATTTTTCTTTTTCTTTTTTGTAAAATTAATAAACAAAAAGTTTATTGTTATAAAAGGGGCAGGGGTAATTGTGGAATAAAATGTTCATTATTATAATAGAGGGGGGTAAGTGTTATAATTGATATTTCAGTAAAGTAACTGGTACCACCTTAATACTTTAAGAGGGTAAATTGTATTTCACCCTTAATAAAATAATCAAACCTGTGCTGAGGCCATCTCCAATGGTTGAGGGCTAGCCCCGGGCTCTGGAGCCCGGGCTAGCCCAGGGCCAGCCCGGGGCCCTGCCTGGTCGTCTCCAATGGTTGGGGCTCCGTGAGGGAATTAATTCCATTTTTTTCCTTTGCCCACTCTCACCTATTAATATTATAGTTTTAAATTTTTTAATATTAATATTAATAATAGTAATTATATTAGTACTCGTAATTAGTACTAATATAATTATTAATTATATTAAAATATTAATATTAAATAGAATATTTAATTAAAGTAACTTAAAATTAATACATAATACGCAAAACTCTCACCTATTAATATTATAGTTTTATTTTTTTAAATACGGAGTATTAATTAAAATAACACATTAATTACAACAATACACAACATTAATTACACAACATAATCAAGGAAAATAAAATAAAAATAGTCCTAAAGCTCCTTATAAACCTCATAAACATAGTGTTGGAAAAAGTAAGTTAATGGACCATTTTGGACGTAATTTAAGTGGGATCCACTTTGAGTAAAGAGTCGGGTCTTGACGAAATTATATTCTACTCCGTGAGTAGATTAAAATGGTATATAGTACGTTCAAATCAGAGTACGAGTGAATGAGAAATTAAATCTCAAAGTTCACATATGTAATGGGAAAAATTGGAAAGAAATAGACTAATCTCACATTGGAAGTGTGATAAGAAAAACTTGGGTTTATATATGATTTCTAAACCATAAGGGTTAAGAAATTATTACTAGAAGGTTCCCTCCTTTCGCGCAGGGGGGGGGGGTGCAAATCTTGGTTCGGATTACTAATCGGCCCTTCAAGACTTGTGCGTGCCCGCGACCTGCGCACACGGATGTCGTCCCAAAAAGCCTACTCGGTCGAGCCTAATTTTGCTATTTTCTTCCAAATTCCATTTCTTTTTTGCCAATTTCTATAAATAATTAACCATGCTATTAATAAAAATAACACATTAATTATACAATGCAAGAAAAATCAATTAAAACGAAAAAAAAAAAGGGAACGGCCCATTTAAATAACACATTAATTAATTACAATAACACATTAATTAAAATTACATACAACACATTAAATTATACACATAAAAATTAACCATATCAAAATTAACCATTTAAATTTATACACACACATTAAATTATACACATAAATCATTAAAAGAAAAACAAAAAAAAAAAGAAAAGGAACGGCCAATCAGGTGCCGCCACTTGGCGGCACCTGTTTTGAAGAGGGGCGCGTGTTTACACGAGCCCCCTTTCTTCCCCAAAATCCCACGCGGGACCGCGGGCTGCCCTGCGGTCTCCGCGCAGTGCACAGCCCGCGGCCCCGCCCATTCCGCCCCGTTGCCGATCCCGAACCCGAGCCCGAGCCCTCTCCGTCTCCAACCGTTTCCCCAGCCCAGCCCGACCCCGACCCCGGCCCCGCAAGCACCATTGGAGATTACCTGATGTACACATGAAAAAAGTAAACTATGACCATTTATATTGGTCATATGCGTCTCACATGTCAATTTTGCCTCCAAAATCAAAAAATTCTCAATTTCAAGTGTTACATGATGGCCATGAGATATTTTTCAGCAAAATTAAAGTTTTTCGACCAAAAATGACTAAAATTAACACTTGTGTAAAACACAAAAGATGTAAAATGGAGGGTGCCAGGACGAATTTCAAAATGAGGCCACATCAAAGGGCAAAAAATGGAGTTATGCATCTTATCCCATTTATGTAAATATTTTCTAATGAGTAAAGTTTTAATCCACGAGATTTTTTTTACCTATAGTCAAAATGTTAAGTAATACTCCATCCATCCCATTTATTTTGCTTTATTTGCTACTGTATCAGGTCAAATTTTTCAATCTCTTAATTGAATTATCATATTAAATTATTCAAGTTTGTGGTATATTAAACCTTTTAAATTTTAATATATATGATGTCATATGATATTATCAACTTATTAGGTAAACATATTAATTAAATCATTTATTATAATTTTTTTAAATTTAGTCAAGTTGACCAGTTGACTATACCAAGGAAGCAAAATAAATTAGACGAAGGAAGTATATTATATGAACATATATAATTCGATTACAGATTTTTAATGGATCAGATCAACTTAGATCTATATTCGCTCAATTTATTTCGAATTACGGATCTTTTTATCGGACCAGATTCTTCGAATTTTAATCGTATATAAATCCTAATAAATCGGATCGAATACGGACTAAAATTCGCCCCATCGACAACCCTATAGTTCCTATAGTATTTTTTTATACAGTTTCCATCTTCTTTTATATGTGCCAAAGATTCATATTTGGCCCCTAGAAAAATCCGCTTTACATTCAATTGTATCCGTTAGTTGTGCTAGAATTATTTAAGGGTAAATAAAAATGATGGTACTCATTATCTATAACACTTTACATAGTCGTATTTCTTTTTCCATATTAGTAAGGGTGGGCATTCGGGACCGGAGATCGAGTACCCGTCCCGTCCCAGTCGGGATTCTACAATTTGGGACGGTAAATTTGAGCATTTTTTGGGTTTTCCCGAAAACCCAACAAAGAAAATTAGGGCGGGATGCGGGTATTGTCCCACACCCGAATCTCGATTTTTTTTATTAACCCCAAATTTCATATTATCCGAAAGACAGTAGTCCTTTCTATGTTTGTGTAAAAGATGTGTTTGGTTGGCCTCAATGTGAAATAGACTAGAATTGAAATAAAATGAATGCATGGTGTGCCAATGTCCGTGTGTGCGACTATAACGTAAAATTAAATAGCGGGATCGAGTGAATAATTATGTGCCTTGATAAAGATCTTGACTTCTAATCAAACAATTCTTCGAATTTGGCAAATATTACCCCTAATTCTTTTCTATGCCTATATGGTTGCAAACTTAAACAATTTATGATAGTTTTTATGTAATGCCAAAACTTAAGTAAAAACGGCTACTTGATGTTCGATTTAATTTAAAAGTAGGTAATAGTGTTAAGTTAGCAGATTGTATATCAAATGGTTCAAATTTGCATATCATACCAGTTCAAAGATTTAACACCTTGACTATCAGCATACTGTAAAAGTGTTCGATATAATGGAAAGTAACACATAAAATTCAAAATAAATGGAAATCAGAAACGCAATTCGACCGAGAACGGTCCACGTGGATTCAAAGCCAAACACAAACTAATTTAGTGCAAACCGAACCATTGCTATTTGGTTTTATCTTCGGTATTCAAACTATTTTGGTGTCCGGTTAAGTTCGGTTTTTGTTTGGTTAACCGAACTTAATTAAACACCGAATTATGGGCTTCAAACTATCGAATTAGTTTATTACCTAGCCGGCCAGCCCATTTGAAATTTTGAATACCCTCTCTACTTGGTCTAATTACTTGAATTCAGCCCAACAAAAGTATCCATTCCAATTATTTATTTGAAACTCTAAAACTCTTTAATTTTATGTATGGATCGAAATTTCGTTTCGAATGTATATTTCGGTTCGTCAAATACTGGAAATTTTTCAAGACTTTTCGGAAATGTTTCGAAAACACTAAGGAAAAATTGTAAAAGGGTTACTAAATTTAGAAAAATAACAGAGTTTAAGGCAAACAAATGGTTTCGGAATTACATCTTGTTTTCGTTTCACTTGATTCAAAAAGGAAACTTTTCGATGTTTTCGACGGAAAAGATGAAAATTTTGATCCATGATTTTATGGATTGTAGAATTTTTTCTTCGGTTATAAAAAAAAAGATGAAAATGAAGAAAAAAATTTGAGATCGAAAAAAGGAAGGTAAAAAAAATGAAAAAATTAAAACATAATGTTATTTGGTGAATGAATGGATTCACAACTAATAAAGAAGTAATTTTATTTTGATAAATTAATAAGAAATGAAAGGGACGGGTATATTTTTGGAATAAAAACTACCAAACTATAAAAGAGGGGGGTAAGTGTTACAATTGATACTTTAGGGGGTAACTGATACCATATTCATAATTTAAGGGGGAAACTGTATTTCACCCTTTATTTTATGATTTGAGGATTGTTAACTATTTATTTCATGTTTAATGATGTTTAGTGCTAAGGGGTTACTTGGAATTTGTAATTGACATTTTTTTGTTTGTAAATGCTCTATTTATATTATTATATTGGCAAAATTGTAGAAAACGTCTCAAATTAGTTAGTGATTTTGGGTTTATGTCCCAAACTATATCACCTCACCTAATTTCATCATGTAATGTAATATTTTCTCGGAATATTGTCCCAAACTAATTACTAATTTTGGTTTTTTGTCCCAAACTATATACTAGCCGAATTCGTCCCATAATTTATCATTTTGCATGAATTTGGTCCCAATATTAAATTTTTAATTTAATAAAAATGACGGTTCAATCTTGTAATTAGTTCGGGACGAATTCTGTAATATTATATAATTGTTCATGCTAAAATTCGCCACATCATGACACGTAAGCAGCCATGTGGCAATTTAACTGACACATGCACAATTTTCGACTCATAATTAACGGTGAGACGATAATCTAAAAAACTATTAAATTACAGGATAAAATTTGGTGAGATGATATAGTTTGAGATGAAAACCCAATATCACTGATTAATTTGGGATGTTTTTTCTGCAATTTTACCTATTATATAGGTCTTTGTAAATTATATGTAGAGTAAACTTCGATTAAATCAAAATTAAATCGAACCGAGATTTTTTCAGTTAAAATAGATTAAGATGTTCGGTTCATTTTTCCGTTTTAAAAATCAAAAACCGAAACTTCAATTATGGTTCGGTTTCGACTGAATGAAGAACCTTAGATGCAAACAAGAAAAAGATGGAAGAGAGATAGAGAGAAAAAATGAAGTGAAAAGGAAGTGAGCAGGAAGAATTAAGGTTTTCTTTGTTGTTCCTCATGTTTAAAATATGTTACATTTTTAAAATAAGTTTCGCTTTAATCCATCACAGATAAAGTGTTACACTTTCATCCCTCTTATATAATATATGTTACATTGATCACTTTTATAGATCATTTTTTGGTAAAAATATATCACGTGCAAACAGAGGCGGAGCGACACCCCCACCCGCACCCCCCAGTCTTTGAAATGAAAATTTATCTGTTCATGTTCATATTATTAATGTAAGTCCAGGCCCAATAAATATTAAATTTTTTCTTATCCCATTCCCTTCACGGCTCCATCCAAATCATATTAACAGAATTGTGGCAAGTGTCCACCCAGACATTCAATAGTGGAGAGATCTTAAAATATTCACTCGGACATTTAATACTGACTAAAAAAAATCATTCCAACTCAGTGATTTAGTTTATTTAGATTTTCTTATTAGATTTCAATTGACTCACCAATCTTTTTTCACAATTCTATTTAACTAAAAAAATATAAATCTTTTTAATTCCAATACTAGTTCTCCTAATCTTAAGTTCTAGTAATTGTGACCCTATTCCTAAAAGTGTAAATTTTCCAAAATGTCAGATTATGCATTCAGGTTAAAGAATCGGAAAAAGATCTAAATCATTGTGATATTAAACGTTTGAATAATAACATGTAAATATTTAATTAGAAATGGCTATTAAACATTCATTTTTTTTTTATCAAATTACTATTTAACTCTAACAAATTATTATATTGTAAATACTGATAATTCTTTAATATAATCTCGCCCCCCAGATTAAAAATCCTGGCTCCGCCCCTGCGTGCAAAACACATACATTATAGCAGGGGTATTTTCGGAATAACGTGTTTTCTAATAAATTTGGATGTTACACTAATGGTCCCTAAGGTTTAAAGTTGGTTACACTTTCGTCTCTCATAGATAAAATGTTACAATTTCATCCCTCATAGATAATATGTGATACACTTACGTCTCTCATGTTAATATTTCTATTCATTTTCGTCCCTATGTTAATATTTTGTATAAAATAAAATGGTTCATATATATTGAGACTAAATGTTCCACATTGATTGAAAAATATAGTTATGTCCAGTTTATAAGGTCTTGGACAACCCTCACCTTACAAGCTAGATTTTTAGGTTGAGTTAGGCCCAAACAATGTAAGCGGATATAGCTTAATCCATGTGGGGAAATCTAATATGGTATCAAACCCCAGGTTGAAGTGTGTCACCTCCTTCTGGGATGGGTTCCTTCTTGTTCGCATGATGGGATTATTCTTCATCCACACACTTCGTCCAGATAACAAAGATACGGGTTGTCATACGTTGTCCAGTTAACAAAAGGGTTGGACGATCATTATTCGTGTGTTGGGGCCCACATGACGCAATCCGCAAGGTTAGGCTTTAATATCTCACGTATTGGGTTTGTTTCACCCACACATTCAGCACGTCCACACGTGAAGGGGGAGTGTTGAGACTAAATGTCCCACATTTATTGAAAATTATAGTTATATCCTTTTTATAAGGTCCTATTGAGAGCCCCAGTTGACATACTCGACAACAAGCTTGATGAAGGAAAAAGCAAAAGGCGATCTGTAGGTATGAAAGCTCGATCAACCTAAACAAAGGCAAAATGTGATCAACCTAAACAAAGGCAAAATGCGATCGACATCTACATAAGCCCCGATCAACCTAAACGAAATTTGTTATTATAAACATAAAAAGTAAATTTAAAAAAATATAAACATAAAAAGAAAATTAAAAAATTATATTGCATTTTTAAATATTCTTATTATCTTTTAAAATATTAAATTTATTAAAACAGTATTAAAATAATTAATTTAATTAAATGTGTAAATAAATTTCTTTTATTTATAATATATTATTAATATCATTTTGTTTAATTTATTATTATAAAAATCTCAATGATAAACATCATTATATTTCATTTTTTTTCTTATACATAATTTCGACTCAAAGAAGCATTTTTTCTTACAAAAGATCTTTAAATTAATACAAAAAAATTGATTTTTTATTTAAATTAAACTTAAAATGGATTTGATTTTTAAATTTTGTGAATAATTTAAGAAATTTATATTTTAAATTAAATCTTTAACATAATTAGTTTTGAAATTTGATTTTTAAAATTTATTTAGTAAATTAGACAAAATGTACAAATTAGTCAAATTATAAATTATTTCTAATCTAATAAATAAGCTTTAATACGATTCGAACTCGTATATGTAAGTGTTTACGATTTTTTCAAATTAGAATATGTTTTAATACGAATCCGATTTTATTTAACAAAATTATATATTAAAAAAGTTAGAATTCATAAATTTATATTATTATAATTATTATTATTATTATTGTGAGAGTGGAGGGTGGAAAAGAAAAACATAAATTGCCCCTAACTACTGAAATGACTACGGAGGGGGAGGGGGCACACTTATGAATGGTGATGAGTCTGTCACAAATAAAGTCATTAAAATGAAAAAAATTATTACTGTATATCAATTCCGTTGTATGGGGAAATATATTCGTCAAATAGTCTTTTCTTCTTAGTGAAACTATTAGTAAGAAAGGGACTAGTCACTACAAAGTAGCGGACTCAGGTTCGAATCCCTGTTGGGAGAGGTTGCCACTTTATGTGCCTGACGCGTCTCGAAAGGGATTAAACCCTTGGGAAACCAAAAAAAAAAAAAACAGTCAATCAACCAAATTTTGGGACTTTTATCTATACCAAACATTTCTTTGCAAATAAAAAATATATGCCAAACATTTCTTAAAATAATTTATAATTGATTAGGATCCAACTTAAATCAACTTACTCGATATTCGATTAGCTAGTTTGAGTTAGATTCGTCATACAAATAAAATAAGCGTAGATGCATAAAAAATATGCTCAACAAAACAATGACACTTATAAAATAAGTTATTGGTTATACTAAACTAAACTAACTTTCATAACTAAATAGTTAATTTAATTGGTTTCTAATATTTATTTGTTAGTTAATTATATTAGGTCATGTGTCAATTGACATATTTAGTGTCAATCAAATCATGTCATATAATCAAAGTCATCTAACTAATTATTAAGATCTAATTATGCTTTCGGTCGAAATTAGAGAATCATTTATTTTTGAACTTTCACTTGACAATATTTCTTACATTACTGAGCAAACTTTAAGTATTTATGGCACGACTCACACTAATAACTCGTTCTAAATAAACATCAACATAGAGGAGTACATAAGATATTTTACCTCTTAATTTTTCTGATTTATTGCTAAACAGTTATTCATTTTCATGAGAAAACGTTGATTAATTAAACAAAGCTTATCAACATGCTAATTGTCCTATGATGTCTTCCGGTTAACAAGTGATGTTCAAATTATGTTAACAAATTGATTTCGGAATAACTTTTTAATTTTTAAATTTTGTCACTATAGAAATTAGTAACAAGACGTAATTTAAATATATAATAATCGATTTAAATATTTTTCAGACTAATAGAAGTCAATAATTAATATAATGCATTTGATGAAATTAGGTTGTGTTCTGGTTAAAATAAAGTTTAGACAAATTCACTTGGTACATTTGTAATTTTTTAGAAGTATTATCAATTACGGACTATAATACTATGCAGTTGTGACCGATCTAAATCGTGAATTTTGATAGTAAAATCTCAAATCAAAATAAAAGTAAAATATTCCATTTTTGTACCCATAATAATAATAATAATAATAATAATAATAATAAAAACTCAGAGTTGGTTGTTGTACATTTTTTATTCATCACAAAATCAGAGAATTAATTTAGTGAGAATTTCGTTGGGTTACAAGTTACAACTTTCAAGGCCATTTTCAAATTTAGCATGCCTTTTAGTAGCTAGGCCCAATTAAATTTAAATCAAGGGCAGATTGAAACATGGTTTTAGTAATATGTGGTTTATTTTTCAAACTATCAACCCAATATGTTAAATATCATGTACTCTGCATATATGTCCATACAATTAAGTGATAGCAATATGTTTATATTGTATATATTAACTCCATAAAGATTTTTATGAAATTCTTGTAAATATGTTCATCTCTCATGTTAACTCTGGCCCATTTGCTAGCTATATATACACGTATTTTGACTTAAACTCCTATTTTACCATCTTAAATTTAACTCTCATAAATTAGGTTCTAATTAAGATAATAAATATTCTTTAATCTTATTTTTATGCATAATGAGATTATCTCCAAACCCAATGTGGTTGGCTGACTTATGATCCCTAGAGGTAAAATTCAGGTTTGATTCCTACTGAGGAGACCTATACCCAATACACTTTTTCGGTCCGAGCTATAAATAAACAGTTTAGTATATAATAAGAAATAAAATAAAAAATAAACTTATAAATTTCTATTAAAAAATGAGCAAAAAACAAAAACACCCCATATGCTTTGTCTAACTCCCAAAAATAACTCTGTGTTATTTTAACTCCCAAAAATCCCTTGTGATCTCAAGTAAGTGTCAAATACAATCCCAGAAAATAGAGTGTGATTCGAATGTAAAAATTGCAAGTATTTGTTCACATTTTGCTTTTGATATGATAATTTTACCCTTGACATCTAAAGGCAAAAATACCCTCTATGATTTGTATTACTCCCAAAAAACTCCCCCCCTCTCGTGTTTGATTTTAAATATCACACCCGATCCAAGTAGTATATACTTAGGTTTTAAAAAAAAATAAAAAAAACAAATACATAGGGGTAAACTCATCATTTCGTCAAAAGTCAAAAGTAAAATTCTACTTGGGTTGAGTGTGATAATTAAAACCAAACACAAGAGACTTTTCCAAAGTTAAAATAACATAGAGAATTTTTTAAAGTTGGATAAAATATAGAGGGTATTTTTGTCTTTAGCTCTTAAAAAATTATATAAGGGCCCATTTGGATGGGTGGATTTGAAATGAGGAGGGATTTCAAATGAATGGATTTGAAATTCCAATGATTTGAAATCCATTCATTTGTAATTTCTTGTTTGGATAAATTTTTTTACAAAGGATTTCAAATCCATTCATTGTTTGGTATATATCATTTGTGTTATTTGAAATTCCCAATCGTGCCTTATAATTTGCTTTAGATTTAATTCTTGTTGTTGATATCGGGATAAAATCGCATGAATCGATTTGGGGCAAAATTATAATTTTTGAAAATTGAGGGACCAAAAGTGCAAATTCGTATTTCAAAAAATCTGGGGCCGAATTGAAAATATTAATTTTCTGAAATTCTGGACTCTTGGAACACTGGGTTTTTCGTAAATCTGGGGTCAAATGGCAATTTTTGAAAATTAAGGGACCAAAAGTGCAAATTTGGATTTTTGAAAATCTGGTGCCGAATTGAAAATTTTAATCTTCTGAAAATTATGGACTGAATTGCAGTTCTTATTTTTTTGAAATTTGGGGTCAAATTGCAATTTTTGAAAATTAAGGGACCAAAAGGGAAATTTTTTGGATTTCTGAAAATCAGGGGCCGGAATGAAAATTTTAATCTTCCGAAATAAATTGAATTGTAATTCTGGCTTTTGCAAACACCTATGGTCAAATTGTAATTTCTAAAAATTGAGGGACCAAAAGTGTAAATTCGGATTTCTGAAAATCTGGGGCCAAATTGAATTTTTTTGGTTTTATGAGAATTCTGAACTGGAACGCAATTCTTGGTTTTTCAAAAATCTGGAGCAAATTATAATTTCCAAAAATTGAGGGACCAAAAATGCAAATTTGAATTTCTGAAAATCAGGGGCCGAATTGAAAATTTTAATTTTCCTGGAATACTGGACTGAATTGCAATTATTGATTTTTTGAAAATCTAGGATCAAAATAGCAATATCCCAAAATTGAGGGACCAAAAGTGCAAATTTTGTTCATGAAAATCAGGGTCCGAATTGAAAATTTTAATTTATTAAATTCTGGACTGAATTGGAATTCTGGGTTCTTTGAAAATCTAGGGTCAAAATTGCAATTTTAAAAATAGAGGGACCAAAAGTGTAATTCGAATTTATGAAAATAATAGCCGAATTGCAAATATTAATTTTTTGAAAATTCTGGACTAAATTGCATTCTAGGTTTTTTGAAAATCTGAGGTCAAATTACAATTTTTAAAAAAATACAATTTGGACTATTTTTAAGTGGATTTCAAATGACTAGTTTTAGAAGGAATTTCAAATCCACTTAAAATTGGGCTGAAATCCATTGGACTAAAATCCAGGATTTCAAATAAATGTATTTAATTTTGTATCCAAATAGCATGATGAATTTGATAAGGGATTTTAAATCCACCCAACTCAAATATATCCATCCAAATGGATCCTACGGGTTGTAAATGGATTAGATCTAGATCCATATAGTTAAGTTACAAGGAAAATCTGATAGATCGATGGATCAAAAACAAATTGCTTCCATATGTTTTGGAATAAAATAGGACCAAGTCAAATCCGAATTCACCTCACTTTTGCAATTCGAAATTTTAAGAGATTTGACATTAGTAAATTACTTTTATACCCTTATAGAAGGGCATCAGAGAATTTTGTTTCCTTAATATTCTCTCCCATTACCACTTCCATATTCCTCTATCATTCAAAACCTTATTATTTACCACAAGCCCCTCTCTCAGTTCCATCGGTTTGTGGCTTTTTCCTTTTTTTTTTTTACTAGTTTTTGTTTCTATTCTATTCAATTTCTGGGTTTCTTTATTGTTTGGTTTTTGTTCTTTGAATTAATGGTTGAATAAATGGCCTGAATAAAAGCACTCCAACATATTTTATTTTTTCAATTGGAGTCGGTAGAATTTTAATACTTCCGATTTATTTCAGTTTAGGCATAACTTATTAAATATTTTGATCTGAATGTAAGTAAAATTATTAGCTAATTATTATTTTTATTTGTTAAAATTAATGATATAATTGTTTTTAGTTATTCTTATTCAAACATGTAATTTATTTAATTTATAAAGTGTGTTAAATTGTTTTTTGAAATTCAATTCATATTTGAAAGAAACAATTAATGTTTTAAGTAGTGATATTGATATGAAATTAATAAATAATTTGATATTTGTGAGAAAAAAAATATATTCATAGGAATTCATAAAATCTCTCGGTACGTAATTAAATCGACTTTTCTATTCTTCTATTAAGGGTGAGCTTGGCCTAGCGATTCGAAAAGCAATTATAGGATAATTAATTTTACTAAAATTGATTATGATAATAATTAATTATAAAATAATTGCTTTTGTATAATAGCTTATGTTAAAGTAACACTTTAGTTGCTTCTAAAATAAGTTGATTTTTTGCTTTTGAGGATCCCAAAAGTGATTATGATCTTGGGGGCCAAACACCATGAAAATCACGATTGAACAAAAGTAGTTTTTATAATCGGGACCAAACACTTCAAAAATCACAATAGAGATGTAAAAGTGATTTTAAGAGCTCCAATCGCTGGGCCAAACTCACCCTAAAACAAAAACGCCACAAATAAGTAATCCCTCATTGAGAATTTCAAGAAGAGGGTATGTACTTCTTGGGTTGAGGGTGGGTGGTTTAATGGTGAATTCAATTAGGTATACTAGGTGGAATAATAATAATAATAATGATGAATAATGTGTTACAAGATAAAATGGGGTATTTTTGTATTTATGAATAAAAGTTTATTTTTATAAATAATATAAAAATGGGACACGTGCCTATAAGAAAAGAGTCAACTTACGTGTTCTTTATTTGACAAAATCTCATTTTATACAATTCCTATTTATTTAAAAGTTTTACTTCTATTATAATCTGAAAAGTTTTACTTCTATTACCTTTTTTTTGGAAAAATTCCAAAATAAGATTTCCTTTCTCAAAATGATTTTTTCTTAAAATTATATTCTCAGGAGAATTAGAGCATCCGCCTGTTCTCGATCCGGAGGTCTAATGTATTTTTGTTAAGGCTAACGATATTGCTGAATTATTGATGTCGGAGCAATCCTTTTTAATTTTCTAATTTGCCCTTTTAATAAAAAGCCACAAAATCTAAATTTGTTAATTTCAATAATATTCATTTATTATCAACTCAATCTTCTCTCTCTTATTAATACACTATTAATATTAACTTCTTCTTTTTTTAATCTCTAAACACAGAACTACATCTATATTTCTTCTCTTACTCTCCATCAAAAAGCTGATGAGGATCATATTTAATTTTCTACTCCATTAGAATATCTTTCCATTTCATTTTTCATTTACTGTGTAGCTCTCCAAGTAGTGATTGTCCAGAAATTTTGGCTAACAATTAAGGAAAAGAAACCACACAATAAAAAAAAGGAGAGAATTGCATTTTTGGTACATAGCTATATATCAATTCCCACTTTTGGTACTGAGTTTTATGGGTCCAACACAGTACAGAACTTTAACAAATTGTGACACAATTGGTACAACCGTTAAAAATTTCCGTTAAATGATGACGTAGCAGTTAAATATAATTGCAAAGTTGATGCATTTACTTATGTTGGCAGATAATTTTACCCCAAAATATTTTAGGTTACCAAAAAAACCTCACATCTCCACATCAAATTTAGTGACGATTTAGTCCACATTGTTGCCAAATTTTAAAATTGACTCGAATAAGACCACGTGCGGACCAATTTGAATATTTTACTTATTTTATTTAAATAACTAATTTGATTTATAAATAATATTAATAAATTAAATAATAATTTAAAGTAAATATCACCAAAATTAAGAAATTATATTCTTTTTAAATATAAGATTTATATAATGGTATTAATATATTTAATATTTATTAAAATAATAAATTATATAATTAAAAACTATTTAATATTTATTAAAATAATAAATAATAAATCATTATAATTTTAAAAAAAAATTCCCAACCCCACCCCCCCCTCCCCCCCTACTGTAGGGGGGAGGGGAGGGGGTGGGTGTGTGGGGTTGGAATTTTTTTATTAAAATTATAATTATGTACTCTGTATTATTTATTATTTTAATAAATATTAAATAGATTAATGATATTTATATAAATTTTATATTTAAAAAGAATATATTTTCTTTATTTTGGTGATATTTATGTTAAATTATTATTTAATTTATTAAAATTATTTATAAATCAAATTAGTTATATAAAATAAGTAAAATACTCAAATTGGTCTGCACGTGGTCTTATTCGAGTCAATTTTAAAATTTAGCAACAATGTGGACTAAAATCGCCACTAAATTTGGAGATGTGAGGCTTTTTTGGTAACCTGAAATATTATGGGGTAAAATTATCAGTCAACATAAGAATGGCATCAACTTTGCAATTAGACTTAACTGCCATGTCATCACTTAACGGCAATTTTTAACGGTTGTACCAAATGTGTCACAATTTGTTAAAGCTTTGTACCAAATGTGTTGATCCATAAAGCTCAGTACCAAAATTGGGAATTGACGTATAACTCTGTACCAAAAATGCAATTGTCTCATAAAAAAGACAATTGAAACTGATGATAGTATAATATGAAATTGTTATTTTATATATTTTTTTAATTTAAGTATATTTAAACCAAGTAAATGTGTAATAGTAAAGTAAAAAAAGGTAAAACATTGTTAAGATTTTTTTTTATGAGCTCGAAATTATGTTTGATAGTTAAATGAAGTAGGCTTAAATAAATTTTAATCGAGTTGAACATGAATCGTGTTTGTACAACTTAATTTTACATATATGTTATTATTATTTATAATTTATTGAGTTGAGCTCGAAATGAGTTCCCAAATTCTTAAAATAAAATCATTAGAACAAATTTTTAACCATTTTGTTTGATTTTTAGCCAAATCACGTAAAGTTATTTGGGAGCTATTTAAAAGTACTTACTTTTGCTCAACCTTGAGCATATATTTGATTTTGAAAATATAAATAAAATTAATAGATTTTTTTCGTTGGTCTATATATATTAGATAATTATCAAAGTTCCATGTGAAAAAGAAAACAAAAATTATTAATACATCAATAGGAGAGAGAAGATTAAGTTGTCAATTTAAAAAAAGTTATATAGAAGAGAGATATTAAGGTAGTGTGATTAAGGGTGGGCGTTGGGTTCGGGTAACCCAAACCTGATCCGTCACGTTTTTAAAATACCCAAACGGGACGAGTATTTTTTGGATTTGGGTACCCAAACTTGAATACCCGTATTTTAATACGGGAATATGGGACGGGTTTGAGATTGGTCTCTCCAACCCCAAATACCCGAACCCGCCTATATAATATTATTATTATATAATTTATACACTTTACTTATATAATTAATTAACATTATATAATAAATGAACTTTTTTACTTTAATCTAATATTCCTTTTAAATCTTACATTAGTTATTAGTAATTAATATTATGGGTCATTGTATGATTTTATTCTTTTAGTTGTTTAAAAATGTATAACTTTTGTGTAATTTAAGTGTTGGCTTGGATAAATTATTTGGGTATCAACTATAGATAGCATCTGGATTTGATTTTTTTTATTGAGACTCGATGTAGGTCGTATTTTATCATTTGCTCATTATATGATTTCACTTTTTAAACGTATTGGGATATATTTGGAATAGTCGTTATGATGAATTAATGATATGTTTTATGTAATAATGAGTTAAAAGCGGTACGATTTAGCAAAAGGAAAATAACAAAATACAATTACGTAATATTGTAATATTATTTTGTTAGGTGGATGAAAATTGATGAATAAAAATAATATGGGACCCGTAATCCCGTCCTGTCCTGTCCCGCAATAATTCGGGTACCCGCTTCCGGGTACTCGAATTATTCCAGGGTGAATTTGGGATGAAAAGTGTCAATCCCAAAATTTATTATACTCATATCTCTAGCCCCGAACCCGTCTTAAACCCGCCCCTTGCCCACCACTAAGTGTGATTTTTACTAGGAGGGACATAATAAAAATTTAAGAAAAACTGCTTCGACAGTAATAATTTTTGCTCTGGCAATATCGCTAAGTTTTTGTTAAATATAATTTCACAAAAATAAATAATTTAATACCACTACTTGTCAACTAGAGGAATGAGGTATAACATGTCCTCTCTTTTTTCTATGTGTATCTAATATTTATTTATATATACGCTTTACACAATATAATAATAATATTTCTTTTTTTGTATGATGGATATATTTGATTCGTATCTGAAAGTATTATCTCACTCACGTAACACAATTTATAAAAATAATTAAACTCCCTTATTATTTCCTTGATTTTCTAATCTCATGCGCGCACACACAGTCAGTCACACACATATATATATACCTCTCCGCCACCCCACCCCCTATTCATTTTACACCATATTTCCTCCCTTCTCCCCCAAACGCCCAAAACCAAAGCACCAGAAAAAAAATCTCAATCTCTCTCCATATAATCTAGGGCATCTGTTTAGTTACGCCTGCAATTCATTCATCCAGAGCTGATGCCGAAGGACGAGTGGATAAGAGAGGCGTTGACGGACGACACGGTTGTGGTGGAGCTGCTGTTACGCCTCCGTCAGTCTGCATCGGAGCCGCCGTTTAATAAGCCTTCACTTTCTCCCAGCTTGCCTCCGCAAAGGTGGGGCCTCCGACACCCTCGCTCGAAGTCTGTGACTGTGATGCGGAAAGATTACTCCACTTCCACCACCACCGCCTCCACCTCCGCCACCAGATGTAGCCCCACCACGCCGCTCTCCTGGAGCGGCGGCTCCGCTTCCCCAAGCGGCGATTCCACTCGCCACCCTTCCGATCCATCCTTCTCCGTCAGATCCAAGGTTTGTGGATTCATTCTCAGTTCTCTCTCTCTCTCTCTCTCTCTCTCTCTCTCTCTCTCTCTCTCTCTCTTCTGTTCTCAAATTCGGCTATGGTGGATCTCCTTCTGTAGTGCCTTTCTCTGTCTCTTCTGTTTTTAATTCTCAGTTCCGATTAGGTTTTTCGGATTTAATTTGCTTTTGGTTAATCTATTTGACGAATTCTGTATTCAAAATTTTCAACTGTATTCTACATTACGTCGCCATCGGTTTTGGAGAAATTCAGATGGTGACGTCGGATTTAACTCTGCCTGATCTGTGAGGGTGTTCACGTGTTTTTCGGTTTCGGTTTGTTTTAGTTTTCGAGGTACAGAGACGATCTCTCCTTGAATTTGAATTAATTTTCATTTCTTTGTCATTCTAAAAGGCAAAATGAAGTACAAATTATTTTTCGCGAAATTTTCATTTTCAGTTTTTGTATGGATCGTCTCAAATTTTGTACAAATTATTAGTGTATTTTCCTTATTTTTTCTCTCCTCTCCTTACCAGTTCGGTAGAATAGAAGGGACACTTTGGTCAAATTACGATTTTCACCAGAGTCATGGTTTTGTGACTTATCCATGGCCATGGCGGTTGGTGTATTTAATTTTTGGGAAGTTTTGGTCTGTAGGTGGTCTAAATATCGGATGACGAATGTGCCGGATTTGGAAACTGCGCCGAGAGTGAAAGAGAGAGAAATTATTTTACTTTTGGGAAGAGAGAGAAGGGCGAAACACGTTTTCTCGCCCTCTCGGCCCAATCTCTTAATTCCTAATTTTGTTAAATCCACTTATTGTTTTCTTATCTCGATTAAATAATTAAATCGAAAAAACCAGAAATTCTTTCGTCTCCTCAAAGTCCAAACCAGATAGATCCATTAAAGCATCCATTGCACGGTCGCTATATGTACCTTTTCTTCTGGGGATGGCGAAAATGCCCCGAGTAAATTATCAAACGGATTTTCCGCCCGCGACCTGGACGCGGTCAGATTTGTCATTTGCTAGGAGAAGTCTTCGTGGGCCCAGA
Source organism: Penstemon barbatus (assembly GCA_003313485.2). Lineage (NCBI taxonomy): Eukaryota > Viridiplantae > Streptophyta > Magnoliopsida > Lamiales > Plantaginaceae > Penstemon > Penstemon barbatus. The sequence continues at coordinate 77,116,066 of CM064879.1, forward strand.
TGTGGAAGAGGGGGAGAGAGAAAATGAGAATAAAGGATCGATGAGTTTGTGGCTACTTGGGTTCATGTTGTTTCCTCCTCTGCTCTTCCCTTTGCTCCTCTTTTTTCCTTTTTGTAATTCGGGTGGGGATGAAATTTTCTCATTCTGTTTCGGAACCCCAATTGTTTTTGCTCACAGTTGACATTTTTGGATCTCGAGGAGGAGTATTCTATTTGTTTCTAACTTTTTGTATTTGAATAATTTTATCTTATTGCTATTTTCTTTTACAATTTTGATTATTTTTGCTGTTTTTTCTACCACTGTTTAATAAATTAATAAAGTATTATAATATTCTTTTAAAAGAATCTCATGAAGACCGATGCAGCCAAAAGATGTGATGTGTAGGTAGAACACGTGATGTCGTCAAGCCTTACATCCATATCCACATGCTCATCATTTTATTTGTACTTTTACTCTCATATTCATTTCTTATAATTTGAGTCACTTTGTGATTGTTTGAGAAATTGTACTCTCTTGTTTGAGTTGTCCTTTCCACTAATAAATTCTGTATTACATTTGTGTATTTTAGGGCTCTTTGGATTACGAAATCTCCCAAATTTGCAGCACCAACAGAAGATCCCAGAGGAAGAAGGTATGAGCAAATGTCGATATCTAAGAATTACATATTTACATTTATGCATAATATAATATGTGAATTCTTATTGGAATATATTCGTTTTGCAGAAATTTGAAGAATTGAAAGAGAAAGAGAGCTTGCTTCTCAAAGAAAGAGTGCAATTGCGGAGGGTAAGTTCGCTAATTGATACTATAAATAAACACTACATCTAATCTCTTGCAATTTACTGAAATGTGGTTGAAATTGTACAGGACTTGGCTTCAATGAACACTACCCTTGGTGAACAAAAAGACCGCAGTCATAACTTGAAGAGGATGAAGGTATACCTTATTCCATCTCTTATGAAATACGGACTCGTATAAGTATTTTCTATACAGATTTACTGAAATTGGGCAATTTTCATTTTGCAGTTTGATTTAAATTTCCGATCAACGAAAGAATCTGTTATCACAAAGGAGGCTCCAAAAGAGGCACAAAAAGCAGGCTTTGTTCTACCGGACCTAAACATGACGCCCTTCGAGGAAGACATTGGCTCGGAATATGGTTAAGGAATGAAATATTAATCCGAAAGATTTTTCATGTCTTTTTCTAAAGCAAGTTGCAGCTGCATTGGAGAATTGGCTTCTTGCTTTCAATAAAGATGCCGCAGCTGGTCTTCAGCTAGCAGTGGCCAATGAAGTCACTTTTGGAAATTGCAAAAAGACTCATGTTTGAGAGTTAAAAAAGATGATCTTTTTTAATATTTTGGTGTCACACAATTGTATATATATTGACAAGTGTATAAGTTGGTTTACACATTTAAAATTAGAATACTTGTTAACGCATACATAGGTGTGACATCCAAAATGTGACATGGGAAAGTCACAATAGTTGAACATTAACGTAGTATCCAGTAAGCCTACTGGTTTTCAGTCTAGTTTTATAAAGATTTTTGCCATTTTGCATGTTTTTTAAATTGCTTTTTAAGGCGCTAATGTGTGACTTGGTATCTCTTCATTGCTCTGCAGCCAATTTGTAGCTTAAACATAGAGATTTCATATTCTAATTGGCGAATAGAAGTAAATACTAGTTGCAAAGTTTGTTTTTGTCTCTTGATTATTGTGATAACAATTTTATTAATGCTTGAATTATCTTTGACATTACTGAGTCCATGTAATGTTTAATTTAAAAATAAACATAATTATATAAATGAAACGACCTGAAGTTGGTAAAATGTTCGCCGTGAGGAAGAACCAAAGAAAAGAGAATAAAGTTTCATGAAACCAATGTTGTTAAAACCGGACCGGACCGGCCGGTCCGACCGGTTCAACCGCGAACCGGAGGTTGGTCCGGTCCGGTTTACCCCCTAAAACCACCTTTCTTAAAAATCAGTCTGAACCGGGTCGAATTGGTCCAAAACCGGTGAACCGGCGAACCGGTATGGACCGGTTCAACCCGGTTCCGAATTTTCTTTTCTTTTTGATTTTTTTAAATGTTAAAATTAAACTAAAAATTCTTGTAAAATGTGGGATTTGAACACCCAACCTCTTAGGTTAAAGATAATTTCCTTACCATTTGAGCTACATCATTTTTGTTGAACTTTTAGTACAAATTAAAATTTATAAATATAGAAACTGTAGCCAAATTAACATTTTATACATTATGAATGAAAATTAATACTCAAGTAATAATTTATTATTAAAATTTGTTCTATAAAATATTTATTTTCAATATTATTTTTAGGATAAAGAGTCAACTCGATATATTATGCAAATTTGACTATGAATATTAGACTTTTATACATAACAATATTTTAAAATTTATAAATTTCTTAGTTTTTTGTATTTTTAACTTACGCTTTTAAATTTTTATAAAGAAATGTAATCATATTATATTTATATGAGCATACAAATTAGTATCATATTACCGTTATGATATAAGTTAGATAAATATTATATGATTTAATTTAAGTATATTATAAGATTTTGTATATTTTTAATCAATTGTAGGATAATGTTTAAATTTTATGCATATTACATATACTTTAAAATTAAATATATTTATTACATTATTATGACGTCATCCGGTCCGATCAGCGGTCCGACCGGTTCGACCAGTAAAACCACTGACCAGTCGGCTCATCGGTTCACTATCCGGTCCGGTTCTGAAAACATTGCATGAAACTTGAATCCCTTAAAAGGGAAAAGAGAAAAAATGCACCTTTCAAAGTATATATCCGGATAATTTATGCTTTTTCAAAACACTATAAAAGTGCACGTGCGATGTAAATGTCTAGTTAATTTTATAGTTAATTTTTGTAAATTAGAGTAAAATTAATTTTTATTATGTCATAAAATAGAATAAATTGATATGTTTTCACCTATTTAAGTCATTAATTTAAGATTTTTTTAACCGATTTTATTCAATTTTACAATTTTAAGATTTCGTACTGTTTTCCCCATTGTTATCAATTATAACTTATTTTCATTGTTTTTAAGATTTTGTCATTTTATTTTTTTTTCGTTTTAAACCATTTTTCTACCGGTTTTACCTTATTTTGTCGATTTTTTTTATTGATTTCACAATTATCATATTAATATGTTTTCATCTATTTCGTCATTTTTTTCACTGATTTCACACGTTCTTTTCACAGATTTCACCTGAATTTTCATTGATTTGACTCGTTTTCACCGATTGTATTCATTTTTTCATCGATTTCATTTGTTTTTCACTAAATTGTATGGTTTCGCCGATTTTATCATTTTTCATGAATTTTAATCGATTTCACATTTATTTATTGATTTTAGGGGAACTTTTTTTCACAAACCTCATCGAATTAGACCCATGAGTCTAAAAGTTTGTCCTAATTCAATGGATTGGATTATACTCAATCGAGTTACTGTTGTAGTTATTTTCAAAATAACTACCAAATAACTTCCATTATTTAATTTCAAATTTGAATTTAAATTGGAAAGTTATGACTATTAAAATTATGGCCGTTAATTTTAAGAGTTGTATCCAAATCAAATAATTGTGTCTATCCGGAATAGACACAAATATGTCTATAAAGGACAAGTACAATTATGAAATTTAATATATAACTCTTTCTCTTCTTCTTCAAATTACTTATACTATATTTTATTGCAGAAAAATATTCTATAAGTTAGATAATTTTGCCAAATTCATGTGTGCCCTTTGGTTTATTTCTGTGAGTATAAAACAGAATTAAATATTGGGTTTCATGTAAAGGCTAATTGCAAATTCCTATTGTATACCATGTGGTGGGGGCGAAATAAGTCTTAAGGAAAGTGGCATTGCAACACGCCTTGATTCCATTACTGCAGTCCGTTACTTACTTCCTACCGAATTCTAACAATCTTAAGACTTATTTTTTGTTAATGCATTAATGGCATCAATCAAAGAGATGTATACAAACATTGTGAAACTCGAACATTTTGAAGGAGGAAAATTCAACCGCTGGCAAAAGAAAATGCATTTCCTACTTGCAACTCTAAAAGTTGTCTATGTGCTCACTCAACAAAAGTCTACATAAACAGATGATGAAATTGTTGCCGAAACTCGTGCAAGGCAAAAGTGAAAAAATGATGGCTACATTTGTAGAGGCCATATATTGAACAGGATGTCTGATGCCTTGTTCAATGCTTATCAAAACGTGCCTACTGTTAAGGAACTTTGGGACAAATTGGAGGCAAGATACATGTTCGAAGATGCAAGTAGCAGAAAATTTCTGTTTAATCATTTTAATAACTACAAAATGGTTGATGGTCGTTGTGTCATGGATCAATGGCATGAAATTGATCAAATTTTTATCAAGTTATGAACAATATAAATTAAAATTGGATGATACAATCGCTGTGTCCTCTATAATTGACAAACTCCCTCCATCATGGAAAGATGTTAAAAAAAACTCTTAAACATAAGAAAGAGGAGATGACTCTTGAGGATCTTGAAAACCATCTTCGTGTTGAGGAAGATTTTCGCAAAAGTTTAGTAGTAGAAGATTGAATTTGAAAGTGAACTCATTCTTATAACCTTTTATCTCTATTTTCCAAATCAATTTTTGTCATAACTATGTAAGAGCAAGTAAATATATCCACAAAATCGTATATGCTCTCATAGTTCTTGCTGGTCCAAGTCCTTGATAAAAAAAAAAAAAAAATAGAGATCTACAAACAACACACCAAAGCAGACTATGTAACATATGTATCAACTTTTTATCTATTACATAAATAAACAAATGAACAAAAAATCAGTCATATTTTCCTACTTGGAATTTAGAAACACAAAGAGAAAAAACCTAAAGACAATTATTGTGGAAATAAACTATTTTGTCACTCATAATCTGTCGGTCTTTTTAATTCCATTTCGTCTTTCTTATTCTAGTATACCTATGACACCACAAGTTTCCATCCACAATGTTAATCTTAGTTTTTTTCCACTCTTGTAATCAATGAATAGTTTTCATGAGAGAAATTATGAAGTTTTTGTATATACAATTTTTTGTTTACATAATTATTGAGGGAGAAGATGAGAGAAATTAGGAAGTTGTTGAGAGAGGGAGACATGAACCGATTTTGAAGGAAAGATTGAGAAAGTGGATAACTTGAATTGGTTATTTGAAAATTTTCTTCCATCATTTAATAAATAAAATAATTCAAAAATTTGAGAAAATAGGATTTCAGATAAGTAGAAGTATATATATATATATATATATATATATATATATATATATATATATATATATATATATGTATGTTATGATATTGTTGTTTTGTATTAATTAATAAAATTTAGAATTTGATGTAATATTAATTTATTATAAAAAATACTCAAATTACATACACGTCTCGTTGATTTGTAATGGACTGAACCGTTTGATAATCGAATTGAATAATTTGATTTGATGTACTGTACAAATTTTAAAATTACCGCTTCAGACTAGATATAAAAAATTGATAGTTCAGCTATATTGAAAGCACCAACATCTAACCCTAATATTATGATTGTGCATGATCCGATAAACTGTATATTAATTTCAGTTTAGTACACGGAATGAGCTTCGTTACCGAATCATTATATAAATTTTGATTTTTGATATTAACAATAAATTTATCTTACATAATTCAACCAATACACCCAATTTTTTTTTAATCCCAATTCGTACAAGTTAAAGACACGTTCCAAATTTCCAATCCTTCGCTTCACTCTTCTCACTTCTTCTACGGTGCCCTAGAGCAAAACCCACATATTCTTCTTCTTCAATTCAAAATCCCACCGCACCGCCTACCCATCGCGCGTCCACCATCTCTCTCTCGGCCCATATTTTCAATTTACAGAGGTACAGTCCTAATTCTAAATGTCCAATTTTATTCTTTTTCTGATTTTCTCTTAATTAATTGGGTTCTAATTTGCATTTAAAACCCAAAACTTGATTGCTAAAGTAATTTTTGGAGAAATGGGACTGAGGCTAGGGGGTCTCTGATGTATTCTTTATAATTTCTATTCAACTTCATTGGATGGTTAGTGGTTAGAGTGGTAGGAAGCATATTATTATTTACCTATGTATTCAAGACAAATTATTTTTTATTCAATAATTTTTCTTTTTCTTTTTTGTACTGAATCAAATGGAACCTTACTGAATATTACTGAATCGGTAATTTACTGAACCAAACCAAAATTTTCTGATTGGCAAACCGTACGAGATTTCTAAATACCGAACCAGCCGGTATAATGGAATTAGGTAAGGTTCGGTTTTACAGTTTGCACAGCCCTACCTAAGATAGTAATGTGAGCAGAAATATTTAACTTTCATATTCTACCTATTTACTGTCTGACAAGTAAGAAATTATATTTGTTTACTTAACAGGATGATCCACAAGAAAGGTGGCAGGATTCGGACATGATAATTATTAATCATCCGGCTCGAGCAAGACTCAAAAAAGAACCAAATGCATCCATATAAAATCTATGTGTTGGCTATTATGTACGCATATATGAATGATTCGATTCAATGGATCGCTCGCCAGCTAGGTCAGATTGGAGCAAGAATGGTCGAGAACATATTACCCAACTCTTTTAGCTCTTTCACTCGGTTGAAAAGTTACTATGTTCGGAATCATAGCAGGAAAGACGAGCTAAGCTTGAAAACTTCTAGGCAACAATCATTTGTTATATAACTATATTCTCGATACTTGAATTTTTAACACACACACACACACACACACACACACACACACACACACACACACACATACATATATATATATATATATATATATATATATATATATATATTGCTTTTGTTAAGAGAAAGTTTAAGAATGAAATGTCATAAAAATACATAACAGTTGAATCTATAAAGTATCATCTAATTTTCAGTTATGTTATACATATGCAGGTATGTACTCGTGGTGTCTCCATAAGTGGCATCAAAGAACTATGAAATCAACTACCCCATTGAGTCCTCTCTCACGAATTTTCATCACCCAAACTCTCTACTCAAAGAGCAGAAACTACTCATGCTCACCATCTGCCCTGCAAATAATTACAGGAGATGGAAATAAACCCATATCCAACCCGTTCTACAATTTCCTACCTGAAACCCAGAATCCTAACAACGTTGTCGCTCTGGTATGCTCATCCTTTAAGCAAAAAAACCATGGCCTTTGGTCCCATCTACAAGAGCAAGGTTTGCTTAGCCATTTCACGAGCTATGAATTATCTAGAGTCTTGTTAAGATGCCAGTCTGATGCATCCACGGCCCTGACTTTCTTTGAATGGGTAAGGAATCACTTGAGTCTCGAACGGCATGCATACAACTATTGTGTTCTGATTCACATTCTGACTTGGTCTAAAAAATATAAGCAAGCAATGAAAATGTTGTTAGAATTGGTAGAGTTGAATGGAAATGAAAATGTTCCAGAAAGTTCGAATGTGTATAAGATCCTTCTTTCAAGTTCAAATGAGTGCAATTGGGACCCTGTTGTATTTGACATGCTTATTAAGGCTTATCTCATGAAGGGTATGGTCAAAGAAAGTTTTCAAACTTTTAGAAAAATTGTCAAACTTGGGTTTATTCCAAGTGTCATCACTATCAATTGTCTTTTGGATGGACTTTCGAGGGTAGATTACGGAGGGAAATGTTGGGAAATCTATAAAGAGATGCAGAAAATTGGAGTTCATCCTAATGCATGCACTTTTAATATATTGACTCATGTTTTGTGCAAGGAGGGGGATGTGGATGCGGTGAATGAATTCCTGGAGAGAATGGAGGAAGAGGGATTTGACCCAGATATTGTGACGTACAATATGCTTATAGATAGATATTGCAAGAACGGAAGGTTGAAGGATGCGGTGTACTTGTATAATATTATGTCTGTCAGACGTATAAATCCAGATTTAATAACATACACAGCCTTAATAAATGGCCTTTGTAAGGGAGGTAATGTGAGAGAGGCTCATCGTTTATTCCATCTTATGCTTACTAGAGGTCTGAAGCCAGATTTATTTTCATACAACACACTTATATACGGATACTGCAAAGAGGGGATGATGCAAGAAGTGAGATCCTTGGTTTTTGACATGGTTAAAGGTGGGGTTTACCCTGATAATTTTACATGTATGATGTTTGTAAAAGGATATCACAATCAGGATAGGTTGATTTCCGCTTTGAATCTTGTTATGGAACTCAAACGCTCTGGTATTCTTCTTTCTTGTGATGTGTATTGTTATTTGATCTTAACTTTATGCAAAGAGAATAGGCCATTTGCAGCAAAATCTCTATTGGATCGGATATCTCAAAATGGTTATACGCCAAGTGAGGAGATCTATAATGAGTTGATTGATTCTCTTTCCCGAGGCAGCTTCGTGAAGGAGGCACTAGAAATGAAAGTGGAGATGGTATCAAAAAATATGAAGCTGAACTTGAAAGCATATAGAGCTATTATTAGAGGTTTGTGTGGATTAAGAAGAAGCATGGAGGCTCAGTTCTTGATGCAAGAGATGATTGAATCAGGTTTGCTGCCTGATATAGAAATTTGCAGAATTTTGATAAATGGGCAATGCAAAGAAAAAAAATTCATTGAAGCAGAGTTACTCTTGAAGTTCTTTGCTGAGGAATTTCAAATCTTTGATTCAGAATGTTATAATACTCTCGTTAGGCTACTCTCCGAGGAAGGGGATCCTGCAAAGTTGATGGAATTTCAAGATAAGATGGCGAAATTAGGGTATGCACCAAATAGTCTTTCTTGCAAGTATGTAATTGAAGGAATGTGGAGAGCCATAGGAGAGCAAAGACGTGAACAACTTGCGGTATGACTGTATGATCTCTGGACCTTTCTCATCATTGTCATTTTTCATCATTTTGAAAAACACTTCATTGTGAATGATGGAGAAATCCAAAAGCAAACGCATTTTTTCTTCGTCGAGGTGTGTAGTCCATCTCAAATGCTAACCAACTGTGATTTTTTTTTTCCTGATAATCTTTGTGTTTTATTCAGTAACCTAAAATGTTACTGTGTTCATGAGTCTTATGGAAGAGGAGAAGTCCGGACGTGTACAACAAAATTTGCCGTGAGCCTGCCAGAATTAATTTTTTTTTTAAGTAAACAAATATTAACATTCATAGGAGAAAAATCGCTAGTTACACGAATTTTGGGTGAATCTGAATCACAAAATACAAACGGGTAATTAGGGTAAGAGGAATAGAACCGGAGCAATTACAAGAAAATCCCCATTTAGCTAAGTTCTTGAAACTTTTTTGACCTACTTATAATCTGTTATGTATTAGTATATTTGATGTAAGTAGTTACTTTAAAGGCTTCTTGATCAATCTAAATTTCTACTTGCAACATTCAATTCAGTGTTTTGATTTGGGAATATCTCTTAGAATTTTGCAGTGTCTGGTCGTTTCATTTTATTTCAGTGTTGGAATTTTCCTATAGATTCCTGTTTCTTAGAAATACAGTAATTACTTGACAGGACTCCGAGGACAATGTGTTGCTTGTGCTCTTTGTCTTTGTGAAGGATGATAATGTATACAATATAATTTTATTAAATTTATTAATTTATAAAATAAATTAATTTAACTTATGTGTAAACAATTTGTTCATATGAAATATAATATTAAAATTCTAATTAATTTAGTATTATACAATTTAAATTGCTAATAAATATATAAATACCTTTTTTTTTTTGCAATATTTATTAAAACTTATGAACAACTATAAATTTTATCAATTATTTTGGTAGTAAATATATAATTCTTTTTTTTGAATTTATAAGATATAATAATTAGCACCCAAGTTTTAACATTTATAAAACTTTACAAACAATATAAATAACACCAAATGGCAAAATTGGAACAGTTTAGGAGCAAGGGGTAAATTGTAAAAAGATGACAAATTTGAAGGGATTTTTGTAATACTCAATATGTGAGGGTGGTTTTTGTAATTAGACCTTACTTGAGGGGTATTTGTAATTTACCCTAAAATAAATCAACTATCCTTCCAAAAAAACAAAATCTATTAGTATACTATTAATATTGTAAATTTTGCTTTTCACTTTCTTAGCATATACGTGTAAATTTATTGAATATTATTAATTGGACTTGAACATAGATCTCTTGATATTTGCCACGCTAAATAGATGAAAGCCTCATCTTTATGTATATTTATATATTGTAAATTTTGCTTTTCACTTTCTTAGCATATACGTGTAAAGGAAACGTGAACTTCACCCAAACCACCTCCCACTTATGTTTTAGCACTTTACTAGGTAGAACTAGAAGTACAAAATAAACAACTTGCCCCACAAAATTTCAAATCTAGATGCACATTCCCCGTCATTTAAGCCGATTTTGCTTACTGAAAATGGAATATGATCCTTTTGTGTTTTTTTTTTTAAGTTAAATTAGTGACAATACATCTTTCTTGCCCAAAAATTTAACTAATGAGCATTTTTTCTTCTCTCCTTATGAGTTATGACAAAAATATATTCCTATTTCACTTGTGGACTTTTTGACAAACAAAAACGGCATAAAATTGTTTGAAGAGGAATGTGCAACTGACTTTAATATTTTAGGGGGTAAAGTACTTATTTTGTTCTTTTAGATGGTAAAGTGCCAAAACATAACTTTTAAGGGGGTGAATGGCACTTTCTCCCTACGTATAAAGAAGAAAATAAGTACTGGTACTACGTGTTTTGATAGAATAAACACATACTATTTTAAAATACAATTTCCACGTCTGATGTTCTGAAGAAAAAGAAGAACCACCACTTTCGACTAATCTAAAATTGCAGAACTAAATGGCGACGGCGACTGGAGCAAACGCGCGGTCAGAAAGTGACGAGGACGTGACACTGGTATTCGTCTACGGCACCCTGAAGCGTGGATTCTACAACCACGCGCTGATCGAGGACCTGATGACCACGCGCGATGCAACTTATATCGGCCCATACACAACCGTGAGCTCATTCCCCCTGGTGTGCGGACCCCACGGGATCCCCTACCTAATCAACCTCCCCGGGTCGGGTCATCGGATCCGGGGCGAGCTATACTCCGTTTCCTCGGGGCGGGGCCTAGCCCGCCTCGATGATCTGGAGGGAGTCCACCTAGGCCACTACGAGAGGCTTCCGGTGGTCGTCGAAGGAGGAGATAAGGCGGAGGCGGAGGCGGAGGCGTACTTTGCGGATCGAGGATTCGGGGAGGGTCTGTGGAGGAGGTGTGGGGAGGAAGGGTTGAGTGAATACAGTTTGGAGATGGGGAGAAAATATGTGATAAAGGAAGATAGGCCGCCGCATTCAAGTTTCATTACTGATATTCACAAATTCATTTCAGAAGCCAATTAAATTACTTATTTGACCTTTCCCTTTTTTTTGAATTAAAATGATTCTGGTTCACGTTTCACTAATTTGATCTTTCCTTTTTTTTTTTTTTGATAAATTACTTATTTGATCTTTTACAGGAAATAATAGCAACATGTTCTTCATGCACTGATTTTGATTAGGTTGTGTGCACCTGATTTTGAAAGTAAATTATCGTACTTTTCGCAAGTACGCACTTCGTCCAAAAGTACAATCTGGTGCAAATTACTCCATTTGGAGATTTTAATATAATCCAGAAGTAGGGCGAGTTTGAATGATAAATTGGAAAGTCAATTCTACGATAAATGATCTTAAGTAAAATAGTCATTTTTACAATATTGATTACAACAAAATTGGTTTCAATTTGTAGAATTACGATTGTCAAATGCTACATTATACTATAGCCTAGGAAAATGTTAATGTTTTGTGTTCGTTCTTAAAATGGTAAGCTCTTAACACCACAAAATATCACAATTTGACAAAAAAAATCACCATAAAATTAACAGAACTCCTATATAATAATGGTTCTAATGTTGTCAACAGTAGGACAAGTATGTAACGTACTTCCAATCTACACACAACCATCTACCAAATATGTCGTTGAAGAAAAACTTAATTTTTAGGGCACATTGCCACTTGTAAATCTACAAAACTTAAAAAATATAATCATAGAGGAGGATAAAAGTAGGAGGACAATGAAAAGCATAGGAATAGTAACCCTCCAACGGTTGCGACCGTACGCTGTGAAATCTTTGATGCCAGCATACTTCCACCAATCACCGCCACTGATGTACAAATGGTGTGTCCTATAGTCGCCCCTATAGCAACTCCGAAAGCATTTTTGTGGGTCGCCAGCTGTGAAGAAGAGGAAGACCATCACTTTTCAACATATGTTAATGCTTCTTCTCAGGCAGTTTCTAAAAGATTGGGTGAGATCATCCCCTTTATAAACCATTCCTCTAGTTCTTATTAGATTAGCATAGATTGACCCACACACAAGTGATAACCAACCAATTTAAGGCACTAACACAAATAAATGTGCAACCTTATGATAATAAAATTTTCATGGCTCAACAACAAATTTAGATGGTAAGGTTTGCCACATTGTACTAATTTTTTAGCATGAATCTTACCTTTGGACACTGTTTGCCACAAGTTCAAAAATTATATTATTGACATTATTGATGTTCCCACCATTATTCTATAACTACTACCCAAAGAGTTCTAAGTTGATAGTCCTAAGATGCATATTCTGATAGTCACGTTCCTTATAAAGCTACTCATAAAACTCCTAACTTATATAACCCAAGAAAAAGTCGGTGTGCAATTATTTTCACAATCCCCGCGAATTGTGTAATAATAATTGATAAAATGTATTCATAAAGTTTAAGGAGCTAAACAAGGCAGCATCTAGAACTCTAAACTCTGTTCTAAGATGTGATTTCCTAATTTTGGTAAAGTGACTTTGACAGCTATGATAATATACTGCTTTCATTTTCTACACTAACCTTACTTAATCTTGTATAAAGTGTTAACTAATATCATGAACGAATGCTATGAAGCATGCAAATTGAATGTTCATCCTGCACGAGTATATATATAATTTCTCTAACATATTTAAGTCAGGCCTTCTTTTTTAATTTCAGCAATGGACAGTACGGGTTCTTATGCTCATAATTTTTCTTCACACTATTTTTAACATGAAAACGAGAATGTCACAACCTTTGGACCTCTGTTAATGATTTGCAGTCTTATCATTACTTCAGAGTTCAGTCTATAAAATACTCATTCAAACATCCTGATTGCTTCATCTGATAATTTGCATAAAATCAGTAAAGTTGTAGTTTTCAATACACTAAACAGGGTGGCATTGTCATCAAACTTGGTTGGTTCTCAGATTTAGCTTAAGAAAATAATTATCGTTCTCCTATAGATGGAGCTATACATCAAACAACTTAAAAAGTTTGAGGCAAAATGCATTGGACACTATTCTACCAAAAATAATTCCAAAGTCTAGTCGTAACCTTCCAAAAGAAATTGAAGAAGAAAAGAATTCATAACCACTGTAACGACCAGCTTGATTGAACTTTGGCATACATAAAATGCAAGAAAACTTCATAACAAAGTAAATATCTTACAGCAATTGTTGCTATCTGGCTACGGTCTCCCCACTCAGCTAAAAATGTCAAAATAAAGGCCTGTACACAAAAGATATTGTAATGGAAAAACAAGAGTTACTTACACTTGAATAAGTCAACTAGAAAACGAAAAAAAAGTAGTTCTAAGCTGCATGAGTCCACAAAATTATTGGTTTATCAGAAACAGGGTAAAGAAAGGAGGTGTGTATTACTAGTGCACCATTATCTTACTAAAGGAACAAAGGATAAGATATACCTCTAAATATATTGGTGTACAAAATCTAGAAAAGAAACGTCGCATTGTCGTCTTTCCCTGTCCTGATTCAAGCTTCTCTTCTACCTGAGGTAGTCGCACATATCAGGCACGATCAGAGTATGTCATGATGAGCCATGGAAAATAAGCAGCAATACTGACAAAAAGTTTAATTACACAGCAAGGCTTCAACAAATCAGACAGTTCATAAAAAATGTTTAAATAAACATTAATTGAACCAGAAAAGTCACCAGCTCAAGTTTTACCCGTTCAACAGTCAGGTCAATTACAATAAAAAAGCAACAGAACTTTTAGGTCATAATTAGGTAATAAATATTTTATATGTATTATTTTAGTACTTATGACATACAGTAAACTAATAATTATCTACAAAAAACCATAATTCAAATTGGAATTTGAAGGTGAATTTTGGACTTTGGAGGATGGAAAAAAAAAAGGATATTTTGGACTGATTGAATTGAATTTTGGAGTTGGGTATATAATCATTTAGGGACTCAAGGGCTCAATGAACTTGATTAAACCATGAACAGTTCAGCGGTTAGATTGGTTCAACAGGCAGTTTGAACAAATTTATAAAATAGGGTTGTTATCTTTCTCTAATCAGTTTTTTGGGGAGGAGCAGCTTGCAAATGTCACTGTGCAGAACTTTAGTAAGGTCAAAAAGTTGGGACAAAAACAGAATTGGAAAGAAAAATCAAATTAAAATCAACCACCAAAGATTAGGAGGAATAGGAGATATTAGGGACTCTTGGTGCTCCACAAATACGTCAACTTTTTTGCCAAGTTTATCATCAAAGTGGCTGATTGAACAGTGTGAATAACCTCTTCCAATTGAATCATGCAATAACACACCACGGACATAAGATGATTTAAGTCTTAAGCAGCTTAAAGACAGTATCACGCCGAAGGCTCATTTGAAAGTCCCAGGTAGATGGCCCAGAAAAGCAAGATATCAAAGTCACATCGCAACTTTACCAAAAAGGGATGATAGTCACGATATATATAAGATTAAACAAACATCAACGAGTATACTCAAAAATCAAATACAAAAGATACTTAAGAATAAGAATGTAAAATAGGAAAGAGCTTCAGCTCCATAAAATAATTGAAGTAATAAATCAAAATTAAAAAATGAGACTTACTTCCTCAATTTCATTTTTCTGGGAAGATTTGGAATCTGATCTCCAGGCAATGTAGAGTAGTCGGAGCCCGAAAAAGGCATAAAGGACTGCAAGAGGGTTTGAAAATTAGATTACAAACAAGTTAAAATCCCAAAAAGAAATCTGATGCAGGTGTAGTTACTCCATTATATACATTTCAGATTTTCAGTTTAGGCTGTAAATGAGAGCCACCTTGGGCAGCTGAGGTTTATCAAGATCCGATGTAATAAATGAGCCAATGGAATACAAGCTTGTTGTTTATTTAGCCAATCTTGAACAATCATTTGGAAAAAAAAATCTGAACTGAGCTAAAATTTGCTTTGGAGAATGTAACATGCACTTGGGACCGTGAATGACCACTCCACAAGGCAGTGGCCAAGCAATGGTTGGTTAATGGATATTGCTAGACTGGATCTAGTTGGATTAATATCACTGATCCAAGGGGAACAATTTATGTAGAACTAGAAAAGGATCAACACTTAGACATCGAAACAGATCTATGATTTGACAATGACCTTGAAAGACTGAGGATGCATGTGATATCAAGTCACTTGCAACATATTGCTCAAAAGTACAGTTAACGAGCATTTGAATGTTATACCACCTGGTGCAGTAACACTGTGTCTGACAACCATCATTGCCTATTCCTTTAGTATTTATTATCTATATTTTCTCCTGTTGCAAACATACATCACTTTCTCTTCTTTATTTTTCCTATTCTTGTTGCTTCAGTGAATCTTAATTAGATGATTCCAAAAACAATATTCAGCTACATAATTAAAGTGGATCAATGGATTGACCCATCCTGACTTTACTGCAACTACTTTTTGAGCGAAACGCAGAGAATCCACTGGTTTTCAGCACCTCTTTACCCAAACCATACTCAAGCAACTTCCATCCACCCATTTGAATCCCCAAGAAGCTTGGTTGATTTACACACAATTTGGGTTGTCTTGACTCAAAAACAAACTTGAGACAGCTTAGAAACTTTGCTCCACATTTAGCAGCAGAGAGTGACACGCAAGGTTTCCTCGGGCTTTAGCGCATAGTGCAGTGAAAAGCGCGTTTATGGACGTGAAGCTCTATATATCAGTAATGACCATATATATCAACAATTACGAAACATAAACCACAAAATATAAAAGATAAATTTTGAGTGCAGTGAAAAAACAAATTTGGGCAGTAAGAGGCTAGGAACTGTTTTGGCAGAGGGATGTTGGGGATTTAGAGTGAAGCTTTCAACTTTTCTGGGCATAGGGGTTATCGGGGCTGTGTTAATTTTTTAGGGTTTAAGTCAAATTGACAAGGGCCACTTAGCGTGCTTTTCACAGGCCTTGCTCTAAACATTTATGCTCTGCGCTCTAGCAGAAGCTTTTTCCGCTTTTAACTACTACTCTGCACGTTCAAACTTCTCTACTGAAGATATTTCTTAAATAAATGCAAGCAGCATCTAACTACCACTCTCCCCTCGGATGACCAAGCCAAAATAATAAAATAAGTAGCAAATGAGTCATAATATGGTCAGAGAACTGAAAAGAGAACCTGTAGCTGCACTATTTGTATGCTTCCTTGATATCAAATTTGGCACAATCCGACCAAGACCAGTTGAAAGAATCTGGTAAGGAATGTAATATTAGTATCATCCATCAAATAGTTTAGAGAGCCCAAAAACTGTCATAATTATAACTTCATGGCATAAACAGCATAAATAAGCTCAAAGGGAAAAACATTAGCTCTTCATTTCAGAAATAGGACAGGATATTGACTTACTGTCATTACAAACAATGCACTGAGGGCCCCAGATAAAACAATTGACTTGGGGTGACGCATTGCCATGAGCGCTGCTATTATAAACGTTTCATCTCCAATCTATTGGAAAAACCAGCATGTGTAATACTCATCTTATCAAATACAAATGGATATCAAGTCAAATAGACCCAACAAGATGGACAATTCGACCCCAAAAGGAAAGTCAATTTCAAACCAGAACATATATAACAATTAGTTATCCGACTTCTGTCACTCTATTTCAATCATCAAACTATGGTCAATACTTGAGAGATTAAAAAGATGACTAACCTCACTGACAAGTATCATGGAAAAACTTGCAAAGAAAGCGTCAAAAACTCCAAGACCAGAGTCCAAGTTAACGCCAAGATTAAGAGAATCAGCGTCTTTATCATTTTTGACAATACCAGTCTTGATTTTGTCCACGAATATCTGCCGACCAAAAGCACACAAATGATCATCAAAGTTAAACATAAATCCCATTGATACTGGCAACACTATGCACACACATAACAGTTCAGACACAAGATGGTTTACATAAAATAGGAAAAACAACATGATGCGCAGATCCCAATATGAGAAAAAAAATCTCAAAATCTATTAGTCAACAAGTACACTCACTTTACTACGTCGACCTAGATCCTTGATTGCACCATTTGAATCGCCCCTTCCATCTTCCTAAATAATCATTATTGCAAAGCAAATCAGATAACCCCAATATAAAACTACATAACTAAAAAAAATAGAGGAACAGTACCTGAGATGAAATTAGAGGAATGGAGAAACCAAGGAAGATGAGAGTGACAATGAAAACGTGGAGATAAACGGGATTCCTTCGAAATGAAAACCCGCCATGCTTCTCTGCTTCTGATTTGAAGAATGATTTTCAATTAAATTGAGGACTCGTTACAAACAATATTCGAAGGGATCTGGATCCGTAAAGTAAATGGGGGATAATCGATCGGGATCTGTGCGGGGTAGATGATTTCCGATCCCTTCCAAATTCAGCAAAGGTTTCCCCAAACCTTTGTATTCCTTGCCATTAGATTAACATATAGTCATATACGGAGTATTAATTACCTTTAACCACGCAGCTAATATTTTTAACTTTCTATTAGGTTTATTAATAAGCTGGCTATAATATTGCAAGTAGTAACTAAGAGCAAGAGTTGTTTGCATAATACATAAAATTGGCAAAAATTATGAAATATTTTAATTTCTATAACACTCTTTTTTCTTATTGTAACTCAGTTTTATGGGTAAAAAAGTTAATTTACTCCTTTAAGACTCGTATACATTTTACCCCATAAATCGAGAGCGGATTTTCTATCACACATTAGTGTCACTTATTTGTGTCATCCTCTCAATACTGATCATGTACAAAATAACATGCACTAATACTTAACATATTCTTAAAGGTAATTAATTAAGAAATTATTGTAACTTAAACAAAGAAATAGATAGATAAAAGATAATTAAAAAAATCTCTGCATTTTTATGGTAGAGATTATGAATTCTTCTTCATCATTCTTAAATTTTTTTAATTTAAATTCATCATTGGTTTACTCTCTCATTTTCACCAATCTTACATTGTTCTATGTGTATTGCTAGTCACATCTAATCGTTTCTATTTCCCATTCATTTAACCTTTTGAATTGCATTGAAAACGTTTGAAGATTTTTTATTAAAAAAAATGTATATGCAAATATATCAAAGCAAAATTATGAAAAAAATGGTAGAACTTTATTGAGATTTTGAGGAAGAGTCATGATCTCTATAATTAAAATGCAAGAGATTTTTCTTAATAAATTTTTTACTATTTTTTTCTTGTTTAATTTCCAATCATATCTTAATTAATTACCTTAGACATATGTTAAGTTATAGTGTATATTATCTAGTACATAATCAATTTTGAGAGGATGTCACATATCTATCTTACGACGTATATGAAAAAAAATCACTTTGAAGTGAGAATTACACTGTAATTATAAAACTAGTTTGTGTAGCGACGTTTGGATATATAAACAACACATTTGAATTAAATGAAAATAGCGAAATAGTATTATAGATTTTATACAATTGATTTGAAATTAGAAACAAATCAATATACTTTGTACTCTTTCCATTGTATTCTTTTTAAGCTCATATTAATATAGTTTTTGGTTTCTTTTTATGAATAATAATGCATTTTCTTAAATATACAACACACAAATACATTAATATAGGGGGGCTAAATACCATAAAAATCACATAAATCAAAAGTAACATTATGTTTAGGAAGGCAAACACACTAAAATATCATCTACAAGTAGTTTGAGTTACAGTTGGCAAAATTCATTCGAAAAAATTCATAACATAGTATCTTTTTATGGCATTGACGATAATGAAATAAATTAATCATTGATTTTAAAGAAAAATGATAACTTCATGATTTCACTAGTTTCCATTTTCAATTAATTTGGCGTGGAAACTTAACAAAAGTAATGTTGTTGGAAATAGGGGTGTAAACGAGCCGAGTAGTATCGAACGAGACTTTGTTCAAGCTTGGTTTGAATTTTATCGAGCTTGAAATTTTATGTTTGAGATTGGTTTGATTTCTTAACGAACCGAGCTCGAACGAGCTCGAGCCGAGTATCGAATAGCTTGATATTTTATATGTTTTTTTTTTAATTTTTAACTTATCGAGTCGAGCTCGAGCCGAGCTTCAAAAGTTATCGAACAAGAAATCTTGTTCAAGCTTGTTTGATTAATTTGACGAACCGAGCTCAAACGAGCTTTTATCGAACGAGCTCGAGCCGAGTATCGAGTAGCTTGGTTTGATTTTCAGCCCTAATTGCAAAGATAGTCAAATATTTGGGTTCGGTTCAGCCCAAGGCACAAATGTTAAAGGGGTAGTTGGTGCAATTTATCCTTCTTCCAACCCCAAAAAAGAGCCTCTCAAAAAAAGAAAAAAAAACCCCAAAAAAAAAAAAGAAAAAAGAAAAAAAGTGACGCCAGTTTACAGTACACAATTGCACAAACGAAACTATGCGACGTCGTCTGGCTCCAAATACCTCACTTAAATTAATTAAATAGAAAGGTAGCACAAAAAATTCCCCGAAACATAAGCTCAAAACCCTCGCTCCCCGTTCAAATAAGAGCTTTCTTCTAGAACAGTGCATGTTTGGCGAGCGTTTCAATGGCCGAACATGAAGGAGAAGAGCGGGGAATTCAGCAGCGGATTGAGACTGCCGTGGTCTCTCGCCTACAGCATTTCAAAGACCAAGCCGAGTATGCTTATCGCTGTTTTGCTCTGTTTATTTGCTTTGTAATATTTACTTACTTTATCAATTTTGGGGCGATTCTGTGCATAAATGGCAGTTCATTGACGATGGAGTCTGTGCGGAGACTGTTGGAGACAGATTTGGGGCTTGAGAAATTTGAGTTGGATGCCCACAAGAGATTCATTCGCATCTACTTGGAAAAGGTAAATGATTTCTTAAAATCTCGCTGTGTTTCAAGTTTTGGAATTCTTTGTTAGGGTATGTGTTTCTGAACACCCAAATTTCATGTTTGTTGATATATTGAAAACACTCTTTGCATGTCCTTAAATTTATGATACATGTATTCATTTAGAAATAACTAGTATTTCTTTCAGCTAACTCATTCATTAGATAAATATTTTTGAGTAATTGTCCTTATCTCATGTTTTGGTAATTTGTTTTAGTTTGATTGATGTTTGATGATCTGAGGAAATGATTTTAAATGAATTTGATCAAATTTTATACTCTATTGTTGGTTAAGCACGTTTTCATCACGAGTTGGTTGTATGTTCTGCAGACAATACATTCATTAATTATCTTGTTACCATGTATTGGCAATTGGCGTATTCGGTCCGACAGGCAATAAATGTGTACATAGGTGTGCTTTAGTTTTGCTACTCTGGCCCACCAGCATCTCTCTCTCTCTCTAAAAATAGGAAAATGAGATCACGGGGATTTTTTCTTTGAATGCCAGAAGTAACTGACATTTTATGGATCCCTATTGGACAACTTTTGCATCTTTTGGTGCCGAAGTACATAATCCATACTATACTTAAACTTTTCGAAAGGTGTCTTATAACCCTTTGAACTTCATTGCTTATTCTAACCGTAAAAGGGCCATCTTGTTCCCTAAGATTTTCTCGAATAGCTATTGGCTTCTACTGATTGGGAAACCATATACCTGCCGCGATTGAATTGTAATAGTCACCTTCACCTGCTGGAAAATAGTCAATGTTTAAGTAAGTAATAACAAGTCATGTGGGGCTGTCTTTCCAATTTTGGAGGAAAATCATGACGATATATATTCATGGAGATTTTTCTTCGTTATGGGACTGTTCTCCTCTAGTATCTTATATGTAATGCACTGTGAATAACTGTACTTTCCAATTCAAAACAGACTAGTCATCATCATTTGCAGCTTTAATAGGTATAGACCTGACTAATCAGTGTACTTTCATCAAAACAAGGATGCTTATAAGCTTTTAACAGCCATAAATTGCAGAAAAAGTGGTGATCCATTTATTCTTTAGTCCAGCTGTGTCATTGTTAAATTCCCCAAGTAGCTTAACTTGTTTCGGTAAATCTTTTCCAAATCCCAGCACATGGAGGGTTCTGATGGTTGCACCTCTGAAACTGCAACTGAGAATTTGGACAAAGATGTCGATATAAGTGAACCTGAAGCACCAATAATGCCTGAGCAGCAGGAGACAAAGAAGGGTCCAAAAAAATCCAGCAACAAAGATGAAGAAATGACGGAAGACTCTCCTATAATGGGTGTCTTAACCCCAAAACCTGAAGGAGGCACTCATGATTCTTCTGTGAGCGAGAGCAGGATTGAGAAGGCCATCAGGCAAAGAGCTGATCATTTTCTAGCTAATTCTGAGTATGTACTTTCATCTTTTGAACTGAGTTGCATCATTATCCATTGTCTAAAAAAACCATCCTATGAACACAAATAAAAGATAAGCCATATTGCTGTTGCTCAGCTATGTGATTTACTTTACTAAGGAACATTGTTCAATTTTTTGGAATGTTATGTTTATTACTTTATTTTCAGGAAGTTGACTTTAGCTGGAGTTCGCCGACTTCTAGAAGAGGATCTTGGACTTGATAAAAACACCCTTGACCCTTTTAAAAAGTTCATAAGTCAACAAATAGATCAGGTTGGAACAATTTCTTGTAGAACTCTGGATTCCTCCAAATGATCACGTGTAACTTTTGGGGATTTGTGGCCTTGTAGGTATTAAATCCACCTGAAGAAGCTAAATCTTCAAAAGATGTTAAGAGGAAATCCTCTGGGAGCTCTCGAAGTAAAAAATCAGCAAAGAACAACCGTGAAAAAGGGTCTGACTCTTCAGGTAGTGAAAGTGAAGAGATGGAAGATAAAGTAAAATCAAGAAAGGAAGCTACTCCAAGAAGAAAAAACAAGATATCTGAAGAGCCTAAAAAACGTAAAAGGTCTAAGGAGAGTGATCATGACTTATCCGATAAGAAGGAGAACAAGCTTGTGAAGAGGCGAAAAGAAGAAAATGCCGATTCAGATGATCATGGAAGTGCATCTGAAGATGGTCAACCTCAATCATCTGTAGAAAAATCAGCACAGGTCAGTCTTCAATATTTAACAACATTTAAATTTCAATAAGCAAATTATGCTCATATACATGTATGCTTGTACACTGTCCTTAACTGTATGATTTTGATGAGCAGAGGAAAGAAGCACCAGCCCCTGTATATGGGAAACAAGTGGAACATCTAAAATCGATAATCAAAGCTTGTGGAATGAGGTCTGTGCATGCACCTGTTTAGCTTTTTTCCTCAGATCGATATTTTCTCCATTGTTATGTCCAACTTGTTGATGATGATAACTTATGTTTTGTTAATGGATATTAGTGTTGCTCCTACTGTTTACAAGAAAGCTAAGCAAGTACCAGACAGCAAGCGAGAAGCCTTTGTAATCAAGGAGTTGGAAGCAATTCTCGCTAGAGAAGGGCTATCGAAAAATCCGAGTGAGAAAGGTAACAATTGACATGGCCATTATATCTTGCCAAATATAATGTGGTAACGAAAGTTGTAAAGGCTAAGTTGCATTGCTAGTTTTTGGTTTCTTGGGAAAAAAGCATAAGCCCCAAGGACATGTCCACAATCTTGATATATAGTAACATTTAAAAGTTAGAAAAAATAAAGAAGCATAAATATAAGCTAAGAAACCATTGATTCTAGGAATACACATGAACGGAAATTAATAAAGCCTAACAAATATGGATCTGTATAAGTATGACCTATATTTTTAATTCTCTGGTGCATTTTCATGCCTCTGAACTTAAGGTATCATGTATCATTGTACCTTTGGAAAACAATTGGAAATAGAAAAAGACAAGATGAAATAAAACAATGGTCCTCAAGTCTGTATAAGCAACTAATGAATTAGTGACAAAGATAACTGATGAAGGCTCAATCTTTTTGTCTCGCAATATCTTTTTAGTCAATTTTTTCAGGGGATTTTCTTGCACTCACAATGATATATTGGCCAACCCATGTTTAAAAAATGATGGGCCTGCATTTCTTCTACTCCCCCCCCCCCCTCTTTGCATTAGTTTGTACCTGGTATTACAATCAGTCTAAGGATGTTCAGACTGTAGCTTGGTTTCCTTGTGTCTGATTCAGTTTCCAGCCTGGGATACGATTCTGTTTGCTATGAAACTACTAATTAGAAGATGATTTGACCAGATATTTAAACTTTTAACATGGATCGATATGTGAAAACCATTACACTTATACAAAGATTTTGAGCTTATAAAAAATGCTTTTGAATAGCTGTCAAATGTTTCTCAAGCTTTTCTCGCTTGATTAAGAGTTAAGACATTAATTCACATGTTAACAAATAGACTAAACAACCTCCAATCTTCACAAGGTTGATCTCTAGTAGTGTCTCATGAATCTTGACAAGAGCTGAATAAAAATTAAATTGCATGCATCACCATAGTGTTCACCCTAAATTCATAGTAAATTATTGGTCTATTTAACTCAATTGTAGACTCTCTCTCTCTCTCTCTCTCTCTCTCCCCCCCCCCCCCCCCCTCTGATGCCTTTAATTCCATGCTTTCAGAAATCAAAGATTGTAAAAAGAGAAAGGAAACAGCAAGAGAACTTGAAGGAATTGACATGACCAACATTATATCGAGTTCGCGAAGAAGGTCGACCTTCAGTTTTGCGACTCCTCCAAAACCTGAAGTACGTGTAAAAGGTGACAAAGGTGATAGAAAAAATAGTAAAAACAAAGAAAATAATGACAAAGAGCACAATGTGGACAATGACGAGGAGGAGAACGAGGCCAAGGAGGAGGAGGAGGAGGAGGAAGACAAGGAGGAGGAGGACAAGGAGGAGGAGGAGGACAAGGAGAAGGCGAAGGAGAAAGAGAAGACGGAGGTAGAGGAGGAGGAAGGAGAAGATGAAGAAGAAGAAGAAGAAGATGATGATGATGATGATGAGGAAGATGAAGAAGACGATAGTGAAGAAGAATTCAATGCTGGTAAACTTCATTAACTCATGTCAAGGTTTTTATTTTTCAAAAAAAAATATAGTTGCCCTCTGAAGAAGAGTTGATGATTTAAATTTAATTCAGATTTTCGTTTGCTTTCCCAAAGTATAGATATATATTAGCGGTTCTTCTTTATTTTGTATTGCAGATGATGATGAGGAAAGCGACTGAATTCTGCCTCCCGGTTTCTTGAAGATGGTCTGTAACTAGTTTTAGAAACTGTATTATTACAGAGAGCTAGTAATGTGCCACCACTATTGGTATCTAGACCTGTCGTATTATTCTTCTTTTGGTAATTTAATTTTTATGTAGGGTGCGAACAAGTCCGTTAATGAGACTGTATTAGCGCCACCTTATTAGATATAGCTCCATTGAACAAGTAGTGTAAGTTTGACAACTAATGCGTGCAGTTTATCGTACTATGCTGTAAGTAACTCTATGTCTTGGTCTGTAGAGCGTCAGACAATGGTAGATTTATCTTCTGCTTCAAAAGTATTACATTTCCTTTTCCTAAATTGATCTTCTGTGGATGTTGCACCTTGCCGTAGGGATGGTAGCAGGCTATGGATGCTAATTTCGTGTGTTTTCTTTGTGAAACACTAGGGTATCTCTTAATTGCGATGTTTTTGTCGTGTAATGTACCCTACCGGCAGGTAACACTTGGCAGGAACATGACATTGTACCATATATAGGATCCGCTGACACTTGATCGGAACATGGCAATTGGACGAGATTGTAAAGAAAGACAAAGTTGGGGAATATTAAATTTCATTAATAATCAATATGTTGCACTACAAAAAAAACCTAGGAGTATTTAGAGAAGAAGTTTAAACACTACTCATCCTAATTAATGACAGAGGTCGACTGTCGCTGCCATAAGAAGCTAGCATTTGGTACAAAGCTACTGATGTGTGCAGATGGAAATGTGAGATATGTTACATTGAGCACACTAATAGTTTTTTGCATCTTGTTTAGTTTTCTCTAATTTCTTATGCTGTTCGACAAGCTCATCTTTATCTCAATTCTTTAGGGATCCATTTGGATGGATGGATTTGGGTTGGGTGGATTTGAAATTCCTTGTCAAATCCATCAACTATTTCAAATCCAAAAATTAAATCCATTCATTTGAAATCCTGGATTTTAGTCTAATGGATTTCAGCCTAATTTTTAGTGGATTTGAAATTCCTCCTAAAACTAGTCATTTGAAATACACTTAAAAAAATGTCCACATTGTATATTTTTCAAAAATTGTAATTTGATCCCAAATTCTCAAAAAACCTAGAATGTAATTCAGTCCAGAATTTTCAAATTCGAATTGCACTGTTGGTCCCTCTATTTTTGGAAATTACAATTTTGACCCCAGATTTCGAAGAATCAAGAATTAAAATTCAGTCCAGATTTTTCATAAATTAAAATAATTCGGGCCCCGATTTTCAGGAGCCGAATTTGCACTTTTGGTCCCTCAATTTTTGGATATTGCAATTGACCTTAGATCTTCGAAAAATCAAGAATTGCAATTCAGTCCAGTATTTTAAGAAAATAAAATTTTCAATTCGGGCCTTGATTTTCATAAATTCAAATTTGCACTTTTGGTCCCTCAATTTTTGGAAATTACAATTTGACCAAGAATTGCGATTCAGTTCAGAACTCTCAGTAAATTAAAAAAATTCAATTCGGCCCCAGATTTTCAGAAATCCGAATTTACACTTTTGGTCCCTCAATTTTTAGAAATTACATTTTGACCCTAGATTTTGAAATACCCGGAATTACAATTCAGCTAATTTTGAATGATTAAAATTTACAATTCGGCCCCTGATTTTCAGAAATCCAGATTTTCACTTTTGGTCCCTTTATTTTCAAAAATTACAATTTGACCCCATATTTTCAAAAAAATCAGAACTGCAATTCAGTCCATAATTTTCAGAAGACTAAAATTTCAATTCGACACCTGATTTTCAAAAATCATTCCCTTAATTATCAAAAAATTTCATTTGACCCCAGATTTTCGAAAAACCCAGAGTTTCAATTCAATCCAGAATTTTTAGAAAATTAAGATTTTCAATTTGGCCCAAGATTTTTTGAAATCTGAATTTGCACTTTTGGTCCCTCAATTTTCAAAAATTATACTTTTGCCCCAAATTGATTTATGCAATTTTATCCCGATATCAACAACAAGAATTAACTCATAGAGCAAATTATAAGGCACCATTGGGAATTTCAAATAACATAAATGATATATACCAAATAAAAGATTTCGAATGAATGAATTTGAAATCCTTTGTAAAAAATTTATCCAAACAAGAGATTGCAAATAAATGGATTTCAAATCATTGGAATTTCAAATCCATCCATCCAAATGGGCTCTAGGAGAATTTTGCATTGTTATCTCATCTGCGATGAAATATTGCGATATTGATCGTTCCAAATGATGGAAATGCAAATCTCCCTGTGGATTTGGGAGAATATATAGATGTCTGATCATATGTACTAGCTTATTCCCGTGCTATGCACAAGCCCAAAAATATTTTATTTCAATTACAATCATTTTGATCACGACAATTTTCATGCCACTGAAAAGTACAATTTGAATACCTTTTTATAGTGCTAAAATTATTTGTAAAAGATGTAATTTAATCAAAACAAATGTTTCATATATTTTTTTTCTTAATAGGATATGGCCTTTGAATAGATTAACAACACTTTAACTCAATAATATCAAGAAAAAATTACTCAAATTATCCCTCAACTTTATTGTAAGTACACGAACAACTACTAAAGTTTGATAAGTTAACCCATACGTATTGGATTCATAACATCCTCTTACGTCATTATTGCGCCACATATTGAGATGTCATCATAAAAATAATTTTTATTCAACAAATTCTTTTGATATTTATTTCATGCTTTTAAAAAAATATCAACCACCCATTAGGTTTAGTGTAATTATACAATCACCCTCAAACTTTAAAAAATTACCCAAACTACCTCGGAGGTATTGGATAAACCGTCTTCATCATCTATGCAACGATATATTGATAATTATTGCAATTTAATTATCTTTTTTTTTTTGGATGAACTCACCTTCCAATATTGTAGCTTGTGTAATTTCTAAACTCGAAGGATGGTCTATGTAAATTTGCTAAATCTTATGTGTAATTTGTGCAATTTTCTATAAAATCATTTTATGCTCAAGTGGGGAACATGTTAAATTAGACTTGTAGATGCAATAAACTATAATTAAAAATAATTAACATTACGCTTATTGTAATAGAATAAATAAAATAATAATCTCTCATAAAGTAATTTATTATAATTTCATGTCATGAATGAATTAATTTTGTCATATACAATGTGACAATCAACATTGTTATATCAAGTGATATAAAAAATGTAAATAAAGTTCGAATAAAAAGTAATAGAAGAAATAAAACAAAAATTATACAATATTACATTTGAAAATAATGAACTCCATGCCCATCTTGAACATCATGTTGCAGCCAAATTTTTACAAAGTACTTTATTGATAGTGATAGTGCAAGTCTCTTGCCAAACTATTTCTACTTGTAATGGTACTAATCAAAAACTTACAATCAGAATTAGAATTGATCTTTGGGTCTTAAACTCCCAAATAAAGTCCCATTAAAAACTCATTACATGTGTCAATATAAAAAAATTGTAAATATCATTATCTCAAAGATGTCTTAAAACAAACAAAAAAAATATAGAAATTGCAGTTTATAAAATAATCGAAGATATCAGATATGAATTAATCAGCAAAGGCATGAGAAATGTTATCCTGAGCAAAAGATCAACATGTTCAAAGTCAAACCTGGAAGAAAGAAAGAAAACATGGTTAATATAATCTACAATGTAAAAGAGAAATATAGAGAAACAATGCAAATTAAATAATTGAAGAAAAAGGGTATAAAATTAAATAATGAATTAAGGCATGTTCTGAGCAAAAGTTACGACATTCAATTTTATAATGAACTCAATTTCTATTCCAACACTAATTTCCGTAATTAAGAATATCTATTTTAGCATATAAATTAATTAGTTAAAATAATTTTGAATTAAAATTGACTCAAATGTTAAAAATCCTTCAAGCTTTTATAGATAAGAGAAAACCCAATCATTTTTTTTTCTTAAAAAAACTCAAAATTCAAAGAAAAAATAATTGAGTCAAAACTTACGAATTGATGTCAAAGAAAACCACCGCATCTACTATGGTAAAGAAATCAAGTTAACCAATAAAAAAGGTATATAAATAAAATGATGAATTAATCAATGAAAAAAAAAACATATAATATTTTATGAAAATATAAAAAAATAACAAATGAACTACAACTCAAAAAGAAAACAACTAATATATAACAATTAAAAAAAAAAAGAAAACAACTAATAACAATTAAAAAAATAAAAAAAAGGCACAAAGCTCATCTAAACAATTAAACTTCAACAATCAATCTAATTAATATATATAGTGATATTCAATATAACCGACCATCAATCTTGATTTCACCACTTTCCCCTCTTATTTTAGCTTGGCTAACACAATGCAAATCAAGCATTCATCACATGGAAATTAAAAATAGAAACCACTACTATATATAATAACAAAAATCATTGCATAAATAAAACAATGACTGAAAGTACTGACCAAATAATTAGAAAGTATATATGAAATTTATAATATGAATGAAATTTCAGTTACTCAACCTAAATTCTGGTGTAACTAAAATCATGCCTAAGTATTAGCTTAAAATTTAGTAATGTAAGATTCTTTATATAAAATAAAATCAAGTTTGAAATTTGAAAACCTTCCAAACTTGTACATGTTACATAATTAAAATGTGAAAATCATTACGTCTTGTAACTCATAGTTAATATTTAGGCATGATTTTAGCTACTTTTATTACTAAATTTTTTGAGTTGGCAATATCTTTTATAATCAACCAATCATAATTTTCAAAATAATAAAAATAATTCAAAATCATCAGAAATTAGAATTTGGTCTAATTGGAGTCAAACACCATTCTCCTATATATATATAAAAGATTTCTTTCTACTAATTCAAAGATGGAAATGTAAGGGCTGCTCATGCCATTTTCCATAAAAAATATATTAAGTTACTTAATTAATTCACCACTTATTATTTATAATTATTTACATTGTATCATGACCACTTCTTTAGGAATTTCGGTGGCTTGAATTTTTTTTTTTCCTCAAGCCAATTTTACTGTTCCATAAATTAATCAAAGGAACTCCAAAAGTAGACATAAAGTTTTGGTACACTTAATTAAGGCATGGACTTACTGTACTTGCAATAAAAAGGAAAAGCTATAAAACCAAAAATAAGGCATGGATTTAGAGTAGGTATTGGACTGAAAGTGAGAGTCCCGAAATTTACTACATTCGTGTTTTTTGTCTCAAATCCGTGCGTCCATCCATCCCTACTCGTAGGCTCAAGATCCTCTGTACCACTTTTGGTGTACAACTTAAGTGTACCACCACTAAGTGATTGACACATGCATATGTTAGAATTATTATAATTATCAAATGTGCATGTGTCAATCACTTAGTGACGGTACACTTAAGTGGTACACCAAAAGTGGTACAGAGGATCTACACCCCTACTCGTATCCAACTAAAATTCCATCTCTAACAAAATCAACATGTACACTTAAATTGAAGGAATAATAGGAATAAACAAATATAGTAATTAGCAATTTTTCATAATCTTACTTAATTTTTATATTTAAAGATTTGAAAAGATCTCCATATTTCTAGAAACACATTATGAAAATAAATAAATTAAGACATTTTCCTCAATTTCTTTGCTTAGAAGAAAATGAAGTTACAATTTTCTTTTCTATAGCCTAGAAAATATTTAATTTGATGGGAAAAGTGCATTTTTGTCTTCACAAAAAAAGAAGAAAAGGAAGTTACAATTTTTCTATATTTTCTTGTAGCCTAGAAAATATTTTCTTACCAATTTGATGGGAAAAGGACATTTATTTCTTCACAAAAAAAAAAGAAAAAAATTTAAAATATTCACATGTTTAGTATTAGTATATAGATAGTAAGTTAATTTTTGGTACAAACACACATTTTCAAAAAAAAGGTGTGAAAATGCAGAAATCCAATTCAAAAAATATAGGACTTTATCCTTTGACATTGAATGCCATTAAACCCTACCTTTACTCACTCAAAAGTCAAAACTCACACACACATACACACACACACACATATATATATATGTTATATATTATAATTTTGTAATGAAAAAAAGTTAAAAAGAAAAGCAATTAAGAAGAGATGTTTCCGCGGTCTTTGTTGCTTGTGTTATTCTTCTTGTACAGTGTCGTCCATGAAATCAGATTCCCTCATGTGAGTTAATTGCATCTAATTACTATAAAAATTGATTAATATAATAATAAAAATGGGTTTAATTTGTTATTGATTTGAATTTTAATTACAGCGAGCATCGGCGGAGATGGTGCCGATGGGTGGGCAGGGGAAGACAGGGATTATGGTGATGATGAATGATGTCAGAACATTAGAGATGTTTCAGGTTTGTTCAAACTGCACTTGCTGTGAAGCTGGTGACAGAAAACACTGTGCGCCTTCTTCCTGTTGCTTTTTTATCAATTGCAACATACCAAACAGGCCCTTCGGTTTCTGTTCTTTCCAACCAAGAACTTGTAGCTGCAATGGATGCCCCCCAGACCGCACCTATTAATTATTTTTTCCTTTTCCATTTCCTTTTTTTATACTAGTAATTATATTATTTTTATTTTATTTTGAGGGCTATTTCCAGCTAAGTTTTTGCTACTTATTCCTTTTCTTCTTGGCTGCCATTTTTAGTTTGATTTGGCTCTACTAGCAAAAGCCTAGCCGGAAGGAGCAAATGGGTTAAACAATTGTAATGGTTAATTAATTAATTATGAGTATTATATTTATATATTTATTATTACTGTCATTTGAAGTGGATTAGTAAGAGATTAATATTGCTTAACTATCATTATCATGTTTTTTTCATGTTTACTGTGCTTTTCGGGTATAGTTAACTTTGATTAGCAATGTGGGCAATTTGTTTATTATATTATTAATGAAAAGTAAATTGGCCTTCAAAATGGTGATTTTTGATTTTTTTTTTTTTTTTGTTGAGCGAGGTTGGAAGTTTTGACTTGAGGCCAACTCATTAATTAAGGAATAATCATGGATCAAAATTTCGTTTCGAATGTATGTTTTTGTTAGTCAAATATTGAAAACTTTTCGAGACTATTCGGAAATGTTTCGGAAACACTAAGGAAAAATTGTAAAAAAAGTTACTAAATTTGGGTAAATATGGCAAATAAATAATTTCGATATTTCATCTTGTTTTCGTTTCGCCTGATTCAAAAATGAAAACTTTTCGATATTTTCGATGAAAAAGATGAAAATTTTGATCCATGGAAATCTTGACTAAATCAGGTTTATAAAATATTTTTTGCACTTTTTGGTAGAAATAGAATCAGCATTATGAATGTTTGAACTTTGAACATTATCTCCAAATATTTTCCCTTAAGTGAAAACTCGCTAATGATTTACAAAAATTCGATTTGATTTCTATAAATTGGAGATATGAGTTATTAAGGTCCGTAAGCCATGGACTTATATATTTTTGTTTTCATTATTTTTACTCTATTAGCTACATTATCGATCAAATTTTATAATTTTTAAGTGATTTATCATGTTAAATTATTTATATTTATGGTGTATTAAATCTTTTAAACAATAAAATATATGATGTCATATAATATTATCAAATTATTATTGAAATATATTTATTATAATTTTTATAAATTTGATTAAGTTGATTGATCAACTATAACTATAACTAAGAAAATTAATTCATTAGTTCTAAAAATAAACAAAAAAAAAAAAAAGAAAATTAATTCATTAGATTCGACGGTGATAACCACTGTTTTGAAAATCGGACCGGACCGGTCGGTTGGACCAGCTCAACCGCTAACCGGTCCTCAATCCAGTCCGGTTTATCCCTAAAAACCAGTCCTCAAATTAACCAGTGTGAACCGGTAAAGTCAGTCCCAAAACCGGTAAAACCAGTGAACCAATGGTTCACTCAAATTTTTTTTTTTTTTTTAAATTTAGAGTTTTTTTGGTTATTATTATTATTTATTTGAACTCTTGTTTAACATTTAATAGGATTATATTTATATATTTTAATTGGAATAACATTAATTATTTTAGTGTTTTAACAATCAATGAAGAACAATCAATTCAATATTACACTTTTTTTTCACATAAAGAAGTACATAGCCATTTTCTCATTATTGTGAATAATATTATTTTTTGTATGAAATTATGCAAATCAATTACCATATAAACATCAACTTACAACAATAGAACCCAAATGAACAATCCAAAACTTTGAAAATGAGATAAACTTTTAATTTTGTTGTCTTGCATTGAATGTATGTATCTTTGAGGGATACTTGAGATTTATATTTTTGATATTGATCTTAATTTTTAAGACATTTTGATTATTTGCATGAAACAAAAAAAAATTATATTGACAAAGAATGAATTTTTTTTTAATTATAATTGTATTTTAGATAATCTAAAATATATATATATATATATATATATATATATATATATATATATATTACATTATAATAAAGTCACACCGGTTATACCGATCAAACCAGTAGTCGATCAAATCTAACCGATCGAACCAGTAACCAGTAGAGTTTCCGGTTCAATGACCGGTCCAGTTTTAAAAACACCGGTGATAACTATATGTACTTTCGTTTTCAGTAAAGTTTTGCATGCTGTGCATAAGTTGTCTTGTACATGTTTCATGTGTATGTTGTGCTTTGCAGTACATTTATTAACAGCTTGTGACTGAGTGTAAGCATCTTTCTGTGGTCCTGTGTTTCACCAATGGGACAAAAACCCTTACAGCTGTATCTATCAAATACTGGTGGTTAACTGAATTTACTCTTAATTCTAAAAAATATAGATGGAAATTTAATTTCATTATTTGGAGGAAAGTTAAAAAGGAAATTGTAATTTTGGCAACTATATATATTATGTCATGCTTTTATTAGCTTGCTTAAAAAAAAAGTTTAAAAGAAAATTGGTTTGGTTCTTATCAATAATTAATAGAGCTGCATGTATTTTTTTGGTCTGTGCCAACCCAACAAGTCAACAACGTTTATATTGTATAATCAAATTTCGGTAATATTCGAGTAATTGATATTTTACATCTAAGAAATAAATTAGTTTGGCATTTTGCATAATGTAATTGAAGTATGAAAACGTTCTTAAATTATTATTAGAATTCACCACATGAATTGAGTTAAATCCCATGCGATGAATTCTAATAATTATTTATTCTTTGACAAAAATATGTCCTATTGTAATATTTTTGGATGTAAAATGTCAGTCATTTCGATTAGTGATTTCTACGTTGTTTAAAATGAAATAATATATGGTTTCATATTCCTTGTAACCATAAAATACAGTCAAAATCTTTTACCACTATTGTTATAATAGTGTAATCAAAGTTGATATGTTCGAGCCAATTCAAAATTAAGGGATTTTTGCACGTCACCCCCCAGAAAAGTTTCATTTTCGCACTTTCCCCCCATGATTGAAGAAACATGACAGTACTCCCTAAAAGTTGATAAGTGAGTGCACTTTGCCCCCTGATCAATATTTTGTTGGATTTCAAGGGGTAAAAATGTAAATTTGGGGATTAGTGCAATAATTTTAATCTCTTGGGGGGCTAAGTGCACAAAATATTATTAATTCAAATTATTAGAATATTAACATTTCAAAGCACATTTTCATATAATTCCTTACTTTGATAATCACATCGTAATCTAATTTTAGTCTTATAACATATTTTTTATTTTAATTGTTTTACTTTCAAATTTCTTTAATTTAATTAAAATATTTTGAGTATAGAGATGATTTATTTGTAAATAAATAAATAGGACTAATGAAAATTTCGTTAAAAAAACTTCTAAATTTGAATTTCCGTACAAAAATATAACTAAATATTTTATTTTTTATTTTTTCAAATTGCAAGTCACGTTTGAATATTTTAAACTTTTGTGCACTTATCCCTCTAAAAGTTTTTTGTTATTGCACAAAACCCCCTGAGTGATGTTTTTACCCTTTTGAAAATTACTTAAAAATGATCAGGGAGCAAAGTTCACTCATCTGTCAACTTTTAGGGGGCAATGTCACATTTTTTCAATTATAGGGAGGAAAGTGCGAAAATGAAATTTTTTTTAGGGGTGACATGCAAAAATCCCTAAAATTAAACTTTCGTCGCATAAAGCATTAGGGATTTCCGTATTTTCTTAGAATTTTCACAAAGATTGAACAAAGGGCAAGGCAAAACATTCATTATGTCTTTGTCAACTCTTTTCAATTATTGAATAGTCACACTGAAACCAAAGTAAATAAAGTGTCTACTCTGTCAAAAACAAAATAGTAATAGTAAACGTGGGGAAATATATTTTCTTCCCAAAAAGAAATTCAAATATTAGAGACGTGTCTCTGTCTCGAAAGAGAGTAAGTCTAATATATTAAGTGAGAATTCCTCCTAACAAGAATTTGAACCCGTGTTTGCTACTTTACAGTGATTAGTCTCTTCCACTAGATCAATCACTCTCGAAAGAGATTAAGTCGAACATATTAAGTGTGAACCTCTCCCAACAAGAATTTGAACCCGTGTTCACTACTTTTCAGTGATTAGTCTGTTCCACTAGATCAATCACCTGTTAGAATCGATGAAAAATTCATTTATAGAGATACAATGTTCTATTCCATTCCTTTTAACTACTATAAAATGTATAAAAAGTGTACATATAGTGTTAGAATCCTTGGTGGAAAGAAAACAAAGGTTAAGAAAAATGAGAACTTTCGTGAAGAAATTGCAGAAGGAAGGAGGATTTGGGAGCTAGGGTTAAATGGTGAAGGGGATGAAATTGGAGATCTTGATCTGATTGAAGGAGAAGAGGAAAATGGCCTTATGGAATTAACCAAGCCAAATGATAAGTCGTTGTTTACCAGCAGCGATTTAATTGAGGAAACTACAACTACACAGGGAGCAGTGGTCCCGACACGTGGCGTCTTCGAGCAGTGACATGTGGCGCGTAATTTTTATTTATACGAGGGGCTTTTCTGTCTTTTAGTATTTTGATGTTCAAACTATTTTTATTTTCCCTAAATTCAGTACTGTTTTGTCTATTCCTATTTTGCTAGGGTTGTTGGACTATTTATACCCACTGTTGGGGACTTTTGAAGTTATGCAGAAAAAGTTAATTTCCTTCATCTATCTTGCCTCCCTATATGGGATGGTCTATTGTGACTCACCCTTCAAAGTGAGTCACCAACAACTCCAATTAAATCCAATCAAATTTTGACATTTGTCTAAATTACAAGTCCAACCATCTCATGTACAACACCAATAATAATATGAAATATCAATTATACCCTTATTCTTTATTTAATAAATTAAAGTCCCAATTTAACCTTTTATTTAAAAAAATAATTTAATAATAATAAAGAACTGAAAGACTACCCCGCCCACCTCCACCTCCACCCCACCACCACCCTAACCCTATACCCCCGAACCTAGAAAATTTTAATCAATTATGCTAATTCTTGAATTATCTGGAAACATGAAAAAAATTATAGCATTGAAGAACTCCATAACATATTCTAGGAGATTGCACAAGGCTTTGTTTCTATATTTAAATAAAAAAAATTAAAAAATTAAAAAAAGGAAAACAAAATTGGGATCTTCTTCCTCGTGAAGGAAGCTTCACCACGATGTGGCCATGTATTTTGTGTTGAAGACTCAAATTGAATTCCATCAAATGTTGGGATCAGATCCGGCAGTTTGTTTATTTGCAACCAACATCAGTAGCCTACTAATTAATTAAACTTAACTCTGTTCTTGGTCGCGGCACATTCAGGTTGAGGCGGCGAAACGCCGCCTATCTTCCGGTCGTGAGCAGAACGGCGGCGGCTAAGTGCCTCCTTCGTTCACGTTGCGTCCAGAACGGAGGAGAGTGAAGTGTCGCTGTTCTGTCGAGATGAGAACGGAGGCGACACGTCGCCGCCGCCGTTCTGTTACGACCTAAGAGCAGAATGGGACGGAGAGGAGGATGGTGGTGGTGGTTAGGGTTTGGAAAGAGGTTGGGTTTAGGAAAGAAATTTGGGTAGAAGAAATGGGAGGGACATTTTAGTAAATTGAGTAATATTTTATTTTGATTTGAGGGTAATAATGTAAAATTACTATTTACAATGTATTAATTATTAAATTTTAGTGTGTAATGCATAAAATGTGGGGATGATTCACATTTGTATACAATCAAAGGCCAAGATAAATCACTTTCCTTTTTAAATGGTTGAGATTCATTTGTAATTGTGACTCAACTCTTAGGCAAGAGTCACCATAGAATTCTCCATTTCTGTTCTCAATCCCTATCTATCTTTATATATATCTTATCCTACTGTTCTTTACCACTGTTACATTAAATATTGCATAAAATATTACAAAAAATAGATAGCAGAAATCATAACATATAGGTAGATGGAGTTGCAAAACTCTATATATATATATACATGAGATTCAGAGGGAGCTCTGATTGAGTGGATCATCCGGGTATGGATCGGTCCAACTCTCATCCCCTTGACCCGCTTTCTTCCA
This sequence comes from Penstemon barbatus, assembly GCA_003313485.2. NCBI lineage: Eukaryota > Viridiplantae > Streptophyta > Magnoliopsida > Lamiales > Plantaginaceae > Penstemon > Penstemon barbatus. The sequence goes on from CM064879.1 coordinate 77,153,207, forward strand.
CCTCCTATTGAATACTTTGTACTCATTATATGACTGTCTTCTCACCTAACCAAATTTAACCCAACTTAGGTACACATACACACCATAAAAAAAAAAGTGATATTTTTGCTTAAAACCATCATTTGTAAGACTTACTTCAACTCTCTTGTTGACTCCATTGGCTGGTAATTTGGCCTGCAATCAAGAATCAAATGAAAATTTACATTCAAGGAGTTGATTAAACATATTAATAAGTACTAGAAATCAGATAATTTATATGAATGAATCAAATGTAGACCTTGTTCTTTTCAGGTTCTCCTAGTGTTGGGAGGCCATAGTGAACAATGTATTCAGCATCTACGACTCCTATTTTTTGCGTACGATCTCCTTGTGCACAATAACCGAGTCGCATATCTAATCCCCAAGCATGGATCAAGTCATTCTGTAATTATTAAACATCATATTATTACATAAAACTAAACCTGGCTATGTCTGTTAAATTGTGGTATCGTATGAAGATGAAGAAGAAGAAGAAGAAGAAGAAGAAGAAGAAGAAGAAGATGATGATGATGATGAGGAAGATGAAGAAGACGATAGTGAAGAAGAATTCAATGCTGGTAAACTTCATTAACTCATGTCAAGGTTTTTATTTTTCAAAAAAAAATATTGTTGCCCTCTGAAGAAAAGTTGGCGAGTTTAATTTTATTCAGATTTTCGTTTGCTTTCCCAAAGAATAGATATATATTAGCGGTTGTTCTTCTTTATTTTGTATTGCAGATGATGATGAGGAAAGCGACTAAATTCTGCCTCCCGGTTTCTTGAAGATGGTCTGTAACTAGTTTTAGAAACTGTATTATTACAGAGAGCTAGTAATGTGCCACCACTATTGGTATCTAGACCTGTCGTATTATTCTTCTTTTGGTAATTTAATTTTTATGTAGGGTGCGAACAAGTCCATTAACGAGACTGTATTAGCGCCACCTTATTTTATATAGCTCCATTGAACATGTAGTGTAAGATTGACAACTAATGCGTGCAGTTTATCGTACTATGCTGTAAGTAACTCTATGTCTTGGTCTGTAGAGGGTCTCAGACAATGGTAGATTTATCTTCTGCTTCAAAAGTATTACATTTCCTTTTGCTTAATTGATCTTCTGTGGATGTTGCACCTTGCCGTACGTGTAATCCTTTCTCTGTTTAATTCTCATTTGTAATTTCAAACAAGTTGTCTAGACAAGGCATTGCTTGAGCAACATAGGGATGGTAGCAGGCTGTGGATGCTAATTTCGTGTGTTTTCTTTGTGAAACACTAAGGTACCTATCTCTTAATTGCGTTGTATTTGTCGTGTAATGTACCCTATCGACAGTTAACACTTGGCCGGAACATGACATTGTACCATATATAGGATTTGCTGACACTTGATCGGAACATGGCAATTGGACGAGATTGTAAAGAAAGACAAAGTTGGGGAATATTAAATTTCATTAATAATCAATATGTTACACTGCAAAAAAAAAAAAAAAAAAAAAAAAAAAAGGAAGTATTTAGAGAAGAATTTTAAACAGTACTCATCCTAATTAATGACAGAGGTCGACTGTTGCTGCCATAAGAAGTACCTTATAGTAACTTGCAATATCTCATAATTTTTGTATATTTTAAGATTTGAAAAGATCTCCATATTTCTAGTAACACATTATGAAAATAAATAAATCAAGATATTTTCCAAAATTTCTTTGATTAGAAGAAAATGAAGTTACAATTTTTTTTCCTCTTATAGCCTAGAAAATATTTTCTTACCAATTTAATGGGAAAAGTGCATTTTTATCTTCACAAAAAAAAAAAAAAAAAAAAAAAAAAGGAAAGGAAGTTACAATCTTTCTTTATTTTCTTGTAGCCTAGAAAATATTTTCTTACCAATTTAATGGGAAAATATCCTTTTGACATTCAATGCCATTAAACCCTACCTTTACTTACTCAAAAGTCACACACAAACACACACTCACGCAATATATATATATATGTATATATAATATATATTATAATTTTGTAATGAAAAAAAGAAGTTAAAAAGAAAAGCAATTAAGAAGAGATGTTTCCGCGGTCTTTGTTGCTTGTGTTATTCTTCTTGTACAGTGTCCATGAAATCAGATTCCCTCATGTGAGTTAGAGTTAATTAATACACTATTAATTCTCATTGCATCTAATTAATATAAAAATTGACTAATAATAAAAATTGTTTATTATTGAATTGATTTTAATTACAGCTAGCATCGGCGGAGATGGTGCCAATGGGTGGGCAGGGGAAGACAGAGATTATGGTGATGATGAATGATTTTAGAAAATTAGACCAATTTCAGGTTTGTTCAAATTGCACTTGCTGTGAAGGTGGTGACAGAAATCACTGTTCGACTTCTAATTGTTGCTTTTTTATCAATTGCAACATACCAAACAAGCCCTTTGGTTTCTGTTCTTTCACTCCAAGAACTTGTGGCTGCGACAATGCATGCCCCCCGGCCCACGCCCACACCTATTAATTATTTATTTTAATTTTCCTTCTTTTATATATAGTAGCTAGTAATTCATTCATGACATGAGCTGCTATTTCCAGCTAAGTTTTTGCTACTTTATTATTCCTTTTTTCTTGGCTGCCATTTTTCGTTTGATTTGGCTCAATTAGCAAAACCTTAGCTGGAAGGAGCAATTAGCTAGTGACAATAATGGGTTAAACAATTGTAATGGTGATTAGTGAGAGATTAATATTGCTTAACTATATATCATTATCATGTTCTTTTCATGTTTAATATTTTATTATGGCATTGAAGAGTAAATTGGCCTTTCAAAATGTGATTGGTGATTTTTTTTGTTGAGCGAGGTTGGAAGTTTTGATTTGAGGATCGGACGACTCATTAATTTAGGGATAATCTTGACTAAATCAGGTTTATAAAATATTTTTTACACTTTGTGGTTGAAATAGAATCAGCATTATGAATGTTTGAATATTATCTACAAAAAAAATTCCCTCAAGTGAAACTGGTTAATGATTTACAAAAAATCGATTTGATTTGATTTCTACTCCATTAGCTACAATATCGGTTAAATTTTATAATTTTTTAAGTGATTTATTATGCTAAATTATTTACATTTATGGTGTATTAAACCTTTTAAACTTTAATATATATGATGTCATATAAGATTATCAAATTATTATTGAAATATATTTATTATATTATTAATTATAATTTTTATAAATTTAATTAAGTTGATTGATCAACCATGGCCCAAAATAATGAAAAGTGGAATATAGGAAGTATATTTTAAAGTTGAGTGAATAGCATTTTTGGTCCTCTTTATGGGTCAAATTTTTCATTTTCGTCCCTCTTAAATTTTTTGTAGCAGATTGATCCCTCTTATCAATGTAATGTATCACATTCGTCCCTCTAATAACACATTCTTCCCTCTTAAATTTTTGTAGCAAATTCGTCCCTCTTATCAATGTAGTGTAACACATTAGTCCCTATTAAATACAAAATACATCACTTAAATTCAAAATATATTCTAAAGTAGACGAAATTATATTTTGAATTTAAGTGATGTATTTCGTATTTAAGAGGGACTAATGTGTTACACTATATTGATAAGAGGGACGAATTTGATACAAAAAATTTAAGAGGGACGAATGTGATATACTACATTAATAAGAGGGACCAATCTGCTACAAAAAATTTAAGAGAGACGAAAGTGCAAAAGTTAATCTATAAGGCGGACAAAAAACGCGATTTACTCTTTTAAAGTTTTGAGAAAACTAAGAAAATTAATTCATAGATCCGACGTTGATAAATGATAACTATATGTACTTTCGTTTTCAGTAAAGTTTTGCATGCTGTGCATAAGTTGTCTTGTACATGTTGCATACGTAGGTTGTGCTTTGCAGTACATTTATTTACAGCTTGTGAGTGAGTGTAAGCATCTTTCTGTGGTCCTGTGTTTGACCAATGGGGACAGAGACCCTTACAGCTGTATTTATCAATACTGGTGGTTAACTGAATTTACTTTTAATTTAAAAAAAATGTAGATGGAAATTTAATTTCATTATTAGGAGGAAAGATAAAAAGGGAATTGGTTTTGTTCTTATCAATAATTAATAGAGCTGCATGTGTTTTTTTGGTCTGTGCCAACCCAACAACGATTATATTGACATTTGCTAAAATATAATCAATTTTCGGTTATATTCGAGTTATTGACATTTTACATCTAAGAAATAAATTAGTTTGGCATTTTGCATAATGTAATTAAATTATTAAGATGTTCTTAAATTACTTTTTTTTTTTGAGAGACTTAAATGACTTATTATTTGACAAAAATGTGCCCTATTGTAATATTTTTGGATGTAAAATGTTAGTCACTTTAATTAGTGATTTCTACCTTATTGAAAATGAAATAATATATGGTTTCATCTTACTCGTAACCATAAATATAGTCAAAATCTTTTACCACTATTGTTATAGTGTAATCAAAGTTGATATGTTTCGAGCCAATTTAAAATTAAATGTGACCTATTTTAAACTTTCGTCGCATAAAGCTTTAGGGATTTCTGTATTTCTACGTTGTACGGATACGGACTCGGCGACTCGGACTCGACACGATTCGGATTCGACGATTCGTTTTCGAAAAAAAAATTAAGATACGACTCGGCATGGATACGTATATTTTAATAAAATAAATTTATATAATTTCTTGCAGATTTAGCATAATAATAATAATAATAATAATAATAATAATAATAATAATAATAATGATAGAATAATCATAATTTTTTTAATAATATAATTAATTTAAAATATTATAATTATAAATTTAAACATAAAAAATATAAATATAAATTATAATTAATTAATTTCCTCTATTACATATAATTTTCACTAATATTTCTTTTTTTCTTGAGATCCATAAAACTTCAAAACGTGACAAACAGCTGGCAATGCCATCACTTCTAAATAAAAGAAGGAAATTATGTGGGACCATTTTTTTCTCTTATCATCTCATATATAAATATATGTATGTATATTAATTGCACAGCAGTTGGAGAGAGTGCATATCACTCGACCCTTTTCTTCCTTCTCCTTCACGCGGCACCCATTCCAGTCTCCATTCCCGCCCCGCCCCGCCCCGCAGCCCAGCCCGCGAGCTGCCCCGCCCCTCCGCTGGAGATGGTTTCCCCGCCCCGACTCGGCCCTCACGCGCGCCCCAGCCCACGGCTGGAGATGGCCTTAGGGATTGATTTTGGTTTTTGGAAGAAACGGGAAGAAATAGGAACAAGGAAGTAAGGAAAAGCAACTGGATTTGGGCCGTGAGAGATGGCCGAGTCTTGACCGAGTCGACTCTTCAGCTTGACCGAGTCGACTCGCGTATCCGAATTTTTTTTATTTTTTTTTCTTGGACTCGCCACATGGCGAGTCCAACGCGAGTCCCAGCCGAGTCGAAGGCGAGTCCGAGTCCTTCACGAGTCGACTCGGTATTCTTCATATTCTCTGCCGAGTCGGTGCTTCATAGCTGTATTTTCTTAGAATTTTCACAAAGATTGAACAAAGGGCAAGCAAAAACATTCATTATGTCTTTTGTCAACTCTTTTCAATTATTGACACATGAATAGTCACACTGAAACCTAAGGTAACAAAGTGTAACTCTTTGTCAAAAATGTGCCTTATTGAATTATTTTTGGGTGTAAAATGTCAATCATTTTAATTAGTAATTTCATCTTACTCGTAAATAATATATGGTTTCATCTTACTCGTAAAGTTGATATGTTAAAGCCAATTTAAAATTTAACGTGACCTATTTTAAACTTTCGTCGCATAAAGCTTTAGGGCCTGTTTGTTTGGCGTTTTCCAAAAAAAATTTGTGTTTGGGAAATGCCAAACAAACATGTTTTCTATTTTCTGAAATAAATTTTTTCAATTTTAATTAGTAATTTCACTCAAAATGAAATAATATATGGTTTCATCTTACTCGTAAAGTTGATATGTTCAAGCCAATTTAAAATTAAACGTGACCTATTTTAAACTTTCGTCGCATAAAGCTTTAGGGCCTGTTTGTAAATGGGAAACGCCAAACAAACATGTTTTCTATTTTCTGAAATAAAATTTTCATCTCTCAATTTTCTCAAACTATTCTCTCAAAACCCAAACAAACAACAATTTTATTATCTCTAAACAAAACCTATACAAATTCTACTCTGTTTTGACATAAAGTAACCTATCTCTTACACAATTTATCTCACAACAAACATGATTTGACATAAAGTCTTACACATCTTACACCTACAAACTAACTCTTCCAAAAAAACCAAAACCTACTTTTTTTCCCAAACAACTCTCCAAAAACCCAAACAAACAACATTACGCAAATGGAAATTATTTCTCAAACCACTCACCCAAAGGCCAAACAAACAGACCCCTAGGGATTTCCGTATATTTTTTAGAATGGGCAAGGCAAAACATTCATTATGTCTTTTGTCAACTCTTTTCAATTATTGGCACATGAATAGTCACACTGAATCCTAAGTAAATAAAGTGTAATTCTACGCTGTCAAAAGCAAAATAGTATTAATAAACGTGGGGAAATATATTTTTTTCTCAAAAGAAATTCAAATATTAGATTCGACTTAATCTCTTTCGAGACGTATCGAACATATTAAGTGTGAATCCTTCTCAATAAGAATTTGAACTTGTGTTCACTACTTTATAATGATTAGTTCCTTTCATTAGATCAATCACCTGTTAGTGTTGATGGAAAATACATTTTTAAAGATACAATGAAACCATTTGTATTTGTATTTAGAGATACAATGTTCTATTCCATTCCTTTGAACTACTATAAAATGTATAATAATTGTACATATAGGCAGATGGAGTTGCAAAACTATATATATATATATATATATATATATATATATACATGAGATTCAGAGGGAGCTCTGATTGAGTGGATCATCCGGGTATGGATCGGTCCAACTCTCATCCCCTTGAACCGCTTTCTTCCACCTCTTATTGAATACTTTGTACTCATTATATGACTGTCTTCTCACCTAAACAAATTTAACCCAACTTAGGTACACATGCATACCATCAAATTTAATTTTTTTTTTTTTTTTTTAAAAAAGTGATACTTTTGCTTAAAACCATCATTTGTAAAACTTACTTCAACTCTCTTGTTGACTCCATTGGCTGGTAATTTGGCCTGCAATCAAGAATCAAATGAAAATTTACATTCAAGGAGTTGATTAAACATATTAATAAGTACTAGAAATCAGATAATTTATATGAATGAATCAAATGTAGACCTTGTTCTTTTCAGGTTCTCCTAGTGTTGGGAGGCCATAGTGAACAATGTATTCAGCATCTACGACTCCTATTTTTTGCGTACGATCTCCTTGTGCACAATAACCGAGACGCATATCTAATCCCCAAGCGTGGATCAAGTCATTCTGTAATTATTAAACATCATATTACTATAGAAAACGAAATCCGGCAATGTCTGTTAAATTGTGGTATCAAATGTATCAAAATTAACCATATATGTACTGAATAATCAGCAACGACAATATATACCTGTATCATATACCATACACAACGCCACGAAGCCTTCGAGAATACAGGAGCCATCACTTCTATCCACCTGTAAATAAAATTAAGTAATTTTCAGAGTCTTTTGCTTAGTATAAATTTAAAATCATAAATAATAAGTGAATTAGTTTAACTGTAAATTCTACCCTGTACAAGGAGGAGCAGAGCTATTCTCATCGCATCGAATACCACCCCTTTCGCCATGTTTATGTACCCTCCTGCAATGAGAGTTAAACTCGATTATTATCTATTTATAGAAAGATTAGAATTGATCAAAGAAAGAGATTTCAAAAAAGACCAACCGCAACTAACCTGTGCACCTTTGATCGGGACCCTCGTGCAGTGATAAGATGATGCACCTCAGATTGCCCGATTTCAAGGCCCGGTTGTGATATCTCAAGTCCTTCGCGTTTCACAATCGATAAATATCTACATATAATGCAAATAAACACAAAGGTTGTAAATTGTGATCTTATTAATTTCCAATCCACTTCATGCTATATACTTTTGTGAATAAAAAAGTTTAAACTTCTGTATACCGTTGAGGGTCGAAATTTTCGACTCCAAGATCTTCGTCCCACAAGAAAATATAATCGTACTCGACTACGATATCTGGATGTAAGAATCGCTTTGCAAACCACCTAATTAATGTAAATAATAATCAGATTGAAGACAAGAAAACAGAGAATGAATTAAAGATATATTTATATGTATTGTATAAATAATACCATTTAGTTTGATTTTCAACAGATATATGTATGACTTTATGGCTCCATTCAAAACCCTTCCACTCATCAACAATACCATCATAATGGAAAAGCATCACTACAAAATTGCTTCCTAGGAACTGCAATTAAATTAATTTAGTTATAATTTTCAGAAAATAATAATTAAGTTGAATATATATGGACAATTTAAGTTACCTTTTGCACCATTTTGTCTACATTTTTCTTTTGCTTTATTCCAACAACAGCAGCAAATAAACTCTTAGTCGTTTTCGAACTCTGTTTACAAATATGTAAAACGGTCGATAAATGTTTAAACTTGAGGCATGATTAATTAATTCTTCAAAATGTTACTACGAAAAATAACTTAATTTACATTATAGTGTACCTTTGGAGAACCCCATAATGGCCTTGTTTCCAAATTCGAGGTGTTTGCGATTATTCCTTTAGGTAACGTCTCACTTCCCGGTGGCTTGCTGCATTGATCCTAAATTACAGATAATAACACAAATAAGGTATCGATCATTTTACAAAATAACAAACTATTTAGATCAGTAGGTAAAATTTGAGTTATTTATATATACCTCACAAATAGTACTACTAAATTTAGAGATACTTTTTTGTAAACTCCAAGCTAACAGATTCTGCATTATATATACATGAACTAAGAATTAGCCAGACTTAAAATAACTTTGAAAAACTAGTTAATCAGATGAAGAAATGAACCTCTTTATCATGTCGTGCTATCCATGTGGTCCGCATAAAGAGTAGAAGAAAGAATAAAGAAGCCGCGGGAAAGAGGCGAAAGAAACAGATTTTTCGACAATTTTGATCTTTGAATACTGAAAGCTGCAATGAATTCATGAGGCAATACAAAAATCACTATATGTATTAATTATATGTGTGTGCGTTTTGTTGTACATAATTTTTTTTAGGTAAATTAAGAATTGCAGCCTTTGATGAGTACTTAAAACTAAAAGGGTAAAATAAGTTATTATTTATAACTTATATAAGCAAATGCATATATTTTACATGGTGTAATTGAGAATATATATGAAATTAAAAAGAACTTACAAAATTAGAGGAGCGCGCCATGTTTCAAGAAAATTAAGGCATTCGCTGCTCCATATCATATATGATGATGATTAATTATGTCTATATATAGCACAATTAATTAATACATTACATTATTATTGTCTGTATATATTTAAATTAATTAATTAATTATACATACAACAAATGATTGATTCTGAATATACCTACACGTAATATATGATATGATACGAAGTTTAACAAAGCCAAAGTCAAATAATATTACATAAATTCCCCGACAACCTGTGCATTCCATTACAAAGGAAAACGATTAGATAGAGAAGAATATAATTCCGATGAACTCGGCGAGTAATGGATGAAAAATGCATTTTCTACCACTACCTTCCCATCAAATAACAATATAATAATAATTAATGTTATTCTTTATTTAATAATGCAAAATATTTAAATAATTTCTCTTAATTATGAGAATTGACTTATTCTTGTCCGTTCCATAATAGTATCTAATATGAGAATTTTCATAGTGCTGTCCCTCGACTGGGCAACCTTAATGAAAGAAGTCGGGGAATTATTTACGAACTCCACCCTGAAGTTTAGTGAAATTACATAATTCAATAAATATTAAATTTTATTTTTATCGTATTTTTAGCGGTTACGAACATGATAAAATGATATATCATATAGGTTCACAGATTTTTAATGAAATGATATATTAAAATTGCATCAAAAAATAGACTACAATCAAGGTAGAAAGAAAAACTAACTACAAATACTAGTACTTAAATTAGAAAAATGCTCACGTTAATGAAATTTAAATTCAAAACCTCTTGATTTTGGGACAATAATTTTGCTATAATAGACTATGACCTTATTGGTGTTTCTGAATACTTTGTAAGACAAAAATATTCTTTTTAATAAAAGGGTCACACATAATTACCAATAAATATGACTGGCGCCTATCTAATAATGAAATTTCGAAGTATAAATTTTTGTAAATAAACTTGTAAACTATAATTTGTGGAATTTTTATCATACAAGTATATACAAAGATATTTGAATTTAAATTTGATTTGTATTTAGATAAATTATTATTACTATAGATTATGTTTATTTTAAGTCAAATAATTTCAACACATTTAGAGGTGACAATATTATGAATATTTTTCTATTTAATGTTTTAAGTAATATAATTTGTTTATAATTAATTTTGAAAATTAGGACAGAGAGCAAAAAAGTCTTATAATAAATCATTCATTCTTCTAAGTTCTAACTTTTCTGTTGGTGTACTTTATAACATATTTCTTCTACTACTTTATATTCTTTCCATAACATCTAAAAAGATTTCCAATTTGTTTGAAAAGTACACAGACTATTTATTTCATTATGAAAAAAAATAAGGGCGAAATACACTTTCCCCCCTCAAAGTCTGGGGTGACATCGGTTACCCCCCTAAAGTATCAATTGTAACATTTACCCCCTTATATTATAGTATTACACATTTTATTTCAAAAATAACCCCGTCCCTTTTGAAACAAATACATCATTTCTTTATTATTTTATCATAAAATGTTTATGTTAATTATGAATTCATCCATCCACCAAATAATATTATATTTCAATTTCTTTATTTTCGTCTCATTTTTTTCTTGATTTATGTTTCAATTTGTTTTCTGTATTTTAAGTTTCAATTTTTATATTTCTATCTCAAATTTTTTTCTCCATATTTTTCTAGGTTTTTATTTGGTGATAGTTATCTCATTTATTTTCGGTACGAAATATTATTAAAAATATTGAGTAATTCGCCTTCGAATTCTTTTCGCAAAATTCACAGTTGACACCAAGCAATATTATATTTTAATGTCTTTATTTCTTCATCAATTTTTTTTTATTAATTATGCATAAATACATATATCAAACAATATTAAATTTCAATTTCTTCATTTATTTTGCTTCTTTTGGTTATAAAAAAATGAGATGAAAATGAAGAAGAAATTTGAGATTGAAAAAGTATGGTAAAAAAATAAAGAAATTAAAACATAATATTAATGTTCTTTGGTGGATGAATGGATTCATAATAAATAAAGAGATAATTTTATTTTTATTATTTATGAAAGGGGCGGGGTATTTTTGGAATAAAATCTACAAAACTATAACAGAGGGGGGTTAAGTGTTACAATTGATACTTTAAGGAGTAATTGATACCATCCCCATACTTTAAGGGGGAAACTGTATTTCACCCAAAAAATAAACAAACACCTATTTCCAAATGCACAAAAACAAAAAACATCTCATAAAATCCTTCAAATTTCTAAAATAATCTCGTAAAATTCAAACAAAACTCAATTAAATTTATTGTTTTACCTGCAATCACTTGAGTTCTATTCTGAGTATAATTTTGATGATAAGATTAAATAACTTTTCTATTGGTGTAAAATTCAAAAATAAAAATAAAAATAAAAACACTTTTCTATTGGTGTAGAGTATTTACCAAAAAAAAAAAAAAAAAAAAAAAAAGAACGGAAGTACCCCAAAAAAGAAAAAAGAGAAAATAAATATACCCAAAAAAAAAAAAGAAAAAGAAAAAGAACGGCATGGAGTGTCTTGATAATTTTGGAGCTTAATTTATGCTTAGTTTCGGGGGCGGTAAAGGAATTATCTGCTTATCACCAAGAAATTAAGAAATAAACCTACTAATCTTCTTTACTATTATTTCAAGGGGTGAATTGGTCAAACTTACTTTATTTTGACTCAATACTATTTTCTGAGAATTTAGAATTATTTTTTTAATAATATAGTGAAATAAATTAGACTAGCATACGCTCCGTGCATAAGTCATGTTAAATTTTATTTATGTAGTAGTTTTTGAAAAATTTGTAGGAGAATAGTAATGGGTTTGACATACAAAAGGAACGAAGACTAAAGTGATAGTCCAAATTGCAATTATTTATAAAATGAAGAGAGAAAAAAAGCCCAATTAAAATAAATAACAAAAAATATAATTTAACATAATATATTATGAAAAATAACCAAAAAAGTTATATTATCAATCACACTCAAAGGAGGCAAACATTTTTTCCTAATACAATATTTTTTTAAATATATTTCAAGGTAAATGTTTACACATCGGGCTAAGCATAATATTTCAAAGTACGTCAATCATTTCATATATGATGAATCAACAACAATTTATAGCTTCCACAAATCTCTAACTTTTGTGCATTCTAACTCTAATTGTACAGTTGATGAAAGACATATTGTGATCAAAGAAAGTAAAAATGCATCATGATATCTAATGCATACTTGCAGCACCAATTTTATGCAAGGATGTACTTATCCAAACTTCTCTAACCAGTTTCCCTGATCCGAGAATTCTGGGAGCCAATGCCATTTTCTTGGCTGCAGTTTTTCATCCAAGCCTTAGTCTATGTCGTCCATCAAGTATCCTCCAAAAATAATTTCATCAAATATCCTATAATTCCTTGTGCTTTGCAAGTTTAATTTCCCACCCCCAGCTTATCACCAAGAAATTAAGAAATAAACCTACTAATCTTCTTTACTATTATTTCAAGGGGGTGAATTGGTCAAACTTACTTTATTTTGACTCAATACTATTTTCTGAGAATTTAGAATTATTTTTTTAATAATATAGTGAAATAAATTAGATTTCCTATTTTCTTCTTTTATTTTTTTTAGGCGCCCAGTTTTCCACTTTCTCCAACTCCCCTATTCTCTTACCCACTTCTCTCAGAAACCTCCACAGTCCCCACTATCTCCTCAACTGCCATTTTATTTATTAAAACACGATTAGTTAAAAAAAAAAACTCCCCAAAATTCCACTTTAAGACCATGGCATCCTCTACTGTGATCCCAAACTCCTCAATTCTGTCGGACAAGGTATGTATGTTGTATTTTCTTTTCTCCAAGAATCAATCTTTTTTTATTCGGTTCTTTGTTTCCAAATTTCTGGGAAATGTTTTACTCACCAATTATTCGTTTTTTGTTATTCTGCTTATGCAGAAAGATGTGGGTTTTTCAGCTTTCCGTTTTCAACCTTCATTTCCATTTTCTACACATACTTCAAAGCAAAGGGTTTGCAAGAAAATAGTTTCTGTAATGGCTCCCCAACAATCTGAGCGCAAACCTTCAACAACTGGGGCGGTAAGGACTAGATTTTATGCTATTTCGTTGGATTTTAAATGATTGATTTTATATTTATTTTTCATTATTTCTTCACCTAAAACTACATTCGAAACTGCCCAACTTCCCTCCATCTCTTACAAATCACAAACTCACGATCTTTAATCGGCACAAAGACCCAACCAACAATCGCAACTTTCAGAATTGATTATTGATATTCATTTTCATAGAAACCTTAAACATTCTTATATTTATGGCATCAATGAGCTTAGATATTTGTGTTTCGTGCTTACAATGCTTTTGTCCACAAGTGTTTTGTAAAGACAGTGGTCCTTCATTTACAACGCATAAGTTTGCAAATTTGGTCCAATATGCTCCTCATGTAATTTTACGTGTAAAAGTGTTCTTTTAATTTTCATATCACGTCGGTTTTGAACATGTATTAGTTAATATTATCCTTATTGAATGTCAAGGTTTTATATGAAGAAATCATAATTTGACTGATTTTGTGCACTCTTATTGTATCTTCAGAGTATAATGAAAGTGACAAATATGACAAAAGAGATGTTATTAACCAACAAAGTTCACATGAACCGACAACCTTTGATATTGAAAGCCTATTTTCTATATTGGCTACATTGGAGAGATCCACAAATTAGATAATATATTTGCTGGTGATGAAGATGATGACTCTTTATTATCACATGCTTCTTCAAGTGGCATTTGTTATTGGATGTTATGCTATGTTAGGGGATATATACCAATCACATAGTATAATATCGTTCACAAATTCGATGTTTTGATCATTTTTGCTCACTTTTGTATAAGAAATTTTCAATTTGAACCATTGAACATTAATATATTCTTTTGACTTCAACACTTTATGCCTAAATACCCATTGTTGATGGCACTTTTGACTATAATAATTTGTTAAGTTGATTATACTTTTTTCACATTGTTTTAAGTTTGCAAAGTAATACTTAATTATAATAGCTTATATTACTCATTTCTCATATAAATTTTATATCTGTAATAATATATTACATATGATTCCGTGCATAGCACGGGTTTAGGCTAGTTATAATTATTCTTAAGTCGTGGATATGGCGGTGGGAAACCATACAGCGTACTTGGTTGAGTTTCTCTCTCACTTCACTTTATTATTAAGTTGGTTTTTTTTCTTCCTCTTAATTAAATAAGTTATTATTACTAAGTTGATTGAAATGATTTTAATCATTTACATTAGCCATGCAGTATATATCTTCCAGAATCTCTACAGCATAACATTCATATTTCCACGTAACGTGTTTGATACAATTCAAAATGAATCAAGTCAAATAAGACTTAGATATTCTTGAAAAATATAGATTAAAGGTGTACTCATAAATTAAAGTCGCCAATTACCAGTTTTAACTTTTAAGAAATTGCTCCGTAATAATGATGATTTGACATTTTCTTTTTCATATTTTTAATATTAAAAATATAATTACATAATTACATCAATCAATACATCAAAAAATCTATTCGATTACTATCATTCATGTAATTTGATATTAAAAATATAATTACATAATTACATCAATCAATGCATCAAAAAAAATCTATTCGATTACTATCAATCATGTAATTTGATAAAGCAATTACCATACTAACTGGTAAGACTCGATTTTTGCCTCTTGAATATACCCTCATAGGCTGTTTCTTGACATAGAAATTTAATTTGGGAGGATTTTGATAATGAAAATTTCGAGAATTCATGCTTATGCTAATGCTAATTTGGCATAGCAATTCAACCGACAAATTAATCACTAATATGTTCCAAACTATCAAGGTCACAAACATACCAAACTGAAGAAAATGTACATCATTTCATTTCATTATGTACAAAAGTTCAACTTCATTAACAGAATTCGTCACAAAAGCCCCCAAAATTAATCAAGAACTCAATTAGCGTGCAACAACCACCAGATATCTACAAAATTGATTTAGAAGGTTTAGTCGTCTTACCGTCATAGGTATCGTTGTGAAACAAAACCCATGGCATGGCCGTATCTAGGCTCAGTACCCTGACCTTGAACTATAACCCTGAGCTCCAAAGAGAGTAACAAGAAATCAAATATCAACAAAATCAATTCCAGCATAGTAATCAAGGGTGCCACACTGCCACTTGAACTTGTCATTTTTCATGTCAAGCACGTTTAGATCGTCCATTGAATGCCCTGCATTGCATTGCATGATCTATCCAACCATAGTAAAACAACCATCAACCCAGATTTAGTCTCACATGCTTAAATTTAGCACCTTTTTGCACACACTAATCAACAAATGCTTAAATTCCATGTGATTGATCAGAGATACTGCTTGGATAACAGGTATGATAAATCTTTTTTTCTTTTAGACATGGTCCTAGAAGCTTTCTTAGAAAAAATCCACGGTGCTTGCTGCTATTGCGATACTTTTTTCTCATATGAATTACTTATGATGTTCCTATCCTCACACGGTTCTTTTCAATAATGAGTTTTTGTAATTATAGATCATGTTGCATGTGCATTTGTTTTTCTCATTTCCTCTATGGAGTTAATAAAATTTGAGTAATTAATAATTACGAGTTTAGGAAGATATAAAGAGATTTAGGTGAAAATTTTATGAAAGGAGGACCATAATGGAATACAATAAGCTCAATTTATTAAAAATCAATTTGATTTGGGGAGTCAAATAAACATGAACCTAGAATGTTATACATCTTGCAACCCAGAACCACGTGCTTTATCATTCTCACAGTATTTTTGGGCTACAAGTGGTAATGTATTGGGTGCAATACGCCAAGATTGAGAATGATGATTTCCCATAAAAGCTGGCTCAAGTCTTCATTATGTCCCACAACTTGTAGGTGAATCAGTCCCCAATGCAGCCTTTGTTGGTTTCTCTAGCTTTAACTCTATATAGCTCCAACACCTACGTGGAGTAAACAAGATCCCAAAATTAAGGACAAACTAATGATTGAAATATAACTGTTGTTAAAATAAAATGAAAGGAATTTAAAAGACATAAATTTAACAAAAGATTACCTTTGCAACAAAGTATTCAAGAACGGCTGCAAAGTTGGACACTAACTGCAACATGTTCGTCATACTTTCAACCTTGAGAAGGCAAGTGATTCTGCCAACTGGAAATAAGAGACCAGCGTTGGTGGAACGGGTGACAAATTTGGCATTGGACGTGCTACTCTTGGTTGAAGTTGCATTGTTTAAATGAAATCCATCAACGCAACCTTGGCCATGAGTAACAAGTTCATGACAAAATAGTCTCCTGCTACACCAAGACTGACCTCCAATTTTTAATTGGCAGAATCTCTTGACTTCTCAAGGCCAAAAGGTATGTCAAACATGTCCGTGTTGGTGCCCCTGTTTGCCTTGCAACCGTTCTGGAATACCTCGTGGCAAATGTGATCGTTTGTTAAATTAATGTCTTTTAATCTCATTTCCTTTTTATTTTAATAGTTATAGTTCTAGCATTCATTAGTCAATTTAGTTTGGGGTTATTGTTTCCTTGATGTAGGTGTTGGATGTATCATGGAATGAAGCTAGATATGTCAAAACGAGCCGTACTGGACCAATTCATATACAACTAGATTTGGGACATCATGAAGAGTTGAGTCAGCTCTTGGGAAAAGTCATTATTCCCAATGTTGGGGTTTTGCCCCACATACATCACAACTTGTTGCCCAAGAGTTGTGGTGAGGAGGAAAGAACAAGTGACTCTAGATTGCAAAATGTATATATTAAATAAGGTCAAAGCTAATACTTATGGATGAAATGAGAAAAACAAGTGTTGCATGAAACCTAATCTATGATTACAATGTTTCATCATGAATAAGAATAATGTGACGGAAGGAACTTAATAATTGCTATGAGATGAAAGGAGGAGTATTGTCATAGCATCAATCACCAAAAATTATCCAAGAAATCTTCTAAATCATTTTTTTTCTTTCAGAATTCTAAAATCATTTAAAAAGAAAAAGATTACCATGCCTGTTGCGAGGATACGGGATGAAGATCATAACTTTCACAAAGGAAACATATAACTGCAACATAAAATAAGAAGTTTCAATAAGCAAAAACACAAATATAAGTATTTTTGTGATCCGACTCCTCTTTTAAAAATAACTCACAGTCTCACATTCTAGTGGAAGGTCTACCACATTCTCGGATTAAGCCTCTGTCAATATCCCTAACCCAAGCTTCTACTTGAATACCTGCATATTAATGAACATTTTTTTAAGTAACATTAACTAATAAGCGACAGTCGCAAAATAACGATTTCTTTAACTAAAGATTGGTCTCATAAAGAAGTGGTATCAAACATTAGAATAAAAAAATTCCAAATTGAATCAACATTACCTAAGTTTGGAACATTGAAACTGGAAGCATCGAGAATAAATGATTATGTATAATTACACCAATCCGATACTCTTTAAAAAGAACCAACCATCAACAAAATTCTCTTAAGGCATGTTTTGAAGTTGTTTACTGAGTTTGCACTTCTTAGCAATCTTAGCATGTTTCCAGATCTGACTATCGACAATTATAAGGCATATTAATTGAAGTCGCATGCCGTGAAATCCTTCGAAAGAAGCACTTTTCACCTTTTCTCTGCTAGATAATTCCAGAAAAATGTCAGATTCATAAGTAGTCTCATAACCGAATCTCAAGAGATTGCATTCCATCCATGTTCTTGAGTACAAAGAATTCAACAAGATTCATAGACAAGTTCCAGAATTAAATGGAGTTATCAACGTTATTGACATATACCACTAAAATTTTGAAAGAGTACATCATTATGTACAAAATTTCACTTCATTAACAGAATCCCTCATAAAATCTCCAAAAATAATCATGAAATTTGAAAAACTTTATCTAGTTAATGCAGTAATAAATTTCGAAATTGTAATTCTTATGATTATTTGTAAAAGTTAGATATATAACAATAGATCTTTGATGAAGTTTACTTAAAATTGAAGGTTCAATCTCTCCGTAATTGATGAAGTGACAATGTAATGTTGTGAAACTAAAACCATGACAATGATGACATGCCCGTATCTAGGCCGGAACCGTGTCCTTGGACTACAACTTTGAGCTCCAAAAAGAGTATAATAACAAAATCAAAGATTAACAAATAAATTAGCGTGGTGTCAAAGAAAAATGGTAAAGTATAGAGCAATCTCTAGAAGCTATCCAATGCCACTTGACTCATTTTTCTTGTCCAGCACGTATAAATCATTGATCAAGTTCCCTGCAGGACCTAATATTAAGATCATTACACGTCTTGGATAATCAATTGAAGTCTTAGTTATTTTGAATTTGAATTTCAGTTATTATCGTTAGTTATCGCAGTACTCCTAGTTTTTTAGCTTTGTAATTAAGGTTATACCTGTAATTGTAGTTGGGGTTTATTTGTTGGTTATTACTACGTCAGTTTCATTTACTTTGTCGTTTTGCCAAAAAATTCTTGTTTCATAGTATTTGTCGTTTTAGAAGTTTAATGCAACTTTTTTTCTCAGATTCACCTTTTCCTATTAATTGTTATGCTCCTAATTGGATAGAGGAGAGAAAAACAATATACTCTAGTGAGGGAATTTTAGAATTTTTTCCCTATTAATCCCCGTGCCACTACCCAAAGCTATAAATAAAATGAAACGGAGGGCAGTTTGGTTAGTTTTACTCTCAGTTCCATTATTCTACTAAGTATAAGTCAGGGCCTTTGTACTCATTTTTACTCAATTTTCAGATTCAAGAAATTTATATTTTACTTTCGTTCTTTCTTGATAGAACAAGATGTGTTTCTTCTTTCCTTAATTTTTATTCATCGCGATACTGTTTCAGTCGCAAATTAACGAAGTATTGATTCCAAAATATGCAACTCAATACTTCTAATACCTATACCACCATAGCCAAAAACAGCAACCATAGATCCAAATTTAATGCCGCATAATTCATAATCAGCAAAAAGCTTAGATTTAGCAGCTAAATTTACACAATAATAATGATCACCTGAATCACAACCATAATGCCAACAATTGCCCCATCGTGTGCAACCCTAGATGATGGTGGCTCACCAGCAGATTTAGGTCTGATCAAATCATTTATTAAATTGATTAAAAAAAAAATCAGCATTCAATCACAGTAAAACTCAAATTTAAACTAAACAGAATTCAATTAACAGTTGAAACAGTATAGAAAACCTGGTCGATTTTCTTAGTGATAACACCATAGGAAGGAACTTAGTTTGTCACTCCAGCTAACCCTAGAAAAATAAAAAAACATAATAATGTGAAATAAATCATCATTCCCAAATACCAAATAAGATGAAACGGATGTGGGGTAATCAAAATCAATCAGCTTAAACTGTGAAAATCAAAATGAGAATGGATTTATTTAGATGTTAATGAAGAAATTGAACAAGCAAAACCTTGGAATTTAATTTGTAGGGCAAAAAGTTGTGGATATAGAGCGGCGATTGGGTGCCACCGCAACCTGCACTTCACTGGGACAAAAGTAGTTGACAGGAAATATTCAGTTTTTTTTTTTAATTGTGAGTACCAATGTCTAATTATTCAGGGGTATTTATATGAACAGAAATGGGATTGTGAGAATATGATTTTCTGAACTGATAATTGAAATTTGGCTAAAAAGGAAAATTATCACCGACTTGCCTTTTACTTTTCCTTCTTATCAAGGACTGAAAATTTAGTCTATCCTAATTAATGTGGGTCTAATTTGCTCTCTCATTAGGGTTAGTAATCTAAAATTAGTAAATTTTGTTAAATCCAAAATTAGGAAAAAAAAATCTAAATGTGTTTTTATGTTTTCGATCAAATTTTTAGAAAACTTCTAGGTAATCACACTTATTATTTAAAACTCGAGACTGAAATTCGGTCTCTATACTTTTTGTCAAAGTTCGACATGTTATCGAATCCAAAAGTGGAAAAATATTGGTCTCGTATATTTTTTTCAAAGTCCCACATGTTTTCAAAATTCAAAATTAGGAAAAAATCTAAATATATTTTTACTTTTCCATTTTTTTCCCCAAAAATCTCACTTACCACACATGTTATTCAAAACTCTGACATTAAAAATTGGTCGCTTATGTTTGGTCAAAGCCCTACACTTTTTTTCTTCTATTACAAACTATTTTCCAATTTTTATTTTTAACATTTTTGAAATTCTATATTTTTTCATTTAAATACTATCTCTTATAATGATCATCTAAGGTTAAATATTTTATGTGAATGTGATACTGATATTTTAACATATTCATGATTTATTTAATATCACATACATATCTCATATTTTGATGTTAACATAATTATGTAACTAAAAATTCATTGCCGCTAGCTTGTTCAATTTATTGTTTATTTTATTTTATCAAAATATTTTAGAAACCAAAATCTATGAAAATCAGTAATTTACTAGCTCCTCATTCAGTTTGTATATACGGGTATTTGCAAACACTTTTAGAAAGCACTTCTTTGATTTTTTTGTGCTTGAAGCACTTTGGAGTGTTTGCAAATGGATTATTCTTTTATTTCTTCTCAACTGAAAAACATGTTCTGGAAAAAGCAGGTAAGGAGGTGCTTTTTTCTAAGATTAATATTAATTATTCAACACGAAATATTATATATCGTTTATTATAAAATACTCTACAAAATTATTTATTTATTATAATAATTTATTAGTTTGTAATTTACTGTTGATGTAGTTAAATGTACAATGAATGTGGTCAAATAATAGTATAATACAACTACTTATTGTAATTATAATATTATGACTTGTTAGTAACCTGTTAAGTAGGTACGTAATTTATTAATGATATTAATGAGGTGTCATAATTCTATTGGTTATAGCTTACGTCATTTCACGTGACGTTACCTTAGAATTTTCCTATATATATATTTGTGTGTGAGTGTGGTCGGCTAATTCTTCGCCAAATCTGATATCGGGAATGAATAATAAAGGTAGGTAGCACCAGCGAGAAACATGATTTGGGACTTAATTACTGATAAGTAAAATGGTCTCAATGAAGAAAAAAGTTAACAACCGGAAGGAATTCAATTAAGCGATAACATATCGTTGAGATAAGGCACAACTCAAAAGAATTCATCTTAAAAATGTAAGCTAACTTTATATGAACAAATCTTATAACTTCAATTTTATTCAGTTAAATATATAATTTTTCACATACAATGCATATTAAAAATACTACTAGTAGAGTTGGATCGACCATATAACTTTAGGCAAACGAAAAGACATTTTTATCTCCTTAAAAGAACTTAGGAAATTACGTACTAAATATTAATTGAAATTAAATTCTAATTAAACTTTCAAGTATATCTCATAATTTAGCTCCAAAAGGTAGAGAACATTAATCAAACGGACAACATCTAGCACGGCATAATATGCAATCAGGAGAGGAAGTGATACGATTGTGCCAAAAATAACCCTGCAAATAATCGAAACGAAAAAGAGAGCTATTAATTTTAATTTATATAAAAGAATTATATATATAAATATATATAGGGAACTTACGCAGTACTTAGTACGTTGGCGTGCAATCCATACTCTTGCGCAAACACGAAGGAAGCAATTGCTTGTGGTAGAGCCGCCTGCATCACGAACATGTACACGTTGACTTGAATCAATTCATTAATTATTAACTAAATTATATAAAAAAAAAATTATTATTATTAATTAATTTCAATTTGATTATATATATCTAGACGATCAAGTATTTTATTACGAGTACCTGCATAATTGCTATGCAAAGGATGTTCGATCGCAAGCCCAAAGCAAGACAGCCGAGGGCGGTGGCTAAGGGTCCGACCACAAACCTCAAAACCATTGAGTAGAGGCTTAATCGCACCCCGCATGATATTATTTTCTCTTGCAGTGCCATGAATAATCCTGCATGCCATTGTAAACAAATACGTACAATTTATTATATAATTCATAATAGAGAGAATTGCACTTGTGGTATCAAATTATATGTCGATTCTCACTTGTAGTACCATAAAAAAAATCGAGGCTGACAAATTTATTACCGCAATTTTAAGAAGTCGAATCACTTTTGATAACACCGTTAAAAATGAACGTAAACAGTCCATACATTCATGAGCTAATAAGTAAGTTTCCTTTATTACCTATAGTGAACATGGCTACTCCACTCCCTCCCTTGGCCATTATTAGGATTGATCCATCCACTATGCTTGGCATTTCAAAATGCCACCTAATAATTAATTAATCATTAAAAAGGAAAATTAAACTTATCAAATCAAAATTAAATCTACTAATTAGTTAGTACCTTTTTGCTAAAAGAGCCCAAATGAAGCCAAGTGCACAAGCATAAGAATTGGGATTCTTTGCTAGCTTAATCCATACTTTCTTCATGGTCGATCCAAAACTCGGTCTTCCACTCTCGATTGCCGCCATGTCATCAACAACATTTTGGTCTACCATCTGCAACTCTTTATTAGTTGGAGCAAGATCAATAGTGTTGTTATGGATGACCCAAAAAGTACGCCTATATTCGAGCAAAAACAAAAGAATCGGGAACCAAAGAAGCGACTGGATGACCGACGACTGCACCACCAAATCCGCCCCTAGCTTCCCATACATGGCTTCCAACAAGGGCACTCCCACCACCAATGTATTATTCATGCTCGATAAATTGTACGATGTTATGGCCCACGACAAGTTCCCTTTTCTCCAAAGGTTAGCCCAAAGTGCCAATGAGACGCCTATAATCGTCTTTGCCACCACATCTCCGCCTAGAAACCGATAGTTCATGTGGTACGGATCGATGCTCGCGGTGAATTGGAAGGTGAAGAAAGGCATAACGAAATAGCAGTTGAATCGATTTATGGCATCGCATTGGTCCGAATTGAACATTTGTCTCCATTTCACAGATCCATAACCCAACCCTAGCGCTACGTAGAGGGGCACCATTGCCACCACTACTTTGTATACATCTTGTCCCTCTATCATTCCTTTGTTGTGCAATTCTGTGCACGGATTTAGTATAGGGAAGAGTAGTTAACAACAGTACTATACGAGCTAACTAACAATAGTTTGTGTACCGTAGAATTAATTCGTAAGTGAAACATAAAGCTTGATATACATATATATAGGTAGCTAGTATAGTATTATTGTTAATACTCTTACTTGTAATAACTCCGTGCATAGAATTGCAAAACAAAGGAATCATAGAGGGACATACAACATGGAGTTAGTGGCAATTTATTATGTGGGCTGTGATATGCATAATATTCAATTTACCCATGTGTAATTTGAAAACTAGCATTTTATCCCCTATAATCTTGTCAAACCTTCTCACTGCTTCTCTGCATTTTAAACCTAAAAAAAACGAATTGACAAACTAGCATCTTATATAGACTCAGTCCAACTTATAAATGTTGCACTTTAACCCCTAATGTGACACTTTAGCCTCTGTGTTAAAATAAATGTGGCTCTTTACCAATTGTGTAATAATAAATGTGAATTTTTTTGCCTAATGGTACTTTTGTCTTTTTATGCAACACATTTCATGTTCATTCTCAAGTTTCGCGCTCTCCTTTGGAAGAGTGTTTTTCCTATATAGCCTATTATATAAAAGTATTTCTCAAAATGACCGGAACTGAAAAGTATTTCCCTAAATGTACCTCTTTGTTAAAATCGCTATTACCAGTGTCGATTTTACCTAAAATCGATGTTGCCAATAGCGATTTATCAGTCATCTACGAAAATTAAAAAAAAAATTCACTTAAAATCGATACTGGCAGTATCGATTTTAATTAATATACAGTCTAATTAATATACGATTTAATTAATATACGGTTAAAATCGACACTAGCAGTGTCGATTTTAAACTTTTTTTTTTAAATGTGAATAACCTCTATCTTATTTTTTGTGAACGAACCTCGATTTGTATAACTCAAACAATAAAGAACAACTCAATTTTATAGGGAAATTGGTGAAGGATCGTATGTCACAGATATTCGTGCAAGTCAAGTTTAATTGTCTGAGAGTGACGAAATAGGTATAGGCTTGCTTTTCAATGGCGTGATGAAATGTGCTCGTGGTATTCCTATTACAACAATTATTGAGACTTCATTTTATCGTTGTGTTTATTACTTTCAATCTAGACTTGGTATTGCTGAACTTGCTCGTGAAAATATTGGCCTACCAAACACCGAACCCCAAAAACGATTTAGTCCCAAAGTTTACCAAATGCTCCTCCACAATACCTTGAAGGTTGGGGGTATGCATGTAACAATCTTCAGCAATTCTATACGTGGGGGCGGTGGGGTTTATTCTGTAATCACAGGTCGTCGCATAACGAAGGGAGGTAATGTTCAAACTGTGCGCATTGGCTAAAGGACATGCACTTGTGGTAAGTGGGTAGCTTATCATGTTCCTTGTTCCCACGTTCTTGCTTGTTGCAGTAACCAAAATGTTGATCATTTATCTTTTGTATCATCATTTTATACCGTTGAGAATTATTCGAGGACATGGAGTGGTAGATTTGAACAATTGGATAATGAGTATTATCGGAAAATACTCCTAAGAATTATTCTGTTCCGGTCATTTTGGAAAATACTTTTGTATAATAGGCTATATAGGAAAAAAAACTCCCTTTGGAAGGAGGTAAATTGCTCCTTTAAAATTATCTCGGGGGTGTAAAGTGTTACTTTTTCAAATCATAGAGACAAATAGAACATTATGCATATCACATGGAGAGCGAATTGGCATTCACTCGATCAGACAAGATGTGGCAATGGTGCCCCTCTACTTAGTGAAACATTAATATACCTAGTATGTGCTACATGTGACATTAGTATATACATGCCTGATTAATTAAGTGGGTTCGGAAAAGCGGTATTAAACTAAATACTAGTATAATTTTTAGAGTAAAATATTTCACCAATTAATTAACGAGACTAAGACAAAGCATCAAAATGTATTAAATCTTCCTAAGAGATCATAAATAATTCTAAAGTTTAGATTTCACATGACGAATAGTGTTAGTTCATTACCTAGACTATGATGCAAGAACATTCAATTTTTATTTGGAGAAGGGGGGGGGGGGGGGGGGTGGGGGGTTCAATCTCAATCTATATCCATCACATTTCACCTGTGGAATACGTATAGTCTGATTATTCATGAACACAAATGAGACCTGGTCATTATTAATTTGGTGAAAGATCTGAGAAAACAAATTTAGTTAGGTGCACTTTGACTATGCTATATCTCATTGATATAGGAATTTAATTCCCCAGATCGTACGTACAGAACCCGCATAACATTAAAAAAATTATAATTGGAATCAGAAAAATCATAACTACAAGAATGATGACAAAATATTAGATAAAAATAGTAGCTTTAAAATTATCACCGTTTACTGATAACAATTTAATTATATCACAAATGATTTTTGTAGACATATCATTGATATATACAAACAAACTGAAATCAAAAAATTTTGTTGTTTGCATTAATTTTGACTCGGTTACACCCTGACGTCGAGCAACTCTTGGCATCGAGTCTCACTGGGCATCGAGTCGGGCGTGCCAAAATATTGTTTGCTATAAATTTTGACTCGGCTATGCCTCGACATCGAGCAACCCTTGGCATCAAGAAGTGCCAAAATATTGTTTGTGATGATCTTAACATCGAGGAGTACTTGATATCGAGGGGTTGACATCGAGGGATGCTTGGCGTCAAGGGATGCCAAAATATTGTTTGTTGTAAGTCTGACAATAAATCCCTCGACGAGCCAATGGCTCGATGTGAAATGCCTCGAAATGATATAAAATAAGATGCGGGCGTGCCAATGCTTGTGCGTGCAAACATAACGATTAAAAATGGACATGCTGATATCAGTGTAATAATAATGTAAGTGTACTAACAAAGACATATTGATATCGAAATGAGTTGTCCTGATAAGGCTGACTTCTAAACGATTGTGATAGAGTAGGCAAACACTACCCCTAGTTCTTTTCTATGCCTGTCTGGCCGCAGGACTTAAACAATTTATGAAAATCTCTCTTAAATGCCAAAAACTTATGACCAATCGATGGCCTGCTCAACATATCAGCGGATTTGTAAATCAGCAAATGACTTGACGGTCAATCAGTTTGAATGTTCACCTTGACAGAAAACATACACTTGACAAAAACGACATATCAATGAAAATCCGTTGACGTAAAGCATATTTTAGTAAAATAAATCAAGAGACGCGAGCCAAATCACTTCCATTAATAATACAAGAAAATCAGTAAGTTCCCCGATATACAAATATTACAAAAATATGCAAAACGATAAAGTCTCCTGTTTTGGCATGATCTGCCAAATGAGTTGATAAATCTGTTAAGTTCTGAAAATTTGACTCCTTGATCGGCAGGTAAACTCGCCGATGAGCTGATGATACATGATAGTGCAGCTTGTTGACAGAAAGAAACATTGACGACATAAGACCACTGTCAATGGTTCGCCCAACCTTGATGGATGACCACCAATCGGGCTCCTGATCAGCGGGTGGCCACTGAAAAGGGCATCGACTGAGCAGATGGCTACTCAACCGATAGCCGTCAAGCAGATGGCTACTTGACGACGAGCTCATCAGGCAGATGGCTACTTGATGAGTTTGTCATATAAATACGTGGGCACTTACATGACGGTTATCAGCTTGTTACTTGGTTGATATCGAGTGGCTTTGCTCGAGGCAGCTTTGCTGACGGCGGAAGTAGCTGCGCCGGCGGCTTACTTTAAGCGGCGGAGGCGGCAAGACTTCAGCCGGTCAGATCCTGCTGGTGGCTGAGGGTCGGTAGACTGATATCAAGGAGTTGGCAGTCCGATAACTTGACAGAAACAGCGTGTTATCTGCCTGGTATCAAGGGGTTTCACTCGAGACAGCGCTGGCTGACGGCGGAAGCGGCGGCGGCTTACTTTGAGCGGCGGCGGCGGCGGCAGGACTTCAGGCGGTCAGGAGTCGCTGGTGGCTGAGGAGGGACGGTTTATATCAAGGGATAAACAGGTGTTTGCTGACGAGAGAAGCAGCGGAGCGCTGGACTTCCGATGAGGCGTAGAGCCGATCAGTGTAGACTGAAAATTTGTTGATTGAGTTGTGTGTGTGTTGCGCATATGGCTGTCCTGGAGTATTTATAGCTGCTGGAAATTGAGTTGATGGCCGAAAAACTGCTTCCTTGATGGCCAATCTCCCACTTTCTCCACTAATTTCAGATTTTCCCACTATCTCCACTACTTTGATGGTGGTTTTCTCCTTCTTTTTGCTGAAAATTAATGTTGATGGTGGTTGGAGAAGAAGAAACATGTCTTTTGTTTATTTGAAATTCAGTTTTAATGTAGTTTCCAACTTGAGATAAATTAGGAAGTGGTTGTGTTTTAATCTATCTCTTTTGGTTAGAGAGATTTATGTGGCCACTTCCTAACTAATTGACCTTATCTATTTAATTAGCTATTATTTAATTAAATGGCCATCATTTAATTAAATTTCATATGGGCCGTTTGGATCACTGGGCCGATTTAATCGGCTGGGCCATGTCATTTTGGGCCATTCGGATCAGTTGGCCTAATAATTGGGTCATTTAACCTTATTTCTTAATTGTAATTAATTATCCACTTAATTACTTATTTTGGCCTTTGTTAATTATATGGGCCAATTAATAATACTCGGCCCAATTAATTAACTAATTAACTTAATTAATTAATTATAACAATTGGGCTGTATCTCAAATTGGGCTCGTGACCCGTGTAATTTCGGTCGGATTGATTTCCGGATCAGAGTGGGTCCGATCTGATCCAATTCACTTGGCTCGGTTCGACCCATTGCCGTTTTTTGGCCCTTCATCGAGCTGCTACTCCTCGATTAATCGAGGGTGATTTTTTTGGTACAAACATTTGTTTAAAATTTTATGTCAATATTTTTGTCAATAGGTTCACAATATAATAGCGACAGCGTAACTTAAGATATTTTACCCTTTTCACTAGTCCTAAAATATTAGTTACATTTAAAAAATATTTTTTTTCCATTGTTAATGCAGTTGTCACGGTTTTATTTGTGATATTTTAATTTTTTGTAATTAAATGCATGCAAAAAGTATCAATTTTTACATTGTCACTCATACACGATTTTCTTGTACTTGTTCCGGATTTTGATTGAATGTATCATATATTCTTGAATCAATTAATTGCATAAAATGAAGAGATAAATCGATTATTGATTAAACACTAGCTAAAATATATTATTGGAAGGAATGTAAAATCTATGTATATTAGTTAGGAGCATCACAATTGAATGGCAACATATTTGCATTTGATCACTAGCTAGTACTGCAATGTTAATATATAATACTTATTTAATTAGCATGGATACTAAATGGGGACGAAATAACAAGTTGGGTAGTTTGCATTTAACATAGTACTACGTAATACAAATACAAATTTGCAGCAGCAAAATTTAATATATTAGTATATAGTATATTCATATTCTTCTATAGCATCCCTTTTAATTCTTTAAATTAGTTATATTGCCAAAATTTCAGTACCTAGAAAATCGCATTAAAGGACGTGTGAGTTGTGACGTATTAACTAAAAAATCATGACATTTTTCGCATTCAAACTTTTCTATCACATAATAGTATATCCTCATAACACGTTCGCGAGTGCTTTAATTCCTGAGCACTCGTTCTTGTGTGCATTAAATTTTTTCAAGCAAAAAAAAAAAAAAAAGGATTTATCTGTGGAAAAAATTAAAGTAAAAATAAATTTTATTAAAATGGGAAAAGTAAAGGAAAAGTTAAATAGCTAAATTTATTAAAGCACTAAGGGCAAAATAGGAATACGAAAAAATTATTACACAATAGCATGACTTCTCTTTATAATAGTATGGGTAAATTATGAATATCCCCCTCAGGTAAGGCCTAATTATAAAAATCCCCCTCACGTATTGGGTATTATAAAAATTCCCCTCAGGTTTGTCACCTTCTTATAATTAACCCCTTGTCCCTAACATATTCCAATTTTGCCATTGGAAGTTATTTGTAATGTTTATAATATGTTATAAATTTTAAAATTTGGGTGTTAATTGTTATATCTTCTAAATAATAAAAATAATAATCATATATTTACCAGCAAAATAATTGATATAATTTATAATTGCCTATAAATTTCAATAAATATTTAAATTTATACTAGAATATAAACTTTAATAAATTAAAATATCTTATTTATAATACATTAAAATTTTCTTAAATCTACTAATTTATAAAATAAATTCATTTAACTAATGTGTAAACAATTTGTTCATTTTTATAAAATATATTATTAAAATTCTATTTAATTTAATATTTTACAATTTAAATTGCTAATAAATATATAAAAACAAATTATTTTTTTAGCAATATTTATTAAAACTTATGGGCAATTATAAATTTTATCAATTATTTTGATAGTAAATATATAATTATCTCTTTTCTAATTTATAAGATATAATAATTAGCATCCAAGTTTTAACATTTATAAAACATTACAAACAATACAAATAACACCCAATGGCAAAATTGAAACATTTAGGGGCAAGGGGTTTATTGTAAGAAGGTGCAAACCTGAGGGGAATTTTTGTAATACCCAATACGTGGGGGGGGGGGGGGGGGGATTTTTGTAATTAAACATTACCTGAGATGGGTCTTCGTAATATATGATTATCTATAAAAGTTTATAATTACATATTAACCCGTACACTCTAATAAGTTTCATTTTATATATAAAAACTAAAAAATAAAAAAATAAGAAACACACACCCAACGCTCACACCCCGTACCCACAATGTTATCTATATTCTGGGGTGATATATATGTAGTTTACAGTTTTATATTTAGTCAACCTGTCCAATTTGGGGGTATACATGCAATAATAAATTTTAAAATTCAGTCAAAACGCTCAATTCTAATTTTAAAGATAAATTTAAAATTCAGTCAAAATGCTCAATTCCTAATTTTGGGATATATGTATCTAATTACTATTTTTAAATTCAGTAAAATTCTCAACTTTTCGACCACATGGTCCATACATAACTAACTTGGAACAATTTTCATAATTGGGCCCAGTGGGCTCTTTAGTATTTAAAATGTGATGATAATTTTGTCGGCTCGAAAATATGTTTAAGCACATGTAGTTACGTCCAATGTTTTCAGAACCGGACCGGACAGTGAACCGGTGAGTCAACTTGTCACTGATTTTACTGATTGAATCGATCAGATTGCTGGTCGGACCTGATGATGTCATAATGATATAATAAATATATTTAATTTTAAAGTATATGTAATATGTATAAAATTTAAACATTATCCTACAATTGTTCCTCAAAAAAAAAAAAAAAAAAAAAAAACATTATCCTACAATTGATTTCAAATATACAAAATCTTAGATTTTATTTAAATTAAATCATATAATAATTATCTAACTTATATCATAACGGTAATGTGATATTAATTTGTAAGCTCGTATAAATATAATATGATTATATTTCTTTATAAAATTGTAAACGTGTAAGTTAAAAATACAATAAACTAAAAGATTAATAAATTTTAAATTATGATTATGTATAAAAGTCTAATATTTAAAATCATACTTGCATAATATATCGATCTGACTTTCAGAATTTGACACTCTTTATCCTAAAAATATTATTGAAAAGAAATAACTTATAGAATAAATTTTAATAAAAAATTATTATTTGAGTATTAATTTTCATTGATAATGTGTAAAATGTTAATTTGAGTTAATTATCATAATCTAATTTATAAATAAATTTGGTTACATGTTTTCTAATATTTATAAATTTTTGTACTAAATGTTTAACAAAAATGATTTAGCTCAAATGGTAAGTAAGTTATGTTTCATGCAAGAGGTTAAGTATTCAAATCTCACCTTCTACAATAAATTTTAGCTTATTTTTAACATTAAAAAAATTTAAAAATCGAAAAAAAAAAAGGAAAAATTCAGAATTAGGTTGAACCGTTCCAAACCGGTTCGCCGGTTTTGGATCGGTTCTATCTGGTTTTTGAGTCAAGTGGTTTTAGGGGGTAAATCGAACTGGACCAACCTTCGATTCGCGGTCGAACCAGTCAGACCGGCCAGTCAGGTTTTTGATAACTTTGGTTACGTCATGAGACCATTTTTGTCCTTTTCCCTCCAATTATGTATAAACAATCAACTGCGCATTAATATTTAACTCTATGCGGGTTATGGCACTAGCTAGGGAACGATGGAACGATCAAACTTGACAATATATCATCATTCCCTAGCTATACCACTATGTAGGTCACGGGCTCGCACAAGTCTTGAATCTTGAATGTCCGAAGTCAATTTTGATCTATGATTTGCAGCCCCTCCCCCCGCGCGTGAGGGGGAAAAGAGTTTTCATAGCTGTACCACTATATTGTTAAATCATATATAAATCTCAAGATTTTTCCTTTCAATTTCAATGTGGGATAAAATCACTTTTCTTTCTTCCTCCATTTCAAAGGGTGTCCTTTGAGCGTCAATTTCTTATTCACCCGAACTCCGATTTGGACATAGCATATACCGTTTTATATCGTTTATTTGTTCTCTCTGGTTACTAACCCCAATCCTTGGAACGGCCTACATTTTCTTCTTCACTCTTCCATGGAAGCATATCATAATCTAATAATTATTTACCTCAAATTAGTCAATTTCCCAATATCAGTCAACCAAAACATGAAGATAAATACTTTAAGCCAGTAAAAACATCTAAAGGCAAAGAACCAGTACTCCCAAGTGCCAAAACCTCCAACAGGGTCAAGTTCCCCAACTGGGTAC
Source organism: Penstemon barbatus (assembly GCA_003313485.2). Classification (NCBI taxonomy): domain Eukaryota; kingdom Viridiplantae; phylum Streptophyta; class Magnoliopsida; order Lamiales; family Plantaginaceae; genus Penstemon; species Penstemon barbatus. The sequence goes on from CM064879.1 coordinate 77,185,638, forward strand.
CAACAAACCCATTTCCAATTATGTCTACTAATGATATTATACCATTTTCCCATGCTCAAGGGGTATTTTTCCAGTTAAGAAAATTGGTACAAGTCTTAAAAGAGTCAAATAATCGAGTTGATTCGGTAACTCATCACTGAATTTGTTATCACCTAAGTCCAATACTACCACCAAAGCTTCAAAACCACAAAATTCTTGATATATTATTTTAGATTCCCACAAAAGTGATGGAAGAAGTAGTGAAATTGACGATTTTTAGATGTTAAGTGCCAAAAAAAAAAAAAAAAGGATTACACCAGGACCAAAGCACAATCTTGTTGCGAGTGCGTGAGGTTCTCTGGTTGCGCGTGGGTGAGGTTCTTTTTCCCAAACAACACAATAACTTCTCTTCCTTGTATATCTACCAAGGGTAGAGACTCCAGTGTAAGGCGCAAACCATAGAGGAAAACACAAGCACCATAAGTAAACCATGTAGTACCACCAAGACTGAATAGATTGATAGTACAACCCACGATCACGTTCCCGAGTAGAAAAGTGAAAATCCCAAAGTCACCACAAGGAGGACGAAGCAGAGCAAGGTTTGCAAGCCACACAATTGAGTAGCAAAAGAACACCTTCACATGATCCAAAGACGTTAATTTGAAAGAACACTGAAAAACGATTGTGCCCGCCGCCCCAACTGTAAACTGAATGAATTTTTTCATCTTGATATTATTCATTGTCCACCAAGGACGATTTTGGTTTTGGACATGAATAATTGCAAAACGAATGAAGTTTTTCATGTTAATATTATACTCATTCATTGTCCACCAATTGGGATTTTTGTTTTCAGATTCAGCACAATAAACTTTTGCCCACAAGAAAGAGGTGTAATTTGAAATGAAGATAATTAAAAAAGGAAATAGCTTTGTCTTGCCATAATCTAGAGAATTTTGTGGTTCAAGCACCAAATACCGATCAAAAACCAAATACCGATCAATAAGAGCTAGGAGAATAGAACCGAAGAGCACCATATAACGAAAATACTTAAGGAGAATATGATTTATAAGACAACGAATGGGTCGATAATGATCAATATATAATTGTACAAGACATGGTTTTTGTAATTCAAGAATACACAGAAAATTAATAAAATTCGGGATGTTGTAGTAGTGGCTATGGCATAAGCGGAATGACATATTGAACAAGCCGGTAAAGGAAAGTGTACGCCAAAATAATTTTCTCGAAATTTTTAACTTTCCCCAATGACGTGTTGAGAGAGCATAATGGGATGAATGAAAGATGGATATAGCTAAAGAATGCCCAAACAAAGACAGTACCACCGGCGAAACTGAATCTGAGAGACCCGATTTATTTGAAGTGTGGAATCCATGATACAAGAAAGTGAGCCCAATAAGAGCCCAAATTGAGAAATACACCCCGGCTGGAATCGTAATCTCCATTTTTTTTTTTTTTTTGTTATTGTAAGATTGATATTTTTTTATGATATATGATGATGAAATGAAATGATCAGGTAGAAACTACTTGCAAATTAATTAATTAATTAATTATATTATTCTCAAGATCATCATGATCTAGTCTAGACTATCAATTTGGGTCAACAAAACGTACAAAATAAGAAATACACCCCGGCTGGAATCTCCATTTGTTAGTCAATCGAGAAATGAAATGGATTTTTTTGTTATTGTAAGATTGATATTAATTTTATGATATATGATGAAATGAAATTAATAATTATATTTTGCTGAAGATCATGACCTCCTAGACTAGACAATCAATTTTGGTCAACAAAATGTACAAAATTTTCCACGAAGAAATTATAAAGTAATTCAATCCATTCCCTACTCTCGCCACCCCACCACCACACAATATAGTAACTTGGACTTTCTTCTTCTAGCATTAATTTAATTATGCTGCTGTTATGAAGAAACTACTCATAAACTTCCGGTAAAAACTAAGATTGCCATAACCACGCAATAATTATTTTGTTTTGCTTCATATTTATGACGTATTGTATTGACCATTTTTCTCAATATAACGCCATGAATTCTCAAGGAATCCTCACTTTTGTTAACAATTCAATCAACTTTACTGCAGGAAATACGTACTAACTATTTTCTATTCGTACTAGCCTACTAGCTATTTTCTAGAGCATATTCTGTAGCCACCAAAAAAACAAAATTTTAGCAATAAAATATTACGTTGTATGTATCTAATTAATTTCATATATAATTTTTTTTTTGTGTGTAAATTAGAGTAAAATTAACTTCATTATATCATGAAAATTAGCACATATTTATGATTGATATCTAATTTATTTTTATTAATTAATGATGTTTTCCCAAAAAAAAAATGATGTCTTTAAATGACGTAATTAAATATAATTTGATAACTTATTCGGTCATGACACTTTAGAAAATTTAATCTACAATAATATCATAAGAACATTATTTAGTTCATTACGTAATAGTTGTTTTCATATTTAGTTTACCCGTTAGTCATTGTCATCGATTCCACATGTACTCATAGATTTTACGTGCACTTTTGGTTTCACCAGTTTTTTCACCAACCTCACCGATATTCACCAATTTCACCCGAATTTTCATCGATTCATATGTTTTAACTTTTTAATATTTTTTTCCCAGTTAATATATTTTTTTTGCGATTACCCATTTTTTTTATCGGTTTATAACATTTTTCACTGTTTTCACATATTTTTTTAATTTTTCCTATTTAAACAGTTTTCCACCAATTTTACCTTGTTTTTACCGGTTAAAGTTTAACCAGTTTCACTGATTTCACATGTTATTCACTTGAATTTTCAATTGATTAAACATGTTTTAACCCACTTTATGCGTTTTTGACCGATTTTACCCTTCTTCACTGATTTGACCCATTTTTATCCGTTTCTTTACAAATTTTCATCAATTCATATGTTCTCACTGTTTAATATTTTTTTACCTTTTTATTTTTTTTTATCGTTAAAACATTTTTAATTGTTTTTTAGTTTTTTTATTGATTTCTTTTTTTTTTTTTTTCGGTTTGAACAATTTTTCTATCGATTTCACCTCATTTTTCCCAGTTAAACTTTTCCTTTAACTAATTTAATTCGTTTTTTATCAGCTTAACCCTTTGATGTAGAGTGGGCTCAGATTCAGATCCCGACCCGAGTGCAATTTCATGAACGAAGGAGACCCAAGACGCAATGTTGAAGCCTCCCGACCGACTATCACCACACTGAGCGGGGTTATCTGAACACCTGGATAATTCAGAGACCTCGGTTGAGCTCCTAGTTCGCATTAACACGATTAAAAGTATCAGATCTTCAAAAGATTCTCTGACTATACGTTTTATGGAACATGGCCTTTATCTTAGGAAGAGTTACCATGTATGCAAATAGGATCCCCAAATAAAGGAATATCTTAACCAACCAAGATTTCGTACAACCAGTATAAATATACATGTATGATCATTTTAACGCTAATAGACAATTATGCAGCATCCTTCTCTGCAATAATCTATGTTTAAGTTTATAGCACCTTGCTGACTTAAGCATTGGAGGACGTTTCGTCGGCAACCCCCTCATCCCGGCGGGTAACCTTTGTTTTGTAGGTACTTGGAAGCACTTGATTGACCGGACTTTGAAGCAGGACTTACCAGATCCAGAAATTAGGTATTTGCCCTGCACCACCTGTTTTTACCTATGTATATGTTTTTTTCACTGATTTCACATGTTATTAACCTTAATTTTTCATTGATTAAATATTTTTTTACCGACTTTACTCTTTTTTGACATATTTTATAATTTTTTCACCGACTTTACTTTAATTTCAGTGAAACTTTTGAAAAGCCATTTGGATGTTGGTTTTTGCGGGATTTTAAAAACTTAGATATTATATGGATTGAGTTTGCATGTTGGGGTTTGAGGGAAAAAATGTCAAATCAATATTTTTATAAAGAAAAAGTTGATAGTAGATGTCAAATTAATGAATGATCCTTTTTTTTTTTTATAACTTTTGGATTGATTAGATTAATATTTATAATTAGAAATATGAGTTTCGCGAAATTTATGTTCAAATTCCGTTTGTAATGAGTTTGATCAAGTTTCACGAAATTTGCAAAACCCGATAAAAACCAATCCATATAGGCCTTAAGAACAAATAAATAAAGCCAACTACTATCTTTTTTGTTTACCAGCTAGCTTCTTTTTTGAGGAGATTTATATTTAACCCGTTCAAACCGACTCAACTCGTTCGGTTACTATAGTTATTAAAAACATCACAAATTCAATGCAAATTCAACTTAACTACATTACAAATGGAACTTAGTTCGGACTGATTTTTATTTCATGTTAATATAAACATAGTTTTTGGGAAATCTAGAATATCGAAATTATAAAAGACCAACTGTGTTTGCTCATTGGCTGACTAGCTACCTAATTCAGTTTAGTTAAAATATTTAAACTTGTCGTTAAAAACTTCTTCAAAACTGAATTACCATTATAAAACCAAACCAAATCCAATCTGCGACATGTAATACTTATTACTATTATTATAAAAATAATTGTTAAAACCTAATCAATCAAACAAGTTAAGACTTTATTCATCAATATATATATTTCGCTTATCATCATCTAACTGTCCATGTCGTAAAACAGTTGGAACAAACTCTTACTGTTTGCGTAAAATTCTGTCTGGCTTGCCTCAACGTGTAAATGACTCGATATAATGTTATGTGAGTGCGGGCGTGCCAATGTTTGTGCGTGCAAACATAACGATTTAAAAATAGACATATTTATATCGATGTAAAATGTCCTGATAAGGCTGAATTCTAATCAATTTATTGCGGCGGAGTAGGCAAACACTACCCCTAGTTCTTTTCCATGCCTGCCTGGCCGCAGGACTTAAATAATTTATGATAACCTTTTTGAAATGCCAAAGTTTCGTAGCCAATTGATGGCTTACTCGATACATCAATGAATTTTCAAATCAGTAATTGAGTTGACAATCAATCAGTTTAATTTGTATCGACTTGACTTCAAAGAAATAAATAACATACTGACCATGCCTCAATGAAAATCACTTGACATAAAACATACTTTAATAAAAATCAGGAGATATGGGCCAAATACTTCTATTAATTAAATTTAAAAGAAATACATGAGTCTTAGCCTAAAATGAGTTCCCCGATTTACAGATATTAAAAAGTATGCAAAACAATGAAAAGTCTCCTATGTTGGCATGCCCTTGCCAAAACGAGTTGATGATTCTTTTAAGTCTTGAAAATTACTCCTTGATTGGCAGGTAAACCCACCAAATGAGCTGATGTGTAATTTAGTGCAAACTGATTGACGTAAAAGTAACATTGATGGCAGGTAACCACCATCAGCGGATCTCCCAACCTTAGCAGATGGCTACCAATCGGGCTCCTAACCAGCGGATGGCCACTGGAAAGGGCATATATTGAGCAGATGGCTACTCAACAGATTGTTATCAGGCAGATGGCTACCTGACAACGAGCCCATCAAGCAGATGGCTACTTGACGAGTTTGTCATGTAACTACGTGGGCACTTACATGACGTTTGCAGCGTACTATTTTGCTTGAGATCTAATGGTTTCGCTCGAAACAGCTTCGCTAACGGCGGAAGCAGCTTTGCGGCTTACTCTGAGCGGCGGTGCTGGACTTCAGGCTGCCATGTCCTGCTGTCTGCGGAGGATTGACGATTTATATCAAGGAATTGGTAATGCTAACTGACTGATAGAAGCAGCGTATGCTGGACTTCCGAGGAGGCGTTGAGCCGATTCAGTGATGACTGAAGAGTTTTTGATTGAGTTGTTGTGTGTGTTGCGCGTATGGCGGTCCTTCTCTATTTATAATTGTCCTTAGACTGATCGGTTGATGCCCTTTTGCCCACTATCTCCATTACTTCCACTAATGGTGGTTACCTCCTCCCTTGCTCCACGTTCAAATTTCAGCAACAAATTGGCAGTTGAATTTGAATTGAGATCAATCTCTACCTTTTTATTATGCAACCAACTTTGAGATATTTGGGGGAAGTGGTTGTATTTAAACTCAACTTAGCTATTTACGTGGCCTTTGTTGCATTTATCTCTTTAATTAATTATCATTTGATAATTAATTAATTAGTTATGCTATTGGGTCGGCCTCTCTTACGTACTGGGTTGGGCCAATTATCTCCTGGCCCAATTAGCCTATCAATCTACTTTACTAACTAATCAGCCCATTTCTTTAGCTGAGACGGCTTATCAGGCCGATCTGGGCCGGTCAAAATATTACTTTGGGCTACGAATTAACCTCCTAATTGGGCCATTAATTAATTAATTAATCTCTTAGTTGGGCCATTAATTAATTAATTAATCTCTTAGCCACAACAAATCTTGATTTAATTGGGTTTAGCCCATTCTAGTCCCGCGATCCATTTTACCAGTTTGATTTAAGTTGGATCAGCTACTTGGGCCAAAGCTGGCCCGACCCGTTTTGTCTCATTGGCCTTGTTATTTCGGGCCATTATTGCTTAGTGGCCCATTATCGAGCCATTATTCCTCGACAAATCGAGGGTGATTTTTTGGGTACAAACACTTACATAATCAATGGAAAAAATATTCTTTTATAGATTACCCTAGTTGGAAATAATTGAAATTTTCACAATGCATGAATTAATTGAAGAGTCACTTTACATATAGTGAACTAATTTTTTCAAGAAGTAGTTAGATACATTAATTCTTTTAGTAATTATTAAAAGTTTTATTTATATAATTTATTATTTTAATAAATATTAAATATATTAATACTAATATTATATAAATCTTAAATTTGAACAAATTATGTTTTCTTAAATTTTCTTCGAGATTTATGTTAAAGTGTTATTTAATTTGTAAATCAATTTATTTATTTAAATATAATAAGTAAAATCTTCAAATTGGTCCGTACGTTGTCTTATTCGAGTCAATTTTGAAATTTGACAACAATGTGGACTAAAACCGTCATTAAATTTTGAGATTTTGGGCTATTTTGGTAGCTTGAAATGTTATGGTTAAAATTGTCAGTCAACATAAGTAGTAGCATCAACTTTGCAATAAGACTTAAATGACACGTACTTAACGGCGATTTTTAACGGCGGTACCAAAACAATTTGTTAAAACATGGTACCAAATTTGTTGGACACATAAAATGGTGCATCAAAAGTGAGAATTGACCGAAAGCGCGGTACCAAAAATGCAATTCTCTCGTAATATTAATTTTATTATACTATGTTATCATCACAACCAAGCACCACAACCCAAAATCATAGCCCATAATATAAAAGTACAAAAAAATCCAAAACTAATCATCAAATAAAAATAAATCCTAAATCCTAAACCCTAAAACCCTAGACCCCTAAACCCTAAACCTTGAACCCTAAAACCCTAGACCTGCTACCCCTCTTCCTGAGGTTCAAATGAAGGTATGATGATGAACGAATTTAAAATAAATTGAGGTAATTTACTAGTTTTATTTTTGTTATTTTATTGAATGAAATATTTTAAATTTCAGGTATGGGTAGAGACACAAGGTGTGTCCAAAAAGGGAACTGTGATCGGATTTGCAGGTCGGGCTAATCTTGTACGCCCTTCGCATCGCTCTACACAAAGTATGTGGATGCATAACACTCCCCAACCTCATCCTGAGACAGTTGAGAGATTAGACCAAGTAGAAACTCAATTGGCAACGGTGCTTGAGAATATGCAAACCCAGCAGGCAAGGCACCAGGCCGATATTGAGCAATATAAGATGATGTTGAATCTTGCCATGCAAATTCGGCCAAATCGACCTTCTATGCAAAATTCCACGATAAATGAAGGTTTTCAGCATCAAGCAGGACCGTCCCAACCTTCGCAGGGGTATGTGCAAAATTTTATGCAGCCTGGTATTTATCGACACTTCCCTGATATCGTGTACTTATTATTATGATTATATATTGTGTACTTATTATGATTGTATTGTTTACTTATATATATATTTGGGTAATGTGTATTCGATTCTTGATATCGAGATGTTTGTTCTGTTTATTTTTTGATTTTATAGAATATTAGGAAAATTATAAATAGGATTTTAATTAACTAAATTCAAAAACAAAATTGCCCAAAAAATATATATTGGTTGGGAATTTATTCCAACGGATTCAAAATCGGTTGTAATTATTCCAACTGATTATAGGTTGGTTGGAAAAAAATTCCAACCGATTATAAATCGGTTGGAATGAAACTTCATTCCAACCGACTTAAAATCGGTTGGAATTAATAAAAAAGGCGGTCGGAATATTGGTCGGAATTCGATTTCGACGCGAGTTTTTTCAACCGATTTTTGGGGTCGAAAAATCGGTCGGAATAATCAATATGTATTTAGCTAACTTAGGCAAACGAAAAGACTTTTTAATCTCCTTAAAAGAACTTAGAAAATTACTAAATATTATTAATTGATGTTAAATTCTAAACTTTCAATTATTTTAATATCTCATAACAATATAATCTAAATTATTTAGCTAGAAGAGCTGGAGAACATTAATCAACGAGCAACATCTAGCACGGCATAATAGGCAATCAGGAGAGGAAGTGATTGGCGCCCTGTGTAATGGTATTTCTTGAGTTTTAATTTTTGATTGAAAATTTTAAAGTGTAATGTTTATTATTTATTATACAAAAAATTTGTATATATCTTGTTAAGCTTTGTTTTTTAGGAACATGATTGCTTTTCTAAGATGAATTCTAAACTTTCGTTTCGAGTGTATGCAAATATATGAATTTTTTTATGTTTTTCGGAAAAATTGTAATAAAAGTTGCTAAATTTAGATAAATAATATGGTTTAAGGCGAGCAAATAGTTTCAGAATTACATCTTATTTTTATTTTGCTATCGAATATAAATGGAACATGACTTTGGTTAAACCTAAAAGAAGGCACAAAGTATTGTGTTTTAATGTGATTTTGGTGGCCCATTGTTTATGTGTTTCTGTTTATACCTTTGTTGGTTTTATGATTTCGTAGTAAGTATATTTATGTTGTAAATTGTAAAAATATAAAATTTATTTTTATTATACAAAGGCAAAATATAATACAAAAATCGTCACAAACTCACTGGTTTTTTATTTTCGTCCCAAACTATTTAACTTGGCGAATTTCGTTCCGTAATTTAATATTTTTTTGGAATATCATCCCACCATTAATTATAAGACAGAAATTGCGTATTTGCCATTAAATTACCACATGGCTGCTTACGTGTCATGCCGTTGTAAATTTAAACATGAAAAATTATATGATATTGCAGGAATCATCCCAAACTAATTACAAGATTGAACCGTCATTTTCATTAAATTATAAATTATTATTGGGACTAAATTCATACAAAATGGTAAAAAAATTGTGTGTCTATTGTATGAGTATCACAATTAATACAAATGAGTGTCTACTTAAAACAAAATGTACATATAATTTGCCAAATATATATATATATATATATATATATATATATATATATATATATATATATATATATATATATATATATATATATATATATATATATATATATATATATATATTATGATTTATTTTTGTGATTGAACTCAAAATAAGAATAACGTTTTTTTTTTTTCATTTTCCATTTATAATGATTGTACATGGGAAATGACGATTTTATCTCCATCGGCGATATTCATGAGATTTTTTCAAAGGTAAACACATTAGGGTGTAAAATATCAGAAAATATATTTTCAAGGTATAAAATATTAGAAAATATATTTTGAGGAAGCAAAGTGTGAAAGTTTTTAAATCAGGATGGAATGTGTAAAAAATTTATATTTTCAGGGTGCAAAATAACAATATTTTATATTTTTATGGTGTAAAGTGCCAAAATCTATATTTATAAAGTGCAAAGTGCCAAGAAATATTAAAAAGTAACTATTATACCCTTACACCAACAAACTTTTGCACTAAAACACGCATCATGGTACAAAGTGTCAAAATTTTTAAGTCGGGATGCAAAGTGCCAAAACCCTATATTTTTAAAGTGAAAAATGCCCAAAATCCAAATGAAATTCATAATTTAGATATTAGCCGGTTCGGTTCGTAAAATTTATCAGACCAAAATCGGAAGATATAAATTTTGTAATTATATTTTTTTTACGCCAAAATTGACCCTTTGGATGATGTTTTGAAATTATGCAGTGTCATAATACGTACAACACATGAGGCTCATTTTAATGAGTAACAACACATGTTGGCTCAGTTGGTAAGGAATGGACTCCTTCCCCTCAGAAGGTTGTGAGTTCGATTTCCACTGCCGACGTGAGGGCTGTGTTGGTGGGCGATCTATAAGAACCTCTGTAAGCGATCTTTGATCCCTGAGGCATGCCCTGTCCCGTGGTGGCGATCGGCAAACTTTTGTCATAATCATAGATTGAGAATTCATTTTAAACCCATTGCCACTTCATCATGGAACCTCATCCTTAGAAAGCCCTTTTAACTCTTAGTAATTATTTTCAATTGTGCAACCACTCGTGTAGATAAATTATGCAACTTTACGACACTTTTAAATTGAAAAATCTGATTATAAAAGATAGTCTAAGTTAAATGAATTCATTTGCATAATTCATAACAGAGAATTCAATTGCGAACAGATTCCTTTTTATTTTTAATGGACGACTGCAAACAAAATTATACTTCATTAACGAGCATATAGGATATTAAACAAAATAGATGTTCAAGTGGCAATATTTTTTATATAGAAAGAGAATTTAATTCAAAAGTCAAAACATTAAGGCTTAGATGGTTAAGTGCAAATTGATCTTCCTTGGCCAAACTCCAATTTCAACAAATAAACTGAAACTTCTTAAACTATATATATCTCCAATTCTCCATCACATTTCATACATCATGTTCATGTACATATATTCAATTGGTCTATTTAAAAGGAAATAAATAATGCTGGACTCAGCAGTTGAACTGGTCATGAGGCAGCAACTGGTGCACTGTAATTGCTGGTTCTGCGCTCAGAATTGGTCTTTTGAAAGGCTCGCGAAGTCGAAATTTTTGATATAAAGGTTCCCTATTGTATCCAGGCTTTTTCAAATACACATCTCCAATTGATCTAGAGATCTGTAAAACAACATACAAAGAGCCATTATTAAGTAAAAGCATTGACATATGCAAAAGAATATACTCATGAGTAATAGTTATCATTTCTTTTATGTAGTAGACAAAAAGTACATTCGTCCCACGATGGACACTCAATACTAATAGTCCCACACTTTAAAAAATAGCACGTTGTTCTCTATTTTCCAAATTTTTTTGGCACATTTCGTCCTGTCATCCACTTTCTATCCAATTTGGACAAGGACAGTCTTTCAGGATCAAAAGTACAAAACAGCAATTGCCCAATGGACCAAGAGTGAAAAAAATGGATGGAGTGGAGAAAATGACAAAATGTGCAATTTTTTTATAAAAAGTTAGGACCAGGTTTAGCAATATTTTGAAAATCTTGACGTGAATTAGCCTTAATTTGGTTCAGGATCCTATATAGGCCCCCTCAAACTCTATAAATATGAAGCTCCATCCATCTTAAACAAACAATCTATATTGAAAAATATAGCTTTTAGATAAATTAATCTATTTAAACCTTTCATGAAGTGTAAACCTAACTTAGGAAAATAAGCAACAAAAATATTGCCAGAAAGGAAATAAAAATAATCACCCTGCAGTTGGAACAAATTCTTCGTCTAAGAAAACACAGTGTTAGCAAAAATCTTAGAAGAAAAAATTATACTTTAAAAATCTTCACTCTCCATACATTATGCTTTAAAACGACAATATGTGAGTCATCAGGGTGCATCGATTGCAGCTCTTGTCTCACAGACTCAATACTCGCATTATGCTCTGCTGAGAGTTGAATAGCAAGTACTTCCCCAGTAGCTTTAACAAGTCTCCCCAAAACAGCACGGGAATCACCAAGATTTGCTATGTAGAGAGTTCCACTACAGATGATTCCAACAAGGCAGCAAGAGCCAACTGCTGCAATCTGTTGTTGCACAGGCCATTGCCTACTTACAACTGAGAAAAAACCATCTTCTGTTGCCTGAAATGCCTTCTTAATAACCTTCACTGACATAGATTGATGCTCTGCAGTGAACCCTGCACCAAAATCAGGAAATACACAATCGATCAAGACTTTGGTTCCAATAAGAATAACCATAAAAAGCCAAGTGATACACTATAAATATTTTTAAGGAAATCTGAACTCCAATAATATTCTAGTTAACAGCATCACACCTAAGAAATGCAAGTCCCGAGAGAACTTTTCTCTTTAATTGTTAGGCAAAACTATTAAGTTATAAATCACAATATATTACCAGAAACAATAGAAATAAGTTCATTTATTAGCTTAATTTATAATTACCAACATGACAATGAAATAAAACCAGATTCAAATATTTATAGAACATACATAGAGAGATTTATCTTGCTCTTCATTACAGAGTTCCAGACCTAAGATCCTAAAAAATAAAACTTATACACTAATCCAACGTTGATTGTTAGAACAATGAACAAGGGAATTCGAAAACTGATGGATTCTAAGTGATACTGAAGCAAAAGTAAAAAAATAATATTATAATTGGGAGCAAAAGTTCAATGGCACCTGCATACAAGGACATTATGATCCAAATCTCATGGACATTTTTCAATGCATACAAATTGAAAATCTTCAGTGTAATGGGCTTACTTTTGGAACCTTCTTTTCAAAAAAATCAAATTTGTTTAGAAATAGCATGAAAGAAGTTTTCTGCATAGAAGAAAAGGGTAAAAGTTAGTTAGTGATTACACAACACAAAACAAACACAACTACATAATATAATACGTCATGGATAATACCTCAAAGCAAGGTTGCCTGAGGACCCACTCAAAGAGTTCCTTTGTCTCCATCATTCGGTTATTGTTTTCATCCTCAAAGAGGGTCTGATCATAACTGAAACACGTTTACGAGAGCAAAAGTATCATACATCAGCTGAGCAATATTTACAGACGATATAAAAGTATAGAGGTCGGGTAATTGAGAGAGTAGTGTATGAGTCATACTCGCTTATAGCTGCAAAAAAAATGACAGCTGTCACACCCTCAAATAGATGAATCCATTTTCTTCGTTCATTTCTCTGGCCTCCAACATCAAAAAGTCTATACACTTCCCCACTTTTTTTATTCTCTCCAACTGGGCTGCATACATCAATTTAATTAGATATAAACATTATTGTCTTCTGAATCACTTGTATTTTCAAAGATGCTGAATGTACATAGCAGAAAAAAGAAATGTTATATTATTGAAAGTAAAAGATAAACGACGAATGAGAACAAAAATCTTTTGGTATATTTCCAAGAAAGAAAAGAGAATCGGTAATCACCTGAACTGGATCTCTACGACACCAGTTGTCCGAACCCTGGCATATAGAACATCTTCCTGCATTATGAAATTAATAAGAAAAGCATAAATCTCAAACACTTCTCTAAGATGAAAGAAAGCGGCAGACAGACTTACCTCTGCTAACTACTACGTTTTATATAGACTGGAAGCTAGAGAGATACTAAGGTATAGTGCCGCTACCAGAGAAGGCTCTTTCATGCTAGGCGTCCAGACCTACTACGCCCGAGCCGCATCCCCGGCACACTTGCTATATCCACCAACGCTTCATACTCAAAAGAAATATCAAAACCATTAATCTAGCTAAGCCATTTGGATAAAGCAAAACTAACCTGTATAGCATTATCTCTCGAAAGAGTTCCAATATCATGAGCAAGCTCTCTAGTTAGACATGGGTAATCCAACCTGCTACCAATTTCCGAAAGTCTCTCCCCAATTTGCTGATATAGGCACTTTGAGGGCGAAAGAGGCGAAGCGGTCTTTCACTATTCTACAGCAAAAAAAAGTATTCAGGTATCAGTAAAATGACAAGAAAAATAATCTACCCTTCACATTAAACAAGTAATCAGCTTTCGTATAATATCTGTAGGATTCAAGTGCTTTCGTGTGGTCAATATGCTGTTCATACCTGAAAAAATATAACTTAATTCCCAACTAAGAAAATTAAAAGGATCGAAAGTTCAATATGACGTGTATAAACAAAACTTACAGATTAGTATGATTTGGTTCCATTAGGATGGTTCCCGATTCCATGTCGATCTTACCTTCATGCTTTGAGGTCCTTATAAGGTCAACTACCCATATTTATGCCTCCTCATAATTCAAATTCAGTTTCTCAGTAAGTACACTGTCAAAAATAACCCCAGATACTAACTCAGATTGTTCTAACATAAATTTTAAATCTAAACTTGATGGCAACCAAAATAACAATTAAAATTTTACTCTTTTATTTACATATATATGCAACAAAGTACACCGACAAAACAATATATACATAGGTTTCTGAACACATTTGGAGGATTAAAGAAAGAGGAGTTGAGGCATTTCCTAAGGTATAAATCAAATTTATTATGTGACTTGACTATAAAAAGTTTCTCATAAAGTCAGAACATATAGAACGAAAAAATTGGAGAGAGGAGGTCCACAGGCTGTGTGAGTTACGCAGGGAGCATCTAGTAATTGAAGGAACATTTTAAGGCACCTACTTCGTGTCAATGTGCTGATGAATACAGCAATAGGCCTCAAAGATAAAATGGCAGTATTTTCAAGGAACTCATCTCTCAAAAGAACAGAGGAAAAGTTTCCTTCTTCAACTCGCTTGCCAAGGAATGGGTCATTCAATATAGCCTGCATCAAGAACAAAAGTTTCAGAAAATCCATAAACAAAGAAATTCATAAAGCAGAAAAATTTATCAAGATACATGCGTAAAAGAAAACTTCCACTCTAGATGCAGTAGGAAGGTGACATAGTGAGCAATTGCATAGAGGAATTAAACCTAAACTTGACCAAACTATATCCAGTAACTTCAGAAATTACCTTGAACGTACACGATATATTTGTCAATCCAAGCATAGAGACAGCAAGAACATCCCACATCTTTGCCTGATTAGCTTCATTCTCATAATATACAATAGTGCGGTCTGTCCTAAGAACATCCAAACCTAGAGCACCAATGTCATTATTTATGTCAGCTATGAGAATCAGCAATATATTCATCAATCTTAGATATATGATGCACAGGTAGCAGAATCATTACTAAGATGGAGCCAAACGGGAAGAGTATAACCCTGGACGGGAAGAGGAGGAATTTTTTCTCAAGGGAGCAATTGAACGCAACAAGAAAAGTCAATAAAAACACCAGGAACATAAGAAGGCAGGACAAGATTATCAGAAGACTACCTAGAACATTAAAAGAAAACATCACATTTTACCTGATAGCACAAACTGGATAAACATTTCCAATTGAACAAGTATGAGTAAACGATAAACTGAAGTTGTAATCATAACTAAATATCCCGCTTATTTTCGACTTATAAACAAGCAAATACTATTCTACTAAAAAAAATATCAGTTCAATAAACAATAACAAAAGTATTTTAATACTAACTTCAATCTATTTACATGAGAAAGAAACCAATTTAAAGCATAACAATAAAACCAAGGTTATCCAACTTGAAGACCATACGAATTAAGTAAATAAAACAACTGAAAATAAATCGGGGTAACCTAAAATTAAGAAGAAATCATATGCTATGAATAAGGGAATAAGATCGAGTGAATAACAAGAGGAAGAGAAACAAAGACAAGTTCAAGAAAGACGATTTTAATATAAAGGGGAAAAGCAAGGTCCTTTCTACACTATCACAAAAAAAATTGCAGAATCGAAACAACAATACAAGAGAAGACCTGGTACCCAATATTTGTACTTTCAAATGGAGAAACCAGAAAAATGGCCGTCTCTTTGCCTCACTTTAATTCCAGAAGAAGCCGAAGTTAACGAAGAGGGAAAGCATGACACTGCAACTACGAATTGTCGAGAAACCAGAAAGCCTCAATTTGATTAAATGTTAATTGCACTTTAATTCCAGAAGAAGCGAAGTTAACGAAGAGGGAAAGCATGAGCCTGCAACTACGAATTGAAGACAGTTTCACCTACCACTGTTCACGGGAAAAATTTGCAAAGGAAACGATGGAATTTGGACCCACAAGCCGCGGACGAAGAAAATAGGGGAGAGTAAAACTAAAGCAGAAAGGAAATTGATTCAAGCACAAAAAGGAAGGAAAATTAACAAAACGGCGACGTTTTTACATTAAAAGGGTTAAATTTAAATGGAAAAGAAAAGCAGGGACCGTTGAATTGAAAGGGATGACACTTACATATAAAACAACAATCATATCTTAAAATATCACCCTGACCCCAGTTATGCCCTGCCATATTCCAAAGAAAAATAAACAAAAGATAATGTGATCCAATGAATACTATATCTTTTAGTCCATTAAAATTTAAGGTACTCGAAAAATATCAGCATCTAAAATCAAATCTTAAAAAGTTCATAAGAAAGTTCATCATAAGCTAGACAAGCCAGGTCACAAAACAAACCTTCATGAATTTGTCCCAGAAAATTCTGCCTCGAAGCACATCAAAACGTGAATAAAAACTTAGATATTGCTGCATCTGCAATAGTCGTAAAAAGATATTATATACTAACAATGTCCATTGACCTTGTATGGAGCTGTAGCGGTTGAAAGCAAAAAATGATAATAAAAACAAAAAAATAGTTGATCCAAAATCACAAATGATATTAGGCACCGTATATGAGTGCTTAAGCAAATTTACACTATAAAGTAACAGCAAAACACATTACCAAAGTGATAAACACAAAACCAACTACTAAAGTTACAAAAAAATGGAGCACACAAACTATATAACACATTTCAAACTTATAAAGATGACCAATAGCTATAGCACAGAAATGGTTTGAAAGAATATGCAAATTGATAAAGCTACATCACTAATGGAGAGGAATTGAGATTTTAATTAATATGTATTTCTCATGGCTTCAAGAGGTAACAGCAGCAACCAGCTCCACAAAGCAATAGCATATGAGAACTCCCTGTTTGGAGAAGTGGGAGTCAACCAAGTAGGATGACTCAACCACACCATGAACAAAAAGGGACCTTATGTTGAACAACTATAATCACTTGGGTCCTACAAGAATTGGTATATATCTCATCCCAGAAAAGTGAATCGTCGCATAAACACGATTATGAAATAAAAACTATGTGACACATAAATTCACGCTCCTAAGCATCTATCAATATAGGCTCAAAATTCTCCAAGTTACTAACAAAAAATTATTAGACATTCTAAATAACAAAGCTCACTATCCATAGTACTTCAATTATAAATCATACAAAAAATATAATCAAAACTGTACCAGGAGTAATACTCGCCCTAAAAACACAAAAATAAAATCTATAAAACAAATGCAATGGATAAATAAACACAATTTTTTTAATATTAAATAAGATTATAAAAAACCTGAGATTGGTAGGCTTGGGCTTGCGCTTGTTTGAGAGCGGCTTGTTGACGTCATAAGCGGGATAAAACTTCGGGGGCTTCTCTGCCACGAAAGCGACCGCGGCGGATTTGTCGTGCTGGGGGAATTTTCCGCCGTTTTTGGCTTTGATTGCCCAGAGGCCACGCTTGTGGTACATTTACGGGTAACTTTTTTAGGCGCCATTCGAGCAGCTTCCACTGTGTGTGTCTCCTGGTGCCAAAGACAGTAAAAGAGTCCCTTCCATAGCTTATTGATGTCGAATTCCGAGAGCTTTTGGGTCTCAGATGCGAGCCATGATTGAATTTGATGAAGGAATTCAGATAAAATATTTGATTACGCCTGGAGCAGTTGCGGATGCGAGGTTAGCTCTCACGAGATCTCTTCTTCATTGAAGAGTAACTGGTGATGGTGGTATGATTTGTGGAGAGACGAAGATGAATTAGGAATTGAAGACAGTTTCACCTACCACTGTTCACGGAAAAAATTTGCAAAGGAAACGATGGAATTTGGGCCCACAAGCCGCGGACGAAGAAAATAGAGAAGAGTAAAATTAAAGGAGAAAGGAAATTGATTCAAGCACAAAAGGGGCCAAAAATAGGTTAAACGGCGACGTTTTCTTATTAAATGGGATAAATTTAAATGGAAAAGAAAATCAGAATCGCTGAATTGAAATTGTTGACACTTATAAGTATAAATATATATATATATATATATATATATATATATATATATATATATATATATATATATATATATATATATATAGGGAACTTACGCAGTACTTAGTACGTTGGCGTGCAATCCATACTCTTTCGCAAACACGAAGGAAGCAATTGATTGTGGTAGAGCCGCCTGCATGAACATGTACATGCACGTTGAATCAATTCATTAATTATTAACTAAACTATCAAAAAAAAAATATATTATTATTATTAATTAATTTCAATTTGGTTATGTATATCTAGACGATCGAGTATTTAATTACGAGTATGTATACATACGTACCTTCATTATTGCTATGCAAAGGATGTTCGATCGCAAGCCCAAAGCAAGACAGCCAAGGGCGGTGGATAAAGGTCCGACCACAAACCTCAAAACCATTTAGTAGAGGCTTAGTCGCACCCCGCACGCTAGTATTTTCTCTTGCAGTGCCATGAATAATCCTGCATGCCATTGTAAAAGTACGTACAATTTATTATATAATTCATAACAGAGAGAACTGCACTTGTGGTACCAAACTATATACCGATTCTCACTTGTGGTACCATAAAAATCGAGATTGACATATAGGATACCACAATTTTAAGAAATCGAAACACTTTTGATACCATCGTTAAAAATGGACGTAAACATTCTATACATTCATGAGCTAAGAAGTTTCCTTAATTACCTATAGTGAACATGGCAACTCCACTCCCTCGGCCATTATTAGGATTGATCCATCCACTATGCTTGGCATTTCAAAATGCCACCTAATAATTAATTAATCATTAAAATTGAAAATTAAACTTACCAAATCAAATTAAACCTACTAATTAGTTAGTACCTTTTTGCTAAAAGAGCCCAAATGAAGCCAAGTGCACAAGCATAAGAATTGGGATTCTTTGCTAGCTTAATCCATATTTTCTTCATTGCCCAAATGAGGAGGTTACATCTTAAAAATGCCAGATGGGGATCTTTGTCGAGACCCCATCAATGGAAGATACTTGAAGAGGTTCAGACCAACCCTATGGGAAACAATGTGCCTGGAACATCAGCGTGCTTTGGAATTGGAAATTGAACGGCGCCAGGAGTACTTTAGTGCACCGATTCCATTGTAAATATAACTTAGGTTTATTTTCTGTCCTGCTTTTCTTTCCCTTTCCGTTAGTTAGGCTTGTTGTTAAAGTAATAGTAGTTATTGCGTCTATTTCTAGCTTTGTCCAAACATTTCATTTTTATTAAGTCTTTATTTCCCGATTCCAATTTGTTACAAGAATTTGTTGGTTTTTGAAGTCTGTTCATCTGATTGGCTTTCAGTCAAGTTTTCTCTACCACCCTCTTCCAAAATTAACAAGGTCACCTTGCAACTCTTTTTGATCCCTTGAACTTTAGTCTAAGTTGGACATTTGACTAAGCACTTGGGGTGACCTGCCTTTGACCAAGTTTTGTTGGCAATAAAGTTTCGTTCGCCCTTACAAAGTTTTTTCTCCGGATTGCAAACTTGGTAGCTTTTACCTTTGACACTTAGTAAGATTGGGTTTTGGTTTGGAGAAAAACACAAAATAAACCATGAACCAAGCAGAAAGAAGTTCGATTTTACCGGCACTATTTATTACCGATTTCACCCATTTTTTCACTACTTTACCAGTGTTCATAAATTTCATCCGTATCGATTTCACATGTTTTCATTAATTATATAAATTTTATTTGATCGGTTTCACATTTTCATCATTTTTTCCCTCATTTCACACGTTTTTCTCAAAAAAAATTCCATGAATATTTGAGGTAATGTTTCTCATGACAGATAAATTTTACTTAGGTTACTAAGTCACAAACATTTTTGTTTATAGGTATGATGCTATTCTACTTTAACAAATTTTATCATATTTAAGAGAATTTGATTTTTTTAAGGAGTGACATATATATTGTACTAGATATTTAAATGAAACAAATAATATTTTTTACATAATAACATATTGATAATATATTATAATAATTTTACATGTATATATTAGCAACTATTTAAAATAATAGTGTTTTTTATTTTTAATTATGTATTACAGAAAAACATTAATGAAATTGTAAAAGTAATGTAAGAGTTAATTTCTTAATTATTGGAGTTATTGTAGTAAATAACTATAATAAAAATTTATGTATGTCATATACATCAAAAGTAATTTTTCAAAAAATTGGAGAAATAAGAAACATAATTTTCTAAAAACTAACCACGAGATTTTTCAATTTTTTTAATAAATATGTACCTTAAATAATTTAACAATTTAATAAAATATAGTCAAATAAGTATTTCAAAAGCATCATATCACTCACATCTCTTAAAATTTTAATCGGACTTGGTTTCAGTAATCTAATTCAGATTTTCAAAATAAATATATAAAAGAATTGGAGTGTGAATAAAACAAATATAATTTACCTGATTTTGTATTCGATATTTGATGTATAACCATTTTAGAATTGTTCCAATATCCAAACTAAAACTCCATCTCTAATAAAATAAAATTGAATCAATTTACAATTTAGTCTCAACTTGATCGAAAGTAGTGATGGATTTAGGGCTAATGAATAGAGATTGAACTTTTAAAATTTCTTGTCATTAATAAACAAAAGTAGTGATGGATTTAGGGCTAATATATTTTTACTTAATTTTTATATTTTAAGATTGAAAAAAATCTGCATATTTCTTGAAATACATTATGGAAATAAATAAATTTAGACATTTTCCTTATCTTTTTAGTCTAGAAAATATTTTTCTACCAATTTGATATAAAATTAATGTCTAATAATAACTATCAATTTGATGGGAAGATGGCATTTTTGCATTCACAAAAAAAAAAAAACCTTAAATTATTCATACTTTATTAGTAATATTGATATAGATATAGATTAATTAATTATACATTTATCAAACAATATTAAATCTTAATTTCTTCATTTATTTTGCTTCTTTTGGTTATAAAAAAAATGAGATGAAAATGAAGAAGAAATTTGAGATTGAAAAAAGTATGGTAAAAAAAATGAAGAAATTAAAACATAATGTTGTTTGGTGGGTGCATGGATTCATAATAAATAAAGAGACAATTTTATTTTTATTATTTATGAAAGTGGCGGGTGTATTTTTAAAATAAAATCTACAAAACTATAATAGATGGGGGTAAGTGTCACAATTGATACTTTAGGGGGTAATTGATACCAGCCTCATACTTTAAGGGGGAGAAACTGTATTTCACTCAAAAAATAAACAAACATCTATTTCCAAATGCACAAAAACAAAAAACATGTCATAAAATCCTTCAAATTTCAAAAATAATCTAGTAAAATTCAAACAAAACTCAATTAATTTATTGGTTTTGTTTTACCTACAATCACTAGAGTTCTATTCTGAGTGTAATTATGATGATAAGATTAAATAACTTTTCTATTGGTGTAAAATTAAAAAAAAAAAAACTTTTCTATTGGTGTAGAGTATTTACCAAAAAAAAGAAAGAAATGAATTACATCATGGAGTACGAAAAAATTTTGTCCAAGCCTGGCTTGGCCAAACCCATCCAACCACCAAGCAAGTGTATTGCACTTGCTTTGTGATTGGTCACTCTCCTGAAAGTTACATCCAATCCCAAAGCAAGTGTATTACACTTGCCATGTAATTGCTTTGGGTTCGGCCAAACCCGATTTGGGTAAGAATCCCAAAAAAGAAAGAAAAAAAGAAATATACCCAAAAAAAAAAAAAAAAGAGAAAAAGAACGGCATCGACTCTCTTGATAATTTTGGAGCTGTAATTATGCTTAGTTTCGGGGGCGGTAATGGAATTATCTGCTTATCACCAAGAAATTAAGAAATAAACCTACTAATTATAATTATTCTTAAGTCGTGGATATGGCGGTGGGAAACCATACAGCGTACTTGGTTGATTTTCTCTCTCACTTCACTTAATTATTAAGTTGGTTTTTTTTTTCTTCCTCTTAAATAAATTATTATTACTAAGTTGATTGAAATTATTTTAATCATCTACATTAGCCATGCAGTATATATCTTCCAGAATCTTAACAGCATCACCTTATCATTAACATTCATATTTCCACGTAACGTGGGTGATACAATTCAAAATGAATCAAGTCAAATTAAGACTTAGATTTTCTTGAAAAATATAGATTAAAGGTGTACTCATAAAATAAAGTCGCCCATTACCAGTTTTAACTTTTAAGAAATTGCTCCATACTGATGATTTGACATTTTCTTTTACATATTTTCTATGAAGCACAGATACTTCAAAAAATAGCAAGATGCAGAGTCGGACTCTCCGGGGACTCGGATTCGGGTGCGACACGGCAGGGATACGCGGCGGACTCGCCACGTGGCGTGTCCGAGAAAAGAAAATAAAAATAAATTCGGACTTGGCGAATCCGACTCGGTCAACTGCTGAGTCGACACGGTCAAGGACTCGGCCGGGACTTTCTGCAATTTTTGACAAAATATTGGGTTGAAAATTTAAATTCCGAAGTTAAATATTAAAAAATTGCAGGAGAGAGGAGAGATGTGAGAGACGAAACCTGTAACGCCGTGGATGAGGACGAGGCCGTTGTTAAATAGATCGTGGCGCGTGATCTCTAAGCCATTGACGAATACCTTATCCTTGCCGTTGGTGGTGAATGTGAGGCAGCGGTTGGGGGCTAGTGTTTCGATTTTGGTACTGAAGGTTAGGGTTTGGAGGAAGTTTGGAGGAAGTGGAGGGGGTAGAGGCCGGGGAGAGAGAGTTCCTGGAGGAGGAGAGGAATGGAGCATGAGGTGCAGCTGAGGAGAGAAGCGTCGGAGGGGCGAAGATTGTGAGCTGAGTGGTGGCGGAGATATTTAATTGAAACTACAGTCAAAATAAGTCTTAGCAGTGTTATAATATATGTGTTTCATAGTGCAGATGCTAATGTATTCTTAGCTATGATAAACTACAGTATATATATTATAAGTCTTAGCTAAGAATAAGTATTATATAGTTATAATAAACTACAGTCAAAATACGATTTATTCTTAGCGAACGTATTTTTTTATTCAATGAATTTGATGCTAATGTATTTTTTTTATATATATAACTATATAAATTTATTTTATTAAAATATACGTATCCATGCCGTGTCGTATCTTAAAAAAAATTTCGAAAATGAGTCGCCGAATCCGAATCGTGTCGAGTCCGAGTCGCCGAGTCCGTGTCCGTGCAACGTAGCATATTTTTAATATTAAAAATATAATTACATAATTACATCAATCAATACATCAAAAAATCTATTCATGTAATTTGATATTAAAAATATAATTCCATAATTACATCAATCAATGCATCAAAAAATCTATTCGTTTACTATCAATCATGTAATTAGATGAAGCAATTACCATACTAACTGCTGAGACTAGTAAGACTCGATTTTTGCCACTTGAATATGCCCTCATAGGCTGTTTTACTCTACCGTTTCTTGACATAGAAATTTGATTTAGGAGGATTTTGATAATGAAAATTTCGAGAATTCATGCTTATGCTAAAGCTAATTTGGCATATCAATTCAACCTACAAATTAATCACTAATATGTTCCAAACTATCAAGGTAACAAACATACCAAACTGTAGAAAATGCATCATTTCATTATGTATAAAAGTTCAACTTCATTAACAGAATTCCTCACAAAAGCCCCAAAAATTAATCAAGAACTCAATTAGCATGCAACAACGACCAGATATCCACAAAATTGATTTAGAAGTCTTAACGTCATAGGTATCGTTGTGAAACAAAACCCATGGCATGGCCGTATCTAGGCTCAGTACCCTGATCTTGAACTATATAACCCTGAGCTCCAAAAAGAGTAACAAGAAATCAAATATTGAATCAATTCCAGCATAGTAATCAAGGGTGCCACTTCAACTTGTCATTTGTCATGTCAAGCACGTTTAGATCGTCCATTGAATGCCCTGCATTGCATTGCATGATCTATCCAACCATAGTAAAACAACCATCAACCCACATTTAGTCTCACATGCTTAAATTTAGCACCTTTTTGCACACACTAATCAACAAATGCGTCATTTCCATGCGACTGATCAGAGATACTGCTTGGATAACAGGTATGATAAATCTTTTTTCTTTTAGACATGGTCCTAGAAGCTTTCTTAGAAAAAATCCATGGTGCTTGCTGCTATTGCATTACTTTTATCTCATATGAATTACTTATGATGTTCCTATCCTCACACGGTTCTTTTTAATAATGAGTTTTTGTAATTATAGATCATGTTGCATGTGCATTTGTTTTTCTCATTTCATCTATGGAGTTAATAAAATTTGAGTAATTAATAATTACGAGTTTAGGAAGATATAAAGAGATTTAGGTAAAAAATTTATGAAAGAAGGACCATAATGGAATACAATAAACTCAATTTATTAAAAATCAATTTGATTTGGGGAGTCAAATAAACATGAACCTAGAATTTATACATTTTGCAACCCAGAACCACTTGCTTTATCATTCTCACAGTATTTTTAGGCTACAAGTGGTAATGTATTGGGTGCAATACGCCAAGATTGAGAATGATGACTTCCCATAATAGCTGGCTCAAGTCTTCATTATGTCCCACAACTTGTTGTAGGTGAATCGGTCCCCAATGCGGCCTTTGTTGGTATCTCTAGCTTTAACTCTATATAGTTCCAACACCTACGTTGAGTAAACAAGATCCCAAAATTAAGGACAAACTAATGATAGAAATATAACTGTTGTTAAAATAAAATGATAGGAATTTAAAAGACATAAATATAACAAAAGATTACCTTTGCAACAAAGTATTCAAGAACGGCTGCAAAGTTAAGAGGGACACCAACTGCAACATGTTCGTCATACTTTCAGCCTTGAGAAGGCAAGTGATTCTGCCAACTGGAAATAAGAGACCAGCGTTGGTGGAACGGGTGACTAATTTGGCATTGGACGTGCTACTCTTGGTTGAGGTTGCATTGTTTAAATGAAATCCATCAACGCAACCTTGGTCATGAGTAACAAGTTCATGACAAAATAGTCTCCCGCTACACCAAGACTGACCTCCAATTTTTAGTTGGCAGAATCTCTCGACTTCTCAAGGCCAAAAGGGATGTCAAACATTCAGTGTTGGTGCCCCTGTTTGCCTTGCAACCGTTCTGGAATACCTCATGGCAAATGTGATCTTTTGTTAAATTAATGTCTTTTAATCTCATATCCTTTTATTTTAATAGTTATAGTTCTAGCATTCATTAGTCAATTTAGTCTGGGGTTATTGTTTCCTTGATGTAGGTGTTGGATGTATCGTGGAATGAAGCTAGAGATGTCAAAACGAGCAGTACTGGACCAATTCATATACAACTAGATTTGGGACATCATGAAGAGTTGAGTCAGCTCTTGGGAAAAGTCATTATTCCCAATGTTGGGGTTTTGCCCCACATACATCACAACTTGTTGCCCAAGACTTGTGGTTAGGAGGAAAGAACAAGTGACTCTAGATTGCAAAATGTATATATTAAATAAGGTCAAAGCTAATACTTATGGATGAAATGAGAAAAACAAGTGTTGCATGAAACCTAATCTATGATTACAATGTTTCATCATGAATAAGAATAATGTGACGGAAAGAACTTAATATGTAATTTCTATGAGATGAAAGGAGGAGTATTGTCATAGCATCAAACACTATAAATTATCCAAGAAATCTTCTAAATCATTTTTTTTCTTTCAGAATTCTAAAATCATTTAAAAAGAAAAAGATTACCATGCCTGTTGCGAGGATACGGGATGAAGATCATAACTTTCACAAAGGAAACATATAACTGCAACATAAAATAAGAAGTTTCAATAAGCAAAGACACAAATATAAGTATTTTTGTGATCTGACTCTTCTTTTAAAAATAACTCACATTCTAGTGGAAGGTCTACCACATTCCGAATTAAGCCTCTGTCAATATCCCTAACCCAAGCTTCTGAAACTACTTGTTTACCTGCATATTAATGAACAATTTTTTATGTAACATTAACTAATAAGCGCCAGTCGCAAAATAACGATTTCTTTAACTAAAGATTGGTCTCATAAAGAAGTGGTATCAAACATAAGAATAAAAAAATTCCAAATTGAATCAACATTACCTAGGTTTGGAAAATTGAAACTTGAAGCATCAAGAATAATTGATTATGTATAATAACACCAATCCGATACTCTTTAAAAAGAACCAACCATCAACAAAATTCTCTTAAGGCATGTTTTCAAGTTGTTTACTGCGTTTGCACTTCTTAGCAATCTTAACATGTTTCCAGATCTGACCATCGACAATTATAAGGCATATTAATTGCCGTCGCATGCCGTGAAATCCTTCGAAAGAAGCACCTTTTCACCTTTTCTCTGCTAGATAATTCCAGAAAAATGTCAGATTCATAAGTAGTCTCATAACCGAATCTCAAGAGATTGCATTCCATCCATGTACTCGAGTACGAAGAATTCAACAAGATTCATAGACAAGTTCCAGAATTAAATGGAGTTATCAACGTTATCGACATATACCACTAAAATTTTGAAAGTGTACATCATTATGTACAAAATTTCACTTCATTAACAGAATCCCTCATAAAATCTCCAAAAATAATCATGAAATTTGAAAAACTTTATCTAGTTAATGCAGTAATAAATTTTGAAAACGTAACTTCTATGATTATTTGTAAAAATTAAGATATATAACAATACATCTTTGATAAAGTTTACTTAAAATTGAAGGTTCAATCTCTCCGTAATTGATGAAGTGACAAGGTAATGTTGTGAAACTAAAACCATGACATGCCCGTATCTAGGACGGAACCGTGTCCTAGACTACAACTTTGAGCTCCAAAAAGAGTATAATAACAAAAATCAAAGATTAACAAAATAAATTAGCGTGATGTCAAAGAAAAATGGTAAAGTATAGAGCAATCTCTAGAAGCTAACCTATGCCACTTGGCCTCATTTTTCATGTCGAGCACGTATGAATCATTGATCGAGTTCCCTGCAGGACCTAATATTAAGATCATTAAATGTCTTGGATAATCAATTGTAGTCTTAGTTATTTTAAATTTGAATTTCAGTTATTATCGTTAGTTATCGCAGTACTCCTAGTTTATTAGCTTTGTAATTAAGGTTATACCTGTAATTGTAGTTGGGGTTTATTTGTTGCTTATTACTCCGTCAGTTTCATTTACTTTGTCGTTTTGCTTAAAAATTCTTGTTTCATAGTTTTTGTCGTTTTAGAAGTTTAATGCAATTTTTTTTTCTCAGATTCACCTTTTCCTATTAATTGTTATGCTCCTAATTGGATAGAGGAGAGAAAAACAATTAATACTCTAGTGAGGGAATTTTAGGATTTTTTTCCTATTAATCCCCGTGCCACTACCCAAAGCTATAAATAAAATGAAACGGAGGCAGTTTGGTTAGTTTTACTCAGTTCCATTATTGTACTAAGTATAAGTCAGGGCCTCTGTACTCATTTTTACTCAATTTTCAGATTCAAGAAATATATATTTTACTTTCATTCTTTCTTGATAGAACAAGATTTGTTTCTTCTTTCCTTAATTTTTCTTCATCGCAATAATGTTTCAGTCGCAAATTAACGAAGTATTGATTCCAAAATCTGCAACTCAATACTTCTAATACCTATACCACCATGCCCAAAAACAGCAACCATAGATCCAAATTTAATGCCGCATAATTCTAAACTTTCAAGTATATCTCATAATTTAGCTCCAAAAGCTAGAGAACATTAATCAACGGACAACATCTAGCACGGCATAATATGCAATCAGGAGAGGAAGTGATACGATTGTGCCAAAAATAACCCTGCAAATAATCGAAACGAAAAAGAGAGCTATTAATTTAAATTTATAAATGCCCGACTCCAATATTTATATATAGGGATCGAACTTACGCGGTACTTAGTACGTTGGCGTGCAATCCATACTCTTGCGCAAACACGAAGGAAGCAATTGCTTGGGGTAGAGCCGCCTGCATCACGAACATGTACACGTCGACTCAATTCATTGATTATTAACTAAATTATCACTATAAAAATATTATTATTAATTAATTTCAATTTCATTATATATATATATATATATATATATAGATGATCAAGTATTTAATAACGAGTACCTGCATAATTGCTATGCAAAGGATGTTCGATCGCAAGCCGAAAGCAAGACAGCCGAGGGCGGTGGCTAGGGGTCCGACCACAAACCTCAAAACCATTGAGTAGAGGCTTAATCGCACCCCGCATGCTATTATTTTCTCTTGCAGTGCCATGAATAATCCTGCATGCCATTGTAAAAATAATTACAAATTTATTATATAATTCATAATAGAGAGACTTGCACTTGTGGTACCAAACTATATATGACGATTCTCACTTGTAGTACCATAAAAATCGAGGATGACATACTTAGTACCACAATTTTAAAAAGTCGAATCACTTTTGATATCACCGTTAAAAATGCATAAACGTACAGTCCATTAATGAGCTAATAAGTTTCCCTTATTACCTATAGTGAACATGGCAACTCCACTCCCTCCCTTGGCCATTATTAGGATTGAGCCATCCACTATGCTTGGCATTTCAAAATGCCACCTAAAAATTAATATTAAGCATTAAAAATGAAAACTAAACTTATCAAATCAAAATTAAATCTACTAATTAGTTAGTACCTTTTTGCTAAAAGAGCCCAAATGAAGCCAAGTGCACAAGCATAAGAATTGGGATTCTTTGCTAGCTTAATCCATACTTTCTTCATAGTCGATCCAAAATTAGGTCTTCCACTCTCTATTGCCGCCATGTCATCATCAACATTTGGATCTTCCATCTGCAACTCTTTATTAGTTGGAGCAAGATCAAGAGTGTTGTTATGGATGACACAAAAAGTACGCCTAAATTCGAGCAAAAACAAAAGAATTGGGAACCAAAGAAGCGACTGGATGACCGACGACTGCACCACCAAATCCGCCCCTAACTTCCCGTACATGGCTTCCAATAAGGGTACTCCCACCACCAATGTATTATTCATGCTCGATAAATTGTACGATGTTATGGCCCACGACAAGTTCCCTTTTCTCCAAAGGTTAGCCCAGAGTGCCAATGAGACGCCTATAATCGTCTTTGCCACCACATCTCCGCCTAGAAACCGATAGTTCATGTGGTACGGATCGATGCTCGCGGTGAATTGGAAGGTGAAGAAAGGCATTACAAAATAGCAGTTGAACCGATTTATGGCATCACATTGGTCCGAATTGAACATTTGTCTCCACTTCACGGATCCGTAACCCAACCCTAGCGCCACGTAGAGGGGCACCATTGCCACCACTACTTTGTATACATCTTGTTCCTCTATCATTCCTTTGTTGTGCAAATCTATGCACGGATTTAGTATAGGTAAGAGTAGTTAACAACAGTACTATACGAGCTAACTAACAATAGTTTGTGTACCGTAGAATTAAGTTATGACATTTAGTGAAACATAAAGCTTGATATACATATATATATAGGTAGCTAGTATAATATTATTGTTAGAGTAAATCGCGCTTTTGGTCTTCCTTATGGATTAACTTTTGCACTTTAAATTTTTTGTAGCAGATTGGTCCATCTTATCAATGTGGTATATATCAAATTTGTCCCTCTTATAACACATTCGCCCCTCTTAAATTTTTTGTACCAAATTCATCCCTAGCTCTCATCAATGTAGTGTAGTTCAAAATATTAAAGTGGACAAAAGTTGATGTATTTTGTAAGAGGGACTAATGTGTTACACTACATTGATAAGAGAGACGAAATTGCGACAAAAAATTTAAGAGGGAAAAATGTGTTATAAGAGGGACGAATGTAATACATTACATTGATAAGAGGGATCAATCTGCCAAAAAAAATTAAGAGAGACGAAAATGCAAAATTTAACCCATAAGGAGGACAAAAAATGCTATTCACTCATTATCAGTAATACTCTTACTTGTAATAATTAGAAAAGCAACGAATGTTATCAACTGATCAAACTACCAAACGATCACCAAGAAAAATTAATTAGAAGTTTTACGTAGATGGAAAATATTGAAATTTAAAAATCCACTAATTAAATGAGTGACCATTAAACTTTGTCTTGTTTTGAACATATTTGCGCAATTTCACCTTTATTGGAACAAATGTTGATATACAATACTTATTTAATTGGCATGGATATTAAATGGGAACGAAATAACAAGTTGGGTAGTTTGCATTTAACATAGTACTACAAATACAAATTTGCAGCAGCAAAATTTAATATATCTAGTATATAGTATATTCATATTCTTCTATAGCATCTGTTTTAATTCTGTAAATTAGTTATATTGCCAAAATTTCAGTACATAGAAAATAGCATTAAAGGACGTGTGACGTATCCACTAATAGGTTATTAACTAAAAGATCATGAGATTTTTCGCATTCAAACTTTTCTATCACATACTAGTATATCCTCATAACACGTCCCCGAGTGCTTTAATTCATGAGCTCTCGTTCTTGTGTGCATTAAATTTTTTTAAGTAAAAAAGAAAAAAGAATTTATTTATGGAAAAAATTAAAAGTAAAAATAAATTTTATTAAAATGGGAAAAGTAAAGGAAAAGTTAAATAGCTAATTAATTAAAGCACTAGGAGCAAAATAGGAATACAAAAAAATTATTACACGATAGCATGACTTCTCTTTATAATATTATAGATAAACGCATGTTAGTTTTGAGAAATATACATCTGACATATGTATGTGAAAGTCCAGGATGATGGCCCCCAAAATTTATATCAAGGCTCTTTAAAATCAAGGCTCTTTAAAACTTTAACTTGCCTCATTTGGATAGATTGTATTTCGTAAATGGGAGGTTTAGGATTCAAATCCCAATATTGACATTATTTTTTTCTATATATATAGGGAAATTACGCAGTACTTAGTTGGCGTGCAATCCATACTCTTGCGCAAACACGAATGAAACAATTGCTTGTGGTAGAGCCGCCTGCATCACGAACATGTACACATCGACTCAATTCATTAATTATTAACTAAATTATCCCAAAAAAATATTATTATCAATTAATTTCAATTTGATTATATATATCTAGACGATCAAGTATTTAATTACGAGTACCTGCATAATGGCTATGCAAAGGATGTTCGATTGCAAGACCAAAGCAACACAGCCGAGGGCGGTGGCTAGGGGTCCAACCACAAACCTCAAAACCATTGAGTAGAGGCTTCATCGCACCCCACATGCTATTATTTTCTCTTGCAGTGCCATGAATAATCCTGCATGCCATTGTAAAAATACGTACAATTTATTATATAATTCATAATAGAGAGAATTGCACTTGTGGTATCAAACTATATATATGACGATTCTCACTTGTAGTACCATAAAAATCGAGGCAGACATATTTAGTATCACAATTTTAAGAAGTTGATTTCTTTTTTTTTTTTTTTACAAAAAGTTGAATTACTTTTGATACCACCATTAAAAATAAACGTAAACAATGCATACATTCATGAGCTAGTCCTTTATTACCTATAGTGAACATGGCAACTCCACTCCCTCCCTTGGCCATTATTAGGATTCCTTGTGAGCGCGTTTGGATCCGCGAAGATCCACTATGCTTGGCATTTCAAAATGCCACCTAAAAATTAACTAATCATTAAAAATGAAAACTAAACTTATCAAATAAAAACTAAATCTACTAATTAGTTATTACCTTTTTGCTAAAAGAGCCCAAATGAAGCCAAGTGCACAAGCATAAGAATTGGGATTCTTTTCTTTGCTAGCTTAATCCATACTTTCTTCATGGTCGATCCTAAACTAGGTCTTCCACTCTCTATTGCCGCCATGTCAACACCATTTTGATCTTCATCTGCAACTCTTTATTAGTTGGAGCAAGATCAATAGTATTGTTATGGATGACCCAAAAAGTACGCCTAAATTCGAGCAAAAATAAAAGAATCGGGAACCAAAGAAGCGACTGGATGACCGACGACTACACCACCAAATCCGCCCCTAGCTTCTCGTACATGGCTTCCAACAAGGGCACTCCCACCACTAAGGTAAAATTGCAGAAAGCGTCCCAAACTAATTACTGATTTTTTATTTTCATCCCGAACTATTTAATTTGGCGAATTTCGTCCCGTAATTTAGTATTTTTTTGGAATATCGTCCCAAACTAATTACTAATTTTGATTTTTCGTCCTAAACTATATCATGAACTCGCCAAATTTCGTCACATAATTTACCATTTTGTATGAATTTAGTCCCAATTAAATTTCTAATTTAATGAAAATGACGTTCAATCTTATAATTAATTTGGGACGAGCTCTGCAATATTATATAATTATTTATGTTAAAATTTACCATGTCGTGACACTTAAGCATCCATGTGATAATTCATCGGCAAGTGCGCAATTCCGTCTTATAATTATGGTGGGACGATATTCCAAAAAAATATTAAATTACAGGACGAAATTCGCCAAATTAAAATAGTTTGGGACGAAAATCCAAAATAATTGATTAGTTTGAGACGATTTTTGCAATTTTGCCCACCACTAATGTATTGTTCATGCTCGATAAATTGTACGATGTTATGGCCCGCGACAAGTTCCCTTTTCTCCAAAGGTTAGCTCAAAGTGCCAATGTGACGCCTATAATCGTCTTTGCCACCACATCTCCGCCAAGAAACCAATAGTTCATGTGGTACGGATCGATGCTTGCGGTGAATTGGAAGGTGAAGAAAGGCATTATAAAATAGCAGTTGAACCGATTTATGGCATCACATTGGTCCGAATTGAACATTTGTCTCCACTTCACGGATCCGTAACCCAACCCTAGCGCTACGTAGAGGGGCACCATTGCCACCACTACTTTGTATACATCTTGTTCCTCTATCATCAGGCCCGGCCCAAGTGCTAGGCAACTTAGGCCGGCTCCTAGGGCCCCCGGTTCGGAGGGCCCCAAAATTTATATATAGGCCTTTAAAAAAAGTAAAAAATTAAATATTTTTAATTTTATTAATTTTATATACATAACATGTATCTTGGCTCGCTTGGTAAGGCCTTCTTATGATGATAGGAGGTCCAAAATTCACATCCCAATATTGAGTTTTTTTTCATATTTTGATTTTTTATGTTATTTAACATTTTTTTGTAATAATGTTCGTCTTTTTATTTCCCTTTCGTAGTAATTATTCTTTAATTCCTTTTCTTATTTAATGATTTCTTGTGAATTTTTTTTCTTAATAAGTACTTCAAAAAAAAAAATTCTTTCTTAATTATTATAAAAGGAGAATGGTTTTTTTCTATGAAATTTAATTTTTCTGCTTATTACTTTCTCACTTAGTACATTGCAAAAAAGAATTCCACCCCTATTAAAATTGGTCTAGCCCCATCCATATTATATTATGTATGTGTATCTTGTTTCTAGTTTTATATATGATGTATATCTTTTTCTATACAAGATAATATATATTTAATAGAGTTAAGAATGTCACCAAATGAAATAAAGTTAAGCAATCAATTATGATATTTGTAAAAGAATGAAATAGAGTTGAAATAGAGTTAAGGATGTACATATACTTGTAAAATTTTTTTCGGCTAAAATAATATTTTCAATACTAAAAATTATACAAAAAAATTCACGGTTGAATGCTTTAAAAGTTAAATAAGTTTTTTTTTTTAATTATCTATCTAAAAAATAATATGTTGGAGAAATAACATGTCAATATTTAATTAATATTTTTGCCTTTGAAAAAATAAATTGATTATAAATTTTTTATAAGAACGAGCCCCAAATTTAAAATTCGCCTAGGGCCCCAAATATCTAGAGCCGGATCATTCCTTTGTTGTGCAATTCTATGCACGGGTTTAGTATAGGTAAGAGTAGTTAACAACAGTACTATACGAGCTAACTAATTAACAATAGTTTGTGTACCGTAGAATTAAGTTATTTGTTTAGTGAAACATAAAGCTTGATATACCAATATATATAGGTAGCTAGTATAGTATTATTGTTAATACTCTTACTTGTAATAACTCCGTGCATAGAATTGCAAAACAAAGGAATCATAGAGGGACATATATACAACATGGAGTTAATTGCAATTTATTATCTGAGCTGTGATATGCATAATATTCAAACTTATCCAACCACCAAGCAAGTGTATTGTACTTGTATTGTGATCATTTGTCACTTTCCTGGAAGTTACATCCAATCACAAAGCAAGTGTATTACACTTGCCATATAGTTACTTTGGGTTCGATCAAACCCGATCTGGGTAAGAATTTCCCGTTAATACAGTTGTCACGGTTTTATTTGTGATTTTTTATTTTTATTTTTTGTAATTAAATGCATGCAAAAAGTAGCAATATTTACATTGTCACTCATACACGATTTTCTTGTACTTGTTCCGGATTTTGATTGAATGTATCATATATTCTTTAATCAATTAATTGCATAAAATGAGGAGATAAAACGATCATGGATTAAACACTAGCTATATATTATTGGAAGGAATGTAAAATCAATGTATATTAGTTAGGAGCATCACAATTGAAACTGCTATTTAGCAATGATCAAATCGTACAAATTAAGAGGAACTTTATAATTAGATCACATAACTCAAATAAGTTAAATTTCAAATTGTTGTAGAATAACTTTATATGTTTTTTTAACATCACTACACCAGAAAAAAAAAAAAAAAAAAAAAAAAAAAAAAGAATGACGATATCAATAGTTTGTATATGTTTCGTTTCCGCGTGATGCATTAGTTAAGGTCGCAATTGTATCCACGTAGAGTTTATCATGAAATATGAAAGACGAATTCAATTTGCAGTTAATTAGAAAAGCAATGAATGTTATCGATCAAACTACCAAACGATCACTAAGAAAAATTAATTAGAAGTTTTAGGCAGATCATGGAAAATATTGAAATTTAAAAATCCACTAAATGAGTGACCATTAAACTTTGTCTTGTTTTGAACATATTTGCATTTGATCACCACTAGCTAGTACTGCAATGTTAATATACAATACTTATTTAATTAGCATGGATACTAAATGGGGACGAAATATAACAAGTTGGGTAGTTTGCATTTAACATAGTACTACAAATACAAATTTGCAGCAGCAAAATTTAATATATCTAGTATATAGTATATTCATATTCTTCTATAGCATCTCTTTTAATTCTGTAAATTAGTTATATTGCCAAAATTTCAGTACCTAGAAAATAGCGTTAAAGGATGTGTGACGTATCCTCAAATAGGTTATTAACTAAAAGATCATGAGATTTTTCGCATTCAAACTTTTCTATCACATACTAGTATATCCTCATAACACTTCCCCGAGTGCTTTAATTACTGAGCACTCGTTCTTGTGTGAATTAAATTTTTTTAAGCAAAAAAAAAAAAAAGGATTTATTTATGGATAAAATTAAAGTAAAAATAAATTTTATTAAAATGGGAAAAGTTAAATAGTTAAATTAATTAAAGCACTAAGGGCAAAATAGGAATATCAAAAAATTATTACACAATAGCATGACTTCTCTTTATAATAATATAGATAAATGCGTGTTAGTTTTGAGAAATATACATCGACATATGTATGTGTAAGTCTAGGATGATGGCCCCCAAAATTTATATCAAGCTAGGCTCTTTGAAAATTTAAAATTTTAACTTGCCTCATTTGGATAGATTGTCTTTCATGAATGGGAAGTTTATGATTCAAATCCCAATATTGACATTATTTTTTTCTAAATTTTCATTGTTTTATGTTCTTTAACTATTTTTCTTTTCTTTGTTCATAGTTTTTCTTTTCCTTTTGTAGCAATTATTCTTTTATTCCCTTTCCTTTCATAATGAATTTTTTGTCAAATTTTTTTCTCAAAATTTACTTTAAAAAAATTCTTACGTAATAATTATAAAAAGAATATATTTTTTTATAATAAGATTTTTCTGCTTATTACTTTATTTACTTAAAACATTGTAAAAGAGAATCTCGCCCCCTAATAAGATTGGTCTATCATCATCCCTGTTTATATATGTATCTGTACTTTTTTTTTTTTAGTTTTATAAATGATGTGTAAATTTTTCTATACCCGATGATATATAATTAACAGAGTTAAGAATGCAACAAAATGAAATAAAGTCAATCAATCAATTATAATATTTGTAAAAAAATGAAACAGAGCTCAGGATATACATATACTTGTATAATAGTTTTATTATCTATGAATCTACCACCAAGCTTCAAAACCAAATTCTTGATATATTATTTTAGATTCCCACAAAAGTGATGGAATAAGTAGAGAAATTGACGATTTTTAGATGTTAAGTGCCAAAAAAAGAAAAAGGACTACACTAGGACCAAAGCATGATCTGTAATGTGTAATGATATTATACCATTTTCCCATGCTCAAAGGGTATTTTAATTTCAAGTTAAGAAAATTGGTACAACTCATAAACGAGTCAAATAACCGAGTTGATTCGGTAACTCATCACTGAATTTGTTATTATCCAAGTCCACTACTTGTCGTTGTTAAATGAAAATAAATCTATGAATCTACCACCAAGCTTCAAAACCACAAAATTCTTGATATATTATTTTAGATTCCCATAAAAGTGATGGAATAAGTAGAGAAATTGACGATTTTGAGATGTCAAGTGCCAAAAAAAGAAAAAGGACTACACTAGGACTAAAGCATGATCTGGTTGCGAGTGCGCGAGGTTCTCTTTCCCAAACAACACAATAACTTCTTTTCCCTGTATATCTACGAAGGTTAGAGACTCCAATGTGAGGCGCAAAGCATAGAGGATAACGCAAGTACCATAAGTAAACCAAGTAGTACCACCAAGACTGAATATATTGACAGTGCAACCCACAATCACGTTCCCGAGTAGAAAAGTGAAAATTCCAAAGTCGCCACAACGAGGACAAAGCAAAGCAAGGTTTGCAAGCCACACAATTGTGTAGCAAAAGAACACCTTCACATGATCCAAAGACGTTAATTTAAAAGAATACTGAAAAAGGATTGTGCCCGCAGACCCAACTGCAAACTGAATGAATTTTTTCATCTTAATTTTATTAATATTCATTGTCCACCAATTGGGATCTTGGTTTTCAGATTCATCAGCACAATAAACTTGTGCCCATAATAAAGAGGTGAAATTTGAAATGAAGATAATTAAAAAAGGAAATAGCTTTGTCTTGCCATAATCTAGAGATATTTTTAGTTCAAGTATCACATACACATGAAAAATAGGTACTAGAAAAATAATCATATAAGTAATTTTGAGAAACAATCGATGATATTCAAGAATAATATAAAGAGCCATACTATAAAAATTGTCGATGTTGTAGTTAAAGCGGAATAACTTATTCAGTAACATACATATAAGGACCAAGCCGGTAGACGAAATCATATAAAAAGGACTACACTAGGACTAAAGCATGATCTGGTTGCGAGTGAGGTTCTCTGGTTGCGAGTGCGCGAGGTTCTCTTTTCCAAATTAAACAACACAATAACTTCTCTTCCTCGTATATCTACCAAGGGTAGAGACTCCAGTGTGAGGCGCAAACCATAGAGGAAAACACAAGCACCATAAGTAAACCAAGTAGTACCACCAAGATTGAATAGATTGACAGTGCAACC
This sequence comes from Penstemon barbatus, assembly GCA_003313485.2. NCBI lineage: Eukaryota > Viridiplantae > Streptophyta > Magnoliopsida > Lamiales > Plantaginaceae > Penstemon > Penstemon barbatus. The sequence goes on from CM064879.1 coordinate 77,223,589, forward strand.
CACGATCACGTTCCCGAGTAGAAAAGTGAAAATCCCAAAGTCACCACAAGAAGGACGAAGCAGAGCAAGGTTTGCAAGCCACACAATCGTGTAGCAAATAAACACCTTCACATGATCCAAAGACGTTAATTTGAAAGAATACTGAAAAAGGATTGTGCCCACAGCCCCAACTGCAAACTGAATGAATTTTTTCATCTTAAATTTATTAATACTCATTGTCCACCAATTGGAATCTTGGTTTTCAGATTCATCCGCCGCCCCAACTGCAAACTGAATGAATTTTTTCATCTTAATTTTATTAATATTCATTGTCCACCAATTGGAATCTTGGTTTTCAGATTCATCAGCACAATAAACTTGTGCCCATAATAAAGAGGTGAAATTTGAAATGAAGATAATTAAAAAAGGAAATAGCTTTGTCTTGCCATAATCTAGAGATATTTTTAGTTCAAGTATCACATACACATGAAAAATAGGTACTAGAAAAATAATCATATAAGTAATTTTGAGAAACAATCGATGATATTCAAGAATAATATAAAGAGCCATACTATAAAAATTGTCGATGTTGTAGTTAAAGCGGAATAACTTATTCAGTAACATACATATAAGGACCAAGCCGGTAGACGAAATCATATAAAAAGGACTACACTAGGACTAAAGCATGATCTGGTTGCGAGTGAGGTTCTCTGGTTGCGAGTGCGCGAGGTTCTCTTTTCCAAATTAAACAACACAATAACTTCTCTTCCTCGTATATCTACCAAGGGTAGAGACTCCAGTGTGAGGCGCAAACCATAGAGGAAAACACAAGCACCATAAGTAAACCAAGTAGTACCACCAAGATTGAATAGATTGACAGTGCAACCCACGATCACGTTCCCGAGTAGAAAAGTGAAAATCCCAAAGTCACCACAAGAAGGACGAAGCAGAGCAAGGTTTGCAAGCCACACAATCGTGTAGCAAATAAACACCTTCACATGATCCAAAGACGTTAATTTGAAAGAATACTGAAAAAGGATTGTGCCCACAGCCCCAACTGCAAACTGAATGAATTTTTTCATCTTAAATTTATTAATACTCATTGTCCACCAATTGGAATCTTGGTTTTCAGATTCATCCGCCGCCCCAACTGCAAACTGAATGAATTTTTTCATCTTAATTTTATTAATATTCATTGTCCACCAATTGGAATCTTGGTTTTCAGATTCATCAGCACAATAAACTTGTGCCCATAATAAAGAGGTGAAATTTGAAATGAAGATAATTAAAAAAGGAAATAGCTTTGTCTTGCCATAATCTAGAGATATTTTTAGTTCAAGTATCACATACACATGAAAAATAGGTACTAGAAAAATAATCATATAAGTAATTTTGAGAAACAATCGATGATATTCAAGAATAATATAAAGAGCCATACTATAAAAATTGTCGATGTTGTAGTTAAAGCGGAATAACTTATTCAGTAACATACATATAAGGACCAAGCCGGTAGACGAAATCATATAAAAAGGACTACACTAGGACTAAAGCATGATCTGGTTGCGAGTGAGGTTCTCTGGTTGCGAGTGCGCGAGGTTCTCTTTTCCAAATTAAACAACACAATAACTTCTCTTCCTCGTATATCTACCAAGGGTAGAGACTCCAGTGTGAGGCGCAAACCATAGAGGAAAACACAAGCACCATAAGTAAACCAAGTAGTACCACCAAGATTGAATAGATTGACAGTGCAACCCACGATCACGTTCCCGAGTAGAAAAGTGAAAATCCCAAAGTCACCACAAGAAGGACGAAGCAGAGCAAGGTTTGCAAGCCACACAATCGTGTAGCAAATAAACACCTTCACATGATCCAAAGACGTTAATTTGAAAGAATACTGAAAAAGGATTGTGCCCACAGCCCCAACTGCAAACTGAATGAATTTTTTCATCTTAAATTTATTAATACTCATTGTCCACCAATTGGAATCTTGGTTTTCAGATTCATCCGCCGCCCCAACTGCAAACTGAATGAATTTTTTCATCTTAATTTTATTAATATTCATTGTCCACCAATTGGAATCTTGGTTTTCAGATTCATCAGCACAATAAACTTGTGCCCATAATAAAGAGGTGAAATTTGAAATGAAGATAATTAAAATAGGAAATAGCTTTGTCTTGCCATAATCTAGATATATTTTTAGTTCAAGTATCACATACGCTTGAAAAATAGGTACTAGAAAAATAATCATATTAGTAATTTTGTGAATGAATTTATGATATTGAAGCATAATATAAAAAGCCATACTATAGTCGTAGTTAAAGCGGAATAACATACATATAAGGCACAAGCCGGTAGACGAAATAATATGCCAAAAGAAGAACCTAGAAAAGAATCTTCTAAAATTTGGTAACTTTGGCAAATGACGTGATAAGAGAGCGTAATGGGATGAATGAAAGATGGATATAGCTAAAGAATGCCCAAACAAAGACAGTACCACCGGCGAAACTGAATCTGAGAGACCCGATTTATTTGAAGTGTGGAATCCATGAAACAAGAAAGTGAGCCCAATAAGAGCCCAAAATAAGAAATAGATCCCGGCTGGAATCTGAATCTTCATTTGTATTTGTTAGTCAGTCGAGAAATGAAATGGATTTTTTTGTTATTGTAAGATTGATATTAATTTTATGATATATGATGATGAAATGAAATGATCAGGTGGAAACTACATGCGAATTAATTAATTAATTATATTATTCTCAAGATCATGATCTTGACTAGACTATCAATTTGGGTCAACAAAATGTACAAAATTTTCTATGAAGAAATTATAAAATAAATTCAATCCTGTGATTCCCTACTCTCGCCGAAGCACCACACACTATATAGTAGTAACTTTCTTCTTCTAGCATTAATTTAATTAGGACTGTCAATCGGACCTTGTGAGCCGAGCTTTAAATAGCTCAAACTCAAATATCATCGGGCTTCATAGTTATAGGCTCAAGCTCGGCTCATAAATTTTTTAATTGTTTCGGCTCAAACTCAGCTCATGTAACGTTTCGGGCTTCGGGTTTATATCAGGCTTATGTCGGGTTTATTAATACTAGTAAATGTTACTCCATAAATAAAAGAATTACGTACTAATATGAATAAACCACTCTTACTTAATACACATGAGACAAGAATATGTAAATTCCACACTTGTTCTTCATAATATTAAACATTAAATAACTTTAAATTGTATTACTGTATTAGATAAAAACTTTTCATCTTCCTAGAAATAGAATTATTGATATACGTTTTTTTTACTCCAGGTAAGTAGAGTTTTAGTGTTCCAAGACTTCCAAATTCCCAATCTTGATCACTTTCTTTTATCTTTTTCCTTTTTTTTTTTTCCTTTATGTTTTTTCATTTGGCTTGTACAATTGTATGTAATTGATTTTGATATTTGTACATAATAATTTGATATAAATAATTAGCAATAGTATTCGGTCGGGCTTTATTCGGGCTGAGCCTTATTAGGCTCAAACTCGGCTCATAAATTGATCGGGTTTAATATAATGGCTCAAAATCGGCCCGGCTCACAATTATTCGGGTTCGGGTCATATTTAATCGGGCCGAGCCATCGGGCTTCGGGTAGGCCCGGCTCAATTGACAGTCCTAAATTTAATTATGCAGTTGTTAAGAAGAAACTACTCAGAAACTTCCTGTAAAACTAAGATTGACAAAACCATACGCAATAATTATTTTGTATTGACCATTATTCTCAATACTTAAATATAACGCCGTGAATTCTCAAGGAATTTTCACTTTTGTTAACAATTCAATCAACGAAATACGTACTAGCTATTTTCCATAGCACTAGCTATTTTCTAGAGCACATTTGGAAATTTAACAACAATGTGGACTAAAATCGTCAGTAAATTTAAAGATGTGTGGTTATTTGGTGGCCTGAAATGCTATGGGTAAAATTGTCAGTCAATATAAGTATTGGCATCAACTTGTGGAAAGAAAATAACCACCCCATTTAACGGTGACTTTTAACGACGGTACCAAATGTGACACAATTTGTTAAAACGTGGTACCAAATGTGTTGGACACATAAAATGGTGTACTAAAAATGGGAATTGACCTAAAGTGGGGTACCAAAAATGCAATTCTCTCGTAATATTAATTTTATTATATTATGTCATAAAATAGAGCAAAGTAACCCGTTTTCAACTATTTAATTCATTAGTTTAATTCACTTTTCACCGGTTTACCTGTTTTTTAAACGATTTTATTCATTTTTACCAGTTTAATTTTTTTTAATATTTTATCCAATTTTTTTCGGGTTTTTGGCATTTTGCACCCTGGAATTATAGGGTTTTGGCACTTTGCACCCTAGTGTGTGTTTTAGTTAGAAAATTCATTGGTTGAAGGGTAGAATAGTTATTTTTTATTTTTTTTTTCACTTTGCACTTTGACAATATAGATTATTATATAATGTTGGCATTCTGCACCCTACAATTATAAAATATTAGCTTTTTTCACCCCTATTTAAATTTTTGGCACTCTGCACCCTAAAAATATAATTTGTATGCCATTTTGCACCCGAAAAAAACTCATGAATGTCTGTGATGTAGAGATAAAATAGCCATTTCTATGCACAACAATCATAAACTTGTTATTTTAAATTTATTTTACTTTATAATAACTTATTTTAACATTTTCTCTCAGTAAAATTTAGATTAAAAAGACAAAGACATGGTCTTTATTTTGTTTTAAATTATCCTCAAGATTATTTACTTTATATCTAAAATACACGTTTATATATCTAACATACTATTATATTGCATGTTATTTACATTTTTTAGATTATCATATTAAGTCGAGGTTGAAAATGGCAGAAATTAAATTTTTGGGGTGCAAAGTGCCAATATTCTATATTTCAAAGTGCAAAGTTTCAATATCTATAATTTTAGGGTGCAAAGTATCAAAAATATTCGAAAATAACTATTCTACCCTTCAACCAATGAATTTTCTCACTAAAACACACACTAGGGTGCAAAGTGCTAAATATATAAATTATATTTATAGGGTGCAAAGTGCCAAAACTTTTAAGTCAGGGTGCAAAGCGCCAAAACCCTATAATTACAGGATGTAAAGTGCCAAAAGCCCATTTTTATCGGTTATAACTTATTTTCACTGTTTTTAACGATTTTATCCTTTTGTTTTTTTCGTTTTTTTTCTACCTGCTTCACCTTATTTTGTCGTTTAAACTTTTTTTTGTTTACTGATTTCACACGTTTTTATCATATTAACCCATTTTCCACCTATTTTGCACATTTTTTTCACTTATTTCACTATTTTTTCACCAATTTCACCTGAAATTTTTATTGATTTGACACGTTTTCATCAACTTTATTCATTTTGTTTTACCGATGTCACTAATATTGTCGTTTCAACGGTTTCATCCTTCACGATATCTTTTTATTGATTGTACATGTATTTTGGAAAATTCGGGTGAAATTGGTGAACACTGACGAAGTTGGATTTGGGTAAAGCCGGTAAAAAAGTGCTCTTGAAATCGATAAAAATCAACTTCGCCAGTGTTCACCAATTTCACCCGAAATTAAAATGAGAAATACACCCCGGCTGGAATCTGAATCTCCATTTGTATTTGTTGGTCAGTCGAGAAATGAAATGGATTTTTTTGTTATTGTAAGATTGATATTTTTATATGATATATGCTGATGAAATGAAATGATCAGGTGGAAACTACTTGCAAATTAATTAATTAATTATATTATTCTCAAGATCATGATCTAGACTAGACTATCAATTTGGGTCAACAAAATGTACAAAATTTTCTATGAAGAAATTATAAAATAAATTCAATCCTGTGATTCCCTACTCTCGCCGAAGCACCACACACTATATAGTAACTTTCTTCTTCTAGCATTAATTTAATTATGCAGTTGTTAAGAAGAAACTACTCAGAAACTTCCGGTAAAAACTAAGATTGACATAACCATACGCAATAATTATTTTGTGTTGACCATTATTCTCAATACTTAAATATAACGCCGTGAATTCTCAAGGAATTTTCACTTTTGTTAACAATTCAATCAACGAAATACGTACTAGCTATTTTCCAGAGCACTAGCTATTTTCTAGAACACATTTTGAAATTTAACAACAATGTAGACTAAAATCGTCAGTAAATTTAAAGATGTGTGGCTATTTGGTAGCCTGAAATGCTATGATTAAAATTGTCAGCCAATATAAGTATTGGCATCAGCTTGCGAAAAGAAAATAACCACGCCATTTAACGGTGACTTTTAACGACGGTACCAAATGTGACACAATTTGTTGAAACGTGGTACCAAATGTGTAAAATGGTGTACTAAAAATTGGAATTGACCTAAAGTGGGGTACCAAAAATGCACTTCTCTCGTAATATTAATTTTATTATATTATGTCAAAAAATAGAGCAAAGTAACCCGTTTTCAACTATTTAATTCATTAGTTTAATTCACTTTTCACCGGTTTACCTGTTTTTTAAATGATTTTATTCATTTTTATCAGTTTAATTTTTTTAATATCTTATCCAATTTTTATCGGGTTTTTGGCATTTTGCACCTTGGAATTATAGGATTTTGGCACTTTGCATCCTGACTTAAAAGTTTTGGCACTTTGCACCCTGAAAATATAATTTATTTGACACTTTGCACCCTAGTGTGTGTTTTAGTTAGAAAATTCATTGGTTGAAGAAAAGAATAGTTATTTTTTATTTTTTTTTTCACTTTGCACCTTGACAATATAGATTTTGCACCCTTAAATTATATAATGTTGGCATTCTGCACCCTACAATTATAAAATATTAGCTTTTTTCACCCCGATTTAAATTTTTGGCACTCTACACCCTAAAAATATAATTTGTATGCCATTTTGCACCCTAAAAGAACTCATGAATGTCGGTGATGTAGAGATAAAATGGCCATTTCTATACACAACAATCATAAACTTGTTATTTTAAATTTATTTTACTTTATAATAACTTATTTTAACATTTTCTCTCAGTAAAATTTAGATTAAAAAAACAAAGACATTGTCTTTATTTTGTTTTAAAGTATCCTCAAGATTATTTACTTTATATCTAAAATACACGTTTACATATCTAACATACTATTATATTGCATGTTATTTACATTTTTTAGATTATCATATTAAGTCGAGGTTGAAAATGACAGAAATTAAATTTTTGGGGTGCAAAGTGCCAATATTCTATATTCCAAAGTGCAAAGTTTCAATATCTATAATGTTAGGGTGCAAAGTATAAAAAATATTCGAAAATAACTATTCTACCCTTCAACCAATGAATTTTCTCACTAAAACACACACTAGGGTGCAAAGTGCTAAATTAATTATATTTATAGGGTGCAAAGTGCTAAATAAATTATATTTATAGGGTGCAAAGTGCAAAAACTTTTAAGTCAGGGTGCAAAGCGCCAAAACCCTATAATTCCAGGGTGCAAAGGGCCAAAAGCCCATTTTTATCAGTTATAACTTATTTTCACTGTTTTTAACGATTTTATCCTTTTTTTTTTATTTTTTTCTACTTGCTTCACCTTATTTTGTCGTTTAAACTTTTTTTTGTTTACTGATTTCACACGTTTTTATCATATTAACCTATTTTCCACCTATTTTGCACACTTTTTTCACTTATTTCACAATTTTTTTCACCAATTTCACCTGAAATTTTTATTGATTTGACAAGTTTTCATCAACTTTATTCATTTTGTTTTACCGATTTCACTAATATTGTCTTTTCAACGGTTTCATCCTTCACGATATCTTTTTATTGATTTTACATGTATTTTTATCGATTTCAAGAGCACTTTTTTACCGGCTTTACCCAAATCCAACTTCGCCAGTGTTCACGAATTTCACCCGAATTTTCATCGATTTCACATATTGTCAATCATTTCATAATTTTTTTTTTTTTTATCAATTTCACCCGTTTTTCACGAAAAGAATTCCATGAAAATTCAAGGTTATGCATGTCTTAATATTATTGAATATTCTTTATATTTTCTATACTAACCAATGTAAAATTACGTAGTTAGGTAAATCATAGTATTTTTTATTCTTTCATAGAAGATCGATTCAATTTTAACTTATTTTTTTGTAACATAATGACATTTAAGAGAAATTCATTTTTTATTTAGATTGTTTATGACTTTTGTCGTACTAAATCTTTTAAATTTACATTTTCTTACTTAAATAAATAATGATGCTAAAATATAATAGTTTTTATATATATTTAGGGGATATTTAAAATAATAATGTTTTCGTATGGTTCGTTTTTATTTATTATAAGAGAAGAAGATTAAAATTACAAAAATTGATGTAAGAGAGAATTTATAAATTTTAGGAGTTTATGTAGGAGATAAATATAATAAGACTTCATGTCTAATTATACATCTTCAATTACTTTTAGTCTTTTATAAATTTACCATTTAATTAACTATCACTTTAAAATTTAAATAGGGGTATTTTAGTCTGTACAAAAAAGTTAAGAAATATTCTGGCATATATATATATATATATATATATAATATATGTAAATATATAATATAATATATATAATATATATAAAATAAAAATATAATAATAATAATAATAATAGAAATAATAAAATATGATTTTATAATTTAAATAGGGTTATTTTAGTCTGCACAAAAAATTTAAGAAATAGTCATGCTTTTATAATAGAAGAATAGATAGATAGATAGATAGAAATATAGATAGATTTAGCATTTAATTAAATATCACTTTACAATTTAAATAGGGTATTTTAGTCTTCACAAAAAAGTTAAAAAATATTCACGATTTTATAATAGTAGGAATAGTAATTGACTTTTGACAAAATAAAGATTCATTCTCTAACAATGTTCATTTGTTATACTCCTATAATTATACTTATCACACTAATATTTGCTGGGGGGAAAATCAAAACTAAAAAATAATAAAAACATATTTACGGCTAACTTAATCAATAAATTAATTGTACATATTTGTCATTTTATCTATTTAAAAAGGAGATATGCGGATAAAAACTAAAATGTAAGCATCATATCAATACTTCTGCATTTTCAAAAATATAAAAATTAATTTGCAATAAATAATTTTTTTTTATAACATAGGCCTCGAATTTACTTTTGCCTAGGGCCCCAAATTGTGATGGGACTCTGACTTCTTCTATAATAATACTTTTTTAAAACCCAATAACATTATAAGGTATCAACTTGTTCAAAAAATGAATGGTCTCTTTCTTATTTATGTTGTGCTGATTTTGGAAATTATTTGGCTTAACCGTAATAAAGTTACTCATAATGCTCCCTCTTTTGACGTACAGGAAATGACCCAAAGAGTGGAAAAGAATGCAAAAGAGCACTTTCAAGCCCAATTATCCAACAACATCTCCAAATGCTTGAACTACTCTTCTAAAGGTTGGAGACCTCCAAAAGAAGGTTGGATTACGGTCATTACCGACGCTTCCTTCAAAGCTGAGGAAAACAAAGCTTCAATGGCGATCATCATCCGTAACCACAATGGGTCGATTCTCTTTGCAGAAACTTTTTCTCGCCCGTGCCTTAATGCGCTTGCTGCTGAAGCTTTTGCCATCAAGGAAGCTTGTGTCCGGCTGCACTTTGTTAAGGCTAAGTTTGTCACTTTTGAAAGTGATTGTCTTGTTGCTATTGAGGCTATTTTGAACAAAGAAAGGGATATGGATTGGGCAATTAGAGAGACGATTGATGATATTAGAAGATTTTGGACGAGTTGGCCAAAATAGAATTTCAAATTCATCCCCCGTGCCTGAAATTGTGCAGCCCATAACCTTGCCGCTTGGGCCTTTTTGTCTAATATTTGGGATAAACTTTCTTTAGATTCTATTCCTTTTTGGTGTTTTTGCGACGGGGGTTTCCCGTTTGTTGATGTTGTACCGAATCTTTCCTTTTGTTATTACTTTTAATTTGTTTGTGATAAAAAAAAAAAACTTGTTCAAAAAATTAGTTTGCTAAGAGAAAACAAAATACTATCTTCGTTTTTTTTATTATTATTTTGTCGCTTTTGAAAGAATTTTTTTTTCACTTTTATTTGTTGTTTTATGAGTTTAATATAAAATTAATTTTTTCTATCAATTTTACCCTTCTTGTTAATGATTGTAACTAATGATAATTAATGATGTAATTAATTGATTAAAAGTATATTTTGGAATTTTTATTGAAAAAAATAATTATTTATTATATTTCTTAATTCGTGTGCAATCCTTCAAACGAAAAATAAAAAAATGGAGGGAGTAATATTTTGGGTATATAAGTAGCTCTGAATTAATGTACAAATTCTAAAACTGCATAATAACCGATCATCACTGGAAGAGACACAATCATCCCGAAAATTACCCTGTCATTAAATTGAAGAAAGTTTAACCCATATAAGATAAATAATCTTGGATTAATTATTAGAATTACTTAATTAATAAATTGATAGAGAGAGCAGAGTGTACGGACGCAGTAATGAGAACATCTGCATGAAGGCGTATCAGTGGCGGAGCCACCTTTATACTAGGGGGTGCATGGACCCTCCCTGAAATTCTAGTCTTCCTTAATAAAATGTAATGCAATGTTTTATTTGTTTTGATTTCTAGATTAAAATTTTGATAAATATAAGTTTTGTTGTTTCATGAACCCTATTAAATCACTAGAGAAATTGTATTGAAATGGGTCCATGTATTAATTAGATAATGATATTAGAAGTTCATTTTTATCACTTATATATTAATAAATTAATTTTATCATTCTACCTATTCTAATAAACTGGTTTTTGAAATATTTTATTATTATAAGTTCACGTGTATATATGAAATACAATAAAGTTAAAGATCACTTGATATTTATATAGATTAATATTATGTATTTGATGTGGTTTGGAATTATTCAATTGTAAAATAATTTTCATGAATCAAAATTTGCATATGATTTAATGGAAACATATAAACGTTTTTTGTTTATGGGTGTAACGAACAAAAATATAAATTAATTTTTACTGCAACATGTTTCTTTGATTTACCATTTTTCCAAATATTTGTCAGAAGATTTTGAATAGGTTTACTAAATTATCCGGAACAATCCAAGAAAACGAGATTCAAGTCTAGACATTATTTTAGATTCCCACAAAAGTGATGGAAGAAGTAGAGAAATTGACGGTTTTTAGATGTTAAGTGCCAAAAATAAAAGAGGATTACACTAGGACCAAAGCACGATCTTGTTGCGAGTGCGTGAGGTTCTCTGGTTGCGAGTGGGTGAGGTTCTTTTTTCCAAACAACACAATAACTTCTCTTCCTTGTATATCTACCGAGGGTAGAGACTCCAGTGTGAGGCGCAAAGCATAGAGGAAAACGCAAGCACCATAAGTAAACCAAGTAGCACCAAGAGTGAATAGATTGAAAGTGCAACCCACGATCATGTTCCCGAGTAGAAAAGTGAAAATCCCAAAGTCACCACAAGAAGGACGAAGCAGATCAAGGTTTGCAAGCCACACAATTGTGTAGCAAAAGAACACCTTCACATGATCCAAAGATGTTAATTTGAAAGAATACTGAAAAATGATTGTGCCCGCTGCCCCAATTGCAAAATGAATGAATTTTTTCATCTTGATATTATTCATTGTCCAGGATTTTGGTTTTGGACATGAATAATTGCAAAACGAATGAAGTTTTTCATGTTAATATTATACTCATTCATTGTCCACCAATTGGGATTTTGGTTTTCAGATTCAGCACAATAAGCTTGTGCCCATAATAAAGAGGTGAATTGAGAAATCAAGTTAATTGAAAAAGCAAATAGCTTTGTCTTGCCATAATCTAGAGAATTTTGTGGTTCAAGCATCAAATACCTATCAATTTAAAAATATAGGGGTAACACATATATATTTGAGGATAGAATTTATGTGATCAGTATAACGTCGAAAACCTTTTACAAGAAATTTACGCATATCAAGCACAAACAGAAAATTATGATCATTTAAACGTCTAATAGAAAATTATGACGCATCCTTCTCTGCAATAATCTATGTTTAATTTTTCTAGCACCTTACTGACTTAAGCATCGGAGGACATTCCGTCGGCAAATCATACAGTAAAAGACAAGTACCATAAGCAAACCAAGTATTACCAAGTGCCAAAAAAAAAGGATTACACTAGGACCAAAGCACGATCTGGTTGCGAGCGCGTGAGGTTCTCTGGTTTGCGAGTGCATGATGTTCTCTTTCCCAAACAATACAATAACTTGTGTTCCTTGTATATCTACCAAGGGTAGAGACTCCCGTGTAAGGTGCAAACCATAGAGGAAAACACAAGCATCATAAGTAAACCAAGTAGTACCACCAAGACTGAATAGATTGACAGTGCAACCCACAATCACGTTCCCGAGTAGAAAAGTTAAAATTCCAAAGTCACTACAACAAGGACGAAGCAGAGCAAGGTTTGCCAGCCACACAATTGTGTAGCAAAAGAACACCTTCACATGATCCAAAGACGTTAATTTGAAAGAATACTGAAAAATGGTTTTACTTTTTAATTTCACTCATTGGGTCCTCGATGAGATTCATTTAGAACTGGATCCCCACGAAGTACACTAGCTCTCTCACTCATTAGATCAGCAAATGATTTCCGCATTTATTCCATACATTGATCTACCTTTCTTTCTAACCCAGCCGAGGTTGCTTTCAGTTGATCAAGTTCTTTTTGCCATTCTTTTGACCTAGTATTAGCAGTCATCGAACTAACAAACAGACGCAAGGATCAACCTGCTCTGGATACCACTGATGCACTTTAATCACTCAACAACAGCAACAATCACAAAATAACACCAATAATCACAAAATGCGCAAAATATATTAGCTCAGCAACCAAATGAATATCTCAATCATTCAATACCGAAACAACAAATTCGAATTCAAAAACTGAATTACAATGAAATTCAAACTACACCGTAATTAATCAAACAGTAATTGTAAATCGATCCACACAACCGATTACAATCAAATCCAAGATAGATCTCCATATTACCTGAAATGGAAATGGTAGACTTGAATTAGCTTCGATCGCACTTAGAGATGAATTTGCTTCAGACGAGAGAGAGGAAGATACAACTTACAATTTTCAGGGTGATGATCCTGCATTCACGTGCTCTTGATATTTAAGCAACGGCCCTTTCCGCCTCAGCTGCAGCTGGCTCCTACGTGTTTATGTTGTCTGCCCATTCATCCAAAACAGTGTCGTCTGGTTCCAGTGCAAGTGCAAGTATTATTTATAAAAGCTTAACAGAGGCTATTACGTTTCTTACTAATTAACTACCAAGGGGGTAATTGCATTTTTTATTCAGTGCAGCAAGTTCATCACAATGCTCAGACTTATTTATATGCATCAGTATTTTTCCAGTTATGAAAGTGGGTACAAGTATTAAAACCTGTAAATTAACGAGTCAAATAACCGATCGAGTTGATTCGGTAACTCATCACTGAATTTGTTATCACCTAAGTCCAATACTACCACCAAGCTTCAAAACCACAAAATTCTTGATATATTATTTTAGATTCCCGCAAAAGTGATGGAAGAAGTAGAGAAATTGACTATTTTGAGATGTTAAGTGCCAAAAAAAAAAAAAGGGATTACACTATGAGCAAAGCACGATCTGGTTGCGAGTGGGTGAGGTTCTCCTCTTTCCCAAACAACACAATAACTTCTGTTCCTTGTATATCCACCAAGGGTAGAGACTCGAGTGTAAGGCGCAAAGCATAGAGGAAAACACAAGCACCATAAATCAACCAAGTAGTACCACCAAGACTGCATAGATTGACAGTGCAACCCACAATCACGTTCCCGAGTAGAAAAGTGAAAATCCCAAAGTCACCACAACAAGGGCGAAGCAGAGCAAGGTTTGCAAGCCACACAATAGTGTAGCAAATGAACACCTTCACATGATCCAAAGACGTTAATTTGAAAGAATACTGAAAAAGGATTGTGCCCGCCGCCCCAACTGCAAAATGAATGAATTTCTTCATCTTAGTTTTATTATTCGTTGTCCACCAAGGACGATGATTTTGGTTTTGGACATGAATAATTGCAAAACGAATCAAGTTTTTCATGTTAATATTACACTCATTCATTGTCCACCAGTTGGGATTTTGGTTTTCATATTCATAAGCACTATAAACTTGTGCCCATAATAAAGAGGTGAGTTGTGAAATCAAGATAATTAAAAAAGGAAATAGCTTTGTCTTGCCATAATCTAGAGAATTTTGTGGTTCAAGCATCACATACCAATCAAAAGAGGCTACAAGAAAAATAATGGGGGACGTCACATTATGAATATTATTAAGGAGGATAGGATTAATTATGTGATCAATTTTAAATACAGCCCACTGTCGAAGAACAACATCTTCTACAAGAAAGAATTTTTGTAATTCAAGAATACACAGAAAGGAAAGAATATAAGGAATGTTGTAGTGGCTATGGTTAAAGCGGAATGACATATTGAACAAGCTGCAGGTAAACAAAATCATATGCCAAAAGAAGAACCTAGAAAAGAATCTTCTCAAATTTGGTAACTTTGGCAAATGACGTGATAAGAGAGCGTAATGGGATGAATGAAAGATGGATATAGCTAAAGAATGCCCAAACAAAGACAATACCACCGGCGAAACTGAATCTGAGAGACCCGATTTATTTGAAGTGTGGAATCCATGAAACAAGAAAGTGAGCCCAATAAGAGCCCAAATTGAGAAATACACCCCGGCTGGAATCGTAATCTCCATTTTTTTTTTTTTTTTTGTTATTGTAAGATTGATATTTTTTTATGATATATGATGATGAAATGAAATGATCAGGTAGAAACTACTTGCAAATTAATTAATTAATTAATTATATTATTCTCAAGATCATCATGATCTAGTCTAGACTATCAATTTGGGTCAACAAAACGTACAAAATTTTCCATGAAGAAATTATAAAATAAATTCAATCCTGTGGCTGCCTGTGATTCCCTACTCTCGCCACACAATATATATATAGTAACTTGACTTTCTTCTTCTAGCATTAATTTAATTATGCAGTTGTTAAGAAGAAACTACTCAGAAACTTCCGGTAAAATTAAGGGTCTATTTGGATGGTTTTGGCTTGGTTTCGTGAGTCTCGGTTCGATGAAACCTTTGAGACTTCATTTGGATGGGTTTTGACTCTTGGATTTTGTGGTTTGAATAAGTTGAAACCCCACTTGGATTGGGTTTGGATGTTCGGGTTTAGGGAAAAAAGTAGGTGATAGGTGTCAAATCAATGTTTTCTTTAGTGAGATTTGGGGGGAAAAATAGGTGGTAGGTGTCAAATCAATGTTTTATAGGTTTGAAGAGTTTGAGTGTGAGTTTTTGATGGTTTTATGGGTTTGACGAAAACTCATTTGGAAGGGTTTTGGCCCGGTCTCGCGAGACCCGCGAGACCGGGCCAAAACCCATCCACACACACCCTAAGATTGACATAACCATACGCAATAATTATTTTGTATTGACCATTTTTCTCAATACTTAAATATAACGCCATGAATTCTCAAGGAATCCTCACTTTTGTTAACAATTCAATCAACGAAATACGTACTAGCTATTTTCGAATTTTGCAACAATGTGGACTAAAATCGCCAGTAAATTTAAAGATGTATGGCTATTTGGTAACCTGAAATGTTATGGATAAAATTGTCAGCCAATATAAGTATTAGCATCAACTTGCAAAAAGAAAATAAGCATGCCATTTAACGGTGATTTTTAACGACGGCTACCAAATGTGACACAATTTGTTAAAACTGGTACCAAATGTGTTGGACACATAAAATTGTGTATCAAAAGTGGGAATTGACCTAAAGTGGGGTATCAAAAATGCAATTTTCTCGTAATATTAATTTTATTATATTATGTCATAAAATAGAGCAAAGTAACCCGTTTTCAACTATTTAATTCATTAGTTTAATTCACTTTTCACCAGTTTACCTGTTTTTTAAACGACTTTATTCATTTTTATCAGTTTAATTTTTTTAATATATCATTACTTAAATAAATATTGATGCTAAAATATAATAATTTTTATATATATTTAGGGGATATTTAAAATAATAGTGTTTTCTTATGGTTCGTTTTTATTTATTATAAAAGAAGAAGATTAAAATTACAAAAATTGATGTAAGAGAGAATTTATAAATTTTAGGAGTTTATGTAGGAGATATATATTATAAGACTTCATGTCTAATTATACATCTTCAATTACTTTTAATCTTTTATAAATTTACCATTTAATTAAATACACTTTAGAATTTAAATAGGGGTATTTTAGTCTGCACAAAAAAGTTAAAAAATATTCAGGCTTTTATATATATTAAATAATAAATAATATAAATAATATGTATATATATATGTATATATAATAAAAATATAACAAAAAATAATAATAATAATAGAGATAATAAAATATGATTTTATAATCTAAATAGGAGTATCTTAGTCTGCACACCAAAGTTAAAAAATATTTATGCTTTTATAATAGTAGATAGATAGATAGATAGAAAGATATATTTACCATTTAATTAAATGTCACTTTATAATTTAAATAGAGATATTTTAGTCTACACAAAAAAGTTAAGAAATATTAACGATTTTATAATAGTAAGGATAGTAATCAACTTTTGACAAATAAAGATTCATTCTCTAACAATGTTCATTTGTTATACTCCTATAATTATATTTATAACACTAATATTTGCTGCGGGGGAAAATCAAAACTAAAAAATAATAAAAACATATTTACGGCTAACTTAATCAATAAATTAATTGTACATATTTGTCATTTTATCTATTTAAAACGGAGACGGATAAAAACTAAAATGTAAGCATTAAATCAATACTTCTGCATTTTCAAAAATATAAAAATTAATTTGCAATAATTATTTTTTTTGAATAACATAGGCCTCGAATTTACTTTTTCCTAGGGCCCCAAATTGTGATGGGTCGACTCTGACTTCTTCAATAATACTTTTTAAACCCCAATAACTTTATAAGATATCAACTGGTCCAAAAAATGAGTTTGCTAAGAGAGAACAAAATACTCTATTCGTTTCTTTTTATTTGTCGCTTTTGAAAGAAAAAAAATTGTTTACTTTTATTTGTCATTTTAGGAGTTTAATATAACATTAATTTTCTCTACCAATTTTACCCTCCTCGTTAATGATTGTAATTAATGATATAATTAATTAATTAAAAGGGTATTTTGGGATTTTTATTTAAAAAAAGTGATTATTTATTACATTTCTTAATCCGTGTGCAATCCTTCAAAACGACAAATAAAAAAATAAAGGGAGTAGTATTTTGGGTATATAAGTAGCTCTGGATTAATGTACAAATTCTAAAACTGCATAATAACCGA
Organism: Penstemon barbatus; assembly: GCA_003313485.2. NCBI lineage: Eukaryota > Viridiplantae > Streptophyta > Magnoliopsida > Lamiales > Plantaginaceae > Penstemon > Penstemon barbatus. Next base: position 77,241,074 of record CM064879.1, read on the forward strand.
TCAGCACTGGAAGAGACACAATCATCCCGAAAATTACCCTGTCATTAAATTGAAGAAAGAAAGTTTAACCCAGAATATAATATCAGATAAATAATCTTGGATTAATTATTAGAATTACTTAATTAATAAATTGATAGAGAGAGAGCAGAGTGTACGGACGCAGTACTGAGAACATCTGCATGCAGACCGTATTCTTTGGCAAAGATGAAGGAGGTGATCGATTGTGGTAAAGCTGCCTGCATGCAAATTATAAATAATAATTTAATCACTCTTAACTTTTAGCTTAATTATGTTTGATTTTTGAATTTTTGTGCATGTATGAACTAAGTAAGGTAATATGTTCTCCATTGAAGGAGTGAACCTTACGTTTTAATTTTTAGTTCATTTTTCATATTTTTTTTTTTTTTATAAAAAACATGTTTTTATTTTATTTTTTTCCTAAAAAGTTCGAGAATCAAACATAATTTAAGTGTTTAACCATGAGTTTAGGTGAAATTTTTTATAATTGTGAAAATAATGTTTGTTATTTATTTGATTGGTCATATTCGTATACTTTTGGAGATTATATTGAATAAAAAAAGTTTCGACGTGTCTTAAAAAAATTAAATTATTATGAAGCCAAAAATTTTTTTTCCAAAAATATTAAAAAAGCTTGTTAAGTAACGCTGTTAATTTTGGGGTAGAAAACGGCCCAATAGTTATTCAAGCTGAAGGCCCAACTCTAGACCTATTTTTTGCAGAACGTACTAATTAATTTTTTTCCCCATAAATGGAAATAAATATAGAAAAAATAAGAATGAAAACTCCAAATAATATTTGCGGAATATTATATGGAGTATTAAAATAGCATATATATATGTATATTTACCTGAATGATGGCAACACGCAAAACGTCGCCGTGTAAACTAACAGCGATGGAACCAAGAGCCATGGCTAGGGGGCCAGCTATAAATCTCAACGCCATGCCAAAAACTGTCAAACTTGCTCCACAAGCTATCACTTTCTCTTGCATTGCCATGAACATCCCTGCATCCACAAACTATATATTTAAACACTTTTGATTTATATATACTTCAATTTAGCTAATGACGCTAAAATATAAATAATAATCACGTACCATTTACTACCTTATAAGATCTTTTACAATATTTTTAGATGATTTTGTTAGTGTACCAAAAAAGATTATATATATATATATATATATATATATATATATATATATATATATATATATATATATATATATATATATATATATATATATATATATATATGTATGAGTGAAAAGATATCGATATGATACGTATCAGTTACCAGTTACTTTGTCTCTATTATACTTATTGATTCAATACCTTACACTTATTTTCTCCATCAAGCCTTAACATCAAAACTTATAATCCAAATGATGTCTAAACTTTTTTAAAGTCATTAAACGCTACATTAAAATTCAATCGAAATGGTGCTTCGATCAAAGATTTCAGTAACTCAAATCATTATTTGAAACCAACTTTAAGCAAAACCGAGCCTTAGACATGTAATATTTTCAAAACGATCAAGATAAGTAGTATTCTTCAATTAAGTTTCATGACTTCATCGATTTTCAAAAGGATCATTTTAATATGTTAGACAATGTCATAATCTGGTTTGACCATAAAAAGCAAGCTTATTACACTAATTGTCATGTTATCATATTATCCAATCACAAACATGGATCAAAATATCCATATATTTCAACCAAAAATATCGCTAAACTTTTTATATTTTATATTTTTGGGGTCGATCAAAACGAAATTATATAATAGTTTCTATTCAATCTTTTTCTTTAATTTAGAAATAATTCCATTACTTTTTCTATCAAGAAATTCCATAATCTCAAAATAAAGTATATTGCACTTGTTATATAAATATTTTCGATTATGTCAGACGGTATTAGGCAAGAATTACACAAATACACCTCAATTTCTCTTGTGTGTGTCACTTACCCATACTAAACATAGCAGTTCCAGTACCAGCTTTTGACATAATGAGAATTGACCCTTCCACAATGGTCGGCATCGGAAAATGCCACCTAATATAATCATACCATATTAACTCACTTAACAAATCAAAAATATAAATAATTTGTCAAAAAATTAAATGACAATTAAGTAAATCAAGGTTCAGAAAAAAAATTATATATTTTGTGAACAAAAATGCACGACATTGTTCATTTAATAAGGTGAAATCATGCTTTCACTATAAATGATCATATCGTGCATTAATCCTAAATTCCTAATCACAAGTTCTAATAATTTCTCCTAAACCAGATTTAAGTAAGAAATTTATCTGAATCAAAACGTACCTATTAGACAGAAAAGCCCAAGCGATACCAATAATACATGCATACGAGTTCGGATTCATTGCAAGTTTAACCCACACCGCTTTCGCCAAAGTCCAGAACGTCGGCCCATTCCTACAAATAATCCCCGCCTCCATATTTCCACCAACATCATCTTTAATTACATGATCATCTCCATTAATGTGAAATTCACTTTTTGTTCTTCTAATCTCAAGAACAAACAAGAGTATAGTAAGCCAAACAAGCGCCTGAAATACCGACGATTGTACCACGAGATCCACGGCCATCGGTCCATACATGGCCTTAAGTAACGGCACCCCGACCACTAAAGAATTAGTGAGTGTCGATAACGAAAAGCTAGTTATAAGCCAACAATAGCTACCTTTGGTACCACATAACTTGGCCCATGCTGAAAGTACCGTAATTATGATGAGTTTGGATATCGCGTCTGCGCCCATAAACTTATAGTTCATTTTGAATGGGTCAACGTGGGCGGTGAACTCGAACGTGAATAACGGGAGGGTGAAGAAGCACACCATTTTGTTTATGGCTTCGCAATGTTCGGGTGTGAATATGCGCCACCATTTTACGGAACAGTAGCCTAGTGTTAGCGCTACGTAGAGTGGTGCCATGGCTACAACCACTTTGTATATGTCTTCCCACCCTATCATTTTTTGAAATTTATTTTGTGGTATTTAATTAGGTGCTACAATTTCATGGAAATTAATGTTTCATACATACATATATATATATATATTGATTGAAATGATAGTCAATTAAGAGCAATATATCCACACGTGTAGCTAGCGACAAAAAGGAATATGTCATGCACAAGCACAAGGAGAGACGGATCGGAGGAATGAAATTATGCTACTTGAAGAGTGAAAGTGCATATATACGATGGTAATAGAAAGTGGGGTTGTAAGATGAAAAGGTGGTGATGATAGGTGCGTCAAAAGAATATGGAATGAGGTGCATCTAAGATTTATTAATTAATAACATTGAATAACATCCATGATGTTTAATCTATCGTGTTATGATCATATAACAAATGATAATTAATACATTTTCCTCAATTTGCATGTATAGAAGTATCCATTTTGTTCTCAAACCTTCGTAATTAGCACTTAGCACTCTCGAATTAAGAACAACTCAGCAAACTGCACCCCTGAAACACAAGAAATGGACAATTTGAATTCCCTAAACACAAAATTAGCACTTATCACATCAAATTAAGAAAAACTCAACAACTAGCACCCCTCATTTTTTCCGACAAAGTTGACCACCGGGGTAAAAAAAAAAAACCTAGGGGCAAAATAGGTAATTTATTTTTTAAAATTTGCGAAATTCGATTATGAATACTAGAATATTCATCTGCAAATATATTTTAACATATTTCTTTAATTATCAATTTTCCAAATGTTCTAAATATCCAAAAGAATTCGAAAAGTTTCTAGAAAGTTAATACATAAAATTTATTGAATCATATCACACAAATAAATATTAAGATGGATACAAAAATGAGTATTCTAGCATTCATACTCGTATTTTCAAATTTAAGGAGAAAAAAATTAATTACCTATTTTGCCCCTATGTATTTTGACCCTGGTGGTCAACTTTGCCTAAAAATGTCCATTTCTCGCGTTAGGAGCAAAACGAGAGGGTGCTAGATATTGAGTTTTTCTTACTTTGAGGTGCTAAGTGCTAATTATGTGTTAGGGGGTTCAAGTGTCCATTTCTCGTATTTTGGGGGAGCAAGTTGATGAGTTGTTCTTATAAGTTCGAGAGTGCTAAGTATTAATTCTATCTATTTTGGGGGTGCAAAATGTCCAATTTCTCGCGTTTCGGGGGTGCAAAATGCCAAAGATTAAAAAATGAATTACCTATTTTTTCCCTGAGTTTTTTTAGAAAATAAAAAATGGTGTAAAGTGCTTAATTGTTCATATTTTGAGGGTGCAAAGTGCAAAAAATCTATTTTTCCTCCAATTTACTAGTGTTTGATTGTGATTTATCATATGTAACTCTTTGTACTTAGATAATTATTAATATAATTTCTGATTAAATGATTGATAATAAATGTATTTAAATAAAAGCGATTTTTGGTATCCATTAACTCTCAATGTTCCAAGTTTATTTGAAATGTGTATGAGCTTTAACAAACTATTATATACATATCATTGACCCATTATTATTAATTATATTTGAGTGTTAAGGGAAATATATAAAGTAAACTTACCTACACTTTAGTATATTGTATATAAATTGGATAACAACATGGGAATAAGTTCTATTAAATAATGATCATTTGGTGCTTGCCAATATGTAGTAATATGCATCTCTTGGATTTGTGAAAACCTATCCTCCGCAAATTTGATATTCTACTTGAGTGGCTTAATGGAGTTTTGAAAGTGGTCGAATTTAATACCACATGGATATATAAATGAGCAATAATGATAGACAATAGAGCTAATTGATTCTATGAAATGAATTTATACTTCTGCAACTTCTAATATGCTTTGGTAATTAATTCAATTTTTTTTCATTGTTTTTGCAGCATATGTATATATCTATATATATATATATATATATATATATATATATATATATATATATATATATATATATATATATATATATATATATATATATATATATATATATATATATATGTTTGGTCTACCAAAAGGTGATTGATCTAGTGGAATGGACTAGTCACTACAAAGTAGCGGACTCAGGTTCGAATCCCTGTTGGGAGAGGTTCCCACATTATGTACCCGACGCGCCTCGAAAGGGATTAAGACCCTTGGGAAACCAAAAAAAATATATATGTTTGGTCTAATTTACAGAACTCTCTCTTGATCCATTAAGCAATTAGTATTTGCAACCAATAACTAAGGAAAAACTATCAAACTAAGATTTATGCATGGTAGCTTACATTTTCATTTTTACATCAGAGATTACACGATCATCATATATATAATTGATTCTCATTCCAAATATTTTGAATTATTGAATTTTTTTGATCGGATCATATTCATAGAATCTCTAATTAGATAAAAGTCATAATAAATCGGGACAAATTTGGATTGAAATCAGTTCCATCTACAACCCTCAACATTGGCAGGCCATAATGCAAATAATTGAGACTTTAACTCTAGATTTTAGCTTCCTAATATGATTTGGTCCGGTTAGCTTTAATCAGTATCGGCCCAAGTGCTAGGCAACTTGGGCCGGTGCCTAGAGTCCTCAGTGTTGAGGGTCCCCAAATTTAGGTGCTATAAGACCGCTTTGAAATAAAATTTAATATTATCAAACTTGAATATTTTACAAATTAGGTCATGCCCCTATTTGTATAACCATCTTCTGGAAAGGATGGTGATGATCAACTAGATATAATGACTATGATAATCTATAAGTTTTTACTAGATATATTTATTGATCTACCTATAAATTTATACTATATATCCTTGTTTCTATTTTATTTGCATCTTAGAATTTGGGTAAAAAAATTTATGGTACTATTATTTTGCAACAATACATTAAATTTGAGATTTGGAGGTGCAAAGTTATATCATATATGAAGTCTGGAGATGCCAATTCTTTTTCTTATTTTGGAACTTATGATCGTCTTAAAAATTAGGCTTGGTATGTAACTTGATTAGATGAGTTTGGACAAAGATACACATTTCAAAAATTAATTTAAATGAGATTTACAAAAATAAAAAATAAAAATAAAAACACTCAAAATCATGCTTTTCAGATTTTGGTACCAAACCAAATGGAATTGTTTGGGTTGCCATTCGAAACAAATTCTGAAATTAGTGAAGCAATCTAAATACCAAAAATTAATACGATTCGATTTTACCAAAGAGCCACTTTTGTAACATAATTGCAAGAGCATAAATACTCTACCTTTTTTTTTCTTATCTATTTTATTGATTTGACAAGTAAAATTAACTCTATTAACGTAGATATATAGTTATTATTCACAGTATTTGTTTTATTTTTTTAAGGGTTTTATATTAAATGTTATAAAAACATATTACCATTGAGTTTTTTTTTTTTTTTAAGAAAAGTTAATTTGATGTGTGTCAAAGAAAAATTATGTAAATACTTAATATATATATATATATGTTTACAATTTTAGAAGTAAAAAGATAAATTTTTATAATGATATTTTTATTTTATAGAATAGGACCCCGATTATACTTTTTGTCTAGGGCTCCCAAATATGTCGGGACGGCCCGACTTTAATCAAAGAATCATCAATCAAACTAATGGTGAATCTTAAGTTTCTACAAAGCCCAAAGACAGACGAATTTTTGCTAATAAAAATTTGATGCCCTGGTGTTTCTGAAACGTAATCAATTCAAAGACGTTCATTTCTTCCATCTCTTTGGCATAGATTCCTTAAAAGGCACATTTACTCGAATTAAATGCTGTCAGTGATAAACAACTACTTATCATTAGATGCCACTATAGAAAGAACATTAAAACCCATGGAGTTCAAGATGTTTCGACCATAGGATTTTGTGAACTCTTGACCCAAATTAATGTGTCATTTTATCTTTGTGCTTATTCCAGCACAATATAATACCATAAAGATGATTGCTTTTCATGACAATATCTTGTCCAAAACCCAAATGAAATAATTGTAAGATCAAATCTGGCTAGTAGAAAGAACCACTAATTAGTAATTAGCCTTTTATTATACGAAACACAAAATATTACAAACAGCTACTAAACTCAACTAAAAAGAGACCTCTTTCAATAAAGTAGCAAGCAAAAACCAGTCTCTAGAATTTATTTGTCGAGGAATGAATTCTCAGATGACATATGACAAACATAACAACTCTATATAAAGTAAGATAGGAAACGAAATTGGGAAACAGGCAGGCAGGCAGCAAATGGACTTGCCTGTGTTCATCCAGCACCACAAATCGTGAAATCCTGGAGCATAATACTTCTGCTCCACTCAATATTTTGACTAAAGATTACCATATCTGATCCAACAATTATGCTCGAAAAAAAATCCTGTATCAGTGGAAATGAATGGATATATTTGTACCAGCTAATACTGTATTGGACCATCCAAGCTCCCGGATGCAAACTGAAAGTAGTACTCAATTATCAGATGAATTGTTGGAATGTCCGATTAAACAATAAACAAGAGTGAAATGAATTATCCAATTTAAAATAAATTTGGGATCATGGGCATGTGCATTGTCTTGTTGTGAGTACTAAAAAATAAAAGGAAGCCAGAAAAAACGTATTTATCCGCAAGAGAGAGGGAATCATGGCAGATATTATCAATGTTGAGAACTTCTACTAAATTATTTTTAATATCTTTAGCAAAATAATCTCAATAAAAAAAGAAATGAGAACCATTCTGAGAGACGACAGCTAATACTCAGAAATAATGAAATGATTTATCAAGAAATTAGCCATACTTCTTACATCAAATACATGAGTTCCTTTTCTTTCTTTTTTTGGCATGCAAAGGAAGTGTAAAAACGTAGATGTTTACCTGTTGAACAATTGGATTTGTTGATGAGGAGAATTCATGAGTCATTCCTTGCCATACAACTTTTCCTTCATGTAAAAATAACAGCCTACAATGGTATTAATATGACAATGATATAAGACAACTACATAAAAGGGGGAAAACATAAATGACTTCAATTAGGGAAGTAATTTATAGTTCAAGTCCGAGAACAAATTATGACCTATCAACAGCTCTTTTAATTGTGCTATGTTGATGAGTGACAACTACATAGGATGCAATGTTCCCAGGCTGGCCAAGTGCATCCTCGCCTTTCATATGAACAGAGCGAATGAGGTCTTCAACAACAGTGGACGCAATCGGATCTAGACCAGCAGTTGGCTCATCATATAGAAGCACCTGCTCAATAAATTACTATAATTATCAATAAAGAAATTATAAAACATTTGCTCTAAAAAGTGGTCAAGGATAAGCTTCCATTAAATCACTATCACTATCATAGCTAAATCAAGTTTCAAGGTTCCATTTGAATTCTTTCTGGCCCAATCAAGCCACAAAAGACAGAACCATTACCAATAATCAGCAGTCTCCTATCCATGTAAGTAGATACAATAAAATAGCACACTGCATGGATTTAAGGTGAATTTACTTGGCCAATGCAATTGAAAGTGTTTCTCTCTTGCAGCTTAAACTTAACCGGCCTTTCAATTACTAGAAAAGACTGGTAGCTCCTTATTAACAGGAAACACACAGTAAAATGCGTAGGAGTTTAATTATGGAGGGGCAAGTTCATATTATTGTGCTATTCAATTCTTAATTATGAACAAAGACATGAGCGAAAATCATCTAAGAAATTAGCTAAAGAAGGAAAACTCATTGGTCCAAAAAACAAAAATTAATAAAATCTTTCTTTAAGAAAAGCACTGCTCTTTCTATCGCAATTTTTATACAAATGAGTCAGTGAAAAACTGTAGTTCTTTAGTTAAAATTAAAAACGTGGAAACCTTAAGCACCAGAGGCATTTACCCAAATAAAAAATAAGAATCGAAGATGATTTAAGGTACCATTTCATTACTAAATAGTATTACCTTCCCTATAGACCAGAGATTAAAGACAATCCAATAATCTAAAGGGGCTTGGGGAGACAAGAACGGTGACTGAATACTTTAACTCCTATGTACCTTAAATGGTACACATTTATCTCCGTAAAACATATACACTCGTCAAATGTATATCAAGTCTAAATTACAAGAGAATCCTAGAATATAGGCAACACCAGCGAAAGAGGAAGCTACTATCGAATGGAAATAGCACTTCCATTCCATACCTCAGGTTCTATTGCATCTTTAGTTGTATCAAAAATTATGGAACGAGCCAGAGCAACTCTCTTTTTCATCCCACCAGACAACTCAGACGGCAATCGATCCTCAACTCCCTGAAAAACATATTTTAAATTGTTATAAGGAGAAGTAATATCTGCACATGTAGCACATGGATAAGCCAGTTCACCCAAGTACACCAAACTATTAAGCTTCATTTACGTATCTGAGCAGTCCCTCCAATTTTCCAACTGAATAGGTCTTTTCCAAATTATTTATGTGCTACAGAGTTCATAGTTTTTAGAAAACTAACTTCCTCCCATATTGCCACATTTTTTTGTTCCCCAGCACAAATTTTTGTTTGTTGTCCACTAAAAATTACCGTATTTGAACACTAAGTCGAGGATTTTTAGGGTTTAATCCCAAAACGACATAAAAATCAAGTATTTCTGGTACCAGCTATTAATGGTTAATGAATTAGTGAAGCCATTCTGATTAATTTATCAGTATAGCTTCAAGATGAAAGAATTTTCTTGCACATATGTTCCTAGCATTCTTACAGCAGGCAATACATAAATTAACTTAATTAAGGTGAATGAAGCCGGCCCTAAAACATGTTCATCAACTGCAGACCTTCAGTCCAACAGCCGCTAGAGTCTCCGTCACAAGCTTGGCAATTTGATCCTCAGACATAGTTGAATTCTCATATCTAAAACATTTAAAAAAAAAAAGATTATAATATTCAGAATGAGGAAACATAATCAATTATGCGCCAATAGCAAAATAAAAGTCTATTTAAACATATTCACAGGGCCTCCTTGGTAGCTTACAATAGGAAACCAACATTTTCACGAACAGTCAGAGAATCAAAAAGTGCCGCACTCTGAAACACCTGTAACATAGGGCAAAACATTTTTAGAACTTCCTGGTTCACTGAAATGTCATATATATAAACGATATGTATCTCACCAAGCCAATTCTAAGACCGGATATTTCATCATCACTGATTAAACCATGCCGCCTTCTACCTCGAATGAAAACCTCACCCTAATTGTTAAGCATAGTTAATAAAAAGATACCAAGAAGAAAGTCACAGTCTTCCTGGAACACATTTTTTGCAAAACTATATTCAGTTAAATCATAACTCCAAATTCAAAATCAAACCTACGAATTACCTTGTCTGGAGAAAGAAGGCCGGCCATGATCTTCAAAATGGTTGACTTACCTGTCCCAGATGGCCCAATTATTCCAACAGCCTCTCCATGCCTTATCTACAAAAGGACTAACATCTTTTTTGGTTAAAACTCAAGGAAGAATATTGTTCCGCAACTGAGGATGAACTGAGAGTTGTATGCAGTAGAGCAACGAGAAACAAAAGATCAACCTTCTAGTCTTTCAGTGCTTTCCTACCAGTTTTTTTCCTATTAATTACATGAGTATTTTCTGGTCTTTTACTTTCTACATTTTTCTACTATTAGAATGAGAGTACCTTGAAGCTCACACCTCTTAAAATATGCTTTTCCCCGAAGGATTTGTAGACATCTCTACATTCAATGAGTACATCTGACTCATACCCTAGCTCCTCCGAGACAGCCAAGTCTTCTGTTCTATGAGGACCCTGGATAAAGTGAGCAAACACAAATACAGCAACATGAACACAGACAAATCTGAATGAAAGTACTACAGTATAAACTAAACTGATCCTTTGAATCTCCCAGACATGATATTTAATTCTTTCAACAAATTCCTACTCGGAGCCACTCATAATGCCCACAATAAGTATAGATAATAGATTTACTTCATTTTCATATTAACTATTGATGTCTAAGGGAACCAATTCTAATAGCAAAGCATAAAAACAAACTATATAATAACCACGAAAATGGAATAAAAAGTAAACAAAAAATGATAGGGCAAACAAAGAACTACAAATGATGATTCCTTTAAAGTTGTTAAGGCGTACCAGATACTTAGCTGGTGTGAAATCCTGAGGCGGCGCCACGCAAGCACAAGTAATCCTTCTGTTTCTTACTGCTGTGTATTCGTCATCAGTTGAAGGAACGGAAAATGTTGAAAAGGATCGGAAGAAATTCGAATCGGTGTTACTGCTCCTCCTCCGCCGGCTGTCGCCGTTGCTTATATTGTGAGGGGTGTATGAAACAGACGCCACCGATGCAATCATGCCGTCCTCCGCCGGTCGAATTACAAGCGGATGGATTGTTTGAAAGGGGAGCTTCTGAGGGCGAGACATGATGCTTTAACTGTAAAATACGATAGGTAAATACCAATTTTAGTCCTTATTATATCATTTTTCGCTTTAACCCCTATTATGAATTATTTATTTTACTTTAGGCCTTATTATAAATTGTGTGTTTCACTTTAGTCCTTAGTATTAAGTGATTCCGATAATATGTGAATATTTTTAGAACATTTTTATCCGTTCACTATTAAAACTAAAAATGTTAATAAAGAAATAATTTATACTATTTAAAGAGAAAAGTAATGTCATTTTTACAAAGTGGCGATTTTGATATGGCTACACAAAAAATTTAACTTGTTCTTCTACTCCAAAAACACATGTAGTTTTCCCATAATCAGCACTTCCACAAAACTTAAAAGCACTCCTCCATCCATTAAAACGGCTCAATGACCCACTTTTCCAGAATAATCAATGGTATGTATTTGCAACTAATCTAAATTGTCTACTATTAAAAGAAGCAAAATTTTAATTAGTACTACAACTACATCTATTTAGGTTTGAGAATTTTGTTTTATGATGAGTGTAAATTTTTGTATAAGGGTAATTCATGAAGGTATAATTTTCATATTAATACAATATCTATTTGAACGGGTTTTGACTCGATTTCGCAGGTCTCGGTTTAAATCAATATTTTATAGGTTTGAAGAGTTTGAGTGTTAGTTACTGAATAGGTATTTAATGGTTTTATGAGTTTGGCGAAAACTCATTTGAAAGGGTTTTGGCTTGATCTCGCGAAACCCGCGAGACCGGACCAAAACCCATCCACATACACCCTAAGGCTGTGTGTGGATGGGTTTTGGTCCGGTCTAGCGGGTCTCGCGAGACCGAGCCAAAACCCTTTCAAATGAGTTTTCGTCAAACTCATAAAACCATAAAAAACATATTAAGAAACTCACACTTAAACTCTTCAAACCTATAAAACATTGATTTGACACCTACCACCTATTTTTTCCCCTAAATCTCACTAAAAAATACATTGATTTGACACCTATCATCTACTTTTTCCTCTAAACCTCAACATCCAAACCCAATCCAAGTGGAGTTTCAACTTATTCAAACCACAAAACCCAAGAGCCAAAAGCCATCCAAATAAAGTCTCAAATGTTTCATCGAAACCATCCAAACCAATTCTTTTAAACCGAGACCCGCGAAACCGAGCCAAAACCCATCCAAATAGACCCTAAGTTATCATAAAAGTGTCACATCTGTAACATATTTTCATTTATTATTCGGACTACAAAAAAAAAAAAAAAATGTCTCAGTCGACTACTCTCCTCATATTGTTTTAGGGAAATCAATTACGGCCAAAAAACAAAAATACGAAATATTTTTCTGGTTAAATATAAGGGTAACAAAGTCAGTTCGATAGAAGAAAAAATTCCAGCAGTAGTTAATGGCCGCACAGAGGTTGATTTGGAGATTCAGTAGCTTTCCGCCTCCGCCAGCAAACACATCATATTCAACTGCAAAAAAGCAAATAATGACTTCTTCCTCTCTTAAAAGCGCCACCGCCGTCGCTAAATCGACGAGAAAGCTTCCGGTACTGCTTTTCGACGTCATGAGCACACTCGTCCGCGACCCATTCTATGATGATATCCCCGCATTCTTCGGGTATTTTTAATAGACTTATTTTATTCTTAATTTTTTCAATTTCTCATTTGAAACGATTCTGCGATATACATAATTAGACCTGAAATTCGTTAGGAAACATGGATTAGGAATTGGATTCTCTAAAATATTAAGAAAATATTTCCATTCAATTGGTGTATGATGAATGTGTGGTATTTGAGTTAGAGAGATTAGTATTGTGGAGCACGAGTTTGAATTGGGGAGAAATATGAGCAATTGTTAACCAAATTTAACCTCTATTTATTCATGAGGCCTTCGTGTCTATAGCTTTGCTTATTATTTTTTTAGTATAAAAGTTAATATGCTAGTTTCCCAATCCTTTTTTAACATTTCAGTACGAATCAATTATCTAAGTCACACTAATTTACTTTATTATGCTTGCAATTGGAAATTATTTGTTCAGAATGTCTATGAAGGAGCTTCTAGAATGCAAGCATCCTACTGCCTGGATTGAATTTGAAAAGGGTCTTATTAACGAGGTATATTAGAAAAACTACAAACTTTTACTTAGAAATGAAACTGATTTTAGCCATGAGGTCAATTGGATCCTCATGTAGTGTAGAATGAGGACCAGAATGTGCAGCAATCTGGATCATTTTCCTCACTGATTTTAGCTTAGCTCCATATGAAACTATTTTCTTGCAATTTAGGAGCATGGAGGTGATATTACATATTTCTACCTCCTCCATCAATTGCAAGCTCAAATCAATGCAACCACCACCACATAGTTTTCAATGGAGAGCTCTGGACTACGGATGCAATGATTCTCCCTCTTTTTTTTATCTTCTCAAAAGACCCAAAGTACCGTAACGACCCCTTAGGATGTACTGCTCGACTGTTTGCAGTAAAAATGAAAAAATTATGTTGACTTGGCTAGGCAATTACTCTTTGGATAAATTTGAGAGTCCTAAAGGCCATTTTGCTAAAACAAAAGGGAGGGAGCCCCAGTGTTATTTTATCTATACCATTTTCTTGTTGAGATTATTCTTTGTTTCTTTTTTTTTTTTGGTTGGGGAGGGGGGGGGGGGGGGGGGGGGGGTTTGTTGAAGGGAGTACCTGGTTAGTTTCGGGCAATTCCTGCAAATTGCGCATGGCCATCTGAAACATAAGGGGTGTATATTGAAGGCTCGTAGTTCTGGTTAGGTTTAGGAACATGAAATAAAATCTTAAGTTTTTGGATAATTATGACAACTCTTACTTAGGGGATGACAGATAATATAAGACATAGCCACCTCTTGATCTCCAAGGCATTTTCTTTACGAGTGTGATTATAAAATATTTGAGAAGCTAAAAGATAATGTCATATGTATGAAGTATCTTATTTTTTTCCCTCTTGTTTTATCTCCATCTTTCCCTTTGTTCGCAGTCAAATTTTAATTGTCTTATCCATCAATCTCTGAAACCCTAATGGTCTTTGCCCATGGATAAAAGCAGTGTGGCCACAAATAACAATCACGATGCAAGTAAAAATACACTCACCAAGTAGAGCTCCAGCTGGTCTTGGTCTTTTGATTTTGTTGGAGTCCAATGTTATGTTGAACTTATGGAATTTGGATTTAATATGTAATGTGTATAGAAATAGAACGGTAATGTTCGGTATATCACTGTGTATGCACATAAGTGTGATCAGCACCACATTTTATAATCCTTCCATTTTCTACTTAACATTCACCAAATTCTTGCATAATAATAAGCTCGATTCCATTGTTGCATCCTCTAAGTCTCTTAGTTCTTTAATCTTTCAGTCAACATTTTATTGTCCATGATATCGATTAATTTCATTACCAGATTCATCGTTTCTTTCATTGGTGCATGGACCTTTTCTACAGATGCTGAGGAACTTTTCACCATGAAAAAGACTTAGACCTTGACTGGCCAACAAGTGATTAATTAATTCTAACTATAATTTCTGGATTATCAAGGGATCATAATAAAACAACATAAGTCCTAACAAAATTTTTGTCTTGATTAATTTATTCTAACTATAATTTCTGGATTATTAAGGTCTAAGACTTCTGGACTTGAATGCTCTTTCGGTCGATATATTATCTTGAAAAAACTTATCGATGAGAAAGGAATTTACTTTGTCTTGAGTTTTTCGCTGTCCACTTTAGATGGAACAGTCATTTTATCAGGTTTATGGCTGTCCTTGTTTGTGATTAGAAGATCAACATTTATGAAGTGTGTTGCTTGAGTTGAAACTTACTGTTGAATCTTTTGTCTTGAGTTTGAGGTGCACACTCTCATAACACATGCATACTCACATATATCTATATTTTTTAATATGTAAAAATTTCTTCTTTCCAGATGGAGCTAGCCCAGATTTTTTTTAAAGATGGAAGGCCAATTGATTTAGAAGGTAAGTTAAAGTCGCGAGAAATGCTATGACTGCTGATTTAGCTTTGACTGCTGATTTCTTTGATTTCTAGAATTTTAATTATTTATGTTTTTGCCAAGATTGTTTTGCATCATATCGCACGTATCAAATGGGGTATTTAATTATTTATCAAAAGACAAAAAATTGGGGTATTAATTTTATTTCCTTTATATTTGAGAGGTGAGTTGCCTTATTTCTCCAGGGAGTTATTTGCTGTTTTTGGGATTTGAAGGGGTAATTTGCTACTAATCCATATTGTCTAGTAAGTCTTGTTATTTTATACTGTATATATATTGGAGCATTATGAACAAAGTTGTTTCCTTGCAGGCCTCAAAAGCTGTATGAGACAAGGATATTCCTACCTTGAAGGAGTTGAAAGATTACTCGACGATCTAAAGAAAAATGGATATGAAATGCATGCTTCCACTAATTATCCGATCTGGTATGTATATATAATAAAAGCTTAATTGAAAATTTTGGGAACCAATATGACTAGTTTCTTCTTCTATTGTTTCTGTTGCAGGTATGAGATAATTGAGGAAAAGCTAAAACTCTCAAAATACTTATCCTGGACATTCTGTTCATGTACAATGGGTACAATTTTGTACCTTTTTGAAGTCTTCTCAATTTCATTGCCAGACGATGGTTTGAATAGTAATTCAGCCTATGTCTATATATGATGCTTGATATATTGTATATTATTTATTATTCATGAACTTTGTGAACGCAGGAAAAAGGAAGCCTGATCCGGATTTTTACGCTGATGTTTTGAAGCACTTAAACGTTGATCCGAAATGCTGTATCTTTATTGACGACAGGTAATTTCATTTATTTTCTACTAATAATTTTTAATTTGCTTACTTTCATGACCAAAATTCCAATTAGATACAAGATATGAAAATCCCTAAGAATTGTTCATCCAGAATAATCTTGGCGTAAGTGCACGATAAGAATGTCGACATATATCTTGACATACATGTTGAAACTGATGAGAATGAAAAAATGTTTCAGTTCTACGGTTAGCAATTTGATATCGGGAATGGATGATAAGGGCTAGGTAGCACAAGTGACAAGCAGGATTTGGCACACAACTGGAATCTACTTAGAGATAAAAGGGTCTTATTGAGGATAAGAGTTCACAACTCGAACAGATCCATCTAAGAGATACATGGCATTAAGATAGCTCAAAGCTCAAACGAATCCACCTTGAAAATACAGAGCTAACTAGGAACAAATTCATAAAACTTCAGTTTATTTCGCTCAATACATAACTATTTTCATACAATGCATATTATACAAACCACTATTTATAGAGTTGAAACAAACCTTCAACTTAGGCAAATGAAAAGACATAGAAAAATGAAAAGATTTATTTATATCTCCTTAAAAGACACTTAGTAAATTACTAAATATTACTTCCTCCGTCCCATAAATCTTACTCTTATTTCCTTTTTGGTATACCTGTTTTATGCCAAGTCAGATTCGAATTAGTTCACTCTCAAAGTGGCTGAACCACTCTTATATTGTTAGTTAGCATGTATGCATCTATTTGATGGTTTTTCACTGACTGACATGCTTTGTTTGTACTGTTCCAGTATGAGAAATGTTGAGGCTTCACTTGACGCTGGACTCCAAGGTATTCAATTCAAGAATGTGGATTTGCTGCGCATGGATCTTGCTCGTCTAGGTGTTGACATTCAGTCAAACAAATGGACTGGAAATCCAGATTTTGCGGAATATTCACAATAAAGCTGCTTCATCTAAGTCGTAAGAACTTGTTTATGTTTAATGGGTCATTCTTTTCTTACAATGATTATTTTGTATAGTGATGACGGTGGTACATTCTTTTGGAAAATACTGAATCCTTCTGGAAAAATACCATTTTTTGTCCTAATTAATTTGCTAATGGTTTATAAGACAGTGGTATATATCTCCAGTGACCAGTTTTCAATATAGGGGAGTTATTTCGTTTTATTTGGACCATTGATCCTGAAGATAAAAGAGTTGACAAGGAGAAAACATAAATGTTTTCTGTCAACCGTGAAGTATTAAGACTATGTGAGAAACTTTATGTAAACTTAAATGTGAATAAAATGTTAAACCTAGTCACTAAATTCTTCCTTATTTCGACATGTATGCTAAAATGTGTTAGAGGACCCCTCGTTTAGAACTTCAGGGACACGTACATATACATGTCTTTGATAATTGATCCATAAAAAACTATTCTAAACATTAGTAGTTTTATCCTAATTGTGTACTGCAACACTAAGTTCATTTCAACGTCTTGAGAATGATTTTATTTGTTGGATTTGTTGCGCAAGGATCTTTCTACTTTTTCATCTAAGTTTAATTATTTTGTTTTTTCATATATTGGAGTGTTTAAGTTTAACTAGTTGTGTACAGTTTTTGTCTTAATTAAGTACTTAGTTTTTATATAACTCTAACATTTGCAGTTTTTTCATGCAACAAAATTTACCAGTATTATAAACTGATGTCACAATCATCCACAAGTTGAATCTTATAGTTTCCGATTTAGAGAATTATGGCGTTGGATTTGTATGGTTGTTTCTGTCTTCTGAACATAGGAGTGTGTAAATGTTGACAAGGATCAAATCTTAATATCCTCTGTCATAGCACAATATTCAGACTATGTAAGAACTTTATAAAAACATTATTTTGAAAAGAAATTATAATCTCAACCAACGATTAACTAAATTAAGCTCCAAATTGAGACGTATATGATAAATGTGGCGAGAATTAGGACCATTTTTCAGGCAAAAAAAATGAGAAAAAGAAAACGTGCTAAAAGGAAAGGGAAACTAATTGAAGGGTGATATATAATACTTCAGGTATTTTTATACATTTTAAGATTTTTTGTAGCACTTGAGCCACTAATATCATTTATTTGTTTCGCCATCAATTTTTTGGAAAAATGTTGCATCGTCGACGACATGTGAAGGACATATGATAACCTTCCGGGATATATTTGTAAATTTTTTTATTTTGAATTGAAAATAAAATAGTAATTAATTGGAGCACCACCCCACCCCAATCCCCTCCTCCCTGCCACAACCAAATTGATCGTGATCTGATCGGTTGCAACCGAAATTGGTTGCTTGGTTCAGCTCGTCCCATGCACAACCTGAATTACGCAACCAATTTTGGTTGTGATCAATGGTCGCGGGCAATCTGGTCAGGGAGGGGGGTGGGGTGGTGCTGCAATTAAGTTAGTTTTTTAAAAATATATTAAAAAGAATATGCCCCTAAAATTTATCATATGCCCTTGCATATGTTGTCGGTTAACATAATAATCCGAAGGAAATATCGAAAAATTACAGGTAAAATTAAGTTAATGTAACCACAAGAAAATAAAAAAATAAAAAATTTATAGAAGTGTTAGTGTCAATAACAAAAGTCCTAAGAATAGCTATATTTAAAACTCCATTTTCGAGTATCTAATTCTCAGGCCATGTAATGAAGAGCAGAAGAGGGTAGGCGTCAACCGAAAATTTTATGTGATCTATGCTATCAAACTGTGGAATAAGTTTTGTTGGAAAATGTTTTCTTTTATCAACGACCATTTTTTTTTATAGTCCAAAAACAATTTGATCTTATACAATTATTGAAGAGTGCCTCATCACTAAGGCTGCGTTCCATTGTCACAATTGGAAATCAGTCCAATTGTGACAATGAGACAATCAAATTAATCAGCCCAATATATAATTACCCGTTCGGCAAATAAATGTGGCCCGACTAAATTAGTCAGTCCATTATCAACTGGGCTGTTCGGTTGACCCAATTACTTTGTTAGGACAATTTGCCCCTGAAGTTGAGTGATAATCTGGCCGTTGGTTTTGGAGCTTTGCTAAAAAATGGAGAACAAAAATTCAAGCTCAAATTTCAACTGAGCTTTGCTAAAAATGGTGAAGTTTTTGCTCAAATCTCAAATCTCAGTTTTGGACCCAACTGAGCTTTTGCTCCTTCACTATTAAACAAAAAAAAAATACAAGCTCAAATCTCAACTGAGCTTTGCTAAAAAATGGTGAAGCTTTTGCTCAAATCTCAAATCTCAAATCTCAGTTTTGGACCCAACTGAGCTTTTCCTCCTTCACTGTTAAAAAAAAAAAAAAAAAAATTAAAAATTCAAGCTCAAATCTCAAACTCAAAAATGATGAAGCTTTGCTAAAAAATGTAAACCAAAATTAGTCCAAAGAATGGGTCTAATATATGCATAAAAAAATGGAAACAAAAAATAAGCTTACCTTGGAGAATTAAAATGGGCAAAAAATTTTCCCTCCCAAAAGCCGTAAGATGTTCCTGAGAAATGAGTTGAAAAATTGAGTGGAGAAGATAACATTATTGGATGGCATTCTTGAAAATATTGCTTGATATTTTTGTTATTAACCGGATATTTAAGGGCAATTTCGGGAACACAATTTATAATTGGGCCATTATTCTACAATCTTGGGTCCAGAGGTAGTATTATAATCGGGAGAATAAGACGGGCTGGCCCACAAATCGGTCTTAATTGGACGGGCAGCCCGTCTTTTAGTTGGCCCAACCGAACAAATAAATAGACAATTGGACAAAATTAATCATGGCCCAATCACACCTAATTTGTCCTAATCTAACCAACCGAACGCAGCCTAAGGCTATTAATGTGTCGAATTCGGATTGTATTGGATTAAGGTCGACAAGATCCAGTCCATTCATATCATATTAGATTTGAATTTGGTTCGGATCGTTCTCAAGTCTAAATTCGTTGTGTTCATCAGATCTTATCTGGGGTCGAATATCATATTTTCTTTTTCATATTTTTAATCGAATTTTTTCCTTCAAAATTCATACTAGTATTTTTTTATTGAATAAGCATGTTATCTTCATAATTTTATTTAACTTAGCTTGCATGTTCAATCTTTTTAATTAATATTCATCTTTTCAGGTGAAAATATGCATAAAAATGAAACTTTTAATGAATCACTAACTACTATATTCTTAAATCGATAATAAAATATTATTAATACTACTCATCAAAATAAACTATTTTATTAAATATACACTTTTAATTTATTATCGAATACAAGTGGTTAACGGATCATGTCGACTTAGATCCATATTTGTTCCACGTGTTTAGAATTATGGATCTTCATCTTGAAAATTGAATATTCATATCCCCACTCATAATATGAATTTAGGTCTCTTGCTTTTATTTGAATTTGAAAATTATGCCTTTCCAAAATAACTCATAGGAGGCCTTTTTAGTCTTTAGTATGACAAAGATAAAGCAAATTGAAGCTCGACCCGACTCGAGTAATTTGGTTATCCCGACTGAAAGAGAGAGAGAAACCAAGTTTGTCCGGAGAAGTTTGAAGCTAACTAAAATATTTGAAGCTCCAATTCAATGAGTACCACCGAATTTGCTATGGTCAGTTCCGTTTTTATAATCTTTTAATTCATCTACTAACAATATTACTCAAATTGATTATAACCTGTGAATTGTTATAACTATTGATTTTGATTTTTGAAAAAAAGAATTAGGGTTTTTTCTTAAAAAAAATCATGTTGGAGGTAGCAAGTTGAAATTAGAGTTAACGAATTTTAATTTGAAGATTTAATTCTCCTTGTAGCATTAATATTTTGCATTATGCAGGTTGAGGAGTTGGCTTCTCTTGTTAAAGACAATCTTCCTTGCAAGCATCTCATTTTGTCAATGGAGGAAGCCTTGGTTAATTTTCTTCAAGATGTTACAAGGTAAATTAGGTTTATATATTTTTCTTAAAAGATACTATTAGAATAATAGTAATATTTGCTTGCTAATTACTGCCCAGTTCAATTAAGATGAGTAAGAAGATGAATTCATATTTTTACAGCTTTAATTGAACTGTGGCACGTGCGAACTGCAGTTGCTACATATTACATCTCACATATGACTATATCTCTACAAGTTGACCTTGGAGAAAGTTTCAGTTCAATTCTTGAAGTTTCATGGAACTAAATGTTTGATGCAGTTTAGATGGGGTGATTGAGCTGGAGCCAATGAATCCGTATAATCGCCTGCTAGTACATCGTCTTGCAGACATCTTTGGGTAAAAGCTCTTATTTCTTGCACTTGCATTGATTTTAACTTCAAATTTTGAGTAACAGACTTGAGAACATTTGTTCTCGGATATTTGTTAACATATATAATGACTGTTACCATGATAGATTTTCTCATCAATCTGTTGGTGAGGGAGAAGAGAGACACTTACTTTTGGAGCGCTGCCCAGAGACATCGATGTAGGTGTATTGAAGCTTCATTCTTTATGTGCACATAATTTAGATTGTCTTAGAACAATTTCGGTTATTATATTTTATTTTCTGTGTGTTTTTAGACCATATATTAGGTTTATTATTCTGAGTAGAAGAGCCCCAGATCATTACAGTTGAAAAATATCTTAACAGATGTGTTTCCTACGTGGGGTTCATGTTGGGATTTAAGAACTTCCTCCTTATGCGCATCGGAGCTCCTCGGTGACTAGGATGTGCCCCAGAAAAGTTTGAAATAGAAAGGTCTTTTTTGAATTTGGAAGTCCTATATGTCCAAATTTGTAATCTTAATAAAACTCAAATTTACTTAACTAAAGCTTAAAAAATCGGGCCCCAGGGAGGGTGTGGAGTTTGGAATGGACTCCCTCACCGTGAATTAGTCTCTCTCTCTAGCTCTCTCTCCGAAATCTAACCGTGTTTTTGTTGTCTTGCTTTTTAATAGGCCCTTCTTCGAGGACTTAAAAGCTGATAACCCCTTTTGAGAAAAAAAGATGAGTATGTAAAATAGTTGTTTGACACCGTGGCTAATGATGAGACTTATGTTCTTGAATGTCATGATGGTCTTGGTAGCACTAGCTTGAATGTCATGATGGTGTTAGTAATAATGACTTACACAATCTGAATAAGAGGTATAGTTAATTGGATTTTTCTTTTGTTAAATTATATATAATTAGATAACTAAATTATTTCTTTTGCTTTGATTCTGTTGCTCTGACAGCTTAATACATGTACATTTTAGTTTAGATTCTTTGTTTCTCCTGGAGAAACAAATATGATTACAAAAATCCTGTTTCGATAAAATCTAGTTTCTTATACTTAAAAGTCCGGAACTTTAAAAGTAATGACATTGGTTTGATGGCCAACTGAATTCTTATATTTTTATCCAATTAACTTGCAGACCTTCCATCCTTGTGAGTGATTTATTGGGTCAGTTCGATGAAGTGCAATCTCCAATGGTTTTTGATGTTTTAAGACGGAAGGAAGTTATACAAGGTGAATATTTCTCTGCCTTTTCGCCAATGAAAACATAAGTGATTTGCCACAATAAATTCTATTTCAATTCCTTGATTCTACGGAGTTTTAATTCTTTGCTATATAGTATCATTTGTTTGTATTTACCATAAATTTTCAATAAATAGATCATTGGGTAATAGACACAATCAAACAGTTGCAAATGACATTATATGGTAAAAAGTTCCTGTGGTGCTTACTGGTTTTGTGGTTATTTTAGGCCAGAAGGCTAACAATCCAAGTGGAACTTCTCTGGAGGAGAGGGAAACAGCTTACTTTGCTGCTCGGGAAAGAATCTTTTCAGCAGATGTTAGTGAGACCGAACTGGTAAAGCAGAGGCCAAAAAAAAATCCTGTGGTTGCTCGCCGTATGATCACTCGTGCGCTTGGACAAACTAATAAAGCAACGAATCACGAGCTCAGTATAAGTGATACAAAGGCATCTGAACGAAGAAATAAGGATTCGAAAATACAAATCATGGATGAGGGGACCATTGATTCTAGCAACAACCTGGATACAAAGTTGTCGTCAGATTCTACGAGTAAAGTTCCACAGCAAAGGAACAACTTAACCATAAAGGAGGGAAAGGAGCTTAGTAAGATTCAAGAAAACCATTTGAGAGAGGAGCATATGGGAGCTGCAAAAAGATTGTTTGCTAATGCCTTGGGAATCAATCGTAGAGATGTCAATCTATCTAAGTGCCAAGAAACGACTAAAACAGATGGCAACTAATAAATTTAGAACCATTCCAGACAATCTACGTTGATCAAACGATTGGCTGTAAAGGCCGTGTTCTAACATTTTGGCCGAAAGCAAGTTTCAAGCTCTGCAGGCCACTGAGTTAGCTACGTAACTCAGGTCCGGTGCAAGAAGGTTCTTTGCAAACCAGTTGTGACAGGTCGTGAGTACTAATGTTTGAAGATGATCTCAGTTCTTAATAGTACCTATAATTCTCTCAGAAGATGCTTTCATGTTGCTATGCCCTTCTCATCCTCGGAAGATGTTTTATTTTTTTAAAATAGTACTGATACAGTTGTGTAACATAAAGTGTTTATATGGTATGGAGAATTGCTTGTTTTACATTAGATGTATGTTCCATTCTCATGTTTGGCTAGAATAGATTAGTATTTCACCTTCTCATTTTTACACCCGGCAAGTCAATTTAATATCGCTATAGGAATGAAATGCAGTCCGGCTAGCCTTTAATGTCTTAGAGCATCTCCTATGTATAGAGGGGAGAGTGGATTTTGGGGTGTTTGGATTGAGGGGGTAAATTTATCAACTTTTATGTATAGAGGGGATAAAATGCAAAATCCCCTTTCCCCCCTTCACTCACTAGCCAACAGGTAGCCGACACTTGTCGGCCACCTGTTAACCCACCCTTTACTTTTTTTTTGTTTTTTTTATTTTATATAATAAAAACTATTTTAATTTTAAAAAAATTAAAATACCTTATTTAATAAAATGTAAGTCTTATTTTATCTTACTTTTATTTAATTTGTGTAATATTTTTAAAAAGTTAATTTTATTATAAAAATGTAACTTTTATTTAATAAAATTAAATTTAATGTAACTATTAATAAAAATGAAACCTTAAACGAACTTTATTTTATAATAAACCTTAAAAGAACTTAATGAACATTACATATGTAATATTTTTAAAAAGTTAATTTGTGTAATATTTTTAAAAAGTTAATTTTATTATAAAAATGTAACTTTTATTTAATAAAATCAAATTTAATGTAACTATTAATAAAAATGAAACCTTAAACGAACTTTTTTTTTATAATAAACCTTAAAAGAACTTAATGAACATTACATATGTAATATTTTTAAAAAGTTAATTTGTGTAATATTTTTAAAAAGTTAATTTTATTATAAAAATGTAACTTTTATTTAATAAAATCAAATTTAATGTAACTATTAATAAAAATGAAACCTTACACGAACTTTTTTTTTATAATAAACCTTAAAAGAACTTTTTTTTTATAATAAACCTTAAAAGAATTTAATGAACATTACATATGTAATATTTTTAAAAAGTTAATTTGTGTAATATTTTTAAAAAGTTAATTTTATTATAAAAATGTAACATTAAATTATATGAATTATTAGTTGTTATATTATTATGTAATTTAAAAAAAAATTATTGGTTGTCAACTATTTAATTATTGTATTGTTGTGTTTTTTTTTAAAAAAATATTGGTTGTTATTGTTATTATTATTGTCAATCTTAAATTATATCTTATTGTTATTAATTATTTATTTATTTCACATACGAGTTAATTTTTATTATTATTAGTATTGCTATTATTATTATTATTATTATTATTATTATTAAGTGAGAGTGGGGGAATTGAGAATTTTAATTAAATGGAATTGATAGATTGATACATTTTAGATGACTTATGAAAATGAAAGGGGAAGCTGGACTTGGATTCTGAGGGGAAGCTGGACTGAGTGAGAGGAAGCTGGACTTGGACTGAGGGATACATAGGAGATGGCCTTAGGCCATCTCCAATGGTTGAGGGCTAGCCCCGGGCTCCGGAGCCCGGGGCAGCCCAGGGCCAGCCCGGGGCCCTGCTGGTCGTCTCCAATGGTTGGGGCTCCGTGGAGGAATTAATTCCATTTTTTTCCTTTGCCCACTCTCACCTATTATTATTATAGATTTATAATTTTTTAATATTAATATTAATAATAGTAATTATATTAGTACTCGTAATTTAATTATTAATTATATTAAAATATTAATATTAAATAGAATATTTAATTAAAGTAACTTAAAATTAATACATAATACGCAAACTCTCACCTATTAATATTATAGTTTTATTTTTTTAAATACGGAGTATTAATTAAAATAACACATTAATTACAACAATACACAACATTAATTACACAACATAATCAAGGAAAATAAAATAAAAATAGTCCTACAGCTCCTTATAAACCTCATAAACATAGTGTTGGAAAAAGTAAGTTAATGGACCATTTTGGACGTAATTTAAGTGGGACCCACTTTGAGTAAAGAGTCGGGTTTTGACGGAATTATATTCTACTCCGTGAGTAGATTAAAATGGTATATGGTACGTCCAAATCGGAGTACGAGTGAATGATAAACTAAATCTCAAAGTTCACATATGTAATGGGAAAAATTGGAAAGAAATAGACTAATCCCACATTGGAAGTGTGATAAGAAAAACTTGGGTTTATATATGATTTCTAAATCATAAGGGTTAAGAAATTATTACTAGAAGGCTCCCTCCTTGCGCGCAGGGGGGGGGGTGCAAATCTTGGTTCAGATTACTACTTGGCCCTTCAAGACTTGTGCGTGCCCGCGACCTGCGCACACGAATGTCGTCCCAAAAAGCCTACTCGGTCGAGCCTAGTTTTGCTATTTTCTTCCAAATTCCATTTCTTTTTTGCCAATTTCTTTAAATAATTAACCATGATATAAACTCATTATTTAAAATAACACATTAATTAAAATTATTTAAAATAACACATTAATTAAAATTACATACAACACATTTTTAAATTTATACACGCACATTAAATTATACACATAAAAATTAACCATTTAAATTTATACACACACATTAAATTATACACTAATTAAAATAACACATTAATTAAAATTACATACAACACATTTTTAAATTTATACACACACATTAAATTATACACATAAATCATTAAAAGAAAAACAAAAAAAAAAAGGAAAAGGAACGGCCAATCAGGTGCCGCCACTTGGCGGCACCTGTTTTAAAGAGGGGCGCGTGTAAACACGCGCCCCTCCTTCTTCAATCGCGCCCCGGGCTGGGCGCAGGGCTCCGCCGAGCCCTGCGCCCAGCCCGTTCCGCCCCGTTCCCCACCCCGGCCCCCGCCCCGCGACCGTCTCCAGCGGTTCTCCTCCCCAGCCCGGCCCCGAGCCCGACCCCGCACACCACCGCTGGAGATGGCCTTAGGGCATCTCCAATGATGCCTTAAGTCCAAGTCCAGCTTTTCCTCACTCAGTCCAGCTTCCCCTCAAATTTCAAGTCCAGCTTCCCCTTTCCTTTTCATAAGTCATCTAAAATGATTCAATCTATCAAATTCCATTTAATTAAAATTATCATTTTCCCCACTCTCACTTAATAATAATAATAATAATAATAATAATAATAATAATAATAATAATAATTAAACAATAATAAATAAATAAATAATAAATAACAATAAGATATAATTTAAGATTGACATTAATAATTATAATAACAACCAATATTTTTTTTAAAAAAACACAACAATACAACAATTAAATAGTTGACAACCAATAAATTTTTTTTAAAGTATATAATAATACAACAACTAATTAACTTTTAAAAGGATTTTAAAATTGGTGCACAATAATACAACAATTAAATACTTGATTGACATGATTTGAAAATAATAAAAATAATTTAATATTGACATTAAATTTTCCAAAATAATAGTTACTTTAAATTTGATTTTATTAAATAAGAGTTACATTTTTATACTAAAATTAACTTTTTAACAATAGTACACAAATTAAATAAAACTAAGATTAAATAAGAGTTACATTTTATTTAATAAGGTATTTTAAAGATTTTTTTTTTTAAATTAAAAGGGTTTTTAATTAAAAAAAAAAAAAGGGCTGGGCGCTTGAAGAGTGCTGAACCGCTTGGATTGGCTCACCGCTTCAAGCTGTGGATATATTCCTTCAAGCCAATTTTCCCTTTCCACCCTTTTATTCATTTTTTATTTTATTTTTTCACCCCTCTAAATCCTAATCCAACTTTCCCCTTGGTCATAGGAGATGCCCTTATATATATGATAATCATATGTTAAATAAAGTTTATTACATAACTAAATATGTTATAAAAGTTGGAAAAATACTTATCTCAATCTCGTTTACTCGAACTCGTCCAACCATAATGTAAGCATATTATTATACTTAAAATGTGATGGATCACTCTTTCATATTTTAACAAGTTTTGCTTAGCTACCGTTTAACTAAAAAATGCAGAACTTTAATCTTGCAAGACTATCGAAATTTAATAAATTGTCAAATCTTGCAACTCATCGGATTCTAAAAGTACATGAAACAAATTAGTTAATTACAGGATCGCAAGTGAGTATTCTTATCTCGACAGTTAGTTTGGGATAAATTAATACAACATATCTAGCCTTTGCCGCCAACTTATCTATGTTTGAGCTATACACTCCATTCCCATGAAAGTTACAACAGAAGAGATGATAAACAAACCCATTCCATAGAGATGACGTTACCATAAAGGAACAACTCTACATGACTGATTAAAGACACAAAAAGAAAGAATAGTTACATACAATCATACCCAAATAATGAAGTAAGAGGATGCCTGCATGTTTGCCATATGCACACGAGATCTTTTCCTGTTATATTGCACAACTTTGTTATGTATTTTGTAAGTATCATGTGCTAATTTTCCGCTGTATAAGTTATCTTGTGGCCCCCAACACATTCCTGGAGAATTTTGACAGATTTGAGTACACCCATGACCTATTACCTTTACTGGCTGCGTCATTGCACCAAGGAAGATGGATCCTTTTTCGCTGAATCATGGATCGTTGCCTGGGCGGCGATTAACTTCTCCCTCAGCATGACATTGTATTCGTACAAGTTTTGGAGGTTTTTCTGAAGATCAATAATACTGGGTTCAGTGGAACTCCCAAACTCTGCAAAAAAAGGAAAGAAAAACTGTCAAATCTTGAAAGAATAGAATAGAAGTTTTGGAAGAGTTATTGGAATTGAGGTCTCAGCTTTTCATTAAAACGGCAGACATGCTCGTTTATTTTC
This sequence comes from Penstemon barbatus, assembly GCA_003313485.2. NCBI lineage: Eukaryota > Viridiplantae > Streptophyta > Magnoliopsida > Lamiales > Plantaginaceae > Penstemon > Penstemon barbatus. The sequence continues at coordinate 77,269,659 of CM064879.1, forward strand.
CATATACTTGCATTGAATTTATTGTTCAATTACCTCCCTTCTCTTGATAGAACATTGCGATGTCAAAAAAAAAAAAAAAAAAGCTGCAAATAGACTGGATTTTGATCTGGTACTTAATTTTGCATGTTTTTGGGACGAAAGTACGATTTATTAATTGCATGTGCCGTGTGTGTTAGCAGCATGAGTACAACTGACCTCCAGTTCTACTAATTTGGTAGGGGACACATGTTTGGAGGCTAATTGAAGAGAAAGTGTCAAGTGGAACTCTAATTTAAGTCCTATCACCCGTCAAAGAAAATTCAGTGCACTAAAAAAAAAGGCTCAAGTAGGAGTTTATAATGTTCAGAAACTCTTGGAGTGCAGTATTCAATCAGAAAACGTAGCCTCTATGAAGAAAGATACAAAGAAAAAGAAACAAATACCATTTGTTTAATCCATCAAACTTCGAATGATATGATGTTTGAGCAAGCAACCATCTACAAGCAAACTTGGGAAATTCTTGATGCTTCTTTTAAAAGGAATTAATTAAGTGAAGAAGATTATCTCCAAACCTTTAATAGCTACAAATGAAGGAATCTGGACCCCCTTGTGATAAGAATTTTGGATATTGGTGACTTGAAGGATGCTTGGGAAAAAAATTGTGATAATTGATTCCAAGGTTTATAATTATCTTATCGTCACCTTCGAAGAGTCCAATTTTGGATGCCATGGCATGACTATTCACAGCTTCTGAAGAATGAAAGAAGAAACCAAAGCGAGAATTGGAAGATCATGCTTTGCAAGCAAGCTTTCTTGATGGGTTTTTGTACTTCAAGTTAAGTATGGGCCAGACCTACCAAATCTTAATTAGGCTTTGATTGGCTGAGCACAAAGGGGTCAAATTTTTGGGGCAAAATATATCTGATGACAAGTAAGTATTTCAGTTCCAGTGTCAAAGTTTTCTGCCAGCCATTAGCTTCAGATTAAGTCCATATAATTTCCATATGTTTTTGATGAATTAGTAATGCCTTAATTGAAAAATTTAAGACAAATGTTCTACAAGAGTATACCCTCCATCACAAAAAACAGAAATTGGTAATAAGACATTTTCTTTAGAAGTATTTCTTTTCTTATGGTGCCCGGAGATAGATTTTAATAAACTCTCAGATTTGGAAGGAGTTAATTTTGTCTTTGTTCGAAGGACAATTTGGTATTTAGCTTTATTAATTAAAAAAACAGAAATGCCTTTCCTATTATTCTAGCACTCACCAAATGGCGGAAGTGGCGGGATATTTGCAGTATCAGTCACAGAAACTCCTTGGTTTTGGCGCACACCTTTGAGATGTGAACATAGACTAGGTTCATCCTCTTTATGTTCAACATTTTCAGGGTGCATTACTTCCTGAACATAGAGATCACAAAATATAATGAAATCTTATTCCTATCACGAAAAGCAACTTTGAGTCAAACAATTGGTCAACAAAGAAAGCTAACAAATTAAAATTCAGGTAAATATCCGCATGAACATTTTACCATAGTAACCAAAAGCCCTAAGTACCCAGGACGACCAGGCCTTAACTTCAAGAAATAAGGAATATGCAAAGCTAAGCTTTTAAGTACTCATCAATACTACCAATTTCTTACTCTAAAAATTAGGTCATAAATAAGCAGAGATAAATAATAAAGCCTAATGCACGAGGCAAACTCAGCTAACAAAAGAAATCTCAGCTTTTCTCAGGAAGAGAGAGAGAGAGATCTCAACACATACTAAGCAACTTGGCGATCATCATTTCTAGCAAAAAAATTACTTGAACCAAAATCAGCATAATATAAATGGCTCTAATTCCCAATGCATCATGATGTAAAGAAAAATCCATCAGGGTAACATATAAGAATGAATTCATCTAACTTCCTTAAGCTAGATTTAAACTTGTTTTGTGAGGGGGGTGTGACCTTATGTGGTTAAGTTCCCCTTGTCTTGCTGGCTATTCTATAACCATGTCAATTACAATGAATATGCATAAGTGAATGTCATAACAGTATGCTTAGACCACCAATCACTCTCCAAGTTAATCTTTAGGTAACCCACTTTGTTACACCTCTTACAACATTGAGCTGCCTGGCAGCCAGTTCCACGGCAATAAAATGCATTTAAGAATTCATCGAAAAAGACCATCATCTTTACCAATTATTGTTACTAAACACTTCTTATTAAATAATTCAATTTACTAACATCAAGAATAAGGGTACTTACTTGTTTCTGTATTGAAAATGATGACCGTTTTGTCAGGTCTAATGCAGGTTCAATTAAGCAAGATCTGACCTCCTGAGTTTGAAAATGCTCTGGTACAGCTTTCTGCAGTGATTCATTCATAAAATTATGGAGGTCCATCTAAACTTTTGAAGATCAAGACAAGATTATCAAGACAGTTTATCAAAGTGCTGGGACATAATCATTTCACCACCTTTTCACTTGGCAAGTTGACCTTCCTGCTAAAACTGACAGCATCCATTCTGTTCACGGGTCTTCGTTTACGTGATGACCCACTTTGATGCAATGATTTCATAATAACATCATTGCAACATGCCCCGTTCGTCGCATTTGTGTCGTTGTCATCCAACAAGGTAGACCCCCACGTGTAACTCACATATTTTCTCAACTATATAAAGATAACCAAAATCTAATTTGTTCAAAAACAGATCACAATTAGAACTTAAATAAAGGTAGTGTTTACAAAAGAGATCATTAACACAAACCAAAGTGACCAGAAGCAAGGCAACAAATCTCATAGTACAAAAATGTGTACAGTTTAGGTAAACTTACTTTCTCCCACCGATCTTGGGCTTTTTGACGATTTCTAATTTCCCTCATTATGCTATCCTCATTGCGAAGCCTCTTGATCCTGAATTCACACTGTTAATGAGAAACATTAGGAGTCAGGGAAGAAATAGAAAAAATAAACTTGGAAGTTTTATTAATCGTATCAATCCAATCACTTGAAAGTGTAGATTATCAATTGCAATTACAAGATCCGTTTCTTCCTTTCATTCCTAAACTTACTTGGATAACATTAATAGGTTTACAAGATGCCGCATATTTGGAGTTTGATTAATACATTCTTAGTTTTTCTAATTCATCTTCTGTGATTATCTTAACATACTTTTTTAGGTAAAGGCCAATAGGATATGATATGTTGTCAAAACCTCCAAAATATTTAAACATCATCACATACCATCAAAACTAATTTCTGGAAATCAAGTATATGATGATGATCCTAAGAGATCTTAAGAAGATTTTCTAAGAATTCTTGGAAAAATGATGCAATCATTTCAAGATAAAAAGTCTGGTTTTAGTTTTAAAACTTTATTCATGATACTCCAATTTGTGAAAAAGAGAATGGGGTATTGGTCCCTCGAGTACCAAGCTAATTACAAATTGGTTATTTGTGAATGGATTTTCTAAAAAGCTGCGAGGTGCGAGTCAAGAGTAGATGAAGTTAAATGTCAGAAAATATCATATGCATAAGATAGATCTGGACGTATTTACTCGTAAACCAAAAGTAATATAAATAACCATAGGTCGTAAAGTTACTAGGAATGTAAAAGACATGGAACATGAAAGTATATAAGTAAGAATGTAACGTACTTGCACCAAGAGGTAGAAAAATATTCCGATACTTGTGCAGTAAAGGCCACCCAGATCAGCAAGGAAGCTCACTGCAAGACAGGAGTATTATCCATGACAATTTAAGAAAGTATCAAGGCTCAGTTAATAACACTCCAAACAAAGCCTGGTTGGTGTGTTCAAGAAAGCAAATAAATTAATAACTGAAATAATTTAAAAAACATCTTTCGTGAAAGATGGTGGCCAAATGGTTTCTTTCTTTCCTCCATAAGGATAATTGCTTCTAAAATATCCAAAATCCAACACATCTAACTTTATATGGATGTTCACAGATGAAGTCCATTGACGGGAAAATAGCCAACAATGAACAAAGATCCCATAACCAATTTTGAATGTGGTTGCAATGCACAGGTCAAACATCAAAATTCAAAGTAGTGCAAAATAAAGATCTAACAATGCCACATCATAGCGAAAAAGCTTTGTTTCTATTTCTTTTCATTAAATCATACATCTCTAACTAATTGTCTTCTTCCACCACATTGCTGATTCCAAAAATGCGTCAATGTTTAGTATGCCACCGAAGATTTGCAACAAGATTTTGTGAGTTCTGAAGAGATCATGGATTTTGAATGCCACATCATGCAGCATTCTTTGGTGAATATATGTCAATGTAAGTTCAAGGGTCAATGTGAGAAATTACTAGTCCAGCAGCATGGACAACAACCATTAAGGGAGTTGAAGTTATAGTGGTTGCCTTAGTAGTGAGAAAGATTAAACTTTTGTATAGCATTTCGCTTTGAAAGTAAGAATCTGTTGACTTCAAAAGTAAACACTGAATATAGAGAAAAAATAGTACAAAATGACCCAATTAAGATAGAAATATATGCCAAAACAAAAATTACGAAGTACACCTCAACGTGAGAAAATCACATAGAATGGGAATTAGAGTGTTATGGTTACGGTTATTTTAGTCATTAAGAGATCTATGTTATTGTATAAATACCATGTTGGGTACTATTGAGTACAACAACATAGCACTCATTCTCCTATTCTACTTTCCTACAGGGGGGAATCCCTAAAAGCTTATTCGGTAGAGTGGCATCTATGAATGCACCAAAGTTTGTTGAGCCAATAATCTTGCTCAAGATTGACTTTATCTACATTCAAAACTTTCAAACTAAACATGTTATTTCGTGCTAGAACCTCTGAGCCTGTTACTTCTGCTCTCCTACCTCTATTAAGAAACTCCAGTGACTTACCATTTTGACAACATTGCCATAAGATTCCATGACAGATTTTAAAGGAGAAGATAATATGTTCCTATTAAAATTGCTGCGCTGCCACGACCCGCAAGCATGTAAGTTTACAGACCTGACACCATCAAGACATCCATGTGCATACATGTGGAAGTATAATATACAGACACCAACTTTTGGTAAGCTTCTATAAACAACTGTGGCGCTGTCACAAGCATGGATGTTTACATAGCTCATGCCATCAAGAAATCAACTACCTAAAGTTCAATAATTACAAGGACAGAAATCGAAAGTGGAAGTATCTTATATAGACACTAACTCTGAGAGACGAGAGATACTGAATTAGAAAATTCATTGGAAAACAATTATAGAAACATAATAAAAAGTAAAATGATATCCTAATGTATCTTCAGAAAGTTCAATTAATGTAGCCAGTAGATATGAATCATCTTCCGTGAGTATAATGATACCCATGCTGCGAGTAATATAAATACACACGAAGGTAGCATGCAAGACATAGTTTTTGTCGCAAAGAAGACATACATGCTTCAGAACTTAGAAAAAAAAAATAACGATATAACATAAATATCAGGGAATAACATGACTCACCAGGCCCTAAAATATTTTCATTGTCAATCTCGATGATATACGAAGAGAGAAAATTGACAAACAATGTAGTGTTGATCAATCCATTATTGGAGCTCTGGAGCGAGGTATGAAGTTGACTTACATCACCAAAATACGAACCAGGAAGAAACTCATTAAACAGAGGTTGGATGAGCTTCAAGTCACGTAGGTTACGGTATATACGAGGAAATAAATTGAATTTCAATATATTTGGCAATGCCCCTCTATAAGTAACTGGTCTATCATCTAAACTGCTGGCATTTTTCAGAGTTCCACTGACAAAACTCAAATGCTTCTTATGATCATGATTCTTTGCAGTAAGGTTAAACTGAAAGCCTACGGCTGTTGCTGGATTATTCGGAAGATCAACAAAGTACCACGACACATAGGCAAACTCTCGGATAAGCTGGCAATTAGAGCACTGAAGAGTTATAGTCGGTCCCATTGTGGTATTAACACAAGAATAATTCGCAAAGGTTGATAGAGGAACTATTCTATGATCAATAAAAGCTGGATTCCCCGTGACGAGAGTGCCAAGACCGCGCAAGTTTGCACAGCTCATACTTGAAATAGTAGTAATATTAAACTGAAGGTCATTCAAGAAGGATGCCAAATCAGGCGCATTTGTAGCTCTCACATTATGCACTTCAACACTTCTCTTCGAAATAATCTGATAAAGCAACCTGCAGGTGCATTGCAGTAAAAATTGATCATATTCATATACTAACTAATCAATTAATAACCTAAATTTCTTATTCATATAGTAACTACTGAATGAATAACCTAAATTTCACATTCATTTAGTAATCAACCATTTAATAACCTGAATTTCATATTCACGTAGTAATTAACCAATTAACAACCTAAAATTGTTGCGAAATCGGAGAGAGGGTTACTCACGCAGCAAACAAACCAATAAAGAGTATCCAACTAGCAATGGAGAAAGCACCGCCAAGCTCAGTTTTCCGCTTCATCACAGGTTTCTGATCCTGCAGCCAATGACGAGTAGCAAAGGAAATATCGAAACGGCTAATCCACCACCTAATTTTGAACCACGGAGATCGACCATCGCCGAGGGGAAAGAGGCGGAGGAAGAGGCAAAACCCTAGCCAGCAGAGAAGCATCACTAGCGTAGCTTCTAGAAACACCGCCTGCGATTGTGTAAACTTTTTGATCGAATCGAACGAGAATATCGTCTCAGGGAAAGCCGTCGCCGAGTCGTAGTCCACGCCGCTGCTTAGCTGCAGCGGTGGGGCCCGCTCCGAGAACAGCCAGCAGGTGTTACTGGTAGAGTTGTAGAGGAACCCAGGGTTGCAGGCGCACTGGGTTCCGTTGTACCGGAAAGCGTCCCTCGGGCATTGAAATGCTTGCATTTACTATACGGCTCCTAGTAGTATTTCCAATTACGTAGAAGCAACTGGAAAAGGAATTGATTTAGTTTCCGGAAATGAATGAACTGATTGATGGGGTTGATTTTGGAAAGAATCTTCCGGGATTTGATTGCGTGTTAGAGCAGAAATGGGAAATTCTAGCTCTCAACAACAAGAAGAGAGGTGGGTCAAATCTCAGTCTTCAATGTGAGGTTATCAAGTCTTCAATGTGAGGTTATCAAGTCTTCAATTGCACTGATCCAGATTCCAGGCTTTCCAGCACGTGATAAAGTGTTAAAAGAATATATTCTTGGTGTGTAGAGAATTTACTAATACTATGTAGAAACCAATGTATTTAAAATCGGACCGGACAGTGAACCGGTGAGCCGACTGGTTAGTGGTTTTACTGGTCGAACCGGTCGAATCACTGGTCGAACCGGATGACGTAATAATAATGTAATAAATATATTTAATTTTAAAGTATATGTAATATGCATAAAATTTAAAAATTATCATACAATTGATTAAAAATATAAAAAAAAAATTATAATATTCTACAATTAAATTATATAATATTTATCTAACTTATATCATAACGGTAATATGGTACTAATTTGTATGCTCATGTAAATATAATATGATTATATTTCTTTTTAAAAATTTAAAAGTGTAAGTTAAAAATACAACAAACTAAGATATTCATAAATTTAAAAATATGGTTATGTATAAAAGTCTAATATTCAAAGTCAAACTTGCATATTATATCGATTTGACTATTTATCCTAAAAATAATATTGAAAAGAATATTTTATAGAATAAATTTTAATAAAAAACTATTATTTGAATATTAATTTTCATTCATAATGTGTGAAATATTTATTTAAGTTAATTATCTAATTTATAAATAAATTTGGCTACAAGTTTCTATAATTTATAAATTTTAATTTGTACTAAAATTTCAAAAAAAATGGTGTAGCTTAAATGGTAAGGAAGTCATGTTTCATCCTAGAGGTTAGATGTTCAAATCCCACTTTGTACAAGAATTTCTAATTTATTTTTAATATTAAAAAAATAAAAAATAAATAAAAAAAGGAAAATCAGAACCGAACCGGTCCATACCGGTTCACCGGTTTTGGACCGGTTCAACCCGGTCCAAACTGATTTTTGGAGTTGCTGATTTTAAGGGGTAAACCGGACCGGGCCGACCTCCGGTTCGCGGTCCGGTCCGGTTTTAATAACATTGGTAGAAACATAGACGGCATATTTGTTAAAAAAAAAAAAATGGCATATTTCTTTTTCTCTCGCATTTTCTAAATGATTTTGTGTTTAAAAAAAGTGCATAAACACAGTTTTTTTTTTTTTTTTACGAAATTCTCAATTTTCTATACAACTCTTCGAAAATCAAACAAATAAATAATTTTTTTGGTTCTAAATCTAATTAGTACTTACACGAATTATGATTTGATATAATGAACATAGGCGAATCTAGTACTTGTGAGCGGGGCTAAACTAAACTATACTGAATTTTGACAATATTATTTAATATATCTTAACCGCAAATATAAAAAGAGAATTGGCATGGAGCAATGTTGAATTTGAAGTATTAACATAATTTAATTGAGAAAAAAATATCGAAGTTGTATTGACATTTTCCGTAAGATGAAAAAGAAAAGAATGATGTGGGATTTTTTATATCTGAGTTTGTAATGTATAAAAAAAATTACATCGTACTTGAACATACTATGAACCTGTTTTTTTTTAATCTTAAATTCAATATTAATTTATTTTATTACTTGTAATGTTATTATAATGTCAATGTTAATTATTTATTATTAATGTTAGTGTTCAATTTACTATTAGTATAATTATTATATATTTATTATCATTACATTAAGTGAGAGTGGAGAATTATGAGATTTAAGTAAAATGGAAAGATTGAATCATTAAAGATAACTATAAAAAGAGAAGTCTGAAGGGAAAGGGGAGTCGAGGAAAATGGGAGTCTGAGGGAAAGAGGAGTCCATACTCACTGAAGATGGCCTAAGAGTTTTATTCAATCTCAAAGCAAATATATTACAGTTGAAATATAATTACTTTATGTTCGGCCGAACCCGACGGAATAATAATTTCTCATATTCCCAAATAGAAAGTGCACCCAATCTACATGATGGATCTGGCCCCGGTCTGTTAACCTAAATGGGCTAAATTAAGTATTAAGGTCACCAGCCCAATTCCAAAGACTATCCTTAAAAGTGATTAATGGTGACCATTTTCCCTTTCTAGAAAATACAAAATAGTGAACAGAAGTATAAATAAATCCCTAATAAATATGCTCGTTAATTTTCTTTTTCGAGTTACAAATATGCTCTTTACTTAGTTATATAAAAATGCTTAATGAAAAATACTTTATTTTTAATTTGAATTGTATATATAATTGTTAAATATATATTATCGACTGTAAATAACACAAACATTGTTCATACAAAGAATAACAAATTTAAAAAATTTGGAAAATGAATTGCACAGTACATGTTAAAAAACAAGAAATGTGCTCTGCCTTTCTATGTACGAAATCATTACAAAATCTGTTACAGGAACACTATCCTTTTAACTATATAATCCTTTAATTAGTTTTGAACAAGAGTCAACAAAATGTCATCTATCTTAATTATAAAAAAAAAATAGAACTCATCCATCTTAAGATCAGGCAAAACAAAATCAATGATAAGTATAAATTTGAATCTAAGATAAGTATCAACTGCCTAAATTCATGGAGTTTGTTACAGACTTTTACATATATACGACTCATTGTTATATATTACTCAGAAAAAAAAATCCACTCATTGTTATATATAAAGCTTCCCAAATGTTTCATAATTCTTGTGCCTAACCATTAAAAGAACAAAAAAAAAAAAAAAAAAAAGGGGAAAATACCGTGCCATTCTTTTTCTCCATTAGGAAGCCTTTTACATCCATGAATCCTAACATGCAAAGTAGTAATCCAAACACACAAAACAATCTTCTGCATCATCAACAAGTTTGTAATCACTATAGCAATGCAAATTCCGAAACTGAAATTGTTTATGTTAAAGATTTTCCGCCAGGGTATCACTTTCAACCCACAGATTATGAACTCATTATTTATTATCTGAAGAAGAAAGTAAAGAATGAACCTATCCCATACAGTAAAATACATGAAGTCGATATTTACAAACACAATCCGAAAGAATTGTCAGGTTTTTTTCAATTCCTTGTTCTTTTTCTCATATTAGTTAATATTATCTTCTAGTTCATATATAGTATATCATAAGAACCAGTTTATGAAAATTACATGATTGATGATTTGGATTTCATAGTTTGATAAATATTAAATCAATCTAAATTACATAGTTTGCATTACAAATTATTGTGAACAACTTTCATGATTTTTTACCAATGAATAATATTGATTAGTATGTGTGTGTTTATAATGATTCTTTCTTGTAGATATGTTCTCCCATTTTGGAGAGAAAAAATGGTATTTCTTTACTTCAAGAGACCGCAAATACTTAAACGGATCACGTCCTAGTCGAGCGGCCAGTAATGGCTACTGGAAAGCCACCGTGGGAGATAAAGCCATACATCATAACAATAAAATAGTTGGATCAAAGAAATCGTTGGTGTTTTACGAAGGCAAACCTCCAAAAGCAAAAAAGACCAATTGGCTCATGCAAGAATATAGGGCTCATGAACCTAACACTAAAAGAAATAGTACATCTGATGCGAGGGTACAACTTAATTTATTTCTTGAAATTTTTTTTTTTTTTTTTACTTTCTTAACACATTAAATTATTAACACTTTTTATTTTTGCAGCTCGATGATTGGGTTTTGTGCCGAATTTACAAAAGAGATGGCCATAAAGATAAGGATGGTGATCTCGATCGACAACCAAATGAAAATTCTCCAACAATTGGAGAAAATCTTGCAACCATAGCTTGCGATTATGAAGAAAATCTTGCAACCGCCATGACTTGCGATTACGAAGAAAATCTTGCAACCATGCAAAAAGATAAGGATGGCGATCTTGATCCACAACCCAATGAAAATCCTAAGGCATGCGATTATGAAGAAAATCTTGCAACCGCCATGACTTGCGATTACGAAGAAAATCTTGCAACCATACAAAAAGATAAGGATGGCGATCTTGATCAACAACCCAATGAAAATTCTCCAGCAACTGATAAGGCATGCGATTATGAAGAAAATCTTGCAACCATGGCTTGCGATTACATTGGCATGGGACAGTCAAATGGGCTTATGAAAAGGTTGGGAGTTGATCTTACTCAAACTTCTCCACCAATTTTTCCGAGTCTTGCAATTTGTAATGAAGATAATCATGCAACCATGGCTTGCGATAATATTGACATCACACAATCAAATGATGAGGGGCTTATGGATGGGTCGAGTATTTGGGAAAATTCGATCATACCATCGGTTTATTCAATGGAGAATGGTTTCAAGAAAAATGATTTACTGGAGGATTGGGATTTTTGGCAAGATGCATGGGTTCCATGCGACTGGTAACGGAGAATTAATTGATGCTGCACAATTAGAGCCCTCAAGCAATGTGGTCTCATATATAGATTTCAATGACCCTATTTTTGATGATATATTTGTTGATCAGTTGCTAGTTACATGATGATTTATAAAAACTTTAGTTAGGTAATATCTTTAGTTCTTGTTTCTGTGATTCGGGAGTTGTAAGGTTTGTAATCTGAATTCTTACATTTTTAATTAAAATCCATTTTTAGTTTATATTTTATGCTTAAATTTTTTTGATTTACCCACTTTGGCATTTTTATGTGTGATTGCATGGATGATATGGTTCGCTTCATAATTTTACTACCTTAAAATGGTTTGGTAGTTTAAGAAAAAGAAATCACATTCACATACTTGAAGTTCATTTATTGAGTTTCCCACTTAATAATTAAGAGAAAAATCTAAAATGTTTGAAGAAGAATTAATGAAATTTAGAATGTTAATGCAATTCAACGAAAGTTAGAGTTAAGAGAAAAATGAGTCGTAAATAGAAGAAAAGCATAACTAAAAGACAGGGGAGGGATTGGAAACATAAATTAACTATTGTTATAAAAAATTAATGTCCCAATAATATAAACTCTATTAGTCGGGCTAACTTAAGCATGACACAAATTTAAATTAAAAAAAATAAATCGTTGATCGTAAACTCATACAAATCTAGAAGTTTGGAGGATGAGCAAATTATACACAAATTTGGTCTTTAAAAATATTTCTACGTGTACAAGCTTGAACCGAGTATTAAATTTCTTAATATGTCTACAACTTTTTTTTAAAAAATTTAGCTAATTGAGTTAAGTATCAAAGAAGCTTCAAAGGTTGGAAGATGAAAAATATCCAATAAGGCAACTTCCATTGTCTTTGGGAGACTGCAGGCAGTGACAATATGCATGAGTTCGAAATCAATGTACCATTTCTTAAAGAAATTTAGCTATAAGCAATTAATTGCACTATATAGTAATGGTGTAATCAATGTACCATTTAAAAAATTATTATAGTCAATTGTATTTTAAATGTTTTACTTTGCCTTTTTTATTAAGTGATGAAATGTTATTTTTATTAAATGTTAATATTTTTAATTGTGTAAAACATGAGCTTCTAATTATTAGTTATAAAAATTTGTGGGTGATCTTATAATTTTACTTAGCGATGGGAAAGGTGTGAAGTTGAAACGACGATTTCAACAAATTAATTCAACATGATCTGTCATCAATTAGAGAGTTTTGGTTTGATATGTACAAAATGCGGTGTTTTCTCCAAAGTTATTGGCAATTTAACTTTTCCTCTCTTGTAATTTGAAAATGAGCATTTTATTTCCTGTAAAAAATTTAAAGAAACTAGTTACCCATTTAAGCCCGAGAGTGTAATTTACTTGTCGAGATTGAGAATAAACATGAAAAATATTTTATAATATAGGGGGGGGGGGGTAAATTACCACATTTTTCATAACACAGGGGATAAACCGCCACATAATCGTAATAAAAGGGGATAAGTGGCCCCCTATAAAATTGTCAGGGAGGCGTTGTGAAACTTTTATAAAATTACAAGGGGTAAAGTGTTCTTTTTCAAATCACATGGAGATAAATTGAACATTATGCATTTTATAGGGTGTAAATTGCCAGTAACTTCGAAGAAAAATTGGTCTGGGCACCAAAGTTGCAATGAAAATCTATCATGTGATACCAAATTTGTATTTTCATGTCCAATGGTACCAAAATTGCAAGATGATCTGTCATGTGGTTAAAAAAAAACACACTTTTTCCCATTAAAGGTTTGATTTCTGATTTCCAAGAGTTTTAATTCATTTCGAGGCACGTCGAGCATATTATATGAGAGTCTGTCCAAACATAGATAAAAACTTTGTGTCGGGGTTTGGAGGATAAGAGTAGATCATAGTTGTCAAAATAATAATTTTATAGGTGTTAAAAATAGATGACATATGTCGATTCAATAACTTTATAGAGTCAAATAGGTTTTGATAGCTCTCGACCAGACTCGAAACCTCAAGTTTGGGCTTGGGCTTGACTTGTCCAAAACCATTTCCAAATGGGCTTTGGCCTAATTGGATGAGCCTAGATCAAGGCAGGCCATTTCGAAAATATACCCTATTTAATGTGTTCAGACCCTAGACCTAATCGAAAGTCCTTCAATATGCGTCACATATTAATACGGAAATTTCTCTAAACAAAAATTTGAATATAAGTTGCCACTTTAAAGGTATTAATCCCTTCCGATAAACTAATCATGTTGATATAAGAATTAGTTACTTAAACATAAGAAACCAAATTATCTTTTCAGATACAATCAAATATTTCTAAACTTTAGCAAATAAGGTTATATAGATCCCCTAAATTCAAAACTAATCATGTTGATATAAGAATTAGTTACTTAAACATAAGAAACCAAATTATCTTTTCAGATACAATCAAATATTTCTAAACTTTAGCAAATAAGGTTATATAGATCCCCTAAATTCAAAACATGTAAATTATAATTTAAACCCTACACCTTCATATTGAAAACTTATGCGCAATCTCTCCATTAGTAGTAACACTGATTTTTCTTTTTTTAAAAATATATCTCCTCGATAAGAAACTCACACTCAAAGTTATGAATGAAAAGAATTTTCAAAATAACCCAATTTTAGCATCTGATCTAAATCGTGTATTTTTAACGCACAAATTTGTCAATTGTTTATGTGTGTGTGTGAATATATATAAATTAAAAGGCCCTAGTCATTTTACAATTATGAAGAAATCAAATATATATTTATCTTTCAAATTTAAGATTAATTTTTTGTCTTTTCAATAACTAAATCGCACTCAGATAAGTCTTATCCAAACTCAACATGAGTACAACACAGGCCTTTATATATGCGTACAATATTTATATTTTTTTATTACTAAGTTATAAAAGCACTTTCTTACAAGTTAGAACAATGTAAAAGTTGAAAAATTATCAAAGGTAAATTGTCCAAAAATCTTTAAGTATTTATGATAATAGAAGTTTAACAATTTTTTCGTTAGGATTGAAAATCAAATAAACCTACTTGATATTTGGCTCGAATATATAATGTTATTTGAGTTCAATATATTATACATATCTAACAAGTTTAAAAAATATTTTTTGTTTGACTTTTTAGCTCGACTCGATAAACTAAAAAGTAGAAAGATATACTCAAAAGTATCAATCTATTCGAACTCGTTGAGTTCGGTTCGTCGCATTAATCAAACAAGCTTGAACATCATTTTCCGTTCGATAACTTTTAAAGCTCTGTTCGAACTCGACTCGATAAGCCAAAAATTGATATTGATATAATACATGTAAAATATCAAGATACTCAATACTTAGTTTGAGCTCGTTCGTTAAAAACTCGTTTGAGCTCGACTCGTTTAACAATCAAATCAAACTCAAATACAAAATTTCAAACTCGATAAAGTTTCGCTTCGATTACATTCCACTTGAAGTCTTGAAGGCTTGAGGCCCTACTTGGGTATTGGGCTGAGTTGGGCAGTTATGATTCGACTGAATTGGCCCAGCCCAAACCAAGCCAAACCCATTGATAAGGCCTGATCGACAGTCGAAACAAAACCATTGCAGCCTATACATGGAATGTACTGATATATCAAGACTCTCTAAATCTGCTAATCAGGTTTGTCAATTGGTCGGGTTTAGATCGGATAGTCACAACTTGAATTTGGTTTTATTTATGTCTATTCATATCCTGGTCGGATCCGTATCTTACTCGAATGTAAATTTTCCGAGTTCAACATATCTTGGCTATCACGATCAGATTTCAGATCTTTTAAAAATCTAATAAAATTTCAACTTTTCTAGTTTACACTAGTATTTTTTCTAAAATAAAATTTTGTAACTTACGATTTTTTAACATTCATAGTTTAGATGGAAATATGCATAAAAAATAAACTATGTATGAATTATTAACTAATATTTTCCTAAACTGATTGTACAATATTATTAATGTTACTTATTTAAATTAAACATTCTATAAATACTAGAATACGAATCTTTATAATCTGATCAATTGAATCTTTAATCGGATAAAAATCTTAATAAATTCGACCATATAGTATGAATTTGGATTCAATTTCGCACCATTGACAGTCTCATTGCTAATATATCACTTAAGTTTTTTACTTTTTGGTGTCACTTATTTTCTATTAGTACGATTTCAATACATTATCTCGACCAACTAGATATTTATTAGAGGACAATATTGTATTGAAGTCAGGAGGATCAACCCAAAGTTAAAATAAAATTAAGTGATAATAGAATTAAAAACATATGATATTGAATATTAGAGGACAATATTTATTATGCATATAATTAAAATTAAAATTTGGTGAAAGGAACATGACTAAATATTTGTTCAGAATAGTCACAAAACTATCTTTGAAAAAGTACCAAAGTTACAAGACCATTTTTTTAAAGGGATTATTGTATATTTTGTGTCACAACTATAATTCGATGACGTTTCCATCATGTATTTTTTTGGATTGGTATATTTGGTGTCACAAGTTCAACATTGATAATAATTTTGGTGTCAATTAAGGTTCAATATCAAAATTGGCACGAAGTCCCCTACTTAAGGACCAATTTTCATGTCACGTGGCCTGCAAGTGGTATTTCAAAAATATTGACAATGATGTTAAAGTTATAGCACCAAATATTTTATGCTGAAAAATACGAGATAGAAACGTCATCGAACACTGTGACAAAAAAATGCAATAATCCCCATATTAATGTTCATTATGAAGCTATTTCTTATTAATATCAAGTAGTTTCTTCCTTTACATTTAAAAAGAAGAATGTTACTCTTTAATTTTTCCTAACACATAGTATTTCTAAACAGATATAGCAAACTGAAAAATATATAATATAATCATTGGCCTAATCAATAATCTTTACATGGATTTCTCACATAATACACGTGATTTTTTTTCTCCTAAAAACCAATATATAAAATAATTAAAATAATTTCATTTTGTAACATAAGTTAATTTTAGATTTAGTTTCAATAAATTTCCACTAAATAAACTAGAAAGGGCTTTCTCCAAGTGGGCTCCACGCGCCACCCCACCGAACGATAAATATCATATCACAGTGCCTGTTTCGAGCTTGGACCCTGAGCTTGGGTTATTGTACTTTCTCATTATTATATTTACACATTATATAATCCTTATTTGCACATCATTCTATATTTACTCTCTCTTCTTCTTTTTCTCTCTAAAATTTCTCTTTTCTATCGCAAAAAAAAAAAAAAACGCAGAGTTTCTGCCCTCACTTCGATTCCCCTAATTTCGGTTTATGAGGTAGATAAATTCCATGAAAATATATTGCATGAATTTAATCTCATTTTTGTGTTTTTATTTGGTTTCAATTCAGATCTGCAATTTTACTGTTTTCTGTGGATGTATATTATGTATATTTAATTCACTTGTTGAATCTGTTGTTCGGATATGAAAGCTGAGATCTTTTCCTTTAATTTGATTAATTATTAATCTCTCGTGTTTTTCTTGATGCAGCTCGAAGGAGAGACCCACTCTAGGGTAAGTTTCTTGAAAACTTTTTGTAAGAAACATTCCAAGGAAATATTCGTTAATAATTGTTACATTTTCTCAAAAAAATTATCATATTTTCCTCCCAAATTAAGGCTATTGTACCTGTTTATTTGTCACCATCTCAAAAAGAAATAAAAAAATTTAATGCTATACAACTAACTCTCAATTAGGCATTTGTTTAAGACAGTTTGAGAAAGTTTCTCTTTTTGAGTTATGGTTCTATAATAAATTGTGGTACACACGTATAGGGTCGTAGTTGGTTTCAATTTAGATGATGTTATGTTACTTTGTTGATTTCTGAATGAGTCTTGCAGTAATCAAGTCCGACCTTGCTGTTTTTTACATGAGTCGGTTTCATTGCTGAACATGCTTTCTCAGCTTCATGGTATTTTCTTAACAGTGGCACGCGGATTAAGACCCGCAAACGGAATATTGCTGCACCCCTGGACCCTGAGGCATTCTCGGATGCAGTGGTCCAAATTTACTTGGATAATGCTGGTGATCTGGTATTTCTCTCTCTTTTTCATTTATTATATTTTTAATTGCCTTTTGCTGGATGCATATTCATGACGGGGCACTTTTAGGTTTTCTTATCCACAAGAATGGGGGTGGATGCCCTATGTTTTAGGTTATAACTGATGTAAGTGTTTTCATTGCAGGAACTTATCGCTAAGAGCCTTGAATCTTCAGACCTGAATTTCTCAAGATACGGTGACACTTTTTTCGAGGCACGTTATCAAACTTTTTTGACTTACTATTACTAAATTTTGTGAATGATGTGTTATATGAAGTGGGTGGAACTTTAATTTTTTATTCTGTTTGCACATGTCAGCCTGCCATGCTTAGGGACACTTCAGAGTCAGCATTCTTGTTGCAAAAGGATATTGATTATCTTTGTGTTACCTATTGTTCAGTATTTGTCACTTGTCAATTATTGGGAAAACATTACATAGTTGTGAAAATGTTTATAGAATGAAAGAGGCAAAATCCACCCCCCTGTGGGATAGAAATGACTGATAGTACTGACTTTCACTAGACAAGACATTTAATAGTAGAAACTTCTTTATACTTTTGCTTTGGGAAAAAGAATTGAGCTTGCTTTGATGTTTGTTATCTTGTTCACAGTGGTATCCCCCTAATACTTGCTTTTGTGGGTTGAACTAATGTATTGCATGAATACAGTGTTATCTTGTTCACAGTGGTATCCCCCTAAGACTATTTGAGATATTGTTTAATTGGTGAGCAATGTTGGTGTTTGAAAAAGATTTTAGGAAAAAACTTTAGTTTGGAACGAAATGTACGATTAAGTTTGATTGGAATGAAAGCCTAGTTTGAAAATTTAGTTTTTTTTTTAAAATAATTAGAAAGACGAAAATATACATATTAGTTTACTTGAAATGATAAAATTGCCCTCATGAGCATATCACATGTTATCGGAATCGCCTTGGACCACTTGATAAGGACTAAAGTGAACAAATAATTCATAGTAGGGACTAAAGTTGGAAAAAAAAACATAAGAGGGACCACTCTGTAAAAAGTTAATAATAAGAGGGATCAAAAGTGATGTTTACCCGTGGTCTTCACAGGGGCTCGTACTCAACCTGGCACAGTCAAACCTGATGAGGGGGATCACCATCCATACTCTATAATTGAGTGTGAGCCTAAGAGGGATCTTATTTTGCCATCTGTGATATATATACAGAAGATATTGAGGAGGAGGCCTTTTCTCATCAAGAATCTTGAAAATGTTATGCGAAGGTTTTTGCAATCTTTGGAACTTTTCGAAGATGATGAAAGGAAGAAGCTTGCAATTTTCACCGCACTTGCTTTTTCCCAGAAGTTGTCTGGTCTCCCGCCGGAGACTGTTTTCCAGCCACTGCTTAAAGATAACCTTGTTGCCAAAGGGATAGTTCTCGCGTTCATTACTGACTTCTTCAAAGAATACCTGGTTGATAATAGCCTTGACGACCTGATTTCGGTCCTGAAGCGGGGCAAGATGGAGGACAATCTTCTGGAGTTTTTCCCGCCTACGAAGCGGACACCTGAAGATTTATCTGAGCATTTTAAGTAAGTAATTTTACTTTACCCCCTTTGTTTCTTATGTTTATTGCCTAAATGAGTTTTTCAATCCCGTGATTGTTTATTTATATATTCTTTGTTATATTACAAATTTGTTCTGTATTTTCATGTTACATAAACTAAGGTGTTAGATAATGCAAAGAATTCTAAAATCCTTGCCAATTCGTATTTGGTTTGATTGGGGCTTTTGGGGCATTTTTAAAAGCAGACATCTATTCGGCCTTCTGCAGGTTAATATGGCATGTCTCCATGATCCAGATCAACTTTATTTTTAGTTTCCTATGATGAGAAGATCAAAATAAATCCTGAAGTCTATGAAGTTATTCTAGAGCTTGTTTAACAGTCCTTTTTTATGGGTTATTTTCGAACTTGGGTCACCACTCTGGGGGTACTAATCCCTTCCACTGGATCAATCACATAGTATTTTCGAGTCCTTTTGGATGCATGCGTTATACGGGTTATTTGTTTGGACTTGTATTACTTGATAGAAGCTGAACGCCAAGTTTGTTTATGGCATGTTAACATTTGAATATAATTGCATATTACATTATTATAATAAAGTGAAAGCAGTTCACTTGAATCCTATACCACTCTCCTGGTCTAGAGTTTCTGAAAATCTTCTTTGATGCAGTTCAATATTTTTTATTTTGGCTCATTTGTGATTATTAAATTTGATTCTCAGCAAGGAAGGGCTCGTACAATTGGTTGAGTACAATGAGAAGAAATTATTTGAGGTGAGGCTCAAGGACATGAAATCTGCACTCACAAGCCAGTTAGCTGAGGAAGTTGACGTATCTGAAATTATCGAAACTGTCAAACAACATGTGAAAGATGCCAAATTTCCGGATATTGAGGTTGTCCGGATCCTATGGGATGTCATGATGGATGCTGTGCAATGGTCTGGCAAGAATCAGCAGCAAAATGCTAATTCAGTGTTACGTCAGGTATGGCCTCATTTTCTGAATGTGCTAGATATGCACTCAAATCCTGGTTAAAACTTGAGTGTGTCAATTAGCACGAGCACAATTTTGGTATTCGACTGCCTAATGGCTTGTCTATTGGGCTCCAATATTTTGGTATTTTGCATGGTTTAAGCATGAAACATCTTTATTATCATTATGTCGAATGGTTCTTCTCATTCATTATGACCATCATAATGAGATAACTTCTTTTTTTATCATTGATTCTAAGTTTTATGTCTTAAACATGATCGCTGATTTTCTGTTTAAAAATAACTGATTAGGAACTTTGCCGTATTTGTTTCATTTATTAGGTAAAAACATGGGCAAAGTTGCTGAATGTCTTCTGCAACACTGGAAAGCTCGAACTTGAACTTATGTACAAAGTTCAGATCCAGTGCTATGAAGATGCAAAACTGATGAAGTTGTTTCCCGAGATTATTAGATCACTTTATGATCAAGAGGTTCTTGCAGAAGACACCATTCTTCACTGGTTCCGGAAAGGAACACTCCTCAAGGGAAGGTATGTAATGTAACCATCACACATTACATTATTACAAAAATCTCTCAAAAATTGGCACTAAAAATTGCTGTTTTTTGTCACAGGCAAGCCTTTGTGAAGGCACTGGAGCCATTTGTGAAATGGCTAGAGGAGGCGGAGGAAGAAGAATAAGTTGACCCTGAGTTTATTTAGTGCCCATTTGCATTTTTTACTTTCTTGGATGGATTATCAACTCGTTTATTGTTGTGTTCTCTTTTTGGAAAAATGCTATTCGGATTTCACATGAATATTGTTGTTTTTATTTAGAGTATTATTAATGAATATTTTCAATTAGACTTATTTTCTACCTTTACACACTAGCTTTTGCTCGTGTTGATATCTATGTCGAAAAATGCTTTTTCTTGATTAGGATCAGTGAGGAGCAACATGTATCACTGGAATGGTTTGGGTTTGTCAAAATTTACCTGTGTAGGATTTGATTTTGATGAATTCATGTTATGCAATTGTCTCAACCCAACTCCCTAATTCATATGTTTATAGGTTTGTAAATGAGTACAGTTGAACATTACAACATCCAAGTCTGTTAAGTATTTTCGTCGATTTATTTTGCGATGGAGCAGTATATCAGTCGAGTTTGAATAGAGTTCGAAGAGCTTGAAAATGTACATGTTATGTACATATATAGAATTGAATTTGGAGTTGCTTCAAAAGATTTTGAACGAATAAATTCTTATATATGATTTGTTATAATTTTTATGAAATGAGTTTAAATGAACTATTTCAGAAAAAAATCCAATGTGTGGGAACAATTTTTACTACTTCGCTTACCTCGACAAGATCTTGGAACTGATTTACTGAACATGTGAACTCGGGTGCCGGTAGAATCAGTCAATTTATTTTCCTCTTTCAAATGTCAAGTAAATCAAAATGATTCTATTACTCTTTTCTGCCATTATTGCATGGACAACAAAATGTACGTTTGTATAAGAACAAAGCAGATGAATGGCTAGAAATTGATTGACGGAAAGGACCAATTGAGTAAGGGCCAAAATTTCAACGTTGAAATCAATTTACTTTTAGATTGTGAGTTAATGATAATTTGCCCCATGTTATTTACATAATGTTCAGTTTATTTCTATGTGATTTGAAAAAAAACACTATATATCTTCTGGTAATCTTATAAAAGTTTCACACCGCCTTTCCGACATTTTTGCCCCATGTTATTTACATAATGTTCAGTTTATTTCTATGTGATTTGAAAAAAAAAACACTATATATCTTCTTGTAATCTTATAAAAGTTTCACACCGCCTTTTCGACATTTTTTAATTTAAAAAAAATACAAAAAACTACCCCTCTTATATTATTTTATGATAAATATGATATTTTATCCCCCTGTATTACGATAAATGTGACAACTTACCCTTTGTTATTTGTTGTTATGAGCAACCCCCCACCCCTCCATGTTATAAAAATATATAGCATGCTCACTCTTCGACTGAAGGAACTACTCGATCTTTCAAATTTTTCACATGAGGTCAAATGCTCTTTTTCAAATTACATAGGGGTAAATTGAACATTCTACATGGGTAAATTGGCATTAGCTCTCTAGATTGTATATGCCTCGTCTTAATCTAAGGTTGAGCCTGAGTTATGATCAGTCATATACAGGTTGCAAAAAGCCAGAACTAGGATGTATTGCTTAAATTAGTAATTTGCACAAACAATGATGTAAATGAATTGAGTGGAGCAAAGGTCCAAAAAAATTTCCTATTTGGGAAAGGGAACTAAGTAAGAAGGACAAGTTTTACTATCTATAGATCATACGTTTGATCTATCAATACAAGCAAGTTAAAAGGAAATAGTGCACTGAATCATGAACCATCTTGACCACAATTATTATCAACATAAACACAAATGAAACAATTCCAAGAATCAAAAAACATTAATTATAAAAGCAAGAAAAATCGAGAGTTGGATACTGCAAAAATTCAATTCTATCAACAACAGAGACAGACAGAAAGCTAGATAGACATAGTAGAGAGGATAATCCCCCGACACTAATATTAGCCGGGTCGAAGCTCTCCAATCCTCAAGAAATAAATTGTCCTAAATCTTTCAATACTTAGGTACTTCCCCCTTCTTAAAGGAAGGAGAATAGAAAACAAAAACAAGATATCAAACTATAAATTCAATTATGTTATATTTGAACTTTTATTTCCTACCTTTCTTCTTCTCTCCTGCAGCTTTCTCGTCTTCTTCATCCGGAACAAACCTTGGCAATGTCAAAAGTGTGTTCAACCGGGAAACTCCTTCAAGTGCAGACCACTCTTTTCCAACTTCAACATTCATTTGTTCGTTATCCGAGGCTTCTTCATTAGTCTCCGAAGCTTCTTCTTCATTCTCTTCTTCTCCAACTGCTTCACCGCCGGTTCTCACCGTGCCAGACCGGTCCAATCCGGTCAGACCGGTAAGATCATCATCCGTTTCAGACGAGGGGACGTTTTCTTTGGATTTGACAGTAGAAGCAGTAGTCGACTCATTTGAGTCGAGGAAGAGGCAAACAACAGCACAGTCATCGACTTTAGAAGTCGGGTACTTGGTCCTCCAAGCTCGGACTGCTGAGTCAACTAGTGTTCGAGCTGCATATGAACGACTTGGGCAAGAACTCACAATGTCTACCACTTCCTTGTTCGTGAGGACATCCCAAATCTTTTAACAAATACAAAACTCGAATGAGAATGTTTTAAGATAGAAGAGCCATATGCAAAAAATAATCCCCTTTTTGTTTCCTAATTGGCAAAAAAAACCTGTGTACTTTTTTAGTAAGCAAAATACCCCATTTGAAACTCCTTCATAAATCAATAGGGCGGTTATAGTCAATTTTTTAAGTAAACAGGGGGTGATTGCCAATTTTCAAAGTTAACAGGTGGATGATTATCAATTTTTTAAGTGAATAGGGTTTTTTTGTTAATGAAAGATTGCACAAGGTGGTTTTTTTAATAAAAAACACGGGAGTTTTGCCAGTTAGGCAAAGCATATAGGGGGTATTTCTTAATTTCACTCTAAAATAGATTAAGGCAATCATAATTACTAATATTTGGTTTTATACCCCATCAGTTGCCAATACTATGAACTCATCTTGATCGGTGATGCGTCTATAGGAAATTTCAGGCACGGAGATAAGACCAAAATCCTTGAGACAGAAATCTCCAAATGCACGAGCCATAGCGAGGCCAGGAGAGTCGTTGTGTGGCAGCCAAACTCTTGCAACTTCTGGTTCATCCTGGAGGGCAAAAACACGGCCTTTACATTTGCGAATCCTTTCTTCTTCAGCTGTAAGATAAGGTTGGAACTAAGAAAGTGAAGAGATGTATCAAGTATCAAAAACCAAACTGATAAGTTGTGAAAAGCGTAGCGGAAAAACAACAGTGACTTCACAAAAGAGCTACATGCAAAAATACCCCATGATCATTGCCTAATTAGCAAAAAGAAACCCTTTGTTCTTTTTTATTAGCAAACCATTTGAAATTCTTCATAAATCATAGGGAGGTTATTGCCAATTTTTTAAGTGAACAAAGGGGCTATTGCCAATTTTGAAAGTTAACAGGGGGATTATTATCATTTTTTAAGTGAAAGGTGTCTTTTCGCATCTTTTAGTGGTGTATAATTGTCATTTTGGCTTGGGAGGGTTTTTTTCTCTAATTAAAAATAGCAAAAGGGGGGGGGGGGGGGGTGTTGAAAATAGAATAACAAAGGGGTTTTTTCCAGTTTAAAAAGAAGATTTTTTTTTGCTAATTAGGCAAAGCATAGGGATATTTTTGCATTTCACTCCTTCACAAAATTCTTATGGGAAAACAAATACTGGGTGCATCGGTAAAACCTTCACAGATAACCAACCAAAATTAGCTCCCTACTTAGATTGATGATGAGAGTTTCATTAGAAACTCAATCTCAGTCCAAGTGTATTTGCCAAGTCTTACATCCAAACACAAAATAAGTGTACCGCGCTTGACTTGTTTGTAAATGATTCTGGTTGCCTAACCAGATTGAACTAGAATTACTAACGTAATGATTGTGCATGTACGCTTTCCTAAACAAGTGGTTGAAATTCGACAATATATAAAAATTGATCGTGATACAAATCAAGAAACCTATCCCTAGAAATTACTTTCATTTCTTCTCGTGTAAATCATTATTCATTATATTATGTTCTATATATTGCTATTTACTTGATAAAAGAGAGAGAGAGAGACAGACAGACAGACAGGTACCTGGAAGATTAGGTTTCAAATCCACAGTCAACTGGACTGCAGTGAGCAAATTACTTCCATCTCTTGTACCAAGTATAGCTCTCGAGTCCCCAACATTTCCAATTACAAGATCCTGACCCTAAAGAAGATGGTCAAAGTGCTATTAAGTACATTGCAACAAAACCAAGCACCACTTAACTTTTTAACTTAATAAAAGTATTAACAAACCTGTTTAATCAAAGTCACAGCTGTTGTGCCACTGCAGAAGCAATCGATATTTGCATACATTCTCAACTCGCGGTCCATGACTTTATAAGCCTTCAAAAAGGACTCCTTTAGAGTCTGATAAAAAACCTCTGGATTCTTTCCGGATTCTTCGGTATCAACGGAAGCTCTAGGTTCCTCATCAGTAGTTAACAAGGAAGCATCTTCTGAGCACACACTCCCAGTAGTATTTAAGCTCACCTCCCTACGAAGCTCATCACTCTTTACATTAACTTCCCAGTGTGAACTCAGTTTCAGAGGAAGAGAATCTCTGACTCGTTTAGCAACCATATGACCGTAAGGTCCATGTCCATCAAATACTCCACAGAAAACCGTGTCTGTTCTCGAACCAAAGTTCTGGATATTCCAAAATCACAAAGAATCACCAAAATGGTTTAGATAATAGCAATGAAGCTTAAGGGAGTGTTTGGATTGAGATAATTTTATAAATTACATGAGCTAGCTTAGGAGTCAAAGACCCAAAGTTGAAGAAATTACGAACACTCTTCTCCAGAAACATGGATCACACAGCTACTACAGCTTAAGCAGCACTAAATTTATTTAGAAACTTCTTAACACCTGACAGCATATCCTTCTTCATCAACATGAAAAAGAGAGAAATGCAAAAATACCTCCTATGCTTTGCCTAATTATCAAAAATTCCCCGGTGTTATTTTTATAACCAGAAATGTGTTCATTTTTATTAGCAAAAGACCCCCCAAGCCAAAATGACAGTACACTCCCACAAAAGATGCAAAAACACCCCCATCTACTTAAAAAATTGACAATAACCTCCTTTTGATTTATGAAGGAATATCAAATGGGGTTTCTTGCTAATAAAAAAAGAACAAAGGTTTTTTTTTTACCAATATCACAAAGCACAAGGGGTATTTTCATCTCACATGAAAAATGTTACAAAGATTTTCAACATCCTAAGGTGACTAATACATTTTTGTACAAGTCATCTCCATAAGATATAGATCACAACCTTAGTTTTGCGGCAAATAAATTGGCAAACGGCAAGTAAAAGTTATTACCAACATTATCAAAAAGTTATTTACATTCAAGACTTAATATATAATTAACATAAGGATGAAGAAACAAACCTCCCAAACAATCATAGCATCTTGATTGGTCCCTTTCTTTCCTTGCTGGGTAAAGAGAGAAGCAGTGTCACTCGATCCATTCAAGAACATTCGCCCAGGGACCCTATGCAATTGTTCCTCCTTCCTATAGTCGAAGGATGAATTTCTCGACCCTAATCTCCTTCTCGAGCCCTTTTTCTTTCTGACTCCCAGAGGGGAACCAGGCAGAGGGCTCCTGCTTTCAGAGGACAAGCAGGACCCCATTCTTAGGGCCCTGATTATGTTAAGTATGCACTCCAGACCAACTACACAGTCGCACCCCCTATTTTCTGTATGTGGATCCGTCACAAAAGCCCGATAACAAGATCCCCTTAAAGGGTGTATCAGTTCTCCCAAATCCTATACTCAACCAAGATAACCCATAACTTGATTGAAGTATGAAAAAATCACTAACAATTGAAGTATCAACAACCCTTTTGAATTCATCAATAATTCACATAGTTCACCCTCCTAAATGGAAAATTTCAGCCTTCAAATCACAAAAGGTAAACAAGAATAAGCTTCCAACCTGCAAAAGAAATGAACTTTTAACTACCCTTATCCTTAATAGGGCCACCATATAAAGAATACATATATGTAAAAAACAATTACAGTAATCCA
Source organism: Penstemon barbatus (assembly GCA_003313485.2). Lineage (NCBI taxonomy): Eukaryota > Viridiplantae > Streptophyta > Magnoliopsida > Lamiales > Plantaginaceae > Penstemon > Penstemon barbatus. The sequence continues at coordinate 77,296,475 of CM064879.1, forward strand.
CACTAAATACGCTCTTATCCATTACCCCTACTTTTGAACAATATAATTATAACAATAATAAGGATGGTATCCAAAAAGGTAAAAACTTTAGCACTAAGGACCCAGAAAGAGCAGATCTATGAGAACAAAATGCCCTTTTCAAAATAATTCTTTCTATTACTGAAACGCACTTAAACTGACTGAAGAAAAGCCAATATCAGGAAAATGAACCAAACTCAAGATCAATCAACAACTCTAAAAACCCACTTACCAGAAGCCTCACAAATCCAGAATCTGCAACAAATTCCAAGTAACTAGCCAAAAAAATTGAATCTTGGAACCCAGCAAATCAAAGCCAAATAAGCTTATTAATTGAACCCTGGAATTAGTACAACAGCAAGCTCTGTTTTTCTATACAGAAACAATAGGTCAAGATTAAAATAGAGAAAAACAAGGGGGTCTTGACACGGGGGATGAATGAGGAATTAAATAGTAACAAATTGTGGAGAAATAGAAATTGGGGTCGCAAGAAAACCGCCGATGAGACTTTTTATTGCAGAGAAAACGTACAATTGACAGAGAGAAAAAAGGGGACGAAAGAAAGCTTGGCCAGTGTGTGAGAGTGTGTGAAGTGTGGACGTCCTAGACCGTGGATGTCATTCTCAGCATCCACAATTTATGCATAACTGCTTCTGGAGCTCAATTATATAGTTTTAATTGAGATTTTATGATAATATTGGTAATAATAATATTTGTGAAGAATAAAAAGTGTGTTATTAATTTATTTGTGGATTACAATAAGAAGGAAAGAAGATGGATATATATAAGATTAATGTGGGTAACTGATAAGGACAATATAACTGATATAATTGCATAATCAATAGATATATCTTTTATTTATGATTCTAATAAGATAACTATTATATCAAATTATACTAGTACAATTCACATATTTTACATAGCACAAGTTTTTACCTTAAATTTGAGTGGGATTTTAGGTAAAAGGTTAAAAGTTTTAAATTTTTAGAGATGTAAATTGTGGTGGAGAGTTATTGGTGTAAATTAATACTTTGTGTGAAAGAATATTTATGGAAAAAAATTATTGTTTAATGATGGTGTTATTTTGTGAAATCCGGAAAATATAAATATAACCTTTTTTTTTAGAAAAGATGAATAGAACAGGGAGTGTTAAATTACTAAATTAAATTAGTTAAGGATTCGAGAATGATTAGGTATTAGTTATTTTACTTCACTTTTTTTGTGTTTCCCTATGTAGTCATATTTGTCAAGTGGGGGACCTGGATATTGTGTATCTAAATAATTCACCTTTTTTATTTGAATAATAAAAATGACATACACTTTTTTTGTTTTTGTTATTTTAGAATCAAATGGCATCCACTTTTAGTCAAAGAAATCATTGTGAAGGAAACCCAGAAAATTATAGAATAAAGATTGCCACAAAAAATATTTATTGTTAAACAACTTATTAGTAATTACGAGCAACACAATTATTCTTGATAACCAATATAATTTCTTCTTTAGTTATGAGATTATATTATGAATTCAAAGACATTGGTCTTTTCTAGAAATTGTTAGGAGGAGAGGATGAGAAAATAGGCACTCAAGGTCACTTAAAAGTACTTTTTGAGAGGGGCGGCTTCAATTAGGACTTCAAACTAGGACAATTATGTTGTGATTAAGACAGATAAGTTAGCTATCGATTTCAGATTATGCCAAGTTCTTTTTTTTTTTTTTTTTTTTTTGGAGAAAGATTATGCCAAGTTGATAGCAATATTTTCCATCATTTTGCTTAATAGTAATGGTGGAAAATTGATTGTTCGATGTCGATTATGCTTGTTGAACTTTCGAATTTTAGTAGTTTTATGTTATAGAGTTCTGAATAGATTTAGATACCTAATAAAATATATGAGGTTTATAATTTAAGAATGTGAAAATGTGTCTACAATTTATTTCTATCTTTCAAAAAAATGTATATTATAGATTTTAAAGTTTGGTGTTGAAATTTGAGAATATGGAATCAAATCATGGCCTAAAAGTTCAGTAAACAAAGTAGGGGTAGGCAAACAATTATGTAATAAAATGGACCACCAGATGAATTAATAAATTTAATAGACCTGTTTATCCAGCAAACAAATTAGTTAAATGTTTAATGCTGATTAGACTAATTAATTATGTTTAGCTAGGTAGCTGCTAGCCAGCTTTTACCCACTTGTGTTCACGTGTGAACTGCATAATAAGTTAATAACATGTAGATGACGAAATGCAAGCACGAGATACACATTTAGAAAGAAAAAAATAAGGTCATGTTTGTTTTTCATGCAACATAGAATGAATGTAAATCAACTTAGTTAAGATTTGCAAATCAACTAAAATTTTGGTTCGAGTTTTCACGCAACATAGAATAAATTAGTCGATCTTTGCAAATCAATTAATTGGTTCGAGTTGAGGGTAGATCTTGGGTTGAAGAATCCACTCCGCATTGATCTGGATATAATAATACAGGCACCGCGCAATACCACGTTATTAATATTTTTTCTTTTTTTTTTTTTTGACAAAAATGTGCGATCTATTTTATTTGTGGCAAAAATGTATTTTTAGTCCTTTACTTTTTTCTAGTTGGCAATTTTGGGACACATTTATAAGGAATTTTGGTCCTTCAACTTTTTAGTAGTTGTAATTTGACTGCAACTTTGGTCCTTTAACTTTTTAGTAGTTGTAATTTTAGGGTATTTGACATTATTTTTGGTTAGTTGCTCCCGAAATTCAAAAAGTTTAATAACTAGAATTGCGGTTAAGTGTCGAGTTCTTGACATTTTGCATCCCGAAATATAGAATTTTGGTACTTTACATCCTTATTTTTTTATTTTTTTTGGGTACTTTGCATCCTGAAAATACAATTCATTTGACAGTTTAAATCCTAGTGTGTGTTTTAATGAGAAATTTTGTTGGTGGAAGGGCAAAATTATAATTTTCAAACGTTTTTGGCACTTTCTACATAGGAAAAATAAGTTTTGGCACTTTTTCACCCTGAAAATATAGAATACATACACTTTGCACCCTAAAAATATAAAAATATTGCACTTTACCCTGACTTAAAATTTTTGGCAATTTGCATCTTACAAAAATAATTTGTTTGAATTTTGCAATATTATGTATTTTCCTTCGCAAAATACTCGTGAATGTCTTTGATGGAGAGATAAAATAGTCATTTACCATGCACAACAATCAACCATATATCTTTGTTCCGAGTTCAATCACAAAATTAAATCATAGTATATATTTAACAAATTATATAAATTTATTATCTTTATAGAAATTCATTTGCATCAATTGTGATATTCATGAAAAATTATAGATACAAATTTTACTTTACTATTTACCATAAAATAAAAGTTTTGATTAAATTATGATATTCTGATTTTTATAACATTTTTTTCTCTAAATAAATTAATCAATTTATTTAGTAATTTTTGTGACATATCCAATCTTAAAAATGTTAATTATTAAAAAAAAAAATCATAAACATGTTATTCTTAATTTATTTTTAAAATAACTTCTCTTAGCATTTTTTCTTAATAACTTAAATCTAGGAAAAATATACATTGTCTTCGTGTTTTTTTTTCTAGGTATTCTCTATATTGTTTACATTGAAACTAAAAAACATGTTTACAAAACTAACACCTTGTGATTTGCATGATATTGTTGTTATAAGACTCACATTCTCCTTCTAAGTTTTTCTACACGACAGACTCTACAAATTCACAATTTAACTACTAGCACATTAAATGTAGAAATTACAAAAAATAAAAAATAAAGTTATTACCTAATCACTAATAGTTAGTAATTGGAATAAATAGAAAATGTGCAAAAATAATTAAGTTGGGGTGGGAAGTGTCAAATGTTTATATTTTAGGGTGTAAAGTGTTCAGGGTACAATGTGCCAATTTGTTTTGAAAATAACTATTCAACCCTTCCACCAACAATTTTTTCCACCATAACCCACACAAGGTAGGACCATGATTTGAGTTGGGCATACCCGAAGCCCGATAGCTCGGCCCGATTAAATTTTAACCGAACCCGAATAATTGTATAGGTCAGGGTGAGTTTGAATCATTACTTTATACTCTATTAATTTATGAGCCGAGCTTGATCTTAATGAGGCTCAACCCGAATATATAACTACTATTGGAATATATTCCATATTTTATTTTATTTGGTGTTTATAGGGGTAGTTTAGTATTTTACTTTAAGTTAATTATCTTCTGGGTTAGTACTTAACAAATTCCAATAAGTTCTGCAATTCACCTTTTTAGTTATGTTTTTTTTAAAAGACAACTTTTCAATTATGTTAGAACTTAAAGAACTCCCTCTATTCTCCATTCTTTACTCTGTTTACGTCATCTTGAAGAATGAATCATCCTTAAATCTTACCATTCTTCTTCGTATATACTCAGTAATTTTTCAGTAGTTCAATGGAATTAGTTTTCATTTCAATTCTTGATTCATAATTATTATAATTATGTTAAATACTACTATTAATGTTTAGTATTGAAGTGATAGTGTACTAATTACTATTTTGTAACATGAAAAAGTTACAAATTACCAATTGCCTACATATGTCAATGGGTTTTTTGCACTTTGCACCCCCAAAATATGGAAAATAAGCACTTTGCACCCCGGAAACTTAGATTTAGCATTTTGCACTCTCGAAATATGAAAAATATAGCACTTTGCACCCTCTTTTATTTTCAAGCAAAAATTCAAGGGCAAAATAGGTAATTCAATAGTATTGGCACTTTGCACCCTCAAAACTTGAGAAATTCGCACTTTGTACCTTCAAAATAGAATTAGCACTTAACACCCTTTAATTAAGAACAAATAAGCAACTTCCACCCCCGAAACACAATAAATGGGCAATTTGCACCCCAAAATATAAAATTAACACTTAACACCCTCAAATTAAAAAAACTCAAACCCCTCATTTTTTTCGTCAAAGTTGACTATTGGAGTGAAAAAATCTAGCAAAATAGGTAATTCATCTTTTTTTCCTTAAATTTTGCAAAATACAATTATAAATACTCGAATACTCATTTCTCTCTTCATCTTTCTTTTCAACAATATAACCATAAATAACTAAATAAAGTACAAGTAAACTTCTCGAAGATTCTCGAAGACTCATTGTCCACTTCAAAATATCAAAGACCCATAAATTATTGCCTATTTTGCCATAAAAAATTTCACCTTAATGGTCATCTTTGCCGGAAGAAACGAGGGGTTTGAGTTTTTTTTCTTATTTGAGGGTGTTAAGTGTTAATTTTATGTTTTGGGGTGCAAAGTGTTCATTTATTGTGTTTCGAGGGTGCAAGTTGTTGATTTGTTCTTAATTAGGGAGTGTTAAGTGCTAATTTTATTTTGGGGGTGCAAAGTGCCAAAGATTTACAATAGAATTACATATTTTGCCCTTGAGTTTTTGCTTGAAAATAAAAGAGGGTGCAAAGTGCTGCATTTTTCATATTTCGAGGGTACAAAGTGCTAAATTTAAGTTTCGAGTGTGCAAAGTGCCTATTTCCCATGTTTCGAGGGTGCAAAGTGCAAAAAACCCTATGTCAATTATAACTTTGTAAAACCATAACACACACTAACATAACTGCAGACCAAAGGTAGAAATAAAAATTAAAATAATAATAATAATAACAAATGTGTCAGATAGATTGGGGTTTTTTTATACTTTACAAACTTTTTTTAAATGTTTTAATTTTAAGGATTATACATATGATATTTATATATTTTTGTGCATTAATTAATATTAGTATATTTATATGCATTTTTACAATACGTAGTTTTTTATTTGCCAAGTAAGATATGCTAGTGTAAACAAGTCTGATACCCGATATAAATTCAAAACCTAAAAAGTTATATGAGTTGAGTTTGAGCTAGTTAAGACTTGACTCACGAGACCTAATTGACGATAATGAATTGTATTTGCAGGATGTAAAGTGCAAAATATTTAAGTGAGGGTATAAAATTTCAAACTCTAAAAAATTCAAGGACAAAAATTACAAACATTGGAAAGTTAAATGATCGAAAATGTTCATCTGAAAAAAAAATGTCCCAAAATCGCTACCCCTTAGTTAAAGGACTGAATAGTACATTCTCAACATTTGTACAAGCATGCTCATAAAAATAGGAATACAATAACATAAATTATCAATAAAAACTACATCGAATTTCACTTGCAAAAGAAATTTAATCGTTAGTCTCCTATTCGATGACCTATTATATAAAATACATAAGATGTCAAAATAACAAATACATAAGATCCCTTGTGCGAGGGTTTATTTTTCTTCCAAAATTATCTTCATGTGATATATGTAATGGACAATTTACTTTCTTTGATATAAAAATAGGCATATTATTGACATATATAAGAATGAACGTTTATAACTCTCTCTCCCTCCTCATGGTGAAGTTGCACACACGCCTCAAACGAGATTGAAACTTCATTTTAATGTGAATAATAACAAATTAGATCACGAATAAAATATGACAGACAATTTATCCCCTTTTTATTATAAAAAGGATACTTCAATGTATTCTTCTAAAAAAAGATAGGGAGATATTTAAAAAAGGTAAAATTGCAGAAAATGTCTCAAATTAATTAGTAATTTTTGGATTTTCGTCTCAAACTATATTACCTCAAATATCGTCCCAAACTAATTACTATTTTGATTTTTCGTCCCAAACTATATCAACTCGCCGAATTTCGTCTCATAATTTACCATTTTGTATGAATTTAGTCCCAATATTAAATTTATAATTTAATGGAAATAACGATTCAATCTTGTAATTAGTTTGGGTCGAATTCTGCAATATTATATAATTATTCATGTTAAAATTTATCACGTCATGACACGTAAGCAACCATGTGATAATTTAACGTCAAATGCACAATTTCCATCTTATAATTAACGGTGGGACGATATTCCAAAAAAATATTAAATTACGGGACGAAATTCGCCAAATTAAATAATTTAGAACAAAAATCCAAAATCAGTGATTAATTCGAGACGATTTTTGCAATTTTACCTTACAAAAAGGTAAAACTAACTTTCAACAGTAACATGTAGAGATAATTTACTATTTACTCCTTGTTTGAATTTCAAAATATCATTTATCTTGATTATAAATAATGAACCAAACTTAAACAATATCAATAATTTAACTTTCGAAGGTGAGCTTGAACTCATTAGAGTATTTGACAGAAAAGAAAAGAAAAAAGAAAAAAAAAACGAAGGGAACTTGTATTAAAGCTCTTTCAAAATCAATTGTTTTAAAAATAAAATCAAAATCAATTACATTCTTAAACTCAAGAAACTCAAATACATTATACTATGAATTACTGATATCAATCTCTACAGTTGATCCTCCATGTGATGACAGGTAATCTTGTTCCCTCGCAATATGGGCCACGACGACCATCTCAATATGTACACTGTCATTTAATTTTACCTGTTCTGTAAGTTCCCATGCACGTATAAATTAATTTATTTTATTATTTGAAAATAAAAGAAACACAAGATCCCAACAAGGTAGTCAAAATATACAATAGAAAAAGAGAAAAAGTCCTCTATTTCTGGAACATTCTTAATTGGGGCATTTTATTAGTACAAGATTTTGTTGGGTATGGCATTATTGAGAAGATGCAATCTAATTGAATGACAAGTGCCCTTCAAAATTTAAAATCAAATTAAATCAATTATTAAAATACGATTTTACCCTTTCATTATTCTTACATTATACTACTACTTAAAAGTTGTGAAGTTTATAAGTTATAACTACAATGTTATAAAATATTTCAATTTCTAAATAACATCAATTTAGTACCATACTCTATATATTATGTTAATTTATATATTAAAAAAAACATGAAATTACTAATGATTATTGTATAATAAAAGATTTCATATTTATTTTATAAGATTTATATATTTCAAATCGCTGGTGGTTTGGCTATCGATTTGGAAAAAAGAGATGGAAGAAGAGGATCTTCAGAGATGGAAGAAGAAATGAAAGATTTTATTTTTATTTTTTAGTTGTTAAACATATTTATGTAGGGTTATAAAAGTAAATTATTATTTTGTATATGTCCAACAACAAAAAAGTTCCGATTGAACATTTTTACATTGTACAAAAATCGTGTCAAATATCATCTTAGCTTAATTTTAAAGGTTGTGAATTGATATCATATAATGAGATCGACTTTTTGTGGTATCTCACAATTAGGGGTGTAAATGTGTCGAGTAGTATCGAACGACATATTGTTCAATCTTGATTTGAATTTTATCGAGCTTGAAATTTTGTGTTTGAGCTTGATTTAATTTCTTAACGAAACGAGCTCCAGCCAAGTATCAAATAGCATAATATTGTACATATGTTTTTTCAATTTTTAGCTTATCGAGTCGAACTCGAGCCGAGCTCTAAAAGTTATCAAACGAAAAATCTTGTTTAAACTTATTTAATTTGTTTGACGAATCAAGCTCAAACGAACTCAAGCTGAGCATCGAATAGTTTGATTTGATTTTCAACCCTACTCACAATAGAATAATACTTCTGAGTAAATATAGTTAGTTATGTATTTGTGCACACAATTGATTTGACAATTTGAAATAACTACCAAAATCTAAAAAATCAAATTGCTGACCAAGATTTATAAATTGACCACATCCCAGTTCTTTAAATTGTCCAATAGTAACATTATTTCTCACCAAAACATACAGGTAAGTGTAACTGATCCTCAAGTTATCTCTAAAATTCCAGGCTGACTATATGTAAATTGCAATGAGACTCCATTTATTGCTCAAGTATTACATCTAATAAAAAAATTAATGGAACATTATGAAAATTGAAGTTTTGAGTTTTGACCTTTAGATTAAAAAACTCACTCATGTTCCAGAAAAATAAATACTTATCTTCAATACTAAAAGCACAAATAAGTTACCTAATTGTACGTGAAATGTTTCATGGTAGCTACCGAACCTCATTTTCCATCTTTTGAAGAGTTGTATTATTTGCATTTGAATCGCGTTGAAGCTCAGATCTTAACTGCATGAGTAGCCTTCCGAGATAGTTTAGACCTTCTCCATCTCTACCTCCACCCCAAAAAAGATCATGTGGTGAAGCTTCAACAAGAACAGAGCCAGCAGTCGAGAGTAGCATAGAGGTTAAATTAGGATATGTTGAGAATTTACACTTTAAGGCCTGATACATGACACTAGTCTTCATAGATTCCCAATCAGATCTCACCTGCAGAGAACATGACTCAAGTTGAATCGGGTAGTTTCCACAAATGTAAACAAAAAAGTGTTATCAGTAACTTTCATGTCCATAAGGATTCAAATTTCATGCACAAAGTTCAAGATTCTCGATGAGGAGAAGACACATCTTTTTATGTAGTTAGCAACTAATCATAAGCGATCTTAGATACCTTTTATATAGTTAGTAACCATAAATTTGTAGGAAAAATTGCACTTTGGAACCTACCTTTGGCTGATATTACACTATACCCCCTAACTGTTTTGCATTTACACTTGCCCCTTTACCTTTCTAAATTGTTGCCAACTTTTACAACTTCTGGCCGTTTGGCTGTGGCTGGCTAGAGAGCTGAGTGCTAAATGGTGGAAAGGTTAAGGAGTAATTATAATACATTCGAAAGGTTTTTTTCCCCAATGGGCCAACCTTGCGCCCCTCCAGAGTGTAATGTAAGCCGTCAACCTGGGCTATGGGCCTTGTTTATCGCCCATCGACCCATCCAGGTTAATACAGTCGAAAGGTTAGGGGATAAAGTGATATTTTCCTTTGCATGATTGTTTGTATTCAATTATTTATTACACTGTTGAAAGGGCAATGGTCTCAAAAGAAATTGAGGGGAAAGTGCAACTGCAAAATGCTTAGGAGGTAATACAAGTGCAAAACAGCTTCAAGGTAAGGGCAGAGTGCAATTTTCGCAAATTAATACCAGATCTGGGCGCTGTCTCTGCATTCTCCTTCCTAATCGTGCTGCTTCCTCGGGACTTTTTGCATTTTTTATGTCTTCAAAACAGCTTTTAGCAGTGGGATCATCTATTCCGGCAAACTTATATGCCTGCACATTCAAGAAACCTATCTTTAATTTGCAACCAATTCCAATAGACAGATGCTACAACAAATCAACAATAGACCAAAAGAGGGACCTGGTAATAGTGCTCCACGCTTGGCCACATATAATAATCTCCATTCTCATCAGGCATTTTCATTGGATGCAAAGAGAAGTTTGAGAAGGCTCCATAAGGATCCCATGTTTTATAGAAGAATATAATGCTTGCTTCATAAGGAGAAACAGTAGGATCAATAGCAGAAGTTTCATCTACTGATGGAATCACAGGTATCAAGTCCGGAACTGGCTGAAGAAATCCACTTACAAGCATGTCAGGACCAACCTAATGAACAAAAAGACCTTGTTATAGTTCCAGTTCTCGTCACTTATTTTAGAGCTATTTATTACAAAAGAAACTGTGAGAGGCTAAACTCTCAACGAGCATAAATTCTTTGACACGATCCAAAACGAAACAAAAACAAGCAGCTTTAACAATCAAACATAGATATGAAATGGATACACAATCTGGAAAACAGAATAACAAAATATAAGTATTGGAAAATAATAAAGGCAAAACAATGATAGAGTTTAAGCGGCACACAAATCTTTATAACCTTTTTCTCTTATTTTTTTTTGGGTTCAGAGTTAGGGTGATAAACAAACCAACCTACTTCGATATTAAGCTCGAGTTTGATCAGTAATAGGTCATTTGAGCTCGACTAGTATATATATTAAACCAAGGTTATACAACATTTACCATTTGATGGTTTTCGAAGCTCGATAAGCTAAACAATGACAAAATATATGCAAAAAAAAAAAAGGCTACTCGAGTTCGACTCAAATTGAAACACAATCTCAAGCTTGATAAAAAAAATTGAAACTTAACTTGAAAGATGTACTGTTTGCCTCTACTCAGATCAATTTATCCCCTTAATCAAAGGCTAAAATACAAAATGTAGAAACATATCTAACCTGTTCATAATGAACATCAATTAATTCCAGTGCTTGCGTCATCTCCACCATCCCAAGTTCTCCAACAGGAGATGGTGCATTTTTTCCACCAATAATTTTCGGTGCAACAAATGCATGTACCTGCAGTGATACGGAAGCTTGAATAAATTGAAGATTATGAGAACATGCACTAAACAACACAAGGGACAGCTAAACGATTAAAACTCGTTTGGTAGCAGCTATAGAATAACGGTGGAAATATTTAAACAAGATGATATAATTTTTTTGGTAGCACTTTTCAAAGCAATTATTTGGAAATTAGTAAAATAAAACTTTATCACCTAAATATATTGTTGGGAGATAGAGCTTACATATTATCACAGGGTTGAATCTGTAATAACTATATGTCTGCTACTGCCTAAAAGTGACAGGTTATCACCTATTTATGAGTCAATACTCTTTTTTTTTTTTTAAATCAATACCAGAGGTTGATTCTATATTGAATCAACATTTCCATTTTTTTCTTGATTCTGATTGATTGCTTTCTTTCTTTCTTTTTTTTTTTTTTTTTTTTTTTTTTTTTTTTTTTTTTTTTTTTTTTTTTCTGGTTTTCACAAAAGAGTTTTAAATTTTAATACGGGAAATGAAATATTGTTTTTCAATTATTATTAGGGTCGGAGCTTAGGAGCAACCTTCTAACCAGTATAGTGAATTCCGTAGAAGCATTACATACCTTGTGTATGATGCCAGAAGAAAGAGCAGATGCAGCTAAAGTGCCTCCGCATTCCCACAAAACAGAAAGACAACCACGATCGTGCAAGTATTCCATCACAACTTTGGGGTTCAAGATTTCAAACTCGACTACTTCAACACCCTTTGAAGCGAGGAATTTTTGGAAACTTCTTTTTGCACCTCTCTGTGTTGCAATCATAGTGGGGACTTCAGTAACATCCCACAAATTTGCAACCTCTGGGAGATCAAGAGATTTTGACATGACAATCCTCTGAGGCAAATGTCCACCTCCGTGTCTTGCCGTTAGACGTGGATCTATATTTCAAAGTCGAATTAGAATGGGATTTGATAATTTTCATCCATCAAATACTAACAGCCATTAGAGATTCATACTATCCTGGCGTACAGTGTTCCCTCCAACAATAACAGCATCACTTCTGCCCCGTAACTCAAAAACTCGGCTTCTTGACATTTTGCTGCTTATCCAGGATGCATGTCCACTACTTGCAGCAATTTTTCCTGAGGTAACGCGATAACAATAATAGGAAAAACCACATTAACATGATAATTTGGGAACATAGACTAAAGAATAGTCATCAGAATATGATCTTATGAATTGAAAAAAAAATAACTACCCTGTACTGACCATCAAGGGTCATTGCATATTTGAGAACAGAGAATGGAACTCGATAGGCAGCTCTATATAGTAAAGGAGCATTAACTAGATGACATGACTTTAAAGCTTCCTGCAGATGAAACCAGAGAGGTGAATAAGTTACAATGATTCATTTCAGTAGACAGTGACGCTCAAGAAAAGAGGAACGTAAGAATAAAAATTAAAAGATACAAGGCATAGTTTATGCATTAGAGAAAGTAACAAATAACTAGACATGTGTTTAAATGTTAAATCTTTCACTAATTATCAACCTTAACTACCAAAGGCAGTGATAGATAAGCAAGAGAGTTTGATAAACATTACCTCAACAGTTTTACAATGCAGATCCTCACCAAGAACATCAACCACCAGTCCTTCACTTCTGAAGGCACAAATGGCCTTTCCCCGGAGATGGTGAAGAGGATGTCTGATCCCAATGACAACTCTAGCTACTCCTGCCTAAACACATACACTTAGTAAATTTGACTCTGTAAATGAATGTGGAAATATCATCAAGGTCAACAAATCAATGAACAAACTGGAAGCAAGGATCAAAAGTAAAACATCAAAACTTAAATCGTCATCATAATTGCCGTGACCTTAAAAAGCTTATAACAAATAGAGTCTTAACTTACTATCAAGAACTCAAGACATAATTATAACTTTGTTCAAATAACAATTAAGGTGAAGCAGGGTCAGGAACGAAGAATATCTTTAATAAAAAGATCCACTTAGCAAGTTCATTATTACTGTAGTTCAGCAAGTAGATTTCCCCCTTTGGGCCACATATCTTGTCTATGAAAACCTATCTAGCCAATCCTTCGATGGAATCAAATCAGTCATGCAGTAAATAAGAAAGTGACATTGCTCTGGATAAAGAGATGTGGAAAACAAAAATACATAAATTTCATTATTTCAGAGAAGTCGTGAGCTCAAGAAGTAACTTTAACCAATCTAAACCCAGGAAGAAGAATGCAAGCTCAATATTAGCAAGATTATTATTGATAAAATTATAATTTTAAGATTGTAGCCCTAGATTTTGAATTTCATAATTTTAAGTACTTAAAACTTGAATACAACATTTGATGCATTAGAAAAAGTCAGAGAGATATTTAGTTACCTGAACTAGGGCAGATACGGCACTTTGATCGACGAAGCAGTGACTCGGCTCCATGTTGAGATAAGCGGTGGCGCCGCGGCACCGCTCGCCGGCAGCCTCCACCGCCTGCAGCTCCGCAGGGGTGGTGCCCTGCGCATACAAGTATCCCTCTCCGACCACCACCCTTTCTCCATCAGCGGATTCGGTGGCTATAACGCAACCAAAGTTAGGGTGCGGCGCCGTGAACCCCGCGGACTTGTCGGCCAGCTCGGCGGCGCGTTTGGTGAACGCGGCATCGAATGCGAGTGATAACGAAGAAGTTTTAGAAGAAGAAGAAGAAGAAATGGGAATAGACGCTCTGCAGATGAGGGAAGAAGGCAAATTTAAAGTTCCCAATGAAAACGCCATTGCCATCTCTTGAGCAACTGTCAATTGGAGCTGTGGTGGGATTGGGTATTGGGATAATTCATGGTTGGTAAATTAACATAACTTAATTTTTAATATATTTTGATTTAAACTCTACTGAAAATGTGTTAAAGTCGTTCTTAAAAAAGAAAAGAAAAAAATGAGTTGTAGTTTTAAAGGATATTAGAATTCATTTGTCGTTAGTTTCCAGCTTTTCATAATAACTTAGTATAAGAAATATAAATTTTCATTTAATTTATAAAACTAACATTTAGTGGTATTTCTAAATGTCACATAAAATATTAAAAACATAAAGTAAAATTCAGAAAAAAATCATCATCTTGTTTATGATTTTTGAACTTTTACGTAAAATTATAAAATAAATTTGGTTAACTAATTTGAGATTTCTTTTTGCTTTTAATAACATGTGACTACAATAAAATAGATAAATGAAAAATATTAAAGTAATTTAATACATCTTTTGAATAGTATTATTATAAAAGTGTGAATTATATATGGTTTTATTTTTATGTGCTCGTGTTTTGGTTTTTGTTTTGAGCAAAAGATAAAAACATCACCAATGCTTTGTCGAATTCTTAAAAAAAATCTTGTATTATTTTAATTCTCAAAAAAGCATCTATGATTTTAAATAAGTGCCAAATACACCCCCAAAAAAGATAGTGTGTTTCAAATGCCAAAATTGCAAGTATTTGTTCACATTTTGCTTTTGATATGATAATTTTACCAATGACATCGAAAGACCAAAACACCTCTGTGCTTTGTTTAACTCCCAAAAAATCTCCCTATTTGCTATTTTAAATCCCCAAAACCACCCAGTGTTTGATTTTATATACCACACCCGACCCAAGTAGTATATACTTATTTTTTCAAAAAGAATAAATAAATTTAAAAAAAAAAAAGAAACACATAGGGGTAATCTTGTCATTCCACCAAAAGCCAAAAATAAAATTATAAGTATATACTACTTGGGTCGAGTGTGGTATTTAAAATCAAACACAGGGGGTTTTTTCGTAGTTAAAATAACACATGGGAATTTTTGAGAGTTAGACAAAGCATAGAGGGTGTTTTTGTCTTTTGCTCTTTTTGTTTTATCTTCATTTTCTTTTTCGAGAGGTGTGTGTTTAGACTAGGGGTGAGCATTCGGACCGAATGGATCGAAGTTCGGCTCCTGATCGGTGCGGTAGTGGATATTCATGGACCTTTTATCAGATCGAAAGTTTTGATCCGGTTCTGTAGAAAAATCAAATGGTCAAGTTCGGTCCACGTTTTTCCGAATTCTAAATTTTCCCGATTTTTTACCATAAAATTTAACGATTTGGTCCGGTTCAATCCAATTCTATCCAAAAAAAAAACAATTGAATTTCCACTCTTCGATCCTAATTCGGGTGAGCATCCGGTCCGAACCGGATCAAATTTTCGGTTCCTAGCCGGTTTGGTCCTGGAAATTCATGGATCGATTACTGAACCAATAACATGAGTTAAAATTTTGATACGTTTTTATTGAAAACATTGAGAATGTTTTGTCTTTGAATTAATCGAAACAAAAATATTACTTTAACAAATTTATTTAATTTATAATCTCTGATTCTCTTCAAATGTTTCCCCAACATTTATGAAAAGATCAATATTTAACCTAATGAAACAAGGAATAAGAAATTTTAATCCATTGATATAAGCAATTTCAAATGTTAAAATTATCTAACAATATAAAAACACAAGATTTCTTAAATACCGAGAAAATCACATTTTTATTCACATAAGGTTGAACATTAAACACTTCTTATACCAAGACCCAAGTTTACAAAATTATTGTTGTGGTCCGAATATTGTAAAGTGTTTGCATTTTCGGTCTCATCACCTCCTTTCAGACAAAAAGAATTGAGACAATCTCACAGGATCAATGCTAAAATGAGACTCGAAAGTTCAAAATATTTTAAGAAGGGAAAAAAGTACAATTTGGTAAAATATGGGAATCAAAGTGTAAAATACTTAAAAGGTTCGGAACCAAAAGTGAAAATTTATATCATACAGAACCAGAAGTAATAAAGATCCAATTGTGCCTGTAATTTTGTCCTTAAACACCATATGCATGTGCTAATAAGATTTTTTTTTTTTGGTCAAAATAAAACACAAACTAAGAAAATAAGTTGTTAAATTAATGCTTTTAACTAATTAAAATTTCATTTATTTAAGCATTAATATCCAATGATAAAGTGTAGAAAACTTCACATGCATACATATTGGGTTTAATCTCATTTTGCACACAGAACATAAGTTGATTTTGCATTTTGCATTTTACACCCTTAAAATCTTTTAATAGCAGATTGCACTCTGTAAACTATTTATTTGAGAACATGATTTTCATGATGCAATCTGCAATTAAATCTATTTGAGAGTAAAGTGTGCTAAGTAAAGTGAAAACATGATTTTCATGATGCAATCTGCAATTAAATTTATTTGAGAGTACAAAGTAAATAATAAACCTATTTTGAGGGTGCGAAATGGAATTAAGGCTATAAAATTCACTTGAGTTCTGACACGCTCCATATTTCGGTAAATGAGCAAAATGCAAAGGTACCCCCTGTATTATTTTCAATTAGCATTATTCCTTGTATTAATTTTATTCACAAAAGGTTAAATGTATTAGCATTTTTATTAATGAAAGACTCCGTGTTATCATTTTATTAATGCACTACATCCATTTAAAAATTAAGAATTGACCACAAGGGAAGGATTATTGCTAATTTATAAATTCACATCGAGTTTATTGCCATATTTTATGTTCACGGATGGTTATTTTCAAATATTTTTTAATTGATCAGATTTTCAAGTTTTATTTCAAAGAAAAAATACCATATAAGAGTATATTTGTTTATTTCCTTGCAAATCATAAAGAATACCTATACAGCTATACTTCAAACGATTAAATCACACTACGGTCTCAAGAGGTATATATCTTTGCCTTATTTACACACGAGTTTTTTTTTTCCAATGGACACTATTTTGTTTTTTGCAAAATAAAAATAAAAAAATAAATAACACAGGGTATCCGTCAATTAGGAATAACATAGGGCGTGTTTTTGTATTATACTCTTTTGTAAATTGAGTTCCAATTAATTGCAGTAAATAAATTGGGATAACAAAATTTTGGGTTTTAAAGAAGAACTATTAGGAACAACTCAATTTTTTCTTTTCAAATGTAAATAAAAAAGCATTATTTCCTTAGTTAAACCTATATAGTTTCCTAAAGAGACTGACAAAATACAGCAAATTAATTAATTAACTGGACTTTCCAAGTTTCCGGATATGATAGAGTTCCTTATTTATGGAATAAATAAAATATACTTACACATCGGCACAATTCCATTAAGGAAAGTAAATTAATTGCGTGTCCACGTGTTTATTTTATACATGGAAATTTCTTTATAAACCCATACTCCTTCACATATACATTGATTATACTGATTATAATGTAGTATATATATATATACTTCATTCACGTAACATTAACAAAAGCTAGTGTTCTTACAAAAAAGAAAAAACATCATTCAATTCAAACCAAAATTACTAATCAAAGTCATCATACTATGAATAATCTTACATTAATGCCGGCTGGGTTTTGGTTCAATCCAACCGATGAAGAATTAATCAATTGCTACTTGCTAAGGAAAACTACGGGACTACAATTGCCTTGGAATGGAATCTTGGAGAGAAACCTATATGGCCAAAACACTGCGCCATGGGACATTTTTCGCGATATTATCAACTACGAGGATCAAGATCGCGATTCTTCGTGGCAGAAGAAAATTAGTTGGGGGGCAGATGATAAAATTAAGAGCATTAAGAAAACAATCTATGTTTTCACGAAGCTAGAGAGGAGCGGTAAACTGAACCGGGTTTCAAGAAAAGCCGGGTGTGGATCTTGGGAAGGTCAGATGGGTCCGAAGAAGATTAGACGGTTTGAGGATGGTCAAATCATAGGCTCGTCTCGTATGCTAACGTATCAGATGTCGAAAAGAAGTACAAGAAACGGTGCCAATAACGATGAATGTAAGAAACATCAATGGGTAATGTATGAATACGCTTTGGATGGAATTAATAATGTGAATGATCTTGTGTTGTGTAAGATCAACATAAACATCAATTACAATGATGACATTGTTCGACATATTCTTCTTCCTAAAGAAATTTGCGAAAACGAGAAGTTGATGTTCTTGGGCCAAAAAAGAGCGGCAGAGGAAGAATTATTATTAGATAATAACATTGTGAACAAGAAGCAAAAAGTGATGAATTATGATGTTGATGATAATAATGATTGGTATAATTTTGATGACTTGTTCGATTTCGAAGGGTTGGAGTGGACTGAAGCTTTGAAAGAGGAAACGCAGCAGCAATCATTTACTCATGAATATCAGCATTTGGCTACAGGGCCCTAGGCAATATTTACATCTCTGTCTTCTGCTATGATTTCTGCAGTTATTTTGGGATTTGGATCTCTTATTTTCATTTATTAAGCGAAGGAGATGATGATGTATTTTGTATTTTGCATTTGAACTTAACATTGTTTTTTTTTTGTATTTTGCATTTGAACTTGTGAAAAGATAAAAATTTAAGTTCCAATTTGTTATGTTATGAATTTACTTTTGAATGTTATGAGTTGCATTATGTTTCATTCTTATGGAGTAGTTCTTTCTCTAGATTGCATTTATTCTTACAAACTTGTTTGTCGTCCTGCTTTTTGAAACATGGGAATATTATGTGGGGTGTTTTCAATTACTTAAACTAAGATTCTGGACAAATTTTATGAAAAATTAAAAATAATTGAGAATAGAAATTGAATGATGTTTGATTCTAATACAAGCGAAAGCTAGAAGCAACCCACTTGAAATTTTTGTCTGTCCATAAAATAAGAGTTTCGAAGGTAATATATATGTCCAAAAATAGATGATATTGATTTAATTTAAACATATATAAATTAAAGGGGGAAAGGCAAAAATAGTGCCATAAATGAAGTGCCCTCTTCAAAAATTACTTTAGCATCATTAAAGTTTTGGGTTTAAAATGCAATTAGAAAAAGAATAAAATTGGACATTTAGAATTTGGATTGTACCTCTGTAAATTAAAAATCTGGGCCGACAGAGAGATGGTGGAGGCGGCGCGGTGGGATTTTGAATTGAAGAAGAAGAAGATTTTGAATTGAAGTAGAAGAAGTGAGAAGAGTGAAGTGAAGGATTGGATATTTGGTACGAATTGGGATTAAAAAAAAAAATTGGGTATATCGGTTGAATTATGTAAGGTAAATCTATAGTTAATATCGAAAATCGAAATTTATAATGGTTTAGTAATGAAGCTCATTTCGTATACTAAACTGAAATTTCAGTTTAATATATGGTTTATCGGATTGTGCACAACCATAATATTAGGATATATGGTTTAACGGATTGTGTAAAATCATAATATTAGGGGTTTGATGTCGTCGCATTCAATATAACTGAATCGTACCAATTTTGATATCTAGTATGACGCGGTAATTTCGAAATTTGTACAGTATATCAAATCGAATTATTCAGTTCAATTATCAAACGGTTCAGTCCGTTACAAAAAAAAAAAAAAAGACGTGTATGTAATTTGAGTAGTCTTTGTAATAAATATTTTATTAATTAATACATAACAACAATATCACAACATATATATATATATATATATATATTTCCAAAATACTAGGAGTTAATAAAACAAAAACACTTGTACTATCAATTAGCATATTCTTCCTCCGTTTTATTTATTCGATTGGAGGATTGAACATGGATTAAAAATTATAATAAATAACCACTTTTTTAAGTAAAAATCACAAAACGTCATTTTAATCAAATAATCATAGCATTAATAAGAAGAGTAAAATTGGTATAAAATTTCTAATTCTATATTGAAATTCTAAAACGATAAATAAAAAAAGAACGAATGGAGTAATCATTATCATTTGACACCAATAATATAAATAATTATTTTTACATAAATTAGATCATCAGATCTTACATAACAAACATTAGAAGAATTTCAATAGAATGTGTAATATTAATCAAAAAATTAATTTAATATGTTGAATATGTCGCGCTAAAATCATTGTCCAACGCATCTTAACCAATACATGATGTATTAATGTTAATATAGTATCATGCAGGTAAAGGGAGGGGGGAGGTCAGACATAGCATAAATACATAGCCCATAAGGCCATCTCCAACTGAGACGGCAACCGGACATGTGGGGGGTTTGCCGGCAATGCTCGGTTGGAGATGACAAAGGGCAAGAGGACGGGCAATTGGGACAGGGCGAGCTAGGGGCTTGGGCAGGTAGAAGGGCAACGCGCCCGAGCAGGACTCCAGCCCTCCACAATTGTTAATTGATATGGGTGGCAGCCACCCATTGGTTTTTTTTTTTTTTTTTTTTAACTTTTACGTTTAAGTACAAATATTAGTTTTTTTTGTTTTTAAAAACATTGTATTTTTCTTATTTTGTTTTAGATTTAATAACGTAATTAATTTAATTCAAAAATACACAAACAACTTAAATAAAAAAATATAATCTTAATCCTTCAACCCGTAAGTCGCCCATAAGTGTTCGACTAAATCTTTTCTTAGTTGACCATTGGCATCTTTGTTACGAATACTAGCACGATTTCTCATGTTATTATTAAGAATGTTTTAATTTTCATAATTGTGTAATTATTAAAAAAAAATTATAATAATAATTATTATTATTATAAGTTTAAGTGGAGAAAGTTGTGAATTGAATTTATGGATGTTGATTGCCCTTCAGTTGGAGATGAGTTTTTTAGGTGGGTCGAAAGAGCATGTGAACAAGGCATGATGGCAATTGGCCAAGGGCTTCGGTTGGAGATGGCCTAAAGATATCTGATATCGAGGACATTCTTTGTGCATATAAATGATTTTAGATTAAGGTATAAACATTCTAGATAAGTATATGTGAAAAGTCTCTACAATATTAGTTTTAACCATTAGATCAAATTGATTTTCACCGTCTTATAAGAATGTGGTTATATAAATAAGGCAGGACCTTATTTGGAAATTTTTAATCTTATTTGGCAAAAAAAAAAATTTGTCAAATAAAAAAAAAAAACTGAGGCCCCTCTATAGTTGGGGCCCTAGGAGAAGAAATCCGCAGCTTTAGTAGACCTTTTTGTCTACACAAAATTCGTTGAAAAAACGAGCATATCAAGTCACCACCTATTATTGGTAGGTCACTCCTTCACCACTTACAACCTCACCAATGCAATAGGCTGAATTTGTGTTGTGTCCTTCTTCAAGAATTCTGAGAGCGGCCTCCTTGCTCACGACTAGCACCATTCCAATCCCCATATTAAACGTCCTTCTCATTTCAACGTCTTCTACTCTTCCAGCCTTATAAAATTTGACATAAGGAGATTTATCAAAATTGCAATTTTGCAAAGCTACTTGTTCAAATATTAGATGAATTTTACGAAAAAATGCAACATATAAAATATCAGCTATAAAGGCCCACAAAATGATTCTCACCTCTTGAATCCATTTGAAAACAGGAGGAACAACCCAAGAGTCTTTGTATATGACAGCTCCAAGGCCCTTTGGAAACACACGAGGTATGTTATCAGTGAAACCCCCACCAGTAATGTGTGCAATCCCTTTTACACCACCTTTGTTTATGATGTCAAGAACCTGTATTTGCCAAATCCCGAACGTAAGGAATGATTTTCCCGAGACAAATATTAGAATGCCATAGTGAAACAACATATTACCTGCTTAACATATATAACAGTTGGTGCCATAAGAGATTCACCTAGCGTAACTGGAGAACCAGGAAGATTTTCTTTCAAAGAAAGACCACTTAGATCAAGTACTCTGGGTAGAAACGAAAAAACTATCATTAGTTTGATATAAGGTGGATTTTAATAGGAATACTAGAAAAGAACATAACAGAAAAAAGTCTTCTAACTAGTTCTACTTTAAGTAACAATGAGCTATAAAAAAAAACCTTATGACAAGAGAGAATCCGTTTGAATGAACTCCATTTGATGGAAGACCGATGAGAACATCACCGACCTCTATGTTTTTACCGTTAATCACTGATTCTTTTTTCACAATGCCAACAGCGAAACCGCTTAGATCATACTCACCTTCTGCATAAAAATCAGGCATCTCTGCTGTCTGAAAATTACAAATAATCCATCAAAACTAAGCATCCAACCGAAGAAAGCAGAGTTGAGTTTGAATAGCATATTGTTTAGTTCAGAAAATAGCAATAAATACCTCTCCCCCTAGAAGAGTGCAGTCAGACTGTTGACAACCGTCGACTATGCCTTTGATGACCTGCATAACAAATTAAAAAAATGACTCAACTTCTTTCATTAGAAATATGTAATATCGCAACTCTTTTTATAATAGAAATTGACACAATAGACAACTACCACACCTTTTCTGCAAGATCAACATCAAGGCGGCTGGTGGCATAGTAATCAAGGAAAAACAAAGGCTTTGCCCCAGATGTGACTATGTCATTAACACTCATAGCAACCTGATACATTATATGAGATAAGTAGTAGCATTAATAGAAAGAAAAAAGAAATCAGACTAAAGATTCTTACCAAATCGATGCCAATAGTATCATGAATTCCAGTCTCAAAAGCCAACTTAAGTTTAGTTCCTACTCCATCTGTACCGGCTACCAGATAGGAATCCCCTGAAGCATCGAGATATGATAAGCTTGTGAAGACAACAAAATGATCATGATTAAGTATATACATAATTGTCAAAGATAATAATTTATCTAAACCAATGGCCGAGTTCATATAAATCACAACTATGGAGGCAGAAATGACAATCATACCCAAAGGAAAGAGCCCTCCAAAACCTCCGATTCCGGGAGCCATCTTGGCAATTCTTCTAACAAGTTCTGAACCGGCATCAATATCTACACCAGCATCCTTGTATGTAAGTCCTTCACCCTTATTTCCACACGTTGTTTCCACACGGTTTTTGGTACCGCTGCTCGACATTGAAATTGCAACACTAGTTCTCCTACTTCTATTTTTCAATTCTTTCTTGCAATGCTTAGACAACCACGAAGAAGATCCTTTAGTCCAACTACCTTCGTGATTCTTGGGCAAATTCGGATTACAAAAATTTGTAATATGGGAAGATAGTTCTGTATGCGATTTGAAGGAAGTATTCATGTTTTTTCCTGAAGTAACTTGAGCAAAAACCCTTCAAGATAATAGTGTAATAAGATATAGTTCAAGTGGGCAAATAAGAAGCATGAAAGGCATCATTTCTAACTTGATTATAAAATTTTCAAGAAGTGCCTGAGGGTTTACTAACTTTTTCTTTTCTACTTTCTTTCTCCATTTTTCTTTTGACTTTCTGATTTTCCCATTAGTGTTCATTCAAATTGAAGGTTTTAGGTATTTATTAAATTCAAATATATTAAAATCTTTGTGGCTCGATTGGTTTGCATGACTACATTAGGTCAAATAAGCAATTTCCCCCAATTGAACTGGCCTATATTTATCAGCCTATTATTTAAGTTGATATGGTGTTTGATTCTGCATATAAAGGCCTAATAACGTCTAAATGACCATTCTGTCCCTATCAAATGTATTTGAAGTCCAACATGAAAAAACCCAAACACTTTATGTTAGAAACTTGATGTGACACCATGGAAGCCTTAAAAATGAATGTATCAACAAAGTATAAAATTTTATGATCCAAAGTACCAAAATGATTAAAAAAATTCCAAGAATGACAAAATGTATGCCTAAGCAAGAGGTAAATGCTGCAAAGAGGTACTGTAGATAGTAAATGCTGAACATAAACCAGTCCAAGCAATATCCATACAATCCACTATCCTACAAAAGTTCTAAAACACCAGGCCAGAATTTCCCCAGTACAGACAGGGCCGGTAGGACATATTTCGGGCCCTAGGCGATATTTAAAATTGGGGCCCTGTTTTACAAATTAGATGATACTTTGTAGCTTCAACAGTTATATATTTTTATGACATTTCATTCTTAAACTTTCTCTTAACAAAAGCAATACATATATATATATATATATATATATATATATATATATATATATATATATGATAAAAATTCAAGTATCGAGAATATAGTTATGTAACAAATGTAAGTTAACAAATATAATTTTTTACTCGTCGGAATCAGAAAATAGGTAGAATATGAAAGTTAAATATTTCTGCTCACACTACTATCTTAGGTAGGGCTGTGCAAACTCTTTCGTTATACCGGCAGGTTCGGTATTTAGAAATTTCGTACCGTTTGCCAAACAGAAAATTTTGGTTTGGTTCAGTAAATTACCAATTCAGTAAGGTTCGATTTGATTCAGTACAAAAAAAAAGAAAAATTATTGAATCAAAAATAATTTGTCTTGAATACATAGGTAAATAATAATATGCTTCCTACCACTCTAACCATCCAATGAAGTTGAATAGAAATTATAAAGAATACATCAGAGACCCCCTAGCCTCAGTCCCCTCTCCAAAAATTCAGGTTTTAAATGCAATTAGAAAAATAATAAAATTGGGCATTTAGAATTTGGATTGTACCTCTGTAAATTAAAAATCTGGGCCGAGAGAGAGATGGTGGAGGCGGCGCGGTGGGATTTTGAATTGAAGAAGAAGAAGATTTGGGTTTGCTTTAGGACACGTAGAAGAAGTGAGAAGAGTGAAGTGAAGGATTGGATATTTGGTACGAATTGGGATTAAAAAAAAGGGGTAAATACATTTAGTATTTAAACTAAAATTTCAGTTCAATATATTAGGCCATTTTTAGTGGGTTTGGACTCCCATTCCCCTCAGATTTCCTTTCCCCTTAGATTCTCTTTTCCCTTCAGACTCCTCTTTTTATAGTCATCCTTATTGACTCAATCTTCTCATTCTATTTAATTCCAATTCTCATACTTCCTCACTCTCAATTAATCTTCCTACTCTTTTTATATTGCTCATAATTAATTTCATATATATATATATATATATATATATATTCCAAAATACTAAGACTTATTAAAACAAAAACATTTGTGCTATCAATTAGCATATTTTTCCTGCGTTTTATTTATTCGCTTTGGAGGATTGAACATGGATTAAAAGTTATAATAAATAACCATTTTTTTAAGTAAAAATCACAAAACACCATTTTAATCAAATAATCATGTCATTAATAAAAAGGGTAAAATTGGTATAGAATTTTTAATTCTACATTGAAATTCTAAAAAGATAAATAAAAAATACGAATGGAGTAATCATTATCATTTGACACCAATAATATAAATAATTAATTTTACATAAATTAGATCAATAGATATTGCATAACAAACATAAGAAGAATTTTAATAGAATGTGTAATATTAATCGAAAAATTAATTTAATAGGCTAAACCAATTTTAATGTCGCGCTACAGTCAGTCCAACGCATCTTAACTAATACATGATTTATTAATGTTAATATAGTATCATGCAGGTAGGGGGAGGGGAGGGGGTGGTCAGACGTAGCATAAATACATAGCCCATAAGGCCATCTCCAACTAAGCGGGCAACCGGGCATGTGGGGGGTTTGCCGGCAATGCTCGACTGAAGATGACAAAGGGCAAGAGGACGGGCAATTGGGACAGGGCGGGCTAGGCTTGGGCAGGCAGGAGGGCAACGCGCCTAGCAGGACTCCAGACCTCCAAAATTGTTAATTGATATGGGTGGCAGCCACCCATTGGTTCTTTTTTTTTTTTAACTTTTACGTTTAATTATAAATATTAGTTTTTTTGTTTTTAAAAACATTATATTTTTCTTATTTTGTTTTAGATTTAATAAGGTGATTAGTTTAATTTAAAAATACACAAACAACTTAAATAAAAAAATATAATCTTAATTCTTCAACCCGTAAGTCGCCCATAGTGTTCGACTAAATCTTTTCTTAGTTGACCATTGGCATCTTTGTTTCGAATACTGGCACGATTTCTCATGTTATTATTAAGAATGTCTTAATTTTCATAATTGTGTAATTATTATTAATATTATTATAAGTTTGAGTGGAGAAATTAGTTGTGAATTGAATTTATGGATGTTGATTGTCCTTCCGTTGGAGATGAGTTTTTTAGGTGGGTCGAAAAAGCATGTGGGCAAGGGTTTCGGTTGGAGATGGCCTAAAGATATCGAGGACATTCTTTTTGCATATAAATGGTTCTAGATTAAGATATAAACATTCTAGATAAGTATATGTGAAAAGTCTCTGGAGCATTAGTTTTAGCCACTAGATCAAGTTAATTTTCACCGTCTGTTTAAGAATGTGATTATATAAATAGGACAATACCTTATTTAGAAATTTTTATTCTTATTTGACAAAAAAAAAAGTTTGTCAAATAGAAAAAAAACTGAGGCCCCTCTATAGTTGGGGCCCTGAACTAAATTGACTAATTATAGAGCCGGCCCTGTTTGGCTACATTGGCAAAAGTGCCTTTTAGATTGAAACTAAATGAAGGCTATATTTCATTAGAGTTAAAAGCGTGTTTCTTACTACTGTAATTCAATTTTCTTTATGTCATCTTCTCTAATTCAATTTCTCTTAATCTGTTTTCATGGAGTCTTTTATACTCTGTTATTCCTTATATTCAGTTTATATAATTAACAATTTTTGTGTCAAATCTCTTAAATATCATTATTTCAGAAATTTACAGATTACTTTTTAGAGTAGGTTCTCAACGTCCAGATTTAATCAAAGAAGATACGAATTGCATTAAAATAGATATGTATTTTTAGTTTATTTGTATTTTAGCCTCCCAAAAACATAATATATAAGAGCCCTTTCACATATCCAAATCTCACACCGCATCTAACTTAGCAGTGTAACATTCTGTAGTTTCATATCAAACAGCAACATTTCCTATTATTTCACATTTAGATAAAGTTGCGTATTTTGTGGAAATAATTCATTTTATAAATGAATTTATGGAAAGGAGTTGCAACATAACACACTACTCTATAAAATTTAATGTGAATTTCACCTGGACTTATGCTTATAAGTAGGGATGAAAATCAAATCAAATTTATCGATTATCGGTTCGAATAAAGGTTCGTTCTAACTAGTTTGGTATATTCAACAATCAAATCAAGCTCAAACACAATTTCAAACTAAATTTTAACAATGTATAATTCGAAATTACTAGCCTCGTTTACTCCCATATGTATAGGAGAAGTATAGTACATTTTTCATTCGTTGAACACTTCAAGTAAGTGGTCAATATTTAACTTAATTGTAAACATATGTATTTATATAGGCTTTATTTGGATTGAGTAATTTGAATTTGACAAAGAATTTTGAGAAGTAATTTCAAATACTTCATTGTTAGTGAATTTCGAAATTCATCATTTTAGTCGAACATATGGTCATGGATCAAATTTCAATAAGTTTTCATTGAGAACATGAAAAAAGTTCTATTTTTGAGTTCATCGAAGCAAAATATTGAGTAGTTTATATTTTGCTTTTTTTTTAACAATTTTTTCAAGTGTTTCCTAAATATTTTGAAATATTCTTGAAAAGATTTTAATATTTAATTAATCGAAATATATCACCAAAATGAAAATTTATCTATGCATATAATACGAAATGATTGCTTAAGAGTTTGAAATGAGAGTTAGTTCTACCATTTATGAAGTTTAAGACAAAGCATCAATCTAAATACTAGCCATTAACATTCACATAACCCACTACATAAAAGCCAAAAAGCAAAGAAAACATCAACATCAACATCAACATCAACATCAAGTGTCTTCTTACCAAACACAAAAATGAATACACAAAGCATAATTGGGTTTCTTTGATGCTACACCTAAGAGCATCTAGAATGGTGCTCTTAAGTCTTACTTTTGTGACATGTGTTCAATGAAACTAGAAGAAAAAATTGATAAATTAATAAACAATATACAAAACCTTCAAAGGGTTTTAGAACAAATAAATAAAGCAAATCCGGTTTTTCAAGATACATATGAAAAATATAACCATTATTTAAACTCTTTACCCGAAATACAAACAAATACGTCATATTCTGATAATAGTTTATTTGGTTCTCAACAACCATTAGAAACCTACGATGTTATCCAATCAAAACATCCTTGTACCCAAGGAAAAGGTTTTCCACATTTATTCCATACTTTCCATCCACAATTAAATAATATATCAGATATGCTTGTAGAAATACTTCATAATCAAGATAGAAAATATACTGATAATTACGAAATAGATAAATTAAAAGAACAAATAAAAAATTTAGAAATTGTCCCAAGGGAAGAAAATACTTTAGAAAAACTAAAGAAAACTATAGAAAACCTTGAAATGATAATATATCAGAAAAAGCAAATACAAGAAAAATATTCCAAATCCCCTTCACGAAAAGGGTTTAAAATGCCCAATAAACTAGAATATATATGGCGAAAACAATAGAAGAAACTTTAGAAGAACTTAGACATATGTTAAGTTCGTTAAGCTTAATGAATAAAGAAACTTCAGACATAGATATAGAAGAAGCTTATCCTATACAAGAAAATGAAGATGTCATCTTTGAATATACACCATCTGAAACAGATGAAGAATATGTAGGGATGGAAGACATTAGAAATCCAAAAACAGAAGATCAACCAGAATCTAGTAATCAAGAAAATAGATACTCTGCACCACATAGAGCTGATGCAGGAAATATACCACCTATAGGATCGAATTTTTATCCTTATAGCCAAAACTATATACCAAGTAGACCAGGTAGTAGGAGCCCTTGGAAAAAGATTCCAGCAAAATGGCAACCAATACATGGAAACATGAATCAAGAAAACATACTTAATCTAGACTGTGTAGACAATGAAAAAGAACTGCTGACTTACTGGACCAACCAAATAGGACTAATAATACAAACAACAGACGAATTCTCTAATTCTTCTGTTCTCGATATATTCACGTTCGTATTACATAAAACTACTGGAAATGTTTTGCGAATGTTGCAAAATTATACAAACGAAGATGTACAAAATAATTTCAATGCTGACACACAACTGCATATGTTTAAAAATATTGCGAAAGCAATATATGCATATTTCATAGGAGATTTACAAATAGAAAATACTTTTATGGGATTACATGAAACAGAAGAATCAAAACGACATTTGCATAATATGGCTATATGTAATATGTGCTATTTTGAAAACTATTACTGTGAATTTGTTGAACACCTGACTAAGATACCTATACTTGAACAATCTCCGTTTATAGATATATTCTTTGCTAAACTACCTTATCCCATAGGAGTAGAATGCCAGAAAAAATATAAGGAAGAAGTCCCAGAAACTTATAGAACAATAGGAGCTGCTAGAACTATAGTTCGAAAATATACAACAGAGCAGTGTATACAAAAGAAACGATCTATAGCTATGAAACCATTAACTAGACTTTGTTGTTCAGAAGATTACTTACCACAAAAATATGGCTGTAAAAAGGAATATAAAAAGAAGCATAGACGAAAAATATGGAAAAAACGAAATAAGCATTGGATAAACAATAATAAATCTTATTTTAGAAGAAATAAACATAGGTTTTTTAGAAAGAAACCTTTTCATAAAAACACAAAGAAAGATAAATACTGTCCTGAAGGAAAAAAGAAATGTACTTGCTGGCTATGTAAAGAAGAAGGACACTATGCAAATGAATGCCCAAAAAGACAAAATAAGAAAGAATATCAAGTTAAATTATTACAGTATGCATATACCAATGAATTAGAACCATTAGAAGACTCTGATTATGAATCAGACCTAGATTGGTATGAACTAGTTTCAGAAAATGAAGACGAGGATATAGAATACCCGGATAGCGATGCCTAGTCAGAATTCCACCTTCATAAAAATCCAGATTAACAAAACCCATATATATGCTTTAATTGATACAGGTGCAAGTTTATGCCTTGCTTCGCCAAAGTTAAACTGTTTTAAATGGGAAAAGCTAAAAACACCTATACGGGTTATGATAGCAAACGCATCACATTACTACATTTGGGAAGTAGTAAGAATGCAAACAATTTTCATACAACATTATGCTTTTATTATCCCAACTATTTATAAACATAAAACAGGTTTACCTTTTATTATAGGAAACAATTTTCTTAAGTTATACGCACCATTTGTGCAAAATATTTCTACAATCTCACTTACCGCGCCTTTTCGAAGTAAATATAAACAAAGAAAGCAACATATTTCTATCCCTATAGAAAAAGAATTGAATACAAAGAAACTGATAGAAAAAATTTCAGAACTTGTCTATCAAATTACTTTGTATACATCCAATTTGGATAAAGAAATTGATGAAATACTTGAATCTACTTCTAGTGAAAATCCTTTAGACATAAAAAATACTAACACTATGTTAGTAGAAATAAAACTAAAGGATCCTTCTCAAGAAGTAAATGTCAAGAACAATATCCCTTATTCTCAGAGGGATATAAATGAGTTCAAAGAAGAATGTTCAAAACTTTTGGAAAAAGGAATTATTTCTGAAAGTCATTCACCACACGCAGCACCTGCTTTTTATGTTGAAAATCATAATGAAATAAAACGTGGCCAAAGAAGAATGGTCATAAACTACAAAAAAATGAATGAAGCAACTATTGGTGACGCCTATAAGCTCCCAAGAATTGACTTCATAAAAACAAAATTAAAAGGACAAAAATGGTTTAGTACTCTTGATGCTAAATCTGGCTATTGGCAGATTAGACTTCATGAGAATACCAAACCACTAACTGCTTTTACATGTCCACCTCAAAAACATTTTCAATGGAATGTTTTGCCTTTCGGCTTAAAACAAGCTCCAGGAATATATCAAAGATTTATGGATAAAAACCTGGAAGGATTAGAAACTATATGTCTTGCTTACATCGATGATGTCATCATCTTTAGTAATCAAGATAGAGAAGATCATTTGAAAAAACTCAAACTTGTTTTAATTAGATGCAGAGAAAAAGGTTTAATCCTTTCAAAAAGAAAAGCACAACTTTGTAAAAACAAAATTGATTTTCTTGGAAATACGTTTGATTCAGAAGGAAACATGGTTATTCAACCAAACGTTTTAGAAAAATTAAATAATTTTCCAGATAAATTAGAAGATCGAAAACAAATACAAAGATTTTTAGGATGCCTAAATTATATTTCTGATCAGGGCTATCTTAAAAATCTCGCTATACAAAGAAAAACGCTTCAGAAAAAACTCTCTACCAAGATTCAATGGACTTGGACTGAAACAGATACACTAATGGTAAAAACCATTAAAGAACGCTGTCAACACCTTCCACAACTATACAATCCGCAAGAAAATGATTTCATCATTCTCGAAACGGATGCATCAAAAGATACGTGGGCTGCCGTTATGCTAGCAATACCGGCTGTAGAGTACAACACTCTCTCACAAATGCCCAATGGGCATAAATATACGCTTTCAACAAAAGCACAAAAATATATACGCCTGTGCAAATATGTTTCAGGCACCTTTACACAAACTCAACTGAATTATACGGTTCATGAAAAAGAAACACTAGCATTATATAATGCTTTGAAAAAATGGAAGATCGAATTGCTACCACGAGAATTCGAAGTCAGAACAGATTCAAAATACTTAACATATTTTTGCAAAACAAAAATTGCAGATAGTTCAAATCAAGGAAGACTGATACGCTGGCAATTGGAATTAGCAAGATACAATTTTCATATTGTACATCGCGCAGGAAAAGACAACGTACTTGCAGATACCCTTACAAGAGAATGGAAGCAATGATCTCCCTCTTTTGTAAACAAATACAAGAGATCAAAGATGAACAAAAAAGAACAGAACAAATCATTCAAAAGGAGATTCAGAATTTTACAGCAGCAAAAGAAAAACAACTAGCAGAAACGGCTAAGGAAGCAGCTACGAAGGTACACGAACTTGAGACAAGTTTAAAAATGCTATGTTCCACACTTAAAATCCAACTCCCATCAGAGTTCAGCAGCAAAAACGTGGTGGATCCATTACCCACAAATCTACCATCACCACCACCTCTTACAAAAACTGACAAACCAATTAAGTACCAAACACCAATGCCCAAAATACCTCCTGAAATGGAACAAGCCAAAAAACAAGCAGAAAAGCCAAACAAAAAGAAATGGTACACCATGTTTAATGGACCCATGAAAGGAATATACGATGAATGGAGTAAAATTGCCCCATTTATCACAAAAGGAAGTCTACACCAATCTTTTCACACTATTGAAGAAGCAAAAGCAGCTTTAACACAGTATGAATTGAGTCACTATAAACAAGCCCTTATACATGCTGATAAACCTTCATCATCCAAGGTTGTTTTAGGAAAAATACCATCTGTAAAAAACCCTCTTGATAATATTCCTACAAAAGCAGAAAAAGATAAGGAATACGAGGAACAGAATACTCTGAGAAAGGAAAGGTTTGAAGAACTCCTGAAAAAGCTCGAAGAATATGATCCAGCAAAAGACAAAGAAAAAAGATTCTACCCAGTTTATAGGTACGGACCAAAAGCAATTCTGGTTGAAGGAATAGACCCGATATTGGCATACCAATTCTTCATATATGGATTAGTAGACATTATGTATCTCCAAACTACAGCGATGCTTCAAAAGTTTCCAGGAAATATACGAAGAAGCATTTCAGAATACTTCTCCAATGTTGGAAAAAATGGGCCAAGAGAAGTCGTGGTAAAATGCCATCTAACATACCCGACATTCGAAAATGGTATAACTCCAAGTTTTGGATTGATCAAATTAGTCACAAGTAATGGAGAATACCCAGCAATAGAAGCAGTGGAAAACATAAACACAGACCAGCAAGAAGAAGCTGTGGCGTGGCAGTTAATCCAGATCCACAACTTAATACACGAATTATACCAAAAGAAAACATTTAGGATAAATCTTAAAGGAAGAGATCATTTGATATATGGGATGTCTCAAAAAACACTAAAAGAATCTCACTGGGAATACATCTACGAACATCACCAAAAAATACTCAAGGTAGACGAATCACAATTAACAACCCTGGCAGAAAAAACAAAAAGGATCTTGCACGAAGAAATGAAAAGTTTGGAGGTCCATAGTTGCAAATACTGCAAGAAAAAAGACGTCAGCAGTAACGACAAAGAATACAAGGATGCTTACGAAACAAGTGATGACGAAAGTAACAGCTCATCACCAATAATAGAAGAAAGCATGTAGGACCTGCAAGAAAAACGTCGGCAGAAGGAGAACCACTCCTTCCTTACCGACACTTTTACTTTTGTACAATATTTTTCGGCACTTTATTTGTAATAGTTTTTCCCTGTATTTTCTATCAAGGATCTCTGCCTATATAAGGAGGTCATATGTAATCGTTTGAAAGATAAGAGTGAATGGAATAAGTTTTTAACTTTATCTTTCTTATGAAAGTTTTACTCTTCCGGAATGTCGATCGTGCTATTGAGAGTTAGCATACTTCATCTCCACCCTAGAACCTAACCAGTTCTGCAGAGTAGCCTTCTGTGACAGGTAATATACTTGTATACTTTAAATTCTTTACAGATTTTCATGCTATTTAGTTACAATGAATGATTTACATGAATTCCAGAATATACATGTTAATACAACTTTCCATACTAGATCTCTTCAGTATCATTTAGTTGGAGTCGTAAAAAATAACCTAATACCAGTCTTAGTAGACACAGGAGCCATATGGTCTCACACCCACGAATACTTAGCAACAGAAATTAGAAAAACGAATTCCGAAGCATATATAGTACGAAATGGAAAAGAAATACTTATAGAAAAAACAGGAAAAATAGAACTAACTCTAGAAAATAACCTCACTATCTGTACAAGGATTCATATAGATAATGAATCTGCACATGAAATAATCTTAGGAATGGATTTTTTAGACTCTTTAGAAAACTTTGTTCTCACTCGAGAATACTTAGAAATAAAATTCCAAAATACGGTTCGAAGAATACCAAGAATAAAACTATCTGAATCTCAATTGAAATCCCAGATATGAATTCATCAGAGACTAAAAACATGGAAAACATTTCAAACGAAATAGAACAATTAGAATCAAAAGAAGTTTCTGAAGGATACGGTAGTTTTGCCCAAGATATAATTGTCAGCTCAAAAATAATTAGCAAAATAAGACAAAAAGAGTTAGACATAAATGATGGACAAGGAATTAAAAAACCATCTTTCTTTTCAAATATGTTTCATAGAAAAAACCTAATATATTTTGGGAAGTTTATTCAAGAAACTCCTATAGAAATAACCGAAGCCCAAGGAAAGCTTTCACTACCATTAATAGATGAACACCATATTCTTCAAAAAATACGGTCATTAAATAAATCGCCAAGTGAATTCGGATATATACATATTTCCACAATACAAGTTTTAATAAAATCAACGTTTGCAGAAGGAATTGAGTCACCAGTAAAATTTTGGATTATAGATGACAGAATAAGAGATACGCAGGATAAAATCCTAGGAGTTGTTGAAGGAAACTTAAAAGCAACAAAACTAATGTTTAATGTTTCTATACAATATGGAATACCTTTAATTACTAAAAATCTTAGTCAATCTATATCCTTATTGTATAAATTTGCTAGAAAAGATTTAATGGAACACGGAGACTATCCCTTCTCAATGACATACGCTGTAGGATACGCTATTAGTAATAGTCATCACAGTATAAATTATAAAACTGAAGATAAAATAAACATGGATTCTTTATTTAGAGACTTTGCCCAAATAAAATTTGTACCTAAAAAACAAACTATTGACCCTCAAAGGAAAAGTAGTTTTTCACAAAACCATTCTACAATTGAACAAATTGGAACATCTAGAAGAATAGAAAGACCAACAACTTTCATACCAATAAAAAATGATTCTAAAGATACAGAAGAAGGTATAAAAACTTTAACCAAACAAATAAATAATTTAACCCAATATGTACAAGAAAAATTATAATAAGAATTGGAATAACCAAGCATATATAGAATCATCTTATAAATTCTACAAAAAACTTTCAGAAGACTATCCTAATATTCAGAATTTTAAAGAACAAAAAGAATATTTTTATATTTTGTATTATCGATACCAATCCATAAATGCCACCTAAAAGGGTTCCCTTTTATAAAAATACATCATATATTAAATACCTACAATCTCAATATATATATTACAAAGAATTATGCGAAACTCTCATCGAAGGAACATACGAAAAAGAGTTTTTCGAAAAAACACGAGATAATTATCTCAACCAAATAAATCAAATCAAACTAATACATGCCGCCTAGTTACATGTCTGGATTTGAATTATCTATTGATGAATACTCATACAACTATAAGCAGTTTGTTTCAGACTGTGCTTCCGCCTCAGAAAATGCTCTTGAAAATATTGAAAATGCTCTTGAAAATATTGAAAATACTCTGGAAGAAACTCTGGTATCAGAGCCAGGAAACGAATTAAATATATGCAATCTAATTTGCACTGAAAACTACCAAAATTTTTACTTTGATTTCTCCGATATAGAAATAACAAGTCCTTCTACGACTTTTAGTAAACAATTAGAAAATATACTAGAAACTGGAGAAAGTAGTGAACCACCTAAGAAAAAACGAAAATACAAAACTTATAATACTGAACAAGATACTTTTTTATATTTAGAAATTTTAGAAGCCGTTAGATTATATTGCAGATATATGCCTATATCTAAAAATAGAGCTAGAATATTAGATACCTTATCACGAGAAATAGATTATTTAAGGAAAAAATCAAAACGAAGAAATAGTGAAGAAATATCCTACTTTATAACACTCAAAATTAATGAATTCAGAGAAATCTTTAATACACTCTATGGAAGTAATTAAACCATTAGTACAAAAAGTCAATTATTTTAAGAAAAAGAAAAGGAGCAGCATGACATATGCTCTTGGTAGCAGCATCAAACAAACCGCATAATTGGAGTAGTTGAAATATTTAAATTACTGAATAACAATAGGCTTCAAAATAAAAGACGACGTTGCATATATTGAGCTAAGTTCATTTACATAGCTTGAATCTAACTCATCGTCAAAAGCTAGCTTAAGAGTTGATGATTGCCCAAGACTTTTTAAAGTGAACTTAACTATAAGTTTCAATCTATGTGGAATATTTCGTCTCAACACTCCCCCTTCAGTTATGCACGAGTTGAATGTGTGGGTGAAACAAACCAAACACGAGACATATGAAAATTCAACCTTGCGAATTGCGATATGTGGATGAAGTCCTAACACACTAATAATGAACTCAATCTCTTGTTATATGGGCAAAGTGTATGAGAAGATAATGAAACCCATCATGGGTATAAGGATTGATTGAGGTTCTTATCCCATATTAGATTTTACCACATAAATTTAATTAAATTCAATTACATGACTTGAACCTAACTCAATCTCAAAAGCTAATTATATTAGAAAACTAAAACCACTTACATAATCTAATGCCCAAATTTTTAAATGTGGTAGTTTTTTCTTTTTCTTACAAAAGTAAAAATATTGGAATTGTGATAAACAAAATAAGCATTGTAATTTATAGAGATTAGTATAGAGATTAGTATTTAAGTTGAACTGAACTTAAATCTAGTAATAAATAAATATTGTTCAAATCTATTGAAAACTAATCTCAAATAATTTATTACTCAAAGTCCTGTAATAAATAAACACGCACACACATTTAAAGACAGACAAAGCGTGAGGTACATGACTGACTGACTGACGCATAAAGCTCCGTCTTTCCTGAAACAACACACACAGAGAAGAGAGAGAGAGAGAGAAAAGGATAATACATATTACTCATCCTAATCTTGCAAGAACTTCGTTTTCTTTTCCTTTTTTTTTTTCCTTTACTCTTTCTTTCCTCTGTTTTTGTTTTTACTTAGATTTGAGGTTGAATCCAAGTCCAAAGAATTTCTAACAGCTAATACCAATTTACTAAATTTAAACCAACACCATTTTCTTCGTTCATCTCTATCTCTATCTCTCTCACGTTTTCAGCTTACTTCTCCTGTCCTCCTCATTAATTCACCCTCCCCCTCCGAAAAAGTTCACATTTTTCCCCGACCCACCACCAAAAAAGGCCTGACAATTTCACATTTAAATTATTCACCCCCCATCCAAAATTTGTATATATAAAGATATTCAGAAATAAATATTTTATTTTGGGGGGCGGGGCGGTGGCAATGGATTTCGGGGGGAGGATTTTGGTTTTGTTATTGTTTATTGAGGTGATAATGTGCGTGGTGGTTAATGGAAATGTGGTGTTTGAAGTTCAACACAAATACGGTGGCCGCCGTGGGAAGGGGCTGAAAGAGCTGAGGGCCCACGACTCACGGCGGCACGGCAGAATGCTTGCCGGAGTCGAGTTTGCGTTGGGTGGTGATGGTTCCCCAACCAACGCTGCGTATGTTTTTATTTTTTATGTTTCATGATTAATAATTAATTAATGGTTAGATATAATGTATTTATGTTGGATATGAATTATGGGATGGATTGTAATTAGCTATTTGATCTTTTTGTGTGTTCTGCATTGAATACTAAGAACCTATTATTTGCTTGTTAAGGTATTGTTGGGGTTGGTTTAATGTTTGCATTTATTATAGCTTATTTGGCATGTCCTTTTTATATTTATTTATGTTAGTATTTGCTTTCATGTTATTTTTCATTTAGAGTGATTTTTCTTCTTCTAGTATATGTGTTTATTGTCTCCACTGAATTATACAAATTAACGGTGTTATTTATCTTGATATTCTTCGATAGGTTTCTTCCTTGTTAAAGAAGTAGGTTTTTCTCGGTTTTATGCAGTAAGAATAATTGTCTTTGTGATGTCTATATTTTAGCTTTGGAAGCTTTTTATCAAGAAAGTCTATTAGAGAATTAAACAAACAAAAGAAATGCATAATGCGTTAGATTTTAGGACAAAAAAAAAAAGTGCATTAGATTTACTAGCTTTCAAGATGAGAAATAAGGGGACCTGCCCTGGATCTTGTTGATCATACCTTCAAGAACGATGTTGATATTCTTTTTTTAATTATGATTTTGTGAACTTACCTTCATTCGACATTTGAGGACCTTCAATTATCTTTTAAATTAGCTAAAACTGGCACTAATTAATGTATCTTCTGTAATAATTTCCTGGCATTTTTAGTGGTGGTTATGTATTATCTACTATGTTTGGGAATATCAATTGTTTATTTGATAAATTGGTGCAGGCTCTATTACACCAAAATTACGATCGGAACTCCCCCGGTTGACTATCATGTCCAAGTGGATACGGGAAGTGATATCTTATGGGTGAATTGTAATAAATGTGAGAAGTGCCCTACAAAAAGTGATCTTAATGTATGTGCCCTTACTCTCTTCTTCTATTAAAGATCACAATTCCCACATGCATTTGATTACGGAATTTTAGCCATAGTTTCAGCATTACGGCAAACCCGTGTCAAATATATAGCTGGCTGATGTGGTCCATTTTTAATCCAACAGCTACCCTTGAAGCAGTATGACTTATCAGCCTCCTCAACTGGAAAAACGGTAACTTGTGATCAAGATTTTTGTGATGCTGCATTTAATCGTCCAATTCCAGATTGCAAGGTCGGAAAGAACTGTGAATATTCTGTTACTTATGGAGACGGCAGCAAAACAGAGGGATATTTCGTCAGAGATTACTTCAAGTTCGATCAAGTCACTGGAAACCTTCAAACCTCAGCAATGAATGGATCCATTGTTTTTGGGTGAGTTTTCATTTCTTATGTTTCAGTCTATTTTAAGGTCTCTCTGATTCAAGGCTATACTTCGAGCTGAATGCAAAAATACCCCTGTGCTTTGCCTAATAAGCAAAACTCCCCTATGTTATTTTTATTACCAAAAACCCTCACGTGTTCTTTTTTTAATAGCAAAAAAACCCTATTTGAAATTCCTTCATAAATCAATAGGGAGATTATTGCCAATTTTTTATGTGAACAGAGGGGATTGCTAATTTTCCAAGTTTACCCAGGGATTATTGATAATTTTTTAGGTTAAGATGGGTGTTTTCACATTTTGTTGTGAGGGTATAGTTGTCATTTTGTCTGCAAAATATTAACACAGTTCTTTTTTTTTTTTTTTGGCTAATTAAAGTAACATAGGTTTTTTTTTTATCTTTCTAATTAGGCAAAGCATGGGGGTATTTTTGCATTTTACTCAATATAAAACATTGCATGTGTATGTGAATAATAGTTTGATTCTTGTATAGAAAAGGTTGTAACTTACAAAATGGTGCATTCCTAAAATATGCATGAGATTAGAGCTTTTCTTTGGAATCTGCCTTTGTTGTTTCCACCTATGCTTCTAATCGAGCCATTTGATATAATGATGAATATTAAGATTAATGAACTGAATATGAGTCTTCAGCAAGTGTCTTCATTTATTATATGATGCATATTATTGATGACTTGTTAGAAAATATGCTTACGTAGTCAAATTAGAATTAGGTAACTATATTTTATGCTCTTAGTGCATTGGATTATAACTTGTTTATTGCACCTTTTTCTGTATCTTACACGTGTTATTATATCTAAGATAGGTGCTCAGCTAAACAATCTGGAGAGCTAGGTTCTTCTTCAGAGGCAGTTGACGGAATAATTGGCTTTGGACAAGCAAATACCTCCATTCTTTCACAACTTGCTTCCTCTGGAAAGGTCAAAAAGGTCTTTTCACATTGTTTGGACGGCGCCAAGGGAGGTGGCATTTTTGCTATTGGAGAAGTTGTGCAGCCAAAATTAAATAGGACACGACTGGTCAAAAATTCGTACGTCACATCTTAAATATGCTTCTTTTTTCCGATGATATTGGAATCTTGGTTGAGAATTGGTTCCTTGATTATGGCTAGAAAGAAAAAGGAAGGAAAGAAGGAGGCATCTTAAATTGAAAGATTTCATGTTCTTGTAAAGATTTTAGAGATCCTTACTGATTAAATTTTATTTTGTTAATTTAGGCAACATTATAATGTTGTTCTGAAGGGAGTTGAGGTTGGTGGTGAAAATTTAAACCTTCCATTTGACTTTTTTGGCCTGGGATCCAGTGGAGGAACTATAATTGACAGTGGTACAACCTTGGCGTATCTTCCATCCGATCTTTATAAACAGCTTTACACTAAGGTACATCTAATTTTATTCTTTCTAACTTCATCCTTAATCTCACATTTTGATAACATAATTTCTTAATTGTCTAGGGTGTCCTTTTACCTCTTTTTACTCTAATCTGTTCTATAAATCTGTCTCTTTAGATGATGGCCAAACAACCGAATCTGAAAACTCATAAAGTTGAGCAGCAGTTCGACTGCTTTTGGTACACCGGGAAGTAAGTCTCTCTCTCTCTCTCTCTCTCTCTCTCTCTCTCTCTCTCTCTCTCTAATCTGAATAATTGTGAACTTTTGCCTTGTTTTGCAGTATTGATGATGGATTTCCAGTTGTTCATTTTCATTTTGATGATTCACTTCCTTTGTCGGTTTACCCCCATGATTATCTGTTTGAAGTCCGTGTAAGTATACGTACTAAGAAATAAATCTTTTTATTTTCTCCTAAATATGGTTTTTTAGGGGTAAAAGAGTTATATTACCATCAAAACAATATAAATTTGGTTTTCCGAGTGAAATGATTTAGGTTGGAAGTGTTTTGTGCCTATTATATTCTTATGAAAACCAAAATTTGCAGGATACGGAGTATTGTATAGGTTGGCAGACCAATGGCATGCAGACAAAGGACGGAAATGAAATGACATTGTTGGGAGGTATTATTTTTGTTTACTACATATGTTAATTGTTATGCACCTTTAATTACATGAATTTGTGACCGTCATATTTTACTAAATTGCCATTTCTTGCAGATATTGTATTATCAGACAAGCTTGTTGTGTATGACCTTGAAAATCAGACAATTGGATGGGCACAATATAACTGTGAGTAGAGTATATTTATTGCATTGCTTCCACAGTACCTGTTATTTATGACTCCATCTTTTGCTTTGAACTCAGGTTCATCAAACATCAAAGTAAAAGACGA
This sequence comes from Penstemon barbatus, assembly GCA_003313485.2. Classification (NCBI taxonomy): domain Eukaryota; kingdom Viridiplantae; phylum Streptophyta; class Magnoliopsida; order Lamiales; family Plantaginaceae; genus Penstemon; species Penstemon barbatus. The sequence goes on from CM064879.1 coordinate 77,337,656, forward strand.
AGGGTCTGGAAATGCTTATGATGTGGGTGCCCATAACTTATCTGCTTCTTCCAGTCATTCCTTGGAGGTTAACGTTTTATCGTTCCTTTTGTTAATAGCTGCCCTCCTCAATCTCATAGAATGAGCTCCCAGCAAATGCTGCTTTTGTTGTATCATCATATGATAAACCTTTGATGCTGAGGTTCTTGGTAACTCAATCCTTAAATTTAAAAGTAAAAAGTAGTCTGTTGTAATTGTGGGCATTTCTTTGATTCTTTGACACCATATGTTTAAGCAAATCTCAGGCTTTATAATTTGCCCATTTTTTGATATTCTTTTGCTCCATAAGGAAATATTACACGAGTTGTTGTACACTATGACAAAATCAAAGTATTTTTTTTCTTTTTTTTTAATATATAAATTGGATTTGTAATGTGAGGAAGTTTCATATTTGATATAAATTGGATTTTTAATATTAGGGAGTTTCATATTTGATGCAGTATTGTTGCACCCTTTCTAAAAGCATGTTTGATGGCATAATAGTTCTTTATATGGAGTAATATCCTCATATTACTTCAAAGCTAAAATATATGTGATGTAGTTATATATCTACAGACTGTGCGTAGTATGGTATAAGAAAGCAAGTTCACGTCATAGTTTTCCTGCCAGTAAATTTACATATTTAGTTTTCTAAATTTTTCGAGTCACAACAAAAATGATCTTTTATCTTTCAGATATACACACTCGATTCTAACTTTAACTTTAGTAGATTTAATTTTTCATCTTATAGATTTAACACATTGTGTTTATTGTCATTTGAGCTAGGCATGTCACTATTAATTATCTATCTTAGTGAACCTAAATAATATTTAGGTTAGTTACATAACAGGCATTTTTATCCCACAGATTCACCCTATAGGTAGATGCTTTAAGTTTTGGAGCATATTTATTAGATCCAAAACATAGAGGACTAAAAGTGTCGACTATAGAATCTAAATGTGTCTTATTAGAAAAATAAAAGACTAAATATTGAGACAGAACAAGTAGACTAAATTCTGTATAGCTTCAAAACCATGTACCTAGTATAACACAACAAATAGGTAAGGACCTGGGAATTATGGGATTTACAAGGTTGTCCTCAAGAACTGTACAACAAGATACACAATTGCAAGAAAGAGTGCAATCTGGTAGAAATCTCTCTGAAAACTGTCATCTCTTTGGAAGAACTGGATTAAGAAACATTGAGACATATTAGTCAAGTGTATAACACATTAAGAACTTAGAAAAAAGGGGAAGAAATTAATGATAACTTAGAAAGAAGATTTTTTTTTTCATTTTTTTTACCTTTGTTGGATCTCCGGTGGGGTCTGGATAGATATCGACATTCTTGTTCTCTATTGTGAATCTGTTTGTGAAGTCTTTAGCGAAATCGGAAATGTCTTTTGCTGCTTCAACTGTGGCAAAGAGTCGTCTTGAAGCCCAAAAGTATGTTTGAGTAATGAGAGATGATGTTGATAAATCCCATAATTCCTCGTGCTCGATTACCTGCCCACTGATCTGATTCAGAGTGAACTTTGAGTTCACTTTGACAATTAAGTCTCCTCCAAGCCTAAATATTGGAGACTTTGGCTTCCCTTTTAGAGTCCATTTGATTTCTAGCTCACTTGTTGATAACATTGCCATCTTCTGCACACTCTGTACAAGAAATAAAATACGAATTTGATTTGTTTTAAATGCGATATAATTACGAATGGATGTTGGGAGCTTGGACCTGTTTGGTAATACTTAGTTAAGTATTTGAACTCACCACTTTGGGGCTCTCTAGTGCATCAGTTGCCCACAAATTTCTCTTGTATTTCTCTCTACCAGTAAAGCTTCTAACTGGATCCTGCAATTATTTCTTATGGAAACAGATTCAGGATTTTAAATACAAAAAAACCATGAAATCATCATGTACCTTGTTTTCCTTTTTTCTATAATTAAATTCTGAATATGATCTTCATTTACTGTGATAAATTCCCATGTGTTATGAAAAACATGCATGAAACTACCTTGTGGAATTTTTATTGCATAGAATCTCCCTGTACTTTTAAATGTTCAGCATGACACCCCTATTGAAATGCTTATGCATAAAATCCCCCTATACTATTAAATATTCAGCACGAAATCCCCTACCTGTACAGATTATGGCAACCTACTTTGTATGTATGGGGGATTTGCGGCGAATATGTTTTAGTACAAGGGATTTTATGCAATAATTATTTCAAAGGTAGTTTCATGTAGGTTTCACATAACTCAGATCATAGGGGAGTATCTTGCATTTCCCCCTCATTTACTACAACATAAGATACCATAAGTGAGTACCTTATACTTGACGGAAGGGGCAAAGGTTCCGAGAGCACGATTGCCTTGTCGAAGTTCAAGAATGTCCCGAGCTAGTTGTCTGGCTGTGGATTCTACAGCGGGGCTACTTATGCACTCAAATTCATTACAGAGTTCACCAAAGTCCACTTCATCGACAATCTTGTCGACCTCTGATCCATCCACGGTCTCATCAGCAGAAACCTCGGTTCTGCTAGAATCATTTGTAACTGCACATACAAATAAAGCAGTAATGAATGAATATGAAATGCTAAGGTATAGACATTATATGTCATGACTACCTCGAAGAGACACGTTGTTTTGGCGTGGACGATGAAACAAGGAAATCGAGGGCTTATTCGAGCCATGATGATGTATGAAACTACTACTTTTAATGTTGTTTAACGTACGGCTGCGTATATTAACAGAATTTGCAGGGAAAGCTGTAGCAGGAGCGCTCATGTCTTTTCTTTACTTGTAATTATCTCCATTGATTTTCTGTGTATCCAAGAATTTGGATTATTGATGATGAGGTGTAGGAATAGGATATCTTTGTTTATGTGAATATTGCTTTTTCTTGGATAAGGTTTGTAATTTTCTCTGTGGTTTGTATAAGTTTCTGCATATGTGTTACTAGTTATTCCCACGTCACACCAACTGGACCATACAGAACAAATATTCAAAACATACTCAAAAAATGTTTTCTTCCAAATGTTGGTTCATCGTATTTGGTAATAATTTCTACAATTTGGGCATGTAAGAGTTAAAAAACAGAGTGTTTAATTGTATTACGACTCCTAAAAGTTTTTTTACCGCTAAGATATATTTTAATAACACGATGTGATGCAGTTACTTAGATCCTACACTAGTGGATTTAATTCATCGGGGTTGGATGAATGCCACATAGGTATGAAAGAACAAAAAATTGTCATTGATGCTCATGTGGCATTCATCCAACACCCGGGTGGATTAAATCCACTGGGGTAGGTTCTAATTTTCAATAACATGAAATAAATGCAGCTTAAATGCCATAAGATGAGAGTGTGACATTTCAACTAAAATGTGGTAATTTTAAATAGATATTTTCGGCAACATTTTCCAAAATTTTCAGTAAAGTAGAAAACGCAAATCTTCTTTAGTAGTGCCTTAAAGGCACGAGTTAGAGCAATAAACTCTACTTTTTGCCTTAAAAACTTTTTCTCTTGTTTTCATGTGAGTCATCTTTTCACCAGAATACTAACAACAGACAAATTTACATGCAGAAATTCAGTTGGAAATTTCAATGGTGGCATGAATCCATTCATCTTTTGAGGTCATATTTAAAACTTTAATTCATATTTTCATCCCACATAGTCCAACTGAAAGCTGTAATTATTAATGAAAGTGATGTCATTTCCCATATTTCTTCTCTTTTTCTAATACTAGCTATTATCCCATCATTTATCTGTTCTTCTGGCCTGATAAATTACCAATTTACCATCTCTCTCCCCTTCAATTCATCTCCAATTTTCTGACTCAAACACATTGATTCAGAGACAGTTATGGCCATGCAAAGGGAAGAATTTCTCATTACTGTGTTTGTGTGCATGTTTTTGCATTTGTATCTTGTTGAAGCAGCTCCTAAAATTTCTCTTGTGAAGATTCTTCCTGGTTTTAATGGCACCTTCCCTTCAAAACACTACTCAGGGTAAATGAAAATTACTTTAATACTTTATTATTACTAATTAATTGCATTTTAGGAATATAAAGAAATTGATAAAACTATTTTTCTTGATTTGGTTCAAGGTATGTGTCACTGGAAGGAAATCCACCAAAAAACCTCTTTTACTACTTTGTAGTGTCGGAAAGAAACCCGACCCGTGATCCCGTCGTTTTGTGGCTCAATGGAGGGCCTGGCTGCTCTAGCTTTGATGGCTTTGTATATGAGCATGGTAACTAATGTTAAACCCTGTAACTTTTTATAGAAAAGATATTGAAGAATCTTAATTTAATGATATGAACTTTCATTTTTTCACAGGACCATTTAATTTTGAAGCAGCAAAACAAGGAGGGGGCTTGCCCATTTTGCATCTAAATCCATATAGTTGGTCTAAGGTTGAGATTTCTGACAATTTTATTAGAAATTATGATCATATCACTAGTTTCTAATTAAAAAGTTGGTAATTGGAGATAGAGTTTCTAAAATCGATTAATTCGAAATATTTTCTCATATTCTTGGAATATTGATTAAGGTTGCCAACATTATCTATTTGGACTCCCCAGCCGGTGTTGGATTCTCGTATTCTCCAAATACATCCTCTTATGTAACTGGAGACATACAGACAGCAGCTGATACTCATCTTTTCCTTCTTAAGGTATGAAATTACATGGTGTCGATCTACTTTTTCCCCCATGCAACGAGATGTTCGTTTTCTCATGCAACGGAATGTTGGTTTTCAACCGTTTATTGGCTTCTTTTAGTGGTTTGAGCAATATCCAGAGTTCAGGGCCAATCCCTTTTATATGACGGGCGAATCTTATGCTGGCATTTATATCCCTACTCTTGCTTCTGATATTAACAAAGGTATAATAAATTCGGACACGTGTTCCTCTTAATTAATCCTATGTTTTTTTACTCCTATAGTGGGTGATGCTTGTTTTCTTGCAGGCATTAAAAGTGGTCTTAAACCCGTTATTAACTTAAAGGTACAATCTCCACTGTTTTCTCCTTCCATAACGGTTTCCGTTAGATACTTGAACTTGAAGTTTCTGAGAACTGAGACTGAAATGATCTGATGTAGGGATACATGGTGGGAAATGGAGTTTGTGACCGAGATTTTGATGGCAATGCACTTGTTCCATTTGCACACGGGATGGGCCTAATATCTAATCATATGTTCAAGGTGAGTGGTGGTCTCAATGCATGTAATTGTTTCTCGTTTTCGAATTTTAACGGTTAATCTTGTTTATAGGAAGCTGAAGCCCTCTGCAAAGGAAAGTACCACACCTCAAACAACGCTGACTGCGAAAAGATGCTAAATAAGATTGATATTGTAAGAAACTTAATTAGTTAATGGGGTAAATTTTTGAACCTGTGATCTGTTTGGAGAACTCATTTAATCCTTACATTTTTGTTCAGATTTTAGATGGTTTGAATAGATATGACATACTCGAACCGTGCTTCCATAAACCTGGAGTAAATGACGTTCCAAACGGAAACTTAAGTTTCGTGCCAGAGAGCTTCAAGCAATTAGGAGTGACTGATAAGCCACTTGCTGTAAGAAAGAGAATCTTTGGGCGTGCATGGCCTTTCCGTGCCCCTGTTCAAGATGGAATAATCCCATCTTGGCCTCAGTTGATGAGGGAGATTTCTGTCCCTTGTTTGGTACGTCGAAAACAACTCGATAACTATTTTTGTAACTTCCCGAACCCACCAATCTTTTTATTTTCCGAGAGTGTTAAATGGAATAGAAACGATAAACTATAGAACAGTGACATTTGGCACTACATTTATTAAATTTTTGAATGAATTCAGAATGATATAGTAGCGACCGAATGGCTGAATAACGATGCAGTTAGGAAGGCAATTAATGCTAATCCGGTATGTAATAAAGCGCTTGATTAAAACTTTCATCAGTCCAAAATCAGATAAAGATATAACTACTCCTGAATTCTGAAATTACTCAGGAGAGTGGAAAATGGAGTATATGTGACGATTTACTCTACAGTCACGACGCTGGAAGCATGATCAGCTACCACAAGAATTTGACTGCCAATGGCTACAGGGTTCTGATATATAGGTAAAACAATACTTACATCTATGGTTCCCTTCTTTCTTCCTTTGCCATATTTAAAAAAAAAAAAGAAAGAAAAAAACTATTAACAATTTCATTTTTAAAGTGGAGATCATGATATGTGTGTTCCATTCACTGGAACTCAAGCATGGATACAATCACTTGGATACAAAATAGTCGATGAATGGCGGCCTTGGTTATCAAATGGCCAAACTGCCGGGTAAATTTACCTTCTTATACTTCTTAATATTCTCGTACTATATAAATGTCGCGATCTTTGTTTAATCCGGTTGGCATATCTTGCCACGCAAGATTCTTTGAACATGAGATACTGTTATTTTTTACATTATAGTTGTTATGTGAACTGTGCAGATTTCTAGAGAAATATGTTGGTGATTTTACTTTCCTCACTATAAAGGTATGCTAATCATGTGAACTTTGTATCTTTTTTCGACAAGTTTTGTCACGAAACGAAGTAGAATTGCGAATCTACAATTCTACAATACATCTTCTTGTTCGCACTATATCATGAAAGAATCTTGATTGATTAATGTTATTTTTTTGTTGGTGCAGGGAGCAGGACACACTGTACCTGAATACAAGCCCAGAGAATCGCTCGAGTTTTTTGATCGTTGGTTACAAGGGAAAAAGATATAAATGACAAGGATGAATAGTTCAGACATTGATATCAGAACATCTATTATGTAATGTTGACTTAAACAGAAACAAAAACTTCATGTCTGAACTCAGAAGAAGAAAATCTACATGAAATAAAGTTAATGGTCTGCAATTGACCATGTAATGGGAGTTCAAATGTTTCTGGTTCAATCTCCTTCTATAAAACTGACGGGTAGGCATAACGGAATAGTTAACGAATCGTTTCCATAAAAATATGCTGTGAAATAAATATAAACTTCATTGCCGCCTTTTTGGCCTACAAACACCAATTATTTACTAACTACAAAAATAAGCACAACACACTTAAAAATCAGATTTAAATCACACCCTTCAGATTACAATGTAAACCAAACACAACATTATAATCTTGATGCAGAGCAAAATGGATGAGTCTGAATTTGGTCATACATTTTAGGTCCTTGAATCCATTGCCAAAATTGTGGTGAGGTTCATTGGATTCATGTACTTGTAGTCACCAGTCAAAATCTGTTGAACAACAATTCTGTTTGCTTTTTCTGAAGGGTGAAATGGATCCCAAAATGCATACAAATCTCTGTTTGGACACAAGTTGGATGATGGTGTGCAAAGCCCAATCCCATTGTATGGGCCTTGTCCACAACATGCAGTCTTTGATGTAACAAATCCTGTCCAATAATAACAACAAATATTTTAAACCTATGAGTACCATTGAAAAAATAATTATATGAATTACTTATAATTCTATGAACATACCATAGGCCTGAGGGTTAGTAATGAAGTCCATATGCATACTGTATGTGTCAGCAGCAACAAATACATTAGCTCCAACTTCAGCGTTGAGTCCCTCCAACATTTGAGTCAACTGAGGATTGTACAACTCGTTTGCACGCATCAACTCCACCGCGCACTCACCGGCCCTGCTCCGTTGTGCCAGCTCAGCCGGCACGCACCCCATTGGGCCTGTTCCAGTCACTAGGACCCTCCTTGCTCCCAAATCATACAACTTCTGCATTAATTGTTATACGACAATTAATTACTTAGTCATTTTGATTTTGTGATTTAGAAATACTCATATAGCTAGTAGTGTTGAGATGAAGAATATGAAATGTTACGTACCCTCAGAACCTTGCGATACTCGGAAATGAGGTATGTTACGTAATCAGGGAGAGAGAATTGTCTAGATCTTGCAGAAAATGGGACCAAATAGTAGTTGTTTACAAAGTCATTGCCACCAAGAGTTATGAGCACAAGGGCCTTATACACTAGTGCCTGGGTTTGCTCGGCTCCTATAAGGCCGGCCACAAGCGTCTGATACTCTTTGAAGTAATCTAGTTGTTGTCCAATCCGAATAATGTTCAACTGCATACATAAATAAAATCAAGCCTATCAGATTAATTTTAAAAGAGTTCTTCACATTTTGCCTTGTTAATTTCTTGATTTGGAAACTCACAAATTGGATTCCAGTGTCATTTAGGATTCCAACACCTGCAGAAGCAAAGTTAGCCCCAACAAGAAGCTTCTTTCCGCTAAGCAATGGGCTCAAGTATGGCTCTGTAGGTTCCATCCCCAAGTGTTCGCCTAATTAAAAACACATTCATGATACATAATCTTAAGTTCCATAAGAAAATTAGAGTTTGATTATTTTGATAAAGTGTATGCAATGCAATGAAGATCATACTGATTAAATCTGGAATGTTTAGGCCATTGGAGAACCGACCAGTGGGACGATGAGTGGGATAATCAATGCCGTAAGGAAGGGAGTCGGCTCTGGCGGTAGTGATCAAGTAGTTGTTGTTGCCATTGTCCACAAGCGAGTCTCCAAACACGAAAAATGCTCGTGATTCGCCTTGAGTAGCCATTGATGCAAAAAATGCAAGGAGAATTATTAGACTGCAGGCCATTATATATATTATGGAGAAACGATAAGAAATGTTGCACTTTGATCACTGCTAAGTTAGATGTGGTGTGAGATTTTGATATGTGAAAGGGCTCTTATATATAGTGTTAGGAGTGACTCAATTGAATGGTGTGGGTCTAAGACTAAAACACTAGATTTTATTGTTTGATCTTTTTTAGAGCTTCATTTTATTGTTATAGGGATTGAGTTTATCGAGACGAACACGAATCAAACTCGTATAGCTTAGCTTGAGGTTTGGTTTATTTATTTATCTGAGTTAAAATTGTTGTTAGATCTACCAACTCTGTGGTGTGGTGTGGTGAGTATGAAAGAAGAAGATTTATGTGTAGTTCTGATAATGGAATGAAAGCTGTTTGCTTTTATCAAATTTTATGTAACACTAAATATTTTGGTTTGTTTTTGGAAGGCTAAAAGAAGTTGGGGTTGAATTTTCTTCTTATTATTTCTTGATTCTTTTTTTTTTTTTTTAATTCTCGACTACAAACTAGAGAAAAAATATTTATCGTTTGAGTTAACAATTTTAGTTAAATATTTCTTCACTTTATTGTTAGAGTGGTTTATATTATTCATAACAACACTGGATTGTGCAAATTTGGAATATTATTAACTCATTTGTTCAATTCGAGCACACTGAAATTTAAATAAAATCAAATCAAATAAACAACACAATAAATAATCAATATACACTAAAAAAAAAAAAAGCCTAATACAACATGCAAAGGATCAATTATAACTAGACTCGAATTGGTTCGCTCAATTAAACCATAACATTCCGTTTCATCCTAATCGTAGATCCAACCGATAAAACATATATATATATATATATATATATATATATATATATATATATATATATATATATATATATAAATTTTTGAAAATTTTATTTTAATGGAAGATGTATGCAGTCATGCTGCATTTTTCAATAATATATTTTGTATGTCAATTGTGGCTACATTGACTAGCCACTATGGTGGTCTAGGGAGTCTTTACTCTTTTGAGTTGCTTATTTATAAATTATTCAAATAACTCATATTTATACTTGTCTAAGAACACTCTAGATATATATTAATATAAATATATTCATGTATCTACCTACTTCTTGAAAATACTAATTCCCTGAATTTAAATTGACTCTTCAATTTAATTCTCGTGGAAATTTCAATTATTTCCAACATAAACCTACTTTATCTTTGAGCTTGCCCAAAAATTAGCAATTATTATTCAGATATTGTCTCATTTTTAATATTATAAATAAATATGAATATATGGAAAACACGTGCTTTTTTTAATGGTGTGGGACAATTCTTCTTCTCTTTCTCTCTCTCTTTTTTTTATTTCTTTTATTTTGATAAATGTCGTGGGACAATTTTTTTTAAGAACGTCCTGGACAATTCTTTACTTGCAAGAAAATAGAGGAGGCAAAGTAGAATTTAAACAAATTTGGTCTGGCAATATCTTCCATCATTCATAGCTAAATTGAGAATCCCAACTGAAGCGTCGTTGTCCGGCAAAAACAATTTTTGGGTCTTCAGTCCAACGGCGGCGCTTCCGGCGGTATTCGGTAAACTTCAAACACTCAATCTAGCAAAAACAAAAACAAAACAAAAAAACCAATCTTTACTTTTAAAAATGCTTGCGTTTAATTGAATTGGAGTGATTCTATTTTGGCAAACAGGTGGTGTGCATATGTTGGAGCAAATATGCTCTACCGTATGGCGTCTCTATCCCCTAAAACCTCACCCTTTCTTTCCCTCTTCTCCAAACACTTCAAATCTTTCTCCCACAACTGTCCCTTGACCCCAGTTATACATAATGCCAAAACCCAATCCAAGAATCCCATTTCAATGGCCAAAAAAACAACCCATTATTCCACAACATCAGCTGAAGCTCTCCGTAAAATCCCTGCAAACACTAGCACACGAAAATCCAGGAAACAAGCATTTCTAGAGTCACCAGAAACGATCCTCCGTTGGAAACTCGACCAGTGCTCAAAAAACGGTGAACTACCCGAGGCCCTTTGCCTTTACGATGAGGCAAAAGCCAATAATGTGCAGCTTAATGTGCACCATTACAATGTATTGCTTTATTTGTGTTCCTTGAAAACTGACTGTAGCGAGGAGGATGGAAGGGATTTTGCAAGGTTGGAGAAAGGTTTTCACATTTTTAAGCAAATGGGTATTGACAATGTGGTCCCAAATGAGGCCACATTCACTAATGCTTCGAGGTTAGCAGCCGAGAAAGAGGATCCAGAACTAGCTTTTGATTTAGTTAAGCGAATGAAAGATCATGGTATTGTTCCAAAGTTGAGGTCATATGGCCCAGCATTGTTTGGATTTTGTAAGAAGGGAATGGCTGATAAGGCGTACGAAGTGGATTCACATATGATGGAGAATGGAGTATTAGCTGAGGAGCCTGAACTTTCAGCACTTTTAAGGGTTAGTTCTGAAGTCAAGAGAGAGGAGAAAGTATATGAAATGTTGCATAGGTTGAGGACGACAGTGAGGCAGGTCTCGGAGGAGACAGCAGTAGTGATGGAGGATTGGTTTAGATCAACGAAGGCTGCTGAAGTTGGGGTGGAAAATTGGGATTTGGAAAAGGTTAGAAGAGGGATTTTGGAGGGAGGGGGTGGATGGCATGGTCGAGGATGGTTGGGGAAAGGGAATTGGAGAGTGTTGAGAACCGAAATGGATGAGATTGGGGTGTGTAAGGCGTGCGGAGAGAAGCTTGTTTGTATCGATATTGATCCAAAGGAGACCGAAAATTTCGCTAAGTCCTTGGCGAAATTGGCTTGCCAGAAAGAAGCTAGAAACAACTTTGTGCGATTTCAGGTATTGGTCTTTGGTTTGTGCTTTGAAGACCCCTTTAGAATTTTTTCTTGCTGCATCTTTTATTATTTGAATTATATGGTCTCTGTTTGGTGATTATATTTGAAATCATATAGCTGGACTAACTTTTTCTTTATTGTGCTCATATATAATTTAGCCTCATTTTCCCATATATTTTTGCGTAATTTATGAAAGAAATGAGCATATTCAACTTGATAATCTGGCTTTTAAATTATAGTCTGGAGAAGTGTCCTCAGACAAGGACCAAGTCCCTTGGATAGGGGCGCTAAATCCTGCTTGGGGAGACTTTTGATTGCTTTTCTGACTATTTCCTAGTGACCCCTGCACATCTCTCTTAGGTTCCAAAGTAGCACAATCGTGGGATACTTTTATCAAGGATAAATCTAGTAAATATGTGTTTTGTAGATCATTGATGTTAGCTTCCTTATCTTTAAATTTAATAAATTAAGATTGTGAGTCTAATGCTAAATGTTTTGGTCCAGGAATGGCTTCAACAGCATGGTCCATTTGATGCTGTAGTCGATGGAGCAAATTTGGGTCTTGCTAATCAACATATCTTCAACTTTCATCAGGTGAAAACAGAATTCGACCCTCTAGTCTGTATTTTATCCTCTATGGAGAGATGTGAAAAAGTTGGACTAACGTTTCTTTGTCTTCATATAAACATAGACTCATATCAGTCCACTTATGTACACAGGTCAAGAGAGTCGTGAATCAATTGCGTGAAATGAGCCCATCAAAGAAAATGCCTCTTGTTATTCTACACCAAAGCAGAGTAACTGGTGGCCCTGCTCAGCACCCTAACAACAAGAAATTGCTGGATAGCTGGAAAAAGGCTGGCGCTCTCTATTCTACGCCTCAGGGTTCAAATGATGATTGGTACACAATGGGTTTTTTTCTTATGCTGAATCATTAAAATTTGTTATTTAGTTCCACATTTTTTCTCTTTCTTTCTGTAGGTATTGGTTATATGCTGCTGTGAGTTCCAAGTGTTTGCTTGTGACAAATGATGAGATGAGAGATCACTTGTTCAATCTTTTAGGCAATAGCTTTTTCCCTAGATGGAAAGAAAAGCATCAGGTATCATTGATTTTCTCCTACTCTTTCCTTTGTGATTTTGGTTGAAATAGATGATTTTGATTTGTGAATTATGATTCTACCTTTGAATGGCAGGTTCGGTTAAAACCTTCGATTGATGGGCTCATCATGCACATGCCACCACCATATTCGATTGTCATCCAGGTGGGTTAATGTCCCAGATGATCTGTATGCTTTTGAAATCAAACTTTTGATACTGCACAGTTTTCATTTTTGAAGGCTTAGTCACACTCTACATGTATTATACTTGCAGGAATCCGAAAAGGGTTGTTGGCATATACCAACTGTTATTGAAGATGATATTGAGACTCCAAGACAGTGGGTTTGTGCAACAAGGACAATAGATTAGAATGACATGACCCAATAACGGGTAGGAACGAGATGAACAAAGAGAAGCCGGTTTTCTTCTTCTTCTGAGTCCTTTCAGATATATCTAATATCTTCAATTTTTTTCCATATGAAGTAATTATTTGTTGGAAAAAAGGGTTATAAACGGAGGGTGTTATTTGCCCCTAACCGTGTACTATTGTTATAAACTTAGATGGTGTTCATTGAATTATACAGAATTGTGTGCTTTCTTGCTTTAGATTTTGTAGATGCAATTTCATGCGAGTAGGCAGAGTAGCATATGCACAGCTGCAAAGGTCTTGAGCATTGGTGCCTTGAGATATTTACAACAAAACATGCATAAACCAAAGAATGGAATATAAACATTCAAGATCATATTAACCTTTATAATAAAAATTACTCATGAATCTACACTATACCGGAAAATACTAGCACAACTAAAAATTTGGAATCACACTTAATGATAATCTCGGAGAGTTATAAGTAATGCTTGCACTATCTTAGAATCATTACTCTTAAAGTGTAAATCTATTAACAAGTTACAACAGCCGCCTTTAAATAGAAACAAAATATTATGAAGTTGAGGATCTTGCATTCTCAATGGCAAATACTAAATCATCAAATTTGACTCCTGTAATTTCTTTGACAATCTTGCTATCCTTCAATATCTTGAATGTAGGAACTACTTTGATCCCTAGCTCCTTTGCCAGAGGCTGCCAAGAAATTCTCGTTGTTACAATTTTGATTTTAAAGGGATAATGGGGAGAGAGTGAAGGAAATGTCGTGTACCTTGTTTTCTTGGTTGCAGTCAAGCTTTAAGAAAACAACGTCATCATATTTTTCAGATAATTGTTCAAATTTTGGAGCCATTACCTTACATGGACCACACCTGCAAGTTGAATTACCTATGAGATCATTAAAGCCCAATTCCATCCTCAAGTAGGATTCATTACTTGGTTCTTCTTTTCTCATCTGCTCATAAAGTGACATATCCACATTTAAATTGCATTTAGTTGTTCTTTCTTGTGTTAACCCAATGCTCATTTATACGCTAAAGTTCCCTTCCTTTTTTAGATGTCCTAAATAAGACTACAAATCAAATCAAACTACTCCATATTCGATCTCATTGATAAAAGTTTGTAGTTCGTTTGAGCTCGATTCGTCATACATATCAGACAAATTTGAACAATATTCTTCGTTTGATAACGTTTGAAACTTGGTTTGAACTCGACTCGATAAAGTAAAAACTGACAAAATACATATTAAAATATCAAGTTATTCAATACTCGACTCAAGCTCATTTGACAAAATTTGGGGTAAATGCAAAACACTCCCATGTGTTACGCTAAATCTGCAAGAAACTACTCATTGAAATTTTTACTTAAGCAAGCTTCCTAGTGTTTTAAAAAACCCTGCAAAAAAAAACTCAATTTATAATAAAAAAAGGTCATTTTAGATCGATATATTTCAAGAAACCATTTTTAAAATACTTCAAGTTGGTCCCTACAACTTCAAGTGATATATTTTTAAAATTATTTCTTGAAATATGCTATCCAAAACGACCTATTTTTTTACAAAATGTGTGTTTTTTGTAGGATTTTAATAAACACAAGGAAATTTGGCACAACAAAAATTTCACAGGGTAGTTTCTTGCAGGTTTAACTTAACAGAGGGGGAGTATCTTGCATTTTTCCCACAAAAGTTTGATAGTGATCAATTTGTCTAACAATCAAATCAAGCTCAAATATAATTTCAAGTTCGCGACAAACATCAAACAAAGCTTAAAATAATATGTTGTTCTATGCTACTTTACTTGTTATCACCCGAAAATTTCTTACCTAGATTTCGCAGCTAGGATTGCACCATATCTCTCATGGTGAGAGCATTACGTTCACCAAAATAATGATGTGGTCATTCCTAGTCACAAGTTCTGAAAATTCTAGGTCTAGGTGAGAATTCTTCGTTTACACCCCTAGGTCCTAGCACTCCCAGAACAAGTATCTTCCATAGAATGAAAAATTGTTCTAGAATATAACCTCTAATGATAACTAATACTCGACCGGTTTTAAATTTTTTTTTTTATCAACTAAATTGTGTATTTACAGCTCGACCCGAAGAGTGCAAATATCCAGTAAGATTCGAACTTGAGTTTCGCCTCTGGATCTCGCAAGTCACTGCCACTTGGTCCAACTACATTGGCTACTTTGACAGATTTTAATAGAATAATGTAAAGATATTTAGAATTTTACGCGTCAAAACTAAAAAGAGGAGGGAATAAGAGACAATTCACATTTTCCCCAAAAAATAAGAGAAACAATTTTTAAAAATTCACAGTAAAATTTTGGACTAATATAGAAAAACAGTGTAGCAATTTCCACAACAGACAATTAGTTCCATCTTAATTACGCTGGAAATGTCAATTGAAATTGAAATAGTAGATAATAAAACTAACCACTGGGTGTACATATCAAGGACGACAGTTTTATCGCCGGCGGCTTTCACAATGGGCCAAAATGTATCCTTATTCACCTCCGTCACTCTCCCGACCTCCGCCACCGCATCCAAACTTGCCCTAACACGAAACCGGGAGCTCATACTCTTCTCTTTTCTCTTCATCAGCCGATTGAAATCGCCTGCGACGCAGATTACCATTGGATGCTTGGTCACAATCCCCTGTGACACGGGTCTTTGGATCATTGGAACTGCACCGTACAACTGCAAAGCCATTAATTAATGATTGTGTAAAATGTGTGTGTTTATATGTATGTATAGGTGAAAGAGAGCGAGAGAGTGTGAGAGTGGAATTTAAGAGGCGTTGGGAGCTGGTGGGCGGTGAAGCTCGACCGTTTATTTTTTGGGGGGACGAAATTGACCGTAATAGCCTTCAGATTTTTCTGGTTTATGAGAATATGCAAGGTTGCATTCGGGATTTCGACATTTTTTTTGTGGCAGTAGTGAATTCCAAGGTTTATAATTATTGGTACATTATTTATTTCTCGGAAAATCACAAATTAATTCATACTTTAGTATAACTAATTTTTGTCGGTACTTTTCAAGGAAAAAAGGAATTTTTGTTATATTTTGTAACTAAAGCTCCGGGTAAATTAAAACAACATAAAATATAGAACGAGAAATATTTTTATAAGATATATATATGAAGGGAAAATTGTTTTTTTGGTACCATAGGATATGCTGACTTGCACTTTTGGTACCATTGGATACGAAAATGCAAATTTGGTACCATATGATATGTTTTCATTGTAATTTTGGTACCAAACCCAAATTTCTACAAAGTTAATGGCAATTTACCCCATATGAAATGCATAATGTTCAATTTATCCCTCTATAATTTGAAAAAAATCAATTTACCCCCTGTAAAATTTTAATGAAGCAATTTACCCCCTTCAGCCGGAGATTGTAACTCACTTGCCGAAATTGAGAGTATGCATGCAAACTATTTTATTTAACATAGGGGGATAAATTGTCACATTTATCATAATACAATGGGTAAAAAATCACATTATCATAATAAAAGTGGATTAAGTGCCGCCTATAAAAATATCAGGGAAGCGATGTGAAATTTTTACAAAATTTCAAGGGGTAGAATGCTCTTTTTTAAATCACGAGGGGTTAAATTGAACATTATGCATTTAGTAGGGGGTAAATTGCCATTAACTTTGTAGAAAAATTGGGTTTGGTACCAAAATTGCAATGAAAACCTATCCTATGGTACCAAATTTGCATTTTCATATCCAATGGTACCAAAAGTGCAAGTCAGCCTATCCTATGGTACCAAAAAAGCAATTTTCCCAATTAAAATCATTTGCTAGAAGCCTAGAACTGGTGTACCAAAAGAACCAAAAAATAATCTAAATTTATAAGTGTCGGAGTACTTGCCCCCAACCTCCCACCTGGGGATCCTATGGCTCTTGGCTAAGAGTTGAGACACCATAACAAATTAGTTCCCTTAAAAAAAAAAGATTTATCTTATCTATTGATTATGTACAAATGTATATAATCTCACATTTTATGCATTACATTAAAAACTTAAATAATTAATACATTATAAATAGTAGAATTACATTATTACCCTAAAAAAATACTAATTTTTACTAGAATATTTCTCCCACTTCTTCTTCCCATTTTCTCTCATAACCCCAATCTCTTTCCAAACCCTAACCCACCCCACCACCACCACCATTCTCCTCCCCCTCCCTCTCTGCTCCTTAATCATACCAGAGTAGCGGCGGCACTTCGTTCTCGTCTCGACCAGAACGGCGGCACTTCACCCACCGCCGTTCTAGTCGAGACCAGAATGGAGCGGCACTTCGCCGCTGCCTTCGCCACCGTTCTAGTCGCGAAGCTTCCTTTTTTTTTTTCAAAACAAGAAAGGCAAAACTTTGTGTTTGCTGGATCTAATCAAGAAGCTTGTTAATCCTTTCTACCAAACCATTAAATTTTGTATCTATTCTTCCCCAAAATATTTATCTCACTTCTGAGTTTTATCAATCAATTGATTCACTGGTGAAGTTTCCTCATTTCATTCTCGATTTTTCATTCTTCCTCAAACACAAAAAAAAAAGACCAGAAAAGCTACTGAACTCAGCTGGGACGGATAAAGTTCCATTAGAGCGAAACAATTAAGGAAGTATATATATTATATATGAAATAGATAAAGGGTAAGTTGGGAATTATGTAAATAAAGAATAAGGGTATAATGTGTATTTCAAATGTTACATGAATTGT
This sequence comes from Penstemon barbatus, assembly GCA_003313485.2. Taxonomy (NCBI): domain Eukaryota; kingdom Viridiplantae; phylum Streptophyta; class Magnoliopsida; order Lamiales; family Plantaginaceae; genus Penstemon; species Penstemon barbatus. Next base: position 77,355,385 of record CM064879.1, read on the forward strand.
AAATGAATATATTGGGATTGTAATGTGCAGGGCCGGCCCAAGAACTAGGCAACTTGGGCTTGCGCCTAGGGCCCCCGGTTCGGAGGGCCCCAAAATTTATATTTAGGCCTTTAGGAAAATTAAATCATTAAATAATTGTGATTTTATTAAATTTTTGTACATAACATGTATCTTGGCTCACTTGGTAAGATTTTCTTTTGATGAGTGAGAGGTTTAGGGTTCAAATCTCAATATTGACTTTTTTTCTCATATTTTGATTGTTTTATGTTGTTTAACTTTTTTTGTTTGTAATAATGTTCGTCTTTTTTATTTTCCTTTCGTAGTGATTTTTCTTTTAATCATTTTTCTTACTTAATGATTTCTTGTCAATTATTTTTCTTAATAAGTACTTTAAAAAAACTCTTTCGTAATTATTATAATAAGAATACGGGTTTTTCCTTTATAATATGATTTTTCTGCTTATTACTTTCTCACTTAGTACATTGCAGAAAGAAATTTCACCACTAATAAAATTGGTCTAGCCCCATCCATATTTTTATATGTATGTGTATCTTTATCTTAGTTTTATATATGATGTATAACTTTTATATACGTGATATTATATAACTAATAGAGATAAGAATGTCACGAAATGAACTAAAGTCAAGCAATCAATTATGATAGAGTTAAAGATGTACATATTCTTGTAAAATTTGCTTCGGCTAAAATTAAAGGTTGAATCTTTTAAAAGTTAAATAAGTTTGTTATTTAATCATCTATTTAAAAAATAATATGTTAGATTAAATTATCTACCTAAAAAATAATATTTTAGAGAAAATAATATTTTAATATTTAATTAATATTTTTGTCTTTAAAAGAATAATTGATTATATATTTTTTATAATAAAGAGCCCCAAATTTAAAATTCGTCTAGGGCCCCAAAATGTCTAGGACTGACCCTGATAATATAAACATGTGTCCAAATTTAATTGACTAAGATTAGAATTTTTGATGCCTCTCTTGAAAGTGAGAGTCACAATAAACATCGCAACCCACCTTAACCTAACTCCGAACTCCCGTTCTCGCAGCAGTCCAGCTGGAAGTACTTTCTCCACAACACAGTGTACAATCACCTTCACACTGGACCCCACCTAATTACGTGTCCGGATCACCTGGTCTCACTCCTTAAAACGGCACCGTCAGATCAGACACAATATGACAATTATTATATCCTCTCTTTGGTTTCATCGACGCACAGCTAATAGCAGTATAGCACTCAAGTCTTTCACTTTGGCGGATTTCCCAAACAAAACACACACTCATTTTCTCACTCTATTTTAACCTTCTCCCATTTTTTTCTTGTCTATTTCATTTCTCTTTCTGTTTGATTTGAGTGACGAGGGAGCAATGGCGACGTCGTTTGGAACAGCGACCGCATCCGTCACCGAGAATGCCCGTAAATCCTCCAACTATTTACCGCTTTGCCACCGCAGTTTCCTCCATCGATCCAATTCAAGCAAGGTTTCGTTCCGCATATCTCCTAAGCCCAAGCTTCGATTTTCCTCTAAGGTAAAAATCCTTACTTTATTGAAGGAGTGTCCTGATTTGATTCGTAAGATCGATCTCAGGTTTTGTATGTGCGTAAATGTGGAATGTGTTTGTATATTCTTGCAATTATTATTTGATTTGTGCAATTTCCGAGTTTCCGGGAATGGAGTTCGAGCTAGAAAAAAGGATAGAATTGAAAGATTGTTGTGTGCTTCTTGTTTGAAAGATTGTACCTTTGTTTGTGGGGAAATTGCTCTTGACTCTTGAGCATATTTGTTTAATTTGGTTTTTGATATTGCTTTTCTGATTATGTTTATTGATTCATCACATGTAGAAAGCTGGTTTGTTCATAATTCAATGTGTAGTACAACGGAGAAAGTTTTAAATAAGAGTGCTAACATGTAATTTCTCCTTTTCGTTTGACACTAATTTCAAATGGGTTAATTAAAATCAGCAAACTGAAAGCATTTGAAATTATAACATTTTTGTGGAATTTTCACTGATACGATGATTGGATCTATTGGCAAATATTATTAGAATACTTCCATGGCTAAAGGGTAAGGAAAAGGAAATCAGGGAAAAAATTTCAAAGTTCAATGCCTTCATTTTACTAAAATCCAATGTCTAAGCTTCTATAAAAGTCAAGATCCAAATATAACAAGGAAGTCCTCTTTGATATTTGGAAATCATGAATTCGATTAAGTTAATAATAAATGATTGCAAGGGAATTAAAATTTAATGGAGGACAAAATAGCCAAAAAAGAAAAATTAGAGAGGAAAAGATTTTAATGTTAAAGATGCATTAAGGATCAAACTGTTCTGAGTTCGCCATAATTGCACATGTTCCGGAAGTCCAGAAAAAAAGTTTGGACTTAGAAGTTTCTACCTCGTGTTAGCTGCATTTCGATTTTCCTTGTTCCTGTATCTAACCAGAGGGAAAAGAAGTTTCTTTTACATCTTTTTTAATGTTGTCACTTTCCTGGTTCCAAACTGGAAACTGAAGCAAATTGGATTGGTTTCTTAATTCTGAACTGACGTGGATTTACGTCTTGTAGGGCTTGCACTCCGGTTTGAACTATTCTGCCGTGGTTAAAGCTCAATTGAATGAGGTAAGGTTTCCCCCATGGATTTCATTTAAGTAATATTTTCAGATATTTGTTCCTTTTTTTAAATGCTTTTGGAGCATTCTCTTGCTTTCAAGGTTGCTGTGGGTGAATCCTCAAAAGCTGCAAGCTCAAATCCTATCAAATCAGAGGCATCACCTGCCAAAGCAAAGGAGCCTCAAACTTTGGCATCAGAAGAATCGCTATCTGAATTTATTGCTCAAGTCTCAGATCTAGTCAAGTATGAATACTCACTCATATAATCACTTCTATTGCCTCCTCCCACTTTTTCAAAGAATAAATTAAATTACATCTTTTTTTTTTCCATGCAGATTGGTTGATTCTAAAGATATCGTGGAACTGCAGATGAAACAACTTGACTGTGAACTTCTAATTCGTAAAAAGGAGGCCTTACCTCCACCTCCCTCTGCTCCTATTCAATATGTTCAGTCACAACCTCAGCCTGCAGTCCAAGCCCCAACTCAATCTCCCGCACCATCTGCAGCACTTTCTCCTGCACCAACTCCGGCACCAGTTCCACCTAAAGCTCAACCAGCAAAGTCATCTCATCCTCCTCTTAAATGTCCCATGGCAGGAACATTCTACCGAAGTCCAGCACCGGGTGAACCGGCATTTGTCAAGGTAATTACATAAATGCCATAACAAAAACAGGAACCATCTAGTATGTATGTAGTTTTCATTGCTTTTTATAAAACATGAGGAGATATGGACTCATTTCATATATCAACTTGACATTGCACTTTTTCTTCAGGTTGGAGATAAAGTACAGAAGGGACAGGTCCTATGCATCATTGAGGCCATGAAATTGATGAATGAAATAGAAGTAAGCAGTGATTCTTGATATTTATTTATTTACATAAAAGTATGCATTTGAACTAGCGATGCTTCCTGAGTAACATTCCTTGCTTTCTACCACAAAACATCATGTGACTAAATCAGTCATGGCATGTTCTTGCTTCCATTTGCCTTCATTTTATTTGTATCGTAGATATATTTATATCTATATTACATCATTTTGTATATTTCGATATTTGCTTATGTAACTATTGCCTGAATCATCTTTTTACAGGCTGATCAGTCTGGAACAATAGTTGAGATCATTGCTGAAGATGGCAAGCCAGTCAGTGTTGACACTGTAAGTTCTTCTAAACCGATAACCGCCCATTAGCAACAAAAGTTCACACTCTTTAAGGTATTCTTACTTTGTTCTTTCTTCACTCTGTCTACAGCCTCTATTTGTGATTGCGCCATAGAGCAAATGAAGCCTAAAGGTACACAGAAGTAGGAGGGTTTCCGTCTTAGGATTATTATGGGACTCTAAATTAATTTACTTGCAGGAATTGCGTTTTTGCATTGTTGAGTTCTAGTTAGTTGGACTAAATGAAATTATGTTCTTCGTCAAATTTATGAGTTGTTAAAGTACTTCTCTAAATTCTATGGATAGTGGGACAAGTTATTATCTTTATTACGATTTTGCGGTTTATGCTGTGAGGTGTTTGAAGGGCAATGTTGAAATACTCTATGTAATTGAAATATCTGTTTTGTAATAATTTGTTTCCTTTACCATTTACGATTATACTATATAAGCTGTAGCTGTTGTGTTATATTCTTCTCTACAAGACTCTGATTCTCTGTTTAAATATGAACCAACAATTAATAAGGCAAGGTATTGCCTATCACAATCTCACCCCTTTATTCATCGGAAGGTTATTCTATTGGATAAGAAGACCTCGGTTTTCTTTTTGGATTTATAATGTAGGAAATCTGTGGTGGCAGAAATCGTTTGAATGCTGAATTTTGTGGTTTAAAAGAAAAGAAGAGCAACAAAGTGCAGTTCAGACTAGATTGTTTGAAGTAGGGGAGCATATCTAAGTTTTTAGAAAGAAAGGTTGACTTTCAATAATCAACGATTCATTCATTTCGAAACATTGTACCTCTCCAGTTGTGGGATTCGATTTAAATCAATAACTTCTCATATTAGGCTAAACCTAATAATGGAATCGAATTATAGATTCCAGTTTAATCAACGCGCCTAAAAGATGAGAAACTTAATAATGAAACTTCATTCAAGAAGAGTATATAATTGATATAATGTACACAACTTCCTAATTCATGATGCCACGGTACAAAAACACTCACTTGAGTCAACATGCATGGATTTCTTTATTCCTATTACATTTTAACTAGAATCAAATGCAGAAAGAAACCATACAAGGTTTAATAGTATAAAATATGCTAAATATATAGATCAAATAATGAAGCACTGCCACTAGTACTACTTGGTCTTTTGCCTTAATTCGTTCAGCTCCTTCTCGATTTCAGGATCTTGGAATTTTAATGCTGAATTTACGCTTCTAAGTGGAAGCTCTCCCTTCTGTTCACATTATGTTTGTCAATTAATCAGCTGCATAGAAATAAAAAGGCAATGGAAGTCTGTTGAAAAGATATCAGAATAGACTCACCACCTTTGTGCTTCCAGATAACTCTTTCTTCAAGTTGGCAAGGTCATCGTCAACTGAAGAAGTCTCCAGCAAAGCAAACTGCAAAATAAGAGAACTCAATGTAATCACGACTTTATCGGTCGGATAGTAACAAAAATTTGTACAGAAACAATTCATCGGTTAAACAACACAGAGAGTTTGGATTGACATGCAGATGATAGTTTAAGACTTTATGCCTTACATGACTAAAAGAAACTTTCCAACATCTTAATATATATTGGAATGCTAACTGTAATAAATCAACAGCTAGGGGAAAGAGGCTACAATAAAGTATGAGAACTTAGAAAATTGAATTTAAATAACTAAAGCAGAAGGGAACCTTCCCCTCGAGTTCATCACTCGTCAGCTGATTAAGAGCGTCTGCCTGAGATTCCATAGCCATAACTGTCAAGCAAAACAATTGAAATTTAGCGGGTAATTTTTATGCCAATTAATGTTGAAGAGTCTACATTTGATTCATATTATTTGTAAACTTCATGAAGGACTTGAATACAAACAAATCCATAACCATTCTCATTGCTTATCTTCAAAAATTGAAAAAAAAAAAAAAAAAAAAAAAACCAACAAAAGTATTGGCGCTCAACTATTTACTTAAAAGTTAATCAATTATAATTGCAATTTCTTCATGGATATCTCCACTCATTTTCTGCATACCCAGACGACCTCAGAATGTATTTAACAATGAGCAAAATCAAATACTTCTCTTCCCAAACTCATGTTTTCAATTGAATTTATCATATCACTTTTTCCTTTAACATCTTCATGAATCTTCAACGGAGGTGATTATGGCGAAGTTATGCACTTTTTGCAAAACGTGGACAATCATTAATTTGATGAGGAATAATGATAATATCTTCAAAGTCAACACTTGATACAGATATGCAGTAGATTTAGAAATAGTTATGCAACAAAAACTTAAGAAATTTATCATCTTACCCTTTTCCTCCATCTTCTCGAAAGCTGACAGTGCACTGCTTGTATTTACATTCCCCAACATCTCACTCACTTTCGATGCAGTTCTAAGGAAAAGGTATTGAGTTACAGCCAATCAGAGTAATTTTTTAAGGGGGTTGACAAAAAAGTAATAATCAAGTGCAAGAACAAACTTGGCAGACTGAGCTCGTGCTTTTAGAGTATCTTTTTTAGACTTAGCTTCCTGTATTTTGCTTTCCAGAAGCTGTCAAACGAGAAAAATCAAATAATTAGACCAAATAGATATAGTTGCTAAAAGAGTTGCATTTTTGCGACCTCTTTTTAGTTCTGAACAAAACTGACAAAAGAAAACAAAATGGTAGCCCAGTAATATGGCAAACCCACCCTTGTATTGGAGACAAGATTATCAACTACACTTTTCTGCTGATCAAGCTGATTCTTCATAGCATTTGCATTATCCTGTACATGTTGAAGGACATCAATACTACTTTCAAATAATTTTTAAATCACATCCTCATAAAAAACAATGCACACCACGTATTATTAGACCAGAAAATCACTAAAGAAAACAATGTAAAATTCTGTCTAATGCCACAGGAAACATGGGTTAAAGCAACAAAGTAATATTCCTCCAAACATCATGGTTAACACTTACCACATCACAAGATTTACAATTAGGGCTGAAAACCAAATCAAAATACTCGATATTTGACTCGAGCTCCTTCGATAAAAACTCGTTTGAGCTTGATTCGTTATACTTATCGAACAAACTTGAAAAATATTTTCATTTGATAATTTTTTAAGTTTTGCTCGAATTCGACCCAAAAAGCTAAGCTCCTCGCGCTTGACTCGTGTTCGGATAGAATAAAGCTCGTCCGAGCGCAATTCGTTTGATAATCAAACAAAGATCAAACACAATCCCAGGCTCGATAAGAAAAAAAAAATCAAACCAAGCTTGAACAATATGTTGTTTGACACTGCTCGACTGGTATATAACCCTAATTACAATTAGTCTAGAAAAATACAACATATTATTGCATGGGGGTGTGAGGTAAAAGTATACTAAACCGTCGCAGAACAAATTCTGAAACAATTAGAAACATTTCAGATTAGTAATTACTCTATGGAATCCTGAAGGTATGCCAACAGAAAGACATCTTTAAAAGAAAGGCTAAGTGCAGTGTTTATTTCATTTAAAAGTACATGCCTACCCACGTAAACTTCACCTCAGGTTTTTTAGGTAACTTCCATTCATGACATTAGTGTGCCATCTCGAAAGAAAAAAGCGGTCATTCTGCAAGATTTTAATCTACTTATGCATTCTTGTGGAGCAATTAACTATGTCAACTTATAAATTGTTTATTAGGGGTTTAAAACTCGAACTGATTATACAATTAATTTGAAACCCCATCCCTCCCACCACCACCACCCCCACCCCCACCACACCAAAAAAGAAAAAAAAGAAGATACCCTTCATTGCATCGCTAAGCAAACTCAGTGTAACATAATGATTCTCCTTTCCCAGATTCTTCCGCTTACATAAAATAAACCATGCAAGAAAGCAGGTAACAAAGCATCGCACTTCCAAAAATTACATCTCAGTTGTTTGTTTCCTTCTGCATAGTGTTTTACTTATCATATCTTCACAGATTCACAAGTTATACTACTTTCGAAGGCAGCTGTTACATATTAGATTTTATAGACTACGAATGCGTTTGGTAGTGATAAAAATACTGTGAGATGCGCACATTTATCTTTAGCTTATCTTATGTTTGGTTTGTAAAGTAGAAGACATCAGACGACCCAAATATTAGACAAAGTCCGACACTATGCATGCAAATGGTGAGATTATAAGTTCTCTTTGACCCATGTGACAATTATAACAGCATGTTGTTGAGGTACTTCTAAAGAGAAAAGTACAGCATCTTCTTTGGGTGCTACCAGGACCACCAGGTGAATTACACAATTATCCCAATTAGGCTTGCAACTCTTTATCCTAATTCTACCAATTCTCTTCAAAAGCCCCACTCAAATCTATACTACAAATAATCTAATGCCACAAATATATGATATTTCTATCTCTCAATTTATCTCATACTTAACATATTTCTCGTTATCTCATCTCTTTTCCAAACTATTTCTAAATATACAAAAGGCTGGATTTAAGATTAGTATCTTAGCATCCTTGAATAAAACATTATACTCCAACCTTGATATTATGAACAAATGGTTGAATTCAAAAAGTAAAACCAGCTCTTGAATTCAACTCATCTTGAATATAATAATATTCGCAGTTACATATAAATCACGGGAAAATGCAATAAGATGCATTATTCACATCTTATTCATCAATTTAAAAAAAGTTGTCTACTGAGTTATATGATTTATTAAACTCATAAAGAATATGATCACATTATTTTGTTAGAATCTACTAAGTAAAATTATACTTACAGCTTCCTTAATATAAAAAAAAAAAGAAATACTTACAGCATAAGATTTTCTGCGCTTAAGAGCTTCACGAGCAAGATCCTCTTCACCCTTGCCAAGAGCAAGTTGCGCTCTACGATACCTGTGGTTAAACTAAAGATAAACCCACAGCATCATGGGAATGAAGTAAGTGATAAGAGTCCCTGGCATTTACCAATCTTCAGAAGCTTGTTGTGCAGCCTTATATTTGTTCTCCAACTGCTTTTGAGAAGCCAAAACCTACAAAAGAAATGAACAGAGTAGTAACTTGCTCTCTTAATTGTTACAGAAGTGCAACCATTTGTATTGAAAGTACAAATTAAGATCAGGTTATTGTTACCCCCTTTCTATCCACCCCAACCCCTCAAATCCAAAAGAGAGAGGGGAGAGAGAAAAAAGTTTGAGTTCCCTCTTGAAAGAAGTAAATTTATATATATATATATATAGGAAAGAAGTCAAAGAGAAGATATGAAAGTTGTGCATACTTGCGCTGTAGCTTGGCGCATCTTTATCAAATCATCATTCATTTCGATGACGGCTTGATCCAATATTTTCTCCGGGTCCTCAAAACTGCTAATTAGAGCATTTGCATACGACTACACTTAAAACAGATCAAACACAGTCAACATATAATTGGTTGGTCAATGAAGTACTCAATAGCATCTCAAGAAATGAACCTTGATAACTCTAGCAAACCGATCAAATAGGTTCATTTGAGCACCCAGAGCACCCCCTCCATGACTATTACATCTAGGTCTACTAGAATAAGACAGTTGTATTCCTGAATATTTAGGAGCACCAACTGCAAAAGAAAGAATGGGCTAGTCCTTAAGAAATGAAAAAGAAAAGGTTCTAGCAAAATAGTAAGGAAAAAAATACAAGAATAAGATGTCCTTCATACACCAAAATAGGTAACTGAAATCAAAAGAACAACCCAGAAACAAAGAGAGCCGGAACCTCACTATCAAGGCAAAGAATCAGATAAAACGTCATTTCACACTCAGTTTCAAAATTTTATGGTGTATACACCGAACCAAATACATTAGAGCACAGCAGCAAATCAACATAACCTTCATGTCTATCCTAAAATTGATAGTTTGTCAATAAAGTTAGAAAGCCTGGTGGACATTACCAATATTGCGAGCTAGGGAGTTTATTATGGCAACAAGCATTGAATGTGTAATCATAAGAAATACATATGATACTATTACAGATTAACTAAAGAAAAGATGATGCTATTAGGATAATCTATGAGGCATGGTCCTTGTCTTATTCAACTAGGGAATGGGAATACCTTACAATTTTAAATATATATGATACTATTACAGATCAACTAAAGAAAAGATGCTGTTTAAGTTCTGGTATGTGCTTGTCATGATGCATGGTTTTTATCCTATTCAAGTAGGGAACGGAAATATGAGATACCTTCTCCTTTTATAATATGCAAAACTTCCATGTCACAACACCTATAACCTTCAATTAAAACCCAATTCCAGTTTGCACATTGTTTCTATAAAACTTATTTCGGTTCCATGACAATGCAAACTAAAAAAGGGAACATGCAAGTAGCAAAGTCAAATTTCTCTCTTCTAGAGAAGCAAACATAAATGTCCTGTTTGATACCACAAATCTCTACAAAAAACAAAAAAGAAAGCAGAATTCTTTTCGATATATCACCACGCATTTATTACTAATTCACTGACTGCTGACGAGCACTATTACATTGATCAAAGTAGACTAGGTATATGGAAACCATTGAGCTGTATGTTAATTGTTACATTCCACTCAAACAAACATAATTTAATGTTAGACAAAACGTCAATCCAAAAGAACCGCAGAAGAGAAATTTGTAAAGTAAACAATATATGTATATAAAATGTAAACCACAGCTTTTGAGAAAAAACAACAGAGCAAAACACACAACAATGTACAAAATGGCATCACTCAATTCCCCATCCTCCAATTATTAAAATCGATGGTTGCGATAAACCCATTATTTACAAGGGTCTGCATCTAGTTGCAGAAATAGAACAATAAGCAATAAAATTAATTACCTCCATGTCCAAAGAAAGAAGGTCTAAAGAACGATGGTTTTACAGCTCTAGTGCACGACGGAGCAGAGGGAGTAACCGTAGAAGATGTCATACTTATCCCTGTCATTGGCGCTCTTACTGCCATTTTTATGACTATTATTATCAATTATTATATTCCTCTCTATATATATATTCAGTTTCTTCTGCATATACGTTTTAATTGATTGAAATACAATAGAGGAGAGGATTTTGGGTATGAATTTGCTCAGAAGAATGAATTTCAATAAGCTTCGGCGTATTTTTGTTTTACTTTTGATAATTTTGGGGTTTTATTTTTCTTCTTTTTACTTTTATATTGTTTGTGGCTTAAAGGTGAGGGATCGGATTAATATTGCTCCTTTTTTTCGCAAGACGGAATCATAAAATATTCTTTCCATTTAATTTTTTGTTTTTAAATCAGTTGAACTGTTGATCAAGTTAAACTTAAAAAGGCCTTTGGAGCAAAAGGCAAGTACGTGTTTGATTTTAATTACCACACTCAATTAAAGTAGAATTTTATTTTTGACTTCTGATGGAATAACAAAATTATTCCTATATGTTTTCTTTTAAAATTTATTTATTCTTTTTTAAAACCTAAGTATATACTAATTGTGTTGATTGTTATATTTAAAACCACACAAGGGTTTTTTGGAATTTAAAATAATATATACACAAGGATTTTTTTGGGAGTTAGGCAAAACATATGGAATATTTTTATCTTTCGATGTTAGGGGTTAAATTATCATATCAAAAACAAAATGTGAATAAATTCTTGCAATTTTTTGCGTTCACTCTCTTTTCCAAGGGTATATTTGACACTTACTTGAAATCACAAAGGAATTTTTTAAAGTTAAAATAGCACAATAAATTTTTTGAGAGTTAGACAATATATATGAAGGCTTTGGGTTGCTCCAAAATTGAATAAGGCTTTAGCTAAGTGGTTAAGGATGAGGCTCCATAACCAGGAGATCATGGGTTCAACTCCCACGAATGTGGGTATTTTCTCTAGTTTCATACTAGCCTAGTTCACTTTGTTATCATTTGAACAGTTTCGATCGATTTTGAACAGTTTCGATTCGATATAGTGTTTGACGTAACAATGTATTCACCATTAAAAAAAATCTAAAAATGAAAAAGTAGATTTAGAAGATTGATATGAGAAAGAGAAATCTATACATATTATATATATATATATATATATATATATATATATATATATATATATATATATATATATATATATATATATATATATATATATATATATATATATATATATATATATATATATATATATATATATATATACACTATAAATTAAGGTACTCCTCTCCCTATTCTTTACCTAAGTTGGTAAACTCTATCGTATAATGTGTAATTTTGATTGCATAAAACACTCGCATATTTGATCGATGCCGGATTGAAGGTCAATTAAGGTGAATTAGATCGAAGCCGGATTGAAGGTCATATTAAAAATAAGTTTGGCAGATTTGATTGAGTCATATTACATTAAAGCAATCAATCGCAATATGTTTGGTGGAGTTATGAATTCAGACATATATTAATATATTTTCACTACTTAATTGAACATATTATATTAATTAAGATATATCAATTCATCGAAGTCATTTGTATAATATGTATAAGAGTATAAACTAATCAATGTTTGTTCAATGTTTAGTTCGAATGCCTCCATGCTAATTCTAAATTGCAATTTTTTTGTGATTTATTTATATAGAATGAATTTTCATTTTCAAAAGAATTTATGATATTTAATGCTATGTTAAAATAGGTAATATGCAAATATGAGGTTATAAGTTACAGCTCACCGAATTCATATTCACTCGGATTAACTAATCTACCCAGATATGGGTGAATTATAATCTAGTCTCAATATCAAGTCGTAAAGATTTAATTCAAATGCCTGGTATTTTAACAGTGCTATCAAACATTGTATTAACTCATATTAACACAAATAATATGACCTAATACCCCTATTATGTCCTACCAAACAGCCCCTAAGTTTATTAGATAGTAAAAGTAACATGAAGAAGCAACGGAAGAGGGAAATTAATGGTCCCAAGTTATGTTTAAAATACAATCAACTCCCACAATTTACAGAAACACCACAAGAAACCACAGCTATACACCACAAGTAAAAAATAAAAAAAATAAAAAAAAAAAAGAAAGAAAAGAAAGAAAGAAACAACTATGACTATAGTGTGACTATTATACAACAGAAGCCATCACAATCTCACAAACTTAGCTCGCGCATATTATAAAAAAAAAATCTAGATGTCAAACTGCAACCTTGCCTTGCATTGGCAAAAGCTTCAATGAAGAAGCTTGTAATATCAATTGCAACCATCAATCATCCCGGCATTTTCAAGAAATAGATTAAGCCATAAGGTAGAATTAACTAAGATCAAATCCAGTTCCTCTGTAACTCATGAAACGGCTCTCAGCTCCTCGTCCTTGAAACTCTTATCCAGATTTCTCACATAGTTTCTAGATCGATCCTGCAATAGAGAACCAAAGGATTTTAGGATCACAAGACCATGAATTGTATGTCCTCTTACATAGGGAATAACAGAATCTTATAACACAAAAGATAAGCATACTGACATCTTATCTGATAATGAGGATTATAAAACTCCATATAGTTCTAAAGAAAAAGTACAACACATTCACATTTCAAGTTGGCTAACAGACCTACAGATATATACAACAACTAAACACGCCTCGAAAAGCATGTTTCAGTACCATACTACTATTACATAGAGGTCAGCTACTAATAAAAAATCCTCCTTTTATCTTTTTCTTATAGGATATGCTTCACTAGCAAATGAAGTATGAATCTCTATAAATTTACTTTTGATTTTGCCTAACAAAATTACATAATCACTACTAACAATCATATCAATTTTAACATTATCCAATGGTGTGTATAGCAGTTTTTATGCATCAAAATGAACAACTAATATATCCAAGCATAGGCCAGGTTTAGCATAAACTAGATAAACCTATGGATCATCTTATGAGTGTGTGCCATCCATATTATAGCAAATTAAAAAACTCAACAATGCCAAATGATAAGCATTTGACCTAATTCGAAAAAACATATTGACAACTTAAACTTGTGTGTTTGCATGTAGACCTAAATGCCAACGGCAAAACAATAGATCCACAATATAGAACTAACAACACAATTTGCATAAAACCCAAAAACTAGAATCCCAAAAGCTTGCAACAAAATAAATTGATCAATAAATAAACAACAATAACCTCAACAATTCGCCCAAGATTATCCAACATAACCACGTCGTAGCTCTCTCCTGAATCAGCCTTGGTCATAGCATTGCAATCCCTAGGCGTCTCAAAAAACGACAAGGAGAACTGCTTGGAAATAACCCCGACATCAAAGTAAATCAATCCAGAACTCGGAATATCCACCTGAATATTCTTTACGGGCAGCCACAGAAATAGCTCCTGGGTAGCAACCCCAGACAAATTAGCAATCTTTCCGTAATTAACGCTGCCCGTAATATTCCACTCGTATCTTACACGCGTTTCGAATTTGGTGTCGCAAGGAGAAGGAGACAACAAATGGAGCTCGAAACGGCCGGAGGCGCGGTCGATTGTAAAATTGGAAATGCCCTTTGGGAAGAGGCCGATTGGCAGGCCGTTTGATTTGAGGACGTCGTAAAACGACGCCGCTGAACGGGAGGAGTGGGGGTCACGAGGAGGGGAAATTTGTTCAGCCGAGGCTACGGTTAATAAGAGGATTATCAAAAATGAGATTTTGTATTTAAAGGGAGCCATTTTTCTTTGATTTTTGTGGAAAATGTGAGATGATTGTTCTGAGATTAGGGTTTAGGAAGGAACAGAAGAAAAGGGATATATTTTTCTCTCTCTCTCCTTTTCTCTTTTTTGATGATGGAAGATAACTTTGATATGAAACCCACCCCAAAAAAAAAAAAAAAAACTTTGAATATGAAACCAATGGACCTGTTTGTGTATTTTCAGAATTATTTTGGAGATTTGGAGTGTTTTTTAAATACTCCCTCCATTTTTTTATTTGTCATTTTGGAGTATTGCACACAAATTAAAAAATATATTTTGTATAATTACTTTTTTGAAGCAAAATTTAAAATTATCATTATAATCAAATAATTATTGCTTTAATTAGCATAAACAAAAAATATAAAAAAATTAATTTTTCATTGAACTCCTAAAGCGATAAATAAAAATAAACAATTCTTTTTTGACAAAGCTCCAAATAAAAAAACGGAGGGATTTACTACTTATTAGTCATATTAGCAGTTAGCACGCAAACGCACGAAAAATAAATATATGTTTTTTTTGGAGTGATCCAAAAGAAAAGGTGAAAAATAAATTTTATTAATAAATGTAATGGGAAAAGTGGATGAATTTTCTTTTTTAAGAATATAAATGGAGGAGTTAAAAACCTACAAAATCAGATAAATATTAAGGATAAATTAGAAAATAAAATAAAAATTATATAGCATGACCTGACTTCTCTTTTTATATAGTATAGATAACTTATTAGATATGTATATATGTTTAAAGGCTTTCTTTAGATATTTAAAAATACAAATAAAATGTTTTGAAAACGAATTATGAAATGAAAATAAAAAGTAAATTAAATGATGATTTCTTGGGTATTTTCTTAGTGTCGATACCTCATATGAGGTCATATGAGCTATGGCACACAACATCATCCCCATTCGAATGAAATTATTCTTGGTCACAATTTTTTTAAATGCGGCCTGCTAAACAAGTTGATACCAGCAGATCCCCCAGCCCTGATAACCTCCTGATAACCTAGGTTGACTTCTTTTATTTTTTGAATTGTGCTTTCCTCCTTATACTTTATTTTTTTGCACTATCCATCTTAAACTTATATTAATATTGCACTTTTCCCCTGAACTCTTTTTCGATCACTTTACAACAAGGGTGTAAGTTCAAGGGGAATTAAAGTGCAACTTTATTGTAACTTTAGGGGAAACTCGATTTTTTGAATCAATTATAATTCAAAGTGCAAAAATACATGAAATTTATTAATTTTGAATAATTGTAATAAGATATATAATACAAAAAAAACTTTTAGGATAAAGTTAACAAATATAAAATAGATTACAATATATTTAGACATTATAAAGTGGGAGACCATTATAAAATCAAACATACACTACACTTTCATGGTTAATATCACTTTGCATGTTTCGCATTATATTCTTCATCAAGTTAAAATACGTAAAAATAAAAAAAGGTTTGGCAATCTAAATTTGGAGATTTTCTAGATGATAATTATCATTTGAAAAAAAAAATATATGTGAACTTGTTAACTAAAGAAGCAAAAAAAAAAAAGAAAACTTTTAATCAAAACTTCCATTTTTTCCCCCAAACTTATACCCGAGTCGCACTTTTCCCTCCTGAACTTACACCCTTTTTGCACAATTTACCTTGAATTTTTGTGTAGCAGTTTTTCCTCTAAACCCTTTGGCCAAAAAAGTGATCGAAAAAGAGTTAAGGGGAAAAAGTGCAACATTAATGTAAGTTAACGGTGGATAGTCCAAAAAATTGAAGTTTAGGGGCACTCTTGACTATAAATTGAAGGGGAAAGTGCGATTTTCTCTTCATTTTATTATTATGTATATGTATGGGAATTTGAGGTCAATAATTAATAAATTTATACTTTCATTATTTATTGGATTATATTAGTAAGAGAATAAATATATTGTTAAAAACGTAAAATTAATATGAAAATAAAAAAATAAGAAAAAGAGAGAGCTTCAGTATTATTGAATCGAATAGTAAGCAAATTAAATTTGTATAATGATTCTTTTATATTATTTATAGGAATTATTGTGAGAACCAAACACAGTACAAAACCCTACTCTACTAAATTAGTAGTTTGTTATTTTCCCCCTAATCTTACAAACCAAACGGCACCTTAACATAATACTCGGTTACTCAGTAGAGTGTGGGGCCGTTTGGTAAGGTGTATGAGATTAAGGTGATTAAATTTGGAGCCGGATTGAAGGCCATATTAAAAATATGTTTGGTAGATCTGATTGAGTCATATTATATTAAAACAATCTATGATATATATCATGTTTTGTAGAGTTATGAGTTTAGATATATATTTATATATTTTCAAAGATTTTAGAAGAATTTATGATATTTAATGATATGTAAAAAAAGGAAATATGTAAATTTGAGGTTATTAGTGACATTTTACCTAATCCATATTCACCCGGATTAACTAATCCACCCATGCTTGGGTGGATTATAATCTAGTCTTAGGGTGAGTTTGACCCAGTGGTTGAAGCTCATAAAATCACTTTTAGATCTCTATTGTGATTTTTGAAGTGTTTGGCCCAGATTATAAAAATTGCTTTTGCTCAATCGTGATTTTCATGGTGTTAGGCCCCCAAGACCATAATCGCTTTTGAGATCTCGAGAAGCAAAAAATCAACTTATTTTAGAAACTGCTAAAGTGTTACTTTTGCAAAAGCAATTATTCAATAATTAATTTTTATTATAATCAATTATTACCAAAATCAATTTTAGTAAAATTAATTCTCCTATAATTGATTTTCGAATCGCTAGGCCAAACTCACCCTTAATACCGAATCATAAGAATTCAATTCATTTGACCCGATTTTAGAGCAATGCCACCAAACATTATATTAGGCCATATTAACTCATAATATGACTTAGATACCTACCAAACGGCTCCTAGTGTGGCATTGTAACCCTAATTTTCTTCCTAAAACCCAAAGAAACATAAGAAAAATCCGAAATCGAAAGAGAAACACAGAGAGAGATGGCGGAAGCACAGTCCGAAGTCGACCTAGGTAACCTCATGGCTTTCGACCCACACCACCGATTTGTTTCTCAACCTTCTTCCAGGTCCGAATTTTCTCAATTATTCAATTCAATTGATTTATAGTATTCAGTCAATGAAAAGGAATGCTGATGATTATTTTGATTTTTTACTTACTTAAATAAAGGGAGGAGTTATCAAAGGCGTCAATCGAACATGGCACCAAATTAGTTCAAGCAATTGCGGATGTGCTTTTCAGTTTGCCTTCTAGAGAGGACCAAGATGGACCCATTGTCACTTTGCCCGCACCCACTACCAAATTGCCCAGAGCAAAACCGGTCAGCTCAGCTACTTTTTCTAACTTGAATGAAATTAAACATTGATGAAAATGTTATTAAATTTTTTTTTTTATTTGGTTTCAGCTTCCGAAGCCTAGACCTCCTACTAACTGGGAAGTGTTTGCTCAAAAGAAGGGTAAGTCTTTATTTGTTGTCGGTGCTTAGGTATGTATAACTTGATTAGGAGCTTTTTAATGGATTCAATACTTGGAAAAAAATGCAGGTATACAAAAGCGGAAGAAAGAAAAGTTAGTGTTTGATGATAATACTGAATCTTGGAAGCGTCGCCATGGATATGATCGTGTTAATGATGATAACGATATACCGATTATTGAGGCCAAGGCCACTGATGGTAAATATTCTTTTGTTTTGTGTGTTCTTGTATATATCATCCAACAAACATAGATGTTTGGGCAAATATTTAGTGAAAAGACTTTCTGGCTTTGAATATGGTAATATTGGAACATTATAATCTAAAGCTCGAACCTGATAAACTTAAAAAAAAAGTTATCTTATTACTTATATGTTTTCTTTGTTTGGATTATTTGAGCAATATTATTGCTTTTCCTTTGCATTTTCTGAGGATGTTACTGAATGATGATATTTGATTACATCATTACTTAATAATATACCATTTTTTTTTTATTTCCAGAACCAGGAACAGATCCTTTTACTGAGAGACATAAAGAGAAAAAAGGTAGAGTCGACAAACAGGAGAAAAACAGGTTACACAACTTGAAACAAGCGGCTAAAGTTGGTGCCTTGCCAAGGTTCTATTTTTACCCTCTTTTACTGTATTGTATAAATGTGATCCTGTATGTATCTGTTACATGAATAATCTCTGTTCTTGTAGTATCGTATTTTCTTGGTTTGATTTGCAACTTGAGGAATCCGCTACATTCAAAATGAACTGACATCAATCACCCTCTATCGTTGTAATATTTGTTAATTTAGTCTCTAATAACATGTTTTTTACAATGTAATTAGTAATCTCGTCTATAAACATAGATATCATGGTTAGTTGAATTCCCATTCTTGGTGAAGGGTGGAGGAAAAAAGGTAGTTTTTATTTGAAAATACTAAGAACATCTTAACCTGTTTATTCATCTTTTCCCTTTGAATTGAACTTCAAATTTGGTATAGCATGGAGAAGGAGACAACAAATGGAGCTCGAAACGGCCGGAGGCGCGGTCGATTGTAAAATTGGAAATGCCCTTTGGGAAGAGGCCGATTGGTAGGCCGTTTGATTTGAGGACGTCGTAAAACAACGTTGCTGAAAGGGAGGAGTGGGGATCACGAGGAGGGGAAATTTGTTCAGCCGAGGCTACGGTTAATGTGAGGATTATCAAAAATGAGATTTTGTATTTACAGGGAGCCATTTTTCTTTGATTTTTGTGGAAAATGTGAGATTATTATGAGATTAGGGTTTAGGAAGGTACAGAAGAAAAATGATATTTTTTTTTCTCTCTCTCTTTTTCTCTTTTGTGATGATCGAAGATAACTTTGATATGAAACCCACCCCAAAAAAACCAAACGGCTTGTTTGTTTGGTGTTTCCCAAAAAAAATTCGTGTTTGGGAAATGCCAAATAAACATGTTTTCTATTTTTTGAAATAAATTTTTCATCTTTCAATTTTTTTAAACTATTCTCTCAAAACCTAAATAAATAGCAATTTTCTTATTTCTGAACAAAACTTACACAAACTCTATTTTGATTTGACATAAAGTAACCTATCTCTTACATAATTTATCTCACAACAAACATGATTTGACATAAAGTCTTACACATCTTACACCTACAACCTAATTCTTCCAAAAAAACCTATACTCACTTTATTTTTCAAACCACTCTCCCAAAACTCAAACAAAGAACATTACGCAAATCGAGATTATTTCAAAAACTTCCACTACTCTCCCAAACTATTTTTCCAAACACCAAATAAACAGGCCCAGAAACTTTATGAAACCAATGGACCTGTTTAGGGCTTTGCCACTTTGCACCCGGAAATTGTACAGTTTTGATACTTTACACCTTTACTTAAAAATCTTGGCACTTTGCATCCTCAAAATACAGTTTAGTTGGCACTTTGCACCTTAGTGTGTGTTTTGAAGAAAAAATCCATTGAGTGATGAGTATAATAGTTATTTTCGTATATTTCTGGCACTTTGCACCCTAAAAATATAGATTTTGACACTTTGCACTCTGAAATATAGAATATTGGCACTTTGCACCAAAAAAATATAATTTTTGGCAATTTTCAACCCCGGTTTAATATAATCATCTAAATTATGTAAAATAACATGCAATATAATAATATGTTAAATATGTAAACGTGTATTTTAGATATAAAATGAATAATCTAGAGGATACATGAAAATAAAATGAAGACAATGTCTTTTTTTATTCTAAATTTTACTGAGAGAAAATGTTAAAATAAGTTATTATAAATTAAAATAAATTTAGAATAACAAGTTTATGATTGTTGTACATAGAAATGACCATTATATCTCAACGTAGCCGACATTCATGAGTTTGTTTTTTATAAGAAAAATATATTAGTGTACAGAATGTCATATAAATTATATTTTAAAGGTGCAGAGTGCCAAAAAAAATTAAATAGGGTTAAAAATTGCTAATATTTTATAATTTTAGGGTGCAAAATGCCAACATTCTATATTTTAAGGGTACAAAATCTATATTGCCAAGATGCAAAGTGAAAAAAACTAAAAATAATTATTCTACCCTTCTATCAATGAACTTTCTCACTAAAACACACACTAGGGTACAAAATGCCAAATAAATTATATTTTCAGGGTGCAAAGTGCCAAAACCCTATAATTCCAAGGTGCAAAGTGTCAAAACCCTATAATTCCAGGGTGCAAAATGGTAAAAACCCACCTGTTTGTGTATTTTCATAATATTTTGGAGATTTGGAGTCTTTTTAAATACTCCCTCCATTTTTTTATTTCTCATTTGGAGTATTTGCACACGAATTAAAAAATATATTTTGTATAATTACTTTTTTGAAGCAAAAATTTCAAATTATAATCAAATAATTACTGCTTTAATTAGCATTAATTACAAGTATTAACAAAAAGAATAAAAAAAAATAATTTTGCATTGAAGTCCTAAAACTATAAATAAAAATAACCAATTCTTTTTTGACAAAGCTACAAATAAAAAAACGGAGGGAGTATTTTCTACTTATTCGTCCTATTAGCAGTTAGCACGCAAACGCACGAAAAATAAATATATGTTTTTTTGGAGTGATCCAAAAGAAAAGGTGAAAAATAAGTTTTATTAATCAATGTAATGGGAAAAGTGGATGAATTTTCTTTTTAAGAATATAAATGGAGGAGTTAAAAACCTACAAAATTAAATAAATATTAAGGATAAATTAGAAAATAAAAAAAATTATGTAGCATGACCCGACTTCTCTTTTTATATAGTATAGATAACTTATTAGATAAGTATATATATTTAAAGGCTTTTCTTTAGATATTTAAAAATACAAATAAAATATTTTGAAAATGAATTATGAAATGAAAATAAAAAGTAAATTAGATGATGATTTCTTGGGTATTTTCTTAGCGTCGATACCTCATATGAGGTCATATGAGCTATGGCACACAACATCATCCCCATTCGAATGAATTTATTCTTGGTCACAATTTTTTAAATGCGAGCTGCTAAACAAGTTGATACCAGCAGATTCCAACGCCCCCCCTCCCCCCCGGCCCTGATAACCTAGATTGACTTCATTTATTTTTTATCTACTAGAACACAAATACAATAGATTTTATAAAGTGGAGCTTTATCAAAAAGCCATTCAAATATTACCAAAAAGAACAAAAAAAAAAAAAAAAAGGCCATTTAATATCAAGAAAGAAACTTATTCCTAGTGGTTATGGGTATTGGCTTCACTATACTATTTGAGTCTTTTTATTTAATTTTCCTTTCACTTTCTTATATAATATTGATGTTCATATTCAGAATAAAGTAATTTTATTTTGAAACCTCCATGAACAAAGTATTTTATTTTCAAAGTTGTGGGGAAAAGGGGTGGGGTGACCGTGTGAGGTGAGGAATAAAGTCATCTTCAACCGAAGTCTTTGTCAATTGTTCAGTTGTCTGTTTAATAGCTCAATTGTCTTACCTTCTTGCTTTTTTAACCCACCTAAAAAGTCCATCTTCAACCGAATGGTAATCAACATCCATTAATTCAATTTCACAGCTTTCCCACCCAATTGTCATGATCCATCTTCAACCAAACCGAGCCAACAATCCCCCTCATATCCGGTTGTCGGATCGATTGGAAATGGCCTAAGGTTTTACTTTTAATTGTAAAATAATTTCTTAAGAAAGTTGAGTATTGGTCAAAGTCCTAAAGTGTTCATTTCAGAGAATATCGCAATTTCCTCCATTAACTTATAGTCAAATTGTACTTTCCTCCTTATACTTTATTTTTTTGCACTATCCATCCTAAGCTTATATTAATGTTGCATTTTTCCCCTGAACTTTTTTTCGATCACTTTACAACAAGGGTGTAAGTTCAAGGGGAATTAAAGTGCAACTTTATTGTAAGTTTAGGGGAAACTCGACTTTTTTAATCAATTATAATTCAAAGTGAAAAAATAAATGAAATTTATTTATTTTGAATAATTGTAATAAAATATATAATACAGAAAAAACTTTTAGGATAAAGTTAACAAATATAAAATAGATTACAATATATTTAGACATTATAAAGTGGGAGACCATTATAAAATCAAACATACACTACACTTTCATGTTTAATATCACTTTGCATGTTTCGCATTATATTCTTCATCAAGTTAAAATACGTAAAAATAAAAAAAAGGTTTGGCAATCTAAATTTGGAGATTTTCTAGATGATAATTATCATTTGAAAAAAAAAAAAATGTGAACTTGTTAACTAAAGAAGCAAAAAAAAAACTTTTAATCAAAACTTTCATTTTTTCCCCCAAACTTATACCCGAGTCGCACTTTTTCCTCCTGAACTTACACCCTTATTGCACAAATTACCTTGAATTTTTGTGTAGCAATTTTTCCCCTAAACTCTTTGGCCGAAAAAGTGATCGATAAAGAGTTAAGGGGAAAAAGTGCAACACTAATGTAAGTTAATGGTGGCTAGTCCAAAGAATTGAAGTTTAGGGGCACTCTTGACTATAAATTTAGGGGGAAAGTGCGATTTTCTCTTCATTTTATTATGTATATGTATGGGAATTTGAGGTCAATAATTAATAAATTTATACTTTAATTATTTATTGGATTATATTAGTAAGTGAATAAATATATTGTTAAAAAACGTAAAATTAATATGAAAATAAAAAAAATAAAAAAAAGAGAGTTTCAGTATTATTGAATCGTAAGCAAATTAAATTTGTATAATGATTCTTTTATGGGCTTTTGGCACTTTGCACCCTGGAAATATAGAGTTTTGGCACTTTGCACCCTGAGTTAAAAGTTTTGACACTTTGCACCCTGAAAACACAATTTATTTGGCACTTTGCACCCTAGTGTGTTTTCCGGTGGAGAAGACTCCAGAATTTGATCTGAAGAAGGGCAAAATAGTAAATTTCCATGCACATCATTTAATTAAAAAATTAAAAAAAGAATCTATTAAAAAATGTGGACTCTTATTTGAAAGGAAACCCACGTTTATATCATTTTCTTCTCCAGCAAACAAAATTTGTTCCATAAAAAATCCTCCATAAAAAATCACTCAAATAAATTACATACTATAAATTGTTCTCCTACTACGATTCATCCTTTTGCTACCAATTCTGGAAAATCTAAGTTTGTTCATGATGATGACTTCTCATCTCCTTTGATATTCTCAATTTGAAGATATCTAAACCCTGCTCAATGTGGAAATTTAGGAATTCCATTGATAATGGCCAGATCGACACTCTAACGCCCTGCTATGGTATTTTCATATTTGTAGTTAGATTGAGGTCATTTAATTCTCATTTATTTAACATACTTATAGTTGTAATACAAGTAATATGTTTGTTTATTTATATATATAAAAAAAAAGGTAACATGTTTGATCATATTTATAATAATTTACTTCGTAAGGTTTACTTGTTTTATTGGATATAATATAATAAGTTTTCCTTGTTATATGATTGGTGTTTTCTTTTTGAATGTGTAGATGCTAAAAGCAATCTTTTCACTATTAAGTTGCACCATGGTGGGAAGTTTATTGGTTCGAAAGGCCAGTTTTATGTAGATGGAAAAGTTGCTTTCTTTGACTTCTGTGATTTTACTCAAATGTCAATGGATGCACTGCGTGTTATGGTTAAGTTGTTGGGTTATGCTGAGAAATGGGCGTTGTTCTATTTTAGTTTTAGGGGGCCTAATGACGGTAGTGAGTTGGACGTTTTGCTATGTGATTGGGAATTTCAAAATCTAGTAACCTTGGCAAATAGTGAAAGGATAATAGACATTTACACTGAACTGTGCGACCCTAAACTTGATGATCATGATGAGATTGAAATGAATAAAATGAATGAAGAAAGAATTGATGCTGATTGCGAGATAATTCAAATTGACAGTGAGACAGAATCAGAATCAGAATCAGAAGGCAGCGATAATGATGAATATGATGGTTCCGATACAGTTAATTCAGATGGCTTTAAAGAATCTGATTATGCTGATGATGATGTTCAGTATGATGATAACATTGATGCAGAGATAGAGTGGGGGGGCTTTGATGACAAGTCTACGAATAAACTTGAAGATAGTAGTGTAACAACATATAGAAAGCACAAGCAAGGGGGTGTGGCTTTTAAAAAACAAATTGCTGGAAATTCAAAGAAAATATCGCAATTTCCAATTTATCGGGGTGATTCTGCTGATGATCCTGACTTTGAATTTGAGGTAGGTTTATGTTTCAAAAGTGCTGCTGAATTTAGAGAGGCTATTAGAACATATTCTAATAAACAGGTGAGGCCTCTTAAATTTACTAAAAATTGCAGCGATAAAGTGCAAGTTACATGTGATTGTGGTTGGGTGATATATGCCTCATTTAGGTCAAAAATTGATAGAACCTTCTTGGTCAAGACCATAAAACATGAGCATTCTTGCACTAGAGAGCTATCTTCTATGCATTGCACCTCCAGGTTTCTTGCTCGCAAATATCAGAATCACTTAAGGAGCAACCCCTCACGGCCAACCAATTCAATGCAAGAAATAATGCAACATGAGTCTAGAACCAAGCTTAGTATATGGAAGATGTATAGAGCAAAGAAGAAAGCGTTGCAGTTGAATAATGGATCAGAGTTGGATCAATATGCAAGTTTATGGAGTTATTGTGCAGAAATGAAGAGAACTAATCCTCAAACAACAATCAAGATTAAGTGCAAGCATGTAATAGGTTCCGATTCAACTACATTCAAGAGAATTTACATTTGCTGGGGGGGCATTGAAAAAAGGATGGAAAGAAGGATGCAGACCATTGATAGGTATAGATGGCACCCATTTGAAGACAACTAGAGGGGGAGTGTTGCTAACTGTTATTGGCATTGATGGGAACAATAGTATGTATCATGTAGCCTATGCCATGGTGCTAAAAGAAAATGGGAAAAGTTAGAGTTGGTTTCTGAATTTGCTTGTTGAGGACTTGGGACTTGAGAACAGTTTTGCCTACACAATAATCTCTGATAAACAAAAAGGATTGATCAAGGCAGTTCAAGATATATTACCTAATTCTGAGCATAGAGTCTGTTTTCAACATTTATACAATAACTTCAAGAAGACATATAGGGGGTTGACTCTGAAAGATGTCTTGTGGAATGCTGCTACTGCCACTAGGATTGTGGATTTTAATAGGCACATGGAGCAACTTAAAAATACGAATCATTATGCTTTTGATTGGGTTAAGAAAAGGCCTGCTGTGAATTGGGCAAGATCGCATTTTAGTACTTATCCCAAGTCTGACATGTTGTTAAATAACCTATGTGAAAGCTTCAACAATGTCATTATGAAATCTAGGGACAAACATATCATTGTTATGTTAGAAATAGTTAGGTTTATCCTAATGAGAAGACTTCATCATCAAAGGGACACTGTACTGAAAGGTAATGGGGTAATATGTCCAAATGTTCAAAAGATTTTGGAAGAAAACAAGAAAAAATGTCATGAATATATTTTGGAATTTAATGGTGAGCACAAATATGAGGTGAAGGACTTCTATGGAGACTCAAGAATAGTTAACTTGATGGATAAAACATGTACTTGCAAGAAATGGGAGCTTACAGGAATTCCATGTGTTCATGCAACTGCTTGCATATTTCATCAAAGGCAGAGTGTTGAGGATTTTGTTGAGCACTGGTACAGAAAGGAAACCTTTGTCAAAGCATACAAACAAATGTTGGAACCTATACATGGGAGAGATGAGTGGCCAGAATCCAAGTTAGTGCCGCTGATTCCATGGATAACTCCACCTAAAAAGGCTGGAAGACCATCAAGACATGATAGAAGAAAGGAACTCGATGAATTGATTATTGAACAAGAAAATGGAAGACAACTAAAAAGGGTCGGCTCCAAGTATGTTTGCTCGAACTGTGGGACAATAGGACATAATAAAACTGGTTGCAAGCAACCAAATCTTGATAGTGAATGTTATGAGGCACCTTTTCAAACACAAGAAACTACACAGGTTAACATTTTATATATTTATCAATTTTGTAGCTATTATTTATAAAATTATTTTGATATTTTTGCTTCGTCAATGAGTGCAGGTTCCAGTGCACTTGTTCAGACACAAGAAACACATGTAATGTTATATATCTTCTGCAATTTGTAGTTATTATTTGTAAGTTTATTTTGACACTTTCGTTTCTTTAATGAGTGTAGGTTCAAACACCAATGAGTACAAATTCGAATGTACCTGTTCAAACACAAGAAACTACACATGTGAAAAACATGGGATTGAATATGATTGCTTATGTTTCATTATTTGTAATTAGTTTGTAACTTATATTTTCACTCAACATTTTTTTCCTTGAATCAGCCAAATCAATCCTTAATGCCTTCTATACAGGGGAACAAGAGGAAACTAAAAAGGGGTGGCTCCAATTATGTGTGCTCTAACTGTGGAACAACTGGGCATAATAAAAAGAGCTGCAAGCGACAAAAAAAGGATGATGAGACAGTTTCCAACATTAATTCTCATACAAATGAAAATACACAGGCAATTATATCTAAGACTATTTGTTAGATTTTATTTGTAAGTTATTTTGACATAATATTTACTTGGCCTTCAAACAGGAATCTATATGTAATACATCATAGGATCTTCTATAAGATGCCCACGTCATTGCAATTCAAGAAAATGATGGAACTTCAACCATATCAACTATTTACAAATTATAAGATGGACTGCGTTGAAGAATTTAAGAACATTTTTGTCTTTGTCTCAATACGAGAACACATTTTTGTTCATAATCTTGGTGTTTTAGTTGCAGCAGGGGATGAATTATAATGAACTCCTATTTGTTAATCTTTTGGTATTATAGTTGCAACATGTGGATTTTGTTTGAACTATGGATATGCGGATGTGCTTTTCAGTTTGCCTTCTAGAGAGGACCAAGATGGACCCATTGTCACTTTGCCCGCACCCACTACCAAATTGCCCAGAGCAAAACCGGTCAGCTCAGCTACTTTTTCTAACTTGAATGAAATTAAACATTGATGAAAATGTTATTAAATTTTTTTTTTTATTTGGTTTCAGCTTCCGAAGCCTAGACCTCCTACTAACTGGGAAGTGTTTGCTCAAAAGAAGGGTAAGTCTTTATTTGTTGTCGGTGCTTAGGTATGTATAACTTGATTAGGAGCTTTTTAATGGATTCAATACTTGGAAAAAAATGCAGGTATACAAAAGCGGAAGAAAGAAAAGTTAGTGTTTGATGATAATACTGAATCTTGGAAGCGTCGCCATGGATATGATCGTGTTAATGATGATAACGATATACCGATTATTGAGGCCAAGGCCACTGATGGTAAATATTCTTTTGTTTTGTGTGTTCTTGTATATTTCATCCAACAAACATAGATGTTTGGGCAAATATTTAGTGAAAAGACTTTCTGGCTTTGAATATGGTAATATTGGAACATTATAATCTAAAGCTCGAACCTGATAAACTTAAAAAAAAAGTTATCTTATTACTTATATGTTTTCTTTGTTTGGATTATTTGAGCAATATTATTGCTTTTCCTTTGCATTTTCTGAGGATGTTACTGAATGATGATATTTGATTACATCATTACTTAATAATATACCATTTTTTTTTTATTTCCAGAACCAGGAACAGATCCTTTTACTGAGAGACATAAAGAGAAAAAAGGTAGAGTCGACAAACAGGAGAAAAACAGGTTACACAACTTGAAACAAGCGGCTAAAGTTGGTGCCTTGCCAAGGTTCTATTTTTACCCTCTTTTACTGTATTGTATAAATGTGATCCTGTATGTATCTGTTACATGAATAATCTCTGTTCTTGTAGTATCGTATTTTCTTGGTTTGATTTGCAACTTGAGGAATCCGCTACATTCAAAATGAACTGACATCAATCACCCTCTATCGTTGTAATATTTGTTAATTTAGTCTCTAATAACATGTTTTTTACAATGTAATTAGTAATCTCGTCTATAAACATAGATATCATGGTTAGTTGAATTCCCATTCTTGGTGAAGGGTGGAGGAAAAAAGGTAGTTTTTATTTGAAAATACTAAGAACATCTTAACCTGTTTATTCATCTTTTCCCTTTGAATTGAACTTCAAATTTGGTATAGCATGGAGAAGGAGACAACAAATGGAGCTCGAAACGGCCGGAGGCGCGGTCGATTGTAAAATTGGAAATGCCCTTTGGGAAGAGGCCGATTGGTAGGCCGTTTGATTTGAGGACGTCGTAAAACAACGTTGCTGAAAGGGAGGAGTGGGGATCACGAGGAGGGGAAATTTGTTCAGCCGAGGCTACGGTTAATGTGAGGATTATCAAAAATGAGATTTTGTATTTACAGGGAGCCATTTTTCTTTGATTTTTGTGGAAAATGTGAGATTATTATGAGATTAGGGTTTAGGAAGGTACAGAAGAAAAATGATATTTTTTTTTCTCTCTCTCTTTTTCTCTTTTGTGATGATCGAAGATAACTTTGATATGAAACCCACCCCAAAAAAACCAAACGGCTTGTTTGTTTGGTGTTTCCCAAAAAAAATTCGTGTTTGGGAAATGCCAAATAAACATGTTTTCTATTTTTTGAAATAAATTTTTCATCTTTCAATTTTTTTATACTCTCTCAAAACCTAAATAAACAGCAATTTTCTTATTTCTGAACAAAACTTACACAAACTCTATTTTGATTTGACATAAAATAAACTATCTCTTACATAATTTATCTCACAACAAACGTGATTTGACATAAAGTTTTACACATCTTACACCTACAACCTAACTCTTCCAAAAAAACCTATACCCACTTTATTTTTCAAAACACTTTCCCAAAACTCAAACAAACAACATTACGCAAATCGAGATTATTTCAAAAACTTCCACTACTCTCCCAAATTATTTTTTCAAACACCAAACAAATAGGCCCAGAAACTTTATGAAACCAATGGACCTGTTTAGGGCTTTGCCACTTTGCACCCGGAAATTGTACAGTTTTGATACTTACACTTTTACTTAAAAATCTTGGCACTTTGCATCCTCAAAATACAATTTAGTTGGCACTTTGCACCTTAGTGTGTGTTTTGAAGAAAAAATCCATTGAGTGATGAGTATAATAGTTCTTTTCGTATATTTCTGGCACTTTGCACCCTAAAAATATAAATTTTGACACTTTGCAATCTGAAATATAGAATATTGGCACTTTGCACCAAAAAAATATAATTTCTGGCAATTTTCAACCCCGGTTTAATATAATAATCTAAATTATGTAAAATAACATGCAATATAATAATATGTTAAATATGTAAACGTGTATTTTAGATATAAAGTGAATAATCTAGAGGATACATGAAAATAAAATGAAGACAATGTCTTTTTTTTATTCTAAACTTTACTGAGAGAAAATGTTAAAATAAGTTATTATAAATTAAATAAATTTAGAATAACAAGTTTATGATTGTTGTACATAGAAATGATCATTATATCTCAACGTAGCCGACATTCATGAGTTTGTTTTTTATAAGAAAAATATATTAGGGTACAAAATGTCATACATTAAGGGTGCAGAGTGCCAAAAAAAAAATTAAATCGGGGTAAAAATTGCTAATATTTTATAATTTTAGGGTGCAAAATGCCAACATTCTATATTTTAAGGGTGCAAAATCTATATTGCCAAGGTGCAAAGTGAAAAAAACTTAAAATAATTATTCTACCCTTCTACCAATGAACTTTCTCACTAAAACACTCACTATGGTACAAAATGCCAAATAAATTATATTTTCAGGGTGCAAAGTGCCAAAACCCTATAATTCCAAGGTGCAAAGTGCCAAAACCCTATAATTCTAGGGTGCAAAATGGCAAAAACCCACCTGTTTGTGTATTTTCATAATATTTTGGAGATTTGGAGTCTTTTTAAATACTCCGTCCGTTTTTTTATTTCTCATTTGGAGTATTTGCACACGAATTAAAAAATATATTTTGTATAATTACTTTTTTGAAGCAAATTTCAAATTATAATCAAATAATTACTGCTTTAATTAGCATTAATTACAAGCATTAACAAAAAGAATAAAAAAAATTAATTTTGCATTGAACTCTTAAAACTATAAATAAAAATAACCAATTATTTTTTGACAAAGCTACAAATAAAAAAAGGAAGAGAGTATTTACTACTTATTCGTCCTATTAGCAGTTGGCACGCAAACGCACGAAAAATAAATATATGTTTTTTTTGGAGTGATCCAAAAGAAAAGGTGAAAAATAAGTTTTATTAATCAATGTAATGGGAAAAGTGGATGAATTTTCTTTTTAAGAATATAAATGGAGGAGTTAAAAACCTACAAAATTAGATAAATATTAAGGATAAATTAGAAAATAAAAAAAATTATGTAGCATGACCCGACTTCTCTTTTTATATAGTATAGATAACTTATTAGATATGTATATATATTTAAATGCTTTTCTTTAGATATTTAAAAATACAAATAAAATGTTTTGAAAACGAATTATCAAATGAAAATAAAAAGTAAATTAAATGATGATTTCTTAGGTATTTTCTTAGCGTCGATACCTCATATGAGGTCATATGAGCTATGGCACACAACATCATCCCCATTGGAATGAATTTATTCTTGGTCACAATTTTTCAAATGCGAGCTGCTAAACAAGTTGATACCAGCAGATTCCACACCCCCCCCCCCCCCGGCCCTGATAACCTAGATTGACTTCATTTATTTTTTTATCTACTAGGACACAAAGACAATAGATTTTACAAAGTGGAGCTTTATCAAAAAGCCATTTAAATATTACGAAAAAGAAAAAGAAAAAGGCCATTTAAAATCAAGAAAGAAACTTATTCCTAGTGGTTATGGGTATTGGCTTCACTATACTATTTGAGTCTTTTTATTTAATTTTCCTTTCACTTTCTTATATAATATTGATGTTCATATTCAGAATAAAGTAATTTTATTTTGAAACCTCCATGAACAAAGTATTTTATTTTCAAAGTTGTGGGGAAAAGGGGTGGGGTGACCGTGTGAGGTGAGGAATAAAGTCCTTGTCAATTGTTCAATTGTCTGTTTAATAGCTCAATTGTCTTACCTTCTTGCTTTTATAACCCACCTAAAAAATCCATCTTCAATCGAATGGTAATCAACATCCATTAATTCAATTTCACAGCTTTCCCACCCAATTGTCATGATCCATCTTCAACCAAACCGAGCCAACAATCCCCCTCATATCCGGTTGTCGGATCGATTGGAAATGGCCTAAGGTTTTACTTTTAATTGTAAAATAATTTCTTAAGAAAGTTGAGTATTGGTCAAAGTCCTGGAGTGTTCATTTCAGAGAATATCGCAATTTCCTCCATTAACTTATAGTCAAATTGTACTTTCCTCCTTATACTTTATTTTTTTGCACTATCCATCATAAACTTATATTAATGTTGCATTTTTCCCCTGAACTCTTTTTCAATCACTTTACAACAAAGGGTGTAAGTTCAAGGGGAATTAAAGTGCAACTTTATTGTAAGTTTAGGGGAAACTCGACTTTTTTAATCAATTATAATTCAAAGTGAAAAAATACATGAAATTTATTAATTTTGAATAATTGTAATAGGATATATAATACAGAAAAAACTTTTAGGATAAAGTTAACAAATATAAAATAGATTACAATATATTTAGACATTATAAAGTGGGAGACCATAATAAAATCAAACATGCACTACACTTTCATGTTTAATATCACTTTGCATGTTTCGCATTATATTCTTCATCAAGTTAAAATACGTAAAAATAAAAAAAGGTTTGGCAATCTAAATTTGGAGATTTTCTAGATGATAATTATCATTTGAAAAAAAAAATATGTGAACTTGTTAACTAAAGAAGCAAAAAAAAAAACTTTTAATCAAAACTTTCATTTTTTCCCCCAAACTTATACCCGAGTCGCACTTTTCCCTCCTAAACTTACACCCTTATTGCACAATTTACCTTGAATTTTTGTGTAGCAATTTTTCCTCTAAACTCTTTGGCCGAAAAAGTGATCGATAAAGAGTTAAGGGGAAAAAGTGCAACACTAATGTAAGTTAATGGTGGCTAGTCCAAAGAATTGAAGTTTAGGGGCACTCTTTACTATAAATTTAGGGGGAAAGTGCGATTTTCTCTTCATTTTATTATGTATATGTATGGGAATTTGAGGTCAATAATTAATAAATTTATACTTTAATTATTTATTGGATTATATTAGTAAGTGAATAAATATATTGTTAAAAAACGTAAAATTAATATGAAAATAAAAAATAAAAAAAAATAAAAAGAGAGAGTTTCAGTATTATTGAATCGTAAGCAAATTAAATTTGTATAATGATTCTTTTATGGGCTTTTGGCACTTTGCACCCTGAAAATATAGAGTTTTGGCACTTTGCACCCTGAGTTAAAAGTTTTGGCACTTTGCACCCTACTGTGTTTTCCGGTGGAAAAGACTCCAGAATTTGATCGGAAGAAGGGCAAAATAGTAAATTTCCATGCACATCATTTAATTAAAAAATTAAAAAAAGAATCTATTAAAAAATGTGGACTCTTATTTGAAAGGAAACCCACGTTTATATCATTTTCTTCTCCAGCAAACAAAATTTGTTCCATAAAAAATCACTCAAATAAATTATATACTATAAATTGTTCTCCTATTACGATTCATCCTTTTGCTACCCATTCTGGAAAATCTAAGTTTCTTCATGATGATGACTTCTCATCTCCTTTGATATTCTCAATTTGAAGATATCTAAACCCTGCTCAATGTGGAAATTTAGGAATTCCATTGATAATGGCCAGATAGACACTCTAACGCCCTGCTATGGTATTTTCATATTTGTAGTTAGATTGAGGTAATTTAATTCTCATTTATTTAACATACTTATAGTTGTAATACAAGTAATATGTTTGTTTATTTATATAAAAAAAAAAAAGGTAACATGTTTGATCATATTTATAATATTTTACTTCGTAAGGTTTACTTGTTTTATTGGATATAATATAATAAGTTTTCCTTGTTATATGATTGGTGTTTTCTTTTTGAATGTGTAGATGCTAAAAGCAATTTCACTATTAAGTTGCACCATGGTGGGAAGTTTATTAGTTCGAAAGGCCAGTTTTATGTAGATGGAAAAGTTGCTTTCTTTGACTTCTGTGATTTTACTCAAATGTCAATGGATGCACTGCGTGGTATGGTTAAGTTGTTGGGTTATGCTGAGAAATGGGTGTTGTTCTATTTTAGTTTTAGGGGGCCTAATGACGGTAGTGAGTTGGACGTTTTGCTATGCGATTGGGAATTTCAAAATCTAGTAACCTTGGCAAATAGTGAAAGGATAATAGACATTTACACTGAACTGTGCGATCCTAAACTTGATGATCATGATGAGATTGAAATGAATAAAATGGATGAGGAAAGAATTGATGCTGATTGCGAGATAATTCAAATTGACAGTGAGACAGAATCAAAATCAGAATCAGAAGGCAGCGATAATGATGAATATGATGGTTCCGATACAGTTAATTCAGATGGCTTTGAAGAATCTGATTATGCTGATGATGATGTTCAGTATGATGGTAACATTGATGCAGAGATAGAGTGGGGGGGCTTTGATGACAAGTCTACGAATAAACTTGAAGATAGTAGTGTAACAACAGATAGAAAGCACAAGCAAGGGGGTGTGGTTTTTAAAAAACAAATTGCTGGAAATTCAAAGAAAATATCGCAATTTCCAATTTATCGGGGTGATTCTGCTGATGATCCTGACTTTGAATTTGAGGTAGGTTTATGTTTCAAAAGTGCTGCTGAATTTAGAGAGGCTATTAGAACATATTCTAATAAACAGGTGAGGCCTCTTAAATTTACTAAAAATTGCAGCGATAAAGTGCAAGTTACATGTGATTGTGGTTGGGTGATATATGCCTCATTTAGGTCAAAAATTGATAGAACCTTCTTGGTCAAGACCATAAAACATGAGCATTTTTGCACTAGAGAGCTATCTTCTATGCATTGCACCTCCAGGTTTCTTGCTCGCAAATATCAGAATCACTTAAGGAGCAACCCCTCATGGCCAACCAATTCAATGCAAGAAATAATGCAACATGAGTCTAGAACCAAGCTTAGTATATGGAAGATGTATAGAGCAAAGAAGAAAGCGTTGCAGATGAATAATGGATCAGAGTTGGATCAATATGCAAGTTTATGGAGTTATTGTGCAGAAATGAAGAGAACTAACCCTCAAACAACAATCAAGATTAAGTGCAAGCATGTAATAGGTTCCGATTCAACTACATTCAAGAGAATTTACATTTGTTGGGGGGGCATTGAAAAAAGGATGGAAAGAAGGATGCAGACCATTGATAGGTATAGATGGCACCCATTTGAAGACAACTAGAGGGGGAGTGTTGCTAACTGTTATTGGCATTGATGGGAACAATAGTATGTATCATGTAGCCTATGCCATGGTGCTAAAAGAAAATGGGAAAAGTTGGAGTTGGTTTCTGAATTTGCTTGTTGAGGACTTGGGACTTGAGAACAGTTTTGCCTACACAATAATCTCTGATAAACAAAAAGGATTGATCAAGGCAGTTCAAGATATATTACCTAATTCTGAGCATAGAGTCTGTTTTCAACATTTATACAATAACTTCAAGAAGACATATAGGGGGTTGACTCTGAAAGATGTCTTGTGGAATGCTGCTACTGCCACTAGGATTGTGGATTTTAATAGGCACATGGAGCAACTTAAAAATACGAATCATTATGCTTTTGATTGGGTTAAGAAAAGGCCTGCTGTGAATTGGGCAAGATCGCATTTTAGTACTTATCCCAAGTCTGACATGTTGTTAAATAACCTATGTGAAAGCTTCAACAATGTCATTATGAAATCTAGGGACAAACATATCATTGTTATGTTAGAAATAGTTAGGTTGATCCTAATGAGAAGACTTCATCATCAAAGGGACACTGTACTGAAAGGTAATGGGGTAATATGTCCAAATGTTCAAAAGATTTTGGAAGAAAACAAGAAAAAATGTCATGAATATATTTTGGAATTTAATGGTGAGCACAAATATGAGGTGAAGGACTTCTATGGAGACTCAAGAATAGTTAACTTGATGGATAAAACATGTACTTGCAAGAAATGGGAGCTTACAGGAATTCCATGTGTTCATGCAACTGCTTGCATATTTCATCAAAGGCAGAGTGTTGAGGATTTTGTTGAGCACTGGTACAGAAAGGAAACATTTGTCAAAGCATACAAACAAATGTTGGAACCTATACATGGGAGAGATGAGTGGCCAGAATCCAAGTTAGTGCCGCTGATTCCATGGATAACTCCACCTAAAAAGGCTGGAAGACCATCAAGACATGATAGAAGAAAGGAACCCGATGAATTGATTATTGAACAAGAAAATGGAAGACAACTAAAAAGGGTCGGCTCCAAGTATGTTTGCTCGAACTGTGGGACAATAGGACATAATAAAACTGGTTGCAAGCAACCAAATCTTGATAGTGAATGTTATGAGGCACCTTTTCAAACACAAGAAACTACACAGGTTAACATTTTATATATTTATCAATTTTGTAGCTATTATTTATAAAATTATTTTGATATTTTTGCTTCGTCAATGAGTGCAGGTTCCAGTGCACTTGTTCAGACACAAGAAACACATGTAATGTTATATATCTTCTGCAATTTGTAGTTATTATTTGTAAGTTTATTTTGACACTTTCGTTTCTTTAATGAGTGTAGGTTCAAACACCAATGAGTACAAATTCGAATGTACCTGTTCAAACACAAGAAACTACACATGTGAAAAACATGGGATTGAATATGATTGCTTATGTTTCATTATTTGTAATTAGTTTGTAACTTATATTTTCACTCAACATTTTTTTCCTTGAATCAGCCAAATCAATCCTTAATGCCTTCTATACAGGGGAACAAGAGGAAACTAAAAAAGGGTGGCTCCAATTATGTGTGCTCTAACTGTGGAACAACTGGGCATAATAAAAAGAGCTGCAAGCGACAAAAAAAGGATGATGAGACAGTTTCCAACATTAATTCTCATACAAATGAAAATACACAGGCAATAATATCTAAGACTATTTGTTAGATTTTATTTGTAAGTTATTTTGACATAATATTTACTTGGCCTTCAAACAGGAATCTATATGTAATACATCATAGGATCTTCTATAAGATGCCCACGTCATTGCAATTCAAGAAAATGATGGAACTTCAACCATATCAACTATTTACAAATTATAAGATGGACTGCGTTGAAGAATTTAAGAACATTTTTGTCTTTGTCTCAATACGAGAACACAATTTTGTTCATAATCTTGGTGTTTTAGTTGCAGCAGGGGATGAATTATAATGAACTCCTATTTGTTAATCTTTTGGTATTATAGTTGCAACATGTGGATTTTGTTTGAACTATGGATAGGCATTGTGATATTGGTAGTTTAGAGCTCTTAGTTTGAAGCATATGTTTGGATTTTAAGCCTTTTGAGATAAGGCATACACGGTGTAATCAAGTTTTATCACAGTGTAGAGATTGTAATCTAAAATTAAAGAATTGTGAGTACTTCTAAAAATTTGTGGTAGGCTTTTGCCTTTCATTGTTTGTGCGGGAAACTGACCACTTTATCTCTTCACCGACGACATTCACGAGATTTCTTCGAAGAAAAACAAGTTAGGGTGCGAAATGCAAAACAAATCATATTTTTAGGGTGTAAAGTGTCAAAGTTTTTAAGTTATGTTGGGAAGTGCCAAAGTTTATATTTTTAGGATGCAAAATGCACACATTCTAGCGTGCAAAATGCTAAAATTTATATTTTGAGGATGCAAAGTGTCAAAGTTTATATTTTTAGGGTGGAGAGTGCCAAAGTTTATATTTTCAAGGTGCAAAGTGCCAAAAAAAATCGAAATTGACAATTTTACCCTTCCTCCGGCGAATTTTTCCACCGGAAAACACATTAGGGTGCAAAGTGCCAAACAAATTATGTTTTCAGGGTGCAAAGTGCCAAAACTTTTAACTCAGGGTGTAAATGCCAAAACCCTATATTTCCAGGGTGCAAAGTGCGAAAAAACCCATTCTTTTATTATAGGAATTATTGTGAGAACCAAACACAGTACAAAACCCTACTCTACTAAATAAGTTCGTTATTTCCCACCTAATCTTACAAACCAAACGGCACCTTAACATAATACAGTGTATATAGTGTGGCATTGTAACCCTAATTTTCTTCCTAAAACCCAAAGAAACACACAACAGAAAAAAAAATCCGAAATCGAAAGAGAAACGCAGAGAGAGATGGCGGAAGCACAGTACGAAGTCGACCTAGGTAACCTCATGGCTTTCGACCCACACCACCGATTTGTTTCTCAACCTTCTTCCAGGTCCTAATTTTCTCAATTATTCAATTCAATTCAATTGATTTATATAATTCAGTCAATGAAAAGGAATGCTGATGATTATTTTGATTTTTTACTTACTTGAAATAAGGGAGGAGTTATCAAAGGCGTCAATCGAACATGGCACCAAATTAGTTCAAGCAATTGCGGACGTGCTTTTCAGTTTGCCTTCTAGAGAGGACCAAGATGGACCAATTGTCACTTTGCCCGCACCCACTACCAAATTGCCCAGAGCAAAACCGGTCAGCTCAGCTACTTTTTCTAACTTGAATGAAAATAAACATTGATGAAAATGTTATTAATTTTTTTTTATTTGGTTTCAGCTTCCGAAGCCTAGACCTCCTACTAACTGGGAAGTGTTTGCTCAAAAGAAGGGTAAGTTTTTATTTGCTGTCGGTGCTTAGGTATGTATAACTTGATTAGGAGCTTTTTAATGGATTCAATACCTGGAAAAAAATGCAGGTATACAAAAGCGGAAGAAAGAAAAGTTAGTGTTTGATGATAATACTGAATCTTGGAAGCGTCGCCATGGATATGATCGTGTTAATGATGATAACGATATACCGATTATTGAGGCCAAGGCCACTGATGGTAAATATTCTTTTGTTTTGTGTGTTCTTGTATATTTCATCCAACAAACATAGATGTTTGGGCAAATATTTAGTGAAAAGACTTTCTGGCTTTGAATATGGTAATATTGGAACATTATAATCTAAAGCTCGAACCTGATAAACTTAAAAAAAAAGTTATCTTATTACTTATATGTTTTCTTTGTTTGGATTATTTGAGCAATATTATTGCTTTTCCTCTGCATTTTCTGAGGATGTTAGCATAATTATGGAATGATGATATTTGATTACATCATTACTTAATAATATTCCATTTGTTTTCTATTTCCAGAACCAGGAACAGATCCTTTTGCTGAGAGACGTAAAGAGAAAAAAGGTAGAGTCGACAAACAGGAGAAAAACAGGTTACACAACTTGAAACAAGCGGCTAAAGTTGGTGCCTTGCCAAGGTTCTATTTTTACCCTCTTTTACTGTATTGTATAAATGTGATCCTGTATGTATCTGTTACATGAATAATCTCTGTTCTTGTAGTATCGTATTTTCTTGGTTTGATTTGCAACTTGAGGAATCCGCTACATTCAAAATGAACTGACATCAATCACCCTCTATCGTTGTAATATTTGTTAATTTAGTCTCTAATAACATGTTTTTTACAATGTAATTAGTAATCTCGTCAATAAACATAGATATCATGGTTAGTTGAATTCCCATTCTTGGTGAAGGGTGGAGGAAAAAGGTAGTTTTTATTTGAAAATACTAAGAACATCTTAACCTGTTTATTCATCTTTTCCCTTTGAATTGAACTTCAAATTTGGTATAGCATGGAGAAGGAGACAACAAATGGAGCTCGAAACGGCCGGAGGCGCGGTCGATTGTAAAATTGGAAATGCCCTTTGGGAAGAGGCCGATTGGTAGGCCGTTTGATTTGAGGACGTCGTAAAACAACGTTGCTGAAAGGGAGGAGTGGGGATCACGAGGAGGGGAAATTTGTTCAGCCGAGGCTACGGTTAATGTGAGGATTATCAAAAATGAGATTTTGTATTTACAGGGAGCCATTTTTCTTTGATTTTTGTGGAAAATGTGAGATGATTATTATGAGATTAGGGTTTAGGAAGGTACAGAAGAAAAATGATATTTTTTTTTCTCTCTCTCTTTTTCTCTTTTGTGATGATCGAAGATAACTTTGATATGAAACCCACCCCAAAAAAACCAAACGGCTTGTTTGTTTGGTGTTTCCCAAAAAAATTTCGTGTTTGGGAAATGCCAAATAAACATGTTTTCTATTTTCTGAAATAAATTTTTCATCTTTCAATTTTTTTAAACTACTCTCTCAAAACCTAAATAAATAGCAATTTTCTTATTTCTGAACAAAACTTACACAAACTCTATTTTGATTTGACATAAAGTAAACTATCTCTTACATAATTTATCTCACAACAAACATGATTTGACATAAAGTCTTACACATCTTACACCTACAACCTAACTCTTCCAAAAAAATCTATACTCACTTTATTTTTCAAACTACTCTCCCAAAACTCAAACAAAGAACATTACGCAAATCGAGATTATTTCAAAAACTTCCACTACTCTCCCAAACTATTTTTCCAAACACCAAACAAACAGGCCCAGAAACTTTATGAAACCAATGGACCTGTTTAGGGCTTTGCCACTTTGCACCCGGAAATTGTACAGTTTTGATACTTTACACCTTTACTTAAAAATCTTGGCACTTTGTATCCTCAAAATACAGTTTAGTTGGCACTTTGCACCTTAGTGTGTGTTTTGAAGAAAAAATCCATTGAGTGATGAGTATAATAGTTATTTTCGTATATTTCTGGCACTTTGCACCCTAAAAATATAGATTTTGACACTTTGCACTCTGAAATATAGAATATTGGCACTTTGCACCAAAAAAATATAATTTTTGGCAATTTTCAACCCCGGTTTAATATAATCATCTAAATTATGTAAAATAACATGCAATATAATAATATGTTAAATATGTAAACGTGTATTTTAGATATAAAATGAATAATCTAGAGGATACATGAAAATAAAATGAAGACAATGTCTTTTTTTTATTCTAAATTTTACTGAGAGAAAATGTTAAAATAAGTTATTATAAATTAAAATAAATTTAGAATAACAAGTTTATGATTGTTGTACATAGAAATGACCATTATATCTCAACGTAGCCGACATTCATGAGTTTGTTTTTTATAAGAAAAATATATTAGGGTACAAAATGTCATATATTAAGGGTGCAGAGTGCCAAAAAAAATTAAATAGGGGTAAAAATTGCTAATATTTTATAATTTTAGGGTGCAAAATGCCAACATTCTATATTTTAAGGGTGCAAAATCTATATTGCCAAGGTGCAAAGTGAAAAAAACTGAAAATAATTATTCTACCCTTCTACCAATGAACTTTGTCACTAAAACACACACTAGGGTACAAAATGCCAAATAAATTATATTTTCAGGGTGCAAAGTGCCAAAACCCTATAATTTCAAGGTGCAAAGTGCCAAAATCCTATAATTCCAGGGTGCAAAATGGCAAAAACCCACCTGTTTGTGTATTTTCATAATATTTTGGAGATTTGGAGTCTTTTTAAATACTCCCTCCGTTTTTTTATTTCTCATTTGGAGTATTTGCACACGAATTAAAAAATATATTTTGTATAATTACTTTTTTGAAGCAAATTTCAAATTATAATCAAATAATTACTGCTTTAATTAGCATTAATTACAAGCATTAACAAAAAGAATAAAAAAAATTAATTTTGCATTGAACTCTTAAAACTATAAATAAAAATAACCAATTCTTTTTTGACAAAGCTACAAATAAAAAAACGGAGAGAGTATTTACTACTTATTCGTCCTAATAGCAGTTAGCACGCAAACGCACGAAAAATAAATATATGTTTTTTTTGGAGTGATCCGAAAGAAAAGGTGAAAAATAAGTTTTATTAATCAATGTAATGGGAAAAGTGGATGAATTTTCTTTTTAAGAATATAAATGGAGGAGTTAAAAACCTACAAAATTAGATTAATATTAAGGATAAGAAAATAAAAAAAAATTATGTAGCATGACCCGACTTCTCTTTTTATATAGTATAGATAACTTATTAGATATGTATATATATTTAAAGGCTTTTCTTTAGATATTTAAAAATATAAATAAAATGTTTTGAAAACGAATTATGAAATGAAAATAAAAAGTAAATTAAATGATGATTTCTCGGGTATTTTCTTAGCGTCGATACCTCATATGAGGTCATATGAGCTATGGCACACAACATCATCCCCATTCGAATGAATTTATTCTTGGTCACAATTTTTTAAATGCGAGCTGTTAAACAAGTTGATTCCAGCAGATTCCACCCCCCCTCCCCCCGGCCCTGATAACCTCCTGATAACCTAGATTGACTTCATTTATTTTTTTATCTACTAGGACACAAAGACAATAGATTTTACAAAGTGGAGCTTTATCAAAAAGCCATTTAAATATTACCAAAAAGAAAAAAAAAAAGGCCATTTAATATCAAGAAAGAAACTTATTCCTAGTGGTTATGGGTATTGGCTTCACTATACTATTTGAGTCTTTTTATTTAATTTTCCTTTCACTTTCTTATATAATATTGATGTTCATATTCAGAATAAAGTAATTTTATTTTGAAACCTCCATGAACAAAGTATTTTATTTTCAAAGTTGTGGGGAAAAGGGGTGGGTGACCGTGTGAGGTGAGGAATAAAGTCCTTGTCAATTGTCCAGTTGTCTGTTTAATAGCTCAATTGTCTTATTTTCTTGCTTTTTTAACCCACCTAAAAAATTCATCTTCAACCGAATGGTAATCAACATCCATTAATTCAATTTCACAGCTTTCCCACCCAATTGTCATGATCCTTCTTCAACCAAACCGAGCCAACAATCCCCCTCATATCCGGTTGTCGGATCGATTGAAAATGGCCTAAGGTTTTACTTTTAATTGTAAAATAATTTCTTAAGAAAGTTGAGTATTGGTCAAAGTCCTAGAGTGTTCATTTCAGAGAATATCGCAATTTCCTCCATTAACTTATAGTCAAATTGTACTTTCCTCCTTATACTTTATTTTTTTGCACTATCCATCATAAACTTATATTAATGTTGCATTTTTCCCCTGAACTCTTTTTCAATCACTTTACAACAAGGGTGTAAGTTCAAGGGGAATTAAAGTGCAACTTTATTGTAAGTTTAGGGGAAACTCGACTTTTTTAATCAATTATAATTCAAAGTGAAAAAATACATGAAATTTATTAATTTTGAATAATTGTAATAAGATATATAATACAGAAAAAACTTTTAGGATAAAGTTAACAAATATAAAATAGATTACAATATATTTAGACATTATAAAGTGGGAGACCATAATAAAATCAAACATGCACTACACTTTGATGTTTAATATCACTTTGCATGTTTCGCATTATATTCTTCATCAAGTTAAAATACGTAAAAATAAAAAAAGGTT
This sequence comes from Penstemon barbatus, assembly GCA_003313485.2. NCBI lineage: Eukaryota > Viridiplantae > Streptophyta > Magnoliopsida > Lamiales > Plantaginaceae > Penstemon > Penstemon barbatus. The sequence continues at coordinate 77,398,428 of CM064879.1, forward strand.
TGGCAATCTAAATTTGGAGATTTTCTAGATGATAATTATCATTTGAAAAAAAAATATGTGAACTTGTTAACTAAAGAAGCGAAAAAAAAAAACTTTTAATCAAAACTTTCATTTTTTTCCCCCAAACTTATACCCGAGTCGCACTTTTCCCTCCTAAACTTACACCCTTATTGCACAATTTACCTTGAATTTTTGTGTAGCAATTTTTCCTCTAAACTCTTTGGCCGAAAAAGTGATCGATAAAGAGTTAAGGGGAAAAAGTGCAACACTAATGTAAGTTAATGGTGGCTAGTCCAAAGAATTGAAGTTTAGGGGCACTCTTTACTATAAATTTAGGGGGAAAGTGCGATTTTTTCTTCATTTTATTATGTATATGTATGGGAATTTGAGGTCAATAATTAATAAATTTATACTTTAATTATTTATTGGATTATATTAGTAAGTGAATAAATATATTGTTAAAAAACGTAAAATTAATATGAAAATAAAAAATAAAAAAAATAAAAAGAGAGAGTTTCAGTATTATTGAATCGTAAGCAAATTAAATTTGTATAATGATTCTTTTATGGGCTTTTGGCACTTTGCACCCTGAAAATATAGAGTTTTGGCACTTTGCACCCTGAGTTAAAAGTTTTGGCACTTTGCACCCTACTGTGTTCTCCGGTGGAAAAGACTCTAGAATTTGATCGGAAGAAGGGCAAAATAGTAAATTTCCATGCACATCATTTAATTAAAAAATTAAAAAAAGAATCTATTAAAAAATGTGGACTCTTATTTGAAAGGAAACCCACGTTTATATCATTTTCTTCTCCAGCAAACAAAATTTGTTCCATAAAAAATCACTCAAATAAATTATATACTATAAATTGTTCTCCTATTACGATTCATCCTTTTGCTACCCATTCTGGAAAATCTAAGTTTCTTCATGATGATGACTTCTCATCTCCTTTGATATTCTCAATTTGAAGATATCTAAACCCTGCTCAATGTGGAAATTTAGGAATTCCATTGATAATGGCCAGATCGACACTCTAACGCCCTGCTATGGTATTTTCATATTTGTAGTTAGATTGAGGTCATTTAATTCTCATTTATTTAACATACTTATAGTTGTAATACAAGTAATATGTTTGTTTATTTATATAAAAAAAAAAAAAGGTAACATGTTTGATCATATTTATAATATTTTACTTCGTAAGGTTTACTTGTTTTATTGGATATAATATAATAAGTTTTCCTTGTTATATGATTGGTGTTTTCTTTTTGAATGTGTAGATGCTATAAAAGCAATCTTTTCACTATTAAGTTGCACCATGGTGGAAAGTTTATTAGTTCGAAAGGCCAGTTTTATGTAGATGGAAAAGTTGCTTTCTTTGACTTCTGTGATTTTACTCAAATGTCAATGGATGCACTGCGTGGTATGGTTAAGTTGTTGGGTTATGCTGAGAAATGGGTGTTGTTCTATTTTAGTTTTAGGGGGCCTAATGACGGTAGTGAGTTGGACGTTTTGCTATGCGATTGGGAATTTCAAAATCTAGTAACCTTGGCAAATAGTGAAAGGATAATAGACATTTACACTGAACTGTGCGACCCTAAACTTGATGATCATGATGAGATTGAAATGAATAAAATGGATGAGGAAAGAATTGATGCTGACTGCGAGATAATTCAAATTGACAGTGAGACATAATCAAAATCATAATCAGAAGGCATCGATAATGATGAATATGATGGTTCCGATACAGTTAATTCAGATGGCTTTGAAGAATCTGATTATGCTGATGATGATGTTCAGTATGATGATAACATTGATGCAGAGATAGAGTGGGGGGGCTTTGATGACAAGTCTACGAATAAACTTGAAGATAGTAGTGTAACAACAGATAGAAAGCACAAGCAAGGGGGTGTGGTTTTTAAAAAACAAAAAATATCGCAATTTCCAATTTATCGGGGTGATTCTGCTGATGATCCTGACTTTGAATTTGAGGTAGGTTTATGTTTCAAAAGTGCTGCTGAATTTAGAGAGGCTATTAGAACATATTCTAATAAACAGGTGAGGCCTCTCAAATTTACTAAAAATTGCAGCGATAAAGTGCAAGTTACATGTGATTGTGGTTGGGTGATATATGCCTCATTTTGGTCAAAAATTGATAGAACCTTCTTGGTCAAGACCATAAAACATGAGCATTCTTGCACTAGAGAGCTATCTTCAATGCATTGCACCTCCAGGTTTCTTGCTCGCAAATATCAGAATCACTTAAGGAGCAACCCCTCATGGCCAACCAATTCAATGCAAGAAATAATGCAACATGAGTCTAGAACCAAGCTTAGTATATGGAAGATGTATAGAGCAAAGAAGAAAGCGTTGCAGATGAATAATGGATCAGAGTTGGATCAATATGCAAGTTTATGGAGTTATTGTGCAGAAATGAAGAGAACTAACCCTCAGACAACAATCAAGATTAAGTGCAAGCATGTAATAGGTTCCGATTCAACTACATTCAAGAGAATTTACATTTGTTGGGGGGGCACTGAAAAAAGGATGGAAAGAAGGATGCAGACCATTGATAGGTATAGATGGCACCCATTTGAAGACAACTAGAGGGGGAGTGTTGCTAACTGTTATTGGCATTGATGGGAACAATAGTATGTATCATGTAGCCTATGCCATGGTGCTAAAAGAAAATGGGAAAAGTTGGAGTTGGTTTCTGAATTTGCTTGTTGAGGACTTGGGACTTGAGAACAGTTTTGCCTACACAATAATCTCTGATAAACAAAAAGGATTGATCAAGGCAGTTCAAGATATATTACCTAATTCTGAGCATAGAGTCTGTTTTCAACATTTATACAATAACTTCAAGAAGACATATAGGGGGTTGACTCTGAAAAATGTCTTGTGGAATGCTGCTACTGCCACTAGGATTGTGGATTTTAATTGGCACATGGAGCAACTTAAAAATACGAATCATTATGCTTTTGATTGGGTTAAGAAAAGGCCTACTGTGAATTGGGCAAGATCGCATTTTAGTACTTATCCCAAGTCTGACATGTTGTTAAATAACCTATGTGAAAGCTTCAACAATGTCATTATGAAATCTAGGGACAAACATATCATTGTTATGTTAGAAATAGTTAGGTTGATCCTAATGAGAAGACTTCATCATCAAAGGGACACTGTACTGAAAGGTAATGGGGTAATATGTCCAAATGTTCAAAAGATTTTGGAAGAAAATAAGAAAAAATGTCATGAATATATTTTGGAATTTAATGGTGAGCACAAATATGAGGTGAAGGACTTCTATGGAGACTCAAGAATAGTTAACTTGATGGATAAAACATGTAGTTGCAAGAAATGGGAGCTTACAGGAATTCCATGTGTTCATGCAACTGCTTGCATATTTCATCAAAGGCAGAGTGTTGAGGATTTTGTTGAGCACTGGTACAGAAAGGAAACCTTTGTCAAAGCATACAAACAAATGTTGGAACCTATACATGGGAGAGATGAGTGGCCAGAATCCAAGTTAGTGCCGCTGATTCCATGGATAACTCCACCTAAAAAGGCTGGACCATCAAGACATGATAGAAGAAAGGAACCCGATGAATTGATTATTGAACAAGAAAATGGAAGACAACTAAAAAGGGTCGGCTCCAAGTATGTTTGCTCGAACTGTGGGACAATAGGACATAATAAAACTGGTTGCAAGCAACCAAATCTTGATAGTGAATGTTATGAGGCACCTTTTCAAACACAAGAAACTACACATGTTAACATTTTATATATTTATCAATTTTGTAGCTATAATTTATAAAATTATTTTGATATTTTTGCTTCGTCAATGAGTGCAGGTTCCAGTGCACTTGTTCAGACACAAGAAACACATGTAATGTTATATATCTTCTGCAATTTGTAGTTATTATTTGTAAGTTTATTTTGACACTTTCGTTTCTTTAATGAGTGTAGGTTCAAACACCAATGAGTACAAATTCGAATGTACCTGTTCAAACACAAGAAACTACACATGTAAAAAACATGGGATTGAATATGATTGCTTATGTTTCATTATTTGTAATTAGTTTGTAACTTATATTTTCACTCAACATTTTTTTCCTTGAATCAGCCAAATCAATCCTTAATGCCTTCTATACAGGGGAACAAGAGGAAACTAAAAAGGGGTGGCTCCAATTATGTGTGCTCTAACTGTGGAACGACTGGGCATAATAAAAAGAGCTGCAAGCGACAAAAAAAGGATGATGAGACAGTTTCCAACATTAATTCTCATACAAATGAAAATACACAGGCAATAATATCTAAGACTATTTGTTAGATTTTATTTGTAAGTTATTTTGACATAATATTTACTTGGCCTTCAAACAGGAATCTATATGTAATACATCATAGGATCTTCTATAAGATGCCCACGTCATTGCAATTCAAGAAAATGATGGAACTTCAACCATATCAACTATTTACAAATTATAAGATGGACTGCGTTGAAGAATTTAAGAACATTTTTGTCTTTGTCTCAATACGAGAACACATTTTTGTTCATAATCTTGGTGTTTTAGTTGCAGCAGGGGATGAATTATAATGAACTCCTATTTGTTAATCTTTTGGTATTATAGTTGCAACATGTGGATTTTGTTTGAACTATGGATAGGCATTGTGATATTGGTAGTTTAGAGCTCTTAGTTTGAAGCATATGTTTGGATTTTAAGTTATTTCAATGGTTTAGTGAACATTGTTTGTTATTCCATTTGAGCCAGATTATATGATTACTGTGAATTCTTTGTTTCTTATTGGTAATAAGTTATGTGACAATCTAAAGTTTGATATTCATATATTGTTGTGGAGGTTATAAATAGCCTATTCTTACTTCTAAATATAAAAGCCTTTTGAGATAAGGCATACACGGTGTAATCAAGTTTTATCACAGTGTAGAGATTGTAATCTAAAATTAAAGAATTGTGAGTACTTCTAAAAATTTGTGGTAGGCTTTTGCCTTTCATTGTTTGTGCGGGAAACTGACCACTTTATCTCTTCACCGACGACATTCACGAGATTTCTTCGAAGAAAAACAAGTTAGGGTGCGAAATGCAAAACAAATCATATTTTTAGGGTGTAAAGTGTCAAAGTTTTTAAGTTATGTTGGGAAGTGCCAAAGTTTATATTTTTAGGATGCAAAATGCAAACATTCTAGCGTGCAAAATGCTAAAATTTATATTTTGAGGATGCAAAGTGTCAAAGTTTATATTTTTAGGGTGGAGAGTGCCAAAGTTTATATTTTCAAGGTGCAAAGTGCCAAAAAAAATCGAAATTGACAATTTTACCCTTCCTCCGGCGAATTTTTCCACCGGAAAACACATTAGGGTGCAAAGTGCCAAACAAATTATGTTTTCAGGGTGCAAAGTGCCAAAATTTTTAACTCAGGGTGTAAAGTGCCAAAACCCTATATTTATGGGTGCAAAGTGCCAAAAAACCCATTCTTTTATTATAGGAATTACTGTGAGAACCAAACACAGTACAAAACCCTACTCTACTAAATAAGTTCGTTATTTCCCCCCTAATCTTACAAACCAAACGGCACCTTAACATAATACAGTGTATATAGTGTGGCATTGTAACCCTAATTTTCTTCCTAAAACCCAAAGAAACACACAACAGAAAAAAAAATTCGAAATCGAAAGAGAAACGCAGAGAGAGATGGCGGAAGCACAGTACGAAGTCGACCTAGGTAACCTCATGGCTTTCGACCCACACCACCGATTTGTTTCTCAACCTTCTTCCAGGTCCTAATTTTCTCAATTATTCAATTCAATTCAATTGATTTATATAATTCAGTCAATGAAAAGGAATGCTGATGATTATTTTGATTTTTTACTTACTTAAATAAAGGGAGGAATTATCAAAGGTGTCAATTGAACATGGCACCAAATTAGTTCAAGCAATTGCGGATGTGCTTTTCAGTTTGCCTTCTAGAGAGGACCAAGATGGACCAATTGTCACTTTGCCCGCACCCACTACCAAATTGCCCAGAGCAAAACCGGTCAGCTCAGCTACTTTTTCTAACTTGAATGAAAATAAACATTGATGAAAATGTTATTAATTTTTTTTTATTTGGTTTCAGCTTCCGAAGCCTAGACCTCCTACTAACTGGGAAGTGTTTGCTCAAAAGAAGGGTAAGTTTTTATTTGCTGTCGGTGCTTAGGTATGTATAACTTGATTAGGAGCTTTTTAATGGATTCAATACCTGGAAAAAAATGCAGGTATACAAAAGCGGAAGAAAGAAAAGTTAGTGTTTGATGATAATACTGAATCTTGGAAGCGTCGCCATGGATATGATCGTGTTAATGATGATAACGATATACCGATTATTGAGGCCAAGGCCACTGATGGTAAATATTCTTTTGTTTTGTGTGTTCTTGTATATTTCATCCAACAAACATAGATGTTTGGGCAAATATTTAGTGAAAAGACTTTCTGGCTTTGAATATGGTAATATTGGAACATTATAATCTAAAGCTCGAACCTGATAAACTTAAAAAAAAAGTTATCTTATTACTTATATGTTTTCTTTGTTTGGATTATTTGAGCAATATTATTGCTTTTCCTCTGCATTTTCTGAGGATGTTAGCATAATTATGGAATGATGATATTTGATTACATCATTACTTAATAATATTCCATTTGTTTTCTATTTCCAGAACCAGGAACAGATCCTTTTGCTGAGAGACGTAAAGAGAAAAAAGGTAGAGTCGACAAACAGGAGAAAAACAGGTTACACAACTTGAAACAAGCGGCTAAAGTTGGTGCCTTGCCAAGGTTCTATTTTTACCCTCTTTTTTCCCGTACTGTATTGTTTAAATGTGATCCTGTATGTATCTGTTACATGAATAATCTCTGTTCTTGTAGTAACTTATTTTCTTGGTTTGATTTGCAACTTGAGGAATCCGCTACATTCAAAATGAACTGACATCAGTCACCCACTATCGTTGTAATATTTGTTAATTTAGTCTCTAATAACACGTTTCTTACAATGTAATTAGAAATCTCGGCTATAAACATAGATATCATGGTTGGTTGAATTCCCACTCTTGGTGAAGGGTGGAAGAAAAAAGGTAGTTTTTATTTGAAAATACTAAGAACATCTTAACCTGTTTATTCATCTTTTCCCTTTGAATTGAACTTTAGATTGCCCTAGGACTCAATATGTTGAGTTTTCTGAAGTAACATATATTACATGTGGTCCCAACAAGGTTGTTCGAATAGGTTGAGGGCATACAAGCAGTCACTCTAGTGATCCAATCGTCTTGTCAACAACATACCATTTTTAAAAGTCTTTTGACAACATTTCATCCACTTGTGATTATTTATGTCTTTGGTCCTCTTAATTCTACCTGAAAATAAATGTGTGTGTTTTGAGAACGTTTCTCAATTTCTTGTTGACTTTAGCTTTAGCCAAAATTGAATTTAAGGTTGTTAATTAATTCAGTTATCATGCAACACTAAATCCAAGTTTGATTATGTGTACAGCCATATTCAACTTGCTGCCACAGCCTTACCTATAACAGGAACCCAATCGATGCCTAAGAAAATCAGCAAGGATGAGTTACAAAATGTTGCCGGAATGGCAGCAACTGCAACAGCCAGTGGTGGAAAATTCGACAAGAAGTTGCCTGGAGAAAAGCCCCCAAAGCATGAAAAGAAATATCGAAAGGTATTCATGAAAGTTCTTCAGCTTTAAAATTTTCACAGTTGTATTATAACAATGGTGGATCTTGATTTCCTATATTTATGCATACAGTTCCTGCCGGCTGTAGAAGGATCGGGAATGGGTTCCATGGAAAGGCAGCAAACTGAGAAAGTTTTAAACAAGTTAATCTCCAAAGATTCTCATGAGATACTCAATGTAGAAAAGGTAAATTGCTTTGCCTACACAATTCCATTCGCCTTAGGCCAATCTTAATTTGTCATTTAATTCATTTGGTGTTTGTCTGGGATTTAGGCTGTGAACATGTACAATGTGAAGAGTGATAAGAGGCAACAAAAGAAACAAGGTGGAAAATCATCGAGCTCGAGCAGGCTGAAGCCAGACAAAAAATCATTCAAGAAATCGTCGAATAAAAAGAGTCCGTATAAGGGTAAGGGTAAATCAAATTGATAATCCGTGTTTACATTCAAATAGTTTTTGTGAGGCTCTAGTCATTTTATTTTGGAAGGAAGAAATTTGCTGTTAGTTATAGCCCTTTTATATTTATATTTCGTATTTGAGTTGTGTATGTATATCACCTCTCAATTTTGACTCTGTGATCTTCTCTTTTGTACCCTGTTGAACTGGTATCTATTAATATGTGATGCGAAATATAGTCTGAACTTTTGTTTGAGGAGCATCTGAAAAATGAGGTTGTGATACTATCCCATGGTAATGTGAAGTATATTACTATCTCCTTTTCCCTTGTCTAGTTATCTAGTATTGTCAGTCAGACTAAACTATTTTGGCCCACAAAAGACGATCTTTATTTTTAGTATATCAAGAAGCAGTTACATTATTATTAACTATTTATTATTACATTTATGAGAAAGTGCATGATTTAGTAAACCAATTGAACTGTGTTAAAATCGAATGTTTGGTTCGTACTGAATACCAAACGAGAATATAGATTCAGTATTCATTACTCCCTCCGTTCCCTTTTATATGTCACTTTAGAGAAAAAAAAATTTCACAATACATGTCACTTTATAATTTCAAGATAGATTTAAATGCTAATTTGACATTTTTACTCTTCTTTAATTCTAAATACTATACTTAATATCTTTCAATTTTCAAAACAAATAATCATGCATTTATTAAGGGCAATTTTGTCCAACTATTCTTTAATTTTTCTAAAATTTAGAGCATTAAATAATTTTTTAATCCTTGTGAAACAACCTTAAACGACATCTAAAAGGGAACGGAGGGAGTACAAGACTACAAGCATGGATCAAAATTTTCATCTTTTTCATCGAAAACATCGAAAAGTTTCCCTTTTTGAATCAGGCGAAACGAAAACAAGATGTAATTTCGAAACTACTTATTTGCCTTAAACTCTGATATTTTCCTAAATTTAGTAATATTTTTATAAATTTTTCTTAGTGTTTCCGAAACATTTTCGAATAGTCTCGAAAAGTTTCTAATATTTGACTGACTGAAACATACATTTGAACCGAAATTTTGATCCATGACCACAAGCCTATTTATTGAATACTATATACCAAACGAGAATATAGATTCAGTATTCGTTACAAGACTACAAGTCTATTTATTGAATACTATTTCCTTTCAGTGTCGGTACTACCGATAGGTTTATCAAATCGAACCTTTAATATTAAAATTATATATTTGATATCTTAATTTTATGTTGAAGTAGTAAACGATATTTTTAACCATTGAAAAACATATCTCCACTCGTCTCCAGTTAATTAGAGAAACTACATTTTAAATATTATTAATTTAAAGGAACCTTTGAAAAAAAATCCCAAAATTACACTTTTCAATTTTACTTGGTAACAAACTTTTCAATAAAATACCGAATGGATCTGAATTTTCTGGTTTAGCAAACCGTACAATTTCGAAATTATCGAACCTGTTTAAATATCAAAACCCGGTTTGATTTTATAGAAAGCATGATCCTAATTGAGAAACCCATTTTGTAACATAGTTGAGAGAACTTAAAAAATTCTATTTCTACATATATATTTGTTGATTTTGACAAGAAATTAACTCGATTTACATACGCGATTCATATAAAATTCAAATTACATAGTTGATAGGCCCAATTCGTATTTGTTTGTATTGAAAGAAGTGTTTTAGAATTAAATGTTTATTACGATTGAATTAAAAAAAATTAAGTTAATTTATTACATTATGTATCATAATAAATACGAGTAAAAACATGTAAATATTTTAATACTCCATATACTTTTACATTCTTAAAAGTAATAAAATGAATTTTAACAATAATAACCTTTCTCATGTAAAATAAATAGGCCCCTTTTTTTAAATATCGTCTAGGGCCTGCTGACATGGGGTGAGACAAACACTGATTTCAAAAAAATTGTTTTTAACAGTCTGACCAAGAACATCATTTTACAGTCAGTAACCATCATGCAATTCTAGCAAATAAAGCTAAGAAAATAAACCATGTCATGAATCTATGCAGTTCAACAACAGTAACTAAACAGCATCCCTTTCACTACCAAATGGAGCGACAATTAGAGCAGAACAAGTAAACAACATCTTCCTATGGAAGTTACGATACATACTTCAGATCCATCCTCCAGATATAGAATTGTTTGTTCATCTAGTAACGATCATAACGCCTGCTGAAAAGAAAAGACATAAAACGCAGTTTGTAACAGACTTATTTGCAAATTACACCAAACATCAATGGTTAAGGCAAAATACAATATATAAATAAGAACCTGTGGCGATCATAATCTCTTGAACGTTCTCTAGACCGAGAACGAGATCTTCGGCGACTTCTAGAATCGTAGCTGCGAGAATGGCCTCTATCTCTTTCACGATCACGATCATGATGCCTATCTCGATCTCTACTCCTACGATCATAATCTCGTACACGTTCACGGCTGCCAGCTCTATCACGATCCTTGCTAGGTTCTCTGTCACGGTCTCCACTTCTCCTATCCTTTGATCTGAATCAAAACTAGTAAGTTGTCACACCCCACCACACAGGAAAACAGGGAGAAAAAATGTGCTACTGCATTATAACAACTTTTAAATCAACCTTCTCTCTTCTTCATAGGCTTTGCGCTTTTTTTCTCTCTCTTCCTGGCAATGATCAAAGATTAAATACATTTGACTTTACAATAAATAAAAATTCCTGCCAGTTGAAATCAGAAATAATTTTGAAACAATCTGAATTCATGCAAACACAGAGGATAAAGCAACCTTCTAATACAAATTAATGTTTCAAGCTCCTATTCTTTAGCCAAAAACAAATTTAACATAAGAAGATTATTTGTTGACATGGTATGCCACAATGGTAAGAAAATTACAATGACTATTTAACGACAAATAACTCTCAATCAGAAGAAAGCAGATTGGTCTCTGCGTCTGTTGCATAATATGGAAGTTAGTATATTGAAAGAAAAACTGAACCCTTTTGGCTGTGTTATAGTTACAATACCTAGAGCATGCCATATCAAGTGAAGACTGATCAAAAGTCAAGCTTGACTGCTGCATTAATTGGAAATGCAGCATACTGTTTGGACACTGGAGTTCGTTGTGATTTTTAATAGGACAACTTGGTTTGACCAAGCCATCACCAAGAAGGAACAACCATTGAATTTGCTCATGCAATAGTTAAACAAAATTCATCTCCTAATTTAAAGAAACAGGGCCATACTGGATTATGTCCAAGAAATTGAAACTGTATGTGATAAAATACAGTATACATGTGCATAAATACTACCTCATAAACATACATAATACCTTTTTATGTTTTTCAATGACAAGCAAACCTGATGCAGAATGAATTTGCATTCACCAGACTTACTAAACCATTTTGGCTCAAGAAGTCAAAATACTGCGTAAAAGTTGGTACTTGATTTAGCTAAGCACGTTATAAATTTCTTCATATTTGATCAAGTTATCGATCCAACTTTTTTTTAGCCCTATTAATATCCATTTGAGTTCCATTAAGTGTCTTCCCCTGATTTGTTTATAATTCTACTTTATTTACAGAATTTCATCCACTATGATTACTAATTACCAGCATTTAACTCACCTTTTTTGCTGTTTCCTAAAATTTGTTACAGATGAACAAGGTTGATGGAATCTAACAGTTGAAGTATTTAAAAAGGACCAATCTACCAGGATAAGAAAAACTCAGCTCACAAGTTCACTGAGAATCTTTGCAGAAAAAAAATTGAAAGATTATGAAGGAATGAGCTATCTTTTATAAATATCAAAGATACAATTGTCACCAGCAAAAGTACAGAGAATATCAAATGAACAAATATACTATATGACATATAGAAACGATGAAGATTACATTATAGTATTTCAAATTTATTATACTTCGTTTGTCTAATTTTTCTACTCCCTTAGGGTTGAGCATGGTGTTTTAGATGAGTTGAAAAGGTGAAAACTTTTAGGTACTTTTGGGCAAAGTAATGGTTATATCATCATCACTTTATGTGAAAGTAATTTTACCTTTAGAGGAAAATAAGTTCGATATACAGAAAGGGAAGTTCATTTTGGACATCCCAATACCCAAAAATGTTGGGAAACAAGGGAGTATGTATTTACGCACTTTTTTTTAGCATGCAGGAGATTGTATTATTATTAATTCCAAAAGAGGGAAAAAACTCAAGTAAATTACGAGTATTACAGTCATACCTGAAGCTCAAATAACTTTTCACGAATTTGAATATAGCCTAAGTGGAGCTTTCCACCAAAATGATCTGCTAAACGGCGATCACTGAAAATCACCCACAAGCAACATTACATGACATAACAAGCTTAAGAATATACATAAAGGTATTGTAATACAGTAGCCTCGCAAATTTTTTAGCAACAATAGCATGATCGACAAGCATAAACCAGAAAATAACGCACATTCTTTAGCTGCAAAAGTTATCCTCTTAAAACTGGGCCCAATAGCCTGCTGGTGACAAGGAGGTATAATCGCCAGTCAAATATTGAAGTACCCGAAACTTTTATAACTATTTTATAATCCTAAGCTTGGATAAAATCTAACAGGAATTTTTTGGAAAAAAAATTTACCTGTCATATACACTCAGGAAGGCTCCACAAATGTCACAGACGCGAAGCTTCTGATCAGTCTGTAATTTAGCAAAACTAATATATTAACACCAGAAATAATAAACAATTACAATTAATTCCTTCGCTTTTGTATTAAAAATCAGCAGTTCGGCCATTTCAATATGCAAGAATAATTTGAAATGCTTCTCACAGAAAATTGACATTAGAATTTTGAATCTGTATATTTCAACGAAAAACATAAAGAGTTCTCTACTATAGAACTGTCTCTTATATCTTACCCTTTATTTCCATGCAAGATGCAATGTAGAATTAGGTTAAATTATGTCCAAATTCATTATTAATCAAAGAAGAACTGGAAATGGCAGGTACCTAAACATTTAAATAAAACTAGAAAATCAAGAATGCAGACTTACAATGCGAACATCTGCGGCTGTGTACTTTGACGAATCCTGTACTGGTTCTTGCCGCCCTGGAAGCTGGAGAAAATAACAGTAGAAAACAAACAAATTCAAGCATGCACCCAAGAGAGTGAAAAAAGCATCCAGTGAGATGGAAGAGAGTGGCACATATTCCAGGCCAAGAACCACAAGATAGAGTAAAATCTGATAATTGAAATGCAAGTATATCTGCAGTTGTGAGCAACATGTAAAATATAATAACATTAAATATATCTGTAGATGGACACCTTCTTGAGTGCTTCGGCCTCTTCCAATGCTTTCTGTGCTTCATCAACCAGTCCTTGTTCCCCTGCACAGTGCACACATAATCAGGGCAGTTTATTAAGAATTGGAATAGCATAAAGGACTATTAGCATATCTTGGCATTACTGAACTGTGGGAGATAATTCCATTTTAGAGGCAACCTCATGAAATTTATAACCCCGGGGTCCCTTCAAATCATGGTATCATAGTTGTTAAAAGCGATTGAAGCGAGATTCGCCCTCCCCTCGCCTCATTTTTAGGGTTTCGGAAAAGCGGCGCTTTTCCCGGCGCTTCATAGCTCAGCAAAACGGCGCTTTTTCAAGAAATTGAAGGTGAAGGGTTTAGGAAATTAAAAAAAAAATTACCTTTTTTAGCAAGGCCTCGATTTATTGACTTTTTCCAGTAAATAAAAAAGGAAGATTAGGGATTGCGGGGTAAAATGAGATGAAGTCAATTTCCAGAAGGAAAAAAAAAAGAAAGGAAGAAGAAGTTGAAGTCTTGACGGCGGCGGGGTAAATTGAGATAAGGAAGATTAGGGTCTGCAGACTTCTTTTTCTTTTTCTGTTCTTTTTTTTCCTTAATTTTACTAAATTTTCCTTTTATTTATAATAAAGTGTCATGGCCCACCTCTTAACTTTCCCTTTTGTTTAGTCAATTTTATTATATATTGATTGTCTTTATATTTCACTACCAAAACAAAATATTTGTTCATTTATGTTACATGATGATGGCTTATTTTTGGAGAATATATAATTATAATTGATATATATATTAAATTGTACATGAGCTCTTCATTCGGGAAAAGCGCTTTTCGCCTCGCTTCGTTCCAAAGCAAGGCGAGGCTTTGTCGCTTCGCGTTGCTTTTCGCTATTAACAACTATGCATGGTATATTCTATTAGACATCCATACAAACCATTAAGCAGTATTTACTGTTCCCAGAAAATGGATCCCACCCTTTAAATAAGAGAATGTAAGGAAAATGACTAGATGGTCAAACATATTGTAGCACATACATTTGAAAACACACGGAACAGAGCCCTCCAATATTGATGTGGATCCTATGTGACATAGTTGTTAATTGCGAAAAGCGACGCGAAGCGACAAGGCCTCGCCTTGCTTTGGAACGAAGCGAGGGGAGAATGAAGCGCTCATGTACAATTTAATATATATATCAATTATAATTATATATTCTCCAAAAATAAACTATAATCATATAACATAAATGAACAAATATAAAGACAATCAATATATAATAAAATTGACAAAACAAAAGGGAAAGTAAAGAGGTGGGCCATGACACTTTATTATAAATAAAAGGAAAGTGTAGTAAAATTAAAACAAAAACAAAAACAAAAAAGAGAAAAAGAAGTCTGCAAACCCTAATCTTCCTTATCTCATTTTACCCCCCGCCGCCAAGGACTTCAACTTCTTCTTCGTTTCTTTTTTTTCTTCTGTAAATTGACTTCATCTCATTTTATTCCGCAAACCCTAATCTTCCTTTTTTATTTACTGGAAAAAGTCAATAAATCGAGGCCTTGTTAAAAAGGCAACTTTTTTTTAATTTCCTAAACCCATCACCTACAATTTTCTGGAAAAAGCGCCGTTTTGCTGAGCTATGAAGCGCCGGAATAGCGCCGTAACGCCGGGAAAAGACCCTAAAAATAAGGCGAGGGGAGGGCGAGTCGCCCTAAATCGCGCTATATCGAGCACATCAATCGCTTTTAACAACTGTGGTATGTGAGGCTTCTTTCAAAAAGTCCTAAGTGTTCTAAGATATCCAAATACATGCATTTATTGCTTCAATCAGCATGCATGTGTTTTAACTAAAAAAAAAAAAAAAAAAAAACCATGCATGTGTTTTGATCGCCAAGTAAAGAACTTACCAAGATCTTCAGCTTTCTTTAGCTTCTCGCTGATCATTTCTTGTATGCGAGGATCTGAAACAGCTGCTGGTACCAATGGTGGGGCATTTACCAAGGGCTGAGGTAGAGATGCACGGTCCTTGTTGAAAGCATCCAAAAGAAGCATTGACTGCCATTGAATAACATCCTATGTTTATCCTTTTGAGAGTTTACGTCATGTTTTCTGACAACAGATTAAATTTAAAGTGAATGTCTCAGAGCCTTGCAAACCTGCATATCTGCTCTTTTAGTTCTTAGTTCGTCAAGGTCTTCCACTGCTCTAATCTTCATGTCTGTATTGCCTTCAAGATCTACAAAATCAGACAATATCTAAGAGCGCCATCCCATGAATACAGCAGAATGACTACTTAACAATATACAACCATGTAATTCCGCAGACATTGGATAAGGTATGGTTGTAATATTGGGTGATTGCTTGAATCAATTATCACACAGGATCAGGTTAAAAAAATATTTCTAGCTAATTAAAAGAGGAAAACAAAAAAAAAAAGCCTTTGAGAAGTTGCTTATAACCTAAAGAACCTCTTGTATTTGTTTAAATCCCATTGACCTATAAAAAATCTTACGTTACAATCACAATCAAATCTTCAAATAAACAAATGAATATTGTTACATAACTCGAACAAAATCATCTATCAAAAGTCACAAAAGGGTTTTTTAGTAAAGAGTGCATGGTGAACTAGAGAGTCATAGACTTACCGAATTGGTCAACTTCTTTCAGTTTCTCTCTAATTTGCTTTGACAACTCAATGATCTCCGGCGTCTACAGTTCCACAACAGTTCCAGCTATAATGAAGAGAGACGAAGGGGCAGAAAGAGAAAAAAAAATGGAAACCTACCTGGGTAACTTCTGATACTGAGATCGCTATAGCCGCTTTAGCATCCTCTTCGTCAAGTCTCTTCAAAGCTCTTGTAATTTTACGATCACATTCAACAATGAGTCTGTCTATGTTATCCTCTAAGTCCCTATCATAATTATCAAGTCCTTTTGCTTTTGCTTCTTCATATCTTAAGAAGAGTTAAAGCATCAAAAGGGACGTTTCAAGCTCCAAGGTCATGTAACATTGTAACAACATTGAACTATGAAAATGAAGATATTATACGGCCTTAAATAACATTTCTACTAAAACTGTAGTGAGGCAACAGATGTGGGATTCTACTTTCAACTCACTAGTTTCATGTCTGCTGAAAAACTCACATAAACATTTGAACAATTATAGCAGCCGAAAGATAAAAAGCAAAATTACCCCTTTAGCTACAATTGCGGTAGCATGTGAAGTCAAATGGATGTTACCTATACATAAAGAACAATCTACACCCAAAATTTTGTCCTTCCTAATAGATAAAAAAGTAATTTCAAGTAGTTATTTAAACAAGTTAATCAAAAATTTGTTTTGAATATTAAGTATACACCCCAAGATGTAATTACAACTTCAACACATACAATAAGCAATTAGACAAATATTTCACAACTACTGTGTATCTTCATGGTAGAAAGGATACTCTTTCCTCAGCTGCAATGAATGCACCTTGGGGCATGGTCCTTTGTCCATTTTCTGCATCACAGTTAAAGAAACAAGTATGAATGCAACTACCAAATAAAGCAGGAAAATATTTCAAGTAGCGGCTGCAAATGACTGGCGCAGCATATTCATCTTTTAAAATGCATAGTTTTGGTGAAATTTAATCAAATTATGCGATTTATAGAGCGCTAAATTTGAGGAAACTCTAAATTTTTATTATTGTAATTGCACCAAAAACGTATGTGTTGGTTGCTATAAAGCAGCAAACGACGGTCATCTACAAAATAGTACATTTTATCTGGAGTAGTAATTCAAAAATCAAAAGCTAAACAACATAAGTTCGGTGAAAATTCAATCAACCGCTATTTTCCGAAATTGAATTAAATGCATAGAGAGTTATTATACGTACAGTGAGTTGAAAAAGCTCGTGAGGGCAGAGGCCGGCAAGGTAGAGGCGGCAGACGTCGCGATCGAAGTACTTCCGCGTCACCTCCAGCGAATCGCCATTACGATTGGCTCCCATAAGTACATCCAGCTGCTTTCTCAGTGCATCCATTGATCCTCCTTCCCTCTGTATCCCTGTGTATGAGTTAGGGTTTGGTTGATTGGTTTTGTGAAATTAGTAGGGTTTTTTTTTTTTTTCTTTTTTTTTTTTATATGTGAAAGGCGTGAATTTTCTTTGGACCGGATAGTTGTCGATATTACCAAGGTGCCCAAAAAGGATAAGTGTTGATAATTTTTCATAAATTTTTTCATATCGATTTTGCTCGAACTCAAAGTAATTAAATGATAAATATAACTTACTTGCTTTGGAATTGATCAATAGTCGAATGAGTGCTTTCCTTCTGGTGAATATCATTTTATATATGTTGTACGTATGTTGTCATGTAACGTGCCCTTGAGATTGTATTTGATATATAAATCTCAATTGCATGGTATTTTACGTTGATCGTACAGAATTAAATAATCTCTCGATTCCATAACTCACGTGGAAATATTTTTATATTCAATTCAACGAAAACTAATGTAAATATTCTCTCGATTCCATAACTCACGTGGAAATATTTTTATATTCAATTCAACGAAAACTAATCTAAGTATTCTCTCGATTCCATAACTTACGTGGAAATATTTTTATATTCAATTCAACGAAAACTAATCTAAATATTCTCTCGATTCCATAACTCACGTGGAAATATTTTCATATTCAATTCAACGAAAATCAAGTTATATTTTCGAGGTGCAAAATACCAAAATTTTCAAGTGAGGAAGCAATGTGCCGCCCTTATTTCCAATGTGCATAGTGTTAAAAACCCAAACTAAAAACAAAACAAAGTACAGAAAAAACTCATCGGAAATCTAAGGGCCTGTTTGTTTGGTGTTTGAGAAAGTAGTCTAGAAGAATATTAGAGTTTTGTGCAATAATCTCGATTTACGTAACATTGTTTGTTTGGATTTTGAGAGAGTGGTTTGAGAAATAAGGTAGGTATAGGTTTTTTTTGGAAGAGTTGGGTTGTAGGTGTAAGTTGTGTAAAATTTTATGTCAAATCATGTTTGTTGTGAGATAAATTGTGTAAGAGATAAGTTACTTTATGTCAAATCAGAGTAGAGTTTGTATATGTTTTGTTTAGAGATAAGAAAATTGTTGTTTGTTTGGGTTTTGAGAGAGTAGTTTGATCAAATTAAGAGATGAAAATTTTATTTCAGAAAATAGAAAACATGTTTGTTTGGTATTTCCCAAACACGAAATTTTTGTGGAAACGCCAAACAAACAGACCCTAAATATGTTGTTTTTAAAATTTCCACTGTTCTTAAAACATATAATTTCCTACAAAATCTTGTCAAATTTTAGATTTTTTTGACTAAATGACAACTTATATCATTAGTATGGTCTCTTTATTACAATAAAAGTATAGAACCCATCTTACAATAACTTGTCACCATATAAATTAGAATTTAATCGTTTAATTTTTTCAGGTCGATAAATCTAATCCATCTCTTAAAATTATATAATCCATCTCTTAACGACAAATGCTTGTTCATCCAAAAAAGAAAAGAAAAAAAATTATAAATTGATAAAATCATAAAATGAGCCAACATCTGAGTTTGTATATATGCCTGTTTGTACCCAAAAAATCACCCTCGACTAATCGAGGAACGACGGCTCGATGTAACAAGCCAAAAATGGCATATGGGCCGAATCAAGTCACTCCAAAACGGATCAAGACCAAATCGGATCCAATTTGGACCGAAAATGGGTCTAATCGAGCCAATGGGTTGGCTACGAGCCCAATTTCAAAACTCGACCCAATTTCGCAATTAATTAACATGTGGGCCAAAAATATATTAATTAATTGATAAAATTAATTAATAGGCTAAAGTTAATTAATCATTAATTAAAGCCAAATAATGATTAATTACAAATGGGCTCGACCCACTTAATGGCTTTGGTTAATAAAGATTATGGACTAATTAATTAAGGTTAATTGGGCCAAGTCTAATTAATTGGCCTATTTTTATAAATAAAGGCCATTAAGGGTTTAAAGGGGTAATTAATTAGATAAATTATTAGACAAACGGGCTCGACCAAGGACCAACCATGGCCCGAGCAGCCCAAATCGGCCATGGCCCACCCCAGATCGGCCACTCTCCATTTTTGGGGCCCACTTGTTGCTTTGTTATTTAATTAATGATTAATTAACTAAGGGATAAGGATTAAGCTAAATAGTTGGCTTAAATAACTAAATCCTTGAAAATCTCTTAGTTAGTTATCATTAATTCAATTTCAAACTCAACGTTTCTTCTTCTCTAACCACCACTAACATCAACTTCCAGCAACAAAAGAACTACCATCAAAGTAGTGGAAGTAGTGGAAGGTTTTTCAAGTAGTGGAGAAGGTGGGAAAGTGGCTGTCAAGGCATCAGTTTCTGGCCATCAGCTCTACAGATCCAGCAGCTATAAATACCTTGATACTGTCAGTCGCGCAAAGACACACAACTCAATCAAAAAATCTCAGTCTAACACTGATCGGCTCAACGCCTCACCGGAAGTCCAGCACCTTGCTGCTTCTTTCTCAGCAAACAATTGTCAATCCCTTGATATCAACTGTCACTCCTCAGCCACCAGCCACCCTCGACAGCCTGAAGTATTGCCGCCGCCGCCGCCCAAGGTCCGCCGCCGCCGCCACTAAAAATAGTCTGCCGCCGCCGCCGACATTAAGCCGCCGCCGCCGCTGCTTCCGCTGTCCAGACGCTGTCTCGAGCGAAACCTTGATAGCAAGCAGATCACAATCTGTTTTCTGTCGAGTTATCAGCCCGCCAACTCCTCGATATCAGTCTGTCCCTCCTCAGCCACCAGTGATCCCTGACAGCCTGAAGGCCTGCCGCCGCCGCCGCCGCCGCCGACATTAAGCCGCCGCCGCCGCCGCCGCCGTCTTCCGCCGTCAGCTGACACTGCCTCGAGCGAAACCACTCATATCAGCAAGTAGCTCGCTGTTAACTGTCATGTAAGTGCCCACGTATTTATATGACAAACTCATTGAGTAGCCATCTGCTTGATGAGCTCGTCGTCAAGTAGCCA
Organism: Penstemon barbatus; assembly: GCA_003313485.2. Classification (NCBI taxonomy): domain Eukaryota; kingdom Viridiplantae; phylum Streptophyta; class Magnoliopsida; order Lamiales; family Plantaginaceae; genus Penstemon; species Penstemon barbatus. The sequence continues at coordinate 77,418,939 of CM064879.1, forward strand.
TCTGCTTGTCGGCTATCGGCTAAGTAGCCATCTGCTTCGTCGATGCCTTGGTCAGTGGCCACCCGCTGATCAGGAGCCCGATTGGTGGTTATCCATCAAGGTTGGGCGAACCATTGACGGTGGTCCTCCGTCGTCAATGTTACCTTCTGTCAACTTAATGTATTGTCATGTTTCATCAGCTCATCGGCGGGTTTCCCTGCCGATCAAGGAGTCATTTTTTTAGAACTTAATAGACTTATCAACTCGTTTGGCAGACCTTGCCAAGAAAGGAGAACTGTACCGTTTTGCATATTTTTTGTAATGTTTGTACATCGGGAAGCGTACTAATTTTCTTTTATTATTAATGGAAGTGATTTGGTTCGTATACTTCGTTTCATTTACTTAAATATGCTTTACGTTGACTGATTTCCATTGATACGCCGTTTCTGTCAAGCCTTTGTTTTCTGTCAAGTTGATTGTGTAAAACTGATTGATCGTCGACCTGTTTACTGATTTATAAATCCACTGATAGGACGAACAGGCCATCGATTGGCTATAAAAATATGGCATTTCAAGAGAGATTTTCATAAATTGTTTAAGTCCTGCGGCCAGGCAGGCATAGAAAAGAACTAGGGGTAGTGTTTGCCTACTCTGTCGCAATCGTTTAGAAGTCAGCCTTATCAGGACAACTTATTTTGATATCAATGTCTTTATCAGGACACTTATATTATCAATTTACCGATATCAACATGTCTAATTTCGAATCGTTATGTTTGCACGCACAAACATTGGCACGCCCGCACTTTTTTCGTATCATATCGAGGCATTTCCCGTCGAGCTATTGGCTCGTCGAGGGATTCACTGACAGGTTCACAGCAAACAATATTTTGGCACACCTTGATGCCAGGCATACCTCGATGTCAATCCCTCGATGCCAAGCACCCCTTGATGTCAGTTTTATTATAAACAATATTTTGGCACTTCTTGATGCCAAGGGTTGCTCGATGTCGTCGAGGTGTTCCTCGACGCTAAGTTGATACGCAAACAGTTTCTTTGATGCCATGGCACTCGATGCCAAAAACACCTCGATGGCATCAAGGCATAACAGGGCCAAAATTATACGCAAACAATATTTTGGCACGCCCAGTGGGACGATGGAAATTTCCCTATAATTTGCTCTCTTTGCCACCAGCCAAGCAGTTTATAGCTCGGGGGGCATGGAAGTAATTCTGTATTTTAATTAAGTTGCCATAAAACGATTATCAGCCAATTTTGGCTAGCTGACAGCTTGATTATCTCTTTGCCAAACGGTCAATCAATCGATACTAAGTGGGTGTTTGTTTTGTTGTCATCAGATGACATCACAGGTACCACGAAGGACCCGATCAACCTTGACAAGAACACAATCTGACTTAACGCATACTTTGGAAAATTTATCAACGGTTCCACTGACTATGGAAGGAACCGACAGAATCGAAGAGCTGACAACAGAGGTCCGCAACTTTACCAGGGACCTTGAGACCAAACAAGGAGAATGGTCTGACATTGTCAGCAAGTTTGAACATATGCTGGGCTCGGCCACTGCTGCTAGTCAGGCCAGTACAGAAGCCAGCCACACTGTAAATAATGCCTTGATACACTTGGAGGCAAAGTTGACATCCCTCACTGAAAGCATTAACATGCTCGCCAATGGCATCCAAACGCAGGCCTGGACTGGGCCGCCAAAGACTGTCGTTGACAAAGGAAAAGGCCCCGCAATCCATATCGGGGGAAGCTCGTCAAGAGACGAGACGCCTTGCAGACAGGGCAACGGACAATCCCATGTCCAGGAAAGAAACAAGGGAAGCACTTCCAAAGCAAGGAACACCCGTCAAGACTCGGGGGGCAGGTCCGAAGAGGACCGATTTGAGGCCGCTGGGTACGGCCAGGAAGGATATCAAGCCAACTCAATGGCTTATGACAGGACTGCTCATCGAGCAGTAGAGGGTCCAGAAGACCTCTTGACAGTGAACCAAGCTGAAGAAATGTTCGTCAGGAGGCAGGGAAACAGGGCAGCGAGGTATAACAAACCTCACCCAGAATATATCGATCAGATCCCGTTCCCGTTGAACTACAGACCGCCGAATTTCACACTATTTTCAGGCGAGGGTTCACAATCTGCCACAGAGCATCTGGCTCGATTCTCTCTAGAATGTGGCAACATGACAAATGAGTTAAAATTGAAACTGTTTCCTAACTCTTTGACGGGAATGGCGTTCCACTGGTACGCCAACTTGAAGCCTGGATCGGTCCTCGACTGGCCATCCATGGAAAAAGTTTTTGTGATGAACCACTATCAGGCCCCTCTCGAGGTGTCCGTCATCGAGCTGTCGAACATGAGGCAGCTGACAGGACAGACCGTCGAGGAATACATGAAGAAGTTTATTAGGGCCAGAGGATTCTGCGCCATCCCGCTGCCAGAAAAGGAATGCATCAAAATTGCCATCCATGGCATGCATTTCGAATTACGAAAGATTATGATGGCGCAGTACCACGAGGACTTGTTTGAACTGACCGATCACGCGGTCCGTTATGAACGAGTATTGAGAGACGAGAACGGCCGACAGCCTAGAGGTAATTACTATCAAGTGGGGATGGCCGACTCTAGTGAAGAGCAAATCAATCAGGTCAGCAGACCGATTGAGCAACAGGGTATCGAGATAGGGCTGGCAGAAGTGGTCTGCCCTAAGAACACCGTTTGTACGGCTCTTGCCAAGCCGAAAGAACCTCAACCTACTATCAAGGTGCCAAATAATTTGGTGCGACGAGACGCTGAATATAAAACTGATAGGGAAAGACGATACTCTTTCGACGTCTCGAAGACAGAGGCCATATTTGATCAATTATTGGCCGACAAGATCCTTCGCCTCAAAGGAGACCACGTGATTCCACCATCAGTGAAAATATCAGGTAAAATGTATTGCAAGTATCATGATGTTTGGACTCACACAACGAACGAGTGTCTAGTGTTCAGGTGGATGGTGCAGGACCACCTTGACAAGGGCATCTTGAAGTTTGCCCCGGATTGGAAGATCACGAAACCGATGACGGTTGACACCAACCCATTCCAACAAAATGAAGTAGGGATAAATGTCATAACAATCACGGAATTACCGACAGGCGAGAAACTGTATTCAGATGATGATCCGGAGTATGACATGAGAAACAAACAAATGGGCCTGTGTGCAAGGTGCCAAAACGAATTGGCGACAGTCCCGCTGTTCATCAACCCGGCGATATATGGCCCATACATGCCTTGGCCAAATGTAATGCCGTCAGGGTATCCTTATCAGGTGATGCCGCAGCCGCAGGCAAACCCTCAAACAGCGCCGCAGCCGCAGGCGATACCACCACCGCCACCACCTCGACCCATGGGGCCGTATCCGGTCCCAACTCCGATGGAAAATACTGAACGCGCAACATCATCGGCGGAACAACGCCGGGAACAGGCTAAAACCATGATGCCTCGACGGCATCAGGAAGGTACTAACCGAAACAGCAGAATCAGGGAGAGATCCCCTGACAAGACACCAGTCAGGCAGGTCAGATCGACCGCCAGTCGAAGAGACAGGACACATGGTCCGTCACCAAAGATTACTCCGCCAGGCTCATCGAGGCCGCGGACTGTTCATACTCCCGCCGACACACCGGTGGATCGATGGGTTCCTGTCAGGCACCCGAAGTTCCCTGGCGACCGAAAGGTTGACCAAATGACTCGGACTCAATATAGGCGTTTCTTACGTCAACGGAAAGGACTGGAAATTGCTAAGGGGAAAGCCCCGATGAAGGAAGAGTCAGCAAAGAAACCTTCACCGTCAGGGGAACAGAAACTGAAACAAGCAATGAAAGAGGCCAAATCTGGCCAAGGGGTCGACAGTAAGGCCAAGACCTCGATGGGGATGGATACTTCCAAGTGGACCCCGGGGAAAGTTAAATTCGGTACTATCGATTTGACAAAGGATATGGAAGAGGACGACTTACTGTTCGATGACGAGGATGGAAATGATCTCGAGGCAAAGCTTGCCGAGATTTTCGACGATGACAGAGGCAACAAGGAAAATGAGGCCAAACCTGGTCAGACCGTCGAGGCCAAAACTGGCCAGGAAATTGAAAAACAGGTCGATCGGCCTGCTGAGCATCAGGAGAATGAAAAACAGCCCGTCAAGAAACAACCCACTGATGAAACAGAAACAAAATCAGTGGAAAATGCCGCCATCAGTAAGCCGACAGACGGCTCGACGACGATGGAGTGCAACGCCGTTGACTCTGAACTTGTTGAATTCGTCAACGAGGAATTGGAATACTCCGCTGATGGCTTTTGGGATGAGGGTATGCCAGTAGTACAAATGGCAGAGGACTTAGAGCTGTTATCGGTCGACGACGAGAAAGAGACCGATTGGAATCAGAAAATCGAGACAATATTCCAAAAGCCACCATCTTTTATGGCCAGGCATATCAGGCCATTGTATGTATCAGGGCATATCGACGGAAAACCCATTGACAGGATGTTGGTCGATAATGGGGCAGCCGTCAATGTAATGCCTTCATCGACGATGTACAAGCTGGGCAAGGTCAGCGAGGACCTGCTGGAGACAAAAGTAATTGTCAGCAACTTTACAGGGGGAAAGGCTGATACACTAGGAATTTTGCCTGTCGAGGTGAAGATCGGAAAGACCAGCTTGAAAATTGCATTCTTTGTGGTAGATGCTGCCACCTCTTACAACGCGTTGTTAGGAAGGGACTGGATTCACTCAGCTCTTTGTGTACCGTCCTCTCTTCATCAATGTCTGTTAATCTGGGGAGACTCCCCCGAACCTGAAATTATTATGGCCGACAACAGGCCATTCACCGCCAAGGTCAACGCTGTCGAGGCAGCATATTATCGAGATGATGTAGGTCCTTATCGATTTATCGGGCAGGACAAATACGGGCGACCGAAGGAAGTCACTTCAAGCAAGAAGTTGACGCAATTGGAAATGGCTTGTTTAGCCAAGGAACTAAGTCGGCCCTGCAACGTCAAGGAGTCAGGGCCGCAAGAAAAGCACTGTCAGGATTAATGAATGGTCCTGATGACGAAAGACCATCGGCCTACAAGGCCGACAGACTGGAAATTGATGAGATTGTTGTTATCGGGCCGCAGCAGGAAGCATGTGCCGATTTAATCAGGAGGTTTCGGGCCTACGTGGCCGAATGCTACACAGGTGATCTCATCTTCGAGGAAGAAACGCCACCGTCGGTCGGCGATGAAATTCAGTTAGAAGAATTAGCAACGGCGCCAGCCAAGCTTGACGACATCAAGATCCAAGTACAGGATCCTGTTATCGAGATTGAGTTAGGCAGCGAGGAAGATCATAGGCCAACTTACATCAGCGCATTGCTTGATGATGGCCAGAAGGATCGATTGATCCAAGTGTTGACGGAATACAAAGATTGTTTTGCCTGGAACTACGACGAGATGCCTGGGTTAAGCAGGGAGTTGGTAGAACATCGTATTCCGATACTTGAAGGGTACCTACCCCGTAAACAGCCTCTGCGAAGGATGTCTGTCGAGGTCTGCAGACTGATCAGGGAAGAGATCGAGAAGCTGTTAAAGGCCAGTTTTATCGAGGTGGCCCGATATCCGGAGTGGGTAGCAAATGTAGTCCCCGTAATGAAAAAGAACGGGAAAATAAGGATATGCATTGATTTCAGGGACCTAAATCTTGCATCTCCCAAAGACGAGTATCCGATGCCAATGGCGGACATGCTAATCGATGCTGCCGCTGGCAATATGTTCCTGACAGCCGTCGACGGAAGTGCAGGTTACAATCAGATTTTTGTGGCAGTTGACGATGTGCCAAAACTGGCTTTCCAATGTCCCGGCGGAATAGGCACCTTCCAATGGAAAGTGATGCCATTCGGACTCAAAAACGCCGGAGCAACCTATCAACGAGCCATGAACTGCATTTTCAGTGAGTACATCGATGACTTTGTAAAAATTTACATCGATGACATTATTATTAAATCGGCTGGTTATGATGAACATTTGATACATTTGGCGAAGTCATTTGCCAAAATGAGAAAACATAAGTTGAAACTCAACCCCTTAAAATGTGTTTTTGCAGTGGCGTCAGCCAATTTTCTTGGCTTTCTAGTACACCGCAAAGGGATTGAGATCGATAAAAACAAGTCCAAGGCTATCCTGACAGCCAGACCTCCGTCAACGAAAAAGGAATTACAGCAGTTTCTTGGCAAGGTCAACTTTTTACGGAGGTTCATCTCTAACTTGGCTGGAAAAACAAAGGTCTTCTCGCCTTTGTTAAAGCTGAAGGACAAAGAAGAGTTCTGCTGGCAAACGGAGCACGAGCAGGCGTTTCAGGATATCAAAGATAAGCTGACAACACCGCCTGTAATGATGCCGCCTGTCAAGGGAAAGCCCTTGAAACTATACATATCTGCCACGGAAGACACCGTCGGCGGATTTCTGGCACAGGACGATGAAAACGGATTCGAACGAGCTATCTATTATTTGAGCAGACACCTGACAGAAACAGAGCAGAGGTACTCACCGATTGAAAAGGTATGCCTTGCACTGTTTTTCTCTTGTAAGAAATTGCGTCATTATATGCTGCCTGTAAAAGTATTGGTTATTTCTGGTATTGACGTGATAAAATACATGATAGCTAAGCCTGTAATGAGGGGAAGGATTGGTCGATGGGCCATCCAACTGATGGAGTATCAATTACAGTACGTACCGCAAAAAGCAGTCAAAGGCCAAGTATTGGCTGATTTTCTGGTTGACCATCCATGTCTCGATATCGATCAAGCCGTTCTCAGGGAACTGGACTCGATGACAGTAGAGATCAGGCCATGGACACTGGCCTTCGATGGGTCTAGGACCGACAGGCTGTCTGGAGCAGGTATAGTCTTGATTTCCCCGTCAAACGTAAAAACTAAGTTATCAATTCAATTTGATTTTGAATGTACTAACAATCAGGCCGAATACGAAGCCTTGATAATTGGTCTGGAAATGCTTAGAGAGCTCGACAGCAAGTCTGTCATCATCGTCGGGGACTCGCAATTGGTTATCAGGCAAATACAAGGTACTTACAAATGCCGAAACCCAATACTTGACAAGTATTATTTAACTGCGATGTCTTTGTTGTCGGAGTTTGTTGACGTTACATGTTACCATGTGACGAGGGGAAACAACAGCGAGGCCAACAGTTTGGCCCAACTGGCGACTGGTGTTGAACTCCCTGATGACATCGAGGAATCCCTCTATGTCGTCAGGAGACGACACTGTCCTTCATTTATGTACCGAGACAATGTCCTGACTGTTTTGAGTGTGTTTCAGGACCCTGATGACTGGAGAGAGCCGATCAGAAAATATCTGGCTGATCCGTCGGACCGAGCATCTCGACAGACGAGGCTCAGAGCAGTCAATTATGTCTTGATAAGCGATCAACTGTTCAGAAAAAGCCATGACGACGTGCTCCTGTTATGCGTCGATCAGCAAGAGGCCATGAGAATTATGATGGAGGCTCATGAAGGAATTTGTGGGGCCCATCAAAATGGTCACAAGTTAGCATGGCTGCTGCGTCGATATGGCTATTACTGGCCAAAGATGGTGGGAGACTGTATTCAATTGGCAAAGGGTTGTGAGAAATGCCAACGCTTCGGGGTAGTCCAAAGGATGCCCGTCGAGGAAATGAACATGATAATCAAGCCATGGCCTTTCAGATGCTGGGCCATCGATATCATCGGGGAGATCCATCCTTCGTCTTCCAAACACCATCGATACATTATTGTGGCCACGGACTACTTTACCAAGTGGGTAGAGGCTAAACCGCTCAAACAGGCCAATCAGGCCGAGGTGATGAAGTTCATCAAGGACTTAATCATTCACAGGTTTGGTCTGCCACAGACCATTGTCACTGACAGGGGACTGATGTTCGTCGGTCAAGAAATCAAGGAGTTTGCCAGATCAATGGGTTTCGAATTGGTCCATTCAACACCGTACTATGCACAAGGGAATGGCCAAGCGGAAGCTTCTAATCGAGTCCTCAAGGACATTATCTCGAAAATGATCGAAGAGAACCCAAGAGCTTGGCACTTGATGCTGTCAGAGGCATTGTGGGCTTATCGGACGAGCAAACGGACAAGTACAGGCACCACCCCGTATAAACTAACTTACGGACAGGAAGCCGTTCTACCGATGGAGATCAACGTCCGATCTCTGCGGGTGATGCAGCAGAACGAGCTGACGCCCGAAGAGTATACTGAAAATATGTTCCAGCAGCTCGACGAGCTCGACGAGATCAGGGTTGCCGCGTTAGACAAGATCGAGGCACAAAAAAGGCTAGTTGCCCGATGCTACGATAAAAAGATACGCAGGAAACACTTTGACGTCGGGGACATGGTCTGGAGAGTTGTGTTGCCACTTCATCAGCGCGAGAAAAAGTATGGCAAATGGAGCGCAACTTGGCAAGGACCATATGAAGTTTACTCGATAACCCGAGGAGGGGGCTACATCTTGAAAAAGCCAGATGGGAATCTCTGTCGAGACCCCATTAATGGAAGATACTTGAAAAAGTTTAGGCCTACTCTTTGGGAATCGATGTGTCTGGAACATCAGCAGGCCTTGGAAATGGAAATCGAACGGCGTCAAGAGTACTTCAGCGCGCCGATACCTCTGTAAATATAAGTAGGATTTACTTTAAGCTTTCGTTGTTTACTTCGTTTTTCGTTTATTTAGACTAAAAATCTTTGAATTGGTATTGTTAGATGTATTTACTTTCGATTTTAGTTCAAACACTTCCGTTTTATTTTAAATATTCGTTTTCCCGAGTTACAAATCTTTTACATCAAGGCATGTCGTTTAAGTTTAAAAAGTTGGCTCGATTTTATTGGCAATTAAGCTATGTTTCACTTACGAGGAATGGTCCATCAAGAGATCGAATCGACCGGAGGGTAAGTACTTAGTTTATTTGGCTTCGATATAAAGACAACACGATATAAAGCCGAAAGAAAAGTCTACTAGAGAAAATTAGTTTATGGCTGTCAAGCCAATACATCGATAGAAAAAATAAGTAAGTCTGTGGCCATCAGGCCAATGCATAAACAGAGAAATAAACTAAGTCTGAGCAATCAAAGTACTAAGGCACATGCGCCATATCAAATGGCTCGCAGGCCGATACAGTCAACGCAAGAAATCCTGAGTAAACTTGGTGAGAAATCCTTTGAGGGCTGTCTCGATTCTGGCTTGATCAGCTGCTGCCGCGTTTGCCTTGGCGATTGCTTCATTTTCAGCAGCTTTTGCCTCGTCAAGCAGATCGGCGGTGTTGGACAACTCCACCGTAACTGACTCAGCCTCCCCTACAACGTCCTTCATTTTACTTCGAACCGAATCCAGATCCGCCTGTAGTTTGGCAATGGCCGAGATCAAATCGGCCTCTGAGTCTTGGAGATGGGTGAGTGAATCATTGAGACCGGAACCCTGAACGTACAGCTCGTTGCATCGAGACTGAAGGGCCTCGACAGGGGATGCAGAAGTTGTCCTCGCCTTGATAGCTTTGTCATTTTCCTTGAAATCACCCCTCATCTTCGCAAACTGCCTCGCGAAGTTAGAATAAAAAGGCACTTTATCGTCGGGGAGTTTGGCGGAGGACAGCCGACTCATTAAGTCATCGAGGGACGGTCCCATATTGATCATGAGGACCTCCAACGGCTGGCTCTGATGGCTCGACAACAGCCCTTTGAATCGAGCAAGCTCTTCGGGAGTAAAAGGGGTTTGAGTAGATTGATCCGATGCTGCTGACAGGGTTTGAGAGGAGGAGCTCATCGACGGAGCATAAGTACCAGCAAATCGAGCCAGCATCTGGGAGAGCCGTTGAGAGGTATCTTTGGCTTGATTAGACAAAGGGATCTGCAAAAAACAAAAGAGAAACATAATTAGCCAAGTACAAAATAAGCGAGGGGTTTCCGAATGACTCAATGATGAAAATTACCTCTCGACGAGGCAGAGGAACTGAAACGGGAGTCTCCTTGACAGGGATGGACTTGTGAACAGGAGGTTCAACCTCTCGATGGGCTGCGGCCGCATCACCTAATGCACCGTCGACAACAGTGTCGACGAGGGGTTCCTCGACATGTGCTGAAGGTGGCGGATGGAATGGAATCTCCACTCGTTGAAAGCGCGACTCATCGTCCTCACTGTCAGACGAGCTGTCAGCCATCGACCTAACTCGTTTTCGAAGGGGGAGGTCATCCTTAGCAGCTTGACGCCTTCCTTTAGAACTTGCTTCCTGACAAAAAGCGAGACATCAATGTTAGTTGAAAAATGTGATAAGTAAGTCAGACAAGGACTACCTCTTCGTCGGAACTGCTCACGATTATGGCACTCGTGCCACCTCGCTGATAGAAGAGCCGACGAGAGCGTCGGACGTATACGACAGGAGGGTCCGTTACCTTGTCGACTGAAGATTGAGCTTCAGATGTCTGCAAGGACTGAGAAGCGGCGGGCGAGGGTCCTGACGGACTGATGACCTGCAGCGGAATGGCCATGGGGATAATCGGTTCCTTGACAACCTTCCTTTTCTTGTCAGCAGGAGGGGCTGCCGATTTTTTCCCTGCCAAAAACAAACAAAAGTGTCAGTACATTAGAGACGATCAAACAAAGAAAACAATGGAAAGCTACCTGGGTCGTCAAGGGTAATGGTGCCCCCATCCTTGTAGTCACATAAAAGGTAAATCGTCGACATGTCTCGCAAGTCATCAGCTTGATACCCCGTAAAAGTAACTTGGGAGGTACCTTGATGACTACGAGGCTGTGATTTAATACTTGTGCTAGACTCAACGGAGGGAACTACATACCCCGACGACTCGATAAAATCAGGGAGTAACGGAAGAGAAAGGCCAAAAGGTTTGTAAAAAGTATGCCAAGGAGGAACCTCGCCGGGACCTCCCCGTTTTTTGGCTAATTTAGCGTGGGCTAACATGGCTTTTCCTATTCTAATATTTTTGATCGACTCAAAATTGGCAATGGCTTGTTCATACACCCTATCTCTACAATCAGGGTCCCAAATCACATTGTAAAACTTTTCAAAACGAGAAACAACATACAATGTACCTTTTTGAGAGGCCTTGACGGTGGCAGCCGCTGATTGGTCAAGGAAAGGGCCATCGGTAGAGATGACCTCCGGATGGTTAGGGACCTCGTACTGAGCAATGACAACATGAAAAGATTCCCGACGGGTCGATGTAATATAATCCCCCCACCAACTAACGAACTCCGGAGAAGCTACAGGCGTGGGAGCGAAGGGCCGAAAGACGAAAGCATCACGGGCCGCCCGCCAGCATCGCCGTAGCTCATCATAACCATCCATATCCTCCATCTCCATCAACTTATCATTCCTTTCAGACAAGGAGTCACCATATCGAGGTATCATCTGCACTAGCCCAAACTGACGAGCCACGTAATGCGCAGGGTAAAAGCGGACTGAACACTTATACGGTTTGCGCTTCGTCGGAGTTCTAGCCCCAGTAACTTTGAACCCTGACGGAAGGTCTCTAGGCGTCAAAAAACTGGCCCACAGCCGTTGATACTCCTTGAAAGCTTCCGTCGACATAGAGGGGTCATAGGTCGATAACACCGACGGATAAAACACTGAAAAGTCCGGTGCGAGACCTTTCTCAAGGCTATAAAACCTGCTGAAAAAGTAATAAAAGTTGCAAGGTGGCGCTCTCTGCCTAGCCACGAATGAGGCATAAATCTCACCATCAGCAGGACAACCATCAAATATACGAAAATCCGGAAAGTAAGCAAGCAACCAAATTTGTAACAACCAAATAGGCCCCTGGAGCGAAGTACAACTCGAGGCCAAAAACCCTTCCATGCCAGTACAAAAAGTAGAGAAAACAACAGGACCAAGTGCCACTCGATTACCCCCGGCAAGGGAGATTGCGAGGGCATTATACTCTTTCGTAACTGATAAAGCTGGATGGCAAAAAAGGTACCTTGATAACCACAGAGTCAGAAAATGTACGTGCTCTGTGTGCGTCACCTCGACAGCATCGGATAAACCCTTATATCGACCAATCACAGGGCCGTATGACACGGCCTTATCACCCCCACCTGCGGCTGCTGGGAAACGAAAAGCATCGTCGTTTGCGGACGGTGTTGGATCGACATAACGCCCTGTTGGACCCAGGCCAGTAATGGCCATGATATCTAAGAGAGTGGGTGTCATCGGACCATGGGCGAAGTGAAAAGTATTGTCTTCCTTACACCAGAATTGAACGGCCGCGCGAATCAATGGAAGATTAAGGGAAACCCCTGTTTTGCAAAATTGGATAATGTCATAAATACCGCTGCTCCGCCAAACCGAAGCATAAATTCTTTCAACCCGGGTACACCAAACAAGCCAATCGGAGTGGGTAACGGAACCGGCCCACGGCCACCCGCGAGTGGTGGACGAAAGTTCCTTCGCTCCCGTGACAAATGGGAGTGACTCTCTCGAACGTATAAGTGGGTGCTGCTCCGGCGAAGGCAAATCGGCTTGGGTATGGTAGGGGCCGATTGTAACCCCGAAGGAAGTGTCTTCGAGTGCTTGAGTAATAATCCGAACATCCTTCCGTTTAATCCCAGCCATAGTAACACTGCAAAAGAAACAAAAATTTCGTATTAAGTGGCTAAAAACCGAAGCTTTTCGGTTATGGGGGATTTCTTGTAATGGGTATTTCGGATTTGGTGACTTGGGGAGCTTTGAGTTCGGTTTTTACATACCTTGGACGAAGGAGAAGCAGTGGGTAGCAAAGAAAACGCAATGGGCAGCCCGATTCCGAAAGCTTCGAAGCTTTTTGGCTATGGTGGAATTTGAATGGGTTTTTCGGATTTTAGGGTCTTTGGGGGAGATGATGGTAGCTTTAGATTCCTTGGGTGATGGAGAATTCAATTTTAACAGTTTTGGAGGAAGAAAATCGAAGCAAGGGACTCAATTTTGGAGAAAGAAAAATCGGCTATGGAGTTGTGTAGGAGATGAAGTCGGCCGAAGTGAAGAAGAAGAGAGAGAGAGTGAGTAGGAAAAGTGAGTGTGGGGCCCAGGTGAAGTAGAAGAGTTTTATTTGAATAAAGTAGATATGTTGGGAAGTGTGTGTAGAATAGACTTCTAATTAATTTAGAAGCTATAAAAATGTCAGGCTACATTTGAATTTACCCGGGAGTTGGGAATGAGTTAGGGAGTTGACACATGGCAAAGGAATTAACAGATTGGGAAAAATTCCAAAATCCCAAAAATGCTGATATAATTTAATTGGCTAAAAATGGCCAATTTTAATTATCAAAGCATGATAAAATTAAATGCCAATCGAGGAGTAAGAAAAAGGGGAATTTTCTAAAAACTAAGTCTATCCGATAAAATTTTATTTCCGGATAAAATTTATCAGATACGACTTACGGGGGGCATTGTTTGTACCCAAAAAATCACCCTCGACTAATCGAGGAACGACGGCTCGATGTAACAAGCCAAAAATGGCATATGGGCCGAATCAAGTCACTCCAAATCGGATCCAATTTGGACCGAAAATGGGTCTAATCGAGCCAATGGGTTGGCTACGAGCCCAATTTCAAAACTCGACCCAATTTCGCAATTAATTAACATGTGGGCCAAAAATATATTAATTAATTGATAAAATTAATTAATAGGCTAAAGTTAATTAATCATTAATTAAAGCCAAATAATGATTAATTACAAATGGGCTCGACCCACTTAATGGCTTTGGTTAATAAAGATTATGGACTAATTAATTAAGGTTAATTGGGCCAAGTCTAATTAATTGGCCTATTTTTATAAATAAAGGCCATTAAGGGTTTAAAGGGGTAATTAATTAGATAAATTATTAGACAAACGGGCTCGACCAAGGACCAACCATGGCCCGAGCAGCCCAAATCGGCCATGGCCCACCCCAGATCGGCCACTCTCCATTTTTGGGGCCCACTTGTTGCTTTGTTATTTAATTAATGATTAATTAACTAAGGGATAAGGATTAAGCTAAATAGTTGGCTTAAATAACTAAATCCTTGAAAATCTCTTAGTTAGTTATCATTAATTCAATTTCAAACTCAACGTTTCTTCTTCTCTAACCACCACTAACATCAACTTCCAGCAACAAAAGAACTACCATCAAAGTAGTGGAAGTAGTGGAAGGTTTTTCAAGTAGTGGAGAAGGTGGGAAAGTGGCTGTCAAGGCATCAGTTTCTGGCCATCAGCTCTACAGATCCAGCAGCTATAAATACCTTGATACTGTCAGTCGCGCAAAGACACACAACTCAATCAAAAAATCTCAGTCTAACACTGATCGGCTCAACGCCTCACCGGAAGTCCAGCACCTTGCTGCTTCTTTCTCAGCAAACAATTGTCAATCCCTTGATATCAACTGTCACTCCTCAGCCACCAGCCACCCTCGACAGCCTGAAGTATTGCCGCCGCCGCCGCCCAAGGTCCGCCGCCGCCGCCACTAAAAATAGTCTGCCGCCGCCGCCGACATTAAGCCGCCGCCGCCGCTGCTTCCGCTGTCCAGACGCTGTCTCGAGCGAAACCTTGATAGCAAGCAGATCACAATCTGTTTTCTGTCGAGTTATCAGCCCGCCAACTCCTCGATATCAGTCTGTCCCTCCTCAGCCACCAGTGATCCCTGACAGCCTGAAGGCCTGCCGCCGCCGCCGCCGCCGCCGACATTAAGCCGCCGCCGCCGCCGCCGCCGTCTTCCGCCGTCAGCTGACACTGCCTCGAGCGAAACCACTCATATCAGCAAGTAGCTCGCTGTTAACTGTCATGTAAGTGCCCACGTATTTATATGACAAACTCATTGAGTAGCCATCTGCTTGATGAGCTCGTCGTCAAGTAGCCATCTGCTTGTCGGCTATCGGCTAAGTAGCCATCTGCTTCGTCGATGCCTTGGTCAGTGGCCACCCGCTGATCAGGAGCCCGATTGGTGGTTATCCATCAAGGTTGGGCGAACCATTGACGGTGGTCCTCCGTCGTCAATGTTACCTTCTGTCAACTTAATGTATTGTCATGTTTCATCAGCTCATCGGCGGGTTTCCCTGCCGATCAAGGAGTCATTTTTTAGAACTTAATAGACTTATCAACTCGTTTGGCAGACCTTGCCAAGAAAGGAGAACTGTACCGTTTTGCATATTTTTTGTAATGTTTGTACATCGGGAAGCGTACTAATTTTCTTTTATTATTAATGGAAGTGATTTGGTTCGTATACTTCGTTTCATTTACTTAAATATGCTTTACGTTGACTGATTTCCATTGATACGCCGTTTCTGTCAAGCCTTTGTTTTCTGTCAAGTTGATTGTGTAAAACTGATTGATCGTCGACCTGTTTACTGATTTATAAATCCACTGATAGGACGAACAGGCCATCGATTGGCTATAAAAATATGGCATTTCAAGAGAGATTTTCATAAATTGTTTAAGTCCTGCGGCCAGGCAGGCATAGAAAAGAACTAGGGGTAGTGTTTGCCTACTCTGTCGCAATCGTTTAGAAGTCAGCCTTATCAGGACAACTTATTTTGATATCAATGTCTTTATCAGGACACTTATATTATCAATTTACCGATATCAACATGTCTAATTTCGAATCGTTATGTTTGCACGCACAAACATTGGCACGCCCGCACTTTTTTCGTATCATATCGAGGCATTTCCCGTCGAGCTATTGGCTCGTCGAGGGATTCACTGACAGGTTCACAGCAAACAATATTTTGGCACACCTTGATGCCAGGCATACCTCGATGTCAATCCCTCGATGCCAAGCACCCCTTGATGTCAGTTTTATTATAAACAATATTTTGGCACTTCTTGATGCCAAGGGTTGCTCGATGTCGTCGAGGTGTTCCTCGACGCTAAGTTGATACGCAAACAGTTTCTTTGATGCCATGGCACTCGATGCCAAAAACACCTCGATGGCATCAAGGCATAACAGGGCCAAAATTATACGCAAACAATGCCCTGGTCGTTTTTTTCTTTCCTGATGATTGTGAAGTAATACTGTACATGTACCATTAATCTTTCTCCTCAATTATCATTTGTGCAAATTTAGTCTATTTTTTCTTTCAAAATTTTATAATTTTATTCACCAAAAATAAAATAAGTGCTTAATTGAGTATTACATCAGTTAGGCCTTAACAAAAAGTTGCAATAAGCTTATCGCGGTAATATGCTACAATTTAACTTAGTAAACTTTCATATCCTTAATCAGCTACTAATTTATGACTATCAATTCTTTTACTTAAATTCTTCGTTATGATAATTAATTTAATGTCCTCTTTTTAATTATTGCACTACATCCAAAACACCACAAAAATTAATTCATGTTTTCAACTCAACTTGAAAAAGTCGCTATGTTTCCTTCTTTTCGTTATTAAATTGTACACGACCGGTAAGTTGAAATAAAATGACACAGGACATGAGCAAAACATGAATGAAGTAAATTAATGCAATAGATAATTAAAATTACAAAATGCAAACATTCATCTCCCCAAATTAATGAGACACAAGGATACCTAGATATCAAGCACCACCTTGTCCCTATTCTTAACGCTCCAAATGTTTATAGTATAATAGAAATGGCCAATGAGTTCTGAATAAACAGGTGACAGATTCAAATCTGCCTGCAACAGACGATCAGAACTTGTTCAAACGAGAACGTATTCTCACTAATACAAAAGCTCACCATGTGAACGAAGGAAGCACGTATGTTGGATAAGCATCATGTTTTGTGGCAAGAGAATGAACAGAAGATTCATCCGCAGCTTCTCCAAATTTTCCAAGTCCAAGTTCAGTTGCATGAATTCCACAAGTGATGAAAGCTGAAGATATTCCAGCTATATTTGCACCTTTTATATCATGGTGGAGAGAGTCTCCAACAGCGATACAATCAGCAGCATCGACACCAACCATTTCCATTGCTGATTTATAAATTATCTATTGGACATTGAAAATTTGTCAGATGATTAATCAAAATGAGAGACACACGGCTAATAACAGTTTGAAAAGCCGAATATGCTTGGGAAGCAACTATATCATCGACATCGGAGAATTGCATTCTTAGTACCACAACACTTGACCCTAAGCACTTTTAGTCCCGCACTTCACAAAATTGCATTTTTAGTCCTAATAAGTTTAAAACGTTGTTGAACGTTTTCTTGGTATAACAACTCTGATTTCCTCAAAAACACACCAGATTTAAGTAGTTGTGCTCGCAAAAATAATTTGAATTGAGCACAATTTTCATTCTTATAACTAAATACACAAACGTGTGAACCAGCCACCAAAAAATGTCTCTGAAACATTCATGTTAGATTTTCAAGATCTTAGTAAAGTTACCTCACCAGGCTTGCCCATCCATTTCACTTCTCCACCAAGCTTCTCATATGTGGCTGCCAATGTTCTTATCAGAACAAGTAACATAGAACAGATTCAATACGAAGAAGATATACCAAAGGTGGTCTTATCAGTAAATATCATATTTCTTTTCAGACGAGACAGGTTACATTGCATATAACAAAGTTTACCAGGCATCACACATAGAGCTCTAGCCACAACGGTAACAAAATCTGGATTTGCTACCACCATAGGAATCTTCTTAGCTGCACATTGCTCCAAGACAACAAGCTAGTCCGTCACGTTTCTATGAAAATAATGAAGCTTTACTATGAGGCCCAAACAAGCTAATCACTGGAATCACTCAAAAAACATTGTTGCTAACTAGAAATGCGTAAGAGATTCGATTCAGCTATAAAAGTCACCATGAGAACCCGATGGACTCAGAAAAGACCAATTATACAACTACAGTACAATGTAATTACATTTATTGTGTTGATCCAGAAGAACATACATTTCTTTTTTGGATGAACAAACTCAGATTATATATTTCTTAAAATATATATATATATATATATATATATATATATATATATGTAATATAACTTTTATATGACACATGAATTGCATAAAAATTCATATTCGTCAAAATCCGTCATGTTAAATATGAGAAAAATATAATTTAAATGTATCTCGTCCAAAAGAAAAAAAAATCATATGTGACATATATATTAGCATTCCATATTTTTCTTGGTGTGCAAATGGTATTTAGGCCTCTATATGTTTATTTTCTTTCGAGATACGTTATATGTGAACCACTCACTACGAGAACATATTAAATATATCTTATACGTAATTTAATCCGAGAGGCGTCGGATATACTATATGTGAACATCTCCCAATTAATGAGGACATATTGAAAATGCAATTAACTTTATCAAATTTAATTGTGTGATTCAATAAAAAAGAAATTGGTTCATGTGTTTAATTTGTGAGAACAAACAATGTTGAAATCATTAAAAAACCAGTAAAATACAAATCAGATTGCCAAAAGAATGTCTTATTGAACCCAATCTGTTGAATTCTGTATAGCTATGCAGAAAATGCAGAAGAGAATGAATGGGAAAATAAAAACCATTACTACATATTATCCATATCATCACCATAAACTTCAGTTCTATATTCCTTCAGTGCAACCCTAGCATCCTGAGCTTCCGCAAGTACATGAAAAAATGGCATCAAAAAACTCAACTCCTCATCTTCATCATCATTCATAAATTTCTGAATTGGCATTGCATTTCCAGGTTGAAACAAGTAAGAATCAGGAGTATCATCCACAATCACTACTCTGCTCATATGCCTCCCTGTTTTCAAAAGATCCTTCACACATTTCCCATTGATTATCGTACAAGAATCGCGATACAGACGATGGGATATAAGATTCCCAGTAGGATCCAGTCGATCAAGAATAGTCGAAGCATAACTCTGAACCCCAGCAGTAAACACAACAATCTCGAACCTTTCACTCAAGAACTTCAAGAATTCATCCACAAATGGCCTCCTGCGGACGTAATATACGAACTTGTGGTCATCATCAGGAGTGAAGGAAAAATCGTATTTTTCAGGAGGTGGGTGATCCAACATGGAAACGGTGGTGTGGATCAATGTATCATCCAAATCAAGAAATACAGTTTTCATGTTGGGAGAAGGCAATGGGGGAAGGGTTCTTCGGTCATTATCCGGAGACTTCTTGATGATGAAAGATTTCTTGCCTATGGGGGGTTTGATGGTAAGATGAATAGATTTCTTGAAGCATTTTGTGCGCTTCCTTTTTACTATTTTGGACACCATTTTTTCAGAGAAAATAGAGAAGGTTTTTGAAAATGGGCTTAATTTGTTACTATATAGTAGTATTTATAAAGAAAGTTAAAGAAACAGAGCAGTATAAAGGAGGAGGACGTAGTTTACAGGGTCGGCTGATGCGGAGTTTAAATCCTTTTTTTCTGGTGGCGGGGTTTTTTTTAAAAAAAAAAAAAAAGAAAAAAAAAAAACCGGGAGGGCAAATATAGTGTTATTTCAAGAATTGGTTTTTTTTATTTTATTTTATTAAACTAAAAATGGGTTCTCATTAGTAAGAATTCTGAATACAAACCTAACAACTCCAGAACTACAAAAACAAGAAATTAAAGAAATATAATTCAAACTTATGAAACACATAGATACAAAAATTACTAAATAAAGTTTTTATAATTAAATCAGTTTGTAGCTAGCAATTGATCAACGTCTAAGATAATATCATCGAAAATAGGATCATTGAAATCATTTTATGAGTCCACATTGCTTGAGGGCTCGAATTATGCAACATCAATTGATTCACCATAAATAATCACCAGTAGCATGGAACCCTTCTTGCCAAAAGTCCTAATCCTCCAATAAATTTTTTTTTTACATTCTCCATCCACTAGGATTGGAATTTGCAAAGATATTGGGAAAAGTTGAAGTAGAACAAAAATATTATATGACCTAAGGAGTATTCAATATAATTTTTTTTCTTTTACATCAGAATATGCAAATAAATAAATGAAGAGTGTCTAACAAAAAAAAATTTACACCAAATATTTAGCAATTATTGAAACTTGGGATCCTAAGAACCTAAAATTTAAGTTTTAGTGGTTGGTGGAAAAACTTTATCCTCATGTATAGATGAGTAATGGTATTTTTTAAGACTAAAATATAAGTTTAGCTCTTTACTACTGAAGATGATATAAGAAGATGTTCGGAGAAACATGCACGATGATTTTGCGTATTTTTTATTTTATTTTTTTATTTGAGAAACGATAAATACATCGTCATAAAAGAATCAAAGAATCCGTTGGCTTACAATCAAGTTAGAAAGTTAGTTTGCAAACTCTAGTGGATAAGTTGACAATAATCACTTTATAAATAATCACTTCAAAAATAAGTTGAAAATGATTGCAAATTCACTAAAGAATCAATTTATGTAGTGTTTGCAACAAATTTTTTGTGCTTAGCATATTTTCATAGTTTTTACGAAAAACCAACAGGTGATTGGTCTAGTGGAAGGGACTAGTCACTACAAAGTAGCGGACTCAGGTTCGAATCCCTGTTGGGAGAGGTACCCACTTAATGTGTCCGACCCGCCTCGAAAGGGATTAAACCCTTGGGAAACCAAAAAAAAAAATAGTTTTTACGAAAATGTTCCATTTACCCTTGACATAATAGCACTTTTTCCCTAAAACTTATAAGAACTCTTTCAAGAAGAACGTTTTCTAAGCTTTTATAAAATAAAAATTCATCAATATAATTTTGGGTAAAATGTTCCTACAAACTCATTCAACAACCAAACTACGAAATCAGTTCATCAACCCCGGTCCCATCTACTGCCTTCTAAAATTTCTCACACCAACACAAGAAACATTCTCGATTCCCGCTCTGAAAAGAAATAAATATATTTTGGTTATTTTGCTTTGAGTGTTCTTTGAGGTAGAATTTTTGCTACCGTGCAGTGGAGGAATTCCTGTAGCCAAATTATCCTGGAAGAAGTGTTTGTGATTCTCAATTGAACCGAAGGTGGGTCGATAATTTCTTCAAGGCAAGCAGAATCATTTCTGCGATTTGGTTGGATCAATTCTGTTACTGTACATAATTGTGAGATATATTTGTTTAACTTTATCTGTTCGATTATTTAATAAATTGTTTTTCCTTTGCTGTCCAAATTGGTTTGTTTGGATTTAGTTTCAATTTGTGTTCACATTTTGATAATTTTAAAACTGATTTTTCCAACAAAATATATATATATGTTATGTTTTATTAGTTTTTAACAATTTTGGAATATTGAAAATTTCACAAGGACAAATTGGTCTCAAATTTTAGAAATCAGCTTCTTATTATTTGCAAATATGCAATCAAACCTTAATTAGAAACTTAAATCAACTTATTTTAAGAGAAGCCGAAGCATAAACATATTTCGCAAACATTAAAACTTTGCATTTGAGGCAGAAAAATCTCATAATCAATTGGATTAAAGTTCACTACGGACGTATAACAACTACCAAACAGTATGTATTAGACTATTAGTAGAGTTCTTTCAAAGATTTAATAGGCATAATTACAAATTTATTCCAAAAACTTTGGGCCCATAACAAAGTATTTTTTTTTTTTTTTTTTTTGAGAGGCAAAAGATGATTTCATTCATATAGGAGCTTCAGATGAAACAATGTTAAGGATCGAAATCGGTAAAACATCAAGCGAAAAAGTAACGACACGAGATAATCTAGCTATTTCGTGAGCCACTCGATTCCCTTCTCGACCAATATGTTGTGCTTGAAAAAGACTAAATTCCGCAGCCAAGACTAAAAACTTTGGGCCCATAACAAAGTTAAACCTTTAGCTATATTGTCATTTGTCAATTTGTCCTCAGCACATTTTAACCTATTTCAACCACATTTAATCAATTTACATATTGCGCTAAACATAAAATAATTAGGCTCGGTTTGGTGCGCCTGATTACTGCAATTGGGCTTTCCCAATTTTCAGTTTGGTTCCTCCGATTATCTCATGGGCAGCCCGTATTAATCGGCCAAATGATGAGTCATCCCATCTAATTGACTCGATTACAATCTCTCTCCAACCCAGACATTAAATAATGTGGCCAAAATTAACAATTTTTGTATTAGTTATGCCCTTCTACTTGATCAATATTACTACAAAATTGCCATAAATTAATCGGGTCTATGCGAATAATTAAAAGTAGGAGAATTTTCTTCACTCTCACTATCTCTCCCGCCCAAACATGTAAAAAGCTTCAACCCAAAAATTATTTTTCTCTCTAGGCTCTTTTCTTCAGTTGAGCTAAAAATGGTTGTTAATTGAGCTCTAAATTCCATTGTTGGTAACAAAATTGTTGACTTGAATTTTGTCAGCTACCAACCCCATAACCGCGCACTACTTGAGGTGATTAGAATAATTTTTTGCATTTTAAAATTTATTTTGGATGTTATGTTTATAGTTTATATTAATGCACATTATGTGTTTGATGAAATGACTACAAACTTTTAGAGACCGTAATTCGTGGTAGAAGGAGTTTATTACTTTTTTGTTGGAATGGATTTTCTTGTTCGCTATTTTCGTGATATTTGTTATTTATGTTGGATTGATTTTCGTGACATTTGTTATTTGGTATTTTAGAAGGGGTTGTTTTTTGTTATTTATATGGGTTTTTTTTTTTTTTTCCTTATAAAGATTTGGTGTAATTAAGGTATATTTAGCAAGTATTTTGTTGTCGATACTTGTACAAAAAAAAGAATGTCAATTTTTTGGTCTCATCATATATTTCTTCAACTTTATATTGATTTTTATAGAGTCCAATATGCATATATTGATTAAACTCGCCATTGTCAAATGTGATATTTGAATACAGATCTCGCGTATGAATTTTCGGAGGAAAGATCTAGTGCTAAACATGCTTCACCATTTCTTTTGGATATGTGTGATTGAGTGATTCTAATATGTATGCGTTAAGACTTTGTTTTTGAGAGTTGGAGATTGTTGAACTTGAATCTATAACTTGAATTGTGTTTTGTAATTAACTTCGACTTAAATTGCCTTCAATAATTCGTCATGCTTAGATGTATTTGGGGCAAGTGTCTTCTCCAATTTGCATGATATTTTATTGTAGTAATAGGTGTGGTTTAATGCTTATATTTTGATGTAATAAACATGGTTTAAGGAAAATTCACAAGGGTGTTATTGCTATAAAGTAGAAAAGGAGGGTTTACATGGCTTAAGGGAAGGGGGATTTTTGCTATATCTTTGCTATAAAAAAATGAGGGTTTACATAATAGTTATAATAGTTACGGGGACATAATAGTAAATTCACAATAATTGGATAAACCAAACGAATTATTATTTTATCAGGTTGAACCCACAATTATACCTATTATCTCAATAAATTGTATGTCGGATTATTGTATTGACCCAAATTGTCAATTTGGTCAAAATATAATCAAGACTGTCAAACTAAGCCTTAAAATATTTTATCACTTATTGATTGAGTGATTTCTCTTCTTAATATCTACAAAAATCTATCAATTTTCTGAAAATTACACTTTTTACTCCGTCCATATAAGAAAAAACAAACAACACTTCTATGTAAAATTACACTTTTTACTCAGTTCATATAAGAAAAATTGATAATATCTAAAAATTCTGAAAATATGAAAAAACATTTGAAAACCCAAACAAACAATTTAACAACAAAAAATTATATCTATATATAGACTATTTAAAGAAAATGTCATATCAACTTACACCCTTTCCTGATGCCCAGAATAGTTAAATTAACCCAATTATGTAACATTTTTATTTATTTCTCCTATTTCCTTTCTTTCCTTTTTTTATTTATTATTTTTTGAGAGAATTTCCGCCTTTACATATTAACCTTTGCAAGTGTTTTGACTGAAGCTCCACTAATTCGCTTGAGAATCCACGATGAAGGCCAAATACTCCATCTTGCTATCCTTATTCTTTGTATTGAATCTCTCCCTGTCGATTACGACGTCGTTTGCTTTCAAATCCGACGAACTCCTCGCAGACGACGAAGAATTTGGTCTCGAGGGGGGCCGATCCGCTGACCCAACTCTCACAACCCGACCCGATTCACCTTCCCCGTCGCTTCGTAAGCGGACGTCGGATTCGGTTTCCGATCATGACTCCAAAATCCAGTTTCCCCTTGAGCACGCCTTCGGCGATTCCGAATTTTCACCTGCCGGCACTTTTTCAGCTCGGATCAAAACGTCATCTCATGGCGGCCAGGTACTCTAGGGCTCCTGATTCATGAATTCTTTTACCTGGCCTTTTAGTGTTGTTTTTTGTTGGTTGCTAAAATGTTACTTTTTGAAGTGATTTAGATGCTTTGATGAACTGAGATGCATTTTTGAAGGAGTGCCGTATTCATTAGGGCTATGTTTGATTTATGGATTTCAGTGAGTAAAATGATAAGAAAAATGCCAATGAACAATAAAAGAAGCTCAATGTTGCGTCATTGGATGCAAGAGAAAATATTTTTCATAGCATTTTCATCACTGAAATCCTTGAATCAAACATAGCCTAATAGATGCAACACGATAAATTATTTGTTAGGATATCTGCTTAATTTTTTCACTATAGCTGTTAATGGTTTATGTCTTATTTGTGTCTCTTGGATTAAAAGTTCGGTTCAGGATTGTGTCTAGGATGTTAGCCTCATGTATTAAGGAGTTAAGAAATATTAGGCTAAATAGTAATTCAAGTTTGTAGATAGGAATGTTAATGGAGCGGCACATTGTCTTGCTAAACGGGCCATGATGGAAAAAACATTAGGTTCTATCCCCTTAGATGCTTTGCTTATTGGGGTCTTTCGTGAATGAGGTTTTCCACTCTATCAATTTTTATTATGTTTTCGCCTTTACAATTAGTGCAATCTTGATTCATTAAATAAAATAAAATATTATTGCCATTTTTTTGTGCTTTTTATATTTGGTAATTCTGCTAGACTTTTAACAAGTATCATTCCTATACAGACACTCACCAAGCTTCGTTTCTCGAGGAACTTATTCAGCGACACGGAGAAGGACAATTTCAAAGTATATTTGCGTTTTAATTTTAGGCAGCTATGGTTTTAGTTTTGACATTTTTTTCTCAACTGGGGTTAATGGCAGTATGTGGAATAAAATTGCAGAGACTTTTGGAAGGAGATGACTTCTACCGAATAAGACTACCATCTAATGTGTTATACTTACCAGGCAGAGAATACGTTATCTCAACAGTTAAAGCGGTAAGTTTGGAATGAATAGTGTTTGCATGAGTGCATATTGGTATGCATTTGCATGTGGAAGACTGATGGATGTCCATGAATAAACATATTACATTTGCAGAATTTGTTCGTTTATATAATTTGGCTTGCATGTCGAGGTTGGAGTATTACCATAATTTTGGAATATCAATATGATTTGTTAGGGAACCACTTCCAGGAGATACATAAAACTATAGTTACATTTGAAGTTTTGAACTTCATTTTTTGTGAAACATATTTGAAAAAGGTCACCACTTGCCAAGTTTCTGAATGAAATGTAGTACTATATTAAAAGAAACTTGTTTTGCCATATGGAGGTTAAAATGATATAGAACTTTTCCTCCTTAATTGAGGTGGTAGTTAGTACTCTTCTATCTGCAGCACTTTCTATGAATTTGGCTATAGAATATATTGATTTATCTGGTGTTTAAAATTGCCAAATGCAAATATAGAACGTCTTCTATTGGGCTCGGTTCCCTGCAATGTTGGAATCTATTCCATTGCTGTGTAACTTAATAGACTTGCATGGCATGGAATAAGGCAACTTTTGACTTGGTTGACCTAAGTTGTGTTCCTCATTCATAAGATTGCACCAATTTTGATGACCATTTCCCTTTTGCATGTTAACTACGAAAGTGGTTGCAACAATTTTATAGTACTGATTTTATTTGCTTGCAGAGATGTCTTCCGCGGGATGCTTTGGATGAGCATTTTGTGATACACATGGTAATAATTTCCTGGACAATGAAATCACTATTTTATAGTTTTGTATGGCTATTCCTATTCTTGATTTGGTTAAGATGTCTGTATAGGGGCCTAAATTGGACATGTCTGTTAATATTAAGTTGTAAATACGGCATTTTATGGATTAAACTGCATTTATTTGTTCTGAACATAACAAATATCATTCAGCACATAATTAAAGTTTGTTTCTTAGCCACTATGAGAAAGCAAAAGGGCTAAGTAAATTAAGTATGAGAGAAAGTTACAACATTTCTCCATTCAAAGTTATCATGTTCACCACCAACTCCCGTTGAACCACGTTAAAATACTGCACGTATCCTCCTTACAATTCCGCAACCCGTCCTACTTATAATTGGCCTCCTCAAACACTTTAGATGGATGAAATAAGCCGATGTTAGATAAGCCTGTAGCATCTGCTTTTTACATTCACATCCCCAAATGTATAGAGATGGCATATACTTGAAATTGAAGAGTTGTAATTATGTATGGTATTGATCTATTTTTTGCCCGCACACGCTCTGTTCTATCATCACTGAAATTAATCAGGCTGTTCTGAAACTCATCTCATAGCATTTGATTCACCCGAGTAGTTTTACATACACAATATTAAATTAAGTAATTTATGTATGACCAGATAACTCTTTACATAATCAGACATTTCTTCCATGTATTATGTAGCTAGATGTAAATGAAGCAAACTATCTTGACAAAGAGACTGAGCTGTTTGAGCCCTGATACTATGATTTGTGGAATTGGATTAGGCAGACAAAACTTGTGATGTAAATTTATGGGCCTAGGAAACATATTTTATAGCTACTATAACCCTCCACTGACAAATTGGTGATGGAATGTGTCCAAATTCAATAAGAGGGGACATTCTCATTCCTAGACTTAGTTTAAATCCCTGCCTCTCATCCTCATCTGAACACATTAGGAGGTTCCGGTATGTATTATTTCAGTTATAAAGCACCTGCTGAAGTTTCCTCCTAGATAAACTTGCATTTTACTTGATTCTAAGTGCGGAGATTAAAGTTATGTAAATTTACTTGTCAGCGACTTTAAGGTGCTTATTTGAAAATGAACAAGCTATCATGATGTGTATATTGGATATTTTTTCTCAAGGGGCCCGGAAGTTGGCAAATCTGACTCATTTTTTTGGCAAAATAAGATTCCCTTTTTTACTTCCTCTGGGTAAAGAATTGAGCTTCAGCATTAATAACTGATTCTCTGATTCGTTCTTTTTTTGTTTCTCCAGAACTTATACCTCAATGGTGGTTCATGATTGATTTATTTTTATCTTATTGGAATGGATTGCAGGAAGGAGTAAATATATTGGCTGTTAATTATGGTTCTCCAGGATCATGCCAGTATCCCCGTCAATTGAAACTTGTAAGCTACCCCTAACAGGCCATTTATACTGTTAATTATCAATCCTTGTTTGTCATGGAGTGTGAATGCTATTCCCGAGCTCTGTTAATTATGGTTATCCATGATCATGCCAGTATCCCTCTCAAGTCTCAACTGAAATTTGTAAAGATTACCTTACTAGTCATCAGACTATTAACTTGTTCTTTCTATGTATTTTATTCTGTTTATGTCAGCCTGGGAAGTGGTCTTTCAAGTCGCACACGGTCTTGAAGTACAGTGATATGGCTCCTAGGTAAACTAATTCAACATTATCTTTGCAAACTCATAGCTGTGTGCAGTTTATTTGTATAAGTTGATCTCTTTAAGATATTTGAAGTTTATGTAGTCGTTTGAGCTTCACACTTCAGCATTATGCAGAGAGTACATCAGTAATGTTGGCGCTTGGCAAATCTAATTGCTTGAACTTGGTTGTTAAACATTAGTATAGTCATAAATTGTTTTTGGGCCTTCTGAAATATTACTTGTTAACCACTTTGTTGTGTTTCTTTGGTCAAATATCTGTCAACTGAGTTCCCAAAGCACTATATAGCATGACTTGTATCTGGTTTGATCTCACCTGTGAGATTTCCTGCAATCTTATACAATTTCGTAAATTTATGGAGATAACAAAATGACTATATTCTCTAAGTTCCACGTATTTGTCCAATTTTTTTTTTGTCTATATCACAACTGGACCACTTTTGCAAGCAGGACTCCAGTATTTACAGAAGAAGTTGTTGGCGAGAACATGGAAGGCGAAGAAGTGATGCCACCAGAGAGGTCCTTCTGGGCTAAATATGTGAGACAAACTTAAAGAAACTCATCTTAATGTGGTACTTCACATTTTCTAGGAGTTGACGGAATAAAAAATATACTTATTTGGGTTCTTGTCTGTGTTTATCCAGTGGATGTACTTGATCCCCCTTGTGTTCATCATAATGAATGCTGTGACTCAAGCTTCAAACATGGCTGAGGAACAGGGTAATGGGCAAGCAGGACCACAAACGCAGCAAGCAGTTGCAGGACGTGGTCAGCCAGCTGCTGTACGAAGAAGATGATCGGGTCTTACAATTTTTCAAAAGAGAATCTCCATAGGTATCTATTTGTATTTTTCATTAGAGCTTTAACATTCACCCCTGTGTTTTCTTGCTTTTATTTTCTTTCTTCTCATGTTCACGGGCATCCCAGTTGAGATGTGGGTATGGGCGTCTAATTCATGTAGTCTTTATTCTTGAAAGATGTTGCATATCGACATCCTTCTAGTGCATAGAACGACCTCTTTCCATCCCTCAAGCAGTGACATATAAGTACCAACCGTCGTAGCATCTGTTAACTCCAAAGTTGGAACTTAGATGGAGGACCTATGTTTGGGATTACCGTCTGATAAAGTCCGTACAATCATTGCCAGTATCATTCACCATGTAGTATGAGTTAATTGAAAAAAAAAAATGTTGATATCTTCACAGAAATATTCGTAAAAAGACCACAGGATGCCTGTGATTTCAAACCTATCCACAAGGCTTTGCCCACATAATTTTGAGATTGCATATAATTGAATTTGTATCCACTTTGAACTCTTTGGAATCGTGTCTGTGAAATCTCCTCAAGAGGAGTATCAAAGTAATTGAGATTATTAGTGCACTGATTTGTGAACATGCTTTTGTTACTGCAGGTTCGTGAAGAAATCTGAACTCTTTTTTATGGTAGTCTGATCGTGATGTTTGGGTTGTTAAAGATCTAATGGGCATTGTTTTCCATGGTAGATTCCGATTGTGTTGCTTCGTATTTTTAACTTATAGGTTCATCTTAAATGAGATCGATGTACTTTTACACGAAATTCTGTAAGAGTATTTCTTGTTTAAATGAGACATGAGAGCGTACTAAAATACTTTTTTCACTAGTTTTACACTCTTGATTGAGTACTATTTATTTGGAGAAATATGAAGCTACGAGAAATCCAGAGAAGCCTTTCTGAAGCTTGTATGTGCGTTTTTATATTTCTACAAGTCAATCTGATGTATTTGTTAAAGTTTACAAAGAAAAATATTCTCTCGACCAAAAATAAAATAAAATTTTCTAACTTGCTCTTTGCTTGAGTCATGACAGGAGGTAAATGTGATATTCAAAACTTCTAAGTGTGGTAATTGTGAAACTTTGAATAATCTCAATATTCCTTTTTCCCAGGAACGTTTAAAACTAATTCAATTACAATTTTGTATACTTTAAAATTCTGCAGAAGGTCTCATGGGTTTTCTAATTTTACGTTTTTTTTCTTTCTAAATTCAAATTAGTTTCTTTTTTATGCTAAACCTCTAAAATTAAGTTCAACTTGACCAAAATACTTCCAAATAAAAAAACAAGAATCAACAGAAAAAATAGGTTGATAATACTAAGCACTGAAATCTATCGAAAACTCTCTTTGTACACGAAATACATAAGACATCGGGAAGTTCAATTCTAAATGTGGACTATATAATTTTGGCCAAACCACATATAGAAATATCTGATTTACAAATAAGCTAAAAATTAATTTAATAAAATAGTTCTAAAATAAAAATATATTATATATATACTGAAAAAAACTCTATGGACATTACTATATTTTCCAGTGTAAAGCAAGTTGCACTTATTAGTTCTGATTGTGTATGTGGATACTTCAAAGTGTTAAAAAATTAATAGGGTAATTTACCTTAGACTTCCTGAGATTTAATTATATTATAAGGAATTTCTTGTAGTTTTAAAAATTATAAGGACACCCCTTACAGAGTGTTTTTTGTAAATATTTTTAAAAGTCGTAAGGGTGTTCTTGTAAGACTTGTTAAACTACATGGGGTGTCCTTATAATTTATGAAACTACAGAGTGTTTCTTATAATATGACTAAAGGGATCTGAATATGCGGAATTTCTAGTTCTTCTCGTGCTTGCTAAATATATTTTTACTAAACTTATGCATGGAAAAATTCAACGAGTACAATAACAGAATTGAGTAAAACTGAGTTTAATAAATTCGTGGCATTTAAAGAAACTTAACTCACTCAAGCAAAACATTAAAAATATATATATATATATATATATATATATATATATATATATATATATATATATATATATATATATATATATATATATATATTTTTTTTTTTTTTTTTTTTTTTATAACCCAGGTGTACAAACTTACACTAGACTAATCATGGACCCTCAGAACCCTTGCCCTAGAATCCTGAAAGATGTAAATCGCAGGATGTGCCTCCACTAAGCCTCGGATCTCACCATACTGCTGTACACTCTGCGCGTAAAAGGGTTTTCACCACAAAAAAAAAAAAAAAATATATATATATATATATATATATATATATATATATATATATATATATATATATATATATATATATATATATATATATATATATATATATATATATATATCTTAATAGTACAAAAAGAAGTTGCATAAGCATTCAAACAATTTTAAGATATTCTCGATGAATCTCGAGTCAAAGCTTTAAATAGCGTACTTGCACCATAATTGTAACTAAATTTAAATGAGTGGAAAAAATATATTTTAATTTAATTAGAATACAAGTCTTGTAAATTGACCTTCAGAATATTTTACCGGTTTATTTCTTAGTTTATCAAATTCCCCTCTAGCCGAATCTCTTAAGTCAAGAAAAATAATTATTCAAACTAAATATCTTATTTATAACAAGAAGTAATTCGAATTGGATTTTCAAATATAACTCTTAGTTTTCAGTATTCGAAACGAGTTATGTAGTTATACCACATCATCAAGTACACGTGTAATCTATTAATGCATTTTTGACATGTAAAATAATAATCCAGATCATCTCGACAATGTAAATCGTATAAAAACCAATCACACATTCACACTTGATATTCACCTATTTCTTTCTTTTCCAACCAGACAACTAGTAAACCATAAAAAGAAAGAAAAAAAAAATTCAGGTTACTGCACCGTTTCTTTTTCATCAGAGTCTCATCACATAGAGAAATATACATACACACGCATATATATATATATATCACACAACATAAAAATAAGCTCACAAAACAGCTAATTTTCATCCGAAAATGGAGTCATTTGACGAAGGCGGCTACATCGGGGAGGAGATCCAACCAAATGCGCTTCCCTTAGACGAGGATGCAGGGTACATGCAATACGGCTTCGACGGCGATAACGGCGGCGCACCACCAGAATCGGAAGTTTTCTCCGGCAGCCCCGTGAATGTAAACAACAACCGCATGCAATCGCAGGATGCCTACGGTTTTAGCGGATCGCCGAATCCTGAGTACTCTCCGTCTCCTTTCGAAGCTGTAGGCGAGAATGACCAAAACGATAAGCCGTACGACGTCGCAGCTGATACCGAAGGGCTTTTCACGTCCGATGGTCCACTGCTTCCGGACCCCAGCGAGATGCGTGAGGAAGGCAACGCTTTTCGTGAATGGCGTCGGTACGGAACGATTGCATGCGCATTAATCATTTGAATTGATGGAAATTTAATCGAAGTTAGATTGATTTTTACTTATCAGAGCTCTAATTGGTTCGATTAGATCTTGGATTAATTAGTTTTCTGTGGTTATGCAACAATTAGGTCTGATAATAACACGTGTTTTACAAATTGGGGATTATTGGACTGACTCTGGTGTTCATGCGGACTATTTATTGAGATCAGAATTAAACGTTTATCTTTTAAGCAAGATCATAAGCTAGTTTCCATAATCTATGTGTATTTAAGGTAATTAATTGTGGTGCTTTCTATGATTTGAGGGTGCATTTTGCTTTGATTGTGCGTTTGACAGTCTTGACTCTTTATCCTTATTTTTTGAGGTATAATGGAAAATTTCTTTTTTTCTAATATGCTGATATTAATGAAAGTCTAAGATAACGGAGACATCAAACTGAAGTAAATTTCTGGGGTGATTTTAGTAGTTAGTTATTTGTGGAATCATTAGCTGCGGGATTTGCGATTAGGTGATCCAATTAATGAATTCAAGAATGTGAAAGTATTATAGAACATAAATGTTTATGGCAACATTGAAGGTTCAACTTCTTAATGATGCTTAATCAAAATCTAGAGTGCTGGCCTTATGATTATTTCATGTTTCCTTACATGGTTTCATAGTGATTCTAATACGTGAATACCCTTGGGAAACCAAAATAAAAAAAATAAAAAATTGTTCTAATCTTTCTTTCCCAAATTGGCAATTTCTGGGAGTAAGATTTCAGGGCTACCCAAATTTCTGGTTCTTTGGATTTCTTATTCATCAGTTTTGGTCTTTGAATCCCCTGAAACTGTGGTGTGATTTTGCTTCTTCAATTTAATTCCGTTTTGCAGCATTAATTTAATGGATAATCATGTAAAGATAAATGTGGTTACAATTAGATATATGTAGTGAGGATGATTTGGAAATGTGGTTTCAAGTATTGAGATTAATTAACTTTTTTGTGTTTAATATGTAAGTTTGCATTCTGTTCTATCATTTCCTACTTGGTAACCTATCAGGTACTTGTTCTGTTCTTGCTAATTTATTATGTGCGTAATAAGATGGAAAAAATTAAATGCAAGTTATGCCCTTATATTCCATCTAAGGATATGTCTTTGCTTCAATTCTGAGATTCTTACACGAATAATATCTCTCTTATTTGTCGACAATCTAGGCAAAATGCCATTTACCTGGAGGAGAAAGAGAAAAAAGAAAAGGAGATGAGGAATCAGATCATTGCTGAAGCTGAAGACTACATACGACAGTTTTACGAAAAAAGAACTCAGAACTGCGAGACTAACAAAGCTCATAACAGGGAAAGAGAGAAAGTAAGTCCAATATCAAAAATCTCACGTTCTAAAGTTTTACAACATAAAAATCGAGCATTTTTTGTTTTTGTTCAGATTTTCCTTGCCCACCAAGAGAAGTTCCACAAGGAAGCCGACAAACAATACTGGAAAGCAATAGCAGAGCTCATACCTCGTGAAGTTCCCAACATTGAGAAGAGAAGAGGAAGAAAAGAAGACGACAAAAAACCCTCAGTTGTAGTTGTTCATGGACCAAAGCCTGGGAAACCTACTGACATGTCTAGAATGAGGCAAGTCCTTTTGAAGCTGAAGCAAACTCCTCCACTTCATATGATACCACCACCCCCACCGGCACCAGAGAAAGATAAAGACGGTAAAGAGGCAAAAGATGGAAAAGATACAACCAAGGATGGGGGAAAGGATGCCAAGAATGGAAAAGATGCAACCAAGGAGGGGGGAAAGGATGCCAAGAATGGAAAAGATGCTACACCTAAAGCATCAAAAGATGATAAAATCGAGAAAGATGGAAAGGTAGCTACACCAACAAAATCCCCGACTGCTGCAGCAGAAGAAAAGGCACCTATTTCACCGGCAAAAGATGCTGCAACTAAAGCTACAACTCCTAAAACACCTAAGGCAGATGCACCGTCTGCTACCGAAGGCGAACAAAAACAGGAGAATGATTCTTCCACCACTGCTTGATGAGTATTTCAATTTCACTTATTTAAGTTACATTCTTTCTAGCTGTAAAAGCAATAAGAGCCTCTTTGTTTTGAAAATTTTGCTTTGAATAAGAGGCAGCATGAGCGAGCTCTTTCATGACTTCTTTTAGAGTTTATTTTTGTTACACTTTAATGTCTTTATATTTTTTCTGTAGAGACCGTTTTGCTCATTTCCCATAGTATATCTTATACACAGCCAGGATTTGTGTTTTTTTTCTCTTTTGGATATGTTACTCAGATTTGGTTTTGCTGTCCTTCAGGAATGAAGTTTTTTATTTTGTTTTTCACTCAATGCACAAAAAATGAGTTAATGACAATTTACCCCTTGGGATTTACATAATGTTCTATTCACCTCCCTGTGATTTTAGAAGGAACACCTTATCCCCATGTAATCTTATAAAAATTTCACGTTATCTCCATGACATTTTTAAACTTTAAAATAATATGAATTGACAAAATAGCTCTCTTATATGTGGCACTTTCCCCTCTTATAATGATAAATGTGACACTTTATAGCCTATATTATAATAAATATAGCAATTACTCCCTATGATATGATAAATATTGCATTTTAACCCCTATATTACAATAATATTTTTTATATTCACTCTCAATTTCGGCGAGTGAGTTATACTTTTTGGCTGAAAGAGGTAAATTGTTCCTTTAAATTTTTTATAGGGGAGTAAAATACATTTTCTTAAATCACATGAGGTAAATTGACATTACCCACACTCTCTCTAAATCCGTATTTTTCACCCAAAACCAGGTCAATAATGGAAAACAAATCATGTCTTATCTTGTTTTTACTCAATGCACAAAAAACCCACATTTTCTCTAAATCCATCATTTTTAGCCGAAATCATGCTCAATACTGAAAATCAATTTGATTTAGCTCAATTTGTTCAAGACCGTATAATTTGAGGTTCTTCTCAAATTTGACTTCATAACTAAAAAAAATTAAGAAATGTTGAAATATAATTTTTTTAACTAATTTTCTAAATTTACCCCCAGTAAAAAAAATTCAAGGTTGACTGAACTTTTTGAGGAATGAATATATCTCAGGGGTGTCTATGTAATAATATCATACCACATGTGGTGTATTTGAAAGAGTATAATAATTTCAGGGGGTTAATTGTAGTCAATGGTAAAAAAATGACCATTAGATGTTACTATTGGCCACATATTTTGGCTATAAATAAAAGATCAAATGTTTATTTTTCTGCATTTCATCCCACAAATTTGATAATGTCATTATCAGTAGTATGAGAAGCTTAAAATATCGAAAATTAAAATATTCACGTGTAGAGTGTGTGAAGAATGCATCCATGATGGTTGCAGATACACATTCAAATTCCAACATACTCTTTTTATTGTTGTCGATATCATGATTGGTCTCATTGGTGTCAACCAGTTCAAAGAGAGAGCTTTCGAGCAAGCTTTGGTTAAAGTAAGGTATAATATTCCAAGACAAGTGACGCTAATACTGAAGATAATATAAAATTAATTCGCAAATTGATCATAACATTGTTCTTATTTGCATTATGCATAAAAACATTATGATGAACACCTAAAAAATACATCATTGTCATTTATATTACCTCATTAAAATACTCTTTTTGAACTAGTTCTTCGTTGATTGGTTTACATCAATGAGACCAACCATGCCCGGGTCAACAACAAAAGAGTTTGTCGGGATTTGAAGGTGTATTTGCAACCATTATGGGTGTATTCCTCACACACCCTATACATGAGTATTTTGATTTTCGATATTTGTACTACCTCTTGAATTTGATGAAGGCATTATCAAATTTGTGGAATGAAATATGTGACCAACGGTAACATCCAACGGACAATTTTCAAAATATGACCGTTGGCTTCAATTAACCCCCTGAAGCTATTGTATTATTTCAAATACACACTCTATGGTATACTATTATTACATAGACAATCCCTAAAGTATATTAATCTATTAAAAAGTCAAGACAACCTTGAAAAATGTTGACCAAGATAAATTTGAAAAATCGATATTTTTTTTACAGACATCATCAAATTTCATTAGTTTTTAGCAATGTTATTAAACCGGACCGAACCGGCCGGTTCGATCGGTTGGACCTCGAAGCGGAGGTTGATCCGGTCCAGTTTACTCCCTAAAACCACTTACTCCAAAATCCAATTTGAACCGGGTTGAACCGGTCCGAAACCGCCGAACCGGTATGGACCGGTTCAACCCGGTTTTGAATTTCTTTTTTTAATGTTAAAAATAAACTAAAAATTCTTGTAAAAATTGAAATTTGAACACCTAACCTTTAGAGTGAAACATGACTTCCTTACCATTTGAGCTACATCACTTTTGTTGAACTTTTAGTACAAATTTAAATTTATAAATTATAGAAACTTGTAGCCAAATTTATTTATAAATTAGATAATTAACTCAAATAAATATTTTGCACATTATGAATGAAAATCAATACTCAAATAATAAATTTTAATAATTTATTCTATAAAATATTTATTTTCAATATTATTTTTAGGATAAAGAGTCAAATCGATATAATATGCAAGTTTAATTTTGAATATTAAACTTTTATATATAACCATATTTTAAAATTTATGAATTTCTTAGTTTGTTGTATTTTAAACTTACACTTTTAAATTTTTATAAAGAAATATAATCATTTATATGAGCATACAAATTAGTATCATATTACCGTTATGATATAAGTTAGATAAATATTATATGATTTAATTTTAGTATAATATAACAAATTTTATATTTTTAATCAATTGTAGGATAATGTTTAAATTTTACGCACATTACATATACTTTAAAATTAAATATATTTATTATATTATTATGATGTCATCCGGTCCGACCAGTGGTCCGATCGGTTCGACCAGTAAAGCCAGTAACCAGTCGGCTCACCGGTTCACTATCCGGTCCAGTTTTAAAAACATTGGTTTTTAGCACCATAAATTTTTTTTTCCTGAGTAGATAGTATCAAGGAGGTGTCATTATTACTTTTGAAATATCAGGGTTTTTATAATATGCCCAAATCTGAGTACCGTAAATCCAAAATAAAACTTTTTCTCAATAAAAAAAAAAAATTCCAAAATAAAACCACACAGAGACGACGCCGTTGTAGTATTTTTTGTTTTGGGGCCCAGTGTTTTTCAAAATCTTTGAAAGATAATACAACGTAAACGGACAAATCGCCATTTTATTGATATTTTTCAAATTTGCATTTCCCCCTCTCATCTCTCTCTCTATCACAAATCACAAACCTACACAATTTTCAGATTCATTTCCAGCTATTACTTTCAAAATTCTCAGACGGATTCCCAGGTAAAATATCACAGTTTATACATCTCTAATTTCTGCTTGAATTTTAGTTATAAACCTTTCGTCATAATGTGATAATTTGAATCTAATAAACACTTATCACAGTTTATTCGATAGTTTACCTGATATTTAACTCTGAATTAAGAACTGTAAGCTAATTTGACTCTAATTATAATTTTTTGTAGGGTTTATCTTAAAAACTATGGGCGTGGAACATTATCATGTGATAGAGCTAGTAGGCGAGGGATCGTTCGGCAAAGTTTACAAAGGTCGGCGCAAGTTCACCGGCCAGGTCAGTATTTTTCTTTTCGGGTGTAATTGGTTTTGTGAATTTGTTTTTGTCTTCTTTACAATGTTAATTGATAAATCCTACAGACCGTTGCTATGAAGTTTATCCCTAAACATGGCAAAAGTGAGAAGGACATTTTGAATCTAAGGCAGGAAATTGAGGTATTTAATTTCGTGGACTAACTAAATTTTTGTTTCAGTGCTGTTGGTAAGAGCACATTATACAAATTCTGGCTCGGACTTGGTCTGGCCAGACCCATTTTGTTCACACTTTGAAAGCGATTGGTTGGTTATCTTTGTAAGGAAAGTGATCAATCATAAATCAAGTACAAATAGACATGCCTTGTGATTGATCAGGTTAGATAAAGCTAGATCTCGTCTAGAGTTTCTCCAGCATCATGTAGTGATTTTCCCTTTAGTTAGGAACTCTTTAAATTGTAGGTGCCGTGTTGTGAAGTAGACCTGGATGTTAACTTTATCTGGTATAAATTACTTTGGTTTCTAAGAAAATTAAAACATGATATGCTTTGTTGACCTTGGATTTGTTTTTTTAACTTGTTAAGGGCAATAAGCACAAATTTCATTTTTCTGATCGATTGCTCATCTTTCTTCATTCATGCATGATATATTTCATTTTAATGTCACCTGATATGTTCTTGCTGTAATTAATCCATTATATGCTATTTTTAATCAGTTTCCACTGATATTTGAGGATGGATTAACATTTTGTATTCTTATTCCTCTCTAATTAGATTGTAATGTTGTCTAGCTTTCTCTCTACTTCGTCCTCCTTGTGCACTTTCCCTCTCCCTCCCTCCTTTCCTGCCCTTCATTATATTTTTTATTGGCATATTTACATTCATAGTTCTTGATTGATTTCTAGTAATGCTTGAATCTAACTCTTTTTTTTCTTTCTATTTTGTTATCAACACTTGAATCTAACTTTGGTTAGTATAAAATAATTGCAGATTCTAAGAAAATTGAAGCATGAAAATATTATAGCAATGCTCGACTCCTTTGAGAGCCCACAAGAGTTCTGTGTTGTTACAGAATTTGCGCAAGTAATTATTACTTCTCACACTATCTCCAGTCGATTAATTCTTTGCTAAAATGCACAATGTTGATCCAAATTCCATGGTTTAATACACATATTCTGCACTATATATGTTTTAAAGTGAGAGCATGAGGGGTTAATGACATTTATTATTATAGGGCGAGCTTTTTGAGATTCTCGAGGATGACAAGTGCCTTCCCGAAGAACAAGTCCAAGCAATTGCAAAACAGCTGGTACTGTGCTTCTTCAAAACTTTGCTTTTGATCTTATTGCCTGGGATGTTGTAATACATTCACTCTGTAGGGAATTTGAAGAGTTTATTTTCTTTGATAATTGATGCAGAAATGGCATCCTCATGTTTCAATCATCCTTTTAGACTCATATCTCCTTATGGTTGTAAGTTTTGTTATTTAATATTCAGGTTAAAGCATTGCATTATCTCCACTCAAACCGTATCATCCATCGTGACATGAAACCACAAAACATTCTTATTGGTGCGGGATCCATTGTTAAGGTTAGTTGACTGAAAACTATTTCTGTCTTGTCCACGTTTGTTCACACCTCACCTTTCACACTCCTTAATGGTGTTACATAGGCAGTAATGTCTTCTGGGCCATCACAATATTTTAATTCTTTATTCTCTAGATTCCCCAAATATTCAGGCAGATATTATATTTCCTTTTTTTTTTTTATTCCCCTGTCTATTAAACAGCTTTGTGATTTTGGTTTTGCTCGTGCAATGTCTGCAAACACAGTTGTCTTGCGATCAATAAAAGGTAACAATGTCTCTACATGAATCTAGTTGAAGGTCTTTAGTGACTGCTTGTTAAATGATTTCTGACCCGTTACAAATTTATTTTAGGAACTCCGTTGTACATGGCTCCAGAACTAGTACGAGAACAGCCGTATAATCACACTGCTGACCTGTGGTCGCTTGGTGTTATTCTGTAAGTAGTAGTCAGCTAAATTTTGTGTTGCAACAAGGGATGATTAATGACTTTTAGTTATTTTTAGTTTTGATAATAAATATAAATTTTAAGTCTAGTTGTTTGGGTTATTGAAGAGCATTGTCATACTTTTTAGCTCTCTTCTGCAAAAGGAGAGTTATTATAATCTTGACTTAATTTAGGCTATGCATTTATCATCCACATAGTGCATTCGCTTGGTGAGAATCTAAGCAACAGTTATATATAGGGAGTTAAGAAATGACTACCAATACTAAAGAGATGATGCTTCTTAACACAAGGATGATATAATTTTACTAGTACATATGAATATTGTTCTAGTCTAGTTGATGCTCTTGTGCCATACTTTGAGTTTAATGCTGCTAACCATTTAGTCTAGATAAGCTCATGGAAAGATGATGACGGGACTGTCATGTCTCAGAACTTCACATGATTGCTTTATCCTTTTGCTGCTACTTCTTGCTGTTCCTTTAACTGTACCTTAAAATCCTCTGGAAACTATACAGGTATGAACTCTTCGTTGGCCAACCTCCATTTTATACGAATTCTGTATATGCTTTAGTCCGGCACATCATTAAGGTAACTATGCTGTTTTCCATTTCCTTGTTAGTTTTAGTATGCACTGCATTGGGTTATTGACCGGTATTATCAATTTGTTGCAGGATCCGGTTAAATATCCAGATAATATGAGCTCAAGTTTTAGAAGCTTCTTAAAGGGTTTGTTGAATAAGGTGATATCCATATAAATTGATATTAGTGCAATGACTTTCTCTATTTCTCATTGACTCGTTAGCTTTTATTTGCTTTAACATTAACAGGTTCCACAGAACAGACTGACATGGCCTGCTCTTCTTGAACATCCATTTGTTAAAGAAATTTCTGCAGAAGTAGAAGTGAGAGCATTCACTCCTTTTGTTTTTGCAATATTTGGTGTTTCTGGTCATTTATTTATGCACTTAGTTGTTTGATCTGTCATTGCCAGGAGTTATGTGCTGTGTCAACAGCATCTCCAAGAGGCTGCGATGTAGCTGTAAGGCAAGAAAGGAATGCTCAAAAGCCAGCTGGATTTACTGTTGCAAGTCCAGAGAGTAAGTCCTCTATTATTTTCCAATTATAATCAAGGGGATGTTGCTCGCCCAGACTCGATTGTTCTCCGAAAGGTATTTACAATCTAACAGTCAAGGACTTATAGGTAGAACCTGCTCTCCCATTTGTAATGAAACTGCGGTCTTAAGGAGCACCCCAGTCGATCCTCACTCAAATGGAGCTAACTCAACAGTTGACAATGCCATGCCGAGGGAGGAGTTTCCAGGTTTTCCAAGTCAGAGTGGCATTGTACAGTCAGGTTAAAATGATGCATAATCTTTCTCAGAGGTTTCGTTATCTTCCAGTTTGTATAATGTGTCCAAAAGGGCAGGTTGTGTGGGTAGCTAATCATATATTTATTTATGCTAAAATTGTTTTCCTATATACTGTATATTCATCGTCAA
The DNA here is from genome assembly GCA_003313485.2 of Penstemon barbatus. Taxonomy (NCBI): domain Eukaryota; kingdom Viridiplantae; phylum Streptophyta; class Magnoliopsida; order Lamiales; family Plantaginaceae; genus Penstemon; species Penstemon barbatus. Next base: position 77,460,004 of record CM064879.1, read on the forward strand.
GAATTGATTTTTGGGAACTCTTATTTTCTTTTAACCTGCAATAACTTTTTTATAATAAAAAATTGTTTACTCTTCTTATATTAATGAGGTTTGTGGTGTTACTGAATATTTTTCATAGGGGAAACTGCACTTTACTCCATCACCTTTAGACCGTTTTTAACGTCACTCTTCATCTTCTAAAATTATTACAATTCACAGCCTTATTTAGCATCTAATTTTTTGGACAAATACATGGGCTAAATGACCTTATTTTTGTGCAGGTTGTCAAGTTTTGGACCGCTTTGAACATAATTCTCGCACAGTTAAGGGTGCAAAAATGATTGGTCAAGACAACGAATCATTGGCTGCTATTCTTCTACCACTAAAAAAATTGTGTGATGAATCCCTAAACTCTTACAGGTAATATAATTACTCTGTGCTGTCATGAATTTAAATTTATGGTTTATCTAATGCTTCTCTATGATGTAAATATGCAATATTGATTTCATGTTATTTGCTATATGCTTTGTAATTTGTATTTCTTCTAGTTGAAAATTTTCTTATTATGTTCAGACATTTATGTAAGTGTTAATGTTGGTTTATCATGTAAATGCTTTAAAATCACACTCCACCTCTCCGATTAGTTTATCCATTGCTACTCTCAATCAGTCAACTTATATACTTTTCAAATTGTATTTAGTTAATTTGTTTTATTAATTTTTCCATTATATTGAATAACACTAAAGATATTAGGACATAAAAAACTTTAGATTTCATAAAGGTGAAAAATGCAACTTAATAAAAATTAGTTTGACTTCATACTGATAGCAAATGGAATGAAAATTTTGGGACAAGAGTATTTAGTGAGGAATTTTTTTATCGCATAGAGGTCCCTCTTTATATAAAACAAAGTTATTCATTTGAGGCGCATTCTTCAGCTGGGGGTGCCGATTCTGTTTTGCAGTTAGGGTGTAATGCATTGAGGAAACTACTGTTTACATGTTTTGTGAAGTAAAAAAGAACGGGATATATTCTGCTCCCTCCGAGTGTCTGTCTAACCTGTTCATATAGTGTGACAACAATTTGGTTTTCTGGTTGCTATTACAATTATTATTTTGTCTGCAGCTTTTTGAAAAGCATAAATACTCGTGTTGCATGGCTTTATAAATAAAAAGTCACTGGAATTTCAACATGGCAGATGAAATTTTTGTTTAACAGAATGTTGTTAACTTTTATTTCTCATATAGGGATCAGGATGTTGTTACTTCAAACCAGTCTCTGAGAATTTTTTCGAATTTAATTGCTGCTGGAGCCCTCAGTTCAAGGGGGATTTGTGATGAAATTATAAGTGGACTTCTTGGCTTCATTTCTGCTATAGTTAGATTACAAATATCTGATGGAAATGATCTGATGGCAAAGGTATATCATTGTGTCAGAGTCTTCCCCATTCATATTAGAAAAGAAATTGCAACTACTGGTATTACAAGGAAGCTCAGTTCCACTTAAATTGTACTTTAATATATATTTATATGTAAGTGTATTTATCTATATGTATGTATATGTGTGTGTATATATATATATATATATATATATATATGTACATGTACATGTACATGTACATGTATATGTACCTTTGGCTTGAGTTTTCTTTATTTACTTGGAGAAGTTCTCTTACTTATTCTAAAACTAGTGAGAGTCCATTAGTCCTTAAGCACGTTGCTTATATTTTTAAAATTTCTTGACAGAGCTTCTCAATTGTGAAAAGATTGATAGATACCTATGGAGGGAGTATTGGCGACCCTTATTTCAAGCATTGGGTTACCATCGTTGGGTTTTATTCACAGGTTATATTTCATTGCACTGTGATTGTTTTTGTCTAGTAGGAAAAAATTCATGCATTTGCTTTAAGCTGTCCTAATTATAAATCTGCAGGTTGCAAAGTGCAGTGATGAAACATCTGGAAGACTTCTTTATGAATGTACTTCTTGTATTGCAGTCATGTTATCTCAAATAGCACAGTCTCTCAGAGCATCTGCAGTCGCTTCAACACCTGAGGACGCTTCTGTTCCATCAGGGCTAAATAGAAATCTTCAACAGATATTGAACCATGCTAAATCTTCGGGTGTATTAGATTGCTTGTTTTTGTGCTTGGAATCTTCAGGCTTGAGTCTCATATCAGGCTCTACTAATTTGTTGCGAGCTGCTTGTGAGGCATGCAGGGGAATTTGGTCACTCATTGATGCATTTGAACTTCTTTCCATGAAAGAAAGTGGATTATTTCCACTGAACTCTTTGAGAGACCATTCTTTACTCCAGCTTAACGTTAAGGGCCACGATGAAGGACATGGAGCAAATTCAATGGAAGTTACTGATGCAATCACAAAAGCATTTCTCAACTCGAAAGCTGTACAGGTTGCTTTGTACTTTTGTCTTCGCCAACGCCACGAGATTGCTCTCTGTGCTGGGGTGCAGGTATTATTCTTTTCCAGTTTCTTTTGTCTTCTTTGATGCATCTATTAGATGCAAGACGTAATCCAATTATATTGAATTCTTAAAAATTCACTTGTAAAACTTGTAGAGTTAAATGTTGCATGCATGCCTTGCTGTACTTGGTTATGTATTTAGATCCATAATGGATGCCGCAGGTTAATCCATTTATATTATGTTCTGTTATGGAAGAACATGTACCAAAGTTGTATAGTTAAATTTTAGGGTCATTTCATCTTTATAATAATGTCGATGCATGATTTTCTGTACTTCATTACATATGTAAACCTACACATAGTTGTTCTCCTGTTTATGGGGGAGAACACTGCACACCAAGATGGATTGATATATATATATATATATATATATATATATTTCTACATATTATATGCTTCCCTAGTTCTAGGACATGAGTTGTTGTATGGGACCCATATTTTAAGTCTACTAGCTTGTTTTGATTTTCCTGTACCCATACACTTGTGCATTAAGAAATTTTTACACTGCAGTATGGATTACTTCAAACATGTCTTGTACCCACATTCTTAGGAATCCATCTCCTGCCTTCTTTCCTTAGCAGCTGCTTTAAACAGTTTATTGAAAGACATGGCAGCAATTTAGTTAAGATTTCTTGTTATATGTGGTGAGAGCTCAATTTTGGAAATATGAGCATAATATTACCGGAAGCTGACATCTTCGTTAATTTCAATATGTAAGTGTGTTGAACATTGACACATTTAGTTAATCTCTATTTTTGAATGTATAAGAGAGTTCTAGTATTTGATTTTTGATTCTTATGCAACTCTTTCTGAACAATTTATCATGTGATTATAGTGGTCTCTTTTGTCTTATCTGTGTAAAAGAGATGTTTTATGTGCTTCATTGCAGCTTATCTTGAGATGTTGCATGCATAGTGAAGTTGTTACAAATGTGCTCTGTGGACTTCCAAGTAAACTGCCTGTGACGACAGTTGTGAGTGGTGGCGGTGATGGCACAATTGTTTCGGAGATTTTCTCCATCCTAGCATTTTGTGCTGCATCAAATAAAGAAACATCTGGTGGAGAAGCAGAAAATTCAAAACTCAAAGTCATGAATACACGTGGCTTGGTTATGCACACCTGTCTCACTCTTGCCGCAATTTCTCAGTGTTTGAAATCATCTGGAAGAAACTCTGCACTTTTTATGTTGACGACATCTTCCAAAAAGCAGTTTGCTCGGATTTCTATCCTTGCGCACCATTTTTCTTCAGATGAAAGGATGCAGTCTGCTTTGCAACCTTCTTGTGCAGCTGCTATGCTAGCTCTTGCATCTATTTTGTCTCTTGAAAATGGATCTTTGGTTGAAAATGCTGTTTCTGAGATAGCTCTTCCTTTAATCCCACGAACAGCAACTCTGTGCGATTACCTCAGAGGTCCAGCAACCGATGAAAATCCCGTGAACATTAACATGCCAAAGGGGATGCTCCCATGCTGCCATGGCATCAGGGATGGCTGTATTGGGCTGTTGGATTCTAGACTGAACCGAGGAGGACCTTTGGCTGTGCAACAATTATGTGCAAGTGGTGCTCCACAGCTTCTTATTGATTTATTGGCTAACAACATTGCAAATGCTCCCGGAAATAGATCTGCTTGCTTGCAGGATCGAATTGGATTATCGCCTGTGGGGGTTGTATGGACTATTTCTTCGATATGTCAATGCCTTACTGGCGGAGTATCAACATTTCGCCAGATTTTGCTAAGGACAGAACATATCAAGTGCATCTCTGATTTGATATCTGATACACATCTTAAGCTTTTAAAGTCCTGGACTGGACCTGGTGGAGGGAAATATGGCGTCAGAGATACAATTAATGCAGTGATTGACCTCTTAGCATTTCCTTTTGTAGCTGTACAGAGTGGACCAGGTCCACTGTCTGCTAATGCTTCCGTGAACAGTGGTTTACTTCTGAATATGGGATCTCCTGGTGGGAAGATTTATGCTGAAGACAAAGACATGATGAAAACAATACAGACAAACATGAAAAAGTATATTCAGATTCTTCAGGAGGTGAGTTTCTGAATTCTGATCTTGTTCTTACTCTTCAATTATGAGATGCTATATTGCAGGCCATTTTTTGTTTTCTCTCTTTTCTTAACCCTCTTTTCATATGGTTTGTTTGACATCATATGTTGGCCTAAATTATAATGAGTCACTTTACATTATAATTTCAAATGTACCCTCCATTTTTATTACCTTCATTGAGAGTGACAGTTTCAATATCTGCATGTTATTATATCTCGGTTTTATGCTACAAGCTTATAATGGGCAATTCAGAGTATATATGTTGCAATGTTCTCCTTTTTTACTCGTGACCTTCGTTAGACAACCCAAATCGGAGGAAGATTACCATAAAACATGAGATTTGAGTTTCCACTATTGATTTCATCTTCGTGTTATGTACTCATACAACACAATTTACATTGGAAAGGATAAAATAGCATGCAGGACCGGTTACCATTCTAGGCCACCAGGAACTACTTTTAGTGTTTTCCTTGGTATGCTAGAAATCTAGAACATTTATGCTTTTATTTTTACAAGCAAGCTACTGCATAGGTTGACTTAAAATCATGTGTCATCGACTTGAATATTTCAACGTGTATAAGATATGTACTGTTTCGAAGCACCTAACATCCTAGTTGTATTGCTTATCTGATGTGGTTGCTTTCATATTCCATAGGTTGAAGTGCCCATCATCATTCTCCGTTGCTTGGACCATATGGAATTAAAAGATATTGCTCGGCCAGTTGCATTTATTGCCAAATTGTCCACCCAACAGCCACTTGCTGTTCAACTTGTGGGCAAAGGTTTATTAGATCCAACTAGAGCGAAAAGGTTGCTTAATGGCTCCTGCCCTAGGGAAGTAACTGTGGATTTTCTTATGATTATTTCAGATTTAGCCCGAATGGATAAGGTATTACCTCATGCTGTAATTCTACCTGCTCACTTCCAGTTCAATTTTTTTTACATGATTTGAGGTTTGGGATTGCGTTAACTAGTGCAATTATGTCTTGGCAGCAAGTGCTGCGCTCTTTCTTATATAATTCTACTCAGGCCACTGATTGCTCATTTGTTTATGATATTTTTCATGTTGAAACACAAAAATTAGCAGCTCTATGTATATTTGACTCAGAGGCACATAAGATTAGAGTGGTCAAAATTCGATAAATTCTGTGGTCTGTTCTGCTCTTATTAATTACAGGAGACTAAGATTGTCACATTGCGCTGGTCTCTGCTTTAATTCTCCAATCTCAACTATAGGAAAAAGAGATTTTTTTAATTGCTTATACTGTCTGTTTGTGCCCGAGCTTAAAATGTATATTACTATTTTTTTGTTCACGAATACTTCATCACCTTAACCATGTGCTGATTGTTTTTATTTCGATTTTTTACAAATGCTTTAGCTTTTTTGGTAGTAAGTTTGACATATTGGATGCTTCTAAGCACAAATTCGCATGCAGCTATTCTATGAATATATCAATGCGGCGGATATTTTGGAGGCCATGAAGCACTTTCTTACTCATGAAGATCCCAATGTACGTGCCAAGGCCTGCAGTGCTATTGGCAACATGTGCCGGCACAGCTCCTATTTCTATACTATACTGGTATTGGACACAATAACTTTTTACCCTCTTATCTTTTATCTGTAAGTTTAAGATAATATTTAATTGACTTCTAACTAAAAAATCATCCCCATCTTAAGATTTTGGGATAGTGAATTCCTACAAAGACTTTAGACTGGTGTTCTGTTTTCAGTTCAATTTTTTTTTTTTTTTTTTTTTTTTTTTTTTTGCGACTGACTGACTATTTCATAAATATTTTGAAGGCAAAACAACATATCATTGGAGTCCTTATTGATCGATGTGCTGATTCCGACAAACGAACAAGGAAATTTGCTTGTTTTGCTGTAAGTTTTTCTAATTTATTATACTGCTAAAGTTGAATTGTGACTATTCAAACTTGGAGTAGACAAGTTGATGAACATACATATGTGCACCAGGTCGGCAATGCTGCCTATCACAATGACTCATTATATGACGAACTCAGAAGAGCTATCCCTCAGCTAACAAAGTTGCTGCTCTCAGAAGATGAAGACAAAACTAAAGCAAATGCTGCAGGTGCTCTCAGTAATCTTGTGCGGAACTCCAACCGGCTTTGTGAAGACATAGTCTCCAAAGGAGCCATGCAGGTTATTTATATGCTCCCATGATTGTCGCTACATTCTTTTGCTTATGAAGATTTTTTTACCGATTTCTATCCTTCTAATAGTGGTATATATGTGGCCTTTGTGGGGTTCATCAATTGGTCTATAAGTTAACATATCAGCTAGAATAATATGCAGTGCTAGATAACCATTGCCATCTTTCTCCACACACTAACCAAATAAGGAGAAAAAATGTTCATATCTTATGCTTTGTTGGGAAAAGTTTGTTTGGTTGAAATAAATAGAATCATACGGCTTCTATACTTCATGACGTTGAACCTAAATGATTATTCAATTTTCAAGATTGTCTTATGATTTCTACATTTGTTCTTAAACGGAAAATTGTGGTTATTTCAGGCATTGCTAAAGGTGGTGGCAGATTGTTCTACTGTGGCACTGAACCCAAGAAAGGACGCAATAAACGAGTCGCCTCTAAAGATAGCATTGTTTTCTCTAGTTAAGATGTGTGCTTATCAACCATGTCGACAATTTATTCGCTCATCGGAACTATTTCCTTTAATAGCACAGCTACGACAATCACCAGAATCCACAATAGCCAATTATGCTTCATTTATTGCCAGCAAAGCTTCAGAGTCTTGACGCTGCTCATGGTTCAGAAATGTGATGAAATGACTTGCCTATATATACATTGTGTAGATGTTGAGTGGTCGTTTGAATGTATATATACGTCACTATCTTTACTATTATAAAAACATGAATAATTTTTTAACTTATTTGTGTCGACTATAAAACCCCTATATAATTAATAGGCAAAAGAAATTCAAGAGGTATAACTTAGTAATAATTGTTAGATTAGAAGATTAAATAATAAGTTAAAAGACTTAACATCTTGAAGTTTTGTTTATCTATATCTCTATCTATATTTATTATAAGAGTGTGAATAATTAAAGTTTTTATCAGGACATAAACACAAATGCCAATCCACGTGTCGACTGATTAGAACACTAAAAAACATTGGAATTAGCGTATGTGCAAGTTTTTTCGGTTAATCATATAGGAAGTTGGTTGAAAGACAAATCAACCGTTCTTCTTGGTTAACTTTAGAATGTTTTCGCTAGGTAATCGTTCAAGTCGTGAGACACCATTATTGAAACACATGTTCTCGAAAATTGATTTAAATTTTGCAAATGATAGATTAATGTTGGAAAATTTTCAAAATAAATTTAAATTATTCGAACCTTAAGGTTATATCAAATCAATTTATTGTGCATGTCAACAATTCCAAGTAACAACTATTCTCATGTGCAAGAGCTTCGGTCATTCTGCCCATGACGGCCGTAGAGATTGAACGTGGCTCTGGCACCATGTCATAAAATCATGTATATATACTTCATTCTTGATAATCATTTAAAATGTTTAGAGCACTATTTATACTTGTTTATAGTGTCGAGATTCAATAATTAAAAAATGTCGAGGTACATTTTGTAATCTAGGTAATGATCAATTTATAAAGTTAAACTACAACTGAATGGAAACGATATATTTCATCCCCAACTCCAACATTTTTAAGCATATAATTGAAGTAATTAGATTTATTAAAGATTGACCTTTTTATGAAGGAACTCAATGGATATAAATTTTTTATTTTTTATTTTTAAATTCACGAGTTTAGATGAACGACTGTGTATTTTTAAGAAATATTTTTGTAGGAAAAGAACACTAATTTGAGATTTAAAAATTTCTTAATATCGGATTTTTCATCTGAACTCATAGCTAGCCTACTGGATTTGTCGAGGCATTCCCATCTTGTCTTCATGTTAAAGACACAAATACCCCGTGCATATCACTACTTGCCAATTTTTTTTATTTGGTACAAACTTGCCAAATTTATATATATATATATATATATATATAATTATTTAAGTTGTTTTTTTACCTTTGAGACATGTTTCTTTTTGCTTGAGTCGAAATTATATAAATCACTTAACTTTTTTTGGAAACAATTGAGAAGAATACCATGATGAGGATGAGTATATTCAAGTTGAGCTTCCTTGTGATTGTTATGTTGATCAAAATTTTCTGAGTTACCATAGAAAGTAATGAAAATTTTCAGTTTTTGAATAATTAAAAATGAAAATATAGTGTAAATTTAAAATTCATTTTTTTGTCTTGAGGCACTCTTATTTTTTTTAATTGGGTTATATTTATGTTGTTTTTCAGAGAAGTTTTTTAAAAGTTTCCAACTTTTAGTAAAACGAAATTATTTAATTTATTATTTTTTACCTTTGAGATATGTTTCTTTTGCTTGAGTCGAAAATTATATAAATCACTTAACTCTTTTGGGAAACAATTGAGAAGAATGACCATGATGATGATGAGTATTTTCATGTTGTGCTTCCTTGTGATTGTTAAATTGATCAAAATTGTCTGAGTTATCGTAGAAAATAATGAAACTTTTCAGTTTTTGAATCATTGAAAATGAAAAAGTTGTAAATTTAAAATTCTTTATTTGTCTTGAAACACTTTTTTTTATTAATTAGTAATTTTACATCATTTTTCAGGAAAGTTTTAAATTACAACTTTTAGTTGACTGCAAAATATACTAGAACGAAATGTTGGTCCATGTAATTTAATTGAGAGCTTCAGAAAATGGACACATGGTATGTGACCCATATAAAACTTTTCCGTTAAACTTCAACAACATTTAAACACTTTTCAATTATGCATTATATTTTGTAGTAAATATTAGTAATGAATAATAAATTAAAGAATCATCTATAAATGAGGATAAAGGTGAAACTTTGCCTATGTTTACTTTTCCAGTGAGTAATTAGAAAAAGTAAATGCCACCTTACGTGCATCTATTTCCTAAAAATTATCCCTTTTTTTAATTCTCCCATATCGATATTTTATAAATGTACATGTTCATGTATATATAAGAAGATCAAATCCTTTTGTTTTGTTGTTCGAGTAAACAATTGAAAATTGCACCAATGGAGAAAAATTCGGGGGAGAGTTACGATGCCAATGCACATATTTCACTACCTCAAGATATAATCGAAAAACTGAAGAATGAGAACAATTGGGAAGAATGGCCAAATCAATGGACGTTTGATGAAGAAAAGATGAATTTGGTTTGGATATGGTCTCATAGCTTGGATTCCAGTAATGATTTAAAAGATGTAAAACCAAATGATGTGTTGGATTACAAAGAGGAAAAAGAGGTTCCCCAAGAATGAAGAAAATATGGATCTCATATATTATCAAATTAAACTAATATAGTACTCATTGTATTTTCTTTTATCTACATCAGATATTAACAAGTATATAATCCAGGAATTTACTTATTTATATATGTTAATTACTATGCCGTACGCTCTAATTAACATGGTTCTAGAATGTTAGCATTTCTCAACAGGGAATCGAGATTAAATATGTTGACTCACTCTTATTCAGTCCTACAATCAAAGAGTCAGAGTTCGAACTTTCAAAGGAGGAGATCTTGTACTAAAAAAAAGTGGAAATTTCGAAGCATATAGGAAAACTTCAACAAAACTGGGAGGGACCCTATGTCGTTGTTGGGGTCAGAAAAAAGGGATCCTACAAGATCGCTCATCTGGACGGCACTATACTGCCACGAACTTAGAATGCAGTCAATCTAATGGTTATTACGAAAAATAGTATCTAGGTCATAATTTTTTTATTGTTATTTTAAATTAAAAAAAGTTGAAATTTATTGAGTAGAGAATTTTGAAGGTAAAATCTAGAAAGATCTAATAAAATTTCAAAAGCGCATACAATTAATGGGAAAATTGTTTTTTTGGTACCATAGGATAGGCTAACTTGCACGTGTGGTACCATTGGATACGAAAATGCACATTTGGTACTATAGGATAGGTTTTCATTGCAGTTTTGGTACCAAACCCAATTTGTCTACAATTTTAATGGCAATTTAACCCCTATGAAATGCATAATGTTCAATTTACCCCTTTATAATTTGGGAAAAAATCAATTTACCCCCTTCAGCCGGAGAGTGTAACTCACTTGCCGAAATTGAGAGTAGACATGCAAACTATTTTATAACATAGGGGGATAAATTGTCATATTTATCATAGCACGGGGGGTAAAATGCCATATTATCATAACAAAAGTGGATAAAGTGCCGCCTATAAAAATATCAGGGCGACAATGTGAAACTTTAACAAAATTTCAAGGGTTAAAATGCTCTTTTTAAAACCATGAGGGGGGAAATTGAACATTATGCATTTCATAGGGGTTAAATTATCATTAATTTTGGCGAAAAATTGGGTTTAGTACCAAAGTTGCAATGAAAACCTATCTTATGGTACCAAATTTGCATTTCGTATTCAATGATACCAAAATTGCAAGTTGGTCTATCCTATGGTACAAAAAAAGTAATTTTCCCTACAATTAATCTATTCTCTTTTCTTTTATGAGTCAATCCTAGTTTCCATTATATTGCTTGACCCTTCACTAAAACGGTTTTGTTCCACTCACTACTTGGCAAGCTACCCATTTTTTTTTTTTCTTAAACCTGATTTGACCACACCCATCCAATTACATGACGAGTTTCTTGAATGGGTATGACCAAAACTACCCTAAGATACCTTAAGTGTAGTCATGATTACACATCTCCATTCTCCACCTACCAAATTATTAATTAAGATGACAATAATAGTTGTATAATTCTTTTCATAAATTCAATAAATTTGAGAAATTATTCAAATATGCAATAAATTTCTTAATTGATTTTGGAGATTGTACAGTAAATTTATGAATATAATACCAAATGGTGTTAATCTAGTCATGTATGCAGAAATATCAACAAAACATCTCACCATGTATATATTTTGTCATTGACTAATTTACAATAAAACACACCGTAATTGCATATATTTCCTAATTATACAAAATTCATAATATCTCCCTTGCCATGCATTCAAAATTACCTGAATTTCGTAATTCTAACGATTCCCCTCCATTTGTTTGTATATATATATACTTCCCTTTAATTATTTAATTTGTTGTTTGATTAATTAAGTAGAAAAGCTAGCTGAAATGGCAGATAAATCAAGTGAGAAACGCAATTCCAATGCTGATCACGTTTCACTACCCCAAGACCTAATTGAAAAATTAAAGAATGAGAACAATTGGGAGGAGTGGCCACGTCGAGGGACATCAGACGAAGCTGGAAACATGAGTTTGGCTTGGTCTTGGTCTCATTCCAATAATGATTCTAAAAATGTTGTGAAAAAAGAGAACCCAACAAATGAGGAAAACATGCATGTATCGAGCTCATACAATTAATATCGAATAAGTATTATTGTTTTCTTCTACTAATTATAATAATGAAGTAGTTTTAATTTGTATTCGTATCATTTAATATAATTGTGGTTTACTATGACCGATTATATATGTATCATATAAAGTCTCATGTTTTATGTTTTGGTAATTGGTTGTTATTTTTACGTGATTAATAAATGTTTAATACAATATTTTATCATTTTAATGTTAATTACTAAGATATATTTATTCAATCAACCCATATCCGACTATATTTTCACGAGTTCCACTAACAACTTGACACTTGAAATTTAATTTAGATTTTACGTCAATTTTCAAAATCGAAAAATATTTATTTATACTTGATTGAATTGATTTACATATTACGATTTTATATTAACTTCCTATATTAAAATGTAATTATATACTAAGCATGTATTTATATATCTATTTATTGGTTCATTCAATATGCTAGGTTACCTAGCTGATGAGGTCTTAGCCAAGTGGTTAAGGATCCAGGAGGTCATGACGGGTTAATTCCTACTATATGAGTATTTTCTTTAGTTTCATACTAGTCTTTCTTTAGTTTAATACTAGTTATTAGTTTACTTTGATATCATTATTAAGTTTCGATTCGATATAGTGTTTGATGTAACAATATATTCACCATCTAAAAAAAATTTAAATTTCTTGGGACACAATATATGGAATAACTCTTAATCACTTCTTTAGATTTACGCACTATTATTTTTAACAGAAACATGTAAAATCTATTAACTAGCAAATGGTGAAGGTAAGATTTTGAAAATACGGTTAAAGTTTATAAAAGGTTGTCACTGCGAAGCTATAGTTAAGGTGCACGGGGTCTTACCGTCTAGCCGTTGATACTCCGCATCACCCATAAATTATAATCGGTTAATCTAGTTATTTATTTCAATAAGTCAACCCTCGTATTCAAGGAATTTGTAAAAACATTAGGACTGTCAAATTGAGTGAATTTTAATATGAATTTATCACTTTCCTAAGTTATTTTAACCGATTAAAGATCTCATAGATCTGATCAAATCGTGAAAATTTCATCTATCTAAGATATACGAAGTGATACGAGACTAGTCGATTTTCATATGTTAGAGACCTTAATATGATAATAAATTAATATTTGTTTATAAAAATGTATTAACAACATTTTATCATCAGTCTAACAAAATACTCCCTCAATACTCAATCCCTTTTTTGTTCACTTCATTTGCTTTTAGCGCAGTGTTTCAGGTGAGGGTTGAAAAAGTAAAAATTTTGGGTTTTTTTACTTTTATGTCATGGTTGGAAGTTAATGATTTCGAACTATTACTTTATGTTATAGGATATTTTTGAGGAAAAAAATTCCACTTTTATTTTAGAACATTTCAAAAAGAAAATAATAATAAAAATTTAGGGATGGAGGGAGTATGGGTTATTTGGCTGAATAGCTAGCCTTACTCCAAATGTTTTTTTGCAAAACTAGCCTTTCCTTTTTCCCTTTTTTCTTCTTCTTGGTTTTAATAACAATTAAATCTAATTAAACATAATTAAGTCTAATTAATCAATTAATTTAATAATAATAATAATACAAACACCTATAAAATCCATTTTTACCACACAATTCAAATTCCAAAATTTCTCTAACTATTTGCCGCTTGGCCGCTTGAACCTCCAGGCGGTCGGGTGACATTTGAAGATACAGATCTTCAAATGTCGCCCGACCGCTTGGACCTCCAAGCGGTTTGAAGATGTGTATCTTCAAATATCACCCGGCCGCTTGGACCTCCAAGCTGTATCTTGAAATGTCACCCGGCCGCTTGGACCTCCAAGCGGTCGGGCGCTATTTGAAGATGTGTATCTTCAAATGTCACCCGGCCGCTTGGACCTCCAAGCTGTATCTTGAAATGTCACCCGGCCGCTTGGACCTCCAAGCGGTCGGGCGACATTTGAAGATGTGTATCTTCAAATTTGAAGATATGGGATAGGGTTTAATTTGAATTTTATCAAGTTTATTGGGTTTTTTTTTTTTGCAATATTTCATTTAATTAAAACATTAATTAAATGAAAGGCTAGTTTTGCAAATTCAATATTCATAAAGCTATTTTTAAAAATTGGAAAAGTCATAAGGCTATTTTTGCAAATGACTCAAATTTGCTATAATAATTATTTTCTGATAATATATGAAAAATATTTGTAAGCATAAATGTTTCTTTAAAAATATTATAAGTTGAAGTGTCAGAGTTATTGGAAATTGAGCTTTGCTATGTAGGAACTCAATGGTTATCGATCTTTTTTATTCGGGTAAATTGACCTTTAAAAATAACGAAACTTTTTAATTTTTTATTCATTGAAAATGAAAATAAGGTGTAAATTTAAAATTCTTTATTTGTCTTGAGACACTCTTACTCTTTTTTTTTTTTTTTTGTGACTGAAAATTATAACTAGAATGAAATTTTGGTTCATGTAATTTAATTAAGAGCTTTGAAAAAATGGACACATGGTATGACACACACATAATTGCTATAAAACTTTTCCATTAAACTCCAACAACATTGAAAACTTTCAATTATGCATTATATTTTGTAGTATATATTAATAATTGTATAATAAATTAAAGAATCATCTATAAATGAGGATAAAGGTGAAACTTTGCCTTGTTTACTTTTCCCGGCCGTGAGTAATTAAAAAAAGTAAATGACACCTTACGTGCATTTATTTTCTAATTATACACAATTCAAATTATCCCCTTTATGTTACAAATTATCCCATGTTTTTTATTCTCCCATATCGATAATTTATAAATAATGTACATGTTTATGTATATATAAAAAGATCAAATCCTTTTGTTTTAATTTGTTGTTCAAGTAAACGAACAATTGAAAATTGTACCAATGGAGAAAAATTCGGGGGTGAGTTACGATGCCAATGCACGTATTTCACTACCTCAAGATATAATCGAAAAACTGAAGAATGAGAACAATTGGGAAGAATGGCCAAATCAATGGACGTTCGATGAAGAGAAAATGAATTTGGTTTGGATATGGTCTCATTGCTTGGATTCCAGTAATGATTTAAAAGATGCAAAACCAAATGATGCGTTAAATTACAAAGAGGAACAAGAGGTTCCCCAAGAATGAGGAAAATATGGATCTCATATATTATCAAATTAAGTATTACTATTTTGAGGAATAAATCATGCATTTTCATCCAAATTTTTGTTCTATTTTTGTACTAAAGTGTAGTTTTATTTTGTATTCGTACGTGATTGTGATTTATTTGATCAATTTGTACGAGAGCGCCTCATTAAGGTACGTATGTGTTTCATATATCCGATAACAATTTCTTTTTTGTGTGTCGAAACGGTATTAAATCATAACATCAATCATTTTATACATAAATCTAGGTAATAGCTACCAAAGTGCAAATATTAATAAATTACCAAGTCTAGTATTAAAAATAAGAAATATCAACAATAGTGGTAGTGGAAGCCCATATCATTTACCCACTTGATTTTGGAGCCTCAACTTTTATCATTTGGCTACATCATTAATGACAATATATTAATGTAATTTATGAGTATTTAATGTATAATATTATTGTATCACAAGAACCATGTTTATTAATAGGCTATTTTGTAAATAATGTGCCTACCCCGGTGAATATGAGAGGATAATTTTTTATCCTCTTATGCGCATGTGTTTATCATACAACGTCTATAGATATAACCCACCGATGTCAAACCTCCGACTTGAACTTGACAAATTTTAATTTAGGTTACACTATATCTATTTGGCACTTGGACATAAATTTGGACTTTACATTATTTTGCAAAGTTGATATATATATTTATTTCGTTAATCTAATATAGTACTAATTATTGATTTTTTTTTTTATCTACATCAGATATTGAAACATACATAATCAACATGGATTTACTTATTTATATATGATTTTTTTTTTTTTTTATATATGAATTGTTTCGTTCAATATGTTAATTGCTTTAACATACGCTCTGATTAACTTGGTTCTAGAATGTTAAGATTTCTCAACAGGGAATTGAGATTCAATATGTTGACGCACTCTTATTCAGTCCTATATTATTTTTATTATTATTCTAAATTAAAAAGTTGAAATTGATTGAGTAGAGAATTTTGAAGGTAAAATCTAGAGATAACGAATAAAATTTTGAAAAGCATGTACAATTAATCTATTCTATTTTCTTTTATTAATCGATCCTAGTTTTCATTATATGGCTCGACCCTTCACTAAAACGGCTTTGTTCTACTCACTACTTGGCAAGCTATTCATTTTTTGTTGTTGCTCAAACCAGATTTGATCACGCCAATTAAATCACTAGGCAAGTTTTAAACTCGTGTAGTGATTGAATGGTGTGACCAAACTTAATTTGGGCACAAACTATCCAAAATACCTTATGTGTAGTCATGATTACATATCTCCACCGACCAAATTTGTAATTAAGATGACAATAATGGTTGAATAAATATTTTCATAAATTCAGTATATTTAAGTAATTATTCAAATATGCATTTAATTTCTTAATTGATTAGTAGATTTATGAATATTATACCAAATAGTGTTAATCTAGTCATGTATGCAGAAATATCAACAAAATATTTCACCATGAATATATTTTGTCGTTGACAAATTTACAATAAAACACACCGTAATTGCAAATATTTCCTAATTATACAAAATTCATAGTATCTCCCATTTAATTTCATGTATTCTCAATTACCTGATGTTTGTATATCTAATGATTCCCCTCTATTTGTGTGTGTGTATATATATATATATATATATATATATATATATATATATATATATATATATATATATATATATATATATATATATATATATATATACTTGTGTATATGTTTATGTATGTATAAGCTAGAACAATTCTTTTATTTAATTTGTTGTTCAATTAAGTAGAAAAGCTAGCTGAAATGGCAGATCGATAAATCAAGTGAGAAACGCAATACAAATGCACGCGTTCCCAAGACCCAATTGAAAGAAGAGGAACCCAAAAAATGAGGAAAACATGCATCTCATACATTATTGAATAATTATTATTGTTCTTGTGTAAATTCCTCTTACATTTTCTTTCAAATTATATATTGTTTTCTTCTGGTAATAATAAAGTAGTTTGTATTTTTCGTATGTAATTGTGATTTACTATGACCGATTATGTATTAAAATCACAGAAATGATGTTTTTCTGTTTTGGTTAATTGGTTGTTATTTGAACATGATTAATAAATGGTTAATACAATATTTGATCATTTCAATTTAATAATTAATGTTAATTACTAGGATATTTTATTCGATTGATCAACCCCTATCCGACTTTATTTTCACGCGCGAGTTCCACTAACAACTTGACACTTGATTTTTAATTTGGATTTTATGTTATTTATCAAAATCAAAATATATTTATTTATTGCTTGTTTAAATTATTTGACTATAATTATGATTTTTTAACATCCAATATATCTTTAACCAATTAAGATATATATATGCATGAGATATGTAATATTGTCTTCAGTATTCAGTGCATATCTCTACTTACCAAATTAAATATACCTTTAAGTTAAATTCATGTGATATGTCTATAGACAATGTGCTTCTTTTATAAAAATACGTGAAGGTATTTTGCCATTTTATTTATCACATGTAGTTAAACTACCTATTTATAATAACACGTTGAGCTAATTTGATATTCAGATATATCTTTAATTATAGTTGTCTTTCTTTTTTTTCCCGCCTTTGGGATATGTTTCCTTTGCTTGAATCCAAATTATATAGAGCACTTTAATGGAAACCTTGGAGAATGAAAATATAAAGCACTTAACTTTTCATATCAAAATTCCTTAAGTTACTGTAGAAAATATTACAACGTTTCAATTTTTGAAAAATTTCAAATAATTGGTTGATTGAACATATACTTGAAACGGAATTTTGATCCGTATATTTAATTGATAGACTACAAACAGTTGACACATAATATGACTTATGCCTAAGTATTCATATGACTTTATAATAAATTAAAATAATCATCTATAAAGGAGAAAAACGTTATAAATTTGGTCATGTATAAAGTACCAACGTACTGGTTAACCTAGAAAAATCGACTATATTTGAATTTGATGGTCTAGCATTATTAAAACTTTTAAGTTGTGTGATTTACACCGAGAGACCCTGAGGTTTATCCGTCTTGCAAGAAGCACTCCAATGTTTAAGAAATTATAGGGAGACTGTAAAACCCCGAAAATTCATTCATGAATTTTCTTTCCTATAACTTTATTTACTTGAAATTGATAATTTTAATAATGTGGATTTAATAATTGAAACTAAAATTTATATCTATGTTGTTGAAAAATTCAACTAGTGAGCACATTTTTAAATTTGAAGTGATTTAAATTGATATTCATTTGAATTATTATTCATGTTGTGCAAATTAAGAATTATAAATACTCACTCTTATGTTATTTTGAGGATTTAAATGCAAGAATAAAATAAAAAGAGGAATTGATGTATTGCCCCAAGACTTTGAGGACTAAAAAGGAAAAAACTCAAAGTTTGAGGGTGTAAATTGCAAAACACCCATTAATTATGAAGAGAAGTCTAACATTTCCCTCATTTCTCTTCTTCTTCTACAATTACACACACTAAAACACACACAAAACCCCTTTCTTTAATTTGTTCATAACTTTCTCATTTCTTAACCAAATCGAGCAAATAAGTAGTCCAAATTCATCAACTCGACGAGAGGAACACAATGGTGGTGGTAATTGAAGGAATAGAAGCTGTTTTACAGCGGAAATTCGAGGTTGAATGTGCGGTTTTAAGTGGGTCTTCTTGCATGTCCCTTTTCCGGTCATTTCTTCAACAATCGAGCTTCACCACGGTGTTCTAGGCTTAGAGGAGAATGGAATGGTGGGTTCGGCTCATTTTCCGGTGTCGGTCAACGGCCGGTCAACAGTCGGTCAACGCCGGTCAACGGTGCCTGCTCCGGTCAGCGCCTTCGTCTCGGAATGGGTATTCCATTTTCGGTCTTCATTTCTCGATTTGAGTTCGTTAGGTAGTTCTTTGAGCTTAAATGTTATTGTGTGTTTATTTGGTTAATTTTTGGCTTTAAAATTTAATTTGAGCATGAAATTGAGTTCATACTATGTTATGCATGTATCTCGATTAACTCGATTTTTGCTATAAGGATGGTGTAGTTTTGCTTGGTTTAAATAAATGTTTATTAGATATTTGGAACTTGATTTATTTTTGTAAGAAAGTTATTGTTCATAATTTTTGAAGCTTTAGGGGGTAATTTTGAAAGATTTTAAAAGTTGAAGGTTTAGGGATGCAAAAATTTTGGGAGTATAATGGACTGAGAATCTCTATTTTTGTTCAATATTTGATATGAGTTTACTTAAAAATTATTTGTTTTAAAGTTGCTCCAAGTTTGTTTGCAAAAAGGGAGTTTTTGAAACTTTTGGGGTTAGTTTTGCAAATCTGAAAATAAGGGGTGAAATGCGCTGTTTTGTCGCTGTTTTTGCATGGTTCTTTTATAAATTCTTGATTAATTGATTTGAAGTAGTGGTTTATTCATTTTAGTTTTAAGATTGAAAATTTGTAAAAATTTTCGAAGAAACTTATAATTAAAGAACTTTTTTTTTCTCATTGTTAGTTTGTAAAAAGTTATTAAACCTTATTGTTAAAGCTCAATTAGAACGGTTTTGTTCTAGTTTATCTCTTTCGTGGCTATGTTTACCTCGGTTCATGAACAAACCATAGAACCTTTAGATCGGACGTAAATGTCCAATTTTTTTTATCGTGGCTTCGATATTGAACAACCACGATTCAATTGTTTGCTCGACTAAAACATTGCTTTAGTCACTCTAGAATCCTTGTGGTGTGATTAGATTCTAAGATCGTTACATAAACGTGTACAGGAGCCGAAGACGCTACTTTTCCGCAATTTCTCGAGAATCGTAAGCTACACAGGTGAGTGATGTGTGTTACTTGTGTGTAAGTCCGAATGTGCTAGTAGGTCGAGTCATAACTGCAACTTAGTCCTTGAATAAACGAGCATGCAATGTATGATACAATGAAAAACTCAACTTTTAGGACAAAATATACATTTTGAATTATATGATAATGCCTATGTGCTTACGAGTCCTGGATATCATATATTGAACTATTTTAATGATTGTTATTGAGTTGGTTGCTGATTTCATGTTACTGGATTGTTAATGTACTGCCTTGTTATTGTACTGTATTGTTACTGTACTGTACTGCTTGCTATTATTGTGTGGGCCCTATTTTGGTGTGCGGAATCAAGGTAACCCGGAAGGTTAGGGCCGGAAGGTTACCTTGATCCACCGCAGACCCGGCTTCACAAACCAAGTGTGGAGGTTACACTTGGGGAGTGAAGTCAAACTCTTGGCATTAGACGTCTATGCGCATAGATAGTAAGGTAGCTCCTTACTTGGAGTGTTCGGTGGTGGTTTTCCTGACTGTGGATTGGAGGATAAGAGGAAGACGGCATCAACAAATGTTGGTTACTTGTTTAACGTGCTTAAATCGTTATAGCATATGTTCATTTCTGTACTGATGTATATGCTCATGTATATTATGTTGCATCCACGCACATGTGCACTATAGCCTCACTAAGTTGGACGATCAACTTATGCATTCCATGTTTCAATCTTTTCAGCTACATGTGTTTGGGTAAATGATAGTTCATGATGCGGTTAGGTCATCACGGTTGCGGTCCCACCCTAGTTCCAGAGAGTAATTAAACTTTTGTTTAAATTCTTATTTGATTTTAAGATTTTCGTTTGAACTCATGGTTTAAATCTCCTATAATGTTTAAGTTCATTTCTATTATATCTTGTTAAATATCTTGGTATTTTAGCTAATTTTGTAAAATGGGAATATCTATCGAAAATAATTTTTAAATTTTATCAAATATTAATCTTAATGTTCTTTATTTTCTTTTGAGTCCCACAAGTTGTTTCACTATGTCATGTCATCAACCAAAATTTGTTTTAATTACTTTCGCTTTAAACTTAGTAATCAAAATTATTCTTATATCGTTTTAAACCGCTTCCGCATTTATACTTTTAATTTATCGTTTTCCGTAAAAATACATAAATAAAGTTTCAGAATTTTTATACCTTTTCAAAATAATAATAGTTTTTCGACCGTTATCCGACGGACCCGCGGAGACGGGCCGTTACAGAGACCCCTTCTAGTTTGTCCTACTTACATCCACACCCCTTACGGCGTTAAAATCGGACGACGTTCGATGACTTCATCATAAAAATCATTTTTAATAAAAATAGAATAATAAATTTTAATTCCACACTCAATTTAAATAACTATAGCATTTTAAATTTTATTTTTTGTTTTAACATATTTAAACTTTCTTTTTATAAAAATAGAATAATATAATTTATTCCACTTAATAATTGATTTTTGATTAATTACTTATAGCATTTTAAAATTTGAATAAAGAAGATAAGTTATATTTTTTATAAAATTAACTTAAATTTTTCAATAACATGATAAATCATAAACAATAATTTAATATCTTAAATTAATAAAATATTCTACGAGATAAACTTATTCAAATGTTTTTTTATAAACTACAATAATTAGTACCTTTTCATTTGGAAAAACGTGTCTAATTGAAAAACTAAATAAAATTCAATAATAATTACAATTAATATACAATATACATAATTAATTTTTTGAAGGAATAAAAAATAAAAAACCCACTACGTCGTACGTACCCTTCACCCCCGGATCAAGTGGTCTCCTTGTAATTTCTAAAATATCAGGGGTTTCTTGTAAAATAGCTAAACTTTAGGGATTGTAAATCATTAAGTATTTTAAATGTAATTACTATTGATTTCGAAGGGCATTTTAGACATATCACATTTTTCATCAAGGTAGACTAACCGACTGTCAGGTCAAGGAGGTCCCTCTGTAATTTTTTAAACGTCGGGAAATTTCTTGTAATATAGTTAAACCCAGTGTTTTTAAAACCGGACCGGACTGATCGGTTCGACCGATTTAATTGGTAACCGGTTGTCAATTCGGTCCGGTTAACCTTCCAAAACCAGTTTTGTTCCTAATCAGAACCGAAAAAAACCAGTAAAACCATTGAACCGATTGAACCACTGGTTTACTTATAAAAATAAAAAGTTTACGTTACGGATTTTTATTTCTCTTGCACGACCTTTAAACTTCAACAATACTCTCACATCTCTTCTTCTATTTTTCACTTTGAATTAAACAAAATCGACAAGAAACAAAAAAATCTTATATATAATAAGTTATATAAATATATTTGAGTATCAAATTCATTAGAAAAGTCATTTTTTTCACAAACTTCAACTATTTTTTTTATATATAATTCAATGACAAAATTCATCAATAATTTCTCTTTTTCATAGGTGATTAGTAATAAACTTATTGTTTCTGATATGGTGTTTATTATAATTTGAATTATTGCGTTGATATCATGTTATCATACTTGTAATTTTGTTGCTATCACTCATTCTCAACTCAAATTTTATAGAAAAAATAATTGATCATGAGATAAATATTTAGTTTATGGAAATAAACTTGAAAAAATGAATAATATTTTTTTTTAAATAGTTGATTACATACATTAAAATTAAAATTAAAATATTTGTAATGACGTCATACCGGTTGGACCAGTGGTTAAAACGGTTAAATCGATCTAACCAGTAAGACTATCGGTTCGATGTCCGGTCCAATTTTTAAAACATTGGTTAAACCTCGGGAGGGTTGATTCATGTGTGATGGGTAAATCACCCTTTATGTTTTGATTATATAGATTTGACTAAAATAATTTGATCGGTCGTAGTCGGACCTAGGGCTGTCAATGGGCCAGACTTGGACCGGATCAGGGCAGAACCGGATCCGACTCCGATTTCCATTTCTTCTATCCGGATCCGCTCGGATCTGGAATATTAGAAATTGGATCCGAATTCGGCTGATATCCCGGATCCGGATAAATTATCCGGATCCATTTCGCAAGTTAATTTTTTTTCCGTTTTCCTCCAAATCACTTGCAGATTTCACCATCATGAATTAAAAATGTAAACTTCTACTTACTTCATCGAAACTATTACCTAAAAATTATAGAAGATGGAATATGATGAACAAATATAAACGATAAAAATTAGAACAACAAAAATATAAGTAAAAAAAATATAAACGGGGACAAAGAAGAAGAAAACTCAATATTGAGAAATGGAAGAGAAGATAAAAATTGAAGGATGAATGGTTATGGTTTGATTTTTCTTATTAAATAGTATAAATTAATAAGTTGTAGACCCAATTAGTTATCTGTTCAGTCCACCAACATCTCTCATGCATTTCTTTTTAAAATTATTTTTAATATAGTAAAAGATTTTAGTGGAACATAGATAGTTTTATTTTTATTTTTATTTAATTACATAATATATAAACAACATATAGTAATATATATCGGATACGGATATGTAACGGATCGGATTAGCCTAGATCCATATTCGCTCCATATAATTCGGATTACGGATCTTCTTAATTGGATTAGGTCCATCAGATCACAAATCGAACAATTATCCTAATAAATCGGACCGAATTCAGATCTGATCCGAATTGAAATCCGCCCTATTGACAGCCCTAGTCGGACCCATTGAAGTCCTAGAATCCTTTCAAGTTTCAATAATTGAGTATGAGCTATATAACCCAACAATTAGAATCTCAAAGCCCAGTGGGTTCACATTAGAGGCCCAATTAGTATCAGATATATTCATTCTAGTTTTCCAACCCCCCAAGAAATCAATAATGAAAAGAAAAAAACGACTATAAATACAAAATCGGTGTGTGTTCGTGTGTATTTTGTTTTTGTGGAAGAATATGGTGTTAGAACGGTGGATTGAACGCTGCGGAGGTGATCTGATGACTGAGGGGGCTAAATCGCTGCAGCTTCGTTTCAGGGAGCGTTTCAGAGTGGCGGCCGTAGCCTATCACCGCCGCCGCAATTCAAGGATCTCTGATTCAGCAAGCTACTTCTCCTCAACCCTACAACGATGTCTCGATCGATTCTCCGATTTCCGTCGGGATTCTCTTCCTTCATCTTCCACTTTTTACCGCAAAACAGGTATGCTTTCTCCTGTACTTTACAACCGTGTGTAATTATTGTTAATATTATTAGTGTCAATATTTTTATTAATATGCAAAGTAGAAATTTGTTATATGTTTTTGCACGTAGTTTGTAATATGAAAAATGTCGATGCATGTGTTTCGAATCTATTTAAATTTGATGTGCAATGAAGTTTTTGAGTTATGATATAATATGGATTATTTTTGTTCTCATGTGGATAATTGAATGAGGAAAACTTGTTTGTGTGTAAGTATTGCTATTAGCTTGTTTGTTTATAGTACATTTTGAGTCCCCAACTGTGATTGGGGACTACTACTATCCGCTGCTTCTTAGAAAATTGAAGAACGATTGATTGACTTTATAGTATCAGTTACCCAGTGGAAATATGGGGTTACATGCTCATTAGAAAGGAAGGAAAAAAACCTTAATTGGTGGGATCTTCACCCATAAAAAATGAATATGACTAGAATGATGCAAAAAATTGCATGGATGTTACCAGAAATAGAACTTAGAAGAAAATTTGGAAAGCTTATTAGACACATGTTCTACTATTCAGAGTATTTTATTGTTGTTGGGACAGCTATACATACACGAATTCATGTACTATGTGAAGTTTGTAGAAAGAGAGTTGAGCAGTATATTTCAATTCTCAATTCTGGCAATCTTTAGTACAGTCGGTTAAATGATATTGTCTCTGCGTTAATTGGAATCTACTACCATATCAAGATTTTAAAATTCCCATTCTGTGATTCAGTCAGTAAGGACATTGATGTTGAAGATGATTCAGTATTAACCCGCATGCTCCAGGCTGTTGCTGTTCCTGTGCTTGGAAATGTATGCCATGTTTTTATGCATGGCCTCAACCACATACAAGTAAATCAAAATGCTTAGCTTCCAATCTCTGCTTTTTGTTCCTGAATATTCTCAGGATAGACAATTTGACCTTTCTTGCTTTCTAGATATTTGGTGCAGAAAAACTTCATGAGGTACTGCTGCACAGGCCTGAAAATAAATCACTTATTACGGTATGTGCATATTTTGGGTGAAGTTATGATGTGATCAACATAGTCATTTGTTCTTTGTTGTCTCTTCTGATGTGTAATTAACTTAAAGCTAGCGCTCTCACAATTGAGTCACTACTTGCGGTGACCGGCGAATTATTCTATTATTGTAGGTTAGCAATCATGTTGCTTCTATGGATGATCCATTGGTTATTGCTTCTCTTCTTCCTCCAAGTATGATGCTAGATGCTCGTAATTTGAGATGGACACTTTGTGCATCTGATCGATGTTTCACAAATCCAGTTACATCTGCTTTCTTCAAATATGTCAAAGTCCTGCCAGTGTCTCGTGGGGATGGAATATACCAGAAGGTACTTGTCTTAATATGTTGTATAAATTTTCCTTTAGCTAGTCATAGTTCCTTTCTTAAAGACTTTTTCTCTCTCAGAACTGTTTTGATATTTTTAGTCTTTCCGTTTCTAAAGAACTATTAGACATGGTTGCTTGTTTACAGAATTTGTTTTATTACTTTGACAAGTTGTTGGATGGTCGTTTTGCTGTTGATGCAGAGCACACTAACTGATGGATAAATTGTTGTTCATTTTATATTTTGGATCTTCAATGTTGTGTTCCTTGATACAGTTGGTTTCTAAATTGTTGTTCTTTTTGTTTTGACTGAGATAATGCTTACTGTTCTTTCCTTTCCTTACTACTGCAGGGAATGGACTTGGCTATTTCCAAACTGAACCGTGGTGGGTGGGTTCACATATTTCCAGAGGGTAGCCGTTCTCGAGATGGTGGAAAAACTATAGGATCTGCAAAAAGAGGCATTGGGAGGTATGCTTTACAGTCTTGTTAGTAGTGATGGTTGTCTCCACCACTCTCCTTTCCTCCCTCCTTAAATCGCATTCGCTCTCTGCTCAGCAGTTTTAGTTACTCAGTCATCTGCTTTTACTAAATTATATGCATCTCTAAATCATCTGCATTGAGGCAGCCTCTTGCCCTCCCCACTCCTTACCCTACCACCCAGGCCAAACTCTCGCATATTGCCTGTGTGATGAACAGGGTTGGGGTTCAAATGCATGTATGTGTTAATGCATGAATTAGAGCATTGGATTTCATAGGTTTATGGAGATTTTGGAAGAAAACTTCATATTGTGCAACTTGATAGAACTTTTTTAACTGAGGAAGTATCTGTCATTATGTTGGGAGGATAGTTAGTTTAAATAGCATTTTTGAAATAGTTAATGGTTGGAAAAGCGTGTCAATGTGTTGATTTGTCATTGCCTGTTTTTGTCTTACCTGACTAGACGTCAGATACTTTGACGAGTGCCTTGGGATGTGATCATATAATGCAACTGGTTTTAGTGTAACATGCATCTTCCTAAATATCTGGCTTTATCATGTAAGACGGGTCTGATTAGTAGTTGATGGATATATATTACTATAAATGTTGAGTTCTCAATACGAAATTTGTTTGTTCCTTCGAGTTTCAGCTGGGAAATATGGAGAGGGAGATATTGTCTTACACGAGTCTAATTTCTTTAGCCCAACTTATGTTACCGTATGGTTTTAAATATTAGAGCTCAGCGGGGGCAAAGCTATAGACTATAGAGTGTACTGACCAAGTTTTGTTATTCATTAATTAGAACTGACAAATCTTTATGCGTTTGGAGTTACTCTCCTTTGTACTAGGGAAAACATTAACTGAGATGTAGTAGTTAAGGATAGCCATGGCGACGATTTAGAGAAAATCTCAAGTTACTATGTTTACATATATTTTGATATTCAACTTCTTGAAAGATTCCCCTGGAAAAAAATAAGATTTTAATCATGACACTTTCCTGAAAACTGTCTTGATTTATGTCACTGACTCTTAAATGTGAACAATCATGTGTTTGAAATCAGTTCTGCTTTTAATAGAAGCTAAGTGTTTCAAGTCATGTCATGCATTTCTACCATTTAGTAGTTACAGCTGGTGTTTGTCACAACTGCACTTACTCTAGTTTAATTTACGCCTGAGAAAATTTAAGACCCAATATGCAGATGTTTTTCCCCACTACCCTTTAATTTCATGTCTAATTGGAGGACATCTTTTTTTTTTTGAAAAAAAATTGAAATTTGAGGAGTATAATCAGCTTAACTTTTCAAATTTAGCAACTGAAACATTTGGGTTTGTTCTTACATCAAATATGTACAAGATATTAAATATGTATTTGTTCACCTAAAATTCAAATAACTGCAGAATCCTCATCCAAGTTCTATATACTATTAAGATAACCTTTTAGAGCTCATTTGGTAGCAACTACAGAATAATGGTGTAAAATATTGATTTAAATCATTACGAATAATATATTACTATAATTCTTGGACTTCTTTGGTAGTTGCGATTAAAATAAAGATTAATAGCAATTTAGTAAAATGAGTCGAATTTACCACCTAAACTTGTTTCGGAGCTATAGAGATTATATTATCATAAGGTTGGACATGAGATAATTATGTTTGTTAGTTCCTTAAAGTGTGGGTTATCACATGTTCATATATTGATCCACTAATATTATCGGTACCAAACAAAAGATAAAGGTTGATAAAAGACATAATCTAACTAATCATACCAAACCAAGTTATGGGTTTATACATCTTTGCTTATATTTTTTACAGGTTGGTCCTTGATGCGGACAATGTGCCAATGGTTGTTCCATTTGTGCACACCGGAATGCAAGACGTCATGCCTGTTGGAGCCAAGTTCCCTAGGATTGGCAAAATGGTATGTTCTTCTGGCCAATCTTGGCTGTTAGTATTTATTGCAGTTTTTTCTGGATATTATTACATTTTTGTTAAGTACTTAATACATCAACTGCTAAATGGATAGGTGACAATTCTAATTGGTGATCCCATTAATTTTGACGATTTAATAAACAAAGAAGGAGATGGAAGTATATCTAGAGGCAAACTCTATGACGCTGTCTCTGCTAGAATTGGTGATCGACTTAAAAAGTTGAAGCTTCAAGTTGAAACATTAGCCATTGAACAAGCATTAAGAGCACAAAATTATCCCTCACGAGTCACTCATCGAGCAGCTCAGATTTTGCAAGAACTCGATTGGGAATCACTAGGAATGGAGAATTATGTAGGACTTAATCAAGGGCTCGAATCCTGTGTTTCTCGACTCAAGCCACAAGAAAGTAATGGTGAGGATTGGTGCTCTAGAGTCGGCTTCTCTGGTGGAGGTGGATTTGTGTCGAAGATACGAGGTTATATGGACGGCGCAGAGGTAATGGGGTTCGCCGCGAGAGGTTTGTTTATTAATAATGAATATTTTGATAGTGTGAAAGATGTTAGTCCATTGAGGGTGTGGAATATATGGAAGTCTATGTCTGAAGATCATCACTTGCCTTCTAACCCACTTTTGACTGCAGAAATGCAGTAATATGAAAGCAAGCTATAGTGCAACTTTTTTTCTCTTTTCTTTGTCTATTTACTTGTGCATTTTGTTGTTTTTTTCCTCCTTTCTTTTCTTGAATTTTTGTGGTTTTTTTAGCTGTTAAATTTTAGGAACTTCTCAAAAATATTATAAAAATGACGAGAAGTTGTAAAACTAAAGATACATGCTGGAAAATAAAAAGAAATAAAAAAAAAATGAATTGCCTATAATGCACATAATTCTATTATATAGCTATTTTGATTAATTTTCATCTTACACTGACAATTTATAAAGAAACTGTATAATACTAGTTCTATTTGATTAGCTTAAAAATTGAAAAATTATATACATGGAAAATGTTGGTATATTGAATTAATGGAAGTTATTTGAATATTAAATAATAAAATGTCTATAATAGCAAAATGACGAAAAGGATAAAATTAATAATAAGATTAATGTCATGCTTGGTTTTATCTTTTTATAAATATTTTAGAACATAGCGGACCAGCATCAATCTTTTTATAAGTGCATTTGAAGAAGAATATTGTAACAACATATATTGTTTAATTGATATAGAGTGCTACCTTGTAAACAGTCTATATTATGTCTAGAGGCCTTAGAGGGGAATGAGGACTAGACTTGACTTGATTGTGGTGCGGTTCAATGCAGTTTATATTAGACCAAATTCAGTCCAATCCAATCCAATCTAATATGTGGCAGTTTATTAATGCATTAGTCGGAACCTAACCT
Organism: Penstemon barbatus; assembly: GCA_003313485.2. Taxonomy (NCBI): domain Eukaryota; kingdom Viridiplantae; phylum Streptophyta; class Magnoliopsida; order Lamiales; family Plantaginaceae; genus Penstemon; species Penstemon barbatus. The sequence continues at coordinate 77,489,369 of CM064879.1, forward strand.
AACAAAGTTTAAAATTACACTTTATGCGGGTTTTGCAATCTTAACATCCGAACTTTATTATATTTCTTTTTTAACATATTATTATATAATTACATAAACATTTTGTTAAACCAAAAGTTTCCATCAAATAACTACAAAATACTAGTATTAAACTATTATCAAATTAACTGAATATATATATATATAATATCATTTGATAAAATTTTCAAATTAAATATTTTTTTTATAATAGTACTTTAATAGTGACTTTTGAAAATTAAATGTGTTTTCGTACGTTAGTAGATGCAGGAATTAATATAGTTAGGAATTTATTTGATTCTAGTATAATTCTAATTAATAAACAATTTCGTGCAAAATCTAATAAAATGTTATAACCTAACAATATTATCATATGAAAAAAGCCCGACTTTCCAAATCAAGCCGCCACGGAATCCCATCCTTCCGCCTCCTCTGTCGCAGTCACGATGCTATTGGTTGTCAGCAACAGCGACCAGCTGTGATTGCGATGAAGAAGGGTAAAGGGCGCGGTTTAGAGCGGGTCGTTATGCAGGGGAACTCTTCAAAATGACATTCCCAAATGTTGTATTTTTACAATTTTCGAATTTCTTTTTTTTAACATATTTATCACATTTTCACCTAAACCTTCCAATCTCACATTTGAATTTAATTCTTCCATGTTTTACAATACAGCATGCTTCATTTCTTAGTACAAAAGTGATAATAATACAATGAGGAAACAAACAAATGGACCAATTCATCAAATAGTACAGCAATCTCAAAGTTCATCCTGCAAAAGATAATACAACAAACAATAGTTCAGTTCAGTGTAAATATCTTCAAGATATATATATATATATATATATATATATATATATATATATATATATATATATATATATATATATATATATATATATATATATATATATATTATATGCACTTATGAATTAAGCATTTGAAGAAAGAAAAACAAGTAACTCACATGATAATCGTCGTCCATGTAGTCATGGCGATGCTGCAAAATATATAATCAAATTCTTAAGTTACATTCCATGTTAAAAGAGCCTCGGAAAAATATACACATAAAATTGAACATAAAGGTATTCATCTATACAAACATTATAAAACACTAAAATCCATCCCAAAAAAGGGCAATAACTGTATAATAGACGAAAGAAAGATACTAACCTTCTTGTATCTATCTTTGTATCTCTCCCTTTCTCGATGCCTTCTGTCGTAACCCCTTTCTCTTTTCCTTCTTTCACCTTCCTCCCTTGCTCGTTGGGCTTCCTGCATACGATGTCAAAAAAGACCATTTACATTTCCATATCAATGTGAAATGAATTAAGTAAGCAGTTGGTTAGGCTGAAACCTCTTCCTCCTTTGCTTTTCTCGCCTTCTCTGCTTCCTCAAAGGCCTCTTTCTCAGCCTAAATGTTCAGAAAACAACACGCAAGTGAGAGGAAGAGGAAGTTAGGTGGCTAATCAATATGGAGTGCTTTTACATAGATAGGATCCGAGAAGCCGGGGCCCACCTCTCGATTAGAAAAAACTTCTTCCACTACTTCCTTTGCATAGCTAGGATCATCACAAATCAGAATATTGTCAAAAACCGAACCTGCTTTCACCTGGAAGTAGCAATTTATAGTCAAAATAAAAGTTAGTGTGTAAAGTTATCCATATTGACATTAAGTTCTATATAAGCTAGTAATAATTAAAATAACATGCATTTTACCTGCCAAACCTCGATACCAACATATTTGATGGGTTTTAGAACATAGAGATCAGGATCATCTTCAAATTCTGGTCAAGAAAATAAGCAAAATTAACATAGAAAACCGAAAGTTAAGCAAAATATTCCTGATGATTGCAAAAAGGCAATGAAAATTCCCACAAATTGGCCTTACCAGGATTATCAATCCAAGGAATCTTCCACTTTCCTTTATAATTAGGATTCTTGATTTTCTGTTCAACAAATAAACAAGAAATAGCCATAAATGTTATTTTAGCTACTTGGTCCTTGGCGGGATCATTTGGACTACAAAATTAGATACATCAAGATTATATATAATGTAATAGTCAATAAGCTGGAATTTGTTCATCACAGTTGGACGCGAACCCAGGCTAATATCCGACAATCTATCAATAAAAAAAAAAAAAAGGCATTATTCGACCCCTGTGAAATGTGGGGGTCAAATTGTTTTGAAAAAACATTCTTGGTAGGAAAAATAATGTGAATGAAAGTACGAAACAATACCAAAATCTTGCATACTAGTTTCCAAAACATTTGGTTGTACCTTACGCTTCCATGGTCCCTTGTATGCCGGATTTGGAATTTTGGGTGCCCTCCATATCCCATCCTCTTCTTCATCCCAATCATGAGGCTGCTCGAAACAAAAAACAAATAATTAGACATATCTTAATCATGAATATTAAATTCTTGACCTTTAGTACTATCAACTAACCTCCTTTGCCTTTGGATCAGGTATTTCTCGTGGAATCGAATCATATCCCTACAATGCCATACATGTGCACTAAAGATTATATACAAAACCATCAAACAAACTGTTGAAAAATGAAAACTCAATAAATGCAAAGTGAAATACCTCAGGTTTGACTGCATTTGGATCATCGATATATTCTCTATCATCCCAGTCTGCAGGCTGTCATAATATTTAGAAAACCGTGAGTACAAAACCAATTTAACAACAAAACATCACGACAACACCCAAAAAGTTTAAATAATTATGAATTATAGCTTATAAAATTACACAATTCAAAACTGAGAGTAACCTTTTTAGCATTCACGGCTTTAATTTTCCGAGGAGGAAGGATATCCCAGTCTGTATACATGCTTCCCGAATCTCTTTCTCGACCATCAATCAGGATACTATATGTTGCATCTGGACGAAGAATGAACGTATAAAAATGAGTCAACTTGTCTGTTTCACATTGTAGATCTTTCTTGATGGGATAATTTTGACCCTGATATGAGAGTATAGCATGAAGTTTCTTCGTTTGTGTGCCACATATATCGGGTCCAAACATCATACTGTAAGGAGTGTCTCCCCCAAATTTCTTTTGATTAACAAAACCAGAAAGAAGCTTTATGTAACCCCCACCACATTCTATGTCCTGTTCCAATCTAATGGAATATTGGACAACCAAGGTTCTATTCTTGTTGCTGAATTCTGGTATCTTAGCAGATATGGCATAATGTCTAGCATCGGTGGATGTTTGAATACCTGAGATGAGTTAGATTCATCAGCAACTATCTATCGAGAGAAAAACAAAGAAACTAGAAACCTTAAAGCCGTCAAGTGGCTTAGTTTTACACAATGAGAATTATTCATCAAAATGCCAAAAATTTTGAAGTTGACAATCCACTCGTAAGATTAGCATTCTTGAGGTTTCGTCTTGTTTAAATACCAATCAAGTAGTCTTAGGAAGCAAAGCTAGTGATTTCAGTTTGTTAAAACACTCATTTATTACTTATCTTGACAATGTTAAAATTAGAATTAAATTTTATCTCTGACTTGCAACTTGTGATTGAGCCATCAAGTAAATCATCAAGAACCAGTCAATATTACACGGCAATAAATACACTACTCAAAATGTATAAGTTGCACAATAACATACCCAATTATCATCTACTACCCACATATAGATATTATCGCAAGCGCAGTATAACTAAATCCCATTGCCGAGTTTTCTTTAAAATCATTACTATCGGTGAAATGGTTTTATAGAATTGAAAAGAAAAAAAAAATTCAAACCTTTATCGTCGGGGTCACCGTGCCACTTCCCTGCTGTGTGCTTAAAAGAGCCAGCTTTCCCTTCAATTTTTTTCCAATCAGACTTCACCCATCTACTCTGCCAACCATCTTTTCCACACAGCAAAATTACAAAAGAGAAAAAATAAAAATAAAAATGGAATATATTAGTTCATGCTTCATACATATGCTTAATACTTCATTCTACAAGCCCATATCATAATACTAAAGAATTTAAAGAAAATACACAAAGTTGGGTTGAAGAACAAGTTTAGTTTCAAAAAAACCAACAACATCATTTTCAGTTTAATAAAAAGAAAAAATAGACAATCAACTGATCAAATCAATAAAACTCAAATTCTGCTTTAAACCATAGGGTGAAAGAAACAAGATCAACACTCTATTTCTTATAGTGAGTCATTAAATAAAATAATCAAACCCTTTCCAGCTAAGAATAAATTTCACCAAAATACTCTGTGGGCACTCAATATATTCACTAAACTATACTACTAACTAATTCTACCACCACTTTAACTAAAAGGTGCAGAAAATAGAACATTGAAATTACCTTCAAAACGCTCCTCGAAAATGATTTCAGCAAATGAAGAGTTCAGGACTGAAGAAAGAATCACTCCAAGTGTTGCTAGTAATTTTAGCAGTAACAGAGGTTTGTGCTTAGATTTTGCCATTTTTGTTCTTTGAATTTCCTTTCTGTGTTTTCCGTGCTAATTATATAAAATTAATTTAGACTTTGACCCCTTGTTTTGGAGCTTATTACGGTCGTGCACTGGTTTAAATTCGTCATTGACTTTTCAAGTCTTCCACACAAAAAATTAAGTATTTTTGTATATGATGGTTTCCTTTTTCTTTTTTTTACTCCCTCTGTCTCAATTTATGCGTCGTTTTAGGTGTTTTCACACATATTAAGACACCTACTAAATTATCTCAATCTTAGGGAAAAATAAATGATATTCCTAAAATACTCTTACATTCTCTATCTTACTTTTTCTCTTAAAGAGAGAGTTTTAGATACATTAAATAAGGACAAAATAGAAAAATATGTAATTAATAGTGCATTGAAATTCTAAAGTGACAAATAATTTGAGACAAAAAAATTTCTTTAAAACGACACATAAATTAGGACAGAGGGAGTAATAAATATGATGGTTTCCTTATGTCCCTTCGCATATTAAGTTTGATCAGATTATTTTATCAAAATTTTGTTATTTATTTTGATTATCAAACACACCAAATTTAAATGAGTTTTAACTGAAAAAGTTAGAAATGGAGTTCGTGTTTCTCTCTAATCATTAATCATGAAAACAACTTTAAAAAATAATCAATGAACAAATGTTTCTGAAATTTGTTTGTTTTAAGTAATGAATTTTGATTTCGACGAAACATTTATCTTATATTCTTATCAATCAAATTACCTGCAATCAGCAAAATTGTTAAATTCTCCTGCCCCACACACCCACTCATAGTCATAGTAAAGACGAAGATGCCAAAAAGATTTGAACGGGGAAGAAAATAATTTAGTCATTGACTGGACGATATGAGAAGACCTGAGTCTTTGGTCAAAGTCTTCTTCACAAAGTTTAACCTGTTCAAATCTATTCTAAATCACTTTGCACCATCGAAACATAGGAAATAGGCACTTTGCACTCCCGAAACGTAGATTTAGCACTTTGCACCCTGAAAATATAAAAAATGCAGCACTTTGCACCCTCATTTATTTTCAAGCAAAAATTCAAGGGCAAAATAGGTAATTCAATAGTGTTGGCACTTTGCACCCTCAAAACATGAGAATTTCGCACTTTGTACCCCAAAAATAAAATTAGCACTTAACACCCTCTAATTAAGAACAAATCAGCAACTTCCACCCCCGAAACACAATAAATGGGCACTTTGCACCCCAAAATACAAAATTAACACTTAACACCCTCAAATTTAAAAAATCCAAACCCCTCGTTTTTTTGGTCAAAGTTGACTATCGGAATGAAAAAAAAATCTAAGGCAAAATAGGTTATTCACCTTTTTACTTAAATTTTGCGAAATACAATTATTAATACTCGAATACTCATTTATCTCTGCATCTTTCTCTTCAACAATGTAACCATAAATAACCAAATAAAGTAGAAATAAACTTCTCGAAGACCCATTATCTACTTCAACATATTAAAGACCCATAAATAATTACTTATTTTGCCTTTAAAAAGATTCACTTTAAAAGTCAACTTTGTCGAAAAAATGAGGGATTTGAGTTTTTCTTTAATTTGAGGGTGTTAAGTGGTAATTTTGTATTTTGGGGTGCAAAGTGTCCATTTATTGTGTTTCAGGAGTGCAATTTGTTAATTTATTCTTAATTAGGGAGTGTGAAGTGCTAATTTTATTTTGGGGGGACAAAATGCCAAAGATTTACAATAGAATTACCTATTTTGCACTTGAGTTTTTGCTTGAAAATAAAAGAGGGTGCAAAGTGTTGTATTTTTCATATTTTAAGGGTGCAAAGTGCTAAATCTAAGTTTTGGGGGTGCAAAGTGCCTATTTCCCATATTTCAAGGGTGCAAAGTGCAAAAAACCCTCAAATCTATTCTAAAACACAAATTCATAATTTCAATCCTGACCCTTGATTACAAAATCTAGGTTGTACATTTAATTTAACTTTCTGACAGTGTGAATAACTATTGTGCCCTTAGTTTAATAAAAAAATTAAAAACGATGTTTTATTTTCTTATTTTTCATTAGTATAATAATAATTGCTAACCTTTTAATTAACAGATATAGTTTATCTTGAAATTAATTTATTTTTGAATAAATTACACATCTTTAATTAATTAATAATAGTGTCTGTTTATACCACAAAAAATAATATATATACTTCTTTATATTATTGGAATTGATACCCCATTTGATTTGATGGCTCCATCAAAAACTTCATTTTCTCACCCCAACCATCCATCAATTTGGCAGTTACCAATTGGTATTGGAATTGCTCTCACCCAGTCGAATTTCTGTAACTTGACCATAACTTTGATCTACCATTTAGGAGTGTCGAAGAGATGATGGTTATAAGTTGGAGTTATTGGTGAGCGAGCTTAATTTCACATAAATCTTATAGTCTAAAATACGCACAAGATAGTTGTATTTACTTTACTCCTATCTCCGAGTCATTTTTCGATCTACTCCCTAACTTTACTGTATTTGCACTTGTCCTCTCAGCTTTAAATCGTAATAAATATTATTGCGATTCACTTCCCATTTGACGGTGTGGCTATCAGATATTTAAGTATAAAAACGGTGAAAAAAAAAAGTGCAATAGAATTCAAAAGTTCGGGGCAATTTTTCCATCACCTGGAATTATGAAAGGAGCAATGTTGTAGCTCAGCAAAATGCAAGTTACACTTAAACAAGACTCTACCCAAACGTTTAAAGAGACGAGATCCAGATTCCAATTTGACAGTACATCTTTTTCTTAAAACAGAGATGTGCAGACCCTAAAATGATAATTTTAGCATTGCTAGCAGGAAAATTATGGGGAACAAGTAAAAATGCAAGCTTAGCTTGTCCTCTATTTAGCCTGAGGGTGAGAGGAAATGAAGTCAACCGCAAGACTGATGGAGTTGATTTTATCAGCTTCGTTGTCCGGGATCTCAAAACCGAATTCTTCTTCAAGAGCCATCACGATTTCCACTGTGTCCAAACTATCTAGCCCAAGATCATTATGGAAATGAGCATTTGGTGTAACCTAAAACGAAAACCATTAGTTAAATAGTTTAATACATGAATGGACAAGAATTGGACAAGGAATTCAAGTTAAAAAACTTTTCGGATCATGCAATATATTGTGAAATTATCAAACTCCATACTCCCATTTCCATGTCGCAGAAACCCAAAGAACTCTGTCAGGTTCGTTATACACAGAATTGCCAAAGGTTAAGTTTCACAATAAAGAACAAAATCTGTAAGAGTAGGGAGCCTGTGGAGTATATATAGAGCATTTTAATAGTTTTGTATAAACACTGATTTTTAGTAGTGATGAAGTTCAAACCCTGGGCCCAATACTCTCCATCTCTCTCTCTAGAAGAAGCATTTTCCCTCTTGTTTGTCAGTGTTGGGAAGAGCGAGTGGGGTGATATGAATTTGCTTCTAGCCTATGATCTACAAGAACTGATTACGAAGTTATCCAACATGATACCCTGGGCCAATAGGCCTCCATTTCAGTCCTGGATGTGACAGAATGAAAGCACAGTCAAGGAGAACTAGGAAACAAAACAAGGTGACAGTATAAAAAATGAACTAGCTTTGAGAAGAAGATATTCCGTAATATAGAGGCATACTTATTACACCCTGTTTTTAAACATTAGCAACCATATAATCTTTAGAAAGCAGCAGAGGAATTTAAAAGCAAACATTTGGAGTACAAAACATTTTTATTCCTAAAAAAACTATGAACATAATTAATTTATGAAGACAAACTATAATAGCCGCAAACCTTGCATTGATAAACCCGGTAAACTGAAGTAGACTGAAAATTACTCTATCTAAAGATAGAAAACGACCATTATTATAGCTGAATTGTGATTCACATACAAAGCAAGCACGTCAGGAAAAAAGTTGAAGGGCGGAAATGGAATAATTAAGACAAGAGTCTTCTCTTCTATCCTGATGTATCAAAAAAGCATTCCAATCAAAATGGTATAGACACTGCATAATATAACGTTTTGCTTTCATATACTGCATCCCCCCTCAGACATCATGAATAAGCCACTGCTTGCATCAAAAACTCCCTCCATAATGTGACCAATCATTATTTCATGAACGACAATACGACATAATATCAAGTAGTATCTCTTCTAAACCCCCAATTTCAACGAAAGCATTCTAGCAAACAGAAACCATCATCTTCACCCGAAATTAAATAAACTAAATGCAGGTGAAATACTCCTTCAAGCAGCAATCCGGCACCTTTTACCTCGAGTATTCTACCTCAGTTCAGTACAAACAAATTATATAAACATCAAATTCAGGTGTTGAGAACAACTCAATATGTGTTAACAATTCAATTTACGCCTAAATCAATTCAATCCCCACCAATGACAGCACCAACAATAATTCTCATTTACTAGGGTTCTGATGGCAGTCCCATAACATATCAAAATTCACCTCTCAAATGTCTGACTATTTTCCCAATTCACTTAATAATCAAATACCATAAACATATCCTGAAATGGGGAAATGATAGAGATACCTTAGATGGATCAACTTTCTGAAAGTTCTTCACCACATTCAGAACACGATCTGTAACCTCTGATTTGTCGAGAAAGGAACCCCTTGTTTCCTCGGAGAAGTGGCGTCTGATTAGGTGCGACAGCCCCCCGGAGCTAGGGTTTTGAAGTGAGAGAATGGGGTTTACGTTCACCCTCAGGTACTTTAGCACTGCACTTCTCACCGCCATCGCCATTTCGCCTGATTGTGTGTGAAAGAAAGAGAGAGTAGAGCAGGGAAACTGGGGTTTCAGTATTTACAGAAATGAATTTGGACAGATTATTCTAGAGAGATTTTATGTTAAACATTACGATTATGGATCAAAATTGGTTTCGTGGTTAACTTTCGGTCATCTAAATATTGAAAAAAAATTAGAAAAAAAAGTTGCGTAAACAATAGGAAAAGTTGTTAAAAAAATTACTAAATTAAAAAAAAATAACAAGGTTTAAGGCAATAAAATAGTTTTGAAATTATAAATTATTTTTGTTTCTCTTGATTAAAAAACAAAAACTTTTTGATAATTTTACAAAAAAAAATTAAAATTTTGATCCATAAATTCGAGTACGAGTTGATGAATCTTAAAGAGTAAAATAATTGGAAATAAATAGAGAAGGCTTGATATATTATTTCTCAATCTCATAAATATTTTATTTAGATTTTACTCGTCAAAATTTAAGAATCAAATACTCCAAATGACCAAATCTAAGCGAATTTTTTTGTACAATATAGGGAGAATTCTAACATGTTTAATGTGATAGCTGCTGGATATAAATAAGTTGAATTAAGTTGAAAAAAATAATTAAAATTCAAAAATAAAAAGTTAGCATGAATTAACTCTTTTGAACAAAAAAGGAAAAATTATAACTGGGTCTACATTTCTATACACGATGTAAACACAGGGGTATATTAGTTGCGAACAAAGTTGTATTGTCCTGAGTATATCATATATGTATAAAATCTTAAATGGTTCTCCCATTAACTCCATTATGAGTGAAGTATGATTTAATTGAAGAAGAGATCAATTAGGGTGACCATCACATGTCTTCTTTAATGGAGAATTCATACATTCGTTGTGGATATAGACGTCGTGGTAATTCGTAGGCTTGTTCAAATTTTAGTAATGAATATAAAGTTTGATCTGAACACCAGATGGTGGATTCAAGAATTGTGTTGATTCCTCGGCTTGTATGAATTATATGGTTGAATTATAAGTTTGATTTAAAATGTACATCACTAGAATCGCCATCAAGAGTATGTATGAGGGTTGTATGAACTTTACACCATTCTTTGGGAAAAATTATTTGGTGCATCCGTTGTATGGATGATGTCGTACAACACAAGGAGAATATTAAATTCAAACCCTAAATTTAGGGGAGGGGGGAGAGTTGGCTCCATAGCAATGTTTTCAGAACCGGACCGGACAGTGAACCGGCGAGCCGACTGGTTATTGGTTTTACTGGTCGAACCGGTCGGACCATTGGTCGGACCGGATGACGTCATAATAATATAATAAATATTTTTAATTTTAAAGTATATGTAATGTGCGTAAAATTTAAACATTATCCTACAATTGATTAAAAATATAAAATTTATTATATTATACTAAAATTAAATCATATAATATTTATCTAACTTATATCATAACGGTAATATGGTACTAATTTGTATGCTCATATAAATGATTATATTTCTTTATAAAAAATTAAAAGTGTAAGTTAAAAATACAACAAACTAAGAAATTCATAAATTTTAAAATATGGTTATGTATAAAAGTCTAATATTCAAAGTCAAACTTGCATATTATATCGATTTGACTCTTTATCCTAAAAACAATATTGAAAATAAATATTTTATAGAATAAATTATTATTAAAATTTATTATTTGAGTATTAATTTTCATTCATAATGTATAAAATATTTATTTGAGTTAATTATCTAATTTATAAATAAATTTGGCTACAAATTTCTATAATTTATAAATTTTAATTTGTACTAAAAACTCAACAAAAGTGATGTAGCTCAAATGGTAAGAAAGTCACATTTAACTCTAAAGGTTAGATGTTCAAATTCCAATTTTTACAAGAATTTTTAGTTTATTTTTAACATTAAAAAAAAAAAAAAGGAAATTCAAAACCGGGTTGAACCAGTCCATACCGGTTCGACGGTTTCGGACCGGTTCAAATCGGTTCAAACTGGGTTTTGGAGTAAGTGGTTTTAGGGGGTAAACCGAACCGGACCAACCTCCGGTTCGCGATCCAACTGGTCGGACCGGCCGGTCCGGTCCGGTTTTAATAACATTGGTCCATAGTCCATAATCACATCCCCATCATGTATTGTTATGTAAACAATTGTTTGGCCAAATCTCAATTGTTTGTTATACCCCGTCATTCAAACAAATTGTACAAAATAATTTCTCCTTATCTGGACCTCTATCCAGGAGGCTTATAGAAACCTAGCTTGTAGTAGTCAACATTAATGCAATTAAGGCAATTGCCTCGGTTAGACTTAGAGCAAAGTCCAGAATGGCAATATGGCATAACCAAATTGTTTAGCCAATGATGGATTTCGCGTTACAGAAAGAGACAAAGAACTAAAGACATTTTCAATTCACCTCCCACACACACGACCTATTTCTATTTATAATTTCTTACATTTTTCCTCCGTGTCATCAATTAGAGGCACTATTTCCTATTAAGCCATATCGATAATTTATTATTCAAAATGTACTTTATCATTATTAAAATTTGAAATTATCTCTAAATTAATTTAAATGGGCAACAAATTGAGCTTTACTCTCATAGATTTTAAGGTAAGTGTAAGTAATTCAATATTTTTAATATTCTTTAACACCTCGATTTTATTTAAATTGATTATTTAAAAAATGATTAATGATGTATAGTGTTGATGTTTAATCTTTAGGGGGTGTTTGCAAATGTTTCTAGGAAGTGCTTTTCAGTTTTTTTTCCTCAGTATTTGCAAACTCTGTTTTTGCTTTTGTTTCTCAATAAAAAAGCAGTTTAGAAACTGCTTTTGAAAGAGCATGTCAAGACCTGCTTTTGGGACTGATGACATTTTTTGTAATAAAATAACAACAGTTTTGTGACATTTATATCCTTAGTATTTTCCTTGAATTCTGACAATACCCTCATTCTCTATTTTATGTGATTGATTCTATTTATTTACTTTTCACAATTTTATTTATTTTCTTGCAGGTAATGACTATAAAAATATATAATATTCATTTTTTACAACAAAAAAAATATTTTTATTTGTGTATCGTCAATATGTTGTTCATATATTTTATTTTTAAATTTTTAGTTTAGCTTTGTGCATTATTGAATATGAATTTACAAATAATTCACTTTTTTCACATCTAATTTCTTCCCCCAGAACTCGCTCCGTTGGCAATGAGTGTCGTTAATGGCGAAAATAGAACAGACGCCGGAACACCTCAGAGCCGATGAATGGCAAAATCACTTCGCTTCAAATGCCTTTTCTTAAATCCCTTCCTTTTTTCATCTCATTTGCATTCTTATTATTCTTCTTCACTAGTGAGTATCAAAACTTTTCATTATTACATTAACCAACTAAATTACTCTTTTTCTGCCAATATAAAAGACAAAGCTCTTCACTTTCTCAACTGCTGTAAATCCTCAACCGACCTCTTCCAAATCCAAGCCCACTTACTAACTTCTGGTCTTTTCCAAGACCCATCTTTTTCCGGCCGCCTTTTGAAACTCTCCACAAATTTATCTCATGATTTGTATTATACATTATTGATCTTCAAGTGTATTGATTTCCCTGATGCGTTCTGTGTTACACTGTTATAAAGTACTATTCTAGTAGAAACTACCACAAAGAAGCCGTGTGTTTTTACGTTGAGATGCTAGAAGACAGTAATTTTCTGCCTAATAGTTTTACTTTTCCTCCATTAATTAGTGTTTGTGCTAAGTTGAGTTGTTTGAGTTTGGGGCAAATGTGTCATGGGCACGCTCTCAAATTCGGGGTTGACAATGTTTTGCCGGTGCAGAACTCTTTGATTAATTTTTACGCTTGTTGTGGGCTCATGGATGTTGTAGGGAAAGTGTTTGATGAAATGCCAGTAAGAGACTTGGTTACGTGGAACACTATAGTTGATGGTTTAGCAAAAGTTGGTGAAATGGATTTAGCACATAAGTTGTTTGATTCAATGCCTAATAAGAATGTGGTGACTTGGAATGTTATGATCACTGGGTATTTAAACTTCCGTAACCCGGTTTAGAGAAATGACGGCCTTAGGGGTTGATTGCGATGATACAACTGCAGTGAATGTTATTGCAGCTAGCGGGAAGTCTAATAGATTAAAGGAAGGAAAATCAGTTCATGGGTTTCTTATTAAGATGTTTCCCAATATGAGTTTGATTATAGAAACGGCCTTGATTGATATGTATAGTAAATGTGGAAGGGTGGATCTTGCTCGTGTAATCTTTGATAGAATGGTGAACAAGAACTTGGTTTCCTGGAATACAATGATTTTGGGGCACTGCATTCACGCAAACCCCATTGATGGACTTAATCTGTACACAAAAATGGTGGATAAGAGTAGGCTAAAAGACGACTCATACAACGTAAAGATAAATCAAGATAAAACGTGTCTCCCCGATGAAATTACATTTATTGGGATTTTATGTGCTTGTGCTCGTGAAGGAATGTTAACTGAGGGAAAAAACTACTTCTCCCAAATGATTGATGTGTTTCATTTGAAACCCAATTTCGCTCATTATTGGTGCATGGCTATTCTCATGGCTAATGTTGGTTTATTGCAAGAGGCTTTGGATATCTTAAGAAATATTCCAAGAGACGAAGAATTTTCTCCCGAATCCTCATTGTGGGCAGGATTGCTCGGGTCATCTCGTTTTCAAGGAGATGTGATATTTGGTGAACAAATTGCAAAAGGCTTGATTGAGCAAGATCCTGAGAATTTTTATAATTACAGTTTGTTAATTAATGTTTATGCTGCAGCCAGTAGATGGGAAGAAGTCGCTAAGATAAAGGATGTGATGAAGGAGAGAGGAATTAAAAGAGTGCCTTTTTGTAATCTCAAAGACTTGAAAGAAATAGTTCACAATGTCAACGTAGGAGGCAAATTCATTAACGGAGTGAATCGTTGACACTGATTCAGTTTTGAAAAAGCATTCGTACACAAGGTTGAGACACAAGTATCGGTATTCCTTAATGAAATTCTTTTTTGGTTTTCTCTATTGTTTTGGTTAATACAGAGCATTAAATTTCGTTTAAGCTTTACTTAGGCTATTTTGTAGTTATTGAAGGTTTAAGTTAAAGTTGAATATGGACAGAAGTAAGATGATAGATAGGATTGATCGACTCTTTACGCACATCCTTTTCGACCTCTCTTTATCATTGCCCCCGATTCTTACATGTCGGATTGAGTTAAGTTTACTTTTTTGCAATGTTATCATGGACATGCCATGGCCCATCTTCTATCTTCTTTCTCCTTGCCTCAGTACATTCAGTTAAATTTAATAAATTAACAAGGTAGAGACTAACCTTCTTACAGAATACTTGATTAAATGCTGAGCATCTCATGTTGCAGGAAAGTAATTCTCACCAGTAGAAATCGAGCAAGATAAGCATCAAGTGATTTATAACCCGTATCCATCCAAGTTTAGAATTAAACAAACAAGGTATGGTTCAACTCTGGCCCTGAATTTCTGTCCTTTTACTTTATTATGACTTTTATTATAACAATAGATATGGAGAATCAGAACGTGCAGGTTTTCTCAACAAGTACGACTGATATTGATTGAAGAACATTCAAGGAGTACGTAGAGCGCCATAAGCAATACAGTGAGCTAAAAAACGTGCCTGGTAATGATCAAGAACATTTTCTGGTATGCCTTCATTTAGTGCTCACACTCTAAATATGTAGGATTCCACAATGATATTGATATACCCCTACCCTTTATCCCTTTTTTACTCGACAATGGCACAATGAATTGACACTGTAGTTATCAGCAATCTTCTTGCATTTGCACTTTACCCCCTAATCTTTAGGCCGATTTGCACTTGACCCTCACTCAAACTGTCTTGCATTTGAACTTGTTTTCTTCAACTTCTCTATATGGTTGTACTTTACGATCTTTGTGTTTATTGGCGGTAGGCACATCTCCTAGAACAAAAGCAATTATGTAACTTTTGAATTCTATTGCACTTTCTATGTTTCGAGTGTTTTATATTTAAATCTCTGAATGGCAGGTGAATCGCAACAATATGCAAGTACAATACAGTTAGGGAGTAAATCATAAAATGACTCAGAGATAGAAAGGAATCAAAGAAAATGGTGGTAGTGTTACATTAGATCCTTGAATATTAGAAGTCAAATGTATGATGTCTATAAGTCTTACATTTTAACTTTTACACCGATGAAGTATTTTATATATGCAGTCGGTTATATACAAAACAATTCATGCATAAATCAAAATCCAGAATAAAATCAAACCAACAAATGATTCCCAGTTTCTACACGTCCCATGAAAAGAAAAAGGAAAATACAAAATGTCCAAATCCAAAATAGGTTGAAATATACACACGACCCCAACTTTCAGACCTGTTTGGCTGGCTTTAAAAGTGATGTATGAAAAGTTAAATAAACATGTTTCTTCTTTTAAATAATGAAATTATTATTGCTCAATTTTCAAAATTCTCATTCCAAAAAAAAAAAAAAAAAAAAAAAAGAAGAAGAAGAAGAAGAAGAAGAAATATCTTTAAAAATTCTAAATAAACTTTATTTTGATTTAACATAAAGTTTTAAATTACACTGTTTATCTTATATAACAAACATGATTTAACATAAAGTTTTAAATTACACTGTTTATCTTATATAACAAACATACTCTTGCATAAAATAACATATTTCTTATACTATTTTTTATTCTTTCCATAATCTCTAAAAATATACTCATCTATGACACTTATATCTACTATTTATTTCATCTTAAAAAAATCAAAACAAGCAATATTACGGAAAATCAAGAAACTTTTTAAAACTTCAATTTCTTTATGATACCACCTTCATGTATGCGAGACAAACATGTCCTCATTATTTACAAGTTTAATCTCCTACAAGTTCAACCAACGAGAGAATATTTGGTGCATCGACTATGTAGAATGGTACAACAAACGTTTAAGAATTTCTAAAATTTATTTCAGCATACAAATACACAATTAGAACGAGATCATATCATAAGATTAAAGAACTCTTCTTAAATTTAGAGATTAGATTCAATCACAATTGTATGTTGCATAATGTCACCCGTACAATGGATACACGAAGTAATTATTTCCAACTATGACAAAACACTTGTTATGGGCCAAGTTATTGGGTTTGATTGATATTGTTAATCTTAGAAACCTTTTGAGATGAAGGTGTACTGTTGTTTAAACTCTGTAATTCATTTTGCTCGTGATTTTTGAATGAGAATATTTTTTTATAAGAATTTTTGAATGAATATTGATTTGTATATGTATAAAATAAACACTTGATATGGCATCGCCCACTTTCCTATAGTGTATTTCAATTCGAATATTGTCTTATCTATTAAGATTTTTATTCAATTAGAGATCTGAAATTCGAAATTAGTGGAGCAATATGGATCTAGTATGATTCGATACATTTAGAATTTTCGATTAATATACAATTATGCACTGGATTATCTATATTTTTTTTTTGTTTCCCAATGGTTTAATTCCTTTCGAGGCGGGTCGGACACATTAAGTGGGTACTTCTCCCAATAGAGATTCGAACCTGAGTCCGCTACTTTGTAGTGACTAGTCCCTTCCATTAGACCAATCAAATGTTGGTACTAGATTATCTATATGTTAACATATAAATCAAATAAAAATAAAAATAGTTGTCACCTAGCTCACCTTAACTTGAGCTCTATCAAGAAAAACCCTATGAAATTAAATTAGAGAATGTCCATGAATTGGTCAACTTTTATAATGGGCTAAATACACAATTTATTTGGACTCTTAGGCCATCTCCAATGGCGGGCTCGGGGCGCGCGTGAGGGCCGGACTGGGCTGGAGAACCGTCTCCAATGGTGATGTTGGGCGGAGCGCGGGGCGGCACGGGCTCTGGTGCGATTGCAGGCGGGAATGGTTGCATGAATGGGGCTCGTGTGAGTGTTTGGAGAAGAAGATGGGAGAGTGATATGCACTCTCCCCTTTTTAATTCAGGTGGCGCCACCTGACTGGTTCCTTTTTTTTTTTTTTTAAATATAATAATTGCCTATAGTGTTGTAGGTAGGGGTGGGATCGGGACGAGTTTTCGGGAATTCGGGTGTTTCGGGACGGGATATCGGGTTTCGGGTTTCCAAATTCAAATCCCGAAACCCGGTAGATCAACCAAGGTCCCGAGAGTTTCAGGTACCCGATTTAATTTCGGGATTTCGGGACGGGACCGGGTGTCCCGATAAACAATTAATTTTTTTTGTTTTGTTTAATGCAACTTTAAACCGTCTCGGATCTTCTTTGTCAATATTGGTGTGCCATTTCACCATTTTGCGCCACGTGCCACATAGAGTTATGCACCACAAGTAGACTTAGAAAGGATCTCAAAACCTTAAGATCTGATTGAAATTTTTTTGGAGAAACTTGAAAATTGTAATCCTCTGCCATGATAAATGTTGAAAATTCGGACGTTGGCGAGTAACGGATCAGTGGCGGACGACGGGAGTTGAGTTGTGGTGGAGTTAAGATTGAATTTTATAGAAGAATAATACATAGAGGAATATGTGAATAGTTGAATTTTGATTTAAATTAAGTATTTTGATTATATATATATATATATATATATATATATATATATATATATATATTATTTCAATTAAACTATGTAATCGGGACCGGGTTTCCCGATCGGGTGGGGATCAATACCCGAAACCCGTCCCAATTTTTCTTGACCGGGTTTTGTCCCGTCCCAAATGAAAAAATACCCGTTTTGTCCCGTCCCAAATGGGAAAAACCCGATCGGGACGGGACGGGTACCCGAAACCCGATCCCATTTACCCAGCCCTAGTTGTAGGTACTAATGCATAATTGATGCCTTCCCCAGATTGTGATTCGATGTTCAATTCATTTATTGAATAAATATAACTAGCATAAACCCGTGCTATGCACGGTATCATATTAGATATTTAGTACGTACAATTAAATCATTAATCTGAATATTAATTACTGATTCCAAATTTTATATGGTTCACTAAACAATTATAATAAAACTATAGGCAATGTTTAAATATAATAATTATAATATTTTTAAATTAATTATATTATTAAAATAATAATAATAATAATTATTATTATTATTATTATTATTATTATTATTATTATTATTATCAATATTAAAACTATTATAAAAATGGTGAGAGTGTTGAAGAATTTTTTTAGAAGAAATTGAGTACTGGAGACCATCACTGGAGATGATCATCCAAAGCCCGGATTGGTTCGGGAATGGTCCCGGAAAACCATTGGAGATGGCTTTATTTTCATACAATATTAATTCAGTTATTCATAAAGAAAACAAGTAAGACAAAACCCTAACTCTTCTATAATCAAAATCACCTCCCAGTTCTTTTACCCAACCGCCGTTCTTCTTATATCATCCCTCTCCCCATTTTTTGTGGTTTGTTATTAATTCTTTGATTCCCAGTAATTCTTCTTTCTTCTTTTCATTATAATTGGTTTTATTTTTTCAAATCAATAAGTCTGTCATCTTCTGCCATTTACTACAATTCCAACGAAATCAGTGAGAAATGGAGGCTATTTTGTTATTTGATTTGAAAGTTTCAACGGATCCGGGTGTAAATTTTAAATTTTAAGAACCCGGTTGGATCCGGAGCGGATTCGATCACAGTTAACAGAATTCGGATCCGGATTGATCTCGATTCAAACCAAATCCGACCCATTTACAGGCCTACCCTAACCAAGGCCCAATAAGATTTAAAAATGGAAAATGAAGCCCAATAACCAACCCCATATATACTCGCAGTAAATTGAAATTGAAAAAGAAAGAAGAAGAAGAAGAGGAGAGTTTTTTCAAAAACCTACCGCCACCGCGCCTCTACAATCCTTATATGTACAATGCAACCATGCCAAAATTGCCATAGCACCGTTGGATTCACCGCATCAGATGATGGGTTCTTCTACTGTAATGTATGCGGTGCACAAGGACTTGAAACATTTTCTTCTTTAATCGACGAAGATACAGTTTTCAACAATTACTCCAACACTGTCACCCGTCCACGTCAAGCCGCTGTCATCGCCGCTGAACCCATCTCACAGGTTAAACCCTCCTTCCCTTCTCAGTACGACCATCCCAGTATTCTCTTCGATGACCTTAAAGAAGATGATGATGAGCGTGTGGGTGATGATGTTGGGCCTACTAACCCGTCTGATTTCGGGTCACAAAAGACGGATATTAGTTATGAAGAGTATTACTCTGCGATTAGGTCGAGATATTTATGTGGGATTCAGATTATGATTCAATTGCAATGTCGGGTTTTGGTTGAAGGGTTTAATGTGAGTTCTTTGATTGTGGGGCTTGTTGGGCCTATTTGGTTGAGGCTTTTGGCTTCAACGAGGATTATGAAAGATGATTGGGCAGAGAAGGTTTGTCAAGATTCTGAGACTCAGACACAAGGTAAAGAAAAGCCTTGTGTTTTTTTTTTTTTTTGTGTGTGTGCGTGTTCGTTATGATTTTGTCTTCGTGTAAGACATAGAATGATTAGTAAAAGCCTTATGCTTTTTTTGATATTAAATTGGTTTTTGAGGTGTAGCATGAATAGCCATAAACTGAGAATGAGTAAAATAGATAAAGCGGAAATATATAATGATTGAGTAGCTAGTTTGAGCTTAAATTTAGCTCATATACGTTCAAGTGCATTAAATACAAGAAAACATACTAGAAATGATTGGGTAGCTAGTTTGAGCTTAAATCTAGCTCATATACGTTGAAGTGCATTAAATACAAGAAACATACTAGAAATGATTTTTTATTGAATCAAAGAAAGTAGTCAGCATTGCTAAGTGTTCATACATTTATTTCTCTTGATTACATGTCTTTAAACTTTGATGCTGCGTAACCACT
This sequence comes from Penstemon barbatus, assembly GCA_003313485.2. Classification (NCBI taxonomy): domain Eukaryota; kingdom Viridiplantae; phylum Streptophyta; class Magnoliopsida; order Lamiales; family Plantaginaceae; genus Penstemon; species Penstemon barbatus. The sequence continues at coordinate 77,509,558 of CM064879.1, forward strand.
TGTTCTGCAAATGAAGTACTTTACTCCTTTCTTATATCAAATCAAACTAGATCCAATCAATATATCTAGACTTGCTTGTTTGCACAAACTAGCGAAAGAATCCTTGTAATGCCTTGAAATTGTGAAAAATTAGTGTTTCTATGTTACTTGATCAATTGAGAGCAAAAACACAACTTATTTGGTAGAGTTAATCTTCTTTGTTTCTTAAGTTCTTCTTCATGCATAGAAGCAGAGTTTTATATTGATTGATAATTGACAGTGAGGAATGTTCAGTACCGTCGTTATATCTATATTAATTTTAAGGGGATTTGATGTTTTTAATTTTAAGGGGATTTGATGTATCTAGGGAGCTTCCACTTGAATTGACAACTAGTCTTTATATAAATATGCTGACTTCAAACCACAAAAAGATTGTGCAAAAGTCGCAGTCAGTTGTCCATATTAGTGACAATAAGAATGAAGTAATGTTACATCATTCTTATGCTTGAATTATTAGTATATTTTATAGTTGCTGGAATCATTGTTCTATACGCACTTCAGCTCACACCCATCTTGTAAATTGTGTAGTTATTTACGTAGTCTAGTATAGCTGGCCCAGCCATTCTCTGAATAGACAACATTCAGACATGAATCTTGAAATCGAGAAATCACCATTATGTTTTTATTAATGGGAGTCAAATAGGTAGTTCTAGACTTCTAGTAAGAATGTCCCTGTAATTTGGGTATTGTATTCAAAAGATGAGGTCTTCATCTAGTATCAAATGGTTTTCTGCATTAAAAAAACATAAGCTGGTTTAATTTTGTTGTTATGTTACATTAAGATTCATTTGGATGCACTTTGATGAAAGTTCAAATTTCTGACTAGTGCCCCAATTAATTTTTTCATTAATGATATACCTTTCAACATTGTTTTTCGTCTTTAAACTGAATTTTATTCTAACCTTCTTTCGTATCAATCCAGACGATGCCAATGAATCTCAGCCTAGAGGTAAATATCGTTCAGAACCAACTAATTTTTACGGGCGGCGTCTAGTAATGATATGGTATAATTCTATCAGCACCAACATACCAAAATTTTATTCTTTAGCCATCTCTTTCCTTGCTTGTCATGTGGCAAGGGAAGCTATTCTTCCAACCGATATTTTAAAATGGAGTCTCGAGGGAAACCTTCCATATTTTGCTGCATTTGGTGAAATCGAAAAAAATCTTGGACCTAACTCCGATGCATGCCCAATTAGTGCACACCGTATGTTTAGACCCATCCGAGCCATTTCATCGCAGAAGTTGGAGTCTGTGGCAGCTGATATTGCCAAAAGAATTGGTCTGGATTTGCCTCCAGTGAACTTTTATGCTATTGCTTCACGTTATTGTAGGCAGTTATCTCTTCCTACTGAGGAAATACTTCCTATGGCTTGCCGGATTTGTGAATGGTCTATGCCACCAGAACTATATCTCTCATCCAATGAGTATAGAATTCCTACTCGCGCATGTGTAATGTCAATACTGATTGTGGCAATAAGAATTTTATTTGACATAAATGGTTATGGAATGTGGGAGTCGAGTTTGTCTAGTCCCAGTTCAGTATCAAACAATGAAGAACCAAAAACTGAACCAGATATTCAGGACTCCAAATTGAATGTTTTGAATCTTCTACAGAATCTTGAAGCAAAATATAAGGAACTCGATGATGAGTATGGTACTAATTCATAAGAACTTAGCTGTTTATATTATTGAAATTAAATTTCAAATTTCTAATATTCGATTTATTTACGTAACTAAGTTGCTTTTTTGCCTCCTTGAACAGATTATTCTAGTGATTGTCCTTCATACCTTAATTACTGTAAGGATGCACTCTTTTCTGGATTGGAGCCAAATGAGCCTGAAGAAAATAAGTTAATTAGAGAGTTGTGGGATTTTTATAACAAGGTATATTTGTCAAATTGTTTCTTCAATTTCTATTAAGGTAAATAATCTGCTTAATTATTCCAAGAAGGTTGGGGGCGGAGGGGGTTAACCTGTTGAAATATTTACGCAGAGTTCAATTTAGGCGTGTGCATATTGGTGCCATAAACTCGAACCAAACCGGAATATATAGGTTAAAAACAGAAACCGAACTGGAATATTTAGTTTGAAAATAGGATGAACTGAAATTTTCGTTCGGTTCGGTTTGAACCAAACAAACACCCTAAGAGTTGATAACCTTAAAATGATATTATATCTAAAATTTTGACACCCTTGGCTTCCAGGATACCGGAACATCAAATTGTCAAGTGGACTCCCCACGATCCAAGAACAAGAGATCAAGAAATGCCATTAATGGAAATCTAGATAATGTCAGAGGTAGCGATGATGAGAGGACTCCCTCGACATCACAGAGCAACAGTACTTGTAGCAAGAAGAAAGATGAATGTTCTCGCAAGGAGAGGGCAATACGACGAATGAAGTTGGACATGGAAGAAAATAAGTTCTGTTACATTTCACCTAGGACTAAGGTAAAGCGTAAAGACTACCTTCACTATGCTAGGAGACGAAAAGATGTGTATATATACGCTGTTCATGCTGATTACTATGTATTGCTTCGGTCTTGTGCAAAGGTTGCCCAAGTCGAAACTAGGATCATGCATATTGCTGTCTTGAGTTTTGAGAGAAGATTGAACTGGCTGGAGAAAAGGATTGATGAGTCACTGCATAATAAACTAGATGTTAATGATGTTTGTGATTTTTGTTGTGATGAATCAGTGCAAATTGCTGGGATTGGTTAATTGAATTATTTGATATTTTGTCTACTCAAGTTCTTAATTTTTTTTCTTTAAATTTATTTTCTTGTGGCAATTTTAATTTCAAGTTCCTCGATAGCTTGTCTGGTTGCCAAGAAAATTTGGGAAAATTGTAGAAAACGAAAAAGAAAGTCATTTTCCTCTACGTGTTTGGTTGTCAGGAAAATTATTTTCTTGCATATGTTTTGTTTGGTTGTCAAGAAGGTTTAGGAAAATAATATTTTTGATAAATATAAGAATACTTGCAAAATATATTAAAAGTGATATCATTTGGTGGGAGTATAATTGTCATTATGACTTGTGAGAATATTTTTTGCTAATAATATATAAGCATAAGGGGATTTTTGATAAATATATATATATATATATATATATATATATATATATATATATATATATATATATATATATATATATATATATATTACAAATGGGGGTTTTGACAATTAGACAAAATAAAAGGGGTGTATTTGTATTTTATTATTAATTTTCTTTTAGGTTTTTTTCCATCAAATTTTCCTATAACTTTCATTTCCTGCTATTCAAACAACAAGTGAGAAAAAAATTAACTTTACTTAACTTTCCTGACAACCAAACAAACTACAAAGAATGTTCACTTCCCATCATTTTGGAATGGAAAATGATTATATAACAGTCAATACATTCACAGCCCTTTGTACAGCCCTTATTTAATGCTTTCATATTTAATTGACTTACCTATTACCTGCTACACTTTCTTCAAATAATTTTTTTAATCTACTAATAACCCACTCAATTTTCAAAATATTTGTATAGTGGAAATCTTTTGCAACTTTTACCACTAAATTTAAATTTTGTCATGATGTGACATTCTATAATTTAAAAATCTTAAAATACATTAAAAAAATTTACAACCTATATCTCAACTTTAAAAAATTACAAAATAACACCTAAATTAAACGATATTACTCATATAAAAAATAATTCATTACTTTTTAAATGTTAATTTATCATAATTTAAAAGTATTTGCAATGCTATGGTTTATGACATAATATTTAATTTAGGGTTTGATTTAGGGTTTAGAGTTTTAGGGTCTAGGGTTTAGGGGTTTTAGGGTTTATTTTATAAATAGAATTTATTTTTATTTGATAATTAGTTAGGGTTTAGGGTTTAGAATTTAGGGTTTAGGGTTTAGGATTTAGAATTTAGGGTTTATTTTATAAATAGGATTTATTTTTATTTGATGATTAGTTATGGGTTTAATTTGTAATTTTATTTTACAATTTATTTTTGAAAAAGAAATAAGCCATAACCGGCTGTATATATGTACAGCCGGTTGTTGGCTGTGATAGAGTTAAAAATAAATTATTGGCCATAAAATAAATTATTAGCCATACCCTTTTTTATGACAAAGAGATAGAGTTATAGATTATCTCATATTTAAAAATAAATTATTGGCCTAAAATGTCAATATTTGAAATAGATAAATTTTGAATATATATGATTTTGAAAAAAATATGCAATTGAATTAAATTATGAATAAATCAATTTGTAATTGTCATTTAAATTCAAGAACATCATTAAAATTTATGTTTTATGTATTTATTAATAATGGACCTATTATAGTTAAGATATAATCCATTTTAATCATATTGGGTTGATCCATTTTGACTTGTATTATCATTATTTTTATACTATTTAATTAGCAAAATTACTTGATAAAAACTAACACTGGAGGAGGTGTTGGTAATTATTGAAGAGGTTCTTTTAATTCACCCTAACCTTGAGATGGATGTAATTATATATGCATTCCATAAAAAATGCCAAACTCAAGATCACGTTGTATTAAAGGCAAAGATTAACATTTCGCTAATATTTAGGTTATTACATCACATTTTTTACTTAATTAAAATTTAATGACGAGTAGTCAATTTATAAGTTCAAATTTAAAATAAATAAGGTGTTTGTACTTTGTAGTTATTGAAACCTGAGGGGAGGTTTTAATTATTTCACCTAGCCTTATGGGAGGTTTTGTAATTTCACTTAACAGAATGTGAATGACATTACCCCTATTTAAAATAATTTAATGTAGTCTTCAGTTTTACAGTGAACTCGATGAGATTATTTCTGGTTATGCCACTAAATATATAAAAAATAATTCATGTTGCTAGATGAAAATATGTATATGTTTGCTATAAATTTTGCATCGGACAATACATGGCATTAAGGAACTGTTTGCGGATAAGTTTAGCATCGAGGAATGCCTCGACGACATCGAGCAACCCTTGGCATCAAGAAGTGCCAAAATATTGTTTATAATAAAACTGACATCAAGGGGTGTTTGGCATCGAGGGATTGACATCGAGGTATGCTTGGCATCAAGGTGTGCCAAAATATTGTTTGCTGTAAATCTGTCAGTGAATCCCTCGACGAGCCAATAGCTCGACGTGAAATACCTCGATATGGTATAAAATAAATGCGGGCGTGCCAATGTTTGTGCGTGCAAACATAACGATTTGAAAATAGACATGTTGATATCGGTAAATTGATAATATAAGTGTCCTGACAAAGACATGTTGATATCAAAATAAGTTGTCCTGATAAGGCTGACTTCTAAACGATTGTGACAGAGTAGACAAACACTACCCCTAGTTCTTTTCTATGCCTGCCTGGCCGCAGGACTTAAATAATTTATGAAAATCTCTCTTAAGTGCCAAAAACTTATGACCAAACGATGGCCTGCTTAACATATCAGCGGATTTGAAAATCAGCAAATGCCTTGACAATCAATCAATTTAAATAAACACCTTGACAGAAGACATGATCTTGACAAGAAACAGCCTATCAATGAAAATCAATTGACGTAAAGTATATTTATGTAAAAAGTCAAGACATACGAACCAAACGACTTCCATTAATAACAAAAGAATATTGACAAGTTCTCCGATGTACAAATATTACAAAAATATACAAAACGATAAGTCTCCTGTTTCGGCATAATCTGCCAGACGAGTTGATAAATCTTTTAAGTTCTGAAAATTGACTCCTTGATCGGCAGGTAAACCCGCCGATGAGCTGATAATGCATGATAAACGACTTGTTGACAGAAAGTAACATTGACGACGGGAGACCCACCGTCAATGGTTCGCCCAACCTTGATGGATGGCCATCAATCGGGCTCCTGATCAGCGGGTGGCCACTGACCAAGGCATCGACAGAGCAGATGGCTACTCAGCCGATAGCCGTCAAGCAGATGGCTACTTGACGACGAGCTCATCAAGCAGATGGCTACTCGATGAGTTTGTCATATAAATACGTGGGCACTTACATGACGGTTACCAGCGTGTTACTTGGTTGATACGAGTGGTTTCGCTCGAGTCAGTGTCAGCTGACGGCGGAAGAGAGCGGCGGCGACGGCGGCTTACTGTGAGCGGCGGCGGCGGCGGCGGCAGCGGCTTACTGTGAGCGGCGGCGGCGGCGGCGGCAAGACTTCAGGCGGTCAGGGATCACTGGTGGCTGAGGAGGGACAGACTGATATCAACGAGTCGACAGACTGATAACTTGACAGAAAACAGTTGTTAACTGCCTGCTATCAAGGGGTTTCGCTCGAGACAGCGTCTGGACAGCGGAAGCAGCGGCGGCGGCGGCGGCTTATTTTTAGCGGCGGCGGCAGCTTAATGTCGGCGGCGGCGGCGGCGGCGGATTTTGGGCAGCGGCGGCGGCAAGACTTCAGGCTGTCGAGGGTTGCTGGTGGCTGAGGAGTGACGGTTGATATCAGGGGTTCTACAGGGTGTTTGCTGAAAAAGAAGCAGCGGAGCGCTGGACTTCCGGAGAGGCGTTGAGCCGATCAGTGTTAGACTGAGATTTGTTGATTGAGTTGTGTGTGTGTCGCGTGTAGCAGCCTCCTGTTGTATTTATAGCTGCTGGAAAATGAGCTGATGGCTGTCAAGTAACCTCCTGATGGCCGAAAATCAAGGAGTTGATGGCCACTTTCCCACTTCTCCCACTACTTTGTTATTTCCCACTACCTCCACTATTTCAATGGTGGTTTTCCTTCTTCTTTAATTTTCAGATTTGCATTTGTAAGGAAGAAAACGTGTATTTTTGTTTGAATGTTCATGTAACCAACTTTGAGATAAATTATGAATTGGTTGAATTCTAATCTATCTCTTTTGGTTAGAGAGATTTATGTGGCCACTTCCAACTAATTGGCCTTATCTATTTAATTAGCCATTATTTAATTAAAATGGCTATCTCTAATTAATTACCTTAGTAATTAATTTAATTAAATCACTGGGCCGATTTTATTGGCTGGGCCTTGACATTCGGATCGGTTGGCCTAGTAGTCGGGTCATTAGCCTTATTTCTTAATTGTAATTAATTATTCAATTAATTACTTAATGGCCTTATTCGTCATATGGGCCGATTTATGTTTGGCCCAATTACTTAACTAATTGGCTTAATTAATTAATTTATAATAGCCACATTAATTAATTATAAAGATTGGGCCGTATCTCAAATTTGGCTCGTGACCCATTTATGGTTTTGGTCGGCTCCATTTCCGGATTAAAATTGGATCAGATCCGATCCGACCCGTTTGGATCCATTGAGTTCGGTTCTCTTGCCATTTTTGGCTTATCGTCGAGCCGTCATTCCTCGACTAATCGAGGGTGATTTTTTTGGCACAAACAGTATAATAATGAGGTATTTTTGATAAATATTAAATTGTGTCTTATTAAACTATTGATAAAAGCATTATTGACGTTCCATATAGAAATAAAAAAAAAAAAACATTATATTCATTATATGTAGACTTCACATTTAACAGATCAAATCGAACTAGATGCATATTTGTTTTATATATTACATATTATGAAACATTTTTATTGGATTAAATCCATTAAATTTTCAATTGAATCAATATTCAATAATTCGGACCGTATTTATATATTTAAATGCGGTTCATTGACTGTCCCTATATGGTTCGTTTTTTCAAGTCGAACATTCACAAGTAAACAAGAGTGAAATTCTAACAGAATTATTTGATACTCAATTCAAGCTCGTTTGAAACAAAATCATTCGAGCTCGATTTGTTAGACAAATCGAACAAGCTTTACTAATAATTTTCATTTAATAATTTTCGAATCTCGATTTGAATTTGATTCATTATGCTTAAAATTTATAAAATAAATATAAAAATATATCTATCTACTGGATATTTAACTCGAACTTGCTTGATTAAAGTTTGTTCGAGATTTATACATTAGGCAATCAAATCAATTTTAACAACAAATTTAAGCTCAATATAAACTTCAACCAAACTTAACCAATGAGTTCCTTAACACTATTTTACTCGTAAAAGTCAAACTCAATTGAAAAAGCCAAAGGGTTCAAACTTCCAATTGCTAAACTAGTGGACGGGCCGAATTATCCAGTAAATGTAAAATAGTAGAAAAGATACTAGGCCCATTGAGCAGCCCAACACATTTCTTTTGGACAAATACTTATTGGCTTATTAGGATTAGGGTTTCAATCATCACCATCACCACTCCGCGGCCTCCCTTTCTCAGCTCAGCTATCAGCAATGGTAATTTTGCGCTCCTCTGCTTTTTCTTTTCCTCAATTTCAACTAATTTTCGGCATCAAAATTTCCTACTTTTATGTTAGTTGCGATTCAATTCGATTTGCATTTTGTTTTGGGTTTAAATTGACGAGATATGTACTGTAAAAGATTATGTTTAAGCTGCTGTGACGTCTAGCTTTAAGATGTTTTGGAAGTATTTTTGTTGTGGAGAAACTACAATTTTATGGATTTCATTGGTCCATATTTAAATCAGTTCGAATGTCATTTGAATTTTTATGTAATTAGCATAAAGATTAAGTTTAAGCTGCTGTGACGTCTAGCTTTAAGCTGTTTTAGAAGTATTTTTGTTGTGGAGAAACTACAATTTTATTGATTTCATTGGTCCATAGTATATCGGTTCGAATGTCATTTGGATTTTTATGTAATTAGCATAGTTTTAGGTGGTTAGTTTCAACTCTGCTATGCCCCAAATTGCCATCAAAAGAAGACCTTTTAGGCGCAATGGCTCAATTGTTATCAAATTCCTTTTCCATGAATTCTTGTTTGTTATACTCAAGAGATTTTAAAGTCTTTGCTATGCAATTTAATGGAATATCTCCTGCTTAAATCTTATCGAAATTGTGTATTAACATATATAAATGTATGTTTATTTGTTTATTACTGAATGCATCCTCGCGAATATGTTCTGTATAAAATGAAAGATTCGAATTTTTTAACTGTTTGTTACAAAAAATAATAATTTATGCTTGTATTTGCATTCCAATACTATGTATATATAGAATTATTTTTTATGTGTAGCTTTGGATTGTCTAAATAAATCTTTTGTGCCAATTTGTGGTTTCCAGCCTAAGCAAATTCATGAGATTAAGGATTTCCTTCTCACTGCAAGAAGGAAAGATGCACGCTCAGTGAAAATTAAGAGGAGCAAGGATGCAGTGAAGTTCAAGGTTCGTTGCTCCAAGTACCTTTACACTCTTTGTGTGTTTGACACTGAGAAGGCCGACAAGTTGAAGCAATCCCTCCCACCAGGTATATTGATATATTTCTTTACTCATTTATGACATTCTTCTTATTACATCTTCATAGTTCTTTATTATTTAGTAATTTATGTTTCCATCACAATCTGTTGTGGTAGACAATATTGCATAACTGATCATATGTCACATTTTGAATAATCTTCGGGAAGTTTATAAATATTAGCCATCAATGTTAACGCTAGACATGATTTTCTTTTGTTCTATGTTATGTTTCTGTGTTGAATGGTTGAGAAATCATCTTACTTTCGAGTTGGATTTGTGCTGTGATTTGTAGGTTTGAGCGTGCAGGATCTGTAGAGATGGATGAAAGTATCGAAATTTGTTTTCTCCCGTAGGCATTTGATAGTGAGCATTGAGGAGACCTTTTGTTCCTTTGGTTTTGATATAGACACTATTTCTCATGCACCTTCCTTGTTATTTAACTGTTGAAACTTTATGTCGAATCAATTTTGAGTTTCTAGTTACTTATATATTCCTTTGACTCTTGTTATTGACATAAGAATCAAGGTTCATTGTCCAATATAGTTTTTGCCATACAAATTACTCCAATGTTTAATACTCATCCTGATGCATCCAAGAACACTTCATAATCATGTGATAGTTCAAACTATGGGTATTGATTCACATTCTAATGCACTATTGTAGTTGGGAAAATAGATTATCTAGATTTGATTTTCTAATGTTGTTCACCTACAATGAATTATTTGCATCTTTAGTATCTAAGAGATTGGTCTTATGTTATTGTACATTACTTGGTTTCAAGGACATGTATGTGGTTTTTAAATTGGTCATTGGAGAAAGAATGAAAATGTTTTAAATACATGGATAAAATTATACCTTTTGTTTTGCAGACTTGTACAAGTAATTTGGAAGTATGACTACAAAGAAATTGGCTACTATAGTATATCTAATAAAAGCTTGGCCAATGGCCACCCAAAAATCCAACATAATTTTTTTTTTGGGGGGTGGGGTCCAATTACAGTTCTAGTATGATCAAGAATTGAGCTGAAAACAACACTTAAGTTAAGTGAGATAAGGCTCGACTTAATTGGGATATTTTCGTTTGGGTTTATCTTATTATACATAAAAACAAATTTAGGTTATATAATAATAAATAGAATTGTAGTATATGTCAAGGCTAATAATTAAATAAAATTTATATTAAGTGTATTATTGACTTGTTTAGGACGTGATAATCTTCAATTTTCTCAAAATTGGGCAATCTTGAAGAATGTAGAAAGGTTACACGTAAGTGGAATATCCTGGTAAAAGATGCTTCACTTTTCTTGTCTAATAAGTATTTTACTTGACTTTGTAGATTAGGACAAGCTTGAAATTGATAGGTTTGGCTAAGTTTAAGGATAATAAATCTTCGCTAATAAATATATATCCTTTTCAAGGAACAAAAACAAGTAGGATAATAAATGTCATTTAATAATTGCTATGAAATCTAATCTCATAATTTTCCTGTCTTGCATTTTCTTCTTCTCCCTTATTCCACAAAATGAATGTGAACCAGCAGAAAACGATATCCTTTTTCTAAATCAAATACAATCCTAACTTCTTATTATTCAAATTGGATAGGTTTAGCTCAACTAAACTCAATATCAAATTTTAATGTAATCGGGTCAAGTTAAGTATATATATAAAGCACATCAATTTTAAGTTCTGGGATTTATTTTTCGAGAAACTTAGATGCTACACATCATGTAACATATTTGTACACCTTTTCTATATATCATGTATTCATTTTTATTTTGTTTTGTTTTCCTGCCCAATCTATTATTTTATTCCAAATTCATTCCAGCCAACTCATTTATTGTCTTTGAGTGAAATAATCTACAAATTTGAATGGTCTCAATTTGATAGATGTAATATATTTTTTCGGTTACATAAATGTTGTTTTAAAATTAATATATTGTGAGGAGCTTGTATAGATGATCAATGTACGTGTTGGCAATGTGGGAAAACTGGTTCACTTAGTTTAGTTAGGACCTTATGAGGTGTGGCAGTGAAAGCTACGTGGGGTCAATTTATAATTAACATATATTGTAGTCCCAAAAGTTTAATTGCAAGAAAGACAACGGATCTGTCACACTCTGATCCTGATTAGGGCTGAGTGCGGTCCGGTTTACCGACCGGACCGAACCGGAACCGAAAATTCGGTCCGGACCGTTTACCGGACCGAATTTTCGGTCCGGTAAACGGTTCTTCCCCCAGAACCGAACCAGCTTTCTTTCGGTTTTCGGTAAAACCGGTCGGTTTACCGAACCGAACCGGTTTTACCGAATTTTTTTTTTTAAATTTTCAGTACCCATTTTCAGTATCAAATACCCAAAAATCGAACACAATTAATCAATTACCATACCCAAAATCAAATCCAATTATCTCTCACTCCTATTCTCTCAAAAACCCTAAGAACTAAGAAGAACCTCCGCCCACCCGCCTCCAACTGCCGCCTGTTCACCTCCGCTGCCGCCCGCCTGTTCAAGCCTTCTCCAGGTAATTTTCTAATGTCTTGAACAGGGATTTTCTAATGTCTTGAACAACTTGTGACTAGTAAAGAGAATTTTGTGTTTTGGGTGTATTTTTTATGAAGATGAAGGTTTTGTGTGTATAAATGACATTTATGAAGATGAAGGTAATTTTTTATGAAGATGAAGGTTTTTTATGAACAGAGATTTTGCTACTGATTTTGTGCAAAAAGGGAGAAAAAAAAACGATTTTTTTGGACCGAACCGGACCGTTCGGTTTTTTACCGAACCGAACCGAAATTTTCGGTTCGGCAAACGGTCCACGGTCTGAGTTGGACCGAACCGAAAAAAAACCAAAGTTCGGTCCGGTTCGGTTCGGTTTTTACCGAATGCTCAGCCCTAATCCTGATGCTTTCTTTATTTATCAGAAGACCTTCAATTGCTCACGTAAAATCATAATTTGGCCCCACGAAAAACATATACATGTGTATAGAGTGTCCTAGTTATTTTCCAAAGGTGGGGTTTTAGGTAAAATTAAATGAAAATTTTGGATAAATTTATATTAAGCTTCAAAGTAGAAGATGAAAATTAGTGATGTCAGATTATACTTTATTTGGGAGAATAGTTTGAGAAAAATAATTATAATTTGCCTTTGGATATCCCATAAAAAAACTATGAGGAATATATTTTGTGACGGAGAAAGATATATTGCGACACTTCCAATATTCTTATTATTCATTGCTTCCTAATATTTTTTGGAAAGAAAAAAATATTAATTTCTTATATAATTCTTGATAAAATTATGTATGATTAGGGATGTAAACGAGCCGAGCAAAGTCAAATGACACCTTATTCAAGTCTGATTTGAAATTCGCATCAAGTTTGAAATTGTGGTTGAATTTGGTTTGATTATGTAACGAACCTAGCTCGAGCGAGCTTTTACCCAACAAACGCGAGTTCAAATATTTAGTAACTTGATATTCTTATATGTGTTTTGTTAATTTAAAATATTGAGCCAAACTTCGAAAATTAACAAACAAAAATATTGTTCTTATGATGAACCCGAACTTAAATAAGCTTTTATCGGAAAAGTCCAACTAAAATAACAAACATCATGATTTGATTTCAGCCCTAATAGTATGATTGAATAACCACAACAAGATCTCAATATAATTTCTTTTTTAAAATTGAACATTATTTTAATATGTTTTACATCAACTTCAATTGCAATTATAAACTTCTTAAAAAAGAATCCAATTTCATAGGACAAATAACAAAACCAATAAAAGAAAACTACCAATTTATCTTCAAAGGCATAAAAATATGTGCGTGTTTGCGTGAAGTAAAAGGAGACTGATACAAAATGACTAGTAATATATATTGTGCAATAAAATGTTAATATCCATTTTTGGGATGTCATACAATAATGAGAGCTTCCTTCTAAAAAAATTAATTTTACATCATTGAACTTTCAATCATTATTCAACAAAATTAAAAATATAACCATTATTATTATTTAAAATTTCATACTAGGTTAACAGTGAAAACTTCAACTAGTAACAAGCAATGTTATTAAAACCGGATCGGATCGGCCGGTCAGACCGGTTCGACCGTGAACCGGAGATTGGTCTGGTCCGATTTACCCTCTAAAATCACTTGACTCAAAAATCAGTTTGAACTGGTTCAAAACCGGTGAACAGGCGAACCGATTTGGACCGGTTCAACCCGATTCTGAATTTTTTTTTTTTTTCAAGATTTTTAATTTTTTTTAATGTTAAAAATAAGTTAAAATTTATTGTAGAAGGTGAGATTTAAACACCTAACCTCTTGCATGAAACATAACTTCCTTACCAATTGAGCTACATCATATTTATTGTATTTTTAGTACAAAAATTTATAAATATTAGAAAACGTGTAGACAAATTTATTTATAAATTAGATTATGATAATTAACTCAAATTAACATTTTACACATTATCAATGAAAATTAATACTCAAATAATAATTTTTAATTAAAATTTGTTCTATAAGATATTTCTTTCCAATATTATTTTTAGGATAAAAAATGACAAATTTTGAAAGTCAATTCGATATATTATGCAAGTCTGATTTTGAATATTAGACTTTTATACATAATCATATTTTAAAATTTATTAATATCCTAGTTTGTTGTATTTTTAACTTACACTTTTAAAATTTTATAAAGAAATATAATCAGATTATATTTATATGAACTTACATTTGGTATCACATTACCGGTATAATATAAGTTAGATAATTATTATATGATTTAATTTAAATATAATCTACCTTTTTTCATATTTGAAATCAATTGTAGGATAATGTTTAAATTTTATGCATATTACATATACTTTATAATTAAGTATATTTATTATATCATTATGACGCCATTCGGTCCAACTAACGGTTCAATCGGTTCGATCAGTAAAACCAGTGGCCAGTTGGCTCACCGGTTCACTATCCGGTCTGGTTCTGAAAATATTGGTAACAAGTAAAAATCAATACATTTAAGATTCTAAAAAAAAAAAAAATCAATACATTTAGTTATGTATAGTTGAATGAGGTATAGACTTGCTTAAATATACTTCTATAAAAATATTATTATAATACTACTAGTCAAGCTATATGAACATGCCACGTTTTATTTCTAGTAAGTCCAACTCCATCTTTATATAAATAAATAAATAAAATAATCACACACTTTCTGTTCCCATTTTTTTCCAACTACCACCAGTCCAACTGCAAAACCCAAAAAGAACCCGAATATCCCAACCGGGTCATTTTCCGTACCCAATAACAATGCTAACTGACTTCTGCTGCTGCTGTAATATACCTCGGACCTCCGACCCGGACATAGTCGCCGACCGTGACCCGGTTATCTTGGTATCAGGAATCGCCGGTTCGATCCTCAATTCCAGGAGGAAGAAGGGATTTCGGTTCGAGACCCGGGTTTGGGTCCGACTTCTTTTGGCTGATTTGGAGTTCAAGAAGAAGGTTTGGTGCATTTACAATCCTGAAACAGGGTACACGGAGCCATTGGACGATAATACTGAGATAGTAGTGCCTGATGATGATTATGGGCTTTATGCTATTGATATTTTGGACCCTTCTTTAGTAAGATCTTTTATTATGGTTTATTAATATGTGATGCTTAGTTCAAGATTTGATTTTTACTATTGAGTTAGCTTCTTAGTGGAAAAGAGTCTAAATGAATGAATAATTTGTTGTACTTATATGGAAATAAATGTCTTTTTGTTAAAGAGGCTAGAGTTTTAGTTTATTGTTATAATGTTTGTCTCAAGTAATTATTTATTGATTTATTTTTATGTTTCTTAATACTGCAAAAAAATGAGTCTGTAGATGGAGGCTTCAGGATTGTGTAGTGGAAAAAACTATTGTACTTATTAGAAGAATAATAATTTTTTTTATTATTAAGCATCTTGTGGCTTTGGTCTCATGTTCTACCGATTGTGAGAGGGAAAACCAGTAGCTTACCTTCCATTTTGCTCTCTTTTTTTATAATTTCTTGATTCGATATTCCTCCTCTTACGGAACAGTGCCTTATATTATTTTTTCTTGATGTTCCAGTTTGTCAAGTGTCTACATCTGACTGATGTCTACCATTTTCATGAAATGATTGATATGCTCGTTGGATGTGGTTATAAGAAAGGGACAACTTTGTTTGGATATGGTTATGATTTTCGACAAAGCAACAGGTTACAACCATATAGTTTATCTTTCACTTACGCAGTGATTGGTTTTTTGATTAGTCAGGAAATTTATAAGAAAAATGAAAATGAATCATATTTTGAAGCCTAAACCTACATTTGATGCATTGTTTAACTCACTAAAATCCAAGAAGCGTAGTGTGTATTAATATTTTTTTTTTGGCTTCTCAACATTTTTGTTGTCCAAACTCTTGGACAGTTACTGCTTGTTAACTGTGTTCTTGCAGAATTGACCAGTTAATGGATGGCCTAAAAGAGAAATTGGAGACTGCATATAAAGCTTCAGGAGGGAGGAAAGTCAACATAATCTCACACTCGATGGGTGGACTGCTCATGTCATGTTTTATATCTCTTCATAGTGATGTATGTTTAATTCATTTGTGACTTATGATTTCATGAATTCTGGTATCGAATTTTTTACATCAATTAGTCTTGAAATTTCTTCACTTTTGTAAATGGAGGCTTTACTTCTGATTAATCTTTGAAACTGCAGATTTTCTCGAAATATGTTAATAAGTGGATTACAATTGCCACTCCCTTCCAAGGTAATGTTTAACGTATCCTGTTTTCTATATGTGCTGGAAACGCTTCTTTATGAACTTTTGAGCATAACACATCAGATATATTTTTCTTTGATACATTTAATCTTCGATTTTTCATTTGCTTCTATGTGAACAAAAATTGTGCTCACTCACCAGTTACATTTTTATCCTGAACAGGCGCACCAGGATGTATTAATGATTCTTTACTTACTGGAATGCAATTTGTTGAAGGCTTTGAAAGCAACTTTTTTGTATCAAGATGGTCAATGCATCAATTGGTAATCTTACCTAGTTTTACTAAATATTTTGTGGTTTCTATTGTCGTTCAACTTGATATGGTTTGGTATGTGTTTAGGTTGTAGAGTGCCCATCCATTTACGAGATGTTGCCGAACCCTGATTTTAACTGGAAAAAGGAACCTGTGATTCAAGTATGGAGAAAGCAGCATTCTAACGATGGAGAATCTTCAGTTGAATTGGAATCCTACGGCTGTAATGAATGTGTGACTCTCTTTGAAGAAGCATTAAGAAACAATGAGGTATTCTCGCATTCATTTGAATATTCATATTCTTTAATAGATAATTAATTAAACCGGAAAGTTATAAACGACTTTACTGTTCTTTTGATACTGCAGCTAAACTATGGTGGGAAAAAAGTGCCTCTCCCATTCAACTCCGCCATATTCAATTGGGCTGCTGGTACGCGAGAAGTTCTTAAAAAAGCTCAAGTTCCTAAAGGGGTTTCTTTCTACAACATTTACGGAACATCTAGCGACACACCTTTTGATGTTTGGTAAGTAGCTAAATCATGTCACTCATCTACAAGGTTAAAGATTTAATTTTGAAGTTCCTTAAACATCCAAATATGAATTAAATTGAACCATGTTCATCTCTGATGTGCTATATTTTGCTCCATTGTGCAGCTATGGTACCGAATCTTCTCCCATTGACGAGCCATCTGAAATATGTCACACAACGGTAAGCAGCTTAGGTAATTTATTGTTATTAACTAACTCGAATAATGATCTTAGTGGATCATATTCTTGATGTATTTTGTTTTTGATTTGAAGTATGCAAACACACTATACATCTCGTTTTGTGCCGTTTTTCGAAAAAGTTATATTTCACATGTTGTTGAGCAAACTTATTATCTGTTTCAGCCAGAATACTCCTATGTAGATGGTGATGGAACTGTCCCCTCCGAATCAGCAAAGGTACACTATACATTGCTCTTTTCTCAATTTTTAGAATAACTCTATTTCATATTAGTATGAACACATTCTTGATTTGTGGGATATTGAAAATTGAGCAGTCGTTCATAATAACCCTTTCATACCTCGTCAGTTAACATGATATATAAACAAACCTATTTGATCTTGTGTTGTTGAATGCATTTGTAGGCCGATCATTTTGATGCAGTGGAACGAGTAGGAGTTATCGCAAGTCATCGGGGGCTATTAAGTAACGAGAATGTGTTTGAGCTTATTCAAAACTGGCTCGGAGTGTCTGCAAAGAGCAAGGTGAAGCAGAATTTTAGGACTTCGAAAGTGATGGATGCATATTGAAATTTGGCATTTGGGGTTATATGTAGTACTTACTCCCACTTTGTAATGGTAATTATTATTTATGTTACAGTATATTATGAAAATGATACATTCGGTGACTTCAAAGCATTCTCAAGCATTATTAAACATGCTCCAGTCTTATTTATGACTCGGTGACATTGTTAGATTAGGGCTGTCGACGAAGTCTAGTTCTTCCTATCACATCTAAGTCAGCTGAATAATCGAAGTCTGGTTCTGGTTCGATTCATATGTTTTGTTGTTCGAGTTGAGATGAACTTAGCCGGATAAACCGGCTCTGGTTCTAGTATGATTCATATGTTTTTGTTGTTCGAGTCAAAGATGAGTCTGATAAGAAAAGGTTTGGCCAGACAATATAATTTTCTTCAATTAAATATCAAGAAAGAACATGATAAAATCAATAATATATTCATCATAATCGAACTTGTACGGAAATAGTTAAATAAAACCAATAATGAAGTAGTAAGTGATTATATTGTGATTACTATAGAAATATACTCTCTAGTCAAAATCAAATATAATCAAAATCAATGAACCGTGCCACTTCTACTCTATTATAGGAGCTGGGTATATGAAGAATGGTTTTAATTGTCATGCTCTATTTGTAGTAAAAATGGTCCAACAATTCCGCTTCAACTTCAAGGGTCTTTCTCTTAATTCCAGAGTATTTGGTTGTATTAGATTGGTTTCTCAATCTATAAAACCGCTTGCATCGCGTGGTGAAATGAAAGGTGCCATAATATATCGACAAGTTATGTTTCAAATTACAGTCCATGATATTGATAACAAACTGGCCTAAACATTCCTACTACAGTAAATAAACCATACAATATATTCATGATTTTATTTGATATCATATACCTAACAATAATATATATATATATATTATATATTTAAATAATAATTAATATACAACAGAATTTGATTACATGCTACAGCATTGCAAGATTAAAGGCAACATAGATATTGTACAAACCAATTCTAAAGTTGGCGCTGCTTTCTGTTCAATCGAAATCATCTATTGCTTCTGAGTTTTAGCGTACACTTTGATAGTGACAGAAATGGTTCGACCAAGCTTTAGTCACTATGTGCAAATAGCCAACAAGAGGCATGACTTGATTTCTGAACTTAAGAGGCACGAAGAACAGGTTCACCGGTGCTGCTGGCACATGGCACATATAGTGGCTGATCTAACATTGGCAAAAGTGCAGTGTTCACAAGACCAGTGACTTGAGTCGTCTATGGTGCGTGAACTGCTTGATCTGGACGTAGTTCCTTTTGCCCTACTGCTTCTTCCTTTGGTACTGCCCCCTCCTAGATTCTTCGAGCTGCCTGCTCTACCGCATGCAGCATGAGAGTCTACATCCGCTAGGCCATTTTCTAAAGCTCGGACGAGGTTCTCAAAGTAATTCTTGGTCACACTGCAGTATTAGGATTAAACAAGATTTACATGTAGCAGAACCATAAATTAGATGCATTTGAATAAGAATATTAGTAAAACTTTCAAGAAGATTGCATTCATATTGTTAGGCTGAATGCAACTTAGAGGAAGAGGGAGAAAGGCAAAACCAACAAGGAAACACAGAGTATATGCCTCTCTATAACAGCAGAATAATATCATTTACAAGAACTTCCCATGCCAATTCTTGAGCACTATGATACTGTTCAAAATGAAAGAGGAAGTTTGAATTGGATTTACCTAGTTAATCCGGCTAACTTTGTTCGGAACTCATTAAAGTCTTTTGATGGACCTTCAGAATTGAGGTAGGTCTGAAATTCCTTCTCTGCACATTGATGAAGCCGTTCCAAACCAGACTCCGCTTCGCCTAAAAGATACAGAATAAAATTTGCAGCACAGACAGAAAGATATAAAAACAAAATAAAATTCTGAATTGGAGATATTGCAGACCTTGTAAATACTCAAAGAACTGCTTTTTAGTATGTTCATGCTCAGGTAGATAATATCCGTATGCGTATGTCCATTTCAAAACCCGTCTACATTCAACGATCTGCGATAGGTCAACATAGGCAGTTAAAATCAAAATCTACAACCGCTCAACTTCAAGAGCTCAGAGAATCAAAACATTCCCCAAGATATAGAGGCAGAGATTATTAGTTTCCTACACAATCACTTCACTGACCAGTTCAGCTTTGACTACAAGTGGGAACAAACAAAATAATTCTTGAAAAGCTTACATATATGGGTAAAACAACCCTATATCCAAGCTGCAGCCTTTCGTAAATCGCGAAATGAGTGTACAATAGATTTGTGCTCATTCAAAGGTGGAGAATAGGAAGAAAATTTTGCACTTGGGATGTGTAAACTGTCTCTACTCATAACTAATATAATCTTTATATAAAACAGATTTTGACATCCTTGGGAGTTGTATTAGAAACTCGCATCTTTACAACCACATATTTGGCATTTTTAGGCTAAAGAAAAAGTCCTAACAGACATTTTCCATTAGTTTTTAAAGACAAGTGTTACTGTATAGACAATCTGCAGAAACTTTCTCAAACCAGCAGTAGCCAAGTAATACCCACATAAATGTCCACTTGCCAGAAAGAAAATCATGTGGAAACCATGATATACCTGTAGCCAGGCCTCTATGATGAACTTAAGCTGAGATTCAGGTTGACATTGTCTATCACTCAGCTTTTCTAGCTGCACATGAAAAGTTCTTGTCAATGCATTTATCAAGGTCTAAAACATTTTTTTGTTCAATTTAAGCACACAAAACGTGTATATCAAGGCGTAGAGTCACAGCAGGCAATAAAATACCATTGACGAAAAAGTCTAACAACAACCAATATGTCAAAACAAACTAACAATAGCCCGAAATAAAAAAAAAAATTGCAAATTAAGGAGTGTAAGATCAAGTAAAATGACTGTAAATGTATCTGATAACAAACTTATAACATAGATAAAAGTACCCCCTAGACATCTAGATGACCATTTGAATGTATCAACAACAATGAATTGGCAGCGAGTAAGATGACTTGTCAAACATAAACTTAGAGCTAAATGCATAAACACCCCTTGTGCTTTGCCTAAGGGGCAACACACCCCCACCCCCACCCCGTGTTGTTTTTTAAAGCAACAATCCCCCTATGTTCTTTTTTATTAGCAAAAGTTCCCTGTATCAACATTATATTAGCTCACTGCACCCATTTGAAATACCCTCATATGTCAATAGGGGGTTATTATCAATTTTTTAAGTGAAAAGGAAGTTATTGCAAATTTTCAAAGTTGATGGGGTTTATTGTCAATTTTATAGGTGGATAGGGGTGTTGCCATTTTTCCTGCAAAATATGAATAGTACTTGCACTTATAGCTAGTGAAACATACTCCGGCTTGGGAGGGGTATTTTTGCTAATAAAAAAAATGGGGTTTGTGCTAATAAAAATAACACAGGTTTTATTTGCCAATTAGGCAAATGGGGTCTCTATGCATTTCCTTCTAAGAAATAGATCATGTCGGCCATAAACACCAAACATCACAAAGGAATCAATTAAGTTGCAAAGATACTTTTTGCACAACATAATTTAATGCTATCACTGTATAGATAGTATCAATTACAAATTTATCACATCAAAAGATATGTGACCATATAAAGAAAAGAAAATCTTACATGTATTGTTTGCATTTGATGTAAATTCTCGAGTGCTCGTTGCCTGGACTGCAGAATATTAAAAATTATTTTTAGACTACTCATTCAAAAGATTAATGAGTAAAATCACACAAACTTATAAATGAGCGTAAATAACATGTAATCATTTACTATAACTAATAAGGTACAAAAGTTAGGCATGGGAAATACAATTTGTTTTTTTCAGCAAGTTCATTTTTGGCCTCACTTTATTATACACTTGAAGTAACATGACACTCTATACCAAAATCCTAATCATGGGTGGCTGTCGAAAATCCAGGGAAGTGTTTGCCTGGCAAAGTTGAGGAAAGCATTTACAATCCAAAAACTCCTCAGATGTCACATCAATGGGAGTCTGCAGTTTCCCTCTTGGCTTCATTTAAGCATTGCTTCATAAAACTCACATTGAAGTTATGAAGGATACTAAATGGGATCCTTGTGAAAAGCTAAGCCATGAATGACCTATTTAACTAATTCGCGGAGCAGCCAACAGCGATACCATGAAATATCAAACATTCAAAATATGAGAGCACCTTTAGAGCATTTCAAAATAATTTAAAATGAATAATTTAATAATAAAAATATTAATTATGTTAAAAAAGAATAGCAGAGTAAAGATTCACCATTAAAATGTTATCAAACATTACTAGATGTAAGGTAAATAATCATTCTACAGATACAATTTGTTATTCTTTTTAATAATGTATTGTGATATTGCTAATGCATGTATAGAAACATAAAAGATACCATGTACCTTATTATTTTCATAGTAAAAAATAAGCACTAGGCGAGGAATTTTTAATTATCAATGTCAGGAGAGAAAAAAAAAAAAAAAAGAGAACTTCTAATAACTATCTGTAAGTACTTAAATACGTAAAAACCTTACATAGTACATTAAAATACATTTTAAAGTCTTTTAGTACATTAAATTAATGTTTTAAATTCAATGTAGCTAAAAGCTTGTTTATATTTTAATAATATAAGAAATAAGATATTACTTTAAATACATGAGCAAGAAATACACATATTTAATCATAAGGAATGCAATTTACAATAATATGAGTACCTTAATAACTATATATGTAGTGTTTAATACTTATATTCTAGCCATGGAAACGATAAACGCACTTTCCGACATAATAAGATCAGCATCACAATGACTTGATGTGATTGGAGGTGGAGGTGGAGGTGGAGGTGAAGGTGTCAGGAGAAAATTAGAGACTGTAGGAAACCACATTTCACAACGAAGTGTTTATATATAAAAAGAACGGCAGATATGGTGGCAAGGATTCGTGAATTTTATGTCCGAAATTCACGAATTCTTCCAGCACGCTATACGATAGAATTCAGCGCACGTGCCTGGATAGACCACACAAATTTTATTCACAGTGAATAACAGCAAAAACAAAGTATAAAAAAATACAAAAGAAAATATATAGTCCACAAAAATGAACACCAAACAACTTCTATTAACTAGGAGACAAATAAAATGTGAAGTTATCACATCATGAAATGAAGGGAAAATGGTATTTACATACCGACTGGTTTGTAGCCCATCTCTCATAATAATGTGTATATCTTTCCAATGAATTTTTTGCCATCTCTCGTCGTTTTTCAGTATCATCGTACTGTGAAAACAGGTCAAGTTACTATAAAGTGAACATATGACGTCTCAGCTACATGAGGGAGCTGTTACCAACGAATGTAAAAGTAAGAAAACATTTTATCTCACCGCTCCTTCTTGCTTGGCAGCTTCATAACGATTGCATGCATAGAATCCACCAGTTCTTTCACCATGTTCTGACCATGCACCAAGGCAGAGCCTGCAATTACTCCTGTCAGATGACTGGATAGAGGCAAAACTTTACACCAATGTGTATGCATGTAGGAGAAGCTATTGGTTGACAGAAGATTTTCCAGATTCAATGTATTTTCTATTAATAATTACCTTTTTAGATAAGTCTTAACAGAATTTCTTATTGGTAGGTGATTTCCCAAACCAAGTATTGGTAAATAACTAATAAGTGATTGAGATTTTTCAGTTTTATGATTTTTGTGCTTCCCTACTATCTATTATTTCCTTATTTGCGGCACATGACTAAGCTATATACTATACATGTTGATCTAATAATTTGATCGTTAGAAATAAAGGAAATACATTCTGAAATCTTCAGCGAACATAAAGCAAAAGGGATTTTATAACACATGGCTTTATATTAAGTCTTTCACTAATTAAAGTAGTAAAGAAATATACCAGCAAAACTCAAATTTACATGGTGGTGTGCAGGTGATATGCATGCAACCTTGATTCTTCTCAATCGGCCGCTTGCACTTTGGACAAGGCTTGGAATTAGCTAGTATCCTGAAATCATAATAAGCAATGGATTTAGAATATGTACTGTTTACAGAAAAAAAGAAAAAAAAAATAATAAAATGAAATGGTCTGACTTCCTATAAGTCAATGTCTTAGTACTTATAAACACCATGTGGCCTTATTGGATTCACTTTACTCATTACCTGCTTGGTATTGCATCAATACTTTATATTCCTTTCTAAATAATTATCAAAATATGTTCCTTTCTAAATATAGATTACCAGTAGCGAAAACAATTATATGAATATTCAGGGTTTCCACAGAACTAAGAGATAATTTCCTAATGCATCTTGCTATCAAACTTTTGCATATTAAAACATAACAAGGAACCAAATCAGCTTTGAATACTACATCAAATACTTGAAAGTCAATAAGAGAACTTCGAATGGGTACTACCTGAATTTGCAATTCTATGTAAGCAAACAAACAGCCATTTGAAAAGAAATGTGTAACAGTAAGCACACTAGCACAGTATCTGTACTGTACAATGTCAAAAGATGCACAAGGATACACATCTGCAATTGCGGAAATCGAACTCAAACAGTAGTTTCCAGGCAAATAACCATATAAGCAAAATTAATTTTTAAAACAAGGCCACATCAAGGAATGAAAAAATCCTTTGATCTAATAAATTAAGATAACCTATTTGAATAGAAGCTATATATAAAATGTAGGGTGAATTAGGGGTGTGTGTCCTGAATGGCGAAACACTTCCTTGTGGGCTTGTGTTGGACACGTTATGCGTTCTTATGCGCTGGATATTGAATTATATCTTTCACTCCAAGATAAACCATTGCAACTCTTTGAGATGCTTTGCAGGAGCACTTAACCATTTATGCATACACATAGTATTTTTCCTCTAATATACAGGTTCTGGGGTCATGGACTCAAATATACAATTAGCCAGCATTTTCTTACTTATTTGGGTGCAAATGAGGAGGCAGGTACTGGACACTCGCTTCAAAATCCGAAATATACTGAAAGCTAAACGAAACTGGAAAGAGCGAATAACAGATAAATAAAACCTCAACTTTGCAGCAACAGGGAAAATATGACTCTTAAATATTACTACCTCCCATTTTTTTGTTCGCTTGACTTTTAGCGTGGTGTTTTAGGTAAAAGTTAAAAGGTGAAACTCCCATGTACTTTTACATTTATACTCTGAAAAGTAGTGATTGGGAGTATGAGATGGCAAAATAATTCCGTTTACAGAAATGGAGTCTTGTTTTGGGACATCCCAAATGTATTAAGTAACATACCAATTCATATTTTCAGATTCAGCGCTGTTCTTCATTATCCACTTAGAGACGGTTCCACAATCAACTGGCCGGTGGGCTTCCTCCACACACTGCAAGGAATTTAGTAGCACAAGTTTCTTTGTATATAAAACTGTGAGCAAAAAGAATGAGATTTGGAATAAGGCAGAGAGACTCACGTTCCAGCAAAAACTGTGGGAACACTGGCAAGTTATATCATAGCTTCCACCACCAACGATAAAATCCACAGCATAATCACAGCCTGGTGCTGGGCACCACTTTGTCTGTAATAAATACGAAATAAAGCAATTGGAAATCCACGAATGATGTATGTATGTGTAATATACTCCAACAGACACTCGAATATTGTATTGGAAAGGTCATGACATTGACTTCCCATCAATAAGAAAAGGTAATTTAAAGAAATTAAAGGGAATGTGAAAGGGCATAGGTTTTTCAGGTTCAATATTTATCCAGACTTCTCAGTATAGGAAATCAAACAGTAACAGGTCTCAACAGATTATTACTTTTAGTCGACAGAATATTTGCCATGGCTTTCAATTATACTACAGTTATTTCCTTGGAGAATAAACATAGGTATTTCAGAAAGCTCCTCTACCTTCCTATTATCTTCAACGAATGATCTCAAAAAGTAGCGGTTATATTTCCCTCTATCATCATTGTTAGTCAATTTGTTCACCATATCCTGGCCAATAGCAGCACCACAGGATGGATCAGGACAGCGTAACATCAAACATCCAGGACCATCATTAATTGCTGTGCTAATATACCCTACGCCATAAGGTATAAGCAGAAATTAGTAGGAAGCATAAATTTCATATGAAAATCTAAGACCATATGTCATTAAAATATGTAAAAGGATGATTTGGTTTTTAGTGTAAAGAAAAGGGTTATCACTTCTCATCTATCCATACAGCAGATGATTATATTCCCCTCAACAAACAAAAATAATAACAATAAAATATCAAAACCTTAGGCATGTGACTGCATACAAACCTTGCCAACACAAAAAACAAAAGGGATGGCCACAGGCAGCAGCACTCATCCTATTGCGGGGATAAGTATCGAAGCAGATTCCACAAGTTAGCTGTGGTTACAATAGACAATTAAGTTGCACATCATGACAGTAGGAAAAATTCAATATGCATGTCCAAACTTAAACACTTATGTAACACTTTTATCTGATGATCACCTCTTTAGCATCAGGAAGGGGAACATGATTCTCCAATAAACCAACAGTCTTGCGGACCTTTTCTTCATCTGCAAACCATTCATCATTCACTTTACTAACACTCCTGTGAGTCAAGGACGAGAACAAACAATATGAGTTTTCTTTAGTTTCAACCACCAACATCAATTTTACTTGACACATACAAGAACTTGAAACAAAGGTATGTGATGCAATCATGAATATTAATTTTATGATCAATATACACTTAAAATATTTCAATGAATGTGGAGGAAATTGACGGATATATTTAATATAACGTGGTCTACTCCACCAAACTGTCCCGAAGCTATTACACTACAGATCCCAGGAGGTAGAAAAAGAGGTGTGATATGGAAATCAGCAGTGCAATCTTTATGGTAGAGTGTATGGCTTGAAAGAAATGAAAGAATCTTTGAAGAGAACGAGCATAGTATTGAAGAACTATGTGAAAAGATTAGATTTTGAACAGCCATGTGGTTGTTTAACTCTAAACTTTTTGAAGGCATTCCTTTCTTTCAGCTACTTATTGATTAGCTAGCATTGTAGAAATGATATCATCTTAATCTGGTTTGTTTGTGTTACTTTCTTCTTAGTGCAACCTCTGCACTTTTCCCTTGTATTTTGTCCTTATTAAGACAAGTAGTGTGCTGTTTAAAAAAAAATTCAATGAAAATCCAATAAGATCAGTTACCAGTTATAGTGACGAAGCAAAATGCCAGCATCAACCCTGGAAATTGAGAGAACTGTTGATATCTTTGTAATATTTTCCTCTTGACATTGCCGAATATCATCTTCATTCAATATGGTATAGTTCTGATAGAAAAAAGTAGCAATACCTTAAGTAGGCATTCAAAATATATTCAATTGCATAAATTCATGTAGTGCACACCATGAGGACCTCAGCTTAAGTACAAGGATGTAATAATTGGTATTTTGCAATGAGATCAAAGTTCTTCACGTTAGTCTAAAATTGATATTTTCATATGTTCTAATTTCATATTTTTCTTTCATAATAAGCTTGACAATAATCAAAGGAAGTCATCAACTCTTTTATGAGAATTGAAATATCTAGTTCAGTGAAAAATGTTGATTATGCCATCCACCAGGGTATAACCTCACCTGTCCTAACCTATAAAAACTTACTTCTGGCCCCTTGATCACCTTGAGCTATTAACAACCGTAAGCTCCAATTACATATGAAAGTTTAAAGTTTAAAGATGAGACGGATCGAGGAACTAAAAGACTCCTTCTAGAGGGAAATGGCATCAAAGAACCAGTAACAATAGAAGATACAGCATTCTTGAGTCCCGAACGGAGCAAAATTATTCAGTGCCAAAGTATCTGAGGGTCAGCATGCAACTACATACTTCTTCACCACAACAGCAAACCCCTACACTCTGTCACCCTACATTATTTTTTGTTTTTGTTGGGAAAAACAGGAAAAAGGAATGAACTAGGAAGAAGATTCCTATAACCTCCGGTAGCACCTCACTGACAATGAAATAAAACCTACATCAGCACAATGACAATGAAATAAAACCTACACCGCTTATGCATGATAACCAACCAAAAGAAACACTACTACTACTCTAAACTACCATCAGGTCAAGCATAAAATTTAGCAGCATTCTTAATAATTATCGAAGTCAAGGACCATCAATCACCACTTTTCTGTCCACTACTCCACTTAGTAACATTTTCAAACATATTAGAAATTTTCTGCTCCAATCATTAAATATACTACCTGAAACTATATGAACCTTAAAATAACCACACCAAAAAAACTAAAACTTACTCAGAAACACCGATGGTATTCCTCAAATCAAACATTTGTACCACTGATTATATAATATCACAATATGTTAACCTAAAAAATCCTCTTTAAGCTCAACTTACTATTACAGCTACCTATTATTTTGAAGAAAAAAAAAATTGGTTACAATTCCAGCTACCTATTATCCAAATCCAAAAGCTGATGTATTTCCCTAAAGCTCCAAAGTAAAATCCATGGCATGATGAAATTTACGAAATTGACCTGGGATCGGTGATGGTAGTGGTGTTGGCGAGGGGAGGAAAGGCCATCGGAATCATCTGAGTCGTGGTCCATGAACCCATCATAGTCCATGATGACGTCATCAAGGTCAGTATCATCGTCACCGCCGCCGTAAAATTCTTCGTCGTCGTTCGAATCTTCCATCATCATCATCGTGTCGTCCTCCGAATCCATCCAAACTCCTCCCCTAAAAAATACTATATTTCAATCGGTGTATGTATAATTTATTTTAAACTTTCTTGTATTTGTGAATTGAATTGATTATTATTATTAAGCTAAATAAAGTGAAAATTTAAAGAGATATAGAGAGAGAAAGAGGAGAGAGAATGGTGAAAAGGAAATGAAATGGCGAATGGTGGGGATTTCCTTGCTTTTATTATATTGTTGGTTTGAGGGGAAAAGGAAGGTATTTCTGTCGGTGCGTAAAGTACAAGATGATGATGCCTTACTTTAAAGTTTGTGGTTTTATTTTTTGTCTTGTTTTTGGTAAGTATTTTCTAAACCCTCGATAAATCTATTTAAAAAAAAAAAAAGAATTAGGGGGAAGACAATTGATATTTCAATTATCTAATTGATTACCATATATAGTATTAAGACAACCGCGGTACATTTGTTTCTCGATTTGATGACGTGAGTTAAATGCAATCCAAACACAAGCACAATATAATAAAGGCAAAATTGGAAAAAAAAATCTCAAACTAATTAGTTATTCTAAATTTTCGTCCCAAATTATATTATTTAGTTAAATTTGTCCCATAAATTTTTTTTTTTAATATCGTCCTACTTGCCACATGGATGCTTACTTCTCATGAAGTGTCAAATTTTAGCATAAACAATTATATAAGATTGCAGAAGTCGTCTCAAACTAATTATATATTTTTATTTGGCAAAATTGCAAAAATCGTCCCAAACTAATCACTGATTTTGGATTTTCGTCCCAAACTATTTAATTTGGCGAATTTCGTCCCCTAATTTAATATTTTTTTTGAAATATCGTCCCACTATAATTATAAGACGGAATTGCGCATTTGTCGATGAATTATCACATGGCTGCTTAAGTGTCATGACATGGTAAATTTTAACATGAATAATTATATAATATTGCAGAGTTCGTCCCAAATTAATTACAAGATTGAACGTCATTTTCATTAAATTATAAATTTAATATTGGGATTAAATTCATACAAAATGGTAAATTATGGGACGAAATTTGGCGAGTTGATATAGTTTGGGACGAAAAATCAAATTAGTAATTAGTTTGGGACGATATTCCAAAAAAATATTAAATTACGGGACGAAATTCGCCAAATTAAATAGTTCAGGACGAAAATCCAAAATCAGTAATTAGTTTGGGACATTTTCTGCAATTTTACCTTTTTATTTTCATCCCAAACTATATCAACAAATCGACTTCCGTGCCGTAAATGAAATGACATGGGGATAAATTTGTTCCAAACTAATTATTAATATTTATTATTTTTTAATAAAAAATCTTGCACAATTTTGTTCCTAATGAACTGAGATAGGTTTTTTTTTTTTTTTCAAAAGCGCACGCTAATATCACAAAACCCATTCTATTTTTCTCTTAAAAAAAGTTAATTGCAATTTACTTCAATGTGATATTCATAATATTCAATTTACCTCTATGTGTTATTGAAAATGTGACAGTTTAACCCTCTGTGTTGTGACAAATGTGGCATATTACCTTCTATATTATAATAAATGTAGTAATTTACCACCTATGTTATAAAACACTTTGAATGCCCATTCTCAATTTATGCAATCGAGTTACACTCTCTGGTTCAAGGGGATAAAATACTTTTTTTAAATTTTCACAGGGTGGTAAATTGCTTCTTTTCAAAAAATTTAACATTATGAATATCACTGGGGATAAATTGGCATTAGCCCCTTAAAAAAGTAAAAAATGAATCATCATTTTCATTAAATTAGAAATTTACTAATGGACTAAATTCATGCAAAATGACAAATTGTGAGACGAAATTCGGCGAACTAATATAATTTGGGACGAAAAACCAAAATCTACAAATAGTTTGGGACGGATTCTGCATTCTTGTATAATTGTTCATGCTAAAATTCACCACATCTTGACATGTAAGCAACCATGTGGCAAGTGGGACGATATTCCAAAAGATATAAAATTACGGAACGAAATTGACTAATTGATATAGTTTGTGACCGAAATTCAAAATCACTGATTAATTTGAGACATTTTCTGCAATTTTGTCTATAATAAATTAAAACTACAAATAAGTCAACAATGGTGTGAACAAGTCAAATCCTTCGTTTGGAGAAATTACTTAGTACAATCCCTGCATCATATCATCAAGTACACGTGGTGCATAACATCAATATATTTCTCATATATGGAGTGAAAATTCACACCAGCCATGTTCTGACCAATGTGAATACATTTTTCAAATCTTATTTCCTTTAGAACACAATTGATGTGAATTATTACTCCACGTGTGGAATTATATTGGTGAGCTCACAAATTAGCGGTTGCACTACATAACTAATTATTAATATTTATTATTTTTTAATAAAAAATATTGCACAATTTTGTTCCTAATGAACTGAGATAGGTTTTTTTTTTTTTTTTCAAAAGTGCACGCTAATTTCACAAAACCCATTCTATTTTTCTCTTAAAAAAAGTTAATTGCAATTTACTTCAATGTGATATTCATAATATTCAATTTACCTCTATGTGTTATTGAAAATGTGACAGTTTAACCCTATGTGTTGTGACAAATGTGGCAATTTACCTTCTATATTATAATAAATGTAGTAATTTACCACCTATGTTATAAAACACTTTGAATGCCCATTCTCAATTTATGCAATCGAGTTACACTCTCTGGTTCAAGGGGATAAAATACTTTTTTTAAATTTTCACAGGGTGGTAAATTGCTTCTTTTCAAAAATTTTAACATTATGAATATCACTGGGGATAAATTGGCATTAGCCCCTTAAAAAAGTAAAAAATGAATCATCATTTTCATTAAATTAGAAATTTACTAATGGACTAAATTCATGCAAAATGACAAGTTGTGAGACGAAATTCGGCGAACTAATATAATTTGGGACGAAAAACCAAAATCTACAAATAGTTTGGGACGGATTCTGCATTCTTGTATAATTGTTCATGCTAAAATTCACCACATCTTGACATGTAAGCAACCATGTGGCAAGTGGGACGATATTCCAAAAGATATAAAATTACGGAACGAAATTGACTAATTGATATAGTTTGTGACCGAAATTCAAAATCACTGATTAATTTGAGACATTTTCTGCAATTTTGTCTATAATAAATTAAAACTACAAATAAGTCAACAATGGTGTGAACAAGTCAAATCCTTCGTTTGGAGAAATTACTTAGTACAATCCCTGCATCATATCATCAAGTACACGTGGTGCATAACATCAATATATTTCTCATATATGGAGTGAAAATTCACACCAGCCATGTTCTGACCAATGTGAATACATTTTTCAAATCTTATTTCCTTTAGAACACAATTGATGTGAATTATTACTCCACGTGTGGAATTATATTGGTGAGCTCACATATTAGCGGTTGCACTACATAATTATCCTATGGATAAAACTGTTCAAAATTAATTTCATTTTCTTGTCAAGTTCTAAAATATGTATATATCATGACTTGACTATTTAATATTTCAAATGAGAGTATTGTTTCATTATATTCAACTGTAACACTATCTCTAAATTTTACTTTTTATACAGGAAGTCATAAGAACGAAGTAATAAATATCATCCCACATTCATGATACCACTGAAATACCTGCACGTAACATTAATTATTTAGTTGTAATTTATCCTAGTACCAAATTTTAACTATCCTAGTACCAAATTTTAACCAAGCTCGAAGAATTTGATATTTCTTTATTTTTCTTGTATTTAACCGTATTACATCATAGTATATATTTTTTATTTATCAAGTCGAGCTTTTAAAGTAAGCTCGATGTACTATGTATAATAAATTATTCTAAAATTAATATCTATGATCGAACCCATGCCAAATACTGTGGAAACCCTCAAAATTTGACCAAGAGAGCCCCTATGATTCATGTTATTCTCGGAGAAATTTCACGGCCAATCTGAATATAAAGGTACTATAACACTCGTCCAACTAAAAAGATAAAAAATTAATTCGCATTTTAATCGAGATTTCACAACCAATATAATACTCATTGTCGCAGATGTGGCTTTAACCTGTTGGTTAAGGATGATACTCCATGATCAATAGGTCATATATTCAACTCCCACGAATGTGGGTATTTTCTCTGGTTTAATACTAGCCTTTATTATTTTGTTTATCTTGGTACATTGATTCCATTGTAATAAATTCAAAACAGTGATTGACGTAACGGTGTATTTACCATCTAAAAAAAAAAAGTTTCTAATACTCATTGTCAATATGGATATATTACTAACAAAACCAAGCTACAACTTTGCTATAGAGAAATGACCCAACTGAGGTTCTAGCCGAGATTCGTCTATTGCTGATTGAAAACTATTTCCAGCTTGACTTGGACAGAATATCTGGAAAGGCTCCCTTCAACAAAGAGTAAGTTAACTCGTCTTCATCATAACCCCACCCATCTTTTAAAGTTCAATGCTGCTTCTCTCTTATGTAACTGAGATTCTGACTGAAATTTTGGTTCCTTCCCTCTATAGAGATTCTTATGGTACTTCAAAAACAGCGCACGGTACTTGTACTTGTCTACAAACATGTTACCTTTCTCCATCATTTCAACTACTTCATTTGCTCGTAGAAAGAACCCACCTCTCACAAACGTATACAGTACAGAATCCAACAGTTCTTGATCAAACTTCATTCCACTTGCAAAAGCAAAAGACTTCATTTCTCCCCATAGTTCAGTTACCTCGATGTATTTCCCTCCTATAGCTGCATACCCTGTGACCATAGAATGAAAAGTTTGCGCATTTGGAGCATGCCCCAAACTCCTCATCTTCTTCAGAGCCTTCTCAGCATCTTGCATTAGCCTTTTTTTGCAGAAAAAATGAATAACATTATTCCACTCGTGAACTCCCGAATCTACTCTTTGCCCTTCTTTTATCTCATGCAGTAGCTTTGACATTAAACCAGCTTCCTTGTCAGATTCTTGATTTTTACTTCTGGGTATTTTAGCCTCTTTCATCTCCTTGAATAGATTAATGGCCCCATATGTGTCATTTTTAAGCACACGTGACTGAATCGAGGCCTCGTAAGAACTTGCATCCAGCTGAATCCCAGCTTTACGAGCATCTCTTATTAATGAAGTTACTTCACTCGTTCGATTTTCTTTACAATATGCTTTTAGAAGAGAACTGTACAGAGAGGAGCTAGTTCCAATTCCAGCCAACCGCATTTCATCTAGAAGGTCATGAGCCTGATCTAACCTTCCAAGGGAAATGCATGAGTTGATAACATGAACCAAAGCTGAATCATCGGAAGATACAGGGGAATCTTCTTTCTCTGCTTTGATTAAAAATTCAGCCAATTCATTTGTTTTACCAGCTTCTAAGAAGGATTTGACTATCTTCACATAAGTAGTCTCAGTTGGCTTGAGGATACCTTTTTCGGTAGTAACCAATTCAACTTGACATTGTAACTGGTAAATCAACCCATCAAGCACTTCTTTCGCCTCAGCTTCAAGTCTCGAAAATTTCCTATCCCTACAAAAATCTTCATAAGATAAGAAATTATCAGATTTCATACGATACCGATCCCTGACAGAAATATCCTTAGTACTTGTTTTATCAGTTTCGAGCATTAAATTGGCTACACCAAGAGAGTTCTGAGCTTTCTTTGCGTTACAAAGCATTTCAAGAACCATGTTGGATGCAGAATCTAGATCCCCAAATTTCAAGTAACAAGAAAGCAGGCAGTTGTAGAACTGCTTAAGCTGAATATCGCTGACATTATGAACTTCTTCAATATGTCTCTTAAGCTTTATGAGTTCGTTTTTTCGACCATTTCTTTCATAAATATGAGCCATGATGATCAATAGTGCCGCATCAGTTTTCATTTTTATTCGAGGCATCATTTCAAGGAGCTGCTCGGCTTTCCTAGTAGTGCCAAACAGAAGGCACCCAGCCAAAGCCACATTAAAAGTAGTTGTGTTAGGTTTCATAGAGATCAAAGGTTCATTACACTTTTTACGAGGATCAACCCTCGCATCCTGGAACAAGTAACCTATTTCAAGAACCAACTCCACAGCAAGGTAAGCTCCTGAAGAATTTTCCGACATGTAAGCTATAATCGCAGACCAAGCTGTCACAGGAGGGAATTGTTCCATTTCAATAAGCTTTCTCACAAGGGTAGACGCAGGAATAGGTAACCCACATTTAGCAAGACCCAAAGATAGATACATTAGGATATCTTTGTCAAATAACGTTTGCTTGTGCTCCTCTAAAGCTTTCTCAACCAATCCATAAGCCTTTTCAACCCACGGAAGCTGTAGACTTTCTATTAATCCCACGATCAACATAGTCAGAGTCGATTTCCTAGCAAACCCTTCAACTTTCATGTGCTGCTCATGCAAATTCCATGCATCATTAAGTCTATGATCGTCAATTGCAGTCTCCAACTCCTCGTGGAGTTTACCTATATCTCGAGCCTGGACTAAAATACTTCCGACCATTGTTGAGAAATGGTGTGGAAAATGTTTTAATCCATGATGAAGCTCTGAAAAACTAGGTTGGCTTTGTAGGTAACTAAAATACTTTCTGCCATTGCCAGCATCAAGAGGGTATTTGAAATTCCTACCAACAAAACTATGCCAAAAATAATTCTGCGCACGATTGCTCAGCTTTCTGAAAAGTGTCATTTGATTCACCGAATCAGGTTAAAATGTCTGAAAACTATAACCAGTGAGATTCAGTGGAACGCAATCCCTTGAAACAAAGGACATGACTTGAAAATTTTCATTGGGACATTTCATCAAACAGCAGCACATATATTAATGGGCAAAAGTTTTTTAACCGCCACTAGATTCCAATCAACTTGTACAAGATTTCCAATTATTAAGCAGAACTGAATATGTAACACCATTTACTACAAGAATTTGTAAGAACATTTCATCGAACAGTTTATCTACGTAGTTGGTGAACTAGTGAGCAAAGAGTATATTAATGCACCTGGCGACAGCAGGGACGAATCCAAGTTCTGGGCTTTAGAGAGGAATTACTATAATTTTAATCAAGAAGGAATTTAACCGAAATATATTACAACAGTTAAAAAGTAAATATAGTTGATACGGGTGTGGTTATTAGTATTAATAGCTTTGCTGACATTTATGTGGCTAATAACAAGAATTTATAATTCTGATTTACTACTCCGTATGTCCCAATTTATGTGTCATTTTACAGAAATTTTTTTGTCCCAAATTATTTGTCACTTTAGAATTTCAATGCACTATTAATTACATATTTTCTCATTTTATCCTTATTTAATGTATCTAAAACTCTCTCTGTAATAGAGAGAATAAGAGAAAAAGTAAGAGAGAGAATGTAAGGATATGTTAGGAATATCATTTATTTTTTTTCTAAGATTGAGACAATTTAGTAGTTTGCCTTAATATGTGTGAAAACACCTAAAACGACGAATAAATTGGGACAGATGAAGTATAAAATTTAGAATAGATAGAGTATTATTTTTTAAAAAGGTGTTTCCATATTTTTTTTTGATATATTCACAAATCACACAAGGAAAGCAAATCATGGGTGTAGTTATTTTATTGAAAATGTTTAAATTCTAGGATCGAACTTTATGTCAAATACTTTTTGTTGACTTGTAACATATAAGTTGTAATCCTAAAGGCGATTTCATTCGACGTGGGCCGGTTGGATCGCGAAAACCCATATATTCTTTGGCAATCACACCCCTTAAATTGAGAATTAGTAATGTTATACGTATTTTTTAAAAAGATTAATTTCATTTATAGAAAGAGAGTCTTATTTTGATACACCCAGAAAGATAAATAAGAGTCAAAGTTTAGGGACAAATGAAGTATAATTTAAAAGTATATTAAGATTGAATTTTTAAAATAATTAAGTTGATTTGTGATTTTATTTATCTATAACAAATATGTTAGAGACAAATTATGTAAAAACTTAAAAAATAATTTTTACCAATTTAAAAGTAACAAAATAAATTATAATAATGATTATTCCTTTTGTAGAACAGGCCCCAATTCAAATTTCACATAGGAACCCCTAATATGTGAGGCCGGCCCTGTGGCCGTAAAGTCGCTCACACGGTCGCAGCCTTGAGAGATAAAAAATCAGAAATCTTGTTGGTGTAGAAATCTGGTTGTATCGCATTATCGGGACTTTGAAGCATCGACAGAGACGTCACACCTAAAAACAAAAATAAAAACATCGTTCAGGCAACATAGACAATAAGTCTTAACATTAAAATGAGAGATAAGTCATTCCCGAACGAATACCTGATAAGACAAGTAGAGTTTTGCAACCCCCGTTTTGTCCAAAAAGAATATCGGTATCTAGTCTGTCACCAACCATGCATATCTGGGACTTTGTGATGTTGAATCTGTTGTTTGGTTCAGGAAAAAGGATCTGCATTAGAGAAATTCACTCCCTACAATCGATATATTTATTTCTCGAGCCTTGGGATAGTCTAAACGCTTAGTCTTTTTAGATTCAAACGAGTATTCTATAATGAATTTTGGCTTCTACTATTCTATGCAGCAAAAACTAGTTACTAGAAAGTTCAGGAAATCGTACTTGTCTGCTAAATAGTCCATCATGAAAGTTGAAGGCTTTCCGACAACAAGTGGCTCACGTTTAGTTGATCCGAATACAGCACCCACCATCGAACCACCACCTGATTTTCGAGTAACATTAGTAGATTATTGGTACATATTAGTGATTAACCATAAAAAGTAAAATATTTAAAATCATGTAATTTTCCTCAATACCCACATTGCTAACTTAGGCTTTTCAAGTTTCTAATAAAACTTATAATTACAAAATAAAGAACTATATCACATAACGAGACGATAGTAGTACTTAACCTGCCCATTCTTGAGCATCTGTGAGATGAGTAACAGCATCGCGATTTGTAGCAATGAAAAGACACCCTGGATTCTCGCGGATGCACAAAGTTGCATACCTTCATCAACAAAAAATTAGACTTCCTAAGTTGTGTGCGGTTGTATAATACTTCTAGGAGGCTGACCAATCACACGGCATAATGCAGCACCGAGTTTGGGTAAGAATTTCCGCTAGGTGAGTGACTGAAAAAAGCATCAGGGTGTTATTGGGATTAGGGTACTTACTGAACTTTGTAGTAGTTGAAATGACGATCAAATCCAACTACAACGGCTCCAACCTAAACAGAAAATCACTATATATAAGTGCAATGATAATTACAGCAAGATAGCTATTATAGAAATGACTCAGAGCATCATTAAAGAATTTTAGTAATTCAATTTTCATCGAAAAGAAACTTAGATTAACTTCAGAAGCATATGAATATGTACATCTTTGTCGTGCTCCATCAGAAAACCTGGTTTTAGTTCAATTTTTTTCTCACCATCTCCCTGCAAAATGACAAAAAAAAAAAAAAAAAACAATTTACACATATGGGCATGAAAGTATTATAATACTATAAATGACTTAAACTCTAGAATATTCTTTGTTAGATAGCCATCTAACAAACTAATCGAAATCTTATAGGCCAAACCAATATTTTCCAGAAAAAGATCGAAAAATAAATAGTTTATAAATTTGTAAGAGTAAATGAAACTTTAGAATCTAGTACGTACTGGACCACCGAGGTATTGAATGCCGGCCAACTCAAGCTCCTTCAGGATGCCATCCTCACCAACGACATATACCTTAAATAAGCACACATAAATGGTTAAGTCTTTTGTTAATCATATTGCTGATCAGTTTCTCGAAAATGCTTCATTTCTCAGTACACACCTTTTTATCTTTAGGGAAATCGATCGACTTTAAGTAAGCGGCAGCAGCAAAAGATGATGCAAAAATTTCCTCCTGGAACATTGACTACCATTTAGACAGACGGACTTTTCAACAAGAATATTACAAGTGCGGAACAAAATGACCATAAACTCACCTCATTGACATTAAGACCGAGTGTTTCAAACTTTTTCCCGTACTGTTTCCTAGATTTCGTTGAATTGTTGGTTACGAAAACCAACCTTTTACCCTAGAACAAATACACATCAAAATCCAACTAATAAGAGAAAAACACATTGGCAAGATGATCCAACGAACCACATCTTTACATCAACTAAAAGGCAATAAGAAAAGACTAACCTTCGACCGAAGTAAATCAAGAGTTTCAGGGACTCCATCTATTAGTTTGTCTCCCTTCCATATAACTCCTGCAAATATTAAGCAGAATATATATCTTTAATAATCATTGTAATAGAAATAAAAACCTTCAATAGAATTACAACATTGATACAACTAACTAATAGATTGTTCAATTAAACAAATTGCATTCATTTTATTCTTTCCATTCCATTAACATTGTTCTAACTCTAAAAGAGGTTTATCGAAAAAAAAAAAAAAAAAAAACTTTAACTTTATAAAGAGAAAAGAAGGCCCAAATTCTAAAACCTTTTAACTGAACCTAAATCGCCTTAAACATCACGAATCTCTAAGATTGTTTACTCTATAGTTCTGGATTCGAAGAAATGGGATTAAAATATACTTTGCTGTTTTCACATAGAATTACTATATGATAGGAAAATTTTCCAAAATTGGGATCCTAATATATTTTCAAAACAAGTGGAAAATGTAAGTGTTCATTAAAGGGGAAAACGCACCATCACAATCAAAAATGAAAGTTTCAACAGAGTCAATCAGTTGATCAGGGTCCTTAAGCTGCTCGGCTGAGGCGCGTGGACTCGCGATTCTTGAAGAAGCAGAAGCATTCATTTTTCTTGAGGAAGTATGTTTTCTACAATTCCATTCAACAATGGGTCTTAGAGAATTATAGAGAGATGGGTTTGCAATGAAAGGGAGTTTCTTTGAGAGATTAACTCTGTTTTGAGGATTCAAGAACAGATTTGAAGAAGAAGAAGAAGAAACTGCAAGTGCTGACAGTTTGCTAGCTAGCATTTTTATGGTTTTCCCTTTAACAAATTTTTTTTTTTTTTGTTAGATTCTTTTTTCTATTTTGGTGTGTCAGTCTTTATTATTGGATGAGATGAGATGCCAATATGTGTGGATGCACCTTGTTTTATCCATGTTGGAAATTTTTGCAAGGCTCTCGACTCACTTTTGTGTTCTCCTCAAAATTTTGGTTTTTCCCTTTTCTTTTTGGATGAAGCAAAGGTATTGCTTTTCTTTTTATTTTAAAAAAAATTCAATACTTCGTTAAGAAAAAAAAAAAAAACTATCAATCAAAGATGGGATAACCACCATCACAAAAAACATTACAAGGAATTAAGTTTAAAGGGATCGTAGCCATCAATCCGAAGCAAAGGCCCACGAAGCTAGATTGTGGACAGCGAAGTTGAAACCATGGGAAAAAATCGAAACTGCCACTTAGGCCTTTAGGTGTGGGTTTTTTGTTGGTTAATTATGCTTTAAATGAAATTTGGTTGGGAATTAAGTTATTTGTAAAATAAATTCAATGTTTTGTAATTAGATAATATAAGTAGGCTTTTTTTTTTTTTTAAAAAAAAAAATTAGACTTTGTGCGATGGGGTAGTAGTGGCAAATGATGAAAATTTCATGCTTTTTATGGAGTGAGAAATCGTCGATTTAAGGAATTTCTGAGTTGGGAACATGTTTATCGAGTTTAAGCAATTCATGAGTATGTTTGAGCTAGGGGTGGCAATATGGATCAGATCCATGGATCTGATCCAGATCCGATCCAAATCCAAAGGATCCGATCCATAAAGATCCATTAAATTTTCACTCGGATCGGATCTGGATCGGATCTCATAAAATCTGGATTCATATTGGATCAACACATACAAGTAATGGATTGTGATGGATCCATCAATGGATCCTCTGGATCCATTAATGGATCCATTATTGAATCCAAAAAAAAAAATTTATTATTGGAATGTGAAAACCTTTCTCTCTAATACTTATTTTTGAAAATTACAATTTTAGCCCCAAACTTTTAAAAAGCCCAGAATTTAATAAATTCAAATTTCCAATCCGGACACTGATTTCCAGGAACAAAATTTGCACTTTTGGTCCCTCAATTTTTGGATATTGCAATTTTGACCCTAGATTTTTGAAAAATCCAGAATTGCAATTCAGTCCAGTATTTTAAGAAAATTGAAAATTTCAATTCGGCCCCTGATTTCATAAATCCAAATTTGCACTTTTGGTCCCTCAATTTTTGGATATTGCAATTTTGACCCTAAATTTTTGAAAAATCAAGAATTGCAATTCAGTCCAGTATTTTAAGAAAATTGAAAATTTCCAATCCGGACCCTGATTTTCAGGAACAAAATTTGCACTTTTGGTCCCTCAATTTTTGGATATTGCAATTTTGACCCTAAATTTTTGAAAAATCAAGAATTGCAATTCAGTCCAGTATTTTAAAAAAATTGAAAATTTCTAATCCTAATCCGGACACTGCTTTTCAGGAACAAAATTTGCACTTTTGGTCCCTCAATTTTTGGATATTGCAATTTTGACCCTAAATTTTTGAAAAATCAAGAATTGCAATTCAATCCAGTATTTTAAAAATATTGAAAATTTCCAATCCTGACCCTGATTTTAAGGAACAAAATTTGCACTTTTGGTCCCTCAATTTTTGGATATTACAATTTTGACCCTAAATTTTTGAAAAATCAAGAATTGCAATTCAGTCCAGTATTTTAAGAAAATTGAAAATTTCAATTCGGCTCCTGATTTTATAAATCCAAATTTGCAGATTTGGTCCCTCAATTTTTGGATATTGCAATTTTGACCCTTGATTTTTAAAAAATTGCCATTTGACCTCAGATTTTCGAAAAACCCAGAGTTTCAATTCAATCCAAAATTCTCATAAAGTTAAGATTTTCAATTTGGCCCAGATTTTCTGAAATCCAAATTTGCACTTTTGGTCCCTCAATTTTCAAAAATTATAATTTTGCCCCAAATCAATTTATGTGATTTTATCCCGATATCAACAACAAGAATTAACTCGTAGAGCAAATTATAAGGCATGATTAGGAATTTTTGAAAATATAGGGTCAAATTGCAATTTTTGAAAATTAAGTGACCAAAAGTGAAATTTTGAATTTCTGAAAATCAGGGGCCGAAATGAAAATTTTAATCTTCAGAAATACACTGAATCGTAATTCTAGATTTTTCAAAAATTTAGGGACCAAATTGTAATTTCCAAAAAATGAGGGACCAAAAGTGCAAATTTGGATTTCTGAAATCAGGGGCCGAATTGAAAATTTTAATTTTCTTAAAATACTGGGCTGAATTGCAATTCTTGATTTTTCAAAAATTTAGGGTCAAAATTGCAATATCCAAAAATTGAAGGACCAAATGTGCAAATATGAATTTCTGAAATCAGGGGCCAAATTGAATTTTTCAATTTTCTTAAAATACTGGACTGAATTGCAATTCTTGATTTTTCAAAAATTTAGGGTCAAAATTGCAATATCCAAAAATTGAGGGACCAAAACTGCAAATTAGGATTTCTGAAATCAGGGTCGGGATTGGAAATTTTCAATTTTTTTAAAATACTGGACTGAATTGCAATTCTTGATTTTTCAAAAATTTAGGGTCAAAATTGCAATATCCAAAAATTGAGGGACCAAAAGTGCAAATTTTGTTCCTGAAAATCAGGGTCAGGATTGGAAATTTTCAATTTTTTTAAAATACTGGACTGAATTGCAATTCTTGATTTTTCAAAAATTTAGGATCAAAATTGCAATATCCAAAAATTGAGGGACCAAAAGTGCAAATTTTGTTCCTGAAAATCAGTGTCCGGATTGAAAATTTTCAATTTTTTTAAAATACTGGACTGAATTGCAATTCTTGATTTTTCAAAAATCTAGGGTCAAAATTTCAATATCCAAAAATTGGCTGAAATTCATGACGGATCCACTGTGGATCCGTCATGGATCTCTTCGGATCCATGGTGGATCCAAAATTTTCTCACCCGGATCCAGTTTGGATCGGATCCTAAATGGATCCATCATTATGGATCCATTTAGGATCCGATCCATTTGAGATCCGATCCGCAAGGATCCGATCCGGGTGGTCCATTTGCCACCCCTAGTTTGAGCAACAAATGCGATAGACAAAATAGTTCTTTTATTCGAGTCTCAGTTTGTCGGCTAGATATTGGAGATGAACCCAACCTTGTCACCTAGACCTCATATTTGTTGTTATCTAGACCTCATGGACAAATCAGACATAATATTGTCGTTATCTAGACCTTGAGGATCAACTAGACTTTCTTATTTGCATCCCAGCCTTATCAATATCTAGATCGTGGCGACCAACTCAATTATCTAAGTGAATCAGAATATCACTCTAAAATGTTTGGACGCGACCACATGGCCGCGCCATCTTATTAGGTTTATAGCATCTATCCTTAATGAAGATGATGCTAAAATACAAGTGAAAATACATACTATTGAGGAAATTGTCATGTTCCTGAGTACTGGAAAATATATAGTCAAATGATACAAATCTTTCAAGCCAGACATGCTTTTCGACGGGCTTTGGGTCATCAAGTAGTGAAATGTAGCTTAGGTATGAATTAAAACTAATTTAAGTTCGGAACATAAACAAGAACAAATTCACACCAAGCAAAATCTGCATTGGAGCATTTCATCATAGATGTAAGTTGATATTTGACTTCTCTTGAGTTGCAATTGTTATGTTGAAAAGTATATGTTTAATATTGTGTAATAATTAGATAGATGAATATCTTAATTGTTTATTGTATGGGAGTATATGTTATTCTAACACATAATTAATTGTACTATTACTATTGTTTGTTATATTCATTATTATATTTTAAATTAGTTTTGATATTTATTTAAAAATCTATTTTCGCTTTAAATTGAAAATAACACATTATGTAATCTTATATAACGATATTAAATATTAAAAATAATGATAGTGAATTATTTTTATAATGTGAATACATTTTAACTTGTTTGTGTTATGCTTTATTTATTAAACTTTTAACTAATTTCTTTTATTAATAAACCTGGTTGAGAATTTTTAATTTGAATGAATAATTTAGTTTCGGATGTTGATCCAAATTCACCATTTATTGGACTAATGCGTTTGGGCTGATCCAACACATTTTCGGCTTGTTTTAATGGGCAAAATTTCAACGTGAAGATATACACAAGAGTCCTAGCTCCTAGGGTTCTGGCGGATCTATGTTTATTTGATTATTTTTATATGAATTTTCATAGTTAGGATTAAATTACTTGTTTTTTTTTTCAATTTAATGTTTTAAA
This sequence comes from Penstemon barbatus, assembly GCA_003313485.2. Classification (NCBI taxonomy): domain Eukaryota; kingdom Viridiplantae; phylum Streptophyta; class Magnoliopsida; order Lamiales; family Plantaginaceae; genus Penstemon; species Penstemon barbatus. The sequence goes on from CM064879.1 coordinate 77,553,338, forward strand.
TTTGATTGACCATGTTTATTGACTGATTTTGTACTATAATCAAACTTGGAAAAAGATAGACTGAAATTAGATAGGTTTTGAACCGTGTGAGAGGATTATATCCAAATCATTCATCCTCGAAACTTAAGTTATAGAACGGAAAGCTTTGTTTGAATCGCAGTAAATTCTAATCAGGGGCCGTTAGATTCTTAAGCAACTCGAAAATAACATCATCTACGACACATTTTCCTTTGAATTTCCGACCATTTTTCGAGCCATAGGAAACTAAATCTGTTATTGTGTATACCTCAGTTTATACAAAGGAATATGGGTGTATTGTTCAATGTGAAACTAGACCGAAGTATATGAGATTGAATCTAACCCGTCTTCCTTCTTTTTTGGCCATTCTATAGTAGACAAGGCTTGTTTCAACAATATTAGCCCCTCTTATATTTTTGAAATTTGGTTCAAGTTTGACTTGATAATCTTAAAACCAAATCTGATTCGTGTTCAATTTGATTAAAGATTTTTTGGAGTTCTATTCATTAAAAAAATATCAAATTAAAATTCAATCTTACCGCAAATATTTGCACCTATGTATCCAAACACAACATTTAAGCTAAGGGTTTAATATTTACACTGCTTGGCATGGTAAAACATTGGCTTATAGAAGAAAAAAGAACTTTCAGTGAATAGGGTTAAAGGCTTATATTTTAAAAAGATCGCAAATAATGTTACATTAAAGACTTCTAAATACTATCAGAATCCAATATGCCAAATTATATATAAGGCACAGCCAATATATCAACCAAGTAAATCCACCATATTACATTAATAGTATTACAAGTTAAAAGTACAGAAAATGAGCAGTGAAGTAAATATCGATTGCATAAGATTAGTTTGAACCTAAGAACAAGTAGGAGAAGAAATCCGCAACTTCAGTAGACCTTTTTGTCTACACAAAATTCGTTGAAAAAACGAGCATATCGAGTCATCACCTTTTATTGGTAGCTCACTCCTTCACCACTTACAACCTCACCAATGCAATAGGCTGAATTTGTGTGGTGTCCTTCTTCAAGAATTCTAAGAGCGGCCTCCTTGCTCACGACTAGCACCATTCCAATCCCCATATTAAACGTCCTTCTCATTTCAACGTCTTCTACTCTTCCAACCTTATAAAATTTGACATAAGGAGATTTATCAAAATTGCAATTTTGCAAAGCTACTTGTTCAAATATTAGATGAATTTTACAAAAATATGCAACATATAAAATATCAGCTATAAAGGCCCACAAAATGATTCTCACCTCTTGAATCCATTTGAAAACAGGAGGAACAACCCAAGAGTCTTTGTATATGACAGCTCCAAGGCCCTTTGGAAACACACGAGGTATGTTATCAGTGAAACCCCCACCAGTAATGTGTGCAATCCCTTTTACACCACCTTTGTTTATGATGTCAAGAACCTGTATTTGCCAAATCCCGAATGTAAGGAATGATTTTCCCAAGACAAATATTAGAATGCCATAGTGAAACAACATATTACCTGCTTAACATATATAACAGTTGGTGCCATCAGAGATTCACCTAGCGTAACTGGAGAACCAGGAAGATTTTCTTTCAAAGAAAGGCCACTTCGATCAAGTACTCTGGGTAGAAACGGAAAAACTATCATTAGTTTGATATAAAGTGGATTTTAATAGAAATATTAGAAAAGCACAGAACAGAAAAAGGTCTTTTAACTAGTTCTAGTTTAAGTAACAATGAGCTATAAAAAAAAACCTTCTGACAAGAGAGAATCCGTTTGAATGAACTCCACTTGATGGAAGACCGATGAGAACATCACCGACCTCTATGTTTTTACCGTTAATCACTGATTCTTTTTTCACAATGCCAACAGCGAAACCGCTTAGATCATACTCACCTTCTGCGTAGAAATCAGGCATCTCTGCTGTCTGAAAATTACAAATAATCCATCAAAACTAAGCATCCAACCAAAGAAAGCAGAGTTGAGTTTGAATAGCATATTGTTTAGTTCAGAAAATAGTAATAAGTACTTCTCCCCCTAGAAGAGCGCAGTCAGACTGTTGACAACCGTCAACTATGCCTTTGATGACCTGCATAACAAATTAAGAAAGTGACTCAACTTCTGTCATTAGAAATATGTAATATTGCAACTCTTTTTATAATAGAAATTGACACATTATACAACTACCACACCTTTTCTGCAAGATCAACATCAAGGCGGCTGGTGGCATAGTAATCAAGGAAAAACAAAGGCTTTGCCCCAGATGTGACTATGTCATTAACACTCATAGCAACCTGATACATTATATGAGATAAGTAGTAGCATTACTAGGAAGAAAAAAGAAATCAGACTAAAGATTCTTACCAAATCGATGCCAATAGTATCATGAATTCCAGTCTCAAAAGCCAACTTAAGTTTAGTTCCTACTCCATCTGTACCGGCTACCAGATAGGAATCCCCTGAAGCATCGAGATATGATAAGCTTGTGAAGACAACAAAATGATCATGATTAAGTATATACATAATTGTCAGAGATAGTAATTTATCTAAACCAATGACCGAGTTCATATAAATCACAACTATGGAGGCAGAAATGACAATCATACCCAAAGGAAAGAGCCCTCCAAAACCTCCGATTCCGGGAGCCATCTTGGCAATTCTTCTAACAAGTTCTGAACCGGCATCAATATCTACACCAGCATCCTTGTATGTAAGTCCTTCACCCTTATTTCCACCCTCTGTTTCCACACGGTTTTTGGTACCGCTGCTCGACATTGAAATTGCAACACTAGTTCTCCTACTTATATTTTTCAATTCTTTCTTGCAATGCTTAGACAACCATGAAGAAGATCCTTTAGTCCAACTACCTTCGTGATTCTTGGGCAAATTCGGATTACAAAAATTTGTAATATGGGAAGATAGTTCTGTATGCGCTTTGAAGGAAGTATTCATGTCTTTTCCTGAAGTAACTTGAGCAAAAACCCTTCAAGATAATAGTATAATAAGATATAGTTCAGGTGGGCAAATAAGAAGCATGAAAGGCATCATTTTTAACTTGATTATAAAATTTTCAAGAAGTGCCTGAGGATTTACTAACTTTTTCTTTTCTACTTTTTTTCTCTCTTTTTCTTTTGACTTCCTGATTTTCCCATTAGGGTTCATTCAAATTGAAGGGTTTTAGGTATTTATTAAATTCAAATATATTAGAATCTTTGTGGCTCAATTGGTTTGCATGCCTAGATTAAGTAAAATAAGCAATTTCCCCCAACTAATTGAACTGGCCTATATTTATCAGCCTATTATTTAAGTTGATATGGTGGTGGTGCTTGATTCTGCATACAAAGGCCTAATAACGTCTAAATGACCATTCTGTCCCCATCAAAGGTATTTGAAGTCCAATGTGAAAAAACCCAAACCCTTTATGTTAGAAACTTGATGTGACACCATGGAAGCCTTAAAATTGAATGTATCAACAAAGTATAAAATTTTTTGATCCTAAGTACCAAAATGATAAGAAAAAATTCCAAGATTGACAAAATGTATGCCTAACTAAGAGGTAAATGCTGCAAAGAGGTACTGTAGAACGTAAATGCTGAACATAAGCCAGTCCAAGCATGTCCCAAATCCCAAAGAGAATGTAAATGCTACAAAAAAGTTCCCAATATTTAAGCAATATCCATACAATCCACTATCCTACAAAAGTTCTAAAACACCAGGCCAGAATTTCCCCAGTACAGACAGGGCCGGCCGGACTTATTACGGGGCCTTAGGCGATATTTAAAATTGGGGCCCTCTTTTACAAATTAGATGATACTTTATAGATTCAACTGTTATATATTTTAAGTTAACAAATATAATTTTTTACTAGTCAAATCAGTAAATAGGTAGAGTATGAAAGTTAAATATTTCTGCTCACACTACTATCTTAGGTAGGGCTGTGCAAACTGTAAACCGAACCTTACCAAATTTCGTTATATTGGCTGGTTCGGTATTTAGAAATCTCGTACCATTTGCCAAATCGAAAATTTTGGTTTGGTTCAGTAAATTACCGATTCAGTAAGGTTCGATTTGATTCAGTACAAAAAAACAGAAAAATTATTGAATCAAAAATAATTTGTCTTGAATATAGGTAAATAATAATATGCTTCCTACCACTCTAACCACTAACCATCCAATGAAGTTGAATAGAAATTATAAAGAATACATCAGAGAACCCCTAGCCTCAGTCCCCACTCCAAAAATTACTTTAGCATCATTGTGTTTTGGGTTTTAAATGCAATTAGAACCCAATTAATTAAGAGAAAATCAGAAAAAGAATAAAATTGGGCATTTAAAATTTGGACTGTACCTCTGTAAAACTGAAAATCTGGGCCGAGAGAGAGATGGTGGAGGCGCGATGGGGTAGGTGGTGCGGCGGCGCGGTGGGATTTTGAATTGAAGAAGAATTCGGGTTTTGCTCTAGGGCACTGTAGAAGAAGTGAGAAGAGTGAAGTGAAGGTTTGGAAATTCGGAACGTGTCTTTACCTTGTACAAATTGGAATTAAAAAAAAATTGTGGGTTTATAGGTTGAATTATGTAAGGTAAACCTATAGGAAATATCGAAAATCAAAATTTATATAATGGTTCGATAATGAAGCTCAATTCGTATATTATATTGAAATTTTAGTTCAACGTTTATCGAATCGTGCATAATCATAGTATTAGGGGTTTGATGTCGTTGTATTCAATATAGCTAAATCGAGTTCAAAAAAAAATATAGCTAAATCGTATCAAATTTTTATATCTAGTCAAACGCGATAATTTCAAAATTTGTACGGTACATTAAACCAAATTATTCAGTTCAATTATCAAATGGTTCAGTATGTTACAAATACACGAGACATGTATGTAATTTGAGAATTCTTTATAATAAATTAACATTACATCAAATTCTAAATTTTATTAATTAATACAAAACAACAATATCATAACATACATATACATATATACATATATACATATATATATATATATATATATATATATATATTCCAAAATACTAAGACATAATTAAACAAGAACACTTATATATTCTTTAGCATATTCTCCCTCCGTTTTATTTATTCGCTTTGGAGGATTTAACACGGATTAAGAATTATAATAAATAACCATTTTTTTAAGTAAAAATCTCAAAACACCATTGTAAACAAATAATCATAGCATTAATAAGAAGGGTAAAATTGGTATAAAAATTTGGTAAACATTATCATTTGACACCAATAATATAAAATAATTATTTTTACATAAATTAGATCAACAGATAGATCTTACATAACAAACATAACAAGAATTTCAATGGATGTGTAATGTTAATCGAAAAGTTAATTTGATTGGTTAAATCTATTTTAATGTCGCGCCACAATCATTGCCCAACGCATATTAACCAATCATTGTTAATATAGTAGGATGCAACTCGTCCTAATCGTTGAATTTCATTACAACTACATAAAAAGGAGAAAACAAATATCGTCCAAAGAAAATTTAACCGTTGAAATAAGAGGTATTAAGAAGAAGCTGTAATGGGTAAATACCAAAATGGATGTTAAAATTCGCTATAACAATAATAATTAGAGTAAGAATGAGACGATACCTGATGTTACCAGTTCAAAGCTTCTCACTCCAGGGTTTATGGGCAATGGAGAAATAATAATAATAATTCCAAGTATTTCAGCTATAGTAGAATTCTTGATGAGGGCAACTTAAAAAAGGACCAACTTAGATTTTTCAGCTTTCTTATTGGGCCGATTATTGTCAATGCAAAAGGGAGGGGGGGGGGGGCAGACGTCCAGTTAGGATAATAAGGTGGGTATGGCCTTCTTTAATCGGATCGGTCCAAACTTTTATTCGCCAGCTAATAAGCTCCAATTAAATTACTTTTTTTAATATTATTTGCAAGGCCAGTCAATGGGCCGAACTTGGAACGGGTCAGGGCAGATCTGGATCCGAGTCTAATTCCATGTTTTCCATCCGGATCCGAATTCGCTTGGGTCTTGAAAATTAGTAACAGAATTTGAATCAGGTGGATATCTCGGATTCAGATCCATTTAGCACATTTAACATTACTTTTTTTTTCCTTTCATTTTCCTCCAGATTACTTGTAAATTTTATCATCATAAATTAAAAATTAATATTTTACTTATTTCATCAAAACTATTGTCTAAACATTATTGAAGATGGAATATGATGGACAAATATAAACGATAAAAGATAAAAATTAGAATAAGGAATAAATAAATATATAAATAAAAAAATAAAAAATATGGGACAATGAAGAAGAAATCCAATATTAACAAATAGAAGAGAAGACAAATAAGTAAAGGGAAGATGGCGGCTACTACATAATACATAAATGAATGATTGGGGTTTCAAGTTTTCTTTTTAAATAACATAAATTGGGTCTTTCTAAAATAAGATTTCATGGAACATAAGTGTATATGATATGCCTCAATTCAACCACTAAAAAAAATCAAAACAAATCTAAACCACAATTTTTGGTCAAAATGTTTAATGATGATGTGGCATCGGACATTTATAAAAAATAAACATATGTTAAATTACATACTAACCCTTTAATTAATTTGTTTAAATAAACCTCTCTAATTAATTTCTTATCTCTTTTCCAAAAAAAAAAAATTGAGAAAATTGCATTTTTCATACCAAAATTTTGCCTACTTTATACATTAAGGGGCACATGTATATTCTTGAAAAATATACATATTGCCCTCTAAAATAAAAACTTTACCTTCTCGTTTCTCTGCTGTAATTTGTGAACAACTTAATTATTAGTACACAAACATAATGTTCTCTCTTTACAAATAAAATATTTTTCTACTTCACTTCGGATTTTTGGTTCTTTCACATGAGTGAAGTATTTGGACTTGTAAGAAGTGTTGTAACTAACTTTGAAAATTCATGTAAGGGGCACATGTATATTTTTCGTCGAACAAAAATTAAATAAAATTATTTGAGGCAGTAAGTGCTTATTTTGTACATATGTGTGGTAAAGTGCCACAATATGTAACTTTGGGGGGATAAGATTTTTTTTTCAAATCTTTTAAGTGGACTTCAATAATCAAGTGGAAGTTTTTGTCGATGTTTATAAAAAGAAAAACAGGGAGGTTATTGAAAAATTTTAAAGTTACCAGGGGCTATTGGTAATTTTATAAGTTAAGTAGATATTTTTTCAACATTTGATGGGGTAAAATTGATAATTTGACTTGAGAGGGGTATTTTTTGCTAGTAAAAAAAATACATGGATATTTTACTAATAAAAATAATACATATTTTTTAGTTAGGCAAAACATAAGGGGTGTTGTTGAATTTCACTCATTAAAAAAGGGTAAATTTGTCTTTAAGAAAATAAAATATTTTAACTTAAATTTTAAGAGGACACGTGTCATCAAGATAAATGTTATCTCATGTGCGCCCCATCCCTCAAAATCTTAGTTTAGACGGACCCACATAAATTAATATGTTGTAGGCTTATTTAGTTATCATGTCACCTCACATGCATTTCTTTTTAAGATTATTTTTAATAATAAAAGATGTTAGTTGACAATAGATTGTTTTTTTTTGTTTATATACATAATATAAACAACATATAGTAATCGCAGCGGATCTCCTGTCCCAAGTGGGTGTCCCACTTGGTGTCACATTAATATAAAATTGACACATGTCCTTTTTAACTGAGTATGTGCTAGAGTTTATTTAATTAATTTAACCACAGTTCAAAATAAAAAACAAAACAAAAAAAGTTTCCACTACCTCCACTACCACGTCTTTCATCTTCATCTTCTCAGATCTACCGTAGTAGTTCGAGTTCTATAAAATTTCTCAGGTTTGTTGTTTTTCAAATACGCTACAAACACAAATTTGTATCTTATTCTCAATTTTTATTCTTATTTTAACTTCTTTAGGATCAGAATAAGTGCCGATTTTTTGTGGGTTTATCAAGTGTTAGATTTTTCTTGAACTTTAGGATGAGAAATACGCTACAATGGAGGCTAATGTTCTTGAATTTCTCTCTTTTTGTAAGCTTGAGCAGGATAAAAATAATTGGAACTTGTCTTTTGTATTAACAGTCTTTTTAGAAGATTTTCATGTATGGTTGTACCCTAAGTATTACCAGGGGATAGAGTATTAATGTGAATGAATTCGTTGTTACACCTTTTGTTGGTTCTTTACTGTGTTTTATTTGCATTATTTGAATTCAGACTCTTTGAGCTAGCTGTGTGAATTTTGTTCGGAGCGTCAGAAAGATTTAGCCAAGATGCAGAACGAAGAGGGACAAAACATGGATTTGTATATCCCAAGGAAGTGCTCTGCCACAAACAGGCTAATCACCTCCAAAGATCACGCCTCTGTCCAGATTAACATTGGGCATTTGGATGAGACTGGCCGATACACAGGCCAATTCTCCACCTTTGCTCTCTGTGGATTTGTCCGTGGCCAGGTAAACTTTTGTATATATCTTTTCTTTTTAATTCAATTTCAAAATTTAATTCTTTTAAAACTCCTAGTAGATGTTGTTGATTTGCCTATGTTATTGTTATGACTCGTGATGCTACATGTAACCAAAGTTTATTGCTTTGAAGTATATAGATATTCAAGATTAAAAAGTGTAGTATCTTTGAAACCTCACTTCTAATCACATCCGTAATTGGAGTAGTTAGTTTCTCGTGATTCACAGAAACCTTAATTTCTTGGAGAAGTACGCAGTTTAAGGGGTAGTTCTTGGTGAATCTTAAAGCTAGAACTGTGTTAATTGGATGTTGTGAATTCAGGCCGAACATATCCCCATCGAAGTCAACCAGATGATATCCGGTCCAGCCATTTCTTTTAGGTTCCCAAAGTTCCCGAACTTTGATGGGGCCAGCATTTTTTTCGATCAAAGTTTCCTTGACAATCTGTGATGCCTGAATCAACGAATCTGGTTCATAAAAATAAACAATGGCCGTAGGAGGCCACATATACAACACCGTTGTTGAAAAGCAAGGACGGCTAATAAAGAGGGATTTATCGTTCTCTGCATGTTTTACTGATTGAATAAACTTGAAAATTGCATCGTGACGAGCATTTTTTAAAAACTTACCCTCCATGTGGCCTTTCACATGTTGTTCAAAATAGGACAAGCTCCATTGTCTATATTTCTTCCCCGAACATGCATAATCTGGACATATATGTATTGGTTCATCGACCTTTAAGTTAAAATTTTCTTGAAGATAAAGAAAAAAATTGGAAGATTCCTTTTGAAATTCATCGGTATCTATTTCTTCATTTTCTGAATAATCCGGAAGTGTGCAATCATATTTTCTTTTTTTGGAAAATATTTTTTAAAATAAAGTAAAGATTGAAGATTGAAGTGGGCTAATATATTTTTAAAGATAAAATTGCATGAAGATATGCATGGAATACCTATTCATAAGAGTATAAGAACCGACCCTTCGTTTCGTTAACCGACCCTTCTGTTTGCCAAAAAAAAAAAAAAAACAAATCCAGCTGGCAATATTAATTGCTCACACTCTTTCTCGTTTGAAAACTGTTCGAACTGTCCATTAAATTTAAAATAATGTGACTTTTCATATAATATGTTATAAAAATAGTTAAACAAAAAATATATGGCAATTCTTGAATATTAGTAATATAATTCAAATTCATTTAAAAGCTTATAACCAATCTATCATTTATTAAATATAACACGCGTATACTACTTAAACACTAACCCTACTTCCACATTTAAGATTCTCTCATAACATTTTTTTCTCATTAGTAATTAAATATTTTAGATTGTAATATATTATTAAAATATATACATGTATAAAATATTATCAGGTATAGATCGAGAAGTGAGATCAAAATTACACTCGAAATGAAAGTATAAATGAGAAAATAATCGAAATGCAAACCAAGAACAAATGATTCCCAGCAAATTTAGTTGACTAAAATACCGGCTTATAAAATATAGAATAAAATGCAGAATTAAAGGAGCTAATTAAAATTAAACTCATTAAGCCCCAAAACAAAATAATATAAATTAAATAATATAAACAAAACATAAAGAATATATTGAATAATATAAATATAAGATACAAAAAAAAATATAACAGGGTAGTTCGTCAAGAGCAATAAAATTTTCGACAACAAATTACTAAAACAATGACCAATAAAACAATATAGAATATAAAATAATAAAATATAGAATACGAAAAATAGTTGAATAAACAAAATTAAGGTACTAACCGAGTATGGAAAAAAAAACAATGTAAAAAAAGTATTTTATAAGTACATATTGAAAAGTAAGATCAAAATTAAACTCGAAATGTAAGTATAAATGAGAGAATAATCGATTTGCAACCAAGACCAAATGACTCCGGGAAAATTTTGTTGATTAAAATACCGACACATAAAATATAGAATAAACGCAGAATTAATGGAGCAAATTAAAATAAAAACTCATAGAGCCCCGAAAAAAAATAATATTCCCCATAAATTAAATAATATTAGCAAACAGGAAGATAAAAAAGCGTAACCAACGAACATACAAGTTGCAAAAAGAACAACTCGCAAATGGAAAGAATATTATTAAATAATAAAATATTGGTATGGGTGGCGTTAGAAAATACTTACAAAAGATTATGAGTGGGATCTTATCATGGAAGACAATTATCGTACCCTTGTTGATGCTATAAGCGAGAGTGCGAGAGTGCGAAATATAATGTATCTGTTTTTGGCTTCTTCTAATCGTTGTCCAAAAAATCTATATATTTTCTTTATAGGATAATTTGTGTTAATAGTTTTATTGTTCTTTTTTGTTTAGCAAAAGGCCGACCAAAATAGTTCATTGAGTAAACCTCCAAACAAGAAACCAAATATAGAGCTACCCGAGGCTTGAGCTTCTTCGATAGTGGAAGGCAACATATCGACCACTTGGATTATATTCACTCATCTCCGTTAAGACTGTCATAACTTCTTCATCTACCTCTAAATATTTCTACATTATAAATTGTCGCCTTAAGGATGTGCATATAAATTGTCGCCTCAAGGATGATTATAAGATGAATAGGAATTTTAAGGACTAATGGTAAATTGAGACAGTCTTGACGGAGATGAATGAATACAATCCAAGTGGTCGATATGTTGCCGTCCACTATAGAAGAAGCTCAAGCCTCGGGTAGCTCTATATTTGGTTTCTTGTTTGGAGGTTTACTCAATGAACAATTTTGCTCGGCCTTTTGCTAAACAGAAAAGAACAAAAAAACTACTAACAAAAATTATCCTATAAAAAGATCCCACTCCTAATCTTTTTTGTACAAATTTTCTAACTCCACCCATACCAACCAACTTTCGTAGAAACTCTGATATGTTTAAAATTAGATAGCAAATATTGGGTTATAATATGATCCAAGTGAGCCAATTTATAGTAACAATGCTAAAGATCCAAACACTATTAAATTATGTGATAGATGGTGTAGATTGTATAACGGGAAACGTTCCTAACTTTTCAACTACTCGTATTTATGGTGAAGGTTTAAAATCATATACATAAAGTAAAGTTACTTTAAAGCTTAAACATTATCTGAACTTGCACGTCTTGTAAAACACACTAACAATAAAGAAGCAAATAGCATTCTGTCTTATGACTGTTCATATAATCTTCCCCAATTTTTTTTTTATATTCCACATAATATTTTATCTTGTAAAATGCACTGTAATGTTCCTTGTTGATATTTTTTCTAATAGTGACTAATTAATATTATTTCTCGATAACTTAATTTTCACTTAAATATGTGCATATTGAAAATTTTATAATATATAATTGAATATATATATATATATATATATATATATATATATATATATATATATATATATATATATATATATATATATATATATATATATATATATATATATATATATTACTTTTCTGTTTTTTTAAAGGAAATTTTTTAGAAGTTAAATTTATGAATATTTTCTTTGCTAAAATATTTGATAAGATAATTGATGTTGATATGTGAATGAAATATTAGTAAATAAACTATATGTTTATATATTCCCACTTCACATATATCTTATTAATTTTTTGTAAGCAGCTATTTCAGTTCATAACAAAATGTTGGACCAAGGCTAACACAACCGAATTGATTAAGAAAAAAGAAAGAACATGTTTGCATTTTAAAACTAATTTATAAAGAAATAAGCTGACAAACAAATGAAAAAAGTATTTTCTATAACATATTTTCAATAGCAGCAGCATTCGTCGAGTTTGGTTTAGATATATCTTATCTTATATATATATATTTGTAGTTTAACAATATTTAATATTATTTTGTAAGTTTTTGTTTAAAAAATTAATTTATTTATATTAGGAATCTAAAATTTAAATATATACTGTTCATTATCATTAAAATAATCATTCCGACCTTATGCGGATGTAGTGTTGTATCAACACCGGCTCGTCTTTGAATTTTTACCAATATAATACGTGTAAGCCTGCCAGAAGAGTTTATTTTGTGAAATTTTGCATTGTCAAATTAATTTTTTTTATCAATTGCTTTCGTTTAGATTACTAACTAATATATTTAATTATGCGGTTTATTATGGATCGCCTTAGTTGTTTGATTTTATTTATGCTGACCGTTATTTATTATGTGTTAATTTATTACTTTAATGGTGCATTTTATTTTTTCTTGATTTTTTATATCTAAATAACTTTTTTCACACATCTTTTTGTTAGGTAAATAAAGTTTAGAAAAATATTATAGTATACTAATTTAGTAAATTTTAGATATTCAAATTCATTTTAATACAGAAAATTGTCCTTAGTTGAATAAATGAACACTATATTTCCGTAAATATCGCAATCCGTTGACTAAACAGATTATCTACCCGATTGATATTTTTTCTAATTACACTTGCTACGTTGAATATGCATTTTAGAACAAATAAATTACAACGTGAAACATAGGAAAGAAAAAGGAATAAAACGAATACAAATATAACAAATATAAAATTAGATAGATTTTATTAACAATATATAGGTCCTGACTCCACTTTGGATTTTCTTTCCATTTTCCTAAGGCATTAGCTGGCCATCCCAAGTCACTGCTACTTTACTCATCCAATCTCGTCTTTGTACGTACTTTTAGTGCTCTATAAAAAATTAGGTAAAGTATTTCTTATTTCGTTTTGCTTATATATCAATATATTATATTTATTTCGAACAACTGTTTCCTCCTAAACGACCAGTTTTGTCTATATTTTGTCGACCAAATCATACTAAATAATAAAATACCGCTAGATAATTTAGGTATTTAATATTTTAACTAATTATTTTTCATGAATTATGGATATAATAATAAAATAATATTGTTAATTGAAAATTAAGTCAATAAATATACGTACGCTATTTGTTTATTTATTTAAAATTTAATAATATCTCAAATTAAATTAAAGTACTTATATTAAAATTTAAAAAAACTAATTTATCTACTACTATTTAATTCATATATCAACAACAATGTCCTATAAAAATCTTTAAATATATTTGCTGATAATTTATAATGTTTTAAATATGCAGAGTTAAATAAATATAATGCTATTGCGGAATAATAATAACCTATAACTATTTAGAATAAAATAGCAACAAGGTACATTGCAGTAAGTTTTACAACACAGCACATTTTGGGGAATTTTTTACGTTATTCAGGGAAAACGAAACAAACAGTCATAAGATAAAACGTTATTTGCTTATTTATTGTCATTGCGTTTTACAAGACATGCTGGTGGACATTATGTTGAAGCATTTAAGCCATCATACTACAGAAGGTCGGAACATTTCCCCATAAATTAAAACTTCCCCCATAAATTAGAGTAATTCAGAAGGTCGGAACATTTCCCCTTATACAATCTACACCGTTTAACTAATATATTATTAATGTCGTTGGAACTTTACCATGTCAACTATAAATTGTCTCTCGTAAATTATATTTTCTATTTAATATATAGTATTGTTGATTCAGTAAGTATATAATCTATACTTTCAACAGATAAGTTGTTGTGTGTGGAATTTGAATTATATTATAATCCAAGATTTTACCAATCAACTTGTCTGGGTGGAATTGGATATTTTGTGGTAAAAAATTACGTTAAAGCTACTTAGAGGTCATTTCATTAGAGAAGCGAACAGTCGGAGAGCAATCTTAGACAAAAATAGAGCAGATTAATTCAACAGATAAGTTGTTGTGTGTAGAATTTCAATTATATGGGTAGAATTGGATATTTTGTGGTAAAAATTACGTTAAATCTACTTAGAGGTCATTTCATTGGAGAAGTGAACAGTCGGAGAGCAATCTTAGAGCAAAAGAGAGCAAATTAAAAAGTTATAAAGTTGACAAAAGATCACCAGGTATTTGTTTATGTTGAGTTAAATTAAATAAACAATAACCTTTTAGGCTTTTATGGATACTTATAAAACTTCATTCCATAGTTGATCAGACTCATTAGATACTCTTATCGTGGATCTGAGTTTAATGAGGTACAAAATATTCTATTGATCGCGAAGATAACACGAAAAAGGAATTGAAAAATCATGTAAGGGAATGCGATTTGTTAAGGAAAGACGTTCGTCATTTTAATAGATCTCTGGTCTTATACAGACTTTATAATTACAAGTTCGTGGAGAAGTTTCAGGGAAGTCAAAGGGAATGTGAGGAATTGGAGGAGAAAATTTTGAGTTTGGTTGAAGATCAAAAACTTCTGAATGATAATGAGAAAAAAGCATAGGAGCGGTATGCGAAGGTTTGTGAGCAAAATCAATGAGTTGAAGAGTAAACAATTGAACAATGAGCGTATGATAGGAGAATATAAGGATAAACTTAATATTTTGGACATAAAAGTCTTGAGAGCCTTCGCATACCGCTCCTCTGCCTTTTTCTCATTATCATTCAGAAGTTTTTGATCCTCAACCAACCTCGAATTTTTCTCCTTTAATTCTTCACATTCCCTTTGACTCCCCAGAAACTTCTCCACAAACTTGAAATTACCAAGTCTGGATAAGAGCAGAGCTCTATTCAAATGATATGCTTCTTTCCTTAACAAATCGCATTCCCTTACATGATTTTTCAATTCCATTTCCATGTTATCTTCGCGATCAATTTGTACATTTTCTACCTCATTAAACTCAGATTCACGGTAAGAGTATCTAATGAGTCTGATCAACTATGGAATGAAGTTTTATAAGTATTCATTAAAGCCTAAAAGGTTATTGTTTATTTAACTCAACATAAACAAATTCCTGGTGATCTTTTGTCAACTTTATAACCTTTTAATTTGCTCTCTTTTGCTCTAAGATTGCTCTCCGATAGCTTTAACGTCATTTTTACCACAAAATATCCAATTCCACCCATACAAGTCCTTAATTATGCATTAGCACTGGGCAATATCCTCCACGCGGGAGCGTGGAGCAATTGACCTAGTATATATATATATATATATATATATTTGAAGGGTGTGTTTTGACCCCAACTGATTGTTTTGACAAAAATCCTAATTTTTTAGAATTTTGAATTTTTTTAATAATAAAACAGTGTAATTAATTTGCAACCAAACATTTATGGTAAATGCCATTATTTCCGAAATCTTTTATCTTTAAATAAGAATAGATTAAATCTTAATTTGTCATAAGAATTTACTTACACAAAGGTGTAGGAATTGACTCTAAATTTAGAAAATCTCTATGAGAAAATATTTTGACCCCAATTGATTGTTTTGATCAAAATCCTAATTTTCTAGAATTTTGAATTTTTTTAATAATAAAATAGTGTAATTAATTGGCAACCAAACATTTATGGTAAATGCCATTATTTCCGAAATCTTTTAATAATGGTTTCTTTCCTTTAAAAAAGAATAGATTAAATCTTAATCTGACGTAAGAAATTTACTTACACAAAGGCGTAGAAATTGACTCTAAATTTAGAAAATCTCTATGAGAAAATGTTTTGACCCCAATTGATTGTTTTGACCAAAATCCTAATTTTTAAGAATTTTGAATTTGTTTACTAATAAAATAGTGTTTTTAAATGGCAACCAAACATTTATGGTAAATGCCATTATTTCCGAAATCTTTTAATAATAATTTATGTCCTTTAAATAAGAATAGATTAAATCTTAATTTGTCATAAGAATTTTACTTACACAAAAGTGTAGGAATTGACTCTAAATTTTTAAAAATCTATTTTACCACAATTGATTGTTTGGACCAAAATCCTAATTTTCTAGAATTTTGAATCTTTCTAACAATAAAATAGTGTAATTAATTGGCGACCAAACATTTATGGTAAATGCCATTATTTTTGAGATATTTTAATAATGATTTCTCTCCTTTAAATATGGATAGATTAAATCTTAATTTGTCATAAGAATTTTACTTACACAAAGGCGTTGGAATTGACTCTAAATTTAGAAAATCTTTATGAGAAAATGTTTTGACCCCAATTGATTGTTTTGACCAAAATCCTAATTTTCTAGAATTTTGAATTTTTTTAATAATAAAATATTGTAATTAATTGGCAACCAAACATTTATGGTAAATGCCATTATTTCCGAAATCTTTTAATAATGATTTATTTCCTTTAAATAAGAATAGATTAAATCTTAATTTGTCATAAGAACTTTACTTACACAAAGGCGTAGGAATTGACTCTAAATTGAGAAAATCTCTATGAGAAAATTAAGCCTCCTATTAAGCCTCCCCTCGCAAGGAGACATTTAGATATTTATAATTTATGACTAGAAGACATTTTTATCCAAAATATATTCAAATATGTTCACAAAATTAAGATACGTGTTTTGAATATTTTGCTCACCATTTAATTTAAAGCAATTGTTAGTTTGACTAATTTTATTATTTTGAGATTTGACTTTTATATATAACTCTTTATTCTTCTGACACTTTGCTTTTATAATTATTATATTGTAACTTTGTTCTCGTGTTCAATTTTATATTCTATTAAGCAAAGTTTGAATGAAAGTATATACAGTTTTTTGAAGTCTGATTATACTTATATTGTGGGAGAAGATTAAAGTTAATCTTGAGTACTTTTTTCAAGTATGAAATAATTTTTTTCTAATCCGTGCATTGCAGAGGGTGTCGGCTAGTATTATACTCCATCAATTGGTGTCGAAGTATTAATTGGTGTCGAACTTTAACTGCATCAATTCATTGATAAAAAAAATTAAAGGTTCCATGTTCTTGTACAAATGTGATGGAGGTTCTTTTGTGTCGCACAATCACGGTCGGCCCGACATAAAAATAAATACAAATATTAATCCGAGACAAAATATCATTAATAAAACACATGGATAAACTCAAACTATAGTAATGTTGAAGAGTTATTTGCTTTATTGTAATTACTACATAGAAAATACTATTTAAAGCATTGTTTTAGAAAGAAAAAAAATCAAAAGGGAATTAAGGGAGAATGAGAGGGATTTCTAATTGATACAGTTATGAATTAAGTATGTATCATTTTTTTTAGTTAAGAATTTTTTATTGTAAAATTGTGCATGCTCTTGTGTGGTTGGGTATATGCAACTGTAGCATCAATAACCATTTAAGATTTAGTTGGGTCCAACGTTTTCCGTATGACTAATAATGAGTTGAAATTAGTTGAACAGAAAAATTCAAACTTTTATTTCTGCAATAAAAAAATTTACATTTAAGTCATTCTTTTATAAAGTGATTTACACTTATATCTCTTTTACCAAAATATTTAAATTTAATTAAGTCTCTCTTATATAAACCGTTTTACACTTATATCATATCCCTCTGCCTGTAGAAAATTTAAGCTCGCATATTTGTCAATTTAATTAAGAAAATAAATTTATCAACAAAGGGAGTCAATCTTTCATGTATGAGTTTCATAAGAAATAAAATAAAGATTCCTTTTAATTACTGAATGGAAATTAATGATTATTGTGTTTTTTTAAATAATAATTTCCTTGTAAATGCTATAGGCATTGAGTTTGGGGACAATCACGCTCAAAGATATTGATATTGGTTACATTCATAGGGGTTGGATGATAAACATTTGTACATTAGAAGATAAAAAATTGTCCGCTCATAAATACTTGTCGCTCATCCAGCACCCCAATGAATTGAATCCACCGGGGTAGGCACATAATATCCGCTGATATTATGTTTAAGTGAACTTTTTCCAAAATATTTTAGGGCTAATGCTAATTTACCCTCATTTGAATTCAGAAAAAAAAAAAAAAAAAAAAAAAAAAAAAAAAAAAAAAAACTTTATCCTACTGCAAAAAAATTGAAGAAGCAAGTTATTTTCTTCAGTGGGAGATTGTAACTCACTAGCCGATATTGAGATTGAGCATGAAAAGTGTGGTTGTAACATACGGGGTAATATTTATCATAACAAAATGGGGGGTGAGTAAATTGCTATATTTGGCATAACACAGGGGGTAAACTGCCACATATAAAAATATCGGGGAGGAGATCTGAAAATATTGTAAAATTACAGAGAGATAAAATGCTTTTTTTCAAATCAAACGGAGTTAAATTGAACAATATAATTATCCAATTTTGCGACCTGTGAAAATAAATCTCAATTCTCAATTTGTGCATCCTAAAATTGAGCTGGATTAAAATTAGTGAAGAACTGAAGATCTAAAATTAAATTTAAGCATTGAATTGTTAAAGGATCATCAAAATAAATCTGGGAATAGATGACTATAAATTTATAATCTTCAGTCTACAAATTACATTTGGTGGCATTTGTTGTTAGTTGCAATTCTAGAACTACGCTATAACTTTCGTGTTTATTCAAAAAAAGTTCGGTAATTATAGTAAACTAAATTATTACATTAACATAGTTTTCGCTCATTATTCAGTTATTAGTTTAACAATGATGGTGTGTAAATATTCCTATTTAACTTAGATGTCTAGAGTGATATATTTGTAAAGAATATAACTCTATCCTTTATCATTTTTTGTTAATATTTAACAAATTATTTTTCTTTGTATATAAATATTGTTATTTTCATTTTATATATTTTAACCATGTCGTACAATAGATATTTCTAACATGTTAAATAAGATACTTAATATATATATTTTTTAAAAATCCGTGCATAGCACGGGACGTATACTAGTTATAGTAAACTCAAATTTAGTCCTTCAACTTTCACCTAATTTTAATTTAGTTATATGCGTAATAAGTTTGGTTCATCATGTCCTATAATTACAATTTGGTTCTATTACCATGGAAAAAATGTGTAAGTATATAATGAAAATTAAAAATCACTAAGAGTTAGAGGATGAAATTTGTAATTGCATGACGAAAATTGAATATTATTGAAAATTGAAAGTTAGATAACAACACTTGTTATCCGTAAAACTAAAAATGAAACTGAATTAAAATTAAAGGATTAAATGTGTTCTCGGTATAGTTAGAGAACTATTTTTGAATGAGAATCAAAGTCACAAGACTATTTTTGAAATTTTGCCACTCAAAATTAGTAGTTCTTTGTGTACACTACAAGAAATCAGCTGTTTAGCTACGAAATAATTCGTCGCCAAAAATTGAAATTTCGTCGCCAATTGTCATACGACACGAAAGAGTTTCGTCGCGAGGACCGTCGCCAAATCCGCGACACTAAATGTCTTTGAGCACGAAATTGTGGAAATCGTCCCCAATTGTGTCAAACTTTGCTACACTTAAGCATTTCGTCGCCTATATAACTCTTTAGTGGACGCTTTTTTTCGTCCCCATAAACATATATTTCCGTAACTAATACATCAATTTCGTAGCCAAATGCTTCTTTTGGGGACGAAATTCAAAATTTGTACAGAAAAACTCACTTTTCTGCACGCATTTTATTTGAAATTTCGCTCTCTTATTATGGAGAGAACATTTCGTACCCAAATCTCCTATAGCACAATTTTATATGCAGTAGAACATTTTTTACTTTTTATAATCAAATACCTGATTAATTATTACAATAAATCTATTTCATGTAGTTGCTTTTCAATTCCATACTCAGTACTCACAATCCATAAAATATGATTAATAGATCATCATCCACTAAATTGAACAACTGATACAAACTTAATTTTCAAGTTTACAAGAATGTTGGAAATAGAGTTTACAAGAATGTTGGAAATACATACAAGCTAGAGTTTATTAAACAAATGCATACTCCAAATGAGATAATCATACTTATTAAGTTACAAAAACAGTAACTTACAAGGTCGCATATTCCCAATGTCATGCTGCAAATACAGTTTAGTAAAATTAGTATCAAAGTCACCAAAAGATAAATAATTTTTTTTTCTAGTCACTATGAAGATGCTAATAAGAACATAAAAAATTATATATGTATTTTAATGTATGCAAACCAATCAAAATTATCAAAACACAAAAAAACAACAAAAAAAAAATCCCCATACATTTAGTAGACAATGAGACCCATCTGATTTAACATTCAACGTGATGCAAATCTATACAAACCACGTAGGAAACTATTGAAATTTTTCACAAACCATAGCTTCTGATGTTCTTAAAAGAATTACAAGTATTGTATCATTTATCTTGATAAAAAAAAGAAAATAAAACTTAAAAGTTACCTCTCAGAAATGGTAATAGCAGAATATTAAGAATTTCTTCACCGCTGGCAATACCATAAAGCAAATCCTCTGTCATCTAACCACAAGAAAACATGTAATTAGAATGATAATTTATACCAAAAATCTGCACTAAAGTAAATATGTATGCGACAAAGAGAAGAATAGTGGAGATTACAGCAATCATATAAGTGAAAAACACCAAAAGCAATTAAATATCTGAATAAGGTTTAATCTTATTCTAAAAGAAAGTGACACGAATTATGAAAAATGATACATCTCAGATGCACTAACAAGCATACTAAACATACCAGACATTGATATTGCTTCAATAGTCATTCCTTATAACAAAATTCCTGTATCAGAATAATTATTTATGAAGATATCAAACTTCCCAGTATGTAATTACTTGAAATATTAGTTAACAAGGTAAAACCTTAGCAAATTTACTTACCTCACCGACATTGCTCATCCCCAAAAAATATATGTATAAGTTTCATCATCTCTATTTCAGCAACTCCTGTCTCATTGTCATTGGCCTCCAAGAAATACTGCTTTAAAATGATATAATTGGTCAAGTGACATAACTTCTTGCTAAATAATCCATATAAAAAGTCTAAGATCAGAGAACCACTAATCATGGTATCTTGCCACTTGGCAAGTACATTCCTGACTGATCAATACCACATTAAGGTAAAAGAACTTTTACTAATCCCCATACAGAAAATGAAATCGTCATTATTATATTTTCATCAGTTTTATCATGAGGTAAATGAAATGGTTCCCATGATCCATTTCCTGAACTAACATTCAACACCAAAAGGTATATAACATTGATATATTTCTTCAACTTTCTACATATATACCAGGATAGAAATTCTATGTACGCATAAGCCACTTAATAATTAAAGAAAAGAAATCGTAATTATATGCTATACAATTATAAAATCATTTCACTCAGTTTTCCTGTGGGAAGAAAAAGTATATGTTTTTATAAGAAAATTAATTAAACGAACTTGAAGAAGGGTCTTGCATTAAGCACAAATGATAGCTTGAGCATTGATGCCAGATTCACAAGATTAATCCTTGGACACCAGTACATAAAATGGTGTGGCAATACCAGAATTTTTGCTTAAAATGTGGAACTATATTTAGACAAGGTAGCGTTTGTAGCAAGTAGCCAAAGTCTCAAATACCTTTTTTGTGAATTCTTTCTCAACACCAGATGTTCCAATTAAAGCCGTTGGCTTGATAGTCTGTTGAATTTTAAAAATAGTAAATATATAATTAAAACTGAACTTCTGCAATAAAAATAGCATCCCAAGAATTAAATTTTACCCCAACAGCATCTAAGAGAATGTCAGCGAGTTTGTGCTCATAACCCATGGTCTCTGAATATGTTGAAGGGATTCCTTGCACGAACTAACTATCAAACCCTGTAATTCATGTACCAAAGTAACAAAATTAGACATCCAAGTGCTTACAATAAATGTATACGTCATTGGTGAAAAATAATCAGTTGTTTGACATTTTGAGGGCTACAACCTCTGTTATACAATCTCCAACCTGAAATTACAAGAGTAACTCATTGAGACGAAGGAAAGTTTTTTTTGCTAAATATAAAAGACCGATTTTAGTAAATAAGGTTAGAGAGGTCCTTCTCCAGCACCAAGAAACAGGAATGTGTAGCCAACCAATCTATTTAAAGTGACATCTTTTAGTTTCTGCATGAGTCAAAAATAACATAAAAGCAGCTTAAAGACAAAAATAAGTTCATAGTTTCTTCTAATTCATGCTGATAGAAGTATTTTTTAAAAAGCACATTTTTTGCAAATGAGCCCTTTATTCTAGAGGGAAAGAGGGATTAAGTGAAAGATAAAAGGATTGTTTGGTTAATATTATGTATTACAAGGTGTCAAGTGTGATCGAAATCTAAGCGTGCACATGCTCCAATATCATTACCATCTGCAAATAATGAATTTTGAATTTTAGTAAACAATGGTACTAAAAGAACCTTATCAGCATACAATTGAATTGAAGCTACAAATAGAACATAAGAAAGATACATACACCACAACACAAAAACAGGTGTCCTACCCAAAGGCAGAGACTATTTTTTCTAATTAATACATATATAACTATTTGTATGTTATTGTGTGTACATTTATTTCTGCATACAGGCAGAAACATATTTTAATGATATTTCACTAATTTCTAAAGGTAACCAAAAAAAAAAGCATGACAAATAATATATACCTTCAAGGTGAATGAATTCACAAGTTTTCTTTGTGTGAGGAAACCATAATGAACAATGTATTCACATCCACCACTCCTACTCTCTACATTTGATTTGCCTGTGCAAGCAAGTGATACATAAAAAAATGCAGGCATATAGAGAATGAAACAAGAGAAGGCTTTTCACTAATAAAACACAAAAAGCTACCCTTCAAGATAACATAGTACGAAAAATAATTCAAGTAAGCTAAAATCAAGCTAATCTATGAAAGCAACTATAGAAAATATCAGAAAAATAAAATCAACGCAGTTTATTGTGCTATAGATCTGAAAATTCGAAAGAAGGATTCTAATTTATGCTAGAAACCTTAGAAAAGCTAAATAATTTGACAAAATAAAATAAATTGCCGGAACCTAAAAGCCCACCGCTCTTTCTGAGTTCAACAATTGTTAACTTGAAAATCCGAAAAATAAACTCACCATTAATTGCTAATTTGTATGGAAATTGAAAGATATGAAATTTTCGTGAAAACAATACATTTCGTGAAAACAATACAAATCGCTGAAATTAGGGCAAACAGAAGTTCAGATTTACCGCTTCGCAACAAGAGTGAGAAATTGATTCAGCTAAACGATAGTTTGCGAAGGCAAAATTAATAATATCTCCTGCTAAAGTTTGTGAATCTGAAAATCAAATTTTGAGACTTATTGGGGAATTTGGAATTGAGGCCAAATTTTGGAGTGTTGTGATGGTACGTAGGGCCACTATTGTTTGTCTTCTCTTGTGCTATAATCTACACATATGCCCCTGATTTTGTTATATATTACAAATATGCCACCGCATTATTTTACATTTGGGTACGAAATTGGTAAAAGACATAGCAACTGGAGATATCTTTCTTATAGTTCTAGACCAAAATACAATTGGGGACGAATATTTTGGCTAAAAACTTGAATATTACTGAATTAGGATGACTTTTGAGCTTGGAAAATTATTTAACTACGAAGCTATTTTTTTGTACCCCAATAAGTCTTTCAGTGACAAAAATATGTCCGTCTCCAAGATTATCGTCCCCAAAGAGCAAATCTGTTGTAGTGGTAGTTTTCATTTTTTGGTCTATTAATTAATGATAGAGCAACAATCATTATATTTTCAAAAATTCCGTTTAATATTGTTGGTAACTAAATTTTTTATATTAGTGCACAATATATTTAGTTTCTATAATTAGAACCTTCTAGAAATTATCTACATACATAGAAAAATTATTATATTTTCTTTAAATATCATATGCAATTCCATTTTGAATATCTTGTAAAAATTATATCCAAAAAAAAAAAATCATATCTCAATTCTTTAAATAGCTTTTAGAATTTAATTTTGAATTAATTTGCTCACATAGCACACATTAAACATAATGAACAAGTTAATTTTGTTCATCATTTTTCTCCTTCAAACAAGGATCCATGGACAAGAATGTTGGTGGTGGAAGCAACCTCGTCGAGTTACTGTCTTCAACCAGCTTCCTCCTAATTCTGCACCAATAAGATTGCATTGTGCATCTGGAGACACTGAATTTGGATTTCATATACTTAACAAAGCTTCCTCCTCTTTCACCTTTACTTTCTGCCCGGGTTTTAAGACATTATTCTTTTGTCATGTTTGGTGGGAGAATAAAGATAAAGCTTTTGAAGTTTTTAGCAAGGATTCTTGCTATGCAAAATTTTGTATTTGGGAAATAAGGAATGATGGTATATATCTCAACTCAGATTATCCTCCAAATTATCATAAAATATATGATTGGTAGGTAATATATAGAAATATTGTCATATGTTTTGATTAGGTGTGTGCTATATATGTATGAGAGATTAGATATTGAAGAAGTCTTTGTTGGCATCAATCATTCGAATAAATCTCTTAAGACAATAATTCTTATTTTAAGTTGTATTCTCCTTCTACCTCGTGATGTTATTATATGTGTGATCACTCGGAATGTGCACGAGAGGGTCGGGACAACAAGGATATATTTCCTTGTAAGAATATAATACACTACTAAAATGGAATAAGAAAAATTAATACTCCATCTTATTATTAAAGAAGAAAATTGATGGAGTTGTCTATTAAATAATAAGATTAATTATTATGGGGAATAAGAAATATGGGTTTTATGACATTTGACTAAAAGGAGTAATTAAAAAAAAATCTATATCTATATCTATATCTATTCTACTATTAATATATATCTATATCTACATCTATATCTAATGGTTTTGATATCAAATCGATTTATTCTTTGTTTAAATTCTTGATAAGCAGTATTAGGAAGAAGTATACCATGAATCTGATTTATCTCAAATTTCTCTATGAAATTTTTCATGGAAGTTTTTTTTACCAGTGAAGTTGAAGAGTTTTTGTAAGTTGTTCTCCTATATGATCCATTCAGAAAAAGGTCATACCTTTTGGATTACTACTAAAAGTGTAAATAATTTAAGTTTTTTTTTTTTTTTTTTTTTTTTTTTTTTTTTTTTTTTTTTTTTTTTGTGAAGATAAATATAGCCCTTATTCAAGTTGTAAAGCAATATTGATAAAATAAACTTAGATATGCATTTTCTTTAAATTTTCTCACCAAAAAATTGATAGGAAAAATATTTTAAGAAAATTTGTAACTTCCTTTCCTTGATCAAACACCATACGGAAAATAGAAATTAACTTTCCAAAATTGAATATGAGAGAAGAACAAAATTATATATTCAAAACATCATAATAGTTATAATTAGACATGAAATTATATTATAGTTATTTCCTCCATTAACTCCAAAAGTTAGAATTTAATTCTACATCACTTTTACATTTCATTTTTCTTCTCCTATAACACCAAAAAAATAAAAAACAATCTATTATTTGTAATAATTCCTATTTATATATATGATATTATTATAATGTATCATCAATATGTTTTTAAGTAAAAAAAATATTATTTGTTTCATTTAAAGATTTAGACCAATATAATACTCATAAACAAATCAAATTCTCCTTAATATCATAAATGCTACCAAAAAATAAAAAAATAAAAAATAAGGTAGAATTACATCTTACCTAGGACTGAAAAAAATAATTACGATTCGATTATGATTTACCATGTAATAAGTGCTTCTTCTAGATTGTGATTTACCTTGTAATAAGAGCAATTATGGCTAAGAATGTGATCATGTCTTTCTTCATACCTGAGTACCTTTTTCTTTTATTTCTTGCAATGTTGTACTTATAACTCTTTGCGGTTTCTCTGTTATGCATTCTCTTGACTTTGGAAAATAGAAGAAAAAATGATGTTGGACTTAATAAGATGAACGCAGTGGGGCAAATCCATTCATAAAAAGGCATGTTTCCTCTCTACAGCTAGAGTATACATTCAAAGAGCTAAATACATTTGTTACATGAGTTGATTGAACCACTTAACTAGTAAAATCAACTAGCCTACTCGAGATCTGATTTTTCGATAACATGGAATTTGCCCCAAATTTTGTTATCTTGATAAATGTATTTTACGCTTGCTACAACAAATATGATAACGAACACAACAAACACACAAGGAATCAAAATACGAAAAGTAAAAAACTATCAGAAATAATGTAGTAAGTTACGTTTTTCTCATTAATTATCATCACACAACACTATGTATTAACACAAACACGCAACATTAATTATTAACACAACCAACAAAACACAAAGTCTATGTATCAATGAGTAACACGAGAAAAGAAATGATTTCTCTTGTATCCAATGATAGCATCGATGAGCTTAATTTCTTGTTCATTTGCATTTTACTTATCATTTTACTCACTCAAATCCATAAACCAAATAAGGCTTTCAAACTTTCAAACTCCAGGTACTTTGGCCCTTTCAAATAAGGCTTGCCATGAACCAGTACCACTGCAGCAGTAAAATGAAAGAAATAAGAACGGAGCTATTTGGTTGTAGATGAATAACCAGTTTAGCATGTTTAAGCAGGAGAATAAAGATGTAATAGATAATTGATAGAAATTCTAGAACAGATACACCAATTCTTTTTTACCTTTGTCATAGAGTAACCAAGTACGAGACACGCGATGATCATGAACATAACACACGAATGTCGTCATTTCCCAAGCTCTGCTGCTCCTCCTTAATTTGACGTGTTGAATCTCAATCAACTCGATTATTTCAAGAGTTGGAATATTCCTAATTTCAAAAGGGATTTCCACGAACTCAGAGCAGGATTTAAGACTTAAGTGCCGAAGCATTGGGAAATGTGTTTTTTTCCGTTCTCCAATTTTCTAAAGAACTCAAAGCAACAAAGAAATACTTTAACTGAGGAAACTCTATGTAGCAACAAGATTTCAAGTCTAAAATAAATTAAACAATAAATAATTGTATAAATTAATATTTATTAATTTAATAAAGTGGTTACCATCTCTATAATTCCCCTGATTCTAATCTTAAGGAAAAATAAATGTTTTTTGCTCTTGATCTTGGAGAACATTGATTTGATCTTCTCAAAAATGAATTTGTGCTCGAATTTAGGGGCAAATTTGCTTAATCCTGGATCAAACGTGAAATGATTTGAATTTCTTCAACGAACGTCTTGAACTTCGTTGTGGATATTTTAAATTTAGGAGGATTTGATCTTATTTGGACCATTGTAGATCAGCAGTAACGTTTAAATGAGAGCTTCTTAGCTTTTTCTCGAATCAAACGCTGGATTTTCCTTCGATCTTTGAAGAATATCTTGAGTTAATAAAAAAGGTTTTGAAGAACTCCTCGTAGAGAGAATTTGCTCCTTCAACTTATGCTCCTTCAGAAAATGTGCGTTTTTCTTCTAAGAGAGGACCCCTATTTATAGTGGTAGAAAGAAGAGTCAATGTAGAATTAGTTAATTGAATGATGTAATTTGATTGGCTCTCAGTAGTAGAAGACCAATATACTTCTCTTTGTAAAAGAGATATGTACTCTTTTAAATATCTATCACTTGTAGGAGATATGCCTTCTTTTGATTGGCCATGACACATCATCTTGAACACTTGGCATGATTTAATTGGCTCTTTCTATGAAGAGTCAAACCATTTTTTGAGTTGTTTAGACACTTCAATTTGACACTTGACACTATTTTATTGGCCAATAAAATGTAGGTGGAATTTAATTAAATTAACTATTTATTTGGGAATTTAATTTAATAAAGGTCCAAAAATAGCAAATTTAAATTAATTTCCAATATGACTTCCTTTTTAATATTTTCGGAACGAAATTTAAGTGTCTACAAATTGCCTCCCCCCCTCCGTGACTTGATCGCGTGTAGAACTATTAAAGTATGTACAAAAGCAGATAAGTCGCGACACATTTTTTTTTATCACCAATTATTTAAATGTTTCAAAATCTAAACTTGGTGGATATATATATATATATATATATATATATATATATATATATATATATACTAGGTCAATTGCTCCACGCTCCCATATTGCCCAGTGCTAATGCATAATTAAGGACTTGTATGGGTGGAATTGGATATTTTGTGGTAAAAATTACGTTAAAGCTACTTAGAGGTCATTTCATTGGAGAAGTGAACAGTCGGAGAGCAATCTTAGAGCAAAAGAGAGCAGATTAAAAAGTTATAAATTTGACAGAAGATCACCAGAAATTTGTTTATGTTGATTTAATTAAACAATAACCTTTTAGGCTTTAATGGATACTTATAAAACTTCATTCCATAGTTGGTCAGACTCATTAGATACTCTTACCGTGAATCTGAGTTTAATGAGGTAGAGAATGTACAAATTGATCGCGAAGATAACATGGAAATGGAATTGAAAAATCATGTAAGGGAATGCGATTTGTTAAGGAAAGAAGCCTGTCATTTGAACAGAGCTCTGCTCTTATCTAGGCGGAATGCGATTTGTTAAGGAAAGAAGCCTGTCATTTGAACAGAGCTCTGCTCTTATCTAGGCTTGGTAATTTCAAGTTTGTGAAGAAGTTTCGGGGGAGTCAAAGGGAATGTGAAGAATTAAAGGAGAAAAATTCGAGGTTGGTTGAGGATCAAAAACTTCTGAATGATAATGAGAAAAAGGCAGAGGAGCGGTGTGCGAAGGCTCTCAAGACTTTTATGTGCAAAATATTAAGTTTATCCTTATATTCTTCTATCATACGCTCATTGTTCAATTGTTTACTCTTCAACTCATTGATTTCGCTTACAAACCTTCGCATACCGCTCCTATGCTTTTTTCTCAAGCATGGTGATAATATTTTATTGATAATTTAAAAGTATGCGAACTAACTAGTAATTTTCTTGGTTAGCATGCATTAACCTAAAAAATGCATGATAAATAAACTAGTATTGTATTCATCTTTTCTACATAATTATAAACTTATTACACTCATGGATCAAAAGTTTCGTGACTAGTGTATGTATCCATCAACTAATTATTGAGATATCTTTGATAAAAATCGGAAACATTAGGAAAACCTGTGAATAAATGATAACTCTGTGAAAAAAGTGTTATCAAGTCTATTTCCTTTACTCATTCGATTACTTTTATTAGAGTTTTGGTAGAATCTTATGCAATTTTAGTTAGTTTTGTGTTTTGTCGCTCGAGTCATTGGTTTGATTGTTTTGTGCATGAATTGAGGTATTTTCTTATAAATTGTGTTCGTATTTGTAGGCCTAAGCTATTTTGGATTTAAGAACATGATTGGAAGTGAAGAACAACAAATTAAAGATCAAATGAAGTCAACTAGTGCAAGAACGAAGGAGGAAAATGCTGTTAGAAATGTTGTTATGCACTACGAGGAGCATAACTCTTTCAAGGAAGATTCAATGAAGTTGAATTTCGACTATGATGTAGAGGAATGAGTTAGCTACACCAAAGATTTTACGGATCCTGATTTGGAGTTCGGAGCTGAAAGTTATGTCACTTGCAAAATTGTTGCGCAAAGCTGACGCGATTTTCAGCGGGCTTTAAAGGGAATTCTTGGGCCCAAAGTCTCCTACTTCGACTCAACTTGGTAGCTCTATTTAAGGACTTCTAGGTCGCGAAATTACACATCTTTGATCAGCTCTAAACATACTTTTCTCATAGAATACACCTACAACATCAAAGATCTATTTGGAGAAAGATTTAAGAAGAAAAGAGAAAAGTCCTGAAGATCACCAAAGCAGAAGAACGCAATATTGAAGATCTTTATCTCAGATTCATCGTTTTGTCTATAAAACCACATGAACTCAGATTTGTTTTCCTTTATTATTTTCTTCTTATATTTATCACGAACTAATTCTTTAGGATCTAGGGTTTTTATGAAACTATATTACTTTGATTATTTTTATTGGATTATTCGTAGTTAGGGGCAATTCTTGTGTTTGATTTAATTTCGTTCTCTATGCTTGCAACTTGACTGATCACCTAGTTGTTAGAATTGATATTCTTTTTGAACTTGGAAAAGGGAAATTAGGATTAGATAGGAAATTGAATAGTAAATGACTCTTAGTATAGGAATATACTTAAGGCGTTTATACCCGTTAAATGAGGTTCGTGTTTAATGCTTTGTGTTATTTATGAATCACCTAGGAATATGATCGGTTTGTATAATACATTAGGTTCTTACGTACTTCGGAAGATACGTAAGAATATACTTGAATCCTCGGGTAGCACTCTTGTCACCACAATAACTACGAAAATCTCAATTGAGCAATCGATAGATAACATAGTGGATTATAACCCTAGGTTTCTTTTCTCATTATTCGAACTCAATCCAAGTATTTAGATTAGTTAAATCATTTAGTTAATCTAGTTAATTAAAACCCAAGAATATATTTGAATTTGGAATCGATTAAAAGAAAATTAGGAATTGAAATTGGTAGATATTATGTGTGTAAATTCCGCAACAATAAATTACTAAATTAAGAGAGTCTCAAGGCAAATAAATACACCTTATTTTCTTTTCCATCGATTAAAAAACATAAAGTTTTTGACAAAAACAATGAAAAATTAAATTCACAAATACCCTTCACACTACTAAATCATTTGTGCGAAAAAATATGCTTTAGAAACAAGTGACAAATGAAATAAAAAAAGATATTTACCTTTTAGTCTTTTAAAGAGGAAAACAACAAGTGTTTTAGAAAATATGGTGGGAAAATGTTCAGTCTTCTTCCTTGCTCCTTAACCAAAATAAAGACTTAGTCTGCAGGTGGCAAAAAGGTTAGACTGTATCCCTGAGTGAAATCCTCCAATGATCAAGTCTATACCAAAATCTAATTACTCAAATGATCACTATATATAATATATGATAGTTTTTCAACTTATCCCCTATTTGAGTGTAAGCGATATTTACAGGAAAAGCAGAAAACGAAGAAAATATTCTCAAATACAAATGTCAAAAAAATCCTAGTACAAGATTTTTAGAACGTGAATGAGGTTAAATGATCATATGGGGAAGTGTCATAAATAAGTACTATTTATTATTATTGTTTAATTATTTTAATTCTATCATGAACCATCTAAAATCAAATTTTAGATGGATTCATTGTAATTGGGTGGTAGTATTACCATAGATCTGCTAAAGTCTCGAACCATAGTAACTTAATAAATTGGGCCACAAAATTATATGATTTTAGATCTTGCATTGAAAAACCTCCCCGCCCTCAAATCATAATGCGAAGGTCTCTTCTCATCCGATTCTCTGTTCATAAGGCATGAAAAGAGGGGAATGTCAACGCATCCGGGAAAAAAATAATTATTAATTGATCTGTTAAACCTCGAACCATAACGTACTTAGTACTGGGGCCACAAAAATATATGTTTTTAGATCTTGCATTGAAAAACCTCCCCGTCCTCCGAACGTAACATGAAGGTCTCCCTCATCCGACTCTCTGCTCATAAATTTAGTAAACTTACACTTGGTTATAACTAATATTAATATGCATATAACTATTTGTACACAAACTCATAATTATCTCGAATTCAAATAAAACATTTTTTTTTTATCTAAGGTGGGGCTTCTCCTTAAACAATTGGCCTATGACTCCAAAGGCCAAACTCAATCCACAATTTTGACATCACGTTTTCTTTTCTTTGTTGATTCATCTCAATGATATTTGTCATGTTGCAAGACATGAAAATTTTGGTCTGACTTGGCAAAAAAAATTCTAGAACTTCCAATTTCCTAGTGGTAATGTTGTATCTAATTATATTATTTGTTAAAGTGTGTGTATTGATACTAAAATAAAGTAGAGGAATTCTTTATCTAATTTAAATGGTGAAGATGGCTGCCTAGCTTAGCACTACATAATGATTCTAAAAATTACCTCTATATCAACATAGGAATTATTAATTAATGAAGTGATGAGCTACCTAGATATTTATATTTGCATTACCTATGAAGTCTCAGCAGACAACTATTGCTAGTAAGTCCAGTCGCATAAATAACAAAACTACTTAACAAAACTAAACTAAAAACAGAACAAGATTCAATAAGTACGTATTACTGAAATCCTAAATTCAAAAGCTAAGTAGTACAGATAAAAAATAATCTAAAAGATATAAGAAAAACAACTAACCTCAAACAAGTAAGCAAAATCACAAACACCAGTAACAACTCTTACAAAAAAAGTATAGGACAACATTAATACAAGAACAATATAACCCAGGAATAAACAAAATTCAACAAAACATACAGTTAGAAGATTAAGTAGAGAGAGTATTATTTGGAACAGCTACATGCAAAATAAGAAAAAAAAAAAAAAAAAACCTGAGGAAGATATATACAAACAAATTGAGGGCGTGCAAAACAAGATAAAGTGTAAAAGCTATGATGAAATACATACCATGCCGTCGTTATCCCCTCCAAACCATAATCCAAAGCAAAATACTATATCCTAAGCAAGAGCCAAAGAAATCCTCCAAGCCCCAACCCGAACCAAGCAACCAATAAGAGAGAAATGAATCCTCGAACCGAAGCAACCAACAAATAAGAAATCAGAGACAATTGGAGTCAAGAAATCGGAAGAAAAAATTAGCTAAGTCCATTCAAGAATATAGTATTATAACAACTCCACTAAGCAACTAACCAATCATCCCAGGTAGGAACAAAATAGCGGCAACCAAGCAGCAGGGAAAATACAATGTTTTCAAAATCGGACCGGACAGTGAACCGGTGAGCCAACTGGTTAGTGGTTTTACTGGTCGAACCGGTCGGACCACTGGTCGAACCGGATAACGTAATAATAATGTAATAAATATATTTAATTTTAAAGTATATGTAATATGCATAAAATTTAAAATTATCGTACAATTGACTAAAAATATAAAAAAAATTATAATAAGATAAAATTAAAGCATATAATATTTATCTAACTTATATCATAACGGTAATATGGTACTAATTTGTATGCTCGTATAAATATAATATGATTATATTTCTTTTAAAAAATTTAAAAGTGTAAGTTAAAAATACAATAAACTAAGATATTCATAAATTTTTAAATATGGTTATGTATAAAAGTCTAATATTCAAAGTCAAACTTGCATATTATATCAATTTGACTCTTTATCCTAAAAATAATATTGAAAAGAATATTTTATAGAATAAATTTTGATAAAAAACTATTATTTGAGTATTAATTTTCATTCATAATGTGTGAAATATTTATTTAAGTTAATTATCTAATTTATAAATAAATTCGGCTACAAGTTTCTATAATTTATAAATTTTAATTGTACTAGAATTTCAAAAAAAATGGTGTAGCTCAAATGGTAAGGAAGTCATGTTTCATCCTAGAGGTTAGGTGTTCAAATCCCACCTTGTACAAGAATTTCTAGTTTATTTTTAATATTAAAAAAATCAAAAAAAAAAAAAAGAAAAGAAAAATCAGAACCGGGTTGAACCGGTCAATACCGGTTCGCCGGTTCACCGGTTTTGGACCGGTTCAACCCGGTCCAAACTGGTTTTTGGAGATACTAGTTTTAATGGGTAAACCGGACCGGATCGACCTCCGGTTCGCGGTCGAACCGGTCGGACCGGCCGGTCCGGTCCGGTTTTAATAACATTGGGAAAATATCGTTCCCACAGCCAATTGAAAAAAAATGAAAGAAGAAAAAGAAGAGAGTCAACGAAGCATGAAGCAAATATTAAGCTGCACCAACCAATTGAACAATTGAGGGAAAAGAAAACCCAAGCAGCATAAGAAATTAGCAAGCAACAGGGGCCATCGGAGAAAACGGAAGAAAATAGTAGCAGCTTAAAATAAAGAGAAAGTAAATTCAGGTGGTAGTGCAAAATTGGGAGAAAATTAAAAAACGATAGCGTATTTGAGATTAAGGCTGGGGCTGCGGGAAAGGATTCATCTCCAGTGGATGAGGGGCGCGGGGCAGGGCGGCTGGAGAGCGGGAACGGGCCGCAGCAGGGGCTCCGCGGAGCCCCATGGCCGCGTGAATTAGTGAAGAAAGAGGGGCGCGTGAGTCAGGGGATGTCCCCTGACTGGATCCTTTTTTTTTTTAAATTATTTATTTAGGGAATTAAAATAGGAAATTAATATATACTTAAATAATTAATAAAATGAAAAAATTTCCCTACTTAATTAAATTAAATAGGTAGAATTGAATTATTTAATAAATTTTATTTAGTATATTTATTGTATATTTACTAGTATTTAATAAATATATGTAGCCAAAAATTTTTAATTTGATTATTTAATATAATAAAATTTATTAGAATTGTAATTAAATTTATTTATAGGCAAATCATTAATATATAAATAGCCCATTTTAATTTAATATCTTTTATTGTAATTAAAAATTTGATCATTTAACTACAATATTGGTGGTGGCTATATTTTTTTTTAAAATACGAAATTAGTTAAAAATAAAATTAAACACTTATACAAAGAATTTAGATTAATACTTAATCTAAATTAAATATTTAAATACATACTAAAATACACAAGAAAAGTTAATTGAAATAATTACATTCATTGTTAATTATTTACTCTCTTTAATTTTAATAATTAATAATTTAATTACAATTATTAATAATTATTACTATTATTAATATTAATATTAAAAATAAAATTACAACTATAATATTAATGGTGAGAGTGGACAAACTCAAAAAATAAAATTAATTTAATTTCGGAGCTTTGCCATTGGAGATAATCAGACAGGACTCGGGGTGCGGGCAGGGTTGGCACCGAGGCTCCGGAGGTCCAAGTCCCCACCATTGAAAATGGCCTAAACCGCATCGTTTTAGGGGAAGGGGATTAAAAAAAAGGCAAAAGAAAAAACGGGTACTTTAGCAAAATCTCTTACCCAACTTATATGATATAATAATACTCATATATATATATATTTTTATTATTGTTATTAATTTACTAGGAAAAGCACAAGCACTATCCAAAATATCCAATATCGGTCCTTGTGCATTAAGCTGTCGTATCTTCTCATTTCATATATAAACCCTAGAGTCAAAGATTGCCACCAAGACTCCGATTTCTCTCTCTCTTTCTCTCACTACAAATCATTTTCATGCCGCCCGCCACTCCCTCCGCCGCCGCCTCCTCCCCTGCCGCTGCCGCCACCACCACCACTACCACCACCACTACCCAAAACCCTCACTCAACCCTTCCCCTCTCATTTAAGCCGTTTCCCCTCCACACCACCGGCACCATGGTAGTCGGCCCGTCATCATCATCATCTACGTCCGGACCAATTCGGATCGATGGGAACGAAAACGACGCCGCTCTGTCCAAATCCAAATACTTGACCCGCACCGAAGTTATCAATCGGAGGGCCCGCCGTGTCCGACAACTCGCCCGGATTTACCGCGACCATTACTGGGGGTTAATGGAGGAGGTCAAATCCAAGTACAGAGAGTACTGTTGGGAGTACGGGAAAAGCCCCTTTGCGGAAGATGAGGAGAATGAGAAAACCAATTTGAATTGTGCCGCGGTAACTGGAGAGAATAATGGGAATTTGGGGGTTAATAATAGCAGCGGTAATTTCTCACAGAGATGTGGGGTACACGGGTGCAAGGCGAAAGCCATGGCTTTGACGAGGTTTTGCCATATGCACATTCTGTCTGACGGCAAGCAGAAACTTTACAAGGCTTGCAATTTCTCTGTTAAGAGGTTTGATTTCTTGGAATTCTTTTTTTTTTTTTTTCCTCTTTTAATTGTGTTATGAATGTTGTGTTGTATTGTACAATTTATGTACTGCTTTGGATAGACAATTTATGTACTGCTCGTGTAGTTTAGAAATTCTATATGAACGAATGACGAGGTGCAATATATGTTAGAGATTTATTAAGTTCAATTTTGAGTTCAAATACCCTGTGGGGATGAGAACTTAGAACTAACTATATCTTAAATTTACATATCATAAATTATGTCATTCATAGGTTGCACCACGTCATTCGTGCAGTGGACGCATTAAATAATTTCTATAGTAGAGAGAATTTATTTAATGCTCGAGTAGTTTAGAAATTAAATTCAGTAGGTTGACAGAATCCCCGGATTTTATACGGAAAATATGGGCATAAATATAAATGTAATTTGCTAAACAGTGTCTTCTAATGAGGGGTTACTTTCAGTCGACACTTATTCTTGTAATGATTTTCACCTATGTTTATTAATGTTGTATCTTATATATGTTTATCTTTGAAGGATT
Source organism: Penstemon barbatus (assembly GCA_003313485.2). Lineage (NCBI taxonomy): Eukaryota > Viridiplantae > Streptophyta > Magnoliopsida > Lamiales > Plantaginaceae > Penstemon > Penstemon barbatus. The sequence continues at coordinate 77,589,946 of CM064879.1, forward strand.
GCTTTTATGCTTCTGGTGTCGTTACGGTTTTTGTCTATTTATGCATGTGTATGTTTGTTTGATTTGCTATAAAGTGCAAACTGTTTCAGGTCTGTTTTCTTATTTTACTATGTATTCAAGACTTATAATGTGGCATTTATACGGTTGAATGATGTCATAGTAGGGAAATGAGCACTTAATAAAGAAATGTTTTACCATGGATATTCACTTCTTTGACTCCTATCTTTCTCAAGTCAATAACTCCTTTTATCTCTATCTATGACTATATGCTCCTCGCCTTTAATTATCCTTTTTCTTGATGTCTAAGCAAAAATCTTGGGTACTGTAGGCATTATTCAGTCCAGATAAGACAATCTTTACTATCAATCATACTTGTATTTGAGCCTTCACAGTATAGTTTGTATCTTTTATATGCGGCTTAGCAGTGAGCATAAATTCTCAATGATGTGCTCTGTTGTCATCCATTAAGATGGTTGCTTAGAAAGTTTCATGCCAAACAAAGTATAACGGAATATGCTTAAGACATATTTCCTAGAACTGGTAGCAAAAGAGTAATCATGAAAACTACCTATCTTTTTGCTTTCTGGCTTATGGTGTTAATGGCACTGACTCTGAAGACTTAGCTATCGCATAAAATCTGATTATTCTCCTTGCTTTAGGGAGATGCAGTTAGACAGAATATCGTTATTATTTGATAAAATCTGATTCTTCTCCTTGCTTTAGGGAGATGTAAATGGATAGAATATTGTTGTTGTCTGTGCTACTTGTGCGTGATCAACAATTTTCCTTTCCTCCCTTGTCGAGCAGTTTTGAACAAAATGTTTTCATCTTTGGAGTTTCTTCTAGGAAATATTTTCCTTTTTTTCACGATGAATATATTGATGTTCACGGTTTTTTTTTTTTTTTTTTTTGCTGAAAATGATGTTTTCCTTTTGTTATTGCTCGTGCCAGTTCAACTACAGGACCTATACTTTGTGGAAAACCAATACTGAGATCAACTGTTCCATCTTATTGCCCTCTCCACTTCCAAAAGGCTGAAAAACATATGGCACGTGCTTTAAAGAAGGCAGGCCTCAACGGCTCTTCAACAAGTAAGCTTGCTCCTAAGTTCCATGTTATAATTTCTGAGTATGTTCGTTGTATCCGGAACAAGAGAAGAGCTGCTGCAATGAAGTCTAGACCTATAAAATGCTGAGTTTAGGAAGATAACAATCAATTCTTCAACGTCTTGGTCATGCAAAACATATGTGATGTACAATACATATTCTTTTATCCCTTGACAACTTGGTATATCATCTTGTTGTAGTTCAAAATATGAACTAGATTAAGCTTAATATAGGACCTGGAAATTGTGCATGCATAGAGTTAAAATTTCCCCCCTCGACATTGTATTTGTGTCGTGCTTTGTCCCTGTAAGGCTATCACATATCAATTTGACAAGAGGTAAATGTGGCATCGTTAAAGTGTAGGATATGGGTTTGTATAAAGTTTTGGTTGTGGTCAAATTTTTGGTTTAATTTATCACTTGTGGATGGAAGGGACTCTGTTGCTGATAACATGTACGTGCATTCTTATGTATGTGTTAGAATGCAGGAAGTATGTATTTGGGGGATAATTACTTGTACATTCCATGAAGTTAGGTGAAATTACGTGAACTTGTTGTACTGACCAAAAGTGATTTTTGGTTTTGGGGGTAAAACATGTCCGAACGCACGATAGTTGTCTAGAAGTGTTTATAGAAGCTATCGTCGCCAAGCCAAGTTCTCCCTTAATAATCATAGCTTGTAAATACCAATTTATCTGAGTTCTTGGGGTAGGAATAATAAGTTGGATAACATATAGAAAGGATTAGTGATGGAGAACATCAAAATGGATCCAAAGTCCGACCATTTGGGGCTTGGAGAACTAGTTATCTTCGAAGAAGCCTAGAAAAGCTTAAAGTCATAGGCTAGAAATATCATTTAGAGAAAGCCCAAGTGCCTAAACTAGGCAGACAACCCGGGTGTATAACGACAAGGCATTCTTGAAATTCTTCAATATGGGTACTCATATAGTATTTAGTAGATCAATGAACCGAAAATGGTGAGTGATTGTAACACCCCACCATTAAGAAGCTACCTACTATAAAGCATCAAGTGTAATGATTTTATATATAGTTTATTACTGGTGACTTACTGTCCTCACCTGTTATGCTCAGTACGTACAGTTGCTTCAATAAAGGTTGTTAAATGATGGGGGTTAAAATGTCTTTTCAGTGCAGCTGTATCATGAACTGTATCAGTATGGATCATCATTAAGAATCTCAATATATATATATATATATATATATATATATATATATATATATATATATATATATATATATATATATATATATATGACTGGTTTAGAATGATCGGTTGAGGATTCAAACATGAATGTCCCTACCAATTATCCACTGTGTTGTCAATTTTAATCCATAGCCAATTTTCCATTTTTGATAGAAGGTGCTGCCTTTGGTACTACTCTTATTTTAGACAATCCAGGAACTTCCATAACGTTGGCGTGATTCGTACTTTTACTTCATCTTACCCTCTTCATAGAATTAATTAATCTTTAGTCATATGTCCTGATATTATATTGTTCTTGTTTTATGACTGGTATAAAGTAGCACAAGTGTGTTTTTTCTAGCGTTTCGGAATTATTATGTACTGTTTCTCTTTAACCTTTTCTTATTTTGCACTTGACCGTCTCATCTTTTTAAATTGTTGCAATTCACGGCTTTGATGCATGGTTTACGGTCATGTTTCCATTAATTTCAAAACGAAACTCAAAGGATATATAGATAACTTAACTTCAAAACACTGGGCTTAATAATGAAAATATATTTTAACAAGTTATTAAGAGGTAAAATACAATTTTGGCTTACATGATTTTTGTTATAGTAAATATTGTATTTTGAGTTAATTTGGAATACAAATGAAGGTAAGCAAATAAGTTAGTGATCTAAGAAAGTAAAAAGGAGAAAAGTTTCGGTTCAAAGTAAGATTTTCTCATTTGGAAATGAATTTCTAAGATTAATTCTCAGAGTTTTACGATTAAGCTTTAGTTAAATTTCAGAATAAGTTGTTTTTCACATTTTTGTTTTACACGTACCAATGCGTTGAATAGCTCCTCCCTTTAAAATATATCTAAAGTTTATGTATATATGTCGAAACAATTAGGGGCGTATCGTATAGCTTCCGGGGGAGTCATAAGAAGGGTGACAAACTACTTTCATTCATTTTTTCATTGATATCATCCATTTTTTCACAAGCGTGTTTCTGATATTCTATTTCTTTTTTAATGAAATTAGTACCGTAAGAGAGTAATTAAATTAGTGAATCCAATACATTAGGAATAGTTTAAGTAATTTTTCAAATGTAAATGTTCAATATTATCACACTAAACCTTCAGGGGTATTTTAAGTAATTCTTACAAAAATTTATCAAGTATTATATACTCGTGTTATTCTCCCTTAAGTCAAATTTTCTTCAAATAAAACATTTAAGTAAATTATTGCTATTTTCCCTTGGTCGACTCCCAAGTCAAAATTTCTTTTACTCCCAAGTCAAAATTTCTTTTGCTGTGGAAATTGCTAGGGTAAAATATAACTTGGACGGATGGACCAAGATATTTGTGAAAACTCTAATCTGTACTGGGTTTGATCAACTTTATCCAACCACGATGCAAGCTCATGTAAAGATTTATTTTGTAATTGGTTGAACTGGTAATCCAATTTCAAAACAAATGTATGTGCCCTTTGCTTCGGGAATATTTTGAATTCATAAAAATTCTATTTGGCAAGAATTACCCTATAATTCATCAACATTAAACTATAGAAAAGATTTGTTGAATTTGTTCAAGACTGTACTTGTTAAAAGTCAAGATGTTGTTTGGGAACCTATGTCGGTTAGGCCCGAAAACAACACCTTGACTTTTAACTAGTGGTTTACGATAGAGTTAGATTAAAGTTCACATTTAAATAGGGTCACTCTCCGACAGTTGATTATATATAAATTAATTTTGATTATCAAGTTCACTAAAATTAGGCTTCAAAATAAAATTGAGGACGAGTATTTCGGATATTGCATGTTTTCACATATTAAAAAGAACAATCACAACTCTTTTTAACAAGAACTTGATTATAGACAACTTTTATATAATATAAAATGAAACATCGACGAACATAATTAAAAAATTGAAATGATTGTACTTCTTTAAAAGATATATTTATTCGTCACTCCCTATGGGACTTAGTACGCAATTAATTTATCTTGATTTATTTCTTATTTTTTTCACATAAAAAAAATTAGATGTATTACCCGAAAATTCTCGACCCCGCTAAATTTAGTCTAGCTCCGCCAATGAATGCAATTAATATTTTTTTTGATATAATCCACATATTATACCAAAAGCATGTCTATTTGTATGGTGGTCCAACCCGCAACAACAATTGAATGACCTAATTAACTTATAACTAATTATAAGCACAAGGTACAACATTTAATGAATTATTGTGTCTGCAATTCTGAATGCAACCTGATTGAACTCTTGGAGGTTATTTGCCTTATACATACATGCATATGGAAATTGTAGGAGGGGTTACATCATATATATGGGGATCACAATTAAATCGGGCACATGAATGCATAGTAGATGTGTTTGCTATAAATTTTGCATCGATTACAATACATGGCATCAAGGAATTGTTTGCATATAAGTTCAGTATCGAGGAACACCTCTACGACATCGAGTGACCATTGACATCAAGAAGTACCAAAATATTGTTTGCGGTACAACTGATATCAAGGGATGCTTGGCATCGAGGGGTTGACATCGAGGTGTTATTAGCATCAAGGTGTGCCAAAATATCGTTCGTTGTAAACCTGTCAGTGAATCCCTCGACGAGCCAATGGCTCGATGTGAAATGCCTCGATATGAAATAAAATAATGCGGGCGTGCCAATGTTTGTGCGTGCAAACATAACGATTTGAAAAATAGACATGTTGATATCGGTAAATTGATAAAGTAAATGTCCTGACAAAGACATGTTGATATCAAAATAAGTTGTCCTGATAAGGCTGACTTCTAAACGATTGCGACAGAGTAGGCAAACACTACCCCTAGTTCTTTTCTATGCCTGCCTGGCCGCAGGACTTAAATAATTTCTGAAAATCTCTCTTTGAGTGCCAAAAACTTATGACCAATCGATGGCCTGCTTAACATATCAGCGGATTTGAAAATCAGCAAATGCCTTGACAATCAATCAATTTAAATAAACACCTTGACAGAAAACATGATCTTGACAGAAAACAGCATATCAATGGAAATCAATTGACGTAAAGTATATTTATGTAAAAGCGTCAAGACGTACGAGCCAAACGACTTTCATTAATAACAAAAGAATGTTGGCAAGTTCCCTGATGTACAAACATTACAAAACTATACAAAACGATGAGTCTCCTGTTTCGGCATAATCCGCCAGATGAGTTGATAAATCTTTTAAGTTCTGAAAATTGACTCCTTGATCGGCAGGTAAACCCGCCGATGAGCTGATAATGCATGAAAAACGACTTGTTGACAGAAAGTAACATTGACGACGGGAGACCCACCGTCAATGGTTCGCCCAACCTTGATGGATGGCCATCAATCGGGCTCCTGATCAGCGGGTGGCCACTGACCAAGGCATCGATAGAGCAGATGGCTACTCAGCCGATAGCCGTCAAGCAGATGGCTACTTGACGACGAGCTCATCAGGCAGATGGCTACTTGATGAGTTTGTCATATAAATACGTGGGCACTTACATGACAGTTAGCAGCGAGCTACTTGCTGATATGAGTGGTTTCGCTCGAGTCAGTGTCAGCTGACGGCGGAAGAGAGCGGCGGCGGCTTACTGTGAGCGGCGGCGGCGGCAAGACTTCAGGCTGTCAGGGACTACTGGTGGCTGAGGAGGGACAGACTGATATCGAGGAGTTGGCAGGCTGATAACTTGACAGAAAACAGCTGTTAACTGCCTGCTATCAAGGGGTTTCGCTCGAGACAGCTTCTGGACAGCGGAAGCAGCGGCGGCGGCGGCTTAATGTCAGCGGCGGCGGCAGACTATTTTTAGTGGCGGCGGCGGCGGCAAGACTTCAGGCTGTCGAGGGTGGCTGGTGGCTGAGGAGTGACGGTTGATATCAGGGGTTCTACAGGGTGTTTGCTGAAAAAGAAGCAGCGGAGCGCTGGACTTCCGGAGAGGCGTTGAGCCGATCAGTGTTAGACTGAAAAAGTTGTTGATTGAGTTGTGTGTGTCCTCCCGCGAATGGCAGCTGCTGTGTATTTGTAGTTGCTGAAAAAAACAAGTTGATGCCAGAAACTGCTCTCCTGATGGCCGAAAATCAAGGGGCTGATGGCCACTATCCCACTTCTCCCACTTCTTTGTTATTTGCCCACTACTTCCACTATGTTAATGGTGGTTTTCTCTCTATTTTTGCTGCTGAAAATCAATGTTTAATGGAAGTTGGAGAAGAACGTGTGTTTGTTTAATTTGAATTTGAGTTAAAGATAACTAACTAGAGATATTTAAGGGATTTGTTATTTAAACCAACTAATATGGTTTGTCTTTATCCTTTATTAATTATCTCTAATTAATATTAATCTTTAATCAAAAATCAGATTTAGACAACACAAAAAGCTGGCCGATTTTTAGGGCTGGGCCCAGGTCGAGTTCGGGCCGATCGATCCATTTTGGCTTTGGGTCGAGCCATTTTGGCCTTAACTCGTAGTTATAATCGGCCCATTTATATAATTGCCCAATTAATTAATTAATGGCCTTACTTATCAAGTGGGCCACTTAATTAATCTTGGCCCAATTAATTAATTAACTTAATTAATTAGTCCAAAAATACTTATTGAGTTCAATTGGGCCTAATTAACCATAATTTGGTTTTTAGTTTGCAATTAATTAAACTTAGCCCATAAATTAATTAACCTTATTAATTAATTAATTTATGTTTGGCCCAAAATTAATTAATTGCGAGAATTGGGTCGAGCTTTGAAATTGAGCTCAATAGCTAATCCGTTGGTTCGATTGGACCCATTCTCGGTCCAGATTGGATCCGATTTGGTCTGATTCGTTTTGGAGTGACTTGGTTCGGCCTGTATGCCATTTTTGGCTTGTCATCGGGCCGTTATACCTTGATTTATCGAGGGTGATTTTTTGGGTACAAACAAGATGAACAGTGAAAATTGACTTTCTAGGAAAAGGAGATATATGATGATTATTCTCTCCAAAATAGTGAAAATTGGAAAAGCTACTGTTTTATCAATAAAGAAAAGCAAAAAGACCAAAATATAATTAGGAAATGAAGAACTAATCTACCTCAATGTAGGTTCAATTAAAAAAGTTTTGCCTCAAGAACTAACATGTGCTTGGTGAATTTTGATTTTTGAGCCTTGAGAACTATGTTAAAGTTGATCTATATGATGTTTTATACTAATGTTCTTAAAAATGACATGACGCATGTCAAATATATGGAGCGGATTTTAGTTGGAAATCAGTATGAATTTTATCCACTCATAATTTCATAAGATACGTAATTTGAAATATGTAAAATCTAATAATACATCAAAGTAAGGGCGGACCGTACTGGGAATTAGGGAGGCATTGCCCCCATTTTCACCTTGAATTTATTTGATAAAAGTTCGTTTGAGTTCAATTAATTATACATTACAAACATGTTTGAACAATATTTTTCGTTTGATTACTTTGAAACTTAGTTGAAGCCTTATTGGATAAGCTAGAAAGTGATAAACCACAAAAATATCAAGTTATACGAGCTTGAACATGTTTGGCTTAACTAAAGTTTTTTCGAGTTTAGTTCCTAACAATGAAATCAAGTACATGCGCAATTTTAAGCTCCTTAAAAAATTCATGGGTTAAATATAGTTTGCCCCCCTTAAAGTATGGGGATTGTACCAATTACTCCCCTAAAGTATCGCTTGTATACTTACCCCTCCATTATTTTATGTAGTAAAGTTACACTTTTTTTGCCAAAATTACCCTTCCCTTTATATACAAATTATTGTTAGTTTTGACCTCATACCAAATTTATTCTTAAGCTCATAATTATAGTCAAATGTCAAATGGCCGGTATAGGTCATCCCCAGTGTGACGTCTCCAGTAGGATTCGAAATTGAGTCTCATCTTTGAAGGTCGCAAGTCAATACCACTTACCCAACCACCTTTATTAAGAAGTCGTGCAAGGCTATTTTATACATAATTTATTTCCATCAATCCTTAAATAACAAGAAAATAGGTGGAGCAAAATTTAATTTCGGCACTCTATTTGTATTAAATAAGCAAGGAGTTTAATCCTAGTAGATGCAATTTATTTCTATCCACTTTTCATTTCTGTAAGAAGAAAAAATATCAACACATAGGTCGATCAATATTAATTAAACTGGCACTCTATTTTATGGAAGAGTTCACTAGAAAGTTCAAACATAGTAGAGGCAAATATTTCCATCTGTTTGAAAATTTCTGTAACAAGAAAAAACATAAAAAATTCATGGTGCTTAATTAAATAGCGTACCCTATCTATAGCTGTGTTTACTAGGATGTTCAATCCTATTAGAAACAATTTATTTCCATCCATATTAATATTTCATTTCTTTAACAAAAAAAGAATGTCACATAATAATTGGAGCAAAATTAAATTGTGCACTCTATTTTTATAGAAGGGTTTACTAGGAAGTTCAAAACTACTCGACGCAACTTATGTCCATAAATTCATTTCTAAGGGTTAATTTAATTAATATTAAAACTTCACTTAACTTTGAAGATGACATCGTGCACCTGTGACAAAAGAAAAAGCTAAATTTTTAGTTTTCATTCCAATATTGTCCTTCATTCATTTTAAAGGTTGAAGACTTCATTTATATGTAGGTAACATTTTTTATAATTTAAGCTACTCCTAGCTATATCATAATTATCATTTGACACACAATTTGCTCATTTCATAAATTTCATTCTTTATTTTGTTCTTGTTTTTGTCAAAATTCCACCTCTAGTATTTTATACAACAAAATCATATGTCTTCTAATATTTTTTTTATTTAATTTGATCATTCAGGGTTAATTTTGTACAACTGCAATTTCCGTCAAAGGTAACATAAGTTTTAAACTTTAAAATTGGTATCAGGGGTAAGTGAAGGATTAAGTTGTACATGAGAGATAAGTAATTAGATTCTTCTCTTGAGGTAAGAGAAAAATTAAATTGTATAGAAGAGGGTATATTAAATTTAAATATTAAACTCACTCTTTATCTATTCTTTAAAATTCCAAACAATCAACATTTTTCAAAGCCTAAATTACACTTATATATGGTCTCCTACGTATAAAGTGTATTACACTTATATCTTTCTTGTCAAAGAATTTATATTCAAGTACCTCCTAAATTAAATGCATTACATTGATCAATTTTCGAGTGAAAATGCAATCACGTAACTTTTAATAAGGGTATTATAACACATAAAAAATCCAAAAATACCATTACTAAAAGTCAAGTAACTTGCACGTGAAAAGTGCTGAAAAATTAATCGTTGTTACATATTTTATATATGAAGGAGGTTAGAGCAAATTATTTGCCAAGAGTAATATAAATTTGAAACACGTTATACTTGGAAAACAAACAGGCCCTACATCATGCGTGGAGCAAAATTAAAATTCAACATGAAAACCGTACTACTACGAATTCTAGCTTTCGACTTGAACTTAATTTTTCATAAGAACACTTTGTCACAATATGCTATTCTTAAAAATTAATTTACCTTCTATGAGAAATCAAATAACAGCATATACATTCCCATGTGTATGTGGTTTCATTTAAATAATTAGTCTCTCCCACTCTTACATATTTATGGAAATAAATAAGTACCCATTAAAAAATATCGCAGGAGGTTAAGTGCCCATTAGGCAAAATAATAAAAAGGTGAAATGTTTATGATCATAGCATTTCATAGGCGAATAAGGTGAATGAAATATAATATAAATGAAGAGTTAATTAAACTAGTTACTTTTTGCTTTAAAATGAAGTCTTACTCATAATTTTAACTATGTGTGCAATACTTTGTCAAAGAAAGAGGTAAAACACTTATTTTATATTTTACATATATGCCTATTTCATATAACGGAAAGGGTAACCTTAAAAAAAACCCCAAATTACCCTATATTCCCCTCTTAAATGATAGGACACTTTGTACTTTAGCAAGCAAAAAAATTCTTTATTTTTTTTATCATAAACAATTAGAGAATTTTGTTTCCAATTTTAGTCTACCGTATCATAAATTTAAAATAATCAAGCCTCCACCTTATCCAATTGTTTTGCGAGAAAATACACACGTAAGAAGAGAAATACTCATTTTGAGTACAACAAAAGAAGTATCCAACAAATATGGTTATCATTTTTTTTATCAATGTTTGCACCGAAAAATTGGTTATCATGAGAGAGACCATATGTGCGAGAAGACTGATGCACAAAAAACTTTAGCTATCATTACAAGAAAATTAAATTTTGGTGGAAAAAAAATTAAGTGACAATATTAAAGTTGTTATCCTTTACATATACTTAAATATTATCACTAAAATGATTTAGTAAACATATTATTGACAAGAATTATGAAAAAATTATCAGGATTGACATTTATTGATACACAAAAAGTGACAACAAAAAAGTTACAAAATTGTGTCACTAACTATCAGTAGTGACAACTTAAGTTAACATACGTTTGTCATTAATAGTTATTACTGACGACTTAAAAATATATTTTATCATTATTGCATTTGACACTATTGTAATCGTGATCAAACTAATATTTTTATCACTAAATACATGAAAAGAGTGACAACGAGAAGAATGAAGCGGGGACAAATTTTATGGAAGAAGAATGTAGGGTTTTGTTTTGTATATCTTTTTCTACTTATTTCAGTTGTGGAGTGTTTAGGAGGGAAATACTCTATGTATTTCTCCTCCACAAATGGATGAGGTGGAGGTGCTGTGACAAATGCTTACATGGGGTGTTAATTTTTATTTTTCTTTTTCTTTAATATTATGATATGGTGGACTAAAATTGCAGAAAATTGTCATGTAATTGCTTATATTTAAAAGGTAAATCGTGCATTTTGCTTGTCGTAATATAAATTGTACAATTATCGTGAAACTGATAAAGTTATGAGACGTTAATTAGTTGTTGGAATATAAAATGGCTTATAATTGACTTGCAAGAATTAATGGACATAAATTTGCAATTTTGCCGGCAATTAAGAAGAACCATAGTCTAGGTTGGAAACATTCATTACACTCTATATGGAGGTGTTACTAAAAAAATGTCCACTAATGACGAAATATTAATTGACAACTTAAGTTGAAAGTTCTCACTCATTTCATGTTTTTAGTGGCAATAATTTTACTTTTGTCACAATAATAATTTTATATAACGACAAGGACTATTTTTAAATTGTCACTAATAATTTTGAATGACAAGAATACGGTGACTTAAGTTTCATTATTAATAATTAGTGACAACATTTTGATGCAATCTAATAACAATATTTTGATTATTAGTCTTTGTATTTCACTAAATGTAATAGTGATAACTTAATTAAAATTACGTTACTAATAAGTTTATGAAAGTATTTTGCCACAAAAATTTAATTTACTAAATGAAGAGACAAAATAATTGTACATATGAAATAAAGGCATTCTCGATTAAGATATTCTGATTTACTGCAATTATTTACTAGATTCGAAGAAGACAAGTTTCTTTTTCACTTTTACATCTCCGTGTGCATATGTTGTCCACAGATCTGGGCAATTGTACATTAATTATAATGATTAAAGAATTAAGCCATGCATTGAGTTAATTGCAATTTTGTGTTCAAGGTAGCTATTTCAAAGTATTCTACTATATTAATTATAATGGTCCTAACCCATGTTAATGTGTTAAACATAATTTACAGAAGCTAAATTTTTTCAATTGATTGAATTCTTTACGACTAAAAAGTTGGGAAATGATTATGGGTTACGGCGGCCGGAGATTTGGGTGGGGGTGGTTAGGGGGCTGAGGTGGAATGGTTTAAATTATAATTATTTACTAATAATATATAACTTTATTATTAAATATATTAATACTTTTTATCGGATTTATATTAAAGGATATTACTTAATTTATTAATATTGTTTATAAAATCAAATGAGTTAAATAAATATGAGAATATAATAAGTAAAATCTCTAAATTGGTCAGCACATGTCTTATTCGAGCCAATTTTGAAATTTATCAACAATGTGGATTAAAATTGACAATAAATTTGAAGATGTAAGGTTATTTTGTCAACCTAAAATGTTATGGGGGTAAAATTGTCAATCAACTAATGTAATGACATCAATTTTGCTGTAAGACTTAACTCACGTCTCTACTTAATACGACAGTATCAAATGTGCCGGCCTGAATTTTTATGGGATCACAAGTAAGAATCAATATAAAATTTGATACTATAAGCGCAATTCTCTTCTAATATTACCTATACCTAGTCGTGAGAATCCAACAATACATAGACACAGCATGAAAAACAAGACCCCGATCAACATAGAAGAATGAAATAATTTGCATTGTAAGGGCGGCATGCATTTTTTATTCCGTCACAAATGTGGTAAAAATGTTTTGAAAGATAACAACACATGTCCAATTTCCCTTTCTCTTTTGAGTAGGACAAACCATCTTTTATTTCATGAGAATAAATTCACAGTAATCACAAATATACATATACTAATAATAAATAACTACACAAATTACACATAGGATGTGTTTGCAAACGGGATTATTATATTTTTAGTGTCACAACTATAACTCGCTTGCGTTTTTACCCAGTATATTTTCGGACTAACACATATGGTGTTACAACTTCAGTGTCAGTGACATTTTTTTGTGCCAATTTGAGGCACAATGTCAAAATTGATCAGAAATCCCCCACATTAGTGCTATTTTTCAAGTCACATGCCCCACACGTGTGGAATTTCTGGTTAATTTTGGAATCGAGCCTCAATTGACACTATTAGAATTCACTACATGGATTGGGCTAAGTCCACTTCCTTGGCTTGGGCCTAACTCAACCTCAAAAGCTAGCTTATAAGGTGAGGATTGCCCAAGACCTTATAAGGTGGACTTAACTATTGTTTTCAACCAATGTGGGACAATTAGTCTCAATACTCCCCCTTCACGTGTGGGCGGGCTGAATGTGTGGGTGAAACAAGCCCAACACGTGACATATTAAAGCCCAACCTTGCGGATTGCGACATGTGGGCCCCAACACACGAATAATGACCGTCCAGGACTTTGTTAACTGGACGATGAATGACAACCCAGTCCTTTGTTATCTGGGAGAAATGTGTGGGTGAAGAATAAATCCCATCATGCGCGCAAGGAAGAGCCCATCACGGAAGGAGGTGGCCCACTTCAACCTGGGGCTCTGATACCATGTAGAAATTAAGATATTCGAATAATATAAATGAACACGCAGGAGGAATCGGTTGAAGGGATTATAAATACACATTCAATGATGGCGAGACTACGAGTCCACATATTCTTGAGTGGACTTGATCCTGAATTTGACCAAGTTCGTGGAGAGATTTTACGAAAAGATCCAAAGTTGGACTTGGAGAGTACGTATCCATATATAAGAAGGGAAGCACAACAAAGACAAATCATGGGAGGTTCCCGACCAGTACCAGAAATCTCGGCTATGGTGGCTCACCGAAACTCCCAAGGACCTAATGGCAAAGGACGAAATAACTTACCATCTGGTAAAACTAATAACTTTGTTTGTAGTCATTGTGGTGAAGCAGGGCATTCGAAACAAAAGTGTTATGAGATTATCGGATATCCGGATTGGTGGGATTTCTCGAAAAAACCAAGAAAGAACATTACTGGCAGAGCAGCGGTGGCCATACAAGGGGATGCTCGCTCAACTCAGGAGGAAAACTCACATCCTACAGCTAAAGTGGCTCAACCAGGTAGTTTCGGTAAGGCAGATGTATTTTCTGTCACTTCTAGAAATAGTACTTGGATTGTTGACACAGGAGCATCTGATCATATGGTTAAAGATTATAACATACTGCAAACCATACATTCATCCTCTCAGTCTATTATCTCCACTGCAAATGGTACTACCTCTCCTATCATTGGTGAAGGATCAGTTGTTCTATCCAATACTTTGAAACTTGATACTGTTTTGGTGGTTCCATCGCTTGAGTGCAATCTCTTGTCTGTTAGCCAACTCACCTCATCTCTTAATTGCACTGTAACGTTTTGGCCTCTATTTTGTGTTTTTCAGGACATTCTGACCCGGAAGACTCTTGGTTATGGTGTTAAACGGAGAAAGCTTTACTACTTGGAATTGACTAAGGAAGGGGGAAAAGAAATCAGCAAAGCATGTCAAACAAATGAGGTTGAGAAGGCTCGAGCAAATATATGGTTGTGGCATAGGAGACTCGGACACATTTCTTTTGGTTATCTTAATAAACTTCGACCAAATTTATTTTCTGATTTAGATGTTTCTGATTTTAGATGTGATATATGTGAACTGGCAAAAAGCCATCGAATTCCTTATTTACCAAGTTTGAATAAATGCAAAGAGCCTTTTGGTGTTATACATTCTGATATTTGGGGGCCTGCAAAGGTTCCATCTATTGCGAAAGCACGTTATTTTATCACTTTCATTGATGAATGCACTAGGGTAACGTGGGTATCTTTACTCCATAAAAAAAGTGATGCATGTATGGCATTTAAGGAGTTCTATAACATGGTGCGCACCCAATACCAACAAGAAATTCGAATTTGGCAGTCTGACAATGCTAAGGAGTTCATGGATGCTTCGTTTGGAGAATATCTTAGCCATCTAGGCATACGACACCACACTTCTTGCACATATACACCGCAACAAAATGGTTTGGCAGAAAGAAAGAATAAACAGATTATGGAAGTAGTACGTGCATCTCTCTTTGGAATGAACATGCCACGAATATACTGGGGGGAGGCCGTAAAATCAGCTGTCTTCCTTACCAATCGGGTTCCTTCTCGGGTTATCGGCTTCCAAACTCCCCAACATAAGTTACAATCTTTTTTCTCAATTTCGCATCTACCAAACCTCGAACCGAGAGTATTTGGGTGTACGGTTTATGTCCACATTCCCAAAGTCTTGAGAAATAAATTGGACCCGTGTGCGAAACGGTGTGTGTTTGTTGGATATTCAGATTTTCAGAAGGGTTACCGGTGTTATGATCTACATAATAAGAAGTTGCATGTCACCTTAGATGTTTCATTCCGCGAGACAGAACCATACTACTCAGGGGTAGTATCGAGCTCATCTCTTCCGGGGGAGAATTTGGGCAAAGAGGTTGAGCTCAATACAAAAGGCACTGGAGTTGAATTCCTAGAGTTGGAAGCAATGGAAAATTTTTTGAATACGGAAAATGCATTCGCTTATCAACCTAGCATAGACACATCAGACTTGCCAGCTATATCGGAGAATGATAAGGTACAAGAAGATAATGAAGATGCCTCGGAAGAACCCGTATTAACACCATCAACTGAGGAGCCTTCCCAGAATGTTCAAAGTAATATTGCACCCCAGGTAACTCTCGACTCCACTTTGAATGAATTAGAATCATGTGAAAATTATCCTTCCCCTCGATTTCCTATAAGATTGAATAGAGGTGTTCCAAAGAAACAATATGAACCCGATATAAAAGCTAATGCCAAATATCCTATTACTAACTACACTTCTACCCATATGTTATCGAATTCATATGCTCTAATTGTCGATCAATTATCCAAAGTATATATTCCTAGAAGTGTCCAGGAAGCATTAGCAGATCCAAGGTGGGCGAAGGCAATGAATGAAGAGATAGAGGCTTTACACAAAAACTCAACTTGGGAGTTGGTATCTTTGCCCAAAGGAAATAAGGCAATCGGGTGTAAATGGGTATATACTGTGAAGCTTAAAGCAAATGAAAGCATTGACAGGTACAAAGCAAGGTTAGTCGCAAAGGGATATGCACAAAAGTATGGAGTCGACTATCAAGAGACCTTCGCTCCTGTAGCTAAGCTCAACACTGTTCGCATTCTCATATCAATTGCAGCAAATCGAGATTGGCCTTTACACCAATTTGACGTAAAAAATGCTTTCCTAAACGGTGATTTGGAAGAAGATGTATATATGGATATTCCACCAGGAGTTGAGCAAGGGGTCATACATAAAGGCAAGATATGTAAGCTGAAAAGATCTTTATATGGACTTAAGCAGTCACCGAGAGCCTGGTTTGGGAGGTTTTCATCAGAAATGAAGTCGGTTGGCTATAGGCAAAGTAACGTTGACCATACTTTATTTATTAGGCACAAACATGGAAAGGTAACATCATTGATTGTGTATGTCGATGACATGATCTTGACTGGTAATGATCCTGAAGAAATTGAGAAGCTAAAAAAATACTTGGCCACCAAGTTCGAAATGAAAGACCTAGGACAATTGCGATATTTTCTAGGAATTGAAGTCTCAAGATCAAGAAAAGGTATCTCTCTTTCCCAGCGAAAGTACGTACTGGATTTGCTAACTGAAACTGGGATGCTAGATTGCAAGCCCATTGAAACACCGATGGAGGTAAATCATCAACTTGAAGCTTCTTCAGATAAAAGTTTGACGAATGTAGGATGCTATCAGCGGTTAGTAGGGAAATTGATCTATTTGACTCACACTAGGCCTGATATTGCTTATGCTGTGAGTGTCGTGAGCCAATTTATGCATGCACCAACGGAAGAACACATGAATGCAGTGTACAGAATCTTGAGATATTTGAAAGGTGCTCCAGGGAAGAGATTATTGTTCTCGAAGAATGAAGCACCCACCGTTGAAGGTTACACTGACGCTGATTGGGCTGGAGATCAGTTGAGGAGAAGATCGACATCAGGTTACCTTACATTTGTTGAAGGTAATCTTGTTAGCTGGAGAAGTAAGAAACAAAAGGTCGTGGCTCGTTCAAGTGCGGAAGCAGAGTTTTGAGGAATGGCACATGGTCTATGTGAGTTGTTGTGGATTAAAAGAGTTCTAGGGGACCTCGGAATTAAGGATTCAAGACCTATTAGCTTATTTTGTGATAACAAAGCTGCAATTCAAATTGCAGAAAATCCAGTACAACATGATCGGACTAAACACGTTGAAGTAGATCGTCATTTCATAAGAGAAAAGTTGGACCAAAGGACTATTCAGTTTCCATTCGTCAAATCCGAAGATCAAATCGCAGATATTCTTACGAAAGCAGTCTCGGGAAGAGTCTTTCATGCAGTTATTAACAAGTTGGGCATGATAGATATCTACGCCCCAACTTGAGGGAGGGTGTTGGCATACGAGATTTGGTTAAATCAAATCAAATCTCTAATTGTATATAAGAAAATCAATAGGAATATTTTTTGTAATCAGTAGGAATATTATGTATATATTTTCCTAGAATAGAACTCTTTAGTCTTGTATATATTTACCTCCTTGGAGAAGAATAAAAAATGGCTGTAAATTATATTATTCGAATATCTTAATTTCTACAGACACCAAAATTATCATCGATGTTGCTGTTGTGACACCAAATATGCCAGCCCGTAAAGATACGGGGAAGAAATGTCATCTAGCTATAGTTGTGGCACAGAAAATGCAATTACCCCTACTATATGACAAATAATTTATTAGCTTTTTTTTTTCTACATTGTACTAGATAAAATACAATGTTACTTTATTATTGCCTAGTTGTCATTTTGTCAAAACATAGACAGTTTATCGAGTTTGTTATTAGAAAAATCTCTTCATACTTAAGTAGATAACAAAAAAAAGTCACCAAACAAGAAGTAAACAAAGAAAAATGGAAAAATAAAGGTTAGGCGCTAATTTGACTCTAATTCACTATACTAAATCAACTCTTTCCTAAAATTAAACTTCGTGTCTTTATACTTCGGTGATTAATAAGATTTTTTTTTCTTTTCATTTAAGTGTTCTAAGATTAAATCAACTTCTTGCATATTATTAATATAATTATGTGGATCAACATATACACGGGTACACATTAATATAGTAATATATATTAATATGAAAATTATTGCAATATTTTTGGTGTCACAACTATAGCTCATTAATTGGTGTTTTCACCCCGTATCTTTTCGATTTAACACATTTGGTGTCTTCAACATCTGTGACAATCTTGATGGAAATTGAGGCACAATTTTAAAATTCGTCTGAAATTCTTCACGTGCAGGCCACGTGACATGAAAATTAGCCCTAACTGTATTAAACTAACATTGCCTCATTGGTGATTTTGGTATTATATATCAAGTGTTTGTTGAGGGATTTGCTATTTACGAGCCGGGTCGGGTAGTATTAGCTCTACATAAATGGATTTAGGCAAATAAGAAAAAAAGTACTAGTGGTGAAGAACTTCATCTTTTTGATTCTGATAACAACCAAAGGCCGAATTAAAATGCAAAATACTCCCTTGTTTTATGCTAAACCTGTAAGAAATTGCCTTGTAAAATTTTTATTGCACTAAACTCTCTGTGTTTTCAAAAACCCTACAAAAACACCCAATTTATAAAAAATAAGTCGTTTTGAATAGACATATTTTAAGAAATAATTTTTAAAACGCTTCAAGTTGGTCCCTACAACTTCACGTGATATATTTTGAAAATGCTTTCTTGAAAAATGTCGATCCAAAACGACCTACTTTTTACAAATTGGGTTTTTTTGCAGGGTTTTTGAAAACACAAAAAAGTTTGACGCAATAAAAATTTCACATGATAGTTTCTTATAGGTTTAGCATAACACAGGAGAGTATTTTGCATTACCCCGAATAATTGGTAGTCGGTTTCCTTTTATAGTATAAGGTTTACAAAATTAATCATGTCAGTTTGATCCATTTTTCGTAAAGCCAATCAAATAGTGACATTAATTAATTTGATTCAATCGTGTAAACCCGTATACGACCTTAATTCCGAACAAAGTATCACGAGATATTATGAGCTAGCTAGCCTGCCCCATATTCTTACCTAATTTGAAGGCTTATTAAGAGCCTAACAGTTGAACCAATAAAACGAGATTTAAGCTGTAGAAAGAGCAGCAGTGGAGATTCGGACACTTGGATAAATACACATCACATTTTCTGCAAGTCTAGTTTAATACCATCAATTAAATTAAATAGCTGATGAGCAAAAGTAAAACCGATAAATAAATGTTGAATCTTGAAAAAATTGTCCACTAAATGTAGCGTTTATAACACTAATTGTTGGATATATATATAGACACGTGTTCTTCATAGGTACGTACTAGATCTAGGCCAAATCCAAACAGAAAATTATTTTTAGAATAAAGACAATACCATTTATTATGTAACTGAATGCATGGAGTAATTATTTTCAGAAATATATTTATTTTATAGATTGATTTATTTATTGAATTAGTATTAGCTACAATTTTCTCTCGTGTAAATATTATTATACATGGGCATCCTATAAAAATGTTACTCCTATATTAAAATAGTATAATTATTGTCCTCATGTCATATAGTTTATAATTCTAATTAAAGCGTTTAAATAACCAGAATCCTCGTGTTCAGCTCGTTCCAGTGCTATATATTCATTAAGAAATTAATTAATAAGCTAGATATATAAATATTAAATAGTATATATATTTCAATATATATTGGAGTTGTTCCAAACGTTTCAAGATTAGAAAGTAATGTTGCGACCAAAAAAAAAAAAAAAAAGAAAGTAATGTTGTGGGAATTTATATGAATTAAACATATATTTAATTAATGCCCTCAATTAGGTATACATTTTAGTGTAAATGAGACTTAATTAGCTTAAATACTAAGAAACACAAACTCCATGATTTAATTTGAAAGAATTGGTTCATATGTCTAATTAATTGATTAATTGATTGTTTCACTTAAAAACCATGCATTTTAGTCATTATAGCACAATCTCGACTCAAGAACACCTAAATTATTCACAAAGTTTTTGATCCCTTAAATAAAATATTTTTGATCAAATATGATTTTGTTCGATATTTGACCTACAATGTCATGATCAAATTTGGAATCTCTAGACGCTAAAGATCGTCATTATTCAAAGCTTGCAAAAAATAAAAGTTTGCAATTCTACAAATATTGTCATTTGTCCAAAGCTTTAGAATATCTAAACACAAAAAACGGTCGTTTGTCTAAAGCTTACATAGGAGTAAAATTTTTAGCAATTCTACAAAATCAAATTTTATATAATCAAATTTTATTATAATTCAAATTTTGCATAAATCAATTTTCCTAAAAGAAATTATTGTATATCTAATTACTTTTTGAACTGCTAAGTCAAATTGCCTTAATTATCATAGGTTTGGTAGATGTTAGAATACACACGAACTATATAGTTGGGATCTAATTTATTTAAAAACCTAGCTCAACAAATAAGGATTGTTCAGGATCTTATAAGGAGAATTTAATTTATGTTAGATATTTAGTCTCATCACACCCATTTTACGTGTGAGTGGAGTGAACTATGTGTGTGAAGCAAACACAACACGTTATATAATAAAACCCAACATTGTGAATTGCGACATGGGATCACTGTGTGAATGCCGAACATGTGGATCTTCCAGACAGTGTCGTTGAAGAATAAACACATCATGCGAACAAGGAGTAGTCCATAACAAAAGAAGATGCCCACATTGATCTGGGGCTCTGATGTCATATTAAAATACCTATAAATTGGGTTCTATAATGATATGAGACTACTCCACCTCAAAAGCTAGCTCAATAGATAATGATTACACATAATCTTATGAGAAGAAATTAGTCTTAATTTCAAATCGATGAGGAACATTTAACCTCAATTGTAAACGTACACTTATTTATAAGTTAAAAAAGGTTATCAATGACAAAATACACAAAAAAAAAAAAAAAAAAAAAAAAAAAAAATGTAAGTATAAAACGAAGACTTTTGGCATTGCTTTTAAGCAACCCTAAATCACTTTTAATTAATTAGGATCTCAACCTAGATTTCAGTTGTTTGGCCATCAAAAGTGATATTTGCATTGGCGATTGAAAAGCTAGAAATTAAAGGCCAATGAAGGTCTGGTAGAAGGTTGATTTTGGCAATGTAAAGATTCTCTTTTTAACCTCTGATAATTTACAGAAATTCACTTATAACCCGTAATATTAATACAATATAGTCTTGTGTAATGTCAAAATAATACATTTTCATTAATTAGTTAATATTTCTTTTTTCATATTATACTGTCACATTACGTTAAAGTTAAAAATAGTCCTAAATTAGTTAACTCTTTTTACCAGTGTTTTTAAAACCGGATCGGTCATTGAACTGGAAACTCTACTGGTTACTAAAAAAAGTTCCACTTGACTAGAATATTAAAACTAATTAATTCTTATAGTTTTTTTAAAATTCTATACCTCATGAGCTAGCTTTTTGGTGAGCTAAACCTAAGTGATATAAATTAGCTGAATCGATACAATTAATCTCTTTTTTCTAAAAAAAATAATAAAAGTTGTCATTGTTTCATGAATGAAACTTACCCAAAACCTACATGTGCCGTCACATGTAGTGATATCTAGCTAAACATTTAAACTCAACTTTTACCTCCATTTTTTCAAGTATAAATAGACAAGTCACAAAGAAAGATAAGTCCACAAATTAAACTTGAAATGGGATCCCTATTCCAATCACCCTTTCATCCTGCAATTCAAGACCTTAAAGTCACAATCCAAGACTCATCCCTTATATTTTCATCCCAAAACTTTGATCATGAAGAAAAATCAATTTTCTTGTCAAACATAGATCAAGTACTCAATTTTCATGTCCAAACCGTTCATTTCTTCCCGGCCAACCCGGACTTCCCACCGGAAGTCGTGGTGGCTAGGCTTAAAAATGCACTAACAAAAGTGATGAAGCATTATGATTTCTTGGATGGGAGGTTGAAGATGAACCACCAAACGGGCCGGTTGGAGATAGAACGCAATGGGCTCGGGGTCGGGGTCGTGGTGGCATCGACCAAGTTTTTGCTTGATGAAATTGGAGATTTGGTATATCCTAATCCAGCATTCATGCAGCTTATTGTCAATGGGTTGAATAAGTTTGATGATCAACCTCTTTGTGTTGTTCAGGTATGAAATTACAATATCAATCATATAAAATAACTTTCATGAGTTAACTTAATTTATTAAAATTAATGTAGATCAATAATTAATTGACCTAATTAATTATTTCCGATAATCATATATTGTATTATTTATATTGATTTAAGGGCAATTATCCCATTTTATTATCATAATATTCAATTTACCCTCATGAGATTTGAAAAATAGCAATTTATTTCCCTGTAATTTTTTAAAGGAGCAATTTACCTCCTGAGTTGAAGAGTGTATCTCGCTCGCTCAAATATAAAAGTAGGCGTGAAATATATTGTGTGAAAAGACAAAATTACCCTTAGGGGGGGGGGGGGTGTTAATATGGTTCACATAAAATTTGGTATTTTTGTTAATTCATTTTTTTCCAAGGTCTTAAAATTCTAGGGATTAGAGGGAGTGTGAATCATTTTTAAAATCTCAAGGGGATAAATTATTCTTTTTCAAAGCACATGAGGGTAAATTGAATATTATGATAATCATAAGGGGGTAAATTGCCATTAGCCGTATTTATATTTATAATGTGGCCGGAGATCTATGATTTGATTGAAACATTGCAACATGAAAACCCTTTTTTTAGAACATACCCTTTTTTTTTTTATGAAGAGTTACATTTTTATGATTTGTGTCTCTTAATTTGAATCTGTACACACTAATTTTGAATAAAGAAATAAATGTATGTTTTCGACATTTATTGGGTTAGGTTGTAAGTTCAATCATACCTATGAAATTCTTATGAGCTAAACTCTAAAAAGTGTTTGATAATAGATAGACTACTATATAGCTATTATTATTATTCACAACTACTTGAAAATAACTACACTAGGCTGGCCCACCGCATACAATTTCTCTTGGCAGTCAGACTAATTTTGAGCCAACCACTTATTCATTTATATTGCACCTACCACTTGTTCCCTTTTTATTGCACTCTCCACATATTTTTCCCTACAAATTAGGGACCTAAACAATTAATATTCTATAAAACACATATATCCATAAATGTTTGTTTGCAAGCTTTATGGATGTCACATGAAACACAACGCAAGGCCATATTCATCTTTTAATTTTAATTTGGAGAGTCTATAACCTATAGTTTTTCCTTAGAAAATTGTCCGAAATGTCGAATTTGTAAATATTTATCAACATATAATGTTTAATTAAAAAAAAACAACAAACAAGTACACCACTAGTATGATAGACTCTTAAGTTATGGTATTGCGATATTTGCTCCTTGTATTAAGGGGAGTAGACAAGTCGAGTAAAGTACTCAAATAATATATATAGTGCTCGATCAAGTTTCATTTTGGTGATTTTTCGAGCTAAGAAAATTTATAGTCAAAACAAATTCGAATCAAACTTGTTTCAACTTTATTTAATTAAATTTTCGAAGGCTATAAGTCTCCAACTACTTAAGAAATAACCATTATTTACATAATTGAGTGGTTAGGTGTAGCGTGACCCGTGGTCGTTTACGGACAACTGAATATTAATTGTAAGCTTCAATGATTGTGTATAGTAAATAGTAGAAGAACAATATGGAAGATCAAAGAAAATTATGTTTTTTTTATTTTTTGTTGGATTTATATTAAAGTATTATGTAATTTATTAATATTGTTTATAAAATTAAACTAGTTAAACAGATATATAAATATAATAAGTAAAATCTATGGATTGATCCGTATGTGGTCTTATTCGATATAATTTTAAAATTGGACAACAATATAGACTAAAATTGTCAGTAAATTTAAAAATGTTGAGCTATTTTGTCAGGCTGAAATGTTATGAGATAGAATCGTCCGTCAACATAAATAACGATATCAAGTTTGCAATAATTCAAACTGACTTAATTGCCACGTCACCCACTTAACGGTGATTTTTAACGGTGGTACTAAATGTGAGTGGATTTTATCAATTTATGGTATCAAATATGTCGGGCTGAATTTTCATAGTATCACAAGTGAAAAACAATATAAAATTTGATACCACAAATGCAATTCTCTCCATCTTAATATACTCTAAAGTTAAGGTATTGATTAAACCGTTTGTTATGTTTTTCTTTTTGTTTAGAAATATAATTTGGAATAGTTATTTCAAGTTTTCCTATATTTGTTTATAGAAACATGTTATTCTTCGTACAAATGAGCATGGATCAAAGTATTTTCTACATGTTTTTCAGTTAGCTAAATATTAAAAACTTTTATTAAATGTAAGAGAAAATTATGTTTTTTTTTAAATTAAGAAAGAGAGAAAGTTTGAAGGAATATAAAAAGTTTAAAAATTACACTTTATTTTTGTTTTCATTGATTCAAAAACAAAAAAAAATTCGATATTTTCTATAAAAAATTTGTTCCATAGGAATCGATCATGATGAACTCTCTATTATTTGTATCACATTTTATTGATAATTGTTTCAATTTATAGTTTATGAGTTCTACTTACACAATTTTGGATAGATACATTATACATACATGTGGCACCAAAGTCAAAATGTGACATTTTATAGAAGATCTTCGGTGAGAATGAAATGAATAATAAATATGTAATTTAAAGAAATTCAATATATAATTAGTTACATATAACTTTTAATGTACCAATTTCTTCTATAATTAAATTAATCCTTATAGTAGTATAGTTTTGAGAAAATTAATCCACGAAATTAATTAATTATTATAGGTGACGTCATTTAAGTGCGGCGGTGTGGCACTGGGTATATCCACCAATCACGTTTTATTCGACGGAACAAGCTTCAAAACATTTCTACAAAACCTAGCTTCCCAATCCTTCGACGATAAACCCTTCGCCGCCGTCCCCTGCAACAATCGCCGCCTCCTCGCCGCTCGAGCGCCGCCACAAGTCACATTCGAGCACCCCGAATTACTCAAACTCAAGCTCCCAATCGGAGACGAACCTCCTCCAGTCTTCGACAGCACACAAGAAACCCTAGACTTCAAAATCTTCAGCCTCAGCTCCACAGATCTCAATCACTTGAAAGAAAAAGCTCTCACCGCCAAAAAAATCACCGGATTCAACGTAGTCACGGCGCATATATGGCGTTGCAAGGCACTTTCATTTAACTCTGAGCAAAACAACAGAGATCGAGTCTCGGTTGTACTCTACGCAGTGGATATTAGACCGAGGTTGTGCCCACCGCTTCCGAATTCGTACTGTGGAAACGCGGTGCTCACTGCTTACGCGTCGGCAAAATGTGCAGATCTGGAGGACGAGCCTTTTTCGAAGATAGTGGATTTGGTGACGGAAGGAGCGGCGAGAATGACGGATGAGTATGCCAGATCGGCGATTGATTGGGGAGAAGTTTATAAAGGTTTTCCGAATGGGGAATTTTTGATTTCTTCTTGGTGGAGATTAGGGCTTGATGAAGTTGTGTACCCATGGGGAAAGCCCAGGTATAGTTGCCCTGTGGTGTGCCACAGGAAAGATATTATACTGCTTTTTCCTCAGATTGGTGGAGCTAGTAGCAATGGGGTTAATGTTTTGGTTGCATTGCCTGCTAAGGAGATGGAGAAATTTGAAAATTTATTTTATGAGTTCTTGAAATGATTTAATTTATTAAAAACTAGCTTCATGATATGTTGGATATGATGCATACAAATACTATATGGTTATTATTACTTCTATGTTTATTTTGTAAAGGTTTTATTTTTATTTCTTCTTTCAGGAATATGGAGTGTATGTATTATTATATCTATCATATGTGTGTTGTCACTTCTAAATAAAAGTGTTATAGATACCACTTTGAGCACATTTTTGTTTTAATAATTCAGATAGAGTTGTTTTTAGCTTATTATTTATTTTAAATTTCAAGCTACATGATGTTGTGAATTGTGATCAGTTTTTCTAGTTGAGATTCTATTGAAGTTGCAATTAGTAGAATGTTTACAACGGGGTGTTAATTCTTCTAGTTTCATTTTGTTTTAAGAGTATTTAGTTATTAAACTTGACTTATTCTTAAGTCTTTTCGAGACACGATGAAACAAGTTACGTGGTCATCCTTTCGATGAAAAAACCTGTAACATCCCTACTAAAGCAATGGTCGTCCTTCCGATGAAAAAACCTGTAACATCCCTACTAAAGCAATGGTCGTCCTTCCTATGAAAAAACCTGTAACATCCCTACTAAAGCAATTAATTGAAGTGGTAGAAATAAAAAATTATTATTAAATAGTTTATACAATTTTCATAAGTAAATAGATGAAAATTTTGTTTCACCAAACAAGATTTAAGGTAAGAAAGATCTAGACAAGAAAACTTTTACCCCAACCTCTTAACATTATTATAATAAAGTCATTCTTCCTTCATATTTAAGATAACTATAGAGTCATTGAACAGAGCATACTTTCCTCCAAATCAATTAAGAAAACGTCCCTAAGAACTTAAGAATTTTAGGAAGAAGTGAGTAATACGTGTTACTTTAAATATAAGTCACTTTTTGTTTTGAAACTTTGTAAGTCTAGAACTTCCGCTATATAGAATATAATTACAGTACTTACCTTATACTATGGAAACTATGGAATGTTCTTTTAGAATTGACACACTACCAATTCAATTGAATCGACAATTACAAATGTCAAGTCAATTGAGTTAGTCGGGTGTCACAAAACCAATATGAGTTTGTATTATAGGACTAATCTTTTTTGGACCCAATACCCATTGATTCGATGAAAATTTTATTTGTTTCGATATAATTGGTATTAACTATTAATGCACTACAAAAATATGATAGTGTTATAGTGTATCATGATTTGAGATCTACTTGTGAATTTGTCATGATAAGATTTAAGTTGTTTGTAAACTATATCCCCCCGTGTACTTTTGCATTACCGTTTGCTTGGAGTTCTAGCTTATTGAAACTTATAGATTAATTCAAGTATTACAAAAGATCAATTCAATAATTGCTTGGAGTTCTAGCTTATTGAAACCACAAAGAAATCTATTGCTTGTAGGCCTCTCTATGCGTATGTACCTCGAGAAATTCTCCGATCTAAAAAATAACATCAGAATTTTATTTCAAGCTAGATTTTTTTTCTTTCTGCAAAATAAACAGACCCCAAATTATATAAGTACTACATTTATCAAATTCAAAAGTGTAAAATGCCCTATAGCCCTGTTATTCTTTGATCTCATTGATTTCAAGTTTTTTAAGTATATCTAATATTTCAATTTAAATAAATAATACTGTCAGTGGAATTTCACAACATTAGATACAGCCCATAACACATTTTTCTATTTAATTTATAGATTCCAAAGAAAATTAATGTCCTTTTTTTCCAAAATCTCAACCTTTAAAATGAATTTAAATATATTATTACATTATCAAATTCACAAACTATGATATACTCTTTCTGAAATTTTACTCGATTTATTACAATTTATTTTTAATACCCAGTAACTTCAAAAAGTAAATTTCAGACCCAAATATATTTAAATGGGCCGTTCAATTGGTACGGCCCAAAATCACATATCTTAGGCCTTTGCGTCGAATTGGTCGAAGGGGACTTGTTTTATTTCTTTTGCTTCATGTTAACATATTTAAATATTGTGCTTCCCCATTTTCGACTTTGTTCAACCATTTGCTTGATATTTGCTCTGTTAAAAAATAAAGGTCAAAATGGGCCGTACGTGCGATTGGGAAGACCCCGGTCAAAAAAAAAAAAAAAAAGAAAGAAAAAAAAAAAGCATAAATTTCGCATATCCCGAGGTATGGTTTAATTATATAAAATTTTCTCAGATTTGTCATCTTTTTATAATTAATTCATTGTCTCTAAAAATTTTCAAATTTGTCCTTGTTTATTATTTTTAATGTTAATAATATATTATAAATGTTAAAACTTATGTGCTAATTGTTATATATTATAAATCAGAAAAGAGTTAATTATTTATTTTCTATCAAAATTATTTATATAATTCATAATTATCCATAAATTTAAATAAATATTGCAATTTATAATATAATATTAATTTTATTAAATTAAAATATCTTATTTATAATACACTATAAATTTATATATTTCACTAATTTAGAAAATAAATTCATCTAACTAAACGTGTAAACAGTTTGTTCATATTAATAAAATATTATTTTATTTAGTTTATTGTTATACAATTTATATTGCTAATATATGGAAATACTTTTTTTTTTGCAATAAATTTATCAATTAACTCTTTTTTAATTTATAAGATATAACAACTAGCACCAAATTTTAATATTTATAAGATATTACAAATATTAAAAATAAAACATTTATAAGATATTACAAATAGTAAAAATAATAATCAAAGGTAAAGTTAGAATTTTTTAGGGGCAAATGGTTAATTGTAAGGAGGTGACAAACTTGAGAGCGATTTTTGTAATAATCAAAACATAAAGGAGATTTTTGTAATTAGAGAAAATAATACTGAAGAGATTGCCAAAAATGGCGGACAAATGTTACGCAATTTAGGCGCCAAACCCAAAATATTTCACCCCCTCTGGAGCCAATTCTTTTTTCTAACTGGCGGGAAACAAAATTAATAATAGAAAATTCCACCATACACTCGACGTCCGAGGATAGGGTTTTCTTCAAACTCTTGTTCATATCACCATTGGCTTCATCTCTCTCCATCCTCATTTAAGATCCCCATTTCTCATTTTATTTTCATTCTCGTCTAGGTTTACTGCAATGGGGGAAGCTGAACCTATGAAAATTGACGGTGGAGAAGAAATGAAGCCAAAGATCGACGGCCTAGATCGGAAGACGAAACAACTGAAGAGAAAAAGAGTGGAGCCACTTTCATTCGCAATAGATCCAGAAGAAAAACAAGAGAAAATTAACAAATTCCGTAATGAAATCGACAGCCTTGTTAAATTTTGTAAAGATCTAGTCCTTGAAAACAGAGGGGCATTATTGGAAAGTGTTGAGAAAGTTGGGAAATCTTTGAATGGTTTGATTGCTTGTTTTATCGAAGAGAGTGATCTCCCTTTGTCAAAGCTTGTGGATGATATTATTGAGAAAGTTAAGGGCAGAATTGGAGATGGTTTTGATAGTGTTAGCAAGGCTAGTGTGAAGAGTACTGTGCTTTTGATTGGACAGAGATTATGTTACGGTGTGGCTAATGCAGATGCTGATGTATTGGAGGATGAAACCGAGTGTGCTCTTTGGTGTTGGGAGGTATACATAAATATGGGATTTATTGTCATTATGTTGGTTGCTTAACTTTTCTTGTTCAATATTTAATAAATGTGCTATTCAGCATGTGTTCATCTTTTGCATTATATTAGCTTATTCAGTGAATATGTAGTTTCTGGATTAAGCACTAACTTGGTGAATGTGCATAGGATAAATGACCTTTGTCACTGGTATAAGCCTTTTCTGATATTGATAGCCCTATAAAATTCATAACCCTTGTTTGATAATGGTTTTTATGCATATATTTGGTGGCTGGGGGTTGGGGAGGGGTGATTAGAAGGTGCTCAGGGAATTGAGTTTGATGCTTTCCTTAACAATGTATATTTAACTGAATTTTTTTGACTCATAATAAGAAAAGCGAAAAAGGGAATTGTAATTTTGAAATTCTTCCTGAACTAAGTACCAGAAAATGTGCTAATTAAATATTTTCATCTTTCTTTTATAAGCATGCATGTGCTTATACATGTGTTTCAATGGTTATTCTTATGTCCCACTGGGGTGCCACATCTTAGATAAAGGTATGTTTGCATACTTTTAAGGAACCAGTGATCCCCAGACACTGGAAGGTTGTTTTGATGTCATGTGTTTATGCCTCCTAATGTATTCTCATTACACTTGTTCTTCTGTCTTACTTGTGTTGTTACTTTCTACCTTGGTTGCGGGTAAGGGTTGTCTTATCTTATGTCTACTTTTAATTGTAGACGAGAGGGTTGAAATTGATTCCAAAAGTAAGCCGTATCTCAGTGGAAGCTCGTCGGACTTGTCGGAAAAAGATACAAGAGAGGATTACAGCTGTTTTGAGTAAGTTTTGATTGGTCTGCTTCAAAGATGTTCTTATGATTTCGAGTTGAACTATCCATATTGAGTCTATTGGTTTCTGTGTTCAGTATTTGTGTTTGTGCCTGCCTTTTTGACATGCTGATCATTTAGTGAAAGCTATGGTTCCATGTTGCTAGTTAACCTTGTTCTGAGAAATTGCTAATAGGAAGACATCATGAATTAGATAATTAAGTACACAGTCCTTTTTAAGATGATAACCTATTTTTGGAAGATAAATTTACCATTTCCTTGCTACCAACCAGTTATTTATTTTGTTATGTTGAAAGTATTTATGAAATAGATATATCTGTTATGAGTTAAAAAGATGTAGAACTGGGGTGCAGTAAGATGATAATTTTGAAGTTTTACTTATTCTTTTCTCGTAGCTGTGTTTTTCATTTTTTCTGTATGAGCGCTTTAATACTACCCATCGATTTTGTCAAATTCACTAGAGTTGATCTTATGGTTATGTTTCAACATCTCATGCCACATCTACAAAAATTTATAAGCCTCTTTAGATGATTGACTTCATGGTTAAACTAGTTATCATAGAACTTTTTTGCCAAGTCCATTTGTTTTGTATCAAAAGAATATTAGTTAATATCATAGAAGATATTGTAAAAAAACTGTGAGACCTATCTTCAGTGCAATAAAATATGCTGCTCCTAGAGAAAATCTAATCACCTCCGTGATACCGATAAACTGTCACCCAAAAAAAAAAAAAAAGACGTGATATTGTTTGTTATGTCAATAATTTGAAATCTATAATGGTTTAATAATACTAACCACAAAATACCTGCCAATCCCTCTGACTAGTGAAATAGCCATATCTTATGTAGTACTTTGTCCAGTCTTATGAGTTTTGGCACTCATCTGTAATCACCTCTGGAATAGCATGCATTCCTTAATAATTGGATGCTTGTGCTTATGGATGAATCAATATGGTTAATCTATGGTCGTTGTTCATGTAGTTCTTTTAGAATTCTCTTACTTGGATTAAGCTGCAAGCTGTTCTGATTGGTCGTTTCTTCAATCCTTTCTTGTACAAGATTTTGAAAATCTTTCTTGAATGTAAGTCATGTTATTAGGTTCATTTGATGTTTGCTCATGTTACAAATGAAAATTTTGGTTTGTTCAGCAATGATAAAGGCACTTGAGAAGTCAGGGGACCAGCATAACTGCCTGCAAGAGCTGATGAAAGCTTCAGAAAAGCTTGGTAAAGTGTTAAATGAGGCAGATATCCGGTTATTAGTTCAGAACATGTCACTGAAAAATGGTGCTGAGATGTATGTGATCAAAAATAGGTTTTAATATAATTCTTTTTAACCATATACTTAATTTATATTTTGATGATGAAGGGCTGAGAAAGATGCCAAGAAAGAAGAAAAGCTGTTAATCAAACAGATGGAGAAAAACAAACGAGAAATGGAAAAAGAGAGGAAGAAAATGGATCGGGAACTTCAGAAGGAAAAGTTGCAAAGTGTATGTACAGTTGTAACCTCTTATGCTTTGCACTGGATATTGCTCGACGTTTATGCTTTTCTAAACTCTTCATCTGGATTGTATTGATGATACCAATAAAAAATGTATTGTTCATTTAGAGGCTCTAGATATCTTACAGATGCATTAGTTCATTTCTTCTTTCTTATGTCCTCCATAGTTGAATGGGAACTGGCTCTTGTTTGTAGTCAATTTGTCTCTCATTAATATCCGTTTCGTGGTATCTTATCTAAAGTAGCCGGTGCCTTGCAGGAAAAAGAGCTTAAGAGGTTGCATGATGAAGCTGAAAAGGAGGAGAGGCGCCGTGAGAAAGAAAAACATGACATTCAGAAACAGCTGAAAAGGCAGCAGGAGGAAGCAGAAAAAGAACAAAAACGCAAGGAGAAAGAAGAAGCTGAACTCAAAAAGCAACTGGATCTTAAGAAACAAGCATCACTCATGGAGCGTTTTCTGAAAAGACATAAAACTACTTCTACTTCTCAAGATGACAGCTCCATGAACAAAGAAGCCAACTTTGATTTGTCCTCTAGTCCGGTTGAAAGAACTACTGATCCAGTTACTCTAGCAATGGACTCTATTTTGGCACAGAGTTGTGGAATAGAAGCAGACGCTATTTGGAAGTCTGGGTTCTTTCCCTTTCCTCGTTTCAAATTGATGTCAGGAATTTATAATTTATACAAATCTGTGTTATTTTTGCAGATCACATTTAAATTCATGGAACCGTTTTGGAAGTTCAACTCGTTCAAACAGGCACGTGCATTGGGGCATGCGTCAGAAGCCTAAGACCCAGTTAGTCAAGGAAATTAAACTTACTACAAATAAAGAACTGACAAAAGATGAAGACTCGAGTATAGAGAAACTTGTGGATGGATGGGTTGAAACCAATGTTGATTGTAGTTTGTCTCAGACAGACCTGGACAGGCCTCTTCCAGATGTCCAGAAGCGAATTCGAAGAAAGCAACTGCTGCAGTTTGATAAGAGTCATAGGCCTGCTTTTTATGGTGTTTGGCCGAGGAAAAGGTGAGCCTTGTTCTGAATTTTATATTTGAATGCCTAAGTTTATGGAGTCATTATCTAATCATTTATATTTCCATTTCTCCAGTCAAGTTGTTGGATCCCGCCACCCTTTTGCCAAGGATCCAGAGATAGATTATGAGATTGATAGCGATGAGGAGTGGGAAGAGGTATGGTGCCCTGTTGTTGTATTATTATTCTTGTGAACACTTTTGCAACTGAAAATCTGATTATACAGGATGAACCTGGTGAAAGCCTGTCAGACTGTGATAAGGATGATGAAGATGAAAGTATGGAGGACCATGTGAAGGGTGAAGATGAAGATGAAAGTGAAGATGGATTTTTCGTTCCTGATGGATATCTATCTGAAAATGAGGTACTATTGTCTGTTATTAATTTATTTTTCAATTGTATTTCCAATACTGAACAAATACTTCACAATTTTCCAAGAAAAGGAGAGAACTGCTAATTTGTATTTATTTTCAATCTCCATCTCTATCTTAGACATTATTGCTTAGATATTTATTCTCATATGGCATGCAGGGAGTGGAGGTTGATGAAATGGAATCTGATGAATTGGTTGATGGATTAAAAAATCTGCCAGATTCTCAAAAGCAAGTACAGAGTGAAGAATTCTGTACCCTGCTTCGGCAGCAGAAGCATCTTCATGATTTGACAGAACATGCGTTAAAAAAGAACAAGCCCTTGATCATATTGAATCTTATGCATGAAAAGACCACATTGTTATCAGCTGAAGAGCTAACTGTTACAGAGAAACTAGAAATAATGTGCTTGCAAACTCTTAGTATTTGTCCTTTGCCTGGTTTTCCAAACAAGGAAATATCAATTCATAACAATGACATAGACGAGAGTCTAGAAGCTTCTTCCAACAAGTCGAGTGCCACTGCTGCAACTGTGCCAGACTCAGATTTGCCTCAGATTGTAAGTAATTCGTTTTTATTTATAAATATCACTTGTGGACATGACTTGTTAATCTTCTAATCCTATTAGTGTATGTCAAATATTACGAGATCCATTTGACACACAAGACATTTGTCCTTCACTTACTTTTGCAGATAACCATCATCCAGTCGTGCCAACATAGTATTGGAAAGATTGTGGAGTCACTGCATAATAAATTTCCAGCTGTTTCAAAGTCTCAATTAAGGAATAAAGTTCGGGAAATATCAGAATTCTCTGAGAATCGTTGGCAGGTCATTAATCTTATAATCTTTAAAATCTGAAAGTTTAGTGCTTGCTTATTTTTTTCAAGATCCAATCTGCTAAATGTCAAACTACCAATCCAATTTGTATCTGTTGCGTCTATATGTGAACGAGATTTACAAATTGTTTGTGGAGATTGTTGCTGATATTAATAATAATTGTATGGTTCAGGTTAAGAAGGAAATCCTGAGCAAGCTTGGTCTCTCTATATCACCAGGTACTGAGTTATTACCTCAGTCGGGTCGCTTATCATTCGACTTATTAGTTACATTCATTCATATTATTTTCTTCCATCATTTCTAGAAAAAAACTGTGGGAAAGCAAAGAGCATTGCTACATTCTTCTCAAAAAGGTGCCTACCTTCTGTTGTGAAGACTATGAACTCGAGTGAGACAGCTCCTCAATCATCTGCAGAACCTTCAGCTCTCGTCCAACTAGAGCCGGACTGCTCGGTTGATCACCAATAATATCCGGGATTTTCTTATTTTTCCGACCTATTACTGTGTAATTAGTGATACACCTTTCAAAGTACTATCTGGTTTTGAATTTTGATCTCCGGAGATATGGAATACTCTCTTTTGCAGTTTAAGGTGTCGAATTTATCATACTATTTTATCAATATGTTTGTGAGGTGACAGTGAAGTTCAGATAAACAGTTTCATTGCTAAAGTGCTCCTTGAACATGTACAAGTCTTTGTTCTTTTCTTAATTGTTATACATAAACCATTCTCACACTGAAAATTATTTAATTTTGTAATTTCACATGCTTTTAGTTTTACTAGGGAAAGGAGAAGAGAAAGACTAGAAACTCAAGTCGAGCTAGATTCTTTAAAAGAGGATAAAAAAAATATATTTTGAATTGATAGCTACTCGAATATGATTTATCTTTGATTTGAACTGGTGAGAAAATTTAGGATTATTTACAAAATATTAATATGTGTTTCTAATTAGCATGTACATTGTACACATCTTTGGATGTATTAAATGGCATTTATTTTCAATATTATTTTGTTAAATGAAAAGTAAAATAATTCAAAGATTCATCAACCTCTGTTATTAAAATTCCTTTCTCGTATTCAATGTCAACCACATTTCAGGCCCCTCTGACACAAGAGTAATTGTTGTCATATCTTAATCAATAATTATGACTGGAAATCAAATCAAGTTATTCGATAGTCAACTAGAGTTTGTTTAGCTCATTTGAGCTCGATTGTCATACTTATCTTACAAGTTTGAACATTATTTTTCTGTTTGATAGTTCGATTTGATTCGATAAATTAAAAATTGAGTACTAGGTCAGAGTTTAATTACAGACCCCACCTCCACCTCCACCTGGGGCTTAGGTTGCCGTATACAAGCCAAATCACAAACACACGTGGTTTTTGTATAGCAAAATAAGGACAAATTATCTCACCCCATAAATCAAATTTTAAATGTACAACCATATCAAAAGGCATCAGGGTATTGTACCTTTGTGGAAAGTCCCCAAATTTGCTGAACACCATAGAAATCATCGCTCGTACCAACAAAAAGGAAAAAAGAAAAATAGAAATCATCGCCCTCCTAAAAATGGTCAGTGGAAATTAAAACCCATTACGCCACAAAACCATCGGCATTTGTTGAATTGAAACCCATAGATTTTTTGTGCCTATATTTATATAACTGCGTCCGAGTCTCTGCACCGCTCACTTGTCCCATCTTTCTCTGCTTTTTCTGTTTCAAGAAGCTCATAAACTGTTTGATAAAATTCCTCAATCAAAACTAAGCCTTTTAAAAATAATATAGAGAAAATGGCACTTAAACTTAGCGTTACTCCCCATAACATGATTTCTTTTCCTGGCTCTCACATCAGATCTCACAGAGTTTCAATGGCTTCGACCATTCATTCTCCTTCTATGTAAGTTTAGTATTTTCTTGAATTTTTTATCGTTCAGAAAATTAAATGGGCATTTCAAAGATTTGGATTTCACTTCTCGTTCTGGATTTGTTCTACTTTATGATATACGAGTTGCATGGTGGTGATCATTTACACTTTATGGAACTCAAGTGCTAATTTTTTTTCTAATTTACACGTTTTATTTATTTTGTGAAAGATCACTGATTTTGTTATCAAACCAGAATCATAAGCTATCAAACCTATAATTGTGAGTTTCTTGAATTCCTTGTTGCATCCAAATTGAAACATTCACAACTGTCTAAAACTTTATTCCTGTGTTCAGCTATTTTTCTAATTGTGGTTAAATTGATGCATGCACGGCTTTTTCAATTGAACCTTCGTCATTTGTTCTTGATTTACTGTTTTTATTTGTTTTTCTTTATATTTCTTTCACTTTTTTTCTTTATTCCGGGCTTAAGCTTGGGGTGGTTGAATTATTTTGTCTTCTTTATTCGGGTAGGTTATTCATATTTTCTTATGAGATTTCTGTATGAGTCCATGTCCTATTGGTTCAAAATTGGTAAAGCCATGTGGATGCAACCTGCTTCTATTTTAAAATGATTTTCAAGTAATATTTACATTTTTCTTCTATATTTAGGGGCATTTTGAGTTTGGTTAGAATCCTTGCATCTCTTAATTATCTGCAGTCTTCACAGGTGCAACTTTTTTAGACCTATATTCTTGACTTTTTGTTTCTGTACAAAAGTTGGTGGTTTGGTATACTTTTGTCCTATTTCTTCCTTGCTCACCACTGATTATTTTGTCATCTCCCAGAAATATCACTGCCCCTATTATTTCCACCATCCTTGTGATTTAGAAAAGGACCATAGTTCAAAGCTTAAGAGAACTTCATTGCATCTATTCAAGATTTTATGTTTATTTCTTGCTTCATACTATAATGAATTATATGGATTTTTTTGCCTTGAATATAGTTCAACACCAATAATTCAAAGATGTCTATGTGATGGTCTATTTGATTTTTGTTGTGTTGCAGAGAGGCTGGAAAGGCTAAGAAGCCATTCACTCCACCACGAGAAGTTCATGTCCAAGTGACTCATTCAATGCCACCAGAAAAGCGCGAGATTTTTAACTCTCTAAATGGTTGGGCTCAAGACAACATCTTGGTGCTCCTAAAGGATGTCGAGAAATGCTGGCAACCCGCGGACTTTCTTCCGGACCCAGCTTCAGAAGGGTTTGATGAACAGGTCCGGGAACTCAGGAAACGAGCCAATGAACTCCCGGATGAATATTTTGTTGTATTGGTTGGAGACATGATTACGGAGGAAGCCCTCCCGACTTATCAGACCATGATCAATACCTTAGATGGAGTTCGAGATGAGACTGGAGCTAGCCTCACTCCATGGGCTATTTGGACTCGAGCATGGACGGCTGAGGAGAATAGGCACGGAGACATTCTCAACAAGTATCTTTATCTTTCGGGTCGTGTTGACATGAGGCAAATTGAGAAGACAATCCAGTACTTGATTGGTTCTGGAATGGTATGACTATCTTTAACAACTGTTCTTTGTGTTTATTCTGGTTGTTTGTGAAAAAATGCATCAAGGTGAACTAATTTATCTGCAAAAATGTTAAGGATTCATTTGGTTTAAGGATTTAAAGCTTAGTATTTCAAATTCATGATCACAAATCCCTTAACACTTGTTTTGATCATTTTGTGTTATTGAATTTGAGTTCTACACAGCATTGGATTATTTGTAATCATATCTCCAGGACCTTTACCAAATCAAAACCCTCGATTCAAATGAAGCCTCACTAATTTCTTGGTTTACGTTACTGATTTTACTGCATTATTTTCTTTGTTACATGGTATATATTTCTCATATACCACACATACTGGGATTTTGGGTTAACTTTATTTGTGTGTCTTTGAACACGAACAGGACCCTCGTACGGAGAATAACCCGTACCTTGGATTCATCTACACTTCATTTCAAGAAAGGGCAACTTTTGTTTCTCATGGCAACACAGCCAGGCTAGCCAAAGAACACGGTGACCTGAAATTAGCCCAAATTTGTGGGATCATAGCTGCAGACGAGAAACGCCATGAAACTGCCTATACCAAAATCGTGGAAAAGCTCTTTGAGATTGACCCTGATGGCACAGTATTGGGCCTTGCTGATATGATGAGGAAGAAAATCTCAATGCCGGCTCACTTAATGTATGATGGCAATGATGACAATCTCTTTGAACACTTCTCTTCCGTGGCTCAGCGACTTGGAGTTTACACTGCCAAAGACTATGCCGACATATTGGAATTCTTGGTAGCTAGATGGGAAGTGGATAAGTTGACTGGGCTTTCGGGTGAGGGGCGTAAAGCCCAGGACTATGTTTGTGGTTTGCCTCCGAGAATCAGAAGGTTGGAGGAGAGAGCACATTTGAGGGCAAAGCAGGCGGATCCTATTCCTTTCAGCTGGGTTTACGGTAGGGAAGTGAAGCTTTGAGTCTCTGTCTCTCGCTCTCGTTTCTTCGTCATCTCTCGGTGCTTCTTTTCATCAGGAGTGGAGTTGAGAAGAATTCTCTGAATGTATTAGTGTTATCTTCTCTGTTTGTTTGATGAGTTCCTTTTCCAGTTTTGAAATGTTTAATTGTAGATACTATGTGTGTTTTTGGGGTTGATATCTCCATATATCTTTATTAGTTTCTTGTCTTTTCAGAGTTTTGTTCTATAAGATTAAACCAGTTCGTCCTTGCTCTTAACCTCTTTGGAAGCTTATGGTTTAGATTGGAATAATTTGTTTTTCACCGGGAGTCAAATCCTTCTACTGCAATGCAATTGATTAAAAATACCAATCCAATTTATAACTTTCTTGATAAGTTTTGGCTTTATATTTTAAATTATTAAATTACTTTACAGTTTCTTCAAACCTTTGCTTTTGCTTTATTAATTTTTTGTTTTGAATTGCAATTTGATGATCAATTCTGAATGAAGGATTTGCCCCCTTTGAGTTTATTGGAGTTTGATTTTTTTAATAATTAAATTTGATTTGAATTAAGGATTGCCCTATAGATTGATTGAAATTTGTCTCGACTGGTAAAAAATGAGATCACTAAATTGGTTTAGATCTCGAGAGTATTTCTAAATATTTTGCAATAATTATGTAATCCAAAAATACATCTTAGATTGAGAGTTTAGATCTCCATCATTGTTTGATTCATTTCGATTTAAAATTCTAAATACATAATTAGTGATCAGATTTAAATGAGTTTCAATTTCTAATTGTTCATATCCAAACAAGCTTAATGGAAATGAATCAAGTTATTAATGACTGGACGAAACCAAGAAATCACCCCTCACGTGCGAAATTCCTCACGTGCGAAATTATAGAAGATCTCCTTTAAGATCAAACAATTCCATAACAAATTTCTTGAATACAGAAACTGTAGAATACATGAACAAATCCAAAATCCCATCATTTCATTTCAATTGAAACAATCCATAAAACCATTTCCACACTATTACACAACAATATACCAATATAAAAAACAAAGAAAATAAATAATAATAGTAATAATAATAATAATAAATTAATAAATTAAACCTAAAACCGCCATGGCAAATTCTTCATATCCTCCTCATCTTGAACCTTCCCACTCCTCACACCATAACTTGAATTTCCATTAATACCCTTCCTCTCCACGTAAGCGTAATAATTCAAAAAGAACGCGAGCGTGAGCACCACCCACTCAAGACAAAATATAACTACGCACAAACCACCCGCAAGCTTCAGTATCACGACGCCGTCCTCTTCCCTAACGTACGATTTCAGGCGGCCGAGAAAATCGGACGGACGACTGAATATCAGCACCGACACCGATCCTTGAAATATGGCTGTCAGTACAGTCGCCACCATGTGTGCCCCGTAGAATTTGCTGGAGGACCGGGAGGCCGCGGCGCATCCGGCGACGGCGCCGAAGATTGTAATAACGTGGAGGAGTATTAGGAGGAATCCGATTAGAGAGGGGAAAAGGCGGAGGGAGAGGGTTAGGAAGATGCAGGCTGAGGCGGCGCCCAGGAGGATGTAGTTTGTGATTAGGAAGATTTTGTGAGTGTGCGGGTGGGAAGAGTCGTCGGCACTGTCGATTGAGAGACCACCCATTGTGTGTGGAAATTGTAAGAAATTGCAGAGGATTTAACTGGAGAGGAGAGAGAGAAATAAAGTGAGCTGGTATTGCTGTGGTGGTGATGAAGGGATCAGGGGTTTAGGATATATATATATACAGAGGGGGCAGGGGAAGGCAACGGTCATATTTGATAGTATTTCTTAATTTTATTCAAATATTTATTTATTTATGACCTGTAAAGAAGAAAACAAGTACTGTAACGGATACTTTGGGATTAATCATAATCTATGACAATGCTTTTTACCCCATTATATTATTAATATTCAAGAAAATTTGATTTTGTCTTTTTCTTAAAATATCTTTTAAGTTGTGGTGCTATAATATACTAGTTGATATCAGGTCAAGTAACCAAATAATATTTGATTCAAAAACTCAATTTTCAATGTTGTATATAGAAAAATAATTAATTTTTATTATTTAATAAGTTTTAAGATTTTTTTTTTATCTGAATAAGGTAACACTTGCACAGTCATAAAGTACGAACAAAATGTTAATATATATGAATTTACTAAT
The DNA here is from genome assembly GCA_003313485.2 of Penstemon barbatus. Classification (NCBI taxonomy): domain Eukaryota; kingdom Viridiplantae; phylum Streptophyta; class Magnoliopsida; order Lamiales; family Plantaginaceae; genus Penstemon; species Penstemon barbatus. Next base: position 77,630,562 of record CM064879.1, read on the forward strand.
TAAATATTTTGATTGACTTGTATTCGAGATTAAAGTTTTCTACTATAACTTATTAATTCATTTAAAAATTGAATAAAGTCGAAACACAGATTCAAATTCAAATCCAACTACAAATGAACATTTTGTCCCCACATGGACGGACAGCTTAAGGGCTGGTTTGGAGTATTAGGGCAAAAACAAACGAAATGCTTTTTCCAGTTTCAATTGATAATTTTGTGTTTTTTTATTTGTTTGATTCCATTTTGTTCCTATTTCTTAGATTATGTTTGTTTCTTGAATTTCAGTGAGTAAAACGCTAAGGAAAATGTTTACTCTTGCATCCAATGATGCAATGTTGAGCTTTATTTCTTGTTCATTTGCATCTAACATGAGTATCATTTTGGTCATTGGAATCCATAAACCAAACATAGTGTTAATGAATCGAAGGTAAAGTATAAGAAATGCATTTATCTTTCATTTCACGCCTTTCACATATTAATCAGCACTTCTTGATTTAAAATATTTTCTTCCATAATTACCCTTGATAATATTTTTTCTAAAATCTGAGAAAATTACACAAATTATCTTTGAGAGTATTTATAATCAAACAAACCACTCTTCATGTCAGAAATTACACAAACTAAGGCGAGGGAGGGGGTAAGTAGGCTCAAGATCCTCTGTACCACAAGTGTGTACCACAAATGAGGAATTAACACATGTATATATGACAATTATTATAATTGTCATATATTGCCGGGTGGGTAGGACGGTTCTGCACGGGTATGGGTAGGCGAGGGTGCAGTGAGGCTGGGGTTGAGGACGACATGCATAGGTATTTAAATTTTTAATTTAAGTTGTTTTAAATAAAAAAATAAATAAAATAAGTAATTTGTAGCAAGAAAAATAAGTAATATTGTTTTACTAATTGAAGAATTAAATATTCTTATTTATTTAAGTAAAAAATATTTTATTACTTTATTTATTTTAATTTTAAATAAGTATATTTGTCTTAATTTTTTTAACTCTAAATTGGTATATTTTAGTAAAAATAAATTTAATATTTTATTGAAAATTCTGTATGGGTATACTTTTAGTTAGTTTTACTAAGACTGTGTTCATAATATAATTTCAAATTTTGTTTCACGCAGTTTTAGTACAATTATTAAAAATATTTTAAATTTAATGTATTTATATTAATAATAAGTAGCTTAACTCAAACAATCTACGAGGTTGAATATAATTAAAGAAACCACTCATGAGATTTATGATTTCTTTCATGTAATAAAATAGGAGCATTTTCATAAAATTTTTTGAACGAACATCAACCTTAAAGATAGTTTATGTAACTTTCTAACATAAAAGTGATATATGTAATCTATACTGTTAAAAAAGAGAAGCCTGTTTTTACTCACAAAGTGACGGTTGTGATACCATGCTACACAAAAAAATTATCATTTTCCAAAATTACCCTTTTTTCAAAATTTAAAATTACAAAACACAAAAACTGCCCAATAAAAAAACAACATTTTTTCACTTTGATTATCATGAACACAAAAACTGTCCAATAAAAAAACTACATTTTTTCACTTTGATTATCCTGATAAAGCCACGATTGAACTTTTCTAAGTTGAATCTTTGCATATATTTTTTGCATATTCAAAATTAATCTGATATAGTACAAAAAATTAATATGCTAGGATAAATTATAATTCAAAGAATTCAACACACGCGAGTACCGCGTGCCACAGCGGCTAGTGGTACTAAATTCGAAGATAGTTTGTGTGATTCTCCCTATCATGTAATTTAATCGTTTATGCGTTTAACTAAGCCACGTTTTATGTTCGAAGAGAAAGTAAAACTAGTTTACATAAACATACTTCATTAACCTACGAGCTTTGGTTTCAAAAAATTTGCTCACATTTTGCTGTTCTAATAAATAAAAATTCTCAAAACTACCCTCTCTCAAATAACTAAGATTTGCAACTTTTTTTACCTCTAAATTTTAATTCAAATTAAAATCTAGTTCAATTCAAAACTTGATCATACCTAGGGCCGCTATTAGTGGAGCGATTGTTAAAGATTCGGCTAAAGATTGAATCAAATCTTGCCGAATCCAACTCGTTTACTAATTTTTTATTTGGTTCAATTAAGAACACCCATAATCTCGATGAATTTGATTCAATTAAGAACACCCGTAATCTTAAATGCATGAAAAAAAATATAAGTTTAGGTCTATCTGATCCGTTAAATATCTAGATTGTGTTAAATGGATAAAAATTTAATGTTTGAATTTAGTAGCTCAAACTCACTTATTATAAAATAAAAAATTGAAACATATGAACTGAATTGAATGATTATATGATATTTATAAACTTGTCGAGAAAATAAATTTGTACACATTTTGATAATGTTTATTTATTGAATTCAAAATCGAATCAAATTTGAGCAAAATTTGAGGGATTTTTAGAAGATCACATAACAAGGCTAGAGATCGATACCACCCGACATAAACGAGTTCAAACTGAAAGCAGTAGTTATAGTCTTCTCTTGTAGAAGATCTAGAAAAAGGGGGACTGTAGTTGGATCCAGATCTAGACTGATCCGACCTAGACCTGACCGTTGGCAACCCTAACCATACCTAGAAGGGCCTAATGGAAGCTCACGTTGCTGGATAAAGAGATCCATTGCACCCAGATGGGCCGAAATACTATACGAAACAAGTGAAAGCCCATATAAGATTTCTATTCATAGAATTATTGAGAGCTCCAATGACAAGAAGAAGAAAAAACTACCCGACGACGCCGGAACAACCATAACTCACCGGTTAGTGCATAGACTATTTGATAAATTTTTTTTTCTTAAACATATATGTTAGTGTCTAATTTGCTTTCATTGTTCTTTATTGTTGTCTTTCATTGAAATTTATTAATATAGCTATCATGTAAACTTGAATTCGTTATTGGACTGATAACCTAAAATCACAATATTGTGGAATCTATAAACAAAAGTTAGTACACTTGCCTTGTGAAACTTGAGCAATATCGTTATTGGCTTTTGCTTTTTCCCATGTGAAACTTGTTTGAATACAAAGTATCATGGTAACCCTTCAAGACTAGTAACTTAGTACACTTGCCTTGTGATTGATTGGTTCAGACCAGGGCCGCTTCTATAGCTAGTCAATTTAGGTCATCGTCTAGGGCCCCGACTGACTATAGAGGGGCCTCAAAAAATTATTTTGTATGTAACTCATTTTTTTTTTTATTTGATAATTTTTCTGTCAAATAGGATGTAACAATGCAATAAAAATAAACTTGGATAATTTTCAAAATAAGGTCTTGCCCTATTTATATAACCACATTCTCAAGCAGACGGTGAAAACAGATAATCTAGTGGCTAAAACTGATGCTTTAGTGACTTTTCATAGATACTTATATAGAATGTTTTACTCCATAATGTTTTTACAAAAATAATGTCCTAGATATATTTATGCATAATTATATAATGTATCATATTTAATTGATCAATTAATATCGAGGCAAATATTAACATTAATGCATCATGTATTGGTTCGGATGTGTTTGACAATGATCGGGGCGCAACATTAAAATAAAATTAACCTATCAAATTAACTTTTTGATTAACAATACACATTCTATTGAAATTCTTCTTGTGTTTGTTATCTAAGTTTTGTTGAACTAATTTATGTAAAAGTGATTATTTCATATTATTGGTGTCAAATGCCAAAGATTACTCCTTCATTCTTTTTATTTGTCGTTTTAAGATTTCAGTGTATAATTAATTTTTTTTCTACCAATTTTACCTTCTTATTAATGTTATGGTTATTTGATTAATGGTGTTTTGGGACATTTACTTAAAAAAATTGTTATTTATTATATTTCTTAATCCATGTGCAATCCTCCATAGTGAATAAAAAAACGGAGGGAATATAAGCTAATTGATAGTACAAATGTATTTGTTTTATTATATCTAAATATTATTAGTTTTATTGTATCTAAGTAATTTGAAAAAAAAATTATGATATTTCTGTTTTGCATTAGTAAATTAAATTTAATATTTAATGTAACTTAGATTCAACAAGTTTGAGTCAAGTTGCATTTTAATATTAATCTATTACAAATACGACTCAAACTACGTACACGTCTCAAAATTTTTGTAACCTACTGAATTGTTAGATAATCAAATCGATTTGACATACTGTACAAATTTTGAAACTATCTTGTTAGACTAACTACCAAAATTCGATACGGTTCAATTATATTGAATGAACATCCCTAAAATTAGGATTGTGCACTATCCAATAAATCATGTATGAACTACGTTACAATTATAAGTTTCGATTTTGGATATTACTCCCTTCGTTTTTTTTTATTTGTCGCTTTTGGCAAAAAAATTTTGTTTACTTTTATTCGTCGCTTTAGAATTTCAATATAAAATTAATGTAATTTTATCAATTTTACCCTTCTTACTAATACTTATCATTAATATTAATTAATGCTAAGTTTATTTAATTGAAAGGGTATTTTGAACCTTTTGCTTAAAAAATGTAACTATTTATGATATTTTTTAATTCGTGTGCAATACTGCAAGGAGTTGTTTGGTAGGGTATATGAGATTAATGTAGATTAGATTGGAGGCGGATTGAAGGCCATATTAAAAACATGTTTGGTAGATTTGATTGAATGCTTTCATGCTAATTGTAAATTGATATATATTTTAATTTGTGATTTATTTATATATAATGTTATTTTCATTTTCAGATATTTGAGAAGAATTTATGATATTTAATGATATGTTAAAAAGAAAATATGTAAATTTGAGGTTATTAGTGATATTTACCTGGATTAACTAATCCACCCATGCAAAGGTGGATTATAATCTAGTCATAATACCGGTACCATAAAAATTTAGTCCATTAACTAATCCACCTATGCAATGATGGATTGTATTAACCCATATTAACTCGTATAATATGACCTAATAAAACTGTGATCATACCAAACGGTCCCCAAAAGGATTACTAGCTTACCAGAACCGGTATATCCCATCTTTTTTAATCCCAATTCCTAAAGTACTAAATTCAGCGTTCTAATTTTCCTAGTTCCTATCCAAGATTCCAAGCTTCACTTGACTCTTCTCACTTCTTCTACGGACTGCCCTAGAGCAAAACCCAAATCTTCTTCTTCTTCAATTCAAAATCCCACCGCGCCGCACCACCCACCCCCATCGCGCCTCCACAATCTCTCTCTCTGCCCAGATTGTAAATTACAGAGGTACTGTCCAAATTCTTAATGCCCAATTTTGTTGTTTTTCTGATTTTCGCTTAATAAATTGGGTTCTAATTGTATTTAAAACCCAAAACCTGAATGATGCTAAATTAATTTTTGGAGAGGGGACTGAGGCTTGGGGTCTTTGATGTATTATTCTTTATAATTTCTATTCAACTTCATTGGATGGTTAGAGTGGTAGGAAGCATATAATTATTTACTTATGTATTCAAGACAAATTATTTTTGATTCAATAATTTTTCGTTTTTTTTTTTTGTACGGAATCAAATAGAACCGCACCAAATAGGTAATTTAAACACTACGAGATTTCAGAATACCAAACCAGGCGGTACGTTTCGGTTTACCATTTGCACAGCCCTACCTAAGATAGTAGCGTGATCAGAAATATTTACTTTCATATTTTATCTATTTACTGACAAGTAAAAAATTATATTTGTTATCTATTTACTGATTCTGACTAGTAAAAAATATTTGTTATGTAACTATATTCACGATAAATGATATTTGTTAAGAGAAAGTTTAAGAATGAAATGTCATAAAAAGATATTACGATTGAATCTAAAATATATGAGCTAATCTGTAGAAGAGGGCCCCAATTTTATAAATCGCCTAGGGCCCCTTAATATGTCAGGCTGGCCCTGGTTCAGACGGACCAAGTCCGGTCTAGAATTTTCCGTAAAAAGTTCATGTATAGATAAGAGAATATGAAAATGAAGAGTGGTAGTGTTATTTTTTATGTAACTTTGGAATTTTGTAGGCGAAGCTACTGCGGTTGAAGAAAATTCAGAAATGAGCAGTGGGGTAGGTTGGTATATTCTTGGCCAGAATCAAGAGCTTGTAGGCCCTTACACTATCTCTGAGTTGCAAGGTGACTGTTTTTTCCAATTTACATTACCTACTAATTTTCCGTGCTAGTATTCTATGCTGAATGAAGTAGATGTGGATTGTCATCTGTCCTTGTCTTTTAGGTTTCATAGTTAGCTGTAGAGTACTAAGTTCTTTCTTTCTAATTATTATTCACTCAATTTCAGTTTTACAAGTAAGCAAATAAAGCAATAGAATTGGTATCTGGACAATTGGTTCAACTGTATGATGTTCGAATGGTCTTAAGTGATATGATATCATGTGCTTAAGCTTGTTTAATTCGCCTGGGCAGAGCATTATTCGAGTGGATACTTGTCCCAGAGTACACTTGTCTGGTCTGAAGGATGTACTGATTGGCAGCCGCTTTCCTCCATTCCTGGATTGTTGACTGATGCACATCAGCAAAGTGATTTGAGTTCAGGTGATACCATGTTTTTTTCACTTAAATTTTTGAATCATGACTCTTAAGATTAAGTAATGATATTTCAATAATTCTTTTAGTTCCTGATGCCTCTAACGAAGAAGATGAGTTTGAAAAGTGGCAAAGGAAGGTTAGAGAGGCAGAAGCAGAGGCTGAGGCAATTGCTAATGATGACATTGAGAGGCCTTCCACTCCACCTGAGGGTGAGGATGAATTTACCGATGATGATGGAACCCATTATAAGTGGGATCGGAGTCTTAAAGCCTGGGTTCCTCAGGTTAGTGCCTAGGGTCACAATATGTCATTATTTTTGGTTTCTGGATTTATTTGCGGTTGTGGGATTGCTTTTTAGATGTTCTCTACTTTTAATTTTCCTTGTAACACAGGAATATATGATTGAATATTTGATTCAATGTTTTACTTATCTGATCAATATACTTAGTCACACACACACGTATGTTGTAATGATATTTTCTATTTCACCCTCATTTTTCCCTCGTAAGTCTTGGGAGTGTAGTGGTTTCCTTGCTGTTCTTGGTTTGTTGAAGAAAATTGCTTCATATCTTCATTTTAATCTGGATTTCTGATTATTGCACATGATAGGAAAGCACAATACAGAAAAATGAGGATTATGGTCTGGAAGATATGACTTTTGTGGAAGAGGAGGAAGTTATTCCAGTACTAAATGCTGATGATTTTCCATTGAGGGGAGATGTTAAGGATACCGCTGAAGCTGTTGAAGAAAGGGAAAATGGCAAGAGAGAGTTACCTGATACTGCTGCTAAAGTAACTGTGGATAAGAAGGTTGGTATCTCCTTTCAGTTTACTTTATCTTTATTGTTGATATAAGGAATCAATTAGTTAAATTTGGATCAGTATGGACAGAGTAGTAATTTGGCTTACAACTTTTTGGATTTGTTTGTAGTGTCGGACTTGGTTTTAAGATGATCTCCATAATTTCTTTTCCTAGTTAAACACGGAATATAAGATCAAATATTTGAGGAATTTCTGTTACTTGATAGAAATTGAGGATTTTTTGTTTTTGAAAGTTCTCGAGCATCTGCTCTTTTATCTTGGGAATATAGTTATTCTCCTTGATATTTTTGGTTTGTTGAAGACCACTGCTTCATATCTTCCTTTAAGTCTTTGCTCATGATGCTCAACTCAGAAAAGTGAGGATTATGATCCGGAGGATATGACTTTTCTCGAAGAGGAGGAAGTCTTACCAGTAGTGAACGCTAATGATTTTCCATCTAAGGAAGAGGTTAAAGCTGCCGCTGAATCTGTTGATCAAAAGCAAAATGGCAAGCGAAAGTTACCTGAGACTGCTGATAAGAGTACTGCAGATAAGAAGGTTGGTCTCTCCTTTCAGTTTTGTTTTATTTTTACTGTTGCTTGTCTATTTGGTATCTAGATTGTGGTATATATTTTTATATTTAATTTGTTCATCATTGATGCATTCTTTGTGCCTACTAGGAAGCTAATAAACCTCCTGACAGTTGGTTTGAATTGAAAGTCAATACGCATGTATATGTAACCGGGTTGCCTGACGATGTTACTTTTGAAGAGGTCAGTGGTTATATTAGTTTTGTTCTTGGTTTGCTTATGTCTATCATATCCACAACATTGTGATGGCCACTGAAGTTTGAATTTGTATTTTCTTTGTTGACTATCTTTTACCAAGAGAAGGACTTATGTGGAATCTGATGCAGGTGGTTGAAGCGTTCTCCAAGTGCGGAATCATAAAGGAGGTATGTGGCTTATTGTATACCACTGAATTTTGTAACACATAACTAATAACTCAATGGCATTTAGTTGATGCACTTCTTAGCATTTAAGTTCCAGTCATTGCAAATTACATGTTGACATTATATATTATCGTTTCCAATGAAATGCTATCCTTTCTAAAGCATTTATTTTGTTCTTCTTATTTCTGAATTAAATTTGTGTCATACATGTTTACAACATGGAGAAGGTGTGTTGAAAGGGATTGCATAGATGTGCAGTAATCGTAGGATCTGAAGTTTCTGAGTAGGTTGTTTACATGTTAATGCGAATTTTACAGTATCAAATGTAGATATTGGAATGGTTTTTAGATCAGAAAACCTAGCTACTCATTTGTCTAGTATTGGTCTAGGGTCAGTTTAAAAACAACCTTGTAGTTTTATCTGATATCAGTTTTCAACTAGACAAGACACATTATCATAGAAAAGATTAGAAGAAAGTTTGTGACTATTCTAGCTGTTTTTCACTAGTATGCTCGGAGAAAGCATTTCTCTTCAGTAAGGGAAAAAGTGTGTGATGTTTCTCCTGGGATTTATGATCTCATGACTTTCTATTGTTGGAACACATTAGGACCCTGAAACAAAAAAACCTAGAGTGAAGATTTATGTGGACAAACAGATTGGAAGAAAGAAGGGGGATGCTCTCGTGACGTATCTGAAGGTAATTCTTTCTCCTAATTGTACAGGACAAACATGTGGAATTTCTTAGTTATTGGTTTATTACAATTGTATTTGTATTCTGTTTATGTATTTTTTAAATGTTAGTACTGTCATTTATATCAACCGATTACTTTTCTCTCTTTTGGGTGCATTATAGGAACCTTCAGTAGACCTGGCCCTCCAAATCTTGGATGGAGCACCTCTGAGGCCTGATGGCAAGATTCCCATGTCAGTTACAAAAGCAAGGTTTGAGCAGAAAGGTAAATACTCTGGAACTTGTTAGCAGAATTAACAGTTGTATATCTAGTCATAATTAGAATAATATTGTTAGAGTATTAGAGTTATAGCTTGAGTAGAAGTGTTGGAGTTCTATTTGAATTAGAATGTTTTACTTCTTCTATAAATACTTCTAGGTTGTCTATGTAATACATAGATTATTTTTGTGGAGAATAAAATACAATCTTGACATGGTACCAGAGCCATAATTTTTTTAGAGATTTTTTTCGAAGTTGGCTGATTTTTTAGGGTTCTTGGTCTTTTTTTGTTAAGATCTAGGGTTTGAGAGTGAGTGAAACCCTGGCCGCGGCGGCTCCACTCTTAATAAGCCGCCGCGGCCCCCAAAGTCCGCTAAAAGTTTAGTATTGTTTTTTTGCCGTGTTCTTTTTCTTCTCGTTTTTCGCTGCTTTCATCAAGAAACCACCTGTCATCTGTCACGCCCCTTCCTTCTCTGGTACCCATAATCCACTGCTACTAGCTTCGAAGTTCATGTTTGTCTCAATCTTTCGCTGCCATCTCCCGCCATGGTTCATTGATGGGATTCGCAATTCTCAATTTGGTGGATCTAGATATCTTCGTTGCTGTTTTGAGTCATTAGTGTTTGAGAAATTTGTTTATTGATTATGGGTAGATCTTTTATTGATTCTTCGATGGATGGGTGTTAGATTAGTATCGGTGTGGGTTTGTCGAGTTGTTAGTGTTTGGTATTGTTTTGAATTGTTGATTAACATTGTGGTAGTTGGTTGTCATTGTTTGGTACATTGCATTAGCTACGACTGTGGCGTACTTCTAGGTGGAACTTACCGGGTTATTCATCTGTTCTCTCTTAGATAAGTGTGATCCACGATTTTGGGGATGCACTTCTTGGTTTTGTGGATACTCCCACGATTTTTTTTTTTTTGGTTTTATAGACAAGTGTGATCCACGATTTTGTGGATACACTTCTTAGTTCTGTGGATACTCCCAAGATTTTTTTTGGTTTTTGAGATAAGTGTGATCCACGATTTTGTGGATACGCTTCCTAGTTTTGTGGATACTCCCACGATTTTTTTTTTGGTTTCTGAGATAAGTGTGATTCACGAGTTTGTGGGTACACTTCTTGGTTTTGTGGATACTCCCTCGATTTTTTTTTCGGGGATATTGAGTACCGGTGTTGTCCTATGGATATGAAGGATTTATGTTGGCTCGCCATTGATGATCGACAACTGCTGCAAGTGTTATCAATTTACGGTTCCACACATTTCTTTTGAATACCAAATTGCTGATATTTTCACCAAGGGTCTACCTCGTCCTCAACATCAGTTCATGGTTGACAAATTCATGCTTCTTGATACACCAGCATCAATTTGAGGGGGGATGTTAGCAGAATTAGCAGTTATATATCTAGTCATAATTAAAAGAATATTGTTAGAGTATTAGAGTTGTAGCTTGAGTAGGAGTGTTGGAGTTCTATTTGAATTAGGAATGTTTACTTTCTTCTATAAATACTCCTAGGTTGTCTATGTAAAACATAGATTATTTTTATGAGAATAAAATACAATCTTGACAGAACTTACCATTTATTGTTGCTAGATTAGTTGTTATAAGGTATTCTCTGTTACCAATTTATGAGAGCATCACAGGAATTGTACATATTGCATCTGAGGTGTTCTTTTGGTATATGAAATATTATAACGACCTTTGCAAATATATGATCAATTATTTTAATAATTTTTCTTCTGACTACCAGGTGAAAAATTTATATCCAAGCAGGTGGACAAGAATAAGAAGAAAAAACTTCAGAAGGTTGAACATAAGATGCTTGGCTGGGGTATGTACTTTTACTTGCAAAATTGGAGTTGAAGCTTCCTTTCTTGAACAGTTCTATGTGTTTGAACAATTTGGTTGTGGATAAATGAATGCAAATCCTTTCTTTGATGCATAGTACATACTATATATAGCTTTTACTAATGATAACTATGCGCTAATGCAGTACAATTTCTTTTTCTGATATCGACGACCTTTTCATGGGAGTAGTCGATACCAATGATATACATGTACAAGTGCTTCTCAACCTTTAATGATTGATCATATATTATCTACACTGACATTTCTTAAAACAGGGTGAAATTCACTCCTTGGCAATTGGAATGTGGTTTTGAAAAGAAAATGATATGAATGGATCTATTATTATTGTGTATTGAGTCCTTTTATCTTGCTGGCTCATTATTTATGCTTGCTTCATTAACAAATATGAACGTTTTTATCCTCAAATTTCATTATGTGGTTTTTTAGATATATTGGAAATATTTCAAACTTTTCTTAAGTTTCATTTTCTTGTTGATAAAACAGGTGGTCGTGATGACTCAAAATTGTCAATTCCAGCAACTGTTGTTCTTCGCTACTTGTTCACCCCTGCAGAATTGAGGGTAATGATTTTTTATCAATTTATTTCGGATATAGGATAGTTATGGTCAATGGTATGGTTAAGGCTGATACTTTGCATGAGCTTGGGTATACAGTGTCATTGCGGTGGTGGCTTTTTTTCATCAATTAGCTCTTAACGATATATGAGTTTGGCCAGTTTCAGCTCCAAGTGGACCTGTATGCTCAAAACCTTGTAATGTACCTATGCTTCTGTAAATATGTAGTTTCGTATGACCAAAAATAAACCTGTCAAGACTCTTCCTTCTATGTGGATTTCCTCACCAGTCACCTCGTTAGTTCCTCAGCTATCACATTATTCCCATGATATATTTCCTCTCCCAATAGCGAACCATTACCAAGGCCTACTATTACACATAAAACATCTCTTGTTCTCTTCTTTTTCATCACCCTGCAGAATCTTCCTCACTTTCATCGCCCTATGCTTCTCCCTACATTTCAGAAAACAGGACAAGAATTATGGAGACGTTGGAAATAATTATATACTAATGACTTAGTGAGGCCATGCTGTTACTATGATTTATGATATGACAGAATGTTCTATTTAAATACTGAAAATAAAGATAGAATCGAATTGTGTCACAAAATGTAGAAGCAGGTCATATAGATGTCTAGGATGTTTAAGTACAGTAAGAAATGCTCTTTGTTCGTAGTCTAGGTGATTGCCATGTGTAATTATGATTCTTTGTCTTGTTAAATATTAAACTCTAAGCAAGGTATCCTTGCATCATAACTTGTACCATGAATAACTTAAAATGGACATTTGTGTTGTTAATAGGCTGATGAGAGTTTGCGCCCGGAATTAGAGGAAGATGTCCGTGAGGAATGTGGAAAGCTCGGTCCAATAGATTCTGTCAAGGTATTGCCGATTATTTTTAGTTAGTATATGTGGCGCTTGTGCTTATTATGTTGTTTCTTATTCTTGTTTTGACCAAATCTTATGCAGGTTTGTGAGAATCACCCGCAGGGTGTTGTCTTGGTGAGGTACAAGGACAGAAAGGATGCTAGAAAATGCATAGAATTGATGAATGGACGATGGTACCATACATTCTTCTGAATAAGTTTTTAGCTTGTTGTTTTAAAAAGTTTTTCATGCATTTATTGATATTAAGCATGAAGAAAAGATCGTTTGAGAGAACCCTTGATGTTTGAATATTCCAGCTGATAATAGTCTTAGACAAAGTTTCGGTTCCGTACACAGTTATAACTTTGAAATCTCAACTGCACTTTAGTAATGATGGACCACAGGCTAACTATCAGTTGAAGTCTTAATTGGTACTATAGTTCATCAGGACTTCTTATAATGTTCTCCTTTGTACTTATATTCATCACCTTGGTTAACCTACTCTAGACTCTTGGACTCGAGTTAGAGGACTTGTAAAGCCCAAAATCCATTAGAAATGTCGCCAATCTATTAAAGTAATAGTTTCTATCAAGAAAGTGAAACATTAATTCTTTGGGATCATGTGAAAATACTAACTACGGAAAAGTAAACATTATACTGGAGGCTGATTGTTATGTTAGTCTTCACTATGTTCTGCAATGCTTTAGCATGCTATTAGTCCTTGTCACGTCTGCACTATTAGATTTTCTGACTTGATTAAGATTGTGAAAGTTAAGTATTCTGACATCACATTTTCATTTTTATCTTTATGTTCATTCTCTTTACTTTTTCAGGTTTGGCGGGAAACAGGTTCATGCGAGCGAGGATGATGGATCCATTAACCATGCAGCGATACGTGACTTGGAAGAAGAAACTGATAGGTTAGAGAAGTTTGGAGCTGAACTTGAAGCAGATTGAGGTACCACTGGAGGAATAAGTTATAATTTTTGTTGTATAAACACGTAAACCAGGATCATGTACATGGATTTTGACATTTATTTGGCTTAGGTTGCAGTTTATAGATTCATCGACATATTAAACATCTGGTCTCTGAGCAGTAGGTCATCTATAAAATGTCTTTGCAGAGTGGTTACTCTAAAGGGGAATATTAATCTTTCTCGATTTGATTATATCTTTTACTCTTTCCGCTTTTGGATTATAGAGATGGTCTTGTTTTCATCTGAGATAGAATTTCCAAGAATGAGATATTTTCAAAGTCAGGAGACATTTGAACCCATTGTTGATTTAGGTGATGACATGGAAGACATAAAAAAAGATCCATATCATAAGTTGTGTCTTGAAATCAAATGTGTACATGGATTATTTGTCTGAGGGCACACAGTGAACAACACATTCGTATTACACCACTCTCATTGGATCAATCGTTGCCAATTGTATCAAGAAATGGACGATAGACAGTTGGACCTAGTTTTATAATCATCATCGGAAAGGTCAAATTATGTCTCTCAAATCTCATTATTTAAAATCAATTCAAATCATATCTCAATTTTTTTTAAATCACAAAACCTATTATTCATACTCAATTCAAATGGTGTTTCAAAAATTTCAGTGAAATCAAAATCAAGCCAAGATCGTTCCATGTGGAACTTAAAACTTAAAACTTCTAGAGGAATTTCATTCTTCCTCTTTCATCATATTCGTTCCCAACAAAATATTCATGTCTGAAGATTTACTATGAACAGGACATGGGAATCCATGTTGATATATGCCTAAAAGATTTACTGTGAAGTATAAAGGGCATGGGAATTCATCCGTACATCAAATGAACAAGTTAGATGGTGCAGTATTAATTAATTAATTAATTAATTATATGATTTTCCAAGCATCTAAAGGCACTCATTCATTGCTTAGAATAGACTCATACACTAGGTTGCACGGATACTCCGAAAAATGGTCCCGTGCAGTATCCAATACTCCGGGGATACGGATACGCATCCTAATTAAATTAAATAAAAAATAATTCGGATACGGGTACAGTACGTTTTTTTGGAGTCTCCTGCAGGTTTTGGGCACGTTTTGGATACGCATGGGGTGTTTTTGTTAGTTTTTCAAAGTTATGGGTAAAAAATTAATAAATTAAAAATTAAAAAAAAAAAGCGTCTATTTTGAATGGTCTTGGATATGGGTGTCCATCCTCGTGATGTTTAGTTGAAAATTTCAAATTAATTTGGGTTTTTTCTAACTTTTCCAATTTTTGATATAACTTTTGTGTATTTTGCATGGTCTTGGACAAATTTAGTGTATAACTTATATGTGATGTTGTCCAACACGAAATTAAACTAGTAGACAATATATATTTTAAATATGATCTATTACTTTCGTGGTATAATATAATGATCAAATTAGTTATGTGGTTATGCATAATATAAAATTATTTTATTTTATATGCGTATCTTTGCCATATCGAATCCTATAAATTTTAAAAATTCGTATCGCCGTATTCGTATCGTATTATAACGTATCGCCGTATCCGTATCCATGCAATCTAGCTCATACAATTTGATAAGATTAGTTCGATCTATATCATGTTTGTTTTGCATGGATAAATATTGAGAATTATGTAAATCTGTTTCTTTTGGGAATGGGGATTGATAGATAGTTAATCCCATAGTAATTTATGGACTAAAGTGTGATATTTGATTAAAGCTTTTTTTGTAACCATGTGGTGTGTATTTCGGCCATGGTCTTTGAGTGTGATTTACTTTGTGTTGTGCATAAATTCTTTTGATGTTCACATAGATTAAAATTTCTTTTCTTATATGTTTTTATCAGTTAAATATTGATCTTTTTTCAAAAATTTCATTGAAATTTTCCAATAACATTCAGAAAAATCAGAAATAACTAAAAGCATGTTGAAATAAAAAGTGTTAAAAAGTTAGGTAAACATGAGCTTTTTGATTTCTCCAATTAGAAGTATGAAAATTTTAATCCATAACGTACTTTTTTACTTTAGTTATATAATAAATTCTCACCTTACCCAAAAGAAAAAGAAAAAGAAAAAGAAAGAAAGCATCTTCACTGATTCCTGCTTGTCCCACAGACGCTTGTAAAAATTCAATTGTGAATTGAATCTTTGCAGAACCCAAAACCAATCAATTTGATAATAGAGAAGCCAGATTATAGGTATAAACAACCAAGCATCATTACCAAAGTTTTCCACCTTCATAATCGAACCATCAACACCGAAACGGAACAAGCACACATAAAAATGAAGAAGACTCAATTTTACAGTATATATACATACAATAAGACGTGGATACAAAAGTCTTTATGACTGCACGAAACAATCTACTAAGTTAAACAATTACAAGTAACAAACTACCTAATTTGTCAGCTACAAGCTTTGAAAGCATTACGTGAAAATAATGAAACTAGTCTTTGAATACGTTACTTGCTCTACTACACCATATAATCTAAAAGTCGGATTTCATAAGCTTCGTTCGAGGTTTTAAGATAATGTCATCATAAGGATTCCTTTGTTCTACATGGATGTAGTCTCTTGTTTTAAGGACCTACCAAAAATGAACAGAACAACTTTTGCATGTTAACCACAAATCAAGCCAGGTAACCAGACAAGCAAAAATACTAAATGGACTAAAGAGGAACGGCAAATGTATAATTCCATGATTATCAACTCAAATAAACAAATTCATTTAGGCCCTAAAATGATCATTTACAAGAAACAACATTCATAACGTTTAAAACTCATTGATATTAAAACCACATAGGGGAAAGTAATAAATTATGAGATTCATTCTTTTGACTTACCAATGTTTCAAAAAACATCCTTGAAGCTTCCTTGCGAGATTTACCAATCAAGAGGTTGTTTGTGGAAAGAGACCTTCTTCCGTACTCTGCCTCTTTTGCAAATGCTGTTTGTAGATACTTGGATACCGCCCTACAAATTATATTGAAGTAAGAAATTAATGCATATGAGTTTAGCCATCACAATCATGTAGCAATGGATAAGCAGAAACTGTTGGCATTCAGAAAGAATCGCTCTATGATTCATATTTTGGATTTAATATACCAAATAGAAATTTCTAATATTAAAATACTAATTAAACAAATATAACAATTTCTGCTCCAATTCAAATAACTAATTATGACTCAAATCTTCAAACCTAGCTTAATCTTCACCTCAAATTAGTATCTAATGCAGCCAGTTAACTAGCAATCAAGCATAATCGGCCAAAGATATTTGCAGAAGAAGATATTGAAAGACCCTTACATTAAGCCCTTCTGTACAAAATATCTGAAGAATTATTTGAAAGCTTGAACACTGCAATGTTCATAAAGTTGAGAACGCAGCAATAGTTCGACAGATATCCTATACAATTTTATTTATCCTTTTTTGCCAGCAACTAGTTGATTGCCAGGACCAGAAGTTTTCTAAGATGGTTGGGTAAGTCTCATAAAGATCTCAACAGAAATTTCTGGGATGATAAGGTATACTATAAGGAACTCGAATTAAATATCTAAGGTGGTACATATTCAAAAAAAGTTCCAATCGCTTTATTGTGCATCCTATTTCTGTGGCTTTAGGAATATCCACTGGGTCGAAATGCACTGCAATCCTCAGATTTATTATGTTCCTGATACACTCGCATCAAAACCATGACATTGACATAAAAGGACATTTTACTGGCTTCATTACAGCATATAGATACGAGGCTGGCCTGAAAGGTACATAACATTAGAGGTTTTGGGCAGATAGTTTTCGGGGGTTGCTCGAGTAAAATGTTTGTATAATAGTCATCCAGTATTATTCCAACTATTTACATAAACAAGCAGGGATGAAAGAAGGACCAGACTCCAGAGAGTGAAAATAGAATTTGTTTTCTTATCAGTTTGCGATAATAATCAACAAACCAAATGTGGCCACGTTATATAACTTCATAACAGAAAGTCCGACAATAAAGAAAATGAACTCTGTAATTGTAATGAGAAGAAAAACAATGAAAAATAAAAGGTATATAGCTAACTAGACGAACATATACCTTGTACGCGAAGACCATCCAGTGTTCTCAGTAAATTGTTTCTCTTCATCATCGGGCATATAATCATCAGCCATTTCAGTTAGTTCATCATCGTCGACATTCAGAAACTCTGAAAGCTCAAAGAGCAAGGAGTCAAGCCTAGATAGAACCCTTAAATGGATAACCAACAATATACAAAAAATATATGAGCTATACGATTCTGACTAATACTGCTCAGATGTTCAATTGACTTTTTTAGATTCGGTAATAGAAAACATCAAACTCTATTCACTGAGTATTGCAATAAATCACCAATTGGCTCAGTATTTGGAATGAAACTTGACGGGTTAATCATATCATGCAAGGGGTGGGTAATCCAATAACTAAAACTTTCTTAAGCACAATCCAGCCTTTATACGACTATAGAACCTAAGTAAGAGATGGAGAGAACTTCAGACATGTTTAACACATGAAAGACCATATTACTTTCAGGTTGTGGTTCCTAGCCCACAACACTTAGTGGATAACTTTTACAAGTCTTCAATTCCTGTTTCTCTTCACCATAATCAAATACAGGAAGTGAGTGAATCTAAATAGTATGATGGGCAAACCTGTGTCATTTCCAGTGGCTGAATAATTTAATTCCTGCATAAAAAATGACGCAATGTTATTAATTGAACACGACAAAGTTTAAACAAACAGGGAAGTTCAAAAATTCAAACTTGAAGCAGAAGAGTTTCGACAATTGCAAGCTAACACCACAGACCTGGATACCCTTAGGAAACTTATAAAAAAAAAAGAGGTTCAAATGGTGGTATAAAAGAAAATAACTTACATCTCGTTCATGCAGGTCAAAACCCGGGAATTCTGCATCCATCAAACTGGGCTGATAAGCATGTGGATTGTCTGCATTTTCACCATTAATTAAGGAGGCATCCTCCAGCATGCTTACTTGTGCTGGGTATCCAAATTCCACGAGATGATGTTCTTCAGGTGCAATATTATAGGTTTCATTCTGATCATTCTGCAACTCACCATGTTCAGCATTTGGTACCAGCTCATCAGCAGCACTATCTCTGGCCACATCTGACAGAATAGCATCCCCTCTTCCAAGTTCAGTTTCAACTCCATGAACATCACCATCCTTCTGTGCAGCTTCATCTCTATCAATTGTTTGTCCCTCGTCAACATCTACAGAATCCAACCCAACAGAGGGTAAATCAGTTTTCTCATAAGGGTAAACAGCTGATGTATCACCCACATCTCCAGTAGCATGTCCAAAGGAACCTAATGACTCTACTTCAGCATTCAAAGCAGAGTTAACATCGTGAACATTTAGTTCACTTTTTTCTGCTTCAGCTACATCAAGCAAAGGTTCCTCTTGTGAAGCATCAATATCATTACTAGGCTTAATCTGCTCTCGACTGATATTAACTTCTACAATCGTACTATCAACTTCCTCCAGCCTATTTTCATTCAGCAGAAGATTTTCGCTGGGCTCAGTAATCTCATTATCTCTCGCAGGCAAAAGCTCACTGTTAGGCCTCATTTCACTTTGTTCAATGACATCATTCTTATCAGATCCATTCCCACTTTCTATAATATGGGATGTTAAACGTGGCTCAGACACAGTTTCAAGAGAAACATCATTGTTTTCATAGTGAGAAGCATCAATGTTTTCATAATGAGAAGCTAGCTTTGGTTCATCCATAGTTTCAAGGAAAACACCATTTTCGTCATCTTGGGAAGCTAACCTTGGTTCAGCCGCAAGTTCAAGAGAAGGACCAGTGACATCATTCAAACAAACTGTGATTCGACTCAGGTCATACACTTGATTGTGCAAAGATGACAATTCAATCGACATGCCTACAACATCAAATGAGATTAATAAATCAATAACCTCACACGAGTTGTTTCCTGTTCCAACAGAGATCAAAAATATATAACGCAGACACTGAATAGACATGAAAAGGACTCACACTCCTGTAAACAGTATCATTGATCATAAATAATAAATCAATTATATAGATGACTAAATTAGCCTAAGTTACAAAGAAGCCATTGATTTTTCTAAATGAATGCTTACGAGAATTCAGTGATTTTCACATTTATGTATCACATATAGACTCTTAACTTCTGGAATGAGACTTCTTCAGGGCAAAAACATGTGTGAATGAAGGTAGGGCTGGGCATTTGGGTCAGGTATTTTGGGACCCGTCCCGACCCGATCAGGTATTTTGAGTTTGGGACTGAAAAAGACATTTCGGGTTCAGGTACCCGGACCCGAAATATATTTTGGGGTCAGGTTTCGGGTACTATATTTACACTCGAATGGGTATTGAATAAAAAAAATTTGGCCCAATATATTATACTTGTGTCTATTGTAACTGTTAATTTGATTGTGATATTTCGATGCTTGGAATTTGATTGTAATATTGTTGAATGTTGAAGATTTAAGACTTGTATGTTGTGTTTTGTTTAGAAGTCCTTGATTGTAATATTGTTGAAGATTTGAGACGTTTGTGTTGTGTTTGTTTTGAAGTTATTGTATATAATTCAAAGTTTGAATTCATTTATATTACAAGTTACATACATATATGTTAAAATAAGATTTCTTGTACATTTATACATACATGTATGTATATATATATATATATATATATATATATAAAGAAAAAGTGAAATTTCGGGTACCCAAACCCCGAAAATTAGGATACCCATCAGATCGGGTCAGGTTTTGGGTGTGAAAATTCAATACCCGTCAGGCTCAGCCCTAAATAAAGGTCTTAAAAGGAATATAAATTTTATATGATCCAACAGATATCAAATAAAATCAATCATGTATCAAAAAAAAAAAAGTTCAATGAAGAGCGCCAGGTAGAAAAAAGCATTACAAACTCACCAGTTAATACAGGTTGAAGAAAAATTTCATCTTCCAGATGCTGCTTTTGAATCATTGAAATTTCGGGGCGCGTGCAAGGAGCTTTCTTTCTCACACGGCGTATATCTTCAGTGTTTGTCAGCTGTTGCCGTATTTTACTAAGGAATAGAGGTATCATAAGGTTTAAGAATGATGTGGAGAAGGCAAGCAAATAAGTTGAAGCAAAGCATTATATAAACAAGCTTGCTATTATGCAGTAACTAAGAGGAAAACATTACTAAGCCAGATGCGAATGCCAAGCAAATTAGCATAATCATAGATCTGGCAGTATGTCAAGATGTAAATAAACTGCCACTGCCAACATCAGAGAGAGAGGTAATGTGAACAGGAAACATTAAGAGAGGGAGGGGGGGGGGGGGGGGGGGGGGATCCAACCATTAAAGAGTACTCTTATATTATTAAAAAGGATGCTATACAGAAATTACTTTATGATAATTGGTTTTTACACTAGCGTTCTATCCATCCTAGCTAAATGTTGAAATATATTTATGATAAAGCATAAAGTGTATATTTATGATAAAACATGAAGTGTATATTTATGATGAAACATAAAAATAAAAAAGAACATACTCGCCATGCAAAACCATAGTTTCATCCATGAGCACTTTTCTCTTGGGAGCACCAGAACGGGGAGCTGAACGAGTACGTTTCATAGATGTCGCCTCAGAAAGAGGTGTTGGCTTCACTTTCAAAACTGAAGACCTTCTTCCAACTGAAATAATAGCAATTCTCATGGAATCAGAAAAAAAAACTCAGGAAAAAGTAAGTAGGATATAAACTTAACTCTATGTTCATTATAACAAGTTCTACATAATTAAAAGAAAGAAAGTCTAATATACCTAAAATGGAAGACAATAAATCATTGTCATCAGGAACAGATTCTATGGTCCTTTTAACACGGACTAATCGTGAAGATTCAACTGAATTTAGACTTTGCTCTGTCAATGTACTCTCAGTATAACTACGTTTTTTGCCTGCAATAGTTTTGCTCCCAGCATCACCTTCATCAAGCCCTTCAAAGTTTATAGGGCTAACCTCTACCAGCATGTTGCTATGTTGGTCCACATTCCCTTCTGGTACTGCGAGAAGTTTTTCAGGTGCAGGCAGCTCAGCTTCCACGGAATAATTAACATTACCCATAAGCTTATCCTTTAAATTTGTACTATTTACTAGGCCATCAGATTCACTAGCAGCCGAGTGATAGAGAACAGCTGATGCAGGTTCTTGCAATTGATTTTCCTTCGAATTTTGTTCTGAATTACCAGTTGTGCAGGATACATTACCTGATAGAAAAAATGCCTTAGTAACACATTAACGATTATTACAGATCAAAATAAGATTTTCTTCATAGCTAAGCCTATTATGCATGTTGTTCCGGAGAAATCCTAAAATTCTATAAAGCATGTTATATTCCACATCCCTTCTTCCATCCTGAGTTGCATTTTCCCTCTAATCAACTCCTACCTAATATCAACTATCCAGTTGTTCAATATGACTTAAACCAATGAAAGTTCAGGAAGGGAAGATATAGAATCTGCATATAAACTAAAAACAAAAATATTATTTGCATGTAACATGCGTAACTAAAATGGCACAAGCCAATAGAGTGCATTGTTCTAGAACCTCTCAGAATACCTTACCAAAGTGGAATTTACTTTCCTAAGAATTTGATCAAACTTCAATGACTAAGGTGAGTAACTGGGGCCCATACTGGGATATCCTTAAAAATAATTAGAAATTGTTAAGCTTGATAGACCAACCTAGCATCTTTGTCTCTTCCCCTCCAGAGGATGCTAGGATAGCAATATCAGATTGTATATCAACATCTGTTGACATGCTATACCCAGATTTTGTCACATCCGATTGTTGCAGGGTGGAATTACATGCCCTGAGAAATGGAGTTTCATTAGATCCATCTTTTTCATGAGAATTAAGATTCAATGCACTCGAATCTATAGTGTCATGGCAATATTGAGTTTCAGGATTCTCCTGGAAAGATTCAACACGGTTTTCTGAAGCTACTTCTGCTGCGTCTGGACATGATTTCTGCTCAGTACTAGTTCTACCCACATCACCAGAAACTTTAATTGCCAATGACGACACATCTTTTGCTGATACATCTTCAGAAACTTGCTGGAAAGCGCCAGCCAAACCAGAAGTTTCAGGATTTTTTTCTACTACAGTATCATTATGACCCTGATGATCATCACGGGCTTCATCAGCTGAGAGAACATAGTTCTTGTCTTCGTTGATAGGTCCATTTAGTAAATCTTCTCGGCAGGGGACATCAGATGTCTCGATGATATCATCAGCCAATTCTGAAGCAGTGTTCATGGCTTCAACTTGACCTAATAAATTCACACCTGGCTCAGACACTGAGGGAGGCTCCTTCAAAGAAGCAAATTCAATGTTAGCCTCAATCGAGGATTCTCCTTGAGGCTTTGATTCTTTGATATCCAAGACAACAGCCTGGTAGACATTCCCTTCAAGCAGCCGCTCAGGTACTACATCAGAAACTGTATTATCGTGGGAACACCAGTCCACCTCTAGTTTATCCTCGTAGGACATTTCTTTTGTATTCTCCTTCATGGTAGATGCCAAATGATAGTCTGATTCCAGATGGTCATCACATGCTGAAGCCTCTTGGACATTGGAAAAATTTGGTTCTTCCACCAGTCCAGGAGTACGAGGAGCCTGTGCATAGTCCATGAGATCAGCGTCCTCATCAACATCATCAACCTGCAATACGAGAAGCATCTTCATCAAATAAATTCTAAAAAATTCAACTGGTGAGAATACTCACTAGTGACTATATAATTCAAACCAACAGAAAACATCAATAATTTATTCTTTGGAACTGAAGTTCCTTCTTTTTAGGAAAGATCATGTCGTTATGCATTAATTTCAACCTCAAACCAAGATGGTACTATATGATTTGACATATTCTATGGTCTCAACTATCCATAAACAAAGTTTTAGAGCTACAAGCAGCTACCATGGTTTCTGAGTTAGCAGCCCTATCTTCAGCATGGTCATCTTGCTTGAGAGGCGACATTGATCTCACAGAGGCCTGAGGATCGGCACTGAAATCAGAAAGAGTAAGACATGAGAGAACAAATAAACAGCATTAACAACTAACTTATACGCTGGATCAGGGATATGACACCAAATACTTCAGTATAACAGAATAGTGACGGAGAGCGGCAGTGTTAATTTAAAAACCCTAATCCCATCTCCGATACATCAATGGTAACATCAAAATGCCATATGCAAAAGGAATGGAAATAAAGTAGTTTAGAAAAAAAGGAACGAATATAAACTCTCTTTTCCTTTTATGTATTTCGGTAAGTAGCGAGCAATGTTCTTGCATATCCATGAGCATTAGAATTAGATGGTCATTATCAACCTTATCAAATTAGACAATTGTATGACTGGATGCCATACATAACACCCTCTGCTCCAAAAGATGTTAGAAACTAGGTGTGGCAAACAGAAGGGTCAGACACATTTTTGGGCTCCAGAAAGGCAGTTTATTGGTATGATAATTACTCTATATTTATTGAACATATACTGAGCATATCTAAAATGTATATATATACACTAAATAATCCTATGAAGAATTCGAATTCAAAATCAATTTCAGAACATAGTCTATCAAAACAAATCCAAAGAAAAAAAAAGCCAGTAAATACTAAGAATGTAGAATTTGATACAGGGTAGATTCTGAGCAGCCACCAGATGAATTTGTGGTTCCTTTTTTCCTGAGGTATATAGGAGACGGAAAGGAGGTGTCCATGGATGGCAGATCTAAAGAAGGCGGCAACAGGTAGAGGGCTTATGGGTGGAATATTGAGGAGTAGGAACAGAGTTAGGGTTTTTCAGATTAGGCCATAATTGTAAATCTAGATATTTACATGTGTAGTCCTAAAATATTCTAATGAACAAAAGTCAAATGCTTTTTTGGCAAGATGGAAAATAGAACAAAGTGTAAATTCTGATGCCATTTTTGGCGATTTTTTGACGACTTAAAATTTTATAATGGACTACAGTTGCAGATTCAAATTCCTTCATTTAGATAATTTTAAAAGCTGAAGTTAACATAGAGTTCTTGTCGGATCCAAAATGGGACTATTTTGGACCCAACTTGGACCAACTGAGATCTGATACATGGATCTAAAAAAATAGTTCCTGCACCTAATAACTCCTTGCAAATACTAAAGCACTCCCACATTATCCAAAACAACCATAGAAAATTGTCCAAAAGGCAGTTATCTTTTCATTCATGTTCTCCGTAAGTTCAATTAATGCAAGGTTCGAAGGGAATTCACTATTGCACATATATGTTACTTTTAGGAACTATATAGAGTATTGCTATAACATAAAATTTTAAGGCAAGTGAAAATCTGAGTATTACTTTATAGTAAAGATGAATGAGAATTCAAATAGCTATTCAGAAAAAGTTGCAAACCTCTCATCGGCATGTCCTGAAGTGCCAATATTATCCAGAAATAATTCCTGGAGGAGTTTGAATGAAAAGGAATTAGTAAGAAACAATACATGTAAGGATAATGATTTATGGCCTACTTGATAAGTATCTTATGCTAAAATAGGGAGGTAATTTCAGTGGCCATGTGAATATGAGTACCGGTAAAATTTTGTCTATTTCAATGGCATAGAGCCATATTCATCACTAACAAATTCTGAAAACGGCCTTCATTAACTTACATTCATTATTCATTATGAAGCACAATAATTATCTTCTACTGCCTATAAACAAGAACTGAACCATGTAATTTTCTTTCTACCCCAGTTGATCAGACTCAGGAGTGGAAGTAGAAGTGTCGAATCGCGTATCTAACATGTTCTTGTCAAAAGACTTGGTCTAAACAAGCATTTAATTCGGCCACTACTAAACAAAGACCACAAAATCAATGTGTATGTCAATCCTCAATATAGCTTATATGCATAGAACAGACTGAACAGTGATTTGGAAGAACATCAGAATATTTTTTCTTATTTCTTTCCAGATAAAAATCATGTACTAAAACAAACAAAATGTCTCACCACACAACAGTTTTTGTAACAAACCAAGTGTGTCACTTTCAGTTTTAGTCATTAGTCATGTAATAGAAACAGCGTTAGTAAAGGGGTAAACTATAGACAATGCAGGTATTTTTTTTATCAGGCTGTGGCTGTATCCCAACAGCGAAAATGTTTTTGCATACTATTTCCCAAGCAAATTTGAAAATAAAAAAGGTTTTCTCAGAATAATAATAATTAAAATTCAGTGTATAATACAATTAATAGATTCACATAATTGTTTCAAGTAACCCTATATAGTATAGTTCTCCAGAAAACACCAATAAGACAGTAACACAAAATGAAAGAGGACAAAATATTACAACAGCATTAATATTGATGTACCTCATCAAGGTCCAACCCAGGAGCATCTGCGTCACCAAATCTCTCTAATAACAACACAAACAACAATCAGGCGAAAAAACATAAAGGACCATCATTAATAACTAATAAAGATTCTCATCAATCTCTCTCATGCAAAACAAGCAGGAATGCTACTAACCATCCAATCCAAACTTTGATGTGGAGTAACTGACACCCTCCATGGTATCCTGAAGGGTGATTTGCTCCCTTGAACTAATGTGATGATCAACATAGTTACTGCAAATTTTGAATTTTTTTGTTAGACAGAATGAAGTAAAATGACAACACTTGAATAACATCGAATAGCACATTATCACTTCCAAATATCTTGGTAAAACTTCAGAAAATGATACAAGCCAACTCATTTTGTGACTGTCTAGAATTTTCATATTACTTTACCATCTCACCTAGATGGTGACCAATCTCTTTGTTATTTGGGCTATTGATTTATTTATTGAACCTTACATCATGTCACATTTACTGCTTGAGATTGCAGAGACATTGCGTGCAAATTGACAACTAGTAGACTTGGTCATAAGGAGCGAACCAATCTTTTATAGCCATTACAAGTTAGCAGCGGTACTAAATCTATATAGCACAACAAAAAAGAGAAAGCAGCTGCACTGATCTATACAAGTATATAACGCAACAAAAATCTAATGCATGTGTATACAGATAAATGTGTTGAAGAAATGAAACTCTTAAAAATAATTCAAAAACAAACCCAATATCATTATCTGGCAACTCAAAATCATCAAGATCAAATGTCTCTGGCAAGGTGATGGAGTGATATGGCGCCTTCGACTCTTCTGGGGGTAGATCCACAGCAGTAGAGCGAAAAGCCTGCTTTACTTTGAGCAAAGCCTCACTGCAGTCGTCAAATAGATAATTCACCTTTCTATTATATATTCTCACCACACCAAGCAGAAGATGGCTGGACAACCGAAGTGCAATGGGCACATCAGGAGAAAGAATTGAGTCTGTACGAGAGAAGAAGCTCATATTAAAAAAGGTGATAGAAATGCTTTTCATAGCAAAGAAACGCACAAATGGGAATATATAAGTTCCAAGTTTTTATCTTCTATAAATATGATTAAAGGCTAAAATTAAAGGTGAACATTATATCAACTGAAGACAAATTCAGAGATTTTGCAATAAGGTGACTTCTACATGCAGATCATGAGAGAACAAAAAAGTCGTTCATGTCCTATATTCAAATGAGGCAATGGCTTACATATAAGTGATTCTAAGGACTTACATTTGTTTCACCAAGGTAAATTTCCCTATTTGTTTTTCCATATTTACATCTTAGTTGTGTCTGTAATACATAACCTATGATTGCTATTTATGTACACCTTTAATGAACTGCAATTCGAGTAATGGTGCACCTAAAGGCCAAGATATAGGGATCGCGGAATTATGCTTGAAAAGAACACAAAATTTACTACACTAAACAAATGTAATTGTAATCTATATCTGTTTCAATTAATTTATTTACATAATTACTAAGAGATTTCCAAATGTAGCTGCATGGAAAAAGAAGTCCAATGTCAAAGAATTCTTAATTTTTGTATTTTAATCCTGGACTGCAAAGAAGTATAGCACAATGGTGAGAAAATCTACAATATAAACAGTGTGGACTCTTGCTTCTTAAAAGAAACATGTGGCACAAGCATAGACTAGTCGCACCAGCAAGTACGTTCTACGCATTTAAGAAAACTAAGATGGATAAACATTTATTTCCTTATGTAATAAAATTCTAAACGAACCAAACTGTATATTTGAGTGGTAGCGCCAGCAAGAGTGGACAATATTAATGAAAGTCTAGGAAACTGTTGAAGTAGGGAAAGGTTCATTGTCAATTCTCCCAGAAGAGACATAGGACCTTGGTTACAGAAATACAATGCCAAGATTACTTCAAAGTGGTCGGACCTTATTGTTTATTGAGTTTAAGACAATATAACATACGACAAATTAGCCCCGTGTTTGATGGAACAAAATTTTATGCAGCCACCTCATATTTGGCATTAAATTAAATGATAACCTGACTTATATTTTGACTTCCAATCACATTCAAACACGTACTTCCATAAAATGGAGTAAACAGCTAACTTATGCAAGCCATCACACTTATTTCAACTCGATTAATACTTTAAGCAGGTTCCATCACATAAAATAAATATTTCACTTTTTCCTATTGTCTTCCATCCATCTACAAGTGCATGTCTGCCTGTGGGTTTACTTGCATAAAGCACAACATATCACTAATCTACTCTCATATTAAACAAGATATGGCACCATCAAAAAGAAGAAGAAAAATTAAAACTTTACCTACGGAGACTCCAATGTCAGTATCAGCAACCTGATTCTTCCGAAGCTTGCGCTCTAAATGCGCTGCTATCCATATAGTTCCCAGCGGGCCCTTCTTCGCTAATATAAACTGTGAATAAAACATTTCTCCTTCCTCCTTTCACTACCAACCAATAAATTTGTACTCTTACAAAAACAAAACAAAATACACTAAAATACTCCAAGTGTTATTCCTTCTCAATTTCCTGTTCCTATGTACATTCAAAACCCTAGAATTACAAAAACCCCAACTTAACTTAGAAAAACAATTAAAGCACGAAACTTTCCACTTCAATCAGGACACACATACAAAACCAAAGACAACTCGCATTCAATTCCCATTCTCGCACAAAATCCCAGCATATAAAACCCTATGTTCTGCAAAAAAATACTTGCATACCATACGTGAACTCACTAAAAACCCTCGAAACTTCCAAAATCAACACTCCGCCCAGAAATTCGCCAAATTTAATAACCCAGTGCACTCAATTAACCATTAATTGTGCACCGGAAGCTTCAATTCCAGCTAAGATCGAACTTCAAAGCAGAGTTCAAAGCAGCACTTTACTTACAGAAACGTGTACATACAAATGATCTCTATTTATGTGTAGAGAGATAAATAAAGAGGGAATCTTTGATTTTTGTCTGATCTGAGTGAATTTCGATTTCGATTTCAAGTTCGTGAAATTTTCTTGTCTTTTTGAAATTATTTCGAGACTTTAAAGGCTAACCAAAGCGCCTCTTGTTTTTTCGAACTCGGGAAAGTCAATAGTGTGGCGCAGGTGCACGGTCTATATTCTCTGGATATGGTCGTGTAAAAAAATTAACGGTACAGATTTCTTGACTACATTTCGAAGTTTTAATAACCGATAAATGTGAGAAATTATCTTCACGAGAAAACATTGCAAATTTCATATTTTTAATATAAAATCATTTTTTTATGGGCATATTGTACTAAAAATGATGCAGCATATACGTAAAAAGGGAAAAAAAAAGGTGTTAATTAAGAGCGAAATTTAAAATTTGGAGTTTCTTTTTTGGACTTAAAGGAAGTGTATTCAAACTTTCTAAAAATCAAACAAATATTTCCTAATTTTCGAGAAATGAACTAGTTTTTAAAATTTGTGTCGTTCTCACTTGAATCCGAAACAAATACAGTTTTTTTTAATATTTTTTCAAAATGCATGATTATCCATTGATTAACGTATTATTTTCGATACATATTTCAGTCAGCTCAGTATAGAAAAAATTATAAACAAAGTTACTAAATTAAGAAAAAAAGAAAGTTTCAGAGTATATATAGAGTTTCGAAAATACACCTAATTTTCATTTTGATTAATTTAAAATCATAAACTTTTCAATGTTTTATACACCTAATATAGTATTATATTAGGTGTATTTTCGAAACTTAGGTACATAATTTGGGAAACTTGTGGATCAGGTCAAGTTTTGTATGGTTAACATGTTCAAATGTATTTAAATTTGTTTTTAAGGGGATGCTACAGCTATTGGGCTCATTTTTGGAATTTGAAAATTTGTATTGATGCACTTTTAATATTGAAAATTTTAAAACTTGTGAGGTCGTAATGTTTCTTGAAAAATGTAATTTACGAAGAATTAAAATAAAAACTCGAATTTAAAAATACTATGCATAAATGGAATTGAACTTACCCCTGGAATATTCCTCCATTTGGCTTCAGTTTAGGGAAGTCTTATATCAGTTTAAAATTTACTTGAAATAGACAAATTTACTTCTTGTGAAACAAAAATAAATAGTGATATCATACAAGATTCGTAAAAGTAAAGGAGACAATGAAAATAATCGGATACCCATATTTAGTACATTACTTATAATAATTACTAATTAATATGTTAATGATTTATCATATTATTGTTCAATGTCCCATCAAGTATTACATGGTCACCCACTTTTATGTTAATCTGAATAGAGTAAATCACGCTATTGGTTCTCCTTATGGAATAACTTTTGTATTTTCGTCTTTCTTAAATTTTTTTATAACAGATTGGTTCATATTATCAATATATTATATCACATTCGTCCCTCTTAAATTTTTTGTAGCAAATTTGTTCCTCTTATCAATGTAGTGTAACACATTAGTCCTTCTTAAATAAAAAAATACATCAATTTTCGTCCACTTTAGAATATATTTTGAATTTAGGTGATGTATTTTGTATTTAAGAGGGACTAGCGTGTTACATTATATTGATAAGAGGGACATATTTGCTACAAATAATTTAAGAGGGACGAAAACATTACATTGATAAGAGGGACCAACCTGCCACAAAAAATTTAAGAGGAACGAAAATGCAAAATTTGACCCATAAGGAGGACCAAAAATACTATTCACTCATCTAAATATTCTTGACAAACCATTACTTCCTCCATTCCACATTCGTTAAGGTTTTTTTCATAAGGATTAAGGAATCAATTAATACCCATAAGAAATAAGAGTGTAGTTGGATAAAATTACCCCTGAGAAGCAATTAAATTTTTTTTAACTCCCTATAATCCATCTCTTTCTTTCCAATTCCCATACATCTTTCTTCTCTCTCTCTTTTTAATGAAGAAGGGTAAAAATATAAAAATAGCATTTAAGTTTATCTTGAATTCTTAAAGTGACATATATTGTGGAACAAAATATTCTCTCTAAAAAAACATGTATTGTGAAATGGATGGAGTACTAAACTAATAAATTTCATTAGTGGTTATTTCCAACCTTCTGCATGGTAGAATTGGTTTAGGTGGGTAAGAAAAATTGAATCGGTTTAGTAAAACAACCCGTGTGGGTAAAACTGGTCATGTAATTAATGATAAATTTGGATGTTGAACTTTTTTACTTTTATTTATTTTTTTATTTTTGTTAGGGACAATCATTGTTTATCGTTCTCGTTTGGCTTTTGAAATTTGAACAGAGTTTAATAGTTCATTTTTTCAATGCAGAATTTCTTGTTTGGGCTTCACAACTTAATCTAGAATCAAATTTCATCACTTGCTTCGATATTATTGAAGAACGATTTGAATTTGACGAAGAATTCCTTGACTTTGATAAACTTTTCAAAGATAAATTTTGTTTATTCTTCAACTTATACTCCTTCAAAGTTGCATTTTCTTCTCATAGAGTACCTATATATAGGTGAGGTATGGCGTACCTTGTCATATTCTTTTAATAATGTATCGCCACTACAACAAATATGATTTATAGTGGCACCATGCTTGATAATATTTTGAAGAAAATGTCACAGATTATTAATATAGTCACATTTTTTTAAAATGCCACAAAGTATAAGTGTTAATTTTACTGATTAGTGACATTTTTATACTATAGTGATATTTTATAATGTTACTTTTAACTATAATTGTAACATTAATACATTTAGCCACATCGCTACAAGTGGCACTTTGCTAGTGACATTTTATATATAACGACATTTTTCAAACTGCCACTTGTAGCGGTGTGACTAAAAGTTAAATGTCACTATCATAACAAGATGTAACATTATAAACTGCCATAATATATTAAAATGTCACTAAATAGTATATTTAACATTTATAATTCCTGACATTTTTAGAAAAGGTAACTGTATTTATTTTTTCTCACATTTTCTTTAAAATG
Organism: Penstemon barbatus; assembly: GCA_003313485.2. Classification (NCBI taxonomy): domain Eukaryota; kingdom Viridiplantae; phylum Streptophyta; class Magnoliopsida; order Lamiales; family Plantaginaceae; genus Penstemon; species Penstemon barbatus. The sequence goes on from CM064879.1 coordinate 77,662,526, forward strand.
CCATCAAGCTTGATGCCACCAAAGATCATTTTTGTTGTAGTGCGCAAATTGATTAGTTTTTAATATCTTTAGGACAAGAAAATATATTTGAATTTTTATTTTTTATCACAAGAGATATTTTATACAAATATCGCATTATGTAAAATTTCTTAATAAATCTAACATTGTTTATAAATTTTGTACACAAAATTGCCTGGCATACGTAGATTTAACCTAATCTGCAACATCTCTCAAAACTAGCAAATTGTATTGAGCAATAAAATTTACATTTCAACACTTACATTGTGTAAAAACTTAATAATTATTTATAAACGCGACAACATATTTTTATCATCCATTTAAGCTATATAAAGGTTGAAATATATTTTTACTAATTACAAGTTAATTAATTATCAAGAAAATCGCACTTCCCTCCCGGAACTTCCATCCCATTTGCACTTTCCCATGACTTTAACTTTTTGCATTATCTACTCTAAACTTACATTAATGTTGCACTTTTCCCTGAACTCTTTTCCGGCCAAAGAGTTCAAGGGGAAAAGTGCGACACAAAAGTCTAGGGTGAAAAGTAAAATGAGGGTGTAAGTTTAGGGAAGAAAATACAACTCAGCTATGAGTTCAGTGAAGCTCAATTTTTTGGTTGAAAGTGTATTTTTTCCTTAAATTAATAAGTCTACCTCTTTATTCTTCAAATGATAACTATCAACTAGAAATTCCACAATTTCAAATTGGCAAATTATATATTTTTTCTTTTTACAAATTTTAACAAATTTAAACCTTATCTAAATAATGTAATGCAAAACTTGTAAGATGAAACTACTCATGATAGTATAGTGTATGCTCGATTTTATTTTCACTATGAAATGTCTAAATAATATTATTTATATCTATTTTATATTGTTGATTTTGCACTAAATTTTTTGTTTATCTGTATTATATATCTTATTACAATTCTACATATTTTTTAAAATTTCATGTTTTTTGTACTTTGAATTATAAGTGGTTACGGAAAATTGAGTTATGCCCCCTACACTTACATCAAAGTTGCATTCTTCCCACCCCACCTAAACTTACACCATTGTTGCCCCCCCCCCCCCCCCCCCCCCCCGGAACTCTTTGAAAATAAAAAGAAAATAGTTCATGGAAAAATGCAATACTAATATAAGTTGAAGATGAAAATTGTAAAAATTGAAATTCAGAGAAAAAGTGCAATTATAAGTTCAAGGGAGCATTTTCTCTTAATTATCAAAAGAACCACTAATTAATCACTAGAAGTTTCTGTTAAATAGTATGACTGGGCAAATGTTTACAACTAAAGGCATGAGGTTTAGGTTCAACCTAAGTTGAGACAATTCCTACTTATTTTTGTGTTATTTTTCCTCTTTACTAATTTTTAATATGATCTTTCATTGTTTTTATAGTTTTTTTTATTCAATGCACTAATTTGTAGAAATATTTCTTTACAATTTTGAAAAGAATACAATTATTTATTTTCTTATAATATGGAGTATGTAATTAAAGTGATTTGTGTAAGTTATTTTTGTTAAACTTCACCTCATTTTTTTTATATATATTTTCGCTAATGAGATATAATGTTTAAATTTGCTTGTGTTTGATTAAAGAAAATCTATATGTAATTTTATTATTAGTTTTATGATAGAACTTTAATTACAATTGTATATATACGAGAGAATTTCACTTTTGGTACCATAAGTTACCCTACTTTTAGGATATGGTACCATAAATTTTTCATTCGACACATTTCATATCATTACTTGTCTGTTAGTTATACATTTGGTATACCCATTCAATAATTGACGGAATTCTCAGTTTTGGACGGAAAACGGATGAAAATTTTGCAAAATTGTTCCCATAATTAAAGCTTGATGGAAAAATTTGCCCCACATATTTCTGGACCATCAAATTTACCCCACAATTTATAAGTTTGAAGCATTTCACTCCCAATTACAAAAATAGTTAAATTATTTAATATTATTGGATAAATTTATTTTAATTAAATCTTTTAAGGTAATTAGACTTTATATTTAGATTTTATATATAATATATGTGAATTAAATGATATTTTATATAAAACTTGAAAAAATATATATCTATTAAATTTATTAGATTTTTAAATTAAAAAATAAATTTAAGCTAATTAGATTTTACATATAATACATATAAAATAAATAATAATATAAAATCTGGAAAAAATCCTTTTAAAATCACATAAATATTATTTATCCTATTTAATAAAAAATAAAATGGATTGCTAATTTCACTCTCTAAAGTTTTCTCTATTTCAAACTAAACCCACCTTGAACACTCACTCCATGTTAGTTTATCGATCATATATCCATTGATTGTGGTTTGATTTTTGCAAACCTAAACTCATTCCCATCACTCTTACTCTCACGAACAACTCTGTTGATTTAATTTTTCATTTTTCTTCGTTATTTGCTGTTTTCGTTATTTCAAGAAAAACAAATTCGGTTTAGATTAATCTTAGATTTTTTTGTGTTTCTCTCCTGGAATCACAATTTGGAGCTGTTCTAACTCAATTGGCAACACCAATTTCATGTCTGTTGAGGTAATTGATTTACATTTTGCTGATCGAAGAAATTGGTTGTGCGATCCACAGTATGGTTTTTCTTCTGATTTTGTTTTATAATACTTGGAATTAATTCTGAAATCATGTTGATGTTCCTAAAGCTGGTAGTAATTGCACAAAATTCTGAAATCTTTTAATTCAGGTTTTAAATAAAATATCATTGAATTTAAATATATTACATATAAATCTAATTAGTTTAAAAATCTTAATAATTATAATATAAAATTTATTAAATAGGATAATATTTATATAATTTTAAAAAGTTTTTTTTTCCAAATTTTATATAAAATATTATTTAATTTATTTATATTATATATAAAATCTAATTAATTTAATTTTTAATATTAATATATAAAATATATTAATGGGATTAATAATTTAATTAATTTTGCAATTATAAGTGAAATGCTCCTAAGGCCATCTCCAATGGTTGAGGGCTAGCCCAGGGCCAGCCCGGGGCCCTGCTGGTCGTCTCCAATGGTTGGGGCTCCGTGGGGGAATTACTTCCATTTTTTTCCTTTGCCCACTCTCACATATTAATATTATAGATTTATATTTTTTTAATATTAATATTAATAATAATAATTATATTAGTACTCGTAATTTAATTATTAATTATATTAAAATATTAATATTAAATAGAATATTTAATTAAAGTAACTTAAGAATTAATACATAATACGCAAACAGATATTTTTATAACACGGAAGAAAATACAAGAAATGAAATACAACAAACAACAAAGGAAATACAACAAACAACAACGGAAATACAAGAAATCAAAAATACGGGAAATACAAGAAAGGAAACACATAAAAATATTATATTTTACTGATTTCCCCCCGAAAACCAGTCGGATCCTTCATTCTATGCATCTCCAAATAAGTTCGTTGGAAGATTTTTCCTTGCTATTTCTCTTCTTTTCTGACTCCAATACGCCTTTGTAACTGGAGTGTATGATGAGCAGTCCATCGACACAATCCGTTCCTCTTGTAACTTTTCTGTGATTGCCACTCTCGTTGCTTCTTCTTCCCATTGACGTTGAAGATTCTCCGCATGCCTTCTCTCTCCTCCAGCCTCGATTTCAAGTTGAGTTTGTCTGGACAGCTCCATGGCTGTCAATTTTTTGCTTTCAAAATCAGAAAGATGCGAACTCGACGAAGCCTTCCCTTTTCCCTTCTTGGCTTTTTTGTTACCAATAGGTCTTTCAGATCTTGAACTCGAGTGGGGAGTCTCGGGATTTGCTTCGTCGTCTAGTGGAGTTGTTTCCGATTCAAATTAAGTTTCTAGTGGGGTTGGAATATAACAATCTTCCGTTGGCATAGATCGGTTAACCGGAGGTGTTTGAGACGTTCCAGCTGTTGATCTGAACATGATCCACTCTGATGCAACTTCCCATGTGTGCTGAAAGCACCAATTTTGCTTCATATCGGACTTATACAAACGCAATGCCAAATCATGCTAAAAATTACAAAAAATTGTTAATATAACCTATTAATAATTACTTAGCATATAATTAACGTAATATTTACCTCTTCCATTATTTGGCCGCCACTTCCCACCTCCCTTATGGCTCTTTCAAGTGCTTCGTTCCATTTTTGCATCTTGGCGCAAATGTGTTTTTTCCATCTGCTAGCGAGTGACTCTTGTGTCCTGCGTTCGTATCGAACTCCAGTACTTTCAAGAAGGACATACATTAAAAAGATGACTTTATCCCAGAAATTGCCCGAAGCTTGGTCTGCCCCTACGATGTTGTCCTCCGATATCTCGATGTAAGCCTTTGTCAAGGCTACATCTTCAGCGGGAGTCCACTTTTTAGTCGACATTGCCTTAAAATTTTTTGCTTTCTTTTTTAGTTAGAGTGAAAGATATTGAGAGGTGTGATTTCATAAGTGAATACAACTCCCTTTAAATAGGAAAAGCTATAGGGTATATTATGTAATTTTCTAAAAATTGAAAGGTTGAGATTGGTGCAGAAAAAGAATGGTTGAGATCTGATCGGTACAAAATAACGAAGGGTTGAGATTGGTGCAGAAAAAGAAGGGTTGAGATCTGATTGGTACAAAATAAAGAAGGGTTGAGATCTGATCGGTACAAAATAAAGAAGGGTTGAGATTGGTGCAGAAAAAGAAGGGTTGAGATATGATCGGTACAAAATAAAGAAGGGTTGAGATCTGATCGGTACAAAATAAAGAAGGGTTGAGATTGGTGCAGAAAAGGAAAGGTTGAGATCTGATCGGTACAAAATAAAGAAGGGTTGAGATCTGATCGGTACAAAATAAAGAAGGGTTGAGATTGGTGCAGAAAAAGAAGGGTTGAGATCTGATCGGTACAAAATAAAGAAGGGTTGAGATTGGTGCAGAAAAAGAAGGGTTGAGATATGATCGGTACAAAGTAAAGAAAGGTTGAGATCTGATCGGTACAAAATAAAGAAGGGTTGAGATTGGTGCAGAAAAAGAAGGGTTGAGATCTGATCGGTACAAAATAAAGAAGGGTTTAGATCTGATCGGTACAAAATAAAGAAGGGTTGAGATTGGTGCAGAAAAAGAAGGGTTGAGATCTGATCGGTACAAAATAAAGAAGGGTTGAGATTGGTGCAGAAAAAGAAGGGTTGAGATTGGTGCAGAAAAAGAAGGGTTGAGATATGATCGGTACAAAATAAAGAAGGGTTGAGATTGATGCAGAAAAAGAAGGGTTGAGATTGGTGCTAAAAATAAACGGTGGAGATCTGATACATTTTGCCTATTTAATAATCCAATCTCACATTGTAGTGAACACATTCATTCTTAAAAAATATCTGATACATAAAATATTCACTCTACATAAAATATTTACTTTCTCAAGATGAATCCGTACAATGATTTTGGCGGTTATGGTGCTTATGATGTATCATCTTCTTCCCGAAACCAATTTTGGGAAGATTATAACAACAGGATTGCAGAAGAAGATAATGAAGATGAACGAAGACAAGAAGAAATTGATGATGAACTTTTCAGTTCTCCAACAGAAATTGTGCCTGTACATGGTGGTTCTATTCCTGGTCGTAAATTTTTAGACAGGAACCACCAAACACGACACATACAACTGATGAACGATTATTTCATCGAAAGACTGTTGTACTTAGATGAAACGTTCAGGCGCCGTTTCCGTATGAAGGGTCCTCTTTTCCTCCGTATCCTTGCGGATTGCGAGCGTGAAAATAAATATTTTCGTCAAAGATACGATGCCGCCAATCGAGCAGGGTTTTCACCAATTCTGAAGGTAACAATTGCCATGCGAACGTTGGCATACGCAGGATCCTACGATTCTCAAGATGAAAATTTTCGTGTTGCGGAGAGTACCACATGCGAGATTGTCCGTGAATTTTGTCAAATAATTTTGCGTTTATATAAAGACGAGTACCTTCGTGCCCCAACCGCAGACGATTTGGACCGTCTACTTATATATATCCGAAGTGGGGAACGCTAATACAGTCGGTGAGAAATCCGAGAACACATCCTGAACAAGTATTCTCGCGATATCAAGAATCGTTCCGCAAAGATGTTGAACGAGCGTTCGGAATTCTCCAAGCTCGGTTTGCAATCGTTAATCAACCTGGCAGGGGGTGGCATACGCAAGATCTTGGCAATATCAAGTTAACTTGTATCATACTCCACAACATGATTGTGGAGGATGAACGTGACGAATACAAAGACGATGACTCGGACGATGATGATACTGACGTTAGCACGTCTCGTAGAGCACGCGCTAGAATTTATGACCATCGCGGAGTAGAGTTTCAAGATGTTGCACGAAGAAGACAAACGTTGGATAATTATATGCTGCGTCATGAAGCAATTCGTTCCAAGGTGACCAACCGTAGACTCCAAAAAGACTTAATAGAACATGTTTATGCAAAATACGGTTAAAAATGAGTGTTTAAATTTAATTTTCTTGTCTATTTTAGTATGTATTTAAATTTTTAATTTAGAAAGTATTAATATAAATTTTATTTGTATGAGTGTTAAATTAAATGGACTATTTCTATATTTATTAGTATATCATAATTTTATTTAAAATATGATTAAATAATTAATCATATTATATACTATATAATTAAAACCCTAATTAAAACAACACATTAATTAAAATAATACATTAATTACTATAACACATTTATTAAAATAAAACACTAATTAAAATAACACATTAATTAAAATAACACATTAAATAAAATCACATTAATTACAATAACACATTAATTAAAATAAAACACTAATTAAAATAACACATTAATTAAAATAACACATTAAATAAAATCACATTAATTACAATAACACATTAATTAAAATACAACACATTAATTAAAATTACATATAACACATTAATTATACAAAATTAACCATATACACATTAAATAAATCATACACACATTAATTCATTAAAAGTAAAACAAAAAAAAAATAAAGGAAAGACCAATCAGGTGCCGCCACTTGGCGGCACCTGTTTTAAAGACCCCTCTTTCTTCCTCACAAACCAGACGCGCGGACGGACTGGCCTGCGGGCTCCAAACAGCCCGTTCCGCCCCGCCATACAACCCCGCCCCGGCCCCTCTCCATCTCCAACCGTTCTCCCACCTCAGCCCGACCCCGCCCCGAGCCCGGATGCAACCGCTGGAGATGGCCTAAGTTGTAAATTGTGAAGTAAATGTGTCAGCCCAAAAATTTGTGGGCCAAGCTTTTGCTAGTGAGCTTTGTATATGGGACCAATTTTGAATTTTTTATCTTTTTTCCATCCAAAATTGGATATTCCGTTAATTATTGGACGGAATTATGTAGGGGTGTTCAATAAAATCGTCAAACCGCCCCAACCGATCGCCCCAACCCAAACCAACCGCAATTCGCGGGTTGAACGATGAATGGGTTGGTCTTGGGCTTCGTGAAAAAAAACCCGCAAATTATGATCGGGTTTGGGTTTATACTTTAAAAAACCGCATAAACCGCACCCAACCGCATGTATATAAAATAACAAATTGTGTTTTATTATTTAATATAATTTAAGCACATACATACTTTTAATTTACCGTCTCAACCTCAAAGCCTAATTTGTCCCCTAAAATTACTCGACACAATTTATTAACAATCCAAGTTAAAGTTTATCGATTGACAACCAGCAAAATCAACTTTAATAATTGAAATATTTTCTATTTTTGTTTATTGTTTGAAAAAGTCTTGTTTGGTTTTGTATTTGAGTAATAATTGTTAATTTTTATATAGCGAATGTAGACTTTAAATATGTTAAAAATTAAAGCTAAAAATTATGAAAAATTAGTATTGTTTATATGATTATGAAACATTCCAGAATTTTATTCTTAGATTAAAGAACAATAACGAAATAGTAAGTGATAATAAATTAAAGTAAAGTCTCCAAAAAAAAAAACTTCATTAAAATAGGAAAAGCTAAGACCGCAAAAACCGCCCCAACCCGCCCCAGCCCGAAGGGACCGCAAAGTGCAATCTCTAGACTTATTGGGTTGAGTTTGGTCTAAAGTATTAAAAACCCGCAAATAATGGGTCGGATTTGGGCAAATATAAAACCGCAATAGACCGCACCGCGAACACCCCTAGAATTATGTGTTATTGATCGTAAAACAGTGGTATGAAATATGTCGAATGAAAAACTTAAGGTACCGTATCCTTAAATGTGGTATCTTATGGTAACAAAATTGAAATTATCTCGTATATATACACATTCAATCAACTACACACACTGCCTCACATTCAAAGACACGCACCAAAGCACCAAAGATGATTAGGGGAAGATGCTGTTCGCCGATTCCATCGTCAAAACCAACCGAACTGATCAAGCAATTTCAGAGCATCAATGGATTGCAACAGCTTGCTGAATCTCGCCGATTCAAGGTACAACTCTGTTTCAATCAGTGGTACCGCAAAATCATATACTTTATTCTTCCTTTTCTATGAAACTTTTTATGGCAATTTCTGCTTAAATTCATGAAAAAACTAATGTAAATTTATATAGTCTCGTTTATCAGTTCGAACTATTTGACAGGCGATCAGTGACTAACTATATCGGTATATATGCATGAATCAGTTTGTTAAATGTTTAATTATCGGGTAAAACAGTTTCATTAGTTTATAAAATCCCAGTGTAAATGTAACATTTGAGATTTTTTTTATACTTTATGTGCACTAGAAGCATAAGTTATAAGTTATTGATGAAAACGAAATAAAATGTACAAGTTCTTATAGGAATACTTAGTCCCCTATCACATTATTGAGGACCATTCATGCATGATATGAAAGAAATACAATCTGTAACAAGAAATGTTGTGGGTGTCATTTCGACTTTGAGTATGTTTAGAAGTTAATAAGTTAAATACCTAATATCTATTGCTATTTTACAATGGCTTGGGAGCAGGCATGGTTCTTGGATCAGTTTGGAGTCCTGCATGACGGGAAACAGCCATATCCAGGTGCCATTACGACATGTATGTTCTCATCTGTTAGATTTGACATTTTGGTAAGCTTGTCGTAGCTTCAGCTTGAGTATTGAATTTAGGTTTGGTAGACTATTATGGATATTTATGTCATTACTATTGAACAGTAGAAAAGTTGGCAACTTGTGGTGCAAAGATGGTGATTATAAGTAATTCCTCAAGGCGTGCATCAACGACCATTGAAAAGTTGAGTAGCTTGGGGTTTGATCCCTCACTCTTCCTCGGAGCAATTACCAGTGGGGAGTTAACGCATCAGTACCTTCTGAGGTTGAATTTTCCATCAGTGTTATGTTCTGATATTTTTTGCAATAATGTGAGTTAACTTTAGAAATTCTTTTAGTTGAATAAAAATAATCATATTGTAATTCCATGTACAGAATTAGTGGAAGAATTATTCTTAGTATTTTCCACAATCTCTCTAGAGACAATTTGAGGTTATTCTTCTGGATCAACACAATAAATGTAATTACTTTTTACTGTAGTTGTATAATTGGTCTTTTCTGAGTCCATTGGGTTCTCATGGTGACTTGAATCTCTAACGCATTTCTAGTTAGCAACAATGGTTGTTTGCATGATTCCAGTGATTGGCATGTTTGGGCCTCATAGTAAAGCTTCATTATTTTCATAGAAACGTGACGGACTAGCTTGTTGTCTTCAACAAATTTATTTCCACTTTAAGTTACATTCTTTCCATCTCCTGTATTCTCGCTGCTGGGTGTCCGCTTAGAAGTTTGTTGTGGATCTATGAACTATGCTGTCATTTGCTTGATGCTCGTAGAAGAATTAATTGAAATGTCTTTATCATATGAATATTTTTGTTGTTGAAAAATGACGAGAATGTGCAATCACCATTTCCTTTCCATAATTCCTTGCTATTTCCTTTTTGATTAAATTATAAAAATTAACTTTCAAGGTTAGTTTGTATAACTTTCTAGTTACAAGCATACTTATAAGTTATAGCAACATTCCATGTTTCTTAAGTTTATTTTATAGTTTCAAATGTTCTAATGGATATTATATTTCTGTTTGTTAGTAGGCGGGTTTTGTAACCCATAAATTGTCATTAACTCTTTGTGATAATTTAGTAGTTTATTTCCTGACCTTGGGTTGTTATTTCTTATAAAAGCAGGCAGTTGAATTTTTTTTGTGTGTGTAAATGTTAGTAGTGATCTACATATGATATAGATTATTAATTTAAAACCTTGTCTCAGTTGATCTATTTATGCTGATGAATGGATGTATAACCCATCAGGTCCTGAGGACTGAAGTCGCTACAAATCTGTATCTTGCTTTCACTGCTAGAGGCTCAATTCTATGAATTATCTTCTATATTGTAGCTTAAATGTTTCTGAGTAAGATAGGCTTGTAAAATTGACTTAAAAGATAGCAAATTTGCAAGTCTCTGTAATGTATGACTCATCATTTATTGCTTTCAGAATTTAATACTTATTGAAAAATGATCAGCAACATAAAACAATTTGGAACAGGAGGGATGATGCATGGTTTGCTGGATTAGGAAGGTCCTGCATTCACATGACCTGGAATGACCGAGGTGCTATATCTCTCGAGGTATAATGTTGTGTATTGACCCATTTGAATTCCATGAAATGCCTTTTCTCTAGCTGCTAGCTAATTCAACATGTTTGAACTTGCTGAAAAATTAAAAATGATTAGTTAATGTATGTTATTCACGCCTTCTGAAGCTTCTTTAGTTTAAATGCAGAAAGCATAAATTACTTTTGAATCCTTTAAAATATTAAAGAAATTGTAAAGGTGGTAGTCCACAACTCAAATGTGTAAACTGGAGATGAATTTTGACTGGTACGGATTATAATCCCCCATGATTATACATAGTTATTTATCCTGATATTATAGTAGTTATGTAGGCTTAATTGTACTGGAAGCTTTTCAATTGTTCGCCAAGTACCTCACTTTTGTTTCAATGATTCCGTAATAAAATGACTTGGTTTAGGGCTTAGGTCTCCGAGTAGTAGATAAAGTTGAAGAAGCCGAGTTTGTTTTAGCTCATGGTACTGAAGCTTTGGGGCTTTCATCTGGTGCTGCAGTGCCCAAGAATCTTGAGGAACTTGAGAAAGTTTTGGAGCAATGTGCAGCTAAGAAGATTCCTATGGTGGTAGCAAATCCAGATTTTGTTACCGTTGAGGCTAGAGCTCTGCGTGTGATGCCTGGTAAAGTTTGTTATATGCAATGTAACCTGTCTCGTCTGAAAAAGAAATATGATAATTACTGATAAGACCACCTTTTGTATATCTTCTTCATATTTAATCTGTTCTATGTTACTTGTTCTTATAGGAACATTGGCAGCCACATATGAGAAGCTTGGTGGAGAAGTGAAATGGATGGGCAAGCCTGGTGAGGTAACTTTACCAAGATCTTGAAATTCTAACATGAATGTTTCAGAGACATTTTTTTGTGGCTGGTTAACACGTTTGTATATTTAGTTATAAGAATGGAAATTGTGCTCAATTCAATTTATTTTTGCGAGCACAACTACTTAAATCTGGTGTGTTTTTGAGGAAATCAGAGTTGTTATACCAAGAAAACCTTTTTCTGAATAAATGAAAATGAAATTAAGAATTGATGACGCTGTAGTTCTTACCGAATTGTTGAAACTGTGCCTTCTTTCTGTGTTGAGTGAGATAAGGGGGAAGGTGGAATAAGATTTACTCTGTCTGTACTAAGAGCAAGTAGTGGCATATTTTTCATTTCCATTTGATAGCTTGCAAAAATGGTAGATTCTCTTATTCAAACTGTGGAGTTTACTATGTAATAGATTCAGCTGTTAAAGTTCAATTGCAAATATCCTTATAGTTTATCTTACTTCGGTTTCCTTCAATTTGTCACTACGCTGATCATTTTAGGAATGGTCCTAAATTTTCTAAAATGGGATATTCAAGTGCTTAGTGTTTCTTTGATATACGAAACTGTATTATGAGATAAGTGTTGGCATGAATATCGATGGAAAAAATTGCATTTCTAGTCATATAAGACTGAACTCTCAGCACTTTTCGGTCCTGTACTTTACAAAATTACACTTTTGGTCTAAAAATTATTTAAAAGTATTTTGCACTTTTGGTTCATAAAATAATCTCGATATAACTCTATTGGTTCCGTATGAGTATAGGACTGCTCAGTTAGTCCTTTTGTTCCCTTATTGAACGGAAAAGAAGGATGAGACCAAACGTTCAAAAACGTTTTAAAATTATTGGGACTAAAAATGCAATTTTGTGAAGTGCGGCACTAAAAGTGCTTAGGGTCAAGTGTTGTGGTACTAAGAATGCAATTCTGGGATGTCGATGATATAGTTGCTTCCCAAGCATATTCAGCTTTTCAAACTGTTATTAGCCGTGTGTCTCTCATTTTGATTTATCATCTAACAAATTTTCAATGACCAATAGATAATTTATAAATCAGCAATGGAAATGGTTGGTGTCGATGCTGCTGATTGTATCGCTGTTGGAGACTCTCTCCACCATGATATAAAAGGTGCAAATATAGCTGGAATATCGTCAGCTTTTATCACCGGTGGAATTCATGCAACTGAACTTGGACTTGGAAAATTTGGAGAAGCTGCGGATGAATCTTCTGTTCATTCTCTTGCCACAAAACATGATGCTTATCCAACATACGTGCTTCCTTCATTCACATGGTGAGCTTTTGTACTAGTGAGAATACGTTCTCGTTTGAACAAGTTCTGATCGTCTGTTGCAGGACACTGTCAGATTTGAATCTGTCACCTGTTTATTCAGAACTCATTGGCCTTTTCTATTATACTATAAACATTTGGAGCGTTAAGAATAGGGACAAGGTGGTGCTTGATATCTATGTATCCTTGTGTCTCATTAATTTGGGGAGATGAATGTTGGCATTTTGTAATATTAATTATCTTGCATTTACTTCATTCCTGTTTTGCTCATGTCCTCAATTACCCTTTAATTATCGAAATATTCTTGCATGGACCTGATCTATGAGATTTTTATAGACCTTGTGGTGATAAATAAACCACATCATACATTTTGAGAGCATGACATCATTAAAATGTATGATGTGGCTTATTTACCACCACAAGGTCTATGAAAATAGATTTATACAAGAATTTTCCTTAATTATCTATTGTGTTTATTTCAACTTACTGGTCGTGTACAATTTTTAATAACGAAAAGAAGGAAAAGAAGGGAACATAACGGACTTTTTCAAGTTGAGTTGAAAACATGAATTAATTTTTGTGGTGTTTTGGATGTAGTGCAATAATTAAGAAGAAGACATTAATTAATTATCATAACGAAGAATTTAAGTAAAAGAATTGATAGTCATAAATTAGTAGCTGATTAAGGATATGAAAGTTTATTAAGTTAAATTGTAGCATATTACCGTTATAAGCTTATTGCAACTTCTTGTTAAGGCCTAACTGATGTAATATTTCAATTAAGCACTTAGTTTATTTTTGGTGTATAAAATTATATAATTTTGAAAGAAAAAATAGACTAAATTTGCCATGTACAGTATCACTTCACAATCATCAGGAAAGAAAAAAAAACGACCAGGGCATATATACAAACTCAGATGTTGGCTCATTTTATCCATTTATAAGTTTTTTTCTTTTCTTTATTGGATGAACAGTAAGCCAGAAGCACAATATAGTATTTGACACATAAATCGGCAGAAGTGTTTACAACTTGTAGTTGATTTCCACAAACTCATTTAATCACAGTCGTTCACAAATCCCGACAAAGATGTGGCCATTGAGAATGAAGTACAAAACAACTACAAACTTAGGAAATAAAGTGAAAGATGATTTAAAATTTAGAAAGTAAAACGCATTAACATCATAAAATGAAGTGTTAAAAGACTTTACCTTGAGGATATAAGTGCAACTTCAAGGAGAAAATCAATTAAAATTGCCCCCAATGACAGAAAAATGAAGTCAGATAACAAAAATGAAATATATAGCAAGACATGAGCTAGTTATTGATCAATCCTCAATATACAAATGTGAAGTATAAAGAAACATTTCAACTTATTGGATGGCACATGCCATAATATAAACAAAAGTACACCAGACAACAAGGGTCATAAACTTGCAATGATCCGATAAATAGAATAATACACTCAAACTGACTCAGTCCTTGTTCAAAAAGTTCTCATAAAATTATAATGTGAGAGAACAATAACTTCTATAAACATTACTTAAACCTGCAAAAAGCTTGCATATTTGGCACCTAGAAATAACCTTTGGATGCAGAGCAACGCGTTTTTAGTAACCTCTGCATTCTCATGGTTCATCAATTTCATCACTCGTTCCTTTGCTTTGAGGTCAGTCACAATAATGCGCCCTGCAGGATGGTACTGGATGAACTGGGAGAGGTCATAGCAAGCAACAGCAAGCGTTCTAGGATCAGTAGACGTGTCCAAAATTGTTATGAGGACCCTTAGAATCTGCAACAAAGTTCGTGTCAATTTGTGTAGAAATACAAGAAGGTGAACCAATCTATAAAAAAAAGACCAATCAACATACATGTCAATCTAAGAGTGTTCTTAGATAATACAAAAGAAAAAAGAAACTGGGAATAAGCAAGCAAAAAATAGTGTATATGCTGTAATTTTCTATAATAACCTTTACCCGCGCTAAGGCGAGGAAAATGTCCTGGTGAAAAGCCTACACAAGAAAGGCCATGTGAAGTCTGATAGAATAGCAAGCGGGGTAACTGGCCATTTATTCATTAGCTCATGGACCAAAAAAATATTTTTCACTAGAATATGCAGCTTTTATTGTTTACTAGAACATCTAAAGAACTTTATGTCTCAGAAATTATATACTGAGCACCTTTACTTTGAGCCTAGATGCTCAATAACACATACGAGTTACATTGCAGTGTGCATTCCCTAATAGAGACATTTTATGCATAGAATATCATGCAAATGCCACAGATTCAGTAACTCAGCCAACAATCAGACTGAGGCTGAAGTATCAAAAACAATCACAAAGCAATGCATGGACTAATACCTGAAAATCATGTTCCTCAAAGTTTGTTATGCATTCCTTCCAGAATATAGGATCTTTATGCATGGGTGACCAATCAAGATGTCCAAGGAGGACTTCAGACTTGTACACGTCAAAAGAACTAAGTTTCTTAATGTTATCTTTCAATCCTTCTTCCAGTTGACTCAAAGCTTCCAGCAGATCCTGCAGGGTAACTTAATCAGTTACATATCAAGGGCCATGAAGAGACTGAGGAAAGATCACCCAAGAAGAGACGAGTAATATAGAGCTAGAGTTCAAAACTACCCACCATGTATAAGGACAATAGTACATGTGTATTAAGTACTATATTCTAAACTGATGTGATACTAAGCTGTCCTGTCTAAACTAAAGAACATACAACGTTGGAATATTCACGCATGTAATTTTATTTTCCCTTTTATTGTATTTTTTTATGCAAAACAAGATTACAAACTATTACGTGGTTCTCACCTCATCACTCCATGCCTGAGCTTTCAAACTCTGAACAAGCTGCGGCAATCCCAGGTCTACCATTTGAGCACCAAATGTCCCTTTGTGAAGCAAATTCCTGAGAGTCAAGACAACTACCCTGACAACCTGTCATAAGTTCGAAGAAAAGTATTGTTAGATATATTTTCAGTTGCTTATTCTTAATATAGAGGAAACTTTGTATTACGTAAACTGGAGATGAGCAGATTAGCAGATTCATTTATTATGAAGAATATAGTAGCGAATCATTTCCACAACTGACTTGTATATAAAATGTATGATACACCTTCACCTAAAAAATATAATGTCAATGAACTGACCTTTTCCTTAGTGGATCCCTTGACAACTTCAACCAATTGTCGCAAGCATCTAGAAGTAGCCAAGTGCTCGTATGCAGGTTCATAGTACGACAGGAGCCATACACAAAGGCATGTCTCGTAGAGAAGCTGTTTCGAGGATATAATAAAATAATAATACACAATTATAGATGAGAAATCAGAGACTACAATCCAAAGCCAAAAATGCTAAATCCACAATGTGTAGGAGAACTTTCATAACCCAAACCACCAACTAACCTAATAAATTCTGATACAAATTTGGGATATATATATAATGGTTTTCCATGAAAAATTTGATTAGGATTTACCTGGATGGATTGTTGAGTTGATGCTGGAGAAATCAGAGGAATAAGCAACTTGACACCATCTGCTTGAACAAATGAAGATCGCACCAAAGGCTCTTTCAATAGAGTTGCAAGGCAACTGATAGCGGACGGAATGCCAAGGCTTGGATGAGATGGCTTTTTCAGCTGTAAAAACCAGACAGGTATGAATACAATGATTGCTGGCAATAGTTTGAATGGAGATCTAACAAAAAAATGGAAGTTCTTATTGGTAAGCTCTTCAACTTGTATTTAAACCCAATTAATTGATATGACCTTTAATGTCCTAGAAAACCATATTACTTTAAGGTTTCTCGCTCAAAATTTAAGTTGAGCTATTCAACTTACAAACATAGAGTATAAAAATATTTCATTAGCTTAAGAATTAGGAATGTCTACATAGTTTGAAATTTCAAAGCGGCCCACCACTAAGTATTCTTAAACTTGAAAATTTCTGAACCTTTACACGTAAATGGGATTCTCATAGGTATGTTAATATTGGTTTGGCAGTTTAAACTCGATAAAATATGCTCGTAAATAAATTAAAACATAACAGCCTTTAACATTGAATCTGAAGTTACCTCCACAATATTAATGATAAATAATTATAAACTGGGAGTTGAATTTTTCACTCTAGAAAACTGAATCAACTTTATATTACAAGTATTATGAGTGTAACAGAAACAGTTAACTTTTAGATTGTTCCATGTTGGTTAAATAATTATTGTGGAATAGTCTTCTAAGTCAACCAGTTATTTGGACGTACAGAGTTGTGCTTTTTAGTTGGAAATAAAATAGTGAGGAAAGATTTAGTTTAATTGTGTAATGCCACCTCTCTAGATTTCAAAACAGATTTGGTTGGTGAACTTTCTTAATCACAAGAGCACTTCTTTACTTTCCTGTGTTCTATTTTAGCAATTCTAGGGTTTTAAAAGCCTTCTTGCTTTTGAACAAACAAATTTAGATTTGCAACTCCGTGTACAGTTGAACCGTCGTCACAGAAAAATGTAAAACTGTTAAAATTCAATCTGCAATGACGAGAAGAACTGATACAGACGGCTTTAATATCTATAAGAATAACCTGTTTCTCAACACAGAAAGAAGCTAATACAATAAAGACGGGAAGGAGCACAGACCTGTGTGCTCAACCATTCAACCAGTTCTTTCAAAACATCATCAATAGTAGGGACTTCCTTCTTGGACTTTGACGCCCCGTTAGCAACGGTACTATCGTGAGCTTTTGGCCTTCCACTGGGATTGATGAAAGAAGGTATGTTAAGGCATAATTTAACGAACATACGTAACATGACGAGAAATGTATGATTTTACACACCTTACTATCAAAGAAAGTATCTTACAGCTCTTCTCTTGAATAAACCAGCTGCCTTTCCAGAGCAATCTACAAAAGAAAGGAAGTCAATATTTATCTGTCACCCACTCTTTGGACATGGAAGAATTTATTCAGAAAAACTACTCGTGAATGATTCACAATTCAGTTAAGAATAGGGCTTACTTAGATGCAAGATAAGTAAACAACGTATTTATGACAAAAAGCAGTCTTTCAAATCATGCAACATCAGCAATTATAACATATGTCACATTTATACAATCCCTTTAGCCTTTTTTTTATGTTTTAACTTTTTCACTGGGGTGGCTGGAAAGGGGTTTTGTCGTCAGAAACTCAAGAATCTTTATGTCCCCAGTATTAAGCATCACTATTTTTCAACAGAAATAGAAACTTCCTCCACTATACGCCAGCCTAACTATGAAGCAAATATGTTTAATGAAGCTGATCCACTTATACTTTCCTCTGCCAAAGTGGAGTGCGGAGGTGAAACGAGATGGATATATACTAGTAGGTCATACAATTCACTTGATCGAAATGCAAATATCCAGATAAATATAAGATGCAACACATGTGCATAGTCCTTGCCTTAGGAAAGGCTCGTATATATCCTCATTGGCAAGAGATGCATCATGAAATAATCTTGCTCGTTTAGGGTTTGCTGCCGTGGAAAACAAAAGAAAAGGTTAGCTGCTTGAATGCCAAACTAAATAGAGATATTATCCATTTTATCAGTTACCTGTGAGAAGTTCGTCAATCAGGGCCAAAATATATTCTACAGTTTCTTCTTTGAATATGTCTCGCAAAATGCTTACAAAAACACGAATATAAGCTGGACCATCCTGCATTAATTTTTCCAGTAACAAACTAATTAGCAACAATAGGTTAATCAAAGCAATTCACCAATCCTAACATCAATAAAGTTCTCCAATGTCATTTTATGGACACGAATACTAATTTTGCACTTAGAATAAAACATTAAGGTATTAACATACTGTACTTTACCAAACACGCTACCAAGAACCAAAGTTAAATACTACATTAGAACCATCAAATCAAAATCCTTATGAGTATCACAATTAATCGACTACATTGTACCACAAGAACAAGCAATGAATCAACTTGCAAGCAAATAAATTAATCCGAACAAACCATAACATAATTAGGAAAGAAGCTAGATAGAATAATTACATCATCGAGCAACTGAGCCTTGTAATTATCGGGCTTCTTATCGTATCGACGTAACAGCTGAAGCCCTGTCCCGGTGATTAGCTTAGTCGTCATGTAAGTTTCCCATGGGATATCGTTTTTCAACACCTTCAACGCAATTAGAAAAACATAAAGCAGTAGAATAGATAAATTAAGTACTCAATTCATAAAACGTAACTATTTCCAATTAAAATGCTAGTTCCTGATTACTAGATCAGTTCCATTCAATCGTGACTGAAAATTGTTCGTGATTTTGACCTCGGAATTGTGCGTGTAGTGCGTGTTTAGAGATAGATATAGATAAATACAGCGGCGGTGGTTACCTCCTCGGTGGAGATCTGGGGATGATCTTCGGGCATTGTTTGAGAGTGCAGATCGAAATCTAGAAAGAGAAAGGATGACCTGATTGTTAGATATGAGAGGTGAGCGTGAGAAGCATAAACCAATTCATTCAATAATATACAGATCGGTAGTTATCCGTAATTTTTTTTCTCAAATTATTTATTTAATGTAATAATTCTGGGAAAAATCACTATAAGGATTTTTTTATGGGATGGGTTAAAAGTTAAAACTAAGGGCCTGTTTGTTTGGCGTTTCCCAAAAATTTTCGTGTTTGAGAAATGCCAAACAAACATATTTCATATTTTCTGAAATAAATTTTTTATATCTCAATTTTCTCAAACTATTCTCTCAAAATCCAAACAAACAACAAATTTCTTATCTTTAAACAAAATCTATACAAACTCTACTCTGATTTGACATAAAATAACTTATCTCTTACACAATTTCTCTCACAACAAATACGATTTGACATAAAGTCTTACACATCTTACACCTACAAATTAACTCTTCCAAAAAAATCTACACCTACTTTATTTATCAAACAACTCTCTCAAAATCCAAACAAACAATATTACGCAAAATCGAGATTATTTCATAAACCTCTATTACTTTCCCAAACACCAAACAAACAGGCCCTAAGTTGTCGTACTTCGATTAGCGCATTATAAAATTTCATTTGTACTTGAGTTAATAAATTAAGTTTCAACAACAAAATTAATTCGGATAAACCTAAATTGACAAAATAATGTCAATACTCAGGAGTAGGGTTGAGCATGAAGTTGATAAATTAGTTTGTTTATTGAATAAATTTCGTTAGAACTATGTTAGCTATACATAGAAAATAAATTCCTAAAAACCAACCAAAAACATAGCATATAAAACTTGAACATATTTTTTCGATTGGTAAGTTCGAATTTTTTTTTTAATTAAATACATAATTAAGCTCGTTGAAGTCAATAAATAGTTGATTTAAATTTTTTTCGAGTGTGCCCCACTTTAGATAAAACATAATTCAGTATGAGGCTATTTTCAAATTTCAACCCAAGGGTTTATCCCCTAATCTATAAGGCCATCTCCAATGGAGATGGCCGGGGTCGGGGTCGGGAGGAGAAACGGTTGGAGACTGCAGCAGGGCTCGGGGCGGGGCGGCTTGCGGGGTGGAACGGGCTGGGACGGGGGCTCGGGGTAGCCCTGCTGCTGGAACGGGCGCGGACGCGCCTGAGGTTGAAGATTCTTTAAAACAGGTGCCGCCAAGTGGCGGCACCTGATTGGGGCCTCTCACTTTTTTTTTTTATTTTCTTTTCGTTGATATGTATTGAGTAATTATTTAAAGTAACACATAAATAAAATTATGATATACTAATAAATATAGAAATAGTCCATTTAATTAAACACTCATACAAATAAATTTTTTTTAAAATACGAAATTAGTTAAAAATACAAAATAAACACTCATACAAATAAAATTTAGATTAATATTTAATCTAAATTAAATATTTAAATACATTCTAAAATAGACAAGAAAAGTAAATTAAACACTCATTTTTAACCGTATTTTGCATAAACATGTTTCCTTTCTTGTATTTCCCGTATTTTCGATTTCTTGTATTTCCTTTCTTGTATTTTCTTCCGTGTTATAAAAATATTTGTTTGCGTATTATGTATTAATTTTAAGCTACTTTAATTATTTATTCTATTTAATTTTAATATTTTAATATAATTAATAATTAAATTACGAGTACTAATATAATTACTATTATTAATATTACTATTAAAAAAAATTTAAAACTATAATATTAATAGGTGAGAGTGGACAAAGAAAAAAAATATAATTAATTCCCCCACGGAGCCCAACCATTGGAGACGACCAGGCAGGGTCTGGGCTAGCCCTCAACCATTGGAGATGGCCTAAAGGGATTCCTAATTTTAATTTCCACTATCAGTCTCGTCAATAATAATGTTTAAACTACAACATCGTCAAATTATATAAAAATTTAAAAATATTTTTTTTTCATATTTGTACGTTTTTTTTTTTATTTACATTCGTAGACAAATTTACAAATTCGAATAAAAACTAATATGTAAGGTTAAAGATCTAATTTAAATACAATGTTATTAAATCTTGCATAAAATTTAAACATAAACTTTTATTTTATTTTTAGTTAAGTTTTAAAAAAAAATCACCCTTTAAATAAAACAATTTAAAAAGAAAGAAATAGAAAAAATAAATAAAAAAGGATGAAGTAAATGTCACTACCTGCTTGGATGCACGCACCCGTGTAGCACGTCCAAGCGCCCGGGGAAAGGATAGGGGGATCCTTGCCCCTCCCATTGGGTTGGAGAAGCCTTGAGTCATCACATGTTAAAAAATAACCATCTTACTCGATACTAAAGCTCGTTTGAGCTCGATTCGTCACACTAATCGAACCAAAAATGATGTTCAAGCTCATATATCCAAACAAGTTACAAAAAATGTTCAAGCTCATATATCCAAACTATTCAAAGCTAAGGGAGCCCCGACCATGTTAGTCTAGAATGGATTCCCCCACCTAAATAATGGCTTAAGGTTAACGTGGATGCCACGTTCAACGAAGGTGTTGCTTTTCTCTCCATTTTGATTCGTGTGTGTATGATTCTATTTGTTCAGACTCCTTACTAAATTAGCACCGAGACATCCACTTTCAAACAAACTTTCATCATCCTGGATACCATCAATTTTAACAAGTTATTTTTGAGAGTGACACTATTAATTCTTTTTTGATGATTTCAAGTCATGTACCTTCCTTTGAATGGTCCACTGAAGCAGATTCTTTGTTCTCTCGGAACATTGTAAAAGCCTGACCAAATTGGTAAACAAAGAAGATACCGACCTCGTTAGATGGGGAATTATGTTAATTTGAATAGTCATGTTGTATTATCTTCCCTTCCGCCTGAAGTTTTTTTGTGATGGTGGTTCTCCTCAGATTCTTGTAACAACCTTTTTGATTCAGCTATTAACGAATGAATTATTGTATATAAAAAAACTCGATTTAAAACTTTTGTACTTCACCCAAAGTGGTTGTACCAAGCGGTAGTGGCTTGCGATCTCCAGAGGTGAAACTTAAGTTCGAATCCTATTGGAGACACCACATTGGGGAGAGCCTATACCCTTTGCAAAAAAAAACTTTTATACTTTAGGAATAAAGACAAACATGTCCCAAAATTTCAACTTACTTTTATAATTACCATATCAGATAGATTCCTAATTATAAAAAAAAATATTAGATAGATTCCTAACTAATTTAAAAAGTCATTAAAAAGACAATCTATTCAATAAATCAGTGCTATATTTAGTCTTGTTAAAAACATTTGAAAATAACTGCGCGGCAGCTACAAATGCAAAACATAGTCACAAAGTCACTTCTACTTTATAAGTGTATGTATCTATATGTATGTATATATTACACTGAAATTAGGGTTTAAAAGTTCTGGAAAGAGATTTGATGGATTCAACGATTGCGAGCCCTTCTACACCGAAATGGAACGTCGATCGACCTTTTCTTACCGGGCGATTTCACACAGAAGGCAAGGGCTTCTCTGTGGATTCTTTTAGGTATATTTTCATTTTCGTATACCTAATTTCTCTACTTGATAAATCCTAGTGTACAAGCATTGGCGTTTCATTTATTGGTGAAACTATGAAGTTCGAATATATATTAAGAAATGAACGTCGCTGTATTTAATTAAATTTATTTCTTGCAACTTAATTAATAAATAAAAAAATTCTGCAATATTGTTAATATTATAATTTTGCTTGCAGTGCTGGAGTGGACAAGCCCATAGGTTTGTACCATGCTGCAATTCAGGTAAATTTAACCTTGTCAGTTTATTATGTTGAAATTAATAATCTTAAACCCATATAATATGTGCAATACTATGTGATTGAAATTGGCGTATTGCTTAACTCTGGATTATTTTGTGATCGAAAACCAGAAGAAGTGATTTTAGATGTTGATGCTTGCATATGTGTTAGTGTTGTATTCCTGTTTTTAGTGGTTTGTGTAATAAATTCTCTATCTTCACTCAAGTTATAGAAAGGATACTTTAATGAAAGAGTGTTCTGTATGAGAGCGTACTAAATTCCTGTAAATTTGTTCAGCTCTTTGAGAAATTATGAATTTGCTAATATTTTGGTCAGGAACTGATTTTAATTGACGATCTCTTATACGATTTGGTTGGGATTGAAGGGCGCTATACTTCAATTCGGAGGATCCGAGGGAAG
Source organism: Penstemon barbatus (assembly GCA_003313485.2). NCBI lineage: Eukaryota > Viridiplantae > Streptophyta > Magnoliopsida > Lamiales > Plantaginaceae > Penstemon > Penstemon barbatus. The sequence continues at coordinate 77,685,962 of CM064879.1, forward strand.
GATGATAGTGTAACCTTCCAAGTTGATGCTTCTATGGATTTGGCACTTCAGGCAAGTATATTTCTTGGATTCCTGTTTTCCAGTCAAATAGGGGTGAATTTGTTACACTTATCGTAAAGCAGATTCCATCATTGCCGTGAATTGTTTGACCAATTTTTCATATCACAAGGATTGCAGGAATCTGCGAAACGGCTCTTTCCTCTCTGTGAGAGCTACTTACTTATTAATCAGTTTGTTGAGTCAAGGTCCCAGTTCAAGACAGGTCTAGTCAATCATGCGTTTGCAGCTGCACTTAGAGCACTGTTACTGGTAGGTTTCTCATTTTTTTGTTTTATAAGTATACAAATCTTTTTCCTAATTTGGCCTTGTATTCTCTCAATGGTATAGTGCTCTTTCACCTTAGAAAATCTTCAAGTAGTTTGATATCTACGCCTTTCAGGTAGCATACTATCCTGTATGTGTGTTATGGACATGTGTATGTTGACAAATTGTAGTAGGATTATCTTTGCTCCTGGCTCCTGGCTCCTGCTATTAGTATTTAGTAGTTACTTTGAAGTTTGGTCAAATACACAGATTAGTACCTCTATCATAGGTTTTACAGAATTTAATGGATAGAAGAATTCAGTTAGATGGTTTCCTATTTCAATCCAGAAAAATACTGCAAATGGTTTACTCTGCTCAAGCTTCAAACGGAGGCTTTATTTTATACAATTATTTGTAAAATGATACAAGCTACCGCTTTCTCTTTCATGCTAAACTAGCAGAACATGTGTGGATGCAATCACAAGAAGAAAACTGATACCAAATTTGTATTTCAGGATTACCAAGCCATGGTGGCTCAGCTTGAACACCAATTTCGATTGGGAAAACTTTCTATTCAAGGATTATGGTTTTATTGCCAGGTTTGACTGAAAAAACTTAACCTATTTTTTGTTGTTACCTTGCGCTATCAAGGAATTTATCCCATCATGTTTTGGTAATTTGTAACAGCCAATGATGGGCACAATGCAAGCTTTATCCATTGTGATAAAGAAGGCTTTAGCAAATAATTTTATTGGTTCTGCTGTTCTTAACCTCTTGCAAAGCCAGGTACGACATTACATCATCATAATGTTCGTGAAAGTTTGGGCAGTTATATTCGGTAGCTTTGTGGGGTACTTTCTGAATCATATCTGCTGAATAAATATCTTCGTTCAGGCTAAGGCTATGGCTGGTGACCATGTAGTGAGGTCTTTGTTGGAAAAAATGTCACATCGCGCAAGCCAAGCATATCTTGGAATACTAGAGAGGTACTTTTGCAGTTAATCATTACACCATTAGGGTTGTCATAGTATTTCAAAGATATTAGATGGGGTTGATATAGAGTAAAATAATTCTTTAACAGTCTGCAGACAAAGTAAAGCTTAAAATAGAGGGCCAACAATATTTTATCAAGAATGCAGGAATAAAAAGAATTCAACATCCTAGAGGGGAAAACAAAGCTAATTGGTTGATGAAGTTAGATTAGAGGGCCAACAATATTTTATCAAATTCACATCGGTTACTTAAAAAAGCACCTCATGTTGATTGAATAACTTGAATTGGATAATCCTTATGACCTTAGATTTAAAAGCTCTGATCAGTTTCCTAGGTATCTCCATCAAATTCAGGATAATTTTTTATGTCGAACGACGCATTTCTGTTGTTGGAAAGACAAGTATGATATTATTGAAATTTTGAATGATACTTGTCATGAATTCTTTATAATATGCAGATCTGCGGTTTAGGAGTGATGTCTTCTCTTCTACCCATTAACTTGTTTCCTCTAATCACCTTATTTCTGATGGAGTGCTTATTTTAATTATAGGTGGGTCTACGAGGGAGTGATTGATGACCCTTATGGAGAATTTTTTATTGCAGAGAACAAGTCCCTGCAGAAAGTATGACCTTATTTAATAGTAAGTGCTTCAGACTAGAGCTATGGGAGCTGACACAATCTTACTTATAACAGGAAAGTCTTACGCAAGATTATGATGCGAAGTATTGGCAACAGCGCTACAGCCTTAAAGATGATATCCCCAGTTTCCTGGCAAATGCTGCTGAAACTATATTGACAACTGGAAAATACTTAAATGTTATGAGAGAATGTGGGCACAATATCCAGGTTTATAACGAAATAGTCTTGAAAGCCATTTTTTCAATTGGCTTAATTGCCAGTCTGTATACACTGTTTATCAGATTTCTATGAGCAGGTTCCAGTGGCAGAAAGTTCAAAGTTGACAACTGTTGGGTCTAATCATCGTTATCTTGAGTGCATCAAAACCTCTTATGATTTTGCTAGTGGTGAACTATTGAATCTCATCAAAGAAAAGGTTTGTTCAGATAAGTTGTTGCTTTTCTTTCGATTTCTTTCCCTTGCTTGGTAAACTTATTTTTCTGATGAATCCAGTGTGTTATTTGCAGTACGACTTAATGGGAAAACTGAGGTCGATCAAGCACTATCTTCTTCTGGATCAGGTGTGGCTGCTAGTTTATAGGTTTATGTCATATTATCAGTGTAGATTGAGTAATTGACATATTCTGGTAAACTCTTTTATGGGTGGTTGATTAAAGAACTTGTTGGGTTTATTGTTAGCTTTTCTACTCAAAATGTCAAAGGTAGCAAGAACTGAACAATTTTCTAGGTAGATCATTCATTTGTGGTTCGTAAAGCCAATTGTTAGCCGCGGATTTGTGATTGCACGCTGCACAGCTCTAAATCCATTTTCTTAATTTATCTGAACTCGAAGACCAGCATTCAGAAGTTCTTAGATAATGAAGCTTTCCCTTTCTGTCACCGAGTTTTATACTTGAATGTTTTTCTACTTCATTTCTTTTACTAAGGTTTTGTTTGTTCTTCTTTTGGTCAGCGTTTGCTTATGACCTGTCTGATTGATTATAGATTATCCTTGGATGTTCAAAACTATTTGGAGAGATTTCATATTTGTTCATTTAACCAACATTGCAGGGTGATTTCTTGGTCCACTTTATGGATATAGCTCGGGAAGAACTCGTGAAAAAGCCAGATGAAATTTCTGTTGAGAAGCTGCAGGTGTGTCTGCAAATATATTACATGCAACGGAAATTATGTTTCACGCGCTGTCTCTGCCCTCTGCTCTTTCTCGTTCTTTCTCTTTCTCGTGTAGTATAGACTGAACAAAACAAATTGTCGCTCTGGGTATATGAATTTTTCCTGTTCTATATAGTCGCTCCTGGACCTGGCATTACGATCATCATCAGCGGTAGCAGACCCTTGTTACGAGGATTTAACATGTTGTGTGGTCAGTACTAAATTTTTAAGTATCCATGCCTGTTTGGATTGGAACTGTATCTGTTTCACTTGCTTTACAAACTTTGCCATCTTGCTTCCAGGAAAGAACCACTCTGTTGAAAAGATTGAGTACACTCAAAGATCTTCAGACCACCCAGACTGTTTACAGTAGCAGTGGCCTGGAAGAACCCGTGAGCATTACAGGCTTGGAAACATTTTCTTTGAGTTTCAAGGTCTGTATGTTTGTGGCAGCATCTTTCTTGTTCTTGTTCTTTCTTTCTTCTCTCATAAACTCCTGGTAAAATATTTATACTTAAGATTCTTAATTGCAACTTTGTTGTTGGGGTGCACAAGCGTGTCAATAATTTTCCCAGCAGTAAAAAAGCTGTCTTATTTCTACTAGATAGAAGGGATTTGCCAAAATTTGTCAATCATCAGTTGTGCTAAAATCACCACTTAATAATTGATTTGACAAAATAATTAACTTCTTTCAATCACTCAAGTTGAGGAAACAAGGGCCCTGTTTGTCTTGCTTTGGGGAGAGTAGTTTGGCGCTCTCCCAAAAGCCAAACAAACAACATAAATGGTTTCAGAAATAAATTTAGCATCTCTCAATTTTGCCAAACTATTGTACGAAAAGCCAAACAAACAACAATTTTTTTATATGTGAAAAACCTACACAAACTCTAATTTGACATAAATTAACCTATTTCTTACACAACTTATCTCACATAACAGACATGATTTGACATAAAGTAACCCATCTCTTGCACAAGATCTCTTCTTTCCAAAATCTCTATAAAAAACCTACTTTCCCAAACCACTCTCACAAAACTCAAACAAACAACATTACGATTACTCCCTAAGGCGAGACAAACAGGGCCAAATAATTTTGGTCTATTCAAATTGTCTTAGTTACTGATGTTATTGTAAGGCAGTTCCACTGTCGTATAATGGAAGTTGGTCTTTTGTATTTCAGGTCCGATGGCCCTTATCCCTAGTGATCTCAAGAAAAGCATTGACAAAATACCAGCTGATATTTCGGTTTCTGTTTCACTGCAAGCATGTGAATCGGCAACTTTGTACAGCATGGCAACTACATCAAGTACAATAGTTCAACCTTTTTAGCTGCTTCCTTATATCATATTAACTCATTTTCCTGATACTTGTCTGAGATGTGTATTGTAGGGTCTCCGCAGACGTGATATGCAAGGGATATCAATTTCCGTCTCATCCTTGCTGTGCCGTAATATGCTTAAATTTATCAATAGCCTTCTTCATTATTTGACCTTTGAGGCAGGTCACACATCTCTAATTATTCGTATATGCTTTATGTGCTCACTCATATGGAATCATCGCCAAGCAATGCCAACATATTTATAAATTAATGATTCTGCAGTGACATTCCTATAGCACTTTAACTTTCTCCTTGATCTATTTGCTGAGAAGGATGCTGCTAAAATATTTTTCACTAACGGTATCATGTTTACATATAGGTTCTTGAGCCAAATTCGCATGTGATGCATAATAGATTGCAAACTGCAAAAAGTATCGACGAGGTATTCAAGAATTCACCATACTTGTAACTGTTTAATTTTTCCGAGGAATGAAAGCCAAAAAAAGTAATGAGACTGTTAATTGTAGTTGCCTTCTAGATATTATGGTCTAGTGATCACTAATATCGTGATGCAGGTTATACAATACCATGACTTTTATCTTGAGAAATGTTTGAGGGAATGTTTGCTCCTTTCTCCTGTACTTCTCAAGGTATGTGCATGTCTCGTTACCAGTATATATTGCCTTGTGATAAGTTCTCAAGAAAAATTAAAATTATACTGCTTTTCGTATAATGAGTGTCATTTGGGAGTGTAATTGCTGAATCATTTCTTTCTTGATTAAAATGTTATTTTTGAATTTTACCAATCTAATTAAGTTGTTTGAGATATTACTCACAATATGGCTTCAACGTGGGCCACTCTTAGATTTACTGATGACATCTATTAATGCAGAAACTGGAGAAAATGAAGTTTATATGCCTTCAGTATGCTGCAGCAGTTCCAAATATGATTACTGCTCCAACCAAGACTGAGCCTTCCTATGTGGATAAATACAAAAAGTTGAAACTAAGAACCCGATCTCAAACGGTGAAAGTAGCACCTGAAGATGCCACAACTATTGAATCTATATTGTAAGTTGAAGAAATTTCAAAGTTAGAACGCTCACTCCATCCTCTGTGTGTGAATGTATGTTATTAGAATTCACCAATGGATTGGGCTAAGTCCCACTTACATGGCTTGGGTCTAACTCAATCTCAAAACTAGCTTGAGAGGTGAGGATTGTCCAAGACCTTATAAGGTGGACTTAACTATTGTTTTCAACCCATGTGGGTCATTTAGTCTCAATACTTGGTGTTTTGCATAATGTTCTGCAGGAATTTTGAAAGGGAATTTGCTAGTGAGCTTCAGAGTCTAGGGCCAATATTGAGCAGTAGTTCCGGGGCAGAGCCATACATGACTCATCTTGCCCAGTGGCTACTTGGCGTGGGACGGGAATGAGTAGACACCTCAATATTGGTTGGAATGTAGCTAGAATTACTTCTCCAAATTGATGTTTGCCACTAGATTTGCTGCGCTTTGGTTTTGGTCGTGTAAGAACTGTTTGCTTAACAGTACAAAATGCATTTTTCCCCCTGTATTATTTGTGATAGAGCATTTGCAAATGTCGTTTCAAAGAGTAAAAAAAATTAAAATCCTAATGTTTTTGCTCTTTTTTGTTTTTGTTTTTGTTAATATAGAAGTCATGCCTATCTTTAGTTTTAGAGGCGATTCTGCGAGCATGCTTAAGTTTTAACAACTAAACAAATATACCTGTTTTTTATTTATTTATTTAATTTATTCAAGTCAGTAACATAACGACGGAAAAATGCCTTTCATACCAAACTTTTATCAACTCGACACTTTTTAGTTTTCATATCAAGTTTTTTTGGAAGACTCATTTTATACCATAATTTCAAAACTTTGGACTCTTTTGCATTTTTCTATTAAAAATTTGAGGGAAATTTCATAAACAGAGGGAGAAAATCAGGTGCTTATAAAATGAAATTAATGGAGGAATTTTTTTTGTTGTATTAGAATTTACCAGATTTGAGTTAAGTCAATTCACATGACTTTCTCTGATTTTTGTTGTATAAAGTAAAAGAAAATTAATGGAGGAATTTTTGTTGTTGTATTAGAGTTCACAACATGGTTTGGACTAAATTCACTCACATAGCTTGTGTCTAATTCAATCTCAAAAGGTAGCTTGTAAGTTGAGGGTTGCCCATTACCTTATAAAATGGACTTAACTATCACTTTCAACTAATGTGAGATATTTAATCCCAATCTGTTTATGGTTTGATAGAAGAAAAGAGAGAAAATTAATGGAGGTTTGGTAAAAACAAAGATAGAGAATGTCATGTCCGAAAGAAAATGAGAAAGAAAAAAAAAAAAAAGAAAGAAGAAGAAGAAGAAGAGCTTGACTACTTCTATAGTTATCGATTACAAAAAATCTTATGGAAGTAGTTTGACTGTGACATTTAAATCGGGTCAAATTCTATTTTAGAATGTTCCTTACATACCCACTATTGCAAAATACTTGCTATTCGAGGCGCAAGCTGCCAATCAATGATTTAATGTCAGTGCAAAATGCCCAAAATAATGTATTTCTGAAATGTAAAATGCTCTCCTAGAGAAATAAAAAATATATAGCTTGTATAAGTGTTGTAATGAATTGTTAATATAGTTTATAATGAAACAAGAACTGATGTTGAATATAAACCTTTTAAAAAAAATTGATTATAGATTTTCATTACTTCGTGCAAAATTGATGTATACCTTTTATTTTATTGTTTTCAGTTAAGCTCACCAATGTCATGCATAACATGTGGATTATATTCTGAATTACAGCATCATACATTTTTGCTCACCTATTTTTCCTTTCAAAAAATAGTTCACCTAGAAATTAAAAGTTAATAGATGTCACAAATGATCAACAAATCCCATCAATTTAATTAAATGTTTCTTAAATTTAATTGATTCCTACTTATCACTCAATTAGTTTCGCCAATAATTTTGGCATAACTTAATAATAAAATGATTAGACATTTTATAATTATTACTAGTAAAGTACTCATGAATTGCCTGATCAAGTAAGCATTTAAAATCTTTATAAAGTACTAAACTGAAATAACATTTTGGAAAAGAAACACATTCAACTTATTATTCTATGTTTTTATATTGAAATATAGTATGGGGATTACACTAGTAACTTTCATGCTATTCTAGGGATCGCTTAATCTTTCGAATAATTCAAGAACCTATACAATTAATTCATTAAACTTATTCTTAAGTTAGCGTAATTAAAACTTACATAAATTATAATTTTTTTTTGTCTAAGTTCGACTTGGCTAAATTCAAACAACCATCAAACAAGTATATTACACTTGCTTTGTGATTGATCTTGCACTCTTCTGGAAGTTACATCCAATTTTAGAACAAGTTTATTGCATTTGTCATGTAATTACTTTGAGTTCGGTCAAACCCAATATGAATAAGAATTTTAACCTAAATTAGATACGAATATATTCATATCCGAAATTAGATATAATCATATTCTTACAAACAACCCAAAATCTATTTTCTCTTCTATCCCTAATTTTCCATTCTTGGATTCCATAAAAAAAAAATCAATTGAAAATGTGACCAATCAATGCAAAAGCATATATAAAATACAAAAGTAGATAAACAAATAGTTTTAAGTCGGTATCCTGATCTAGAAAAAATTAAACAACTATATGTAGTCCATGTAGATAAACATTAGTCCATAAGGACGATGTAGAAAAGATAAGAATAAAAGAACTCATGTTAATATATGTTAAAATTCTCCTCTTTTCTTCCCACGTCCTATCCGTATTTGACAATGCTGATGGGCCTCTTTTTCTCCTGAAAGATATTCTCCTATTTTTTTCCTTGGCTTACTTCCACTTTCCACCCCATAAATATGTCAATTATTATTTTAACCCCCCAAAAATAATTATTTCACTTTGCATTCTCAAAGTACCTTAATGGACTTCAATTTACACTCTATTATATTTTTAATTTGAACTTTGAAGAGCAAACCTTAAAAAATATCCACTTGACTTCATGACTTATTAAAAATGGTAGATTATATAGGAATATATAATTCTTTCCTAAAATGTATGATGTACCTAGCCTAGTATATTAGAATATTTTAAGTTCATATCTCCCTTCTAATTAAGTACATTAATTAAACCAGAATATACATACACACGTACTCATCTTTATCCATGTATGATGTATATAACTTTCTAAAACTAAACTTATTATATCTTATCTAATATGAATGTATATGAATTTAGTTTATAATTTCAACATAGTAAATGCTTAGAATTAAAATAAGCTCATATTCATAATTGCATCATCGAAATATGTTCACGAAAGTGATAATATGTTTCAGAGCTACTAGACAAAGAAATTCTTATTGACATTATATGTGATTTTGTTGGTTATGAAACCAGAAAATATAAGAATTGGTTTGATGTTTAAATGGATAAAATTATATTAGGAGTCGTGCGTTGAAAATTTAATTGAGAGAAAAATGACGTGTTCAGTAGAAATAGAAGATTCTTTTTTTCTTAAGGACCAAACATGTCCTTGCTTATAAGTAGGTCGAAATGACTTTTCAAAGATATTAAAGCGGTCGAAGATGTTGAGGGACGGTGCAAAATGAAATCATTAATGTGTTTTCAGGTTGCGAAAATAATTAATTTTTATGGGTACAAAATAATAAATAGACTTAAATCTAGGGTGCAAGGTGAAATTTAGCTCCTTTCGTTTCTTTTCTACGTGCTGTTGGTATTTCTCAGTGCTGAAAAGTCTCCCCCGGCCAAGTCCAGTCAGGCCAAAGACCCGATTATATAGCTAATGTGCATCCCCTCCAACCTTTACATGATTATTTTTTACCATTTTATTTCCTTAGCTCGTCTTTTTCCCCTGCAAGAAAACATATTAAATTCACGTTAAAATCAAATAAAGTTCTTAAAAAATGATTAAGCTTGTGACTCTAGCTACTTAAACTAACAAAATTATTACGACTAAAATCATAAAAGATGGGGTGGCAAACGGACGGGTTGGGATATGCCACTTTCTACGGGTCCTAAACGGGTGGGGTTGATAATGGGTCAGGTTATAAATGGGTCTGTCCGAATCGGATCATGAGTTGACCTATTTAAATATGGTAATAGTGTCATGTATTTTACTAAATAATTAAAATTAAATAAATACATCATAGTTATAAGTGAATATCATTCAAATATTCAAGTATAACTAAATGAGATTAAATTAATAGGACACTATTTAAATTATATGGATTATGAAAAACTCACTAACCTTAATGTTTTTTTATTTTTTGAAAGCAATTTACTATTTTTATATTTATTTAAAACTTAAATATATGTAATAATTTAATATTGTAACCAAAATTTTCATGAATCTAAGAGACAAAAATAAAATTAAGCCATTAAATATTAATTAATTTAACTAAATGTGTGTTTTTTCAGTACACCCATTAATGATCCGCTTATGACTGATCAATAAAGTCCATATAAATCTATACAAAATCGAACTCAACACAACCCTTCAACAATAGAAAATATTGATTAGGGACGGGTCAGGTTAGGCCGGTAAATGATCACCCAATTGGTCTTGGCCCTTTTTACCACCCCTAAGGGAAAATCAACAATTATTATTAAGTTAAAAAAGTGGCTGCAGGTTTGAATCCCTGTTGGGAGAGATACTCATTTAATGTGCCCAACTCGCCTCGAAAGGGATTAAACCCTTGGAAAAAAAAAATTACCGCAATAACTCTTGAGTCACTCCCAAACTTAAATTATTGCTAAAAAACACAAATATCTAAGATCATGCATTCCAGAGTCAACTCACGCATGCAGTTTACTCATTATCTCACTTTTTTCTGTTAGACAAATTTAATCAATTTTTTCAATTAAAAAATTCACATAGGTTAAATATCATCACTGAACCTAATTAACTAATTAATTAATTGATTAATAAAATGCACTTTCTATAAATATTCGATTTATTTCATTTTATGCAATAATTGTCTGAAGAATTAGAGGACGTTGGGGTTAATTAAGTTACGCAACATATTGAAAAATTCTTAAGTTCTTTTCCAATTGGTTATCCGTGCAAACTATTAATAAGGTTGCTCAAATGAAATATGCAGAAAGTAAAACAACACATATTTTAATTTCCTTTATTGCAATAATTCAAATTCCAATACACAAAAATCAATCAATAGTTTCGTTGGTACATATATTTTCTTTTGACCTTTAATTTGTCATTCTAAACATTGATTAGCTAGGTGGAATTTTACTAGTTTTTTATCACTATATTTTGTATGTCCTTAATTGGTTGTTATTACCACTATATATGTAGTTGGTCATAAGTTACGGCATAATTCTTAAACCCCCTATAATATTATGTTTTAAAACATAAAATTCCCAGATTCAAAGCAAATAACTTAAAAAATACAAAAGATTCAGCGCAGACTTACTTGAAAATTACAAATTACTTATAAGTTATAACACCATGTTCTGCATGCAACCGATTAAGTAACCTAGCTCCTTCCAAGATCACCGCAAACACCATCGTATTGTTGTAAGTAATTTATTATATTAGCTCTTTGGTTTAGTGTTTGTAGTAAAGAGATTGATGCATTAGCAATATATATAATGACATATATAATAATTAAGTAGAGTAATAATTAGGGTTCATTAATTCTTATTTATATCTAAATAAATTAAAAGAGGTTAGTCCATCTCCAACAACTCTCTTAAATTTTAGTCTCTTATCTTAAAATATAACTAATGAACAATACACTTCTACTTTTTACTCTGCACTCCAACATCTAGTTTATATTTTTTAAGAGACTATTTTTTATCAACCATATCATTTCACTCCAACAGCTAGTTTATATTTTAACAAATAACTGTAATTATTATTCTATATAATTAATAATGATATATAATACTAATTGATTTTATTTCATAATAAAAAAATATTAATTTTTATTATTGACATTTAGCGATACCCCAAAACGATAATCAAAATATTATCAATAAATCATTGTGACAACATTAATTATAGCTAAAGAGGTTTGGATAAATATCAATAGTGACAAATTTCTTATAATGATATTCAGACTATAAAATTTGAATTTACAATTTCAATTCAAATTTGTATGGATTTGAATTTAATAAGTATGAAATTTAATTTTCTCCTAGAATAATTTATTGTTTTGCAGGAAAGTATTGCAAATAACAATTTGTATTCGGCCATTCAAACCTATAAATTTTAACAACACATAAATTATACATGTGCTCTTGAAGAGTAATTTTTATGATAATTTCAACAAAACTCTTATAATTAACTTATACATGGACCGTTGGAGATGACCTTACAAAACCCATATAAAAGATGGAAGCCCGTAATGAATATGAATATCCACTTATATATAATGTTTATAAAAAGAGAGAATTTCACTTTTCATACCATAATTCAACCTACTTTAGGGATTTGATACCACAACTTTTTCTACCGACACATTTGATACCATAACTCAAATCAACTCGACACATTTGATACTTTCGTCAAATTGAAAACGGAATTGTCACGTGATTGTCACGTGGCTGTTAAAACTTTGCACATTTGATACCATAACTTATGTTGACTGATAATTTTACCCCATAATATTTCAGGTTATCAAAAAAGCCCCACATCTCCAAATTTAGTGACGATTTTAGTCCACATTGTTGCCAAATTTCCAAATTGACTCGAATAAGACCACGTGCTGACCAATTTAGAACTTTACACATTTGATACCATAACTTATGTTGACTGATAATTTTACCCCATAATATTTCAGGTTATCAAAAAAGCCCCACATCTCCAAATTTAGTGACGATTTTAGTCCACATTGTTGCCAAATTTCGAAATTGACTCGAATAAGACCACGTGCTGACTAATTTAGAACTTTACACATTGTGGCTTGGGATCTGAGAACCCAGGCCGACGGCCTGGGTTCTGTTCGGGAATCGGGGGGTAGGGGGAGGGGTGGGTTGGGTTGGGTGGGTGGGGTGGGGATTTTTTTATTAAATTATAATTATTTATTATTTAATTTTTTAATAAATATTAAATAGTTTTTAATTATATAATTTATTATTTTAATAAATATTAAATAGATTAATTCTATTATATAAATTTTATATTTAAAAAGAATATGTTTTCTTAATTTTGGTGATATTTATGTTAATGTATTATTTAATTTATTAATATTGTTTATAAATTAAATTAGTTATTTAAATAAAATAAGTAAAATTTTCTAAATTGGTCAGCATGTGGTCATATTCGAGTCAATTTGGAAATTCGGCAACAATGTGGACCAAAATCGTCACTAAATTTGGAGATGTGGAGCTTTTTTGGTAACCTGAAATTTAATGGGGTAAAATTAGCAGTCAACATAAGTAATGGTATCAAATGTGTAAAGTTCTAAATTGGTCAGCATGTGGTCTTATTTGATTCAATTTGGAAATTTGGCAACAATATGGACTAAAATCGTCACTAAATTTGGAGATGTGGGGCTTTTGGGGTAACCTGAAATGTTATGGGGTAAAATTATCAGTCAACATAAGTAATGGTATCAAATGTGTAAAGTTCTAAATTGGTCAGCATGTGGTCTTATTCGAGTCAATTTGGAAATTTGGCAACAATGCGGACTAAAATCGTCACTAAATTTGGAGATGTAGGGCTTTTTTGATAACCTGAAATGTTATGGGGTAAAATTATCAGTCAACATAAGTTATAGTATCAAATGTGCAAAGTTTTAACGGCCACGTGACAATCACATGACAATTCCGTTTCCAATTTGACGGAAGTATCAAATGTATCGAGTTGATTTGAGTTATGGTATCAAATGTGTCGGTAGGAAAAGTTGTAGTATCAAATCCCTAAAGTAAGTTGAATTATGGTATGAAAAGTGAAATTCTCTCTTTATAAAAGTATCATTATTATTTGCATATATACTCCTCTTCTAGAAGTACTAGAACAAAACATAATTAAAAATTAACATAAAATGTATTATTCTTCATTCATGCATTGAACATTGTCAAAGTTAATTAATTAAACACCAAATTCACTAAGCATTTACCTAGGTTAATCTAGTTTATTAATTATTTCAACAGACACAACTATTCATATCTTTGACGACTATTATTTAACTCATGATGTCTGGGCTATAAATAGAGGTGTCTGAGATAGCTCTGATCACCCACTAATATCTATCGATCATCTCTTCAAATAGAATAATTAATTATTTGCTAATTAAATACATTAATACAAAATGGCCTCAACAATTAATGTTGTAAATGAAACTGTTAGGCCAGTAGCAAACTTCTCACCTAGTATATGGGGTGATCAATTCATTAGTTATACCTTTGATACTCAGGTAATATATATATCTTACTTATATATATCTTAATTAATTTGTCTTTCAAATTAAGTTAATAATTTATAAATTAATTGAGTTAATTTGCATGCAGGAGGCGCAAAAATATTGCAAGGAAATTGAAGTTTTCAAGGATGAAGTGAAAGGTATGCTCACATCTTGCGGAAGTAACATGGTGGAAGCAATGAATTTTATCGATACACTCGAACGGTTAGGCGTATCGTATCACTTTGAAAGCGAGATTGAAGAGAAGTTGGAACGATTTTTCAATCTCAACACAGATTATGACGATAATGATGATGAGTCATTCGACTTGTACACCGTTGCACTGCATTTTCGACTATTCAGGCAGCACGGACACCGTATATCTTCTGGTACGTACGTACATGTTAATAATAACGCGCGATTATAAAAGGAAAAGAAGAAGTATATTAATTATTAGGGTTAATTACAGCTACCTCCCCTGTGGTTTGACCAAACTCGCGTCCATTCCCCTCTAAGAATACTAATTACTCGGACCTCCCCTGAGGTTTGCAAAACCTTACAATCGTTAGGGTTCCGTTAAAATTTGCTTACGTCATCAACAAATTTTCGGTCGATTGCCAATTTTGCCCCCGATTACTGTAGCAAATTTGTATGGACTATATTACCCTCTCAGCAAAGGTTACATTGTTGCATGAGAATTGATCTAATAGCAATGTCAAATTATATTTGTGGATTAAAATGTTGTTAAATTTATATATAATGTGAATTTATATTCATATTTAAAATAACATTTTAAATATTTCTAAAGTATTTTGTTACTTATTGTTTAATATATGCAAAGAGAAATACACTACTAACTCTTACAAAAAATACTAAAAAATAATTTTCATCCATTATTATTTCAATGTGCGTATAGATTTTCACATTGTCCCTCTTATGTGTGTATATAAATTCAAATTAATATAAACATTCAAATTTATTTTTATTATTATTTTTAGTGTTTTTATATTTTACTTGATAGGAAAATATTTGAAATACTCAACTTTAATTTTTATGTCTATAAATATAAAATTTTATAATAGTCAATAATGTTTTAGAAAATATATTACACATTTTTATAAAATATAACATAACAACTTTTAAAGAAAAAAAAATATATATTCATTAATATTTTTGTTGGGAATTTTTTTTTAATTATTCATAAATATAACATAACAATTTTTAAAGAAAAAAATATATATATATATTCATTAATATTTTTGTTGGGAAATTTTTTTTTTTAATTATTCATAAATATAACATAACAATTTTTAAAGAAAAAAATATATATATTAATTAATATTTTAATTTTTATAATAAAAATATAATTTTTTTTTTTTAAAATACCCTAACCCTAACCCCCACCCCAAACCCCCAAACCCGCCGCCACAGCCTTCCCAGGCCGTCGGCCTGGGATCACCGGATCCACCCCAGGTCGTCGCCGGCCTGGGGTGTAATTTCCGAGGCCTGCGATGGCCTCCGACCTTGAGGCCGTCGCAGGCCTCAATTTTTACTTCCAGGCCGGCGACGGCCTGGGAACTTCTCCCCAGGTCGTCGCCGGCCTGGAACCGGCGATCCCAGGCCGTCGGGACGGCCTGGGAAGGTGGGGGAGGGGTTTTGGTGAGGTGGGTCGGGGGTGGGGTGGGCTGGGGGAGGGTGGGTTGGAGAAGGAGATGGCCTTTTTTTTTTTTTTTTAATTAAAAATCTCGAGGGTAAAAGGGTAAAAACACATGTTCTTTTTTTTTTTTTTAATTAAAAATCTCGAGGGTAAAAGGGTAAAAGCACACGTTCCGTCCAAGTCCGTTCATTGCCGTTAGGGTTTTGTAAGGTTTTGCAAACCTCAGGGGAGGTCCGAGTAATTAGTATTCTTAGAGGGGAATGGACGCGAGTTTGGCCAAACCTCAGGGGAGGTAGCTGTAATTAACCCTAATTATTAACAGTAGTACTGATACATCCTACTAATTTTGTAAATTTTTAATTAATCAGAAATTTTCCGCAAATTCTTGGACGGAAACTTGAAATTCCAAGAGTCACTTAAAAGTGATGCAAAGGGTTTGTTGAGCTTGTATGAAGCATCATATCTGAGAATACATGGAGAGAACATATTAGAAGAAGCACTTGTTTTTACTACAACCAATCTTAAATCAATGGCGCCAAACCTAGGCTCACTTGTCAGAAATCAAGTTCTTCATGCACTCAATCAACCTTTGCATTGGGGCAATCCAAGGATTGAATCAAGAATCTTCATTTCAACGTATGAGGAAAATGAATCCCTGTTAAAATTTGCCAAATTAGACTACAATTATTTGCAAATGCTTCACAAGAAAGAGCTTCTTGAGGTCTCGAGGTACGTAACATTAACTAACATATATATATATATATATATATATATAAATTGGATTAGTGACAATATACTACCACGTGATATTCATAATATTCAATTAACCTTCTTCATGTACATGTATTAATTAAGATATTGCATCAGGTGGTGGAAAGATTTGGACCTTGTGTCTAAACTTCCTTACGCGAGAGATCGAGTGGTTGAATGTTTCTTTTGGGCTATGGGGGTATATCATGAACCTCGGTATTCACGTGCTCGCGTCATGCTCACTAAAACCATTGCTATGACGTCAATAATTGACGACACTTATGATGCTTACGGCGTAATCGAAGAACTTGATATTTTTACAAAGGCTATTGAGAGGTTAAAAAAAAAAAAGAAAAACTCATTCATGCTAGCTCAATTTAATAAATTTTGCATCATGTAGGGTTAATGACAATTTATCCCCTGTAATTTGAAAAATAACACTTTATTCCCCAAAATCATCCCCTATAAAAGTTTCACACTGTTTTTCATGACATTTTTAAACTTAAAAAAAAAGATATTAATTGACAAAACTACCCTTATATATACTATTTTTGACCCAGTCACATATTATGCATATATATCAATTAATGCATGCAAAATTAAGTTAATAAGTGGGTGTTTATATTGTCTTAGGTGGGATTTTACTGAGATTAATCATCTCCCAGAATACATGAAGCCAATTTATGAAGCCCTTTTGGAACTATACCAGCAATTTGACAATGAATTAGCAAAGGAAGGAAGATCCTATGCAGTATATTATGCTATAGAAGCCGTATGAATGTTTTTTTTTTTTTCACTCATTCTGAAATAAATCATTACTTTTTATATGATGCATGTCCAATAAACATTAATTAATTAACTTTCATATATTCTCATCATGCATGAATGAAATATGTAGCTAAAAGAGTTGGTGAGGAGCTATCATGTTGAGGCGAAATGGTTCATTGAAGGATACAAGCCACCATTTGCAGACTACTTACAGAATGCCCTCATCACTTGCACTTATTGCTATCACACTACCACTTCTTTATTGGGAGTTAAATCTGCCACAAAGGATGACTTTCAATGGCTAAGTAACAAACCTAAAATGCTAGTAGCCGGCCTCAAAATTTGTCGACTCATTGATGATATAGCTACATACGAGGTACGTACACAACGTACTATATTTATTTTTGTATATTATATATAGTACGTTCAACTAACTGGAACTGCATGCATATGAGCATTCAGGTTGAGAAGGAAAGGGGGCAAATTGCAACTGGTATTGAATGCTACATGAAGGAATATGGTGCGACTAAGGAAGAGACGGTGAATAAGTTTATGGAAATGGTTAACGATGCATGGAAAGATATTAATGAGGAATGTTTGAGGCCATCTACTCCAGACTCGAGAGATGTTCTTATGCGAATACTGAACCTCGAGCGTATAATAGATGTTACTTACAAGAATAATCAAGATGGATATACTCAACCAGAAAAAGTGTTGAAACCTCACATTATTGCATTGTTTGTGAACCCCATCCCATAAAGAATTAATTACACATGCAATTTCCTCTGAGTATCCAATGTACGTCGGCATGTGTTGTTATTGTCTACATTACTATGTATTGTCTGAGTATCCAATAATCCAATGTAGGTGTTTCTATTATCTACATTCCCTATATATGTATCGTTTGAGTATATGTCCAAATAATGTATGTGTTTTTATTATCTACATGAATTAATGAAATAAAAAGTACTTTATATTTCAGAATTGGTGTGACTAAACTGGTAACAACACAATGCTGAGGCACCAGTCAGTTCCTAGAGGTTGTTAGTTTTTCTTTGTAATTTGACTTTATTGAATTGACTCTTGATGTAATGAAGATGTATTAATGTAATTATCATCTCAAAAAAAAAAAAAAAAAAAAAAAAAAAAGAAAAGTGAAAACTACATTTTACTATTACGCTAATTGTAATATCTCATCTAATTAAATCTGAACTGAAAAGTCATATTACCTAACAAGATACTGTGTGAATCGAGATGATACAAACTCAATTCCAGAACCAGCAGATATGATAAATTTGAATGAAGATATGCTTTTATTCACTATAAAGTAATTAATTAGAAGGTGTTTCATATATATATATATATATAAGATTCGTAAGCTAGACAAGTCTAGTTTCCAACCCAACAACAAAAAAAAAAAAATGGTTTAACCAACATTAATCCTATTGCTCATGCAAAGGATTTACATGAATGAAGAATATTCCCAAACGGAACTGTCCACTAAGGAAAGACTCGATTGTGTCGAGGCTACTGTCGAACGCATACACGCAATGTAGAGCATATATTTACTCATTTCTGATACGACCTTGAGTATAGCAGTGATATTCTTTCTTAGATTGATATATAGGAGTCGTCATTGTGTATTGCTTGATCTGTAACACAAATTGCTTGTGTCTATATTGATTTTTGCAACTAGATTTGCTGCATTTTGGTTGTGGTCGTGTGAGAACTGTTTGCTTAACAGCAAATGCGGCGTTACTTTCTTCTTCTTCTTCAGAGTCGTCGTTATCATGAACTTGCTGATATTCATTTGTAATAGAGCAATAACGTCGTTCAAAAAAATAAAAAATTGAAATCCTAATGCTTTTTTTCTTTTCTTTTCTTGTTATGATAGAAATCATGCCTATCTTTAGCTTCAGAAACACTTCTACGCGAGGGTGTTCACACAAACCGAAGTATGTTTAACGTTTTATCAACTAAACAAGTAGATCAGCTTTCTTCTTCTTCTTCATTTTTAGAAAATTCAAGTACTAGATGAGATGCATTGCATGCTAATCAAGTATACCTGAACATAACATGTCATGTATAAAAAAGAGTAAAAAAAAAAAAGGATGAGCTTATTATGCATATGCGCATGTTTTCCAACATATATACAAACATATTTAATCACCCACATGGTCACATATTTCTCAAAAACTCTACATGACGTTTTTTTATATATTTTCTCATAAAACTCAATTAACCCTCACATTCTCCAATATCCTATTTTCTTACTTAACCAGTTATTACATGGAGCATCATCAGGTAATGAGGAAGCATAGGGTGCTAAAAATCTTAAGAGCAGAAGAAAGTGTCAGTGGCGTCTGATCATGGCTTTAAGAATTTGGTTCTCCTTCATAAGCTGCAACCAGTTTGAAAACAGTATTTAGACGTGGTTAAACAAAAATTATAACATACAGAACAAAATACAACTAGTTTAATCCTCAAGCAAGACTTATCAAACAAAAAGTGGATTATATTGAGTCCCTCTTGAGATGTGATGATGTAGGTTGACTTCACTTATAATTTAGAGTAGAAACAAACTTAAAATTGAAAGTGTAAAATGATAACTTCAGTAAAGAAGTAATAAAAATATGTCCTCATGATAATCATTCTTTTGGATGTGTTTTATTCCCGTAAGATCGATATTCCACTTACACTAAATAATTACTACTAATTACCTTCTCAACTGTTGTAATAAGCTCTTTGATGGTTTTCTGCATAGATGAAATTGTTCTTGATGTAACATCTTCGTAAGCTGATTCAACTTCTTCCACAGAGTTCGGATCAAAGAAAATGCCTTCTAGAATGAGTAGCTGCTCAAGTAGTTGCACATCTTCAGCATTCATTTTCTGTCCCAACTATATTCACAATGAAAAATGCTTAGTTATACAAATAAATGGAATCACAGATAATTTTTTTTTTTGGAAGTCACATCCAACCTTTTCCAATATTCTCTCACGAGACTCATTTATGGTTGAAGAGATGATTTCAGTACTGCGGGTGTCTTCATCTTCTTTTAAACTGACACGAGGTAATGCTTTGATATGCTTTGCTCTGCTTAAGGAAGAAGAAAGCAACTCCCTTCATAATGAAAAATTTAAATTATGTTCTGGGATTAGAATGACTCAAAGGTGAGTTACAGACCTTGTACCAAAACGTAGAGTGGATAGGCTTTCTGGTGCGTTTGACGGGCTAGGTGAGCAGCAACAAAGCAATGCTGTCTGAGAGTTCCCTCCCTGTAAAGCGCCACGTGCTACATAAGTAACGCTTGTAAACGATTGAAGCATGGAATATATAACAGTGGGGTTCGAAAGGGGGAGGCTAACAAGAGCATCCTGCAGGATCCGGGTAAGCTTAGAATCACGGTACGGTATATGATTAGCCTTAGCTTGTGAAGTGCAAGTTAATGCATTTATTACGTTCCCAAGTGCTGACAGTGATTTATTGATAGTTTTGGCTTCTTCGAAGACTTTTCCTTCAGCTCTAGTTTTCTCCGCTTTCTCAGATCCTGCCAAGTCTACAAGGATCAACTTACCAGACCTGTAATAGAGAAACTTGAATAAGAAAATTTGTTTGTAATTTGAGACAAAGTGCACATATAAATTTCGTCACAATATCTAAATGTTTGACGTTGAGAATAGATTACCTTTTCTCCTTCTTTAACTCCTGCTGGATGAAGAATATGTACATGCAATGACTTCTACTACTGGCCATGTTCATTTCTATATATGTTAAATTTTGCAAAAATACTATTAAAATAGATTACAATGTATATAACTTCAAATTTGAATTTTGCAAAAACATTATTAAAATAGATTAAAATGTATATAAGATCAAATTTGAGTAGAAGATAAAGGATACGGGTTTCTCCAACTGCTTTGTTTGCTATTCCTCTCTACAAAATTAATTAGTTTATAAACAACTAAACAACTTTAAGCAAGAAGGGGATAGAAGAAACATCTTTCTTACAGAAAGACTTCTTAACGCCTCTGCAGAATCTGTGACACAAATCTGGAAAATGAGAAAGGAAAGCTCTTGAAGGTTATATTATGGGAGAGTAGAAAATAATGGACTTATGGACAGTTTACAGGAATATGAACATCCAAATATAATAGCACAGTGAAAATTTAAGCAACTCATCCTTCTTTGTGGAAAAACATGAGAATTAATTTAATTTATGACCCGGCCTATTTCTGAGAAATTGGATTGCTTATTATGCGCTTAATAATTGATAAAAATTTGTAAAATCCATCTTACAAAAAGAAATATCTTTCAACTTAATAGACACTGTCCCATTTTTAGCTCATTCTATTTCTAATAGTCCTAGCTCATTCTGATTTAAACTCATCTTAAAAGTAAGATCACATATTCTGAATATCAAACTCCCTTTTGTGTGTATCATTCATTAACTAAATTAAAGACTAAAAATTTTCATGATGAAATCCCGACCTTCTTCAATACTCCAATCATAAAAATCATCTAACCTTTTGAGAAGTTTGGCAAAGAGAATAGATCAGCTAAAAAAAGAAATACAGGTCTAGCCAAAGACAGATGACCTAGTTTCTCTTAAACATCATCAGTAGATGCTGACAAACAGTGCTGTTGTCCACAAAATGGTAATATTTTCTTTAATGAATATGCTAATCATAAGCTGAAGAGCTTGGGGTAAGGAAGGAGGCAGAGAGGAATACACACCTCTGTCACTCCACTCACATATATTCCCTGTACTTTGTTCTCCTTGATCTGTAAATTGTCCTTTGATAGATCAAAAAGGTCCCTGAGGATTGAGAAGTACCCATCAAGTCAGGATGAGTTTACTATCAATATCCAACTCCAGCATCCCATTACACAATGCCTGGTGCTTTCTGAAGTGATGCTAACCTTACTCTCTCCATGTATATTTCTACCTGTAAGCATTATAGCAAGAGAAGAGGTGCTTAATGAGCAATATGAACTTAAAATCTGAAGTGCCAGGCGAAGGTGTTCGTTAGAGTTTTGTACCATTGATAGTTTGACTGTGTACTTGGTCATCTCATCTGATAGTTTAATAATATTAAAAAGCCCATCCACCGCTCTTGATAATAGACCTTTCTTTTTTTCATCAGAATCTATTACACTTGGTCCCTAAAACAAAAGGCAGTTGAGAGCGTATAACAATATAAAGTTCATATTTCATCGTCATATTACCTCCATGCTGTAAGTCTTCCCAGCTCCTGTCTGGTAAACATACACATAAAGGTTCATAAAATGGATTTCAATAACATCACACTCTTGACAATAGATCTAGTAAAAGGAAGAATGTAAAGAAGAGCAAAAGAAAAAAGGGCATAAAGCAGCATCTACAAAATTCATTATAACTGATTCACAAGACAAAGATAAGTACCCAGCTTGGTTAAAGAAGCAGTGGTCACTTGACCCTCCTCATTTTAGGAAGACTAATACATGCAATATAAATGTATATACGCTCTATTGGAGGGGGTAGGAATGAGTCTCGTAAGGAGCAGGACATAAACACTATCACACACAATAATTTCTCGTTCAATGTATCTATATCAAGGATTAAACATTATAATTAGACAACAAGAAATCCTGAACAGCAGGTTTTTGCATGAGTCACAGCCAGAGCATATTAGTTATTCATCTCAGCAATCAGCATAACAGGTGGAAGAATGTTTCATAACTGAACATGCAATTGTAAAATTAACAAACATATAGATCTTCCTTTAGTTACTTTTTCTGAGTATTTAGATTAGATCAGTTTAGACTGATTCACTGTTGATGCACTTTTACATCCTCACCTAAAGAGCAAAGCTAGCAGTGAACAATTTACCAGTAATGAACAGAATGACTATTCGCAAAGTTGAGATTTCAAAGCACACTTTTTTCGGTAATCTCATTATTAACCAATACATTTAATTAGGAATTATAAATATGATCCAGATATAATGGAAACCATTCATATGCCTAGATCGTTCCATTGGAAGAAATTAACATCTTACTGAATTAATGAACTGACTGATAAAAATTTTCCTCATAGACGAAACAAGAAATATACCTGTCCATATGTAATTATTGCCCCATTCAGTCCCTTCACTACACCTGTTCCATCCATAGTTAAAAGTTTTGCAGCCAATTTCAAACGATGCTCTAGAAAGAGAAAATTAAAACACAAAAAATACGAGAATTAGAAATAGATATTACCTTCTATAATGGGGAATGCAAGAAATTCATATATGTCAGCTTGCTCTGATCCTTGATAAAACACCTTGTCAAACTGGAACTCAGATTCCTCTTCTTTCTCGTCCTAACATAAAACACTTAATGGTAGTGTCAATCTACACTCATATAAATATCATATATGCTTTTCGATATAAAAGACAATTTTCACTGTTACTTACAATAATCATATATATATATACACATTCATGTGTGTTTTAAATATGACATATTAATAAACACACACTTAAATGCATAATATAGCCATAACCTACACAGATTGAATTTTGTTTTTCCAATATAAACATCAGAAGTCCAGAATAAATCCATTGTAAATACGTAAACTTAAATAAAATTGATAAATAAAAACTACAGAAGTTTTGTACCTTGAATATGAAAGTTTCAGAATCAATTGCACGAATGCAGACAGAATCGCCATGATCGGACTTTTCTTTAGAATTTAGAGGTCTGAATAGAGCGCAGACTCTAAGATTTGGCATCTTTTAAAAATGAAGAGATAAACACAGATAAGAGGTAAGAAATTAGAAATTAGCCCAAAATGAACAGACATATGAAGGGGTAAAATTCAAAATGGTACAAGCATCACTCCACAAGAGATACACAAGTTTAAAAAAGGAGATAATTGCATTTTTGCTACGGAGTTATAGATCAATCCTCACTTTTGATACTGTGCTTTATGTGTCCAACACATTTGGTACAGAGCTTTAACGAATTGATAAACATTAGTTAAAGAAAAAATAGCCTCAAAAACACAGAAATCACTGTAAATGAATTACTAATTGTTAAACATCCTTTCCAAGTAATTTTGTTATAGAAATCACTGTACATGAATAACTAATCTACAATATTCTACCGCTCTCTCATGTAAATCTACAAAAAATGATGTAAATTCACAAAAAATAGCCTCAACAACACGGAAATCACTGGAAATGAATTGTTAATAGTTGTATATCCTTTCCGAGTAATTTATTTTGGAAATCACTGTAAATTATTGAATACTGTAAAGTAATCTGCTGCTATCTCACCTTCGCGCGGGAGGCGACGATAATCGAGCTTAATGATCTTCAGTTTCCAACCTTTGAACTGCGAATTTAATTAAAAAATAAGCGTCATTAAACATGGTAATAGATAACTAATTTCGGATATTTGATGAGTAGATAAACCGAAGTCTAGAATGTTCTAACCTTAGCGCCGGAGGAGAAGCGCAATAATGGAGTCACGAACAATTTGAGGTGTTATGGGGTATGAATGTAGCTGGGGAGGGAATGAAGAGTTTATGGCTTTTGACATTTGAGGGTATAAATGGGTTTTGGGAAAATGTGGGAGGTTATTTTTGTCCGATTAGAAATGTAAATCTGCTTCTGCTCATTATGTTTATTTTTAAAGACAAATCAAACATAAAAAGAGTTATTTATAATTTTGTTTTTGTTTTATTATAATTTAAAACATTTGTGTAGTGGTATTCAAATATCACTTTTAATTTGTGTAGTGATATTTTAATAGATGTCACAAACTATTCCAGAAGTTTAATATAGACTATAAGTTTTATTATGTTCTAATACGTTTCTCAAAATTTAGAAACCTCTTGCTATCTTATTATGTGACTTTTTAAAATATCGCAATACCACTTGGATCTGGAACCTACTAGCTGATGGTCACGATTTCGATAGCCATATTGATTACCTCAATAGGGAATCAAAATCGGGAATTTTATTTTTGAAATCAAATGAGTCAATTTTTCAGTCAAGTCGATAAAGATTATTCCAATGTTTCCAACAATATACAAATCAATGTTATTCTAAATAGCTCCTTCAGGTTTATATTAAATTCTATTTGTTATCATTAGGTTGTTCTAGCTTAATTACATAACGAAAATATGTGTCTCTTTCTAAGATTTAATAACACAACACTTTTAGCCTTTTTTATTTTTCTCTTTAAAATAAAAAGTCAAAGCTTCATTCCTGCTCAGCTCTTACTTATGAAGTATGAACAAACGAAGAAAATACTTTTAAATTAGCAAATTTACTTTGTAACTTTATGTTAGTTAGAAAAGCAAACAGGGAAATGTGATCTTATACCTAAGAAATAGAAAGACATGTACAAGTTTAATATTCATGTAATCCTTTATAAACCATGAAAGATACATATGTTAAAAGCTCATGTTATTTGTTGTACATACCCAAGTACGTTAAGTAATGTGATCTAAAATTATACTTCGTATTATTCTTTTCTAAAAGACCAAAATATAATTGATAATACATCCTTCTCCGAATAATTATTAATACTATGCATTCATGTGGTACCATTATTTCAAAGAAAATTCTAAAATTTAGTTTTTATTTTTTTGTAAAATAATCTCTACTATTATAAAAGCATAAATATTTTTTAACTTTTTTGTGCGGACTAAAATACCCTTATTTGGATTGTTATTTAATTCAGTGGTAAATATACAAAAGTAACTGAAGAGGTATAATTAAACATTAAGTCTATTATATTTATCTTCTACATAAACTCGTAAAAATTATAAATTCTCTCTTACATAATTTATAATTTTAATCTTCTCTTATAATAGATAAAAACAAACCATAAAAATTCACTATTATTTTAAATAGCCACTAAATAATAGATAAAAACTATTATATTTTAGCATCAATATTTTTTAAGTAAGAAAATGTTAATTTAAAATATTAGTAAACCATAAATCATAAACACTTTAAATGTAAGAATTTAAAATGAAGTTCTCTTAAATATCCTTATATTTAAAAAAAAAGTTAAAATTGAATTGCATCTTACGAAAGAATAAATAATATTTATGACTCAGCTAATTACGTAATTTTAGTTTGACTAACAGAAAATATAAAAAATATTTAATAATATCAAGACATGCATAACCTCAAATTTGGATGGAATTCATTTTGTGAAAAATGGATGAAATTGTTGGAAAATGGTGAAATCGATAAAAAAAAAATCTATGAAATCATTAAAAATATGTGAAATCGATGAAAATTCGGGTGAAATTGATGAATACTGATGAAGTTGGTGAAAAATTGGGTGAAACGGGTAAAAAGTGCCCCTGAAATCGACAACACATTTGAAATCGATGAAAACAAGTGATACACTCCCGCAGGGCCGTATCCCCAGGAATTTCAATTGCACTCATATTTTTAGCTTATATGGTATGTATCGTTCTATTTCAATGACAACGGGTCAAATTCGTGAAAATATGATGAAACAGGTGAAACGACAACATTAATGAAAAAAAAGTGAAATCGGTGAAAAAATGAATAAAGTCGGTGAAAATGTATCATATCATGAAAATTCAGGTTGGTGAAAAGAACATGTGAAAAAAATGTGCAAAATAGGTAAAAACAGGTTAGTATGATAAAACATGTGAAAAATAAGTAAAAAAAGAAAAGAGTTTAACTTACAAAATTAAGGTGAAACCGGTAGAAAAATGGTTTAAAACGAAAAAATAGAAGGACAAATCGTAATTAAATCATAGTAGTCAGAGGCGCATAGCGCAGCGACGCGCAAAGGCTTCCAAGGCTATAGCGCATAGCGCGGCCTTTTTGAAAATGAAGCGCATAAATATAGGTTTTTTTAGTATATATCAAGAATGCTACTAAATTTTGAAACTATAGAACATAAAAACTAACTTTAACACATAAAAACATAAAGCTAATAAGTACTCATAATATAGAGTATATTTAAGCCAACTTTAAGTTAATTTCACCTAATTTAAGTTAATTGTTGTATACCTAAAAATAAAAGTTAATTGTTGTAAAATCTGCCAGCTAGCAGTCATTTCAACTAAATTTATGCTAATTTTGAGTAAATTTAGCCAAACTTTTCATTAAAATCCTTATTTAAATAACATGAGAAATGAGTGAAATATAAGGTAATTTTCATCTTAATTCAAGAAGATCAACAATTAAATTAATCAATCAATTTAAACTGATTTTAAGCAAAATATTTAAACCAAAATAAGGCAAATTTAATTTTAATTTAGGAAAATCAGGAATTAACTAACTTAGTGTAAACAAGCTCCAAGAACACGAGGAAGGTGTGAACAACGTATGCATGTTCCAAATTCGAGTTCCAAAGTAAACGTCCAAACGTATCCAAATTTAAAATTTTTTAAGTTTCGTACCCAAAATCCGCAAAAGTTTGTAAATAAAAAAAAACCTTTTGAATTTGATCAACATGCTCGTGGAGATCAGCAGAAGTTTGATAATGGAGATCAACTCTCAAGCTCTGAGATTAAGGAGTGTGATAATTTGTTCATACAAAGAATGAACCAAGATGAAGAAGATATAGATATATATCTTCCGGATTTAGAAGCCATATTTGCCAATCTATATGATGATGGAAATTATAAATTTCATATAAACATAGGAAAAATCAATTGCATAAACCAACCAAATTCGCTAAATTAACCTAATGGTAAATTTCATTTGTATTAGGAAAACCAACAATTAATTATGCAATCAAGTTACTTAATTTCACCAAGTTTTTTTTCTTCTTTTTTTTACTTTCTATTTTCCGATTTTCCTTAAATAGTGCACTATTTGGCGCTATGGGTTGTTACGCTATAGCCCAAATAGCGCGCGCTAAGTGATTAGCACATGCGCAGGGCGCAACGAGGCGAGAAAGTCTCGCTATAGTGAAAAGCGCACTATAGTGAGCGCTTCTCTCGCTTTTAACTACTATGAATTAAATACAGTGAAAATAAGTTATAACCAATTAAAAAAAAGGGTAAAACAGTGAAAAAAATCAAATTGGTGAAAATGAATAAAATCGGCCAAAAAACAGGCTAAACCAGTGAAAAATTAATTAAATAGGTGAAAAACGGATTAATTTGCTCTATTTTATGACATAATCAAATTAATCTTACCCTAAATCATAAAAAATATCCATGAAATTAACTAGACACGTACGTGCACCTTCCTAGTACATTAAAAAACAAGTAAACAAAATCTTTGTGTATTCCAAATTATTAATATTGCCCCAAAAGTCATAGAATAAACACTTTTTAATAGAATTATAGCTCAGTTCCACGTCAAAAGAAAAAATGAATATAACCTTTTTAGAACTTGGCCATAACTAAAACAGGTTAATTTTCATTTACCCCAATAATATGCATAATATTTAATTTATCCTCATATGATTTAAAAATAGTATTTTATTTCATTGTGAAAATTTTAAAGGATTAATTTATCTCATACAGTCGGAGAGTATAACTCACTCGTCGAATTGAATATGGGAATGAAAAATTTGCGTAAAAGTACAAAATTATCCTTTTCCATGCAGAAAAAATATAACGAGGATAAAGTGCCACATGTATTATCACACACAAGATAAACTGATACATATAAAATAACATAAGAAGATAAATGACTTCATTTTTTTCAAGTTTAAAATAAGTCTAAATATATACTATACAATGAAGGATATTTTTGTTAAATTATATTTTTTTAAGGTTTATAAATATCAGGGAGACATTATGACTTTTATAAGAATACTTAGAGGTAGAATTTATTTTTTTATAATACTTTGAAGTAAATTAAACATTGTGAATTTCATCGAATAAATTACCATTTAACTCTAACTAAAAACCAAAAAAAAAAAAAATTTTTTTTTTATGTCTATAAAATTTGGATCAACTTCTAGTGCGCTACATAAAAATTCAACAGTAATAAAAATATCTTCGTAGTATACTTATTACCGGTGAAAACATAGTTTTACATTTATAAATTACAAAACTCTTAATAAAAAACTCAACTAAAAACAAAACCCAAACAATTTTTTTATTTACATTTCTCAAATAACCCTCATATTTTCTTTTCTCAACCCAAAGCAATTTTCAATAATTTTCCAACACTCCAAAAACTGGAAACTCCATAGCTAAAGTTCATCCAAACAGGGCTTGGTTTTAATTCTCATTAAATTTCATTGACAAAACTGCCTGCCATTTATGGCATGTTAAATACTTTCCGTTACATGTAAAGTACTAATAAATTCATGTGCTTTAGCAACAGCCAACAAAGAGCAACCCATCCATATCCATATATATCTAAGTTAATTTGCAAGACCAACATAAATTCTCAAGAGCAACACACATACCAACAACATCATGGGTAGAAGAAGCACTAACCAATACACTTGTTCTTTGATTCTTGTGGTCATTGCCTTAGTCATAGCAAGCCAAGAGAAATGCAGTGCCACTGCTCGACGCCTCATACAAGACGACCTACCAAAACGAAATAATACGGATACCTATGCAGCCTACGTACCAGACTTCGATAATTACTCCAACTGGAGTGGATTTGATGAGGACATCTACTCAGACGACTTGAGTCCACAACCGCCAGAGGATTACGATGAAGGGACTGAATTTTATTTGAGTCCAGAGCCGTCAGATGTGTACTCCCATGAAAGTGAATATGATGACTCAGACGAGTTGAGCCCACAGCCGTCAGATGATTATTTCGGTGAGAGTGAATATGATGACTCAGACGACTTGAGTCCACAGCCGTCGGAAGACTACTTCGGTGAGAGTGAATATGATGGAGCAGTGGACCACGACTCAGAGTTGAGTTCCCACGCATCAGATGATTACTATGATGTGAGTGAACATGGAGTCACAGACTTGAGTCCACAGCCGGCAGAGACTATATCTAATGAGAATTACACATTATTTTGACTGAATCTGATGAAGTCATGGAGCACAACCTAGACTTGAGTCCACGTGCGTCATATGATTACTGCAATGGGAATTATTCTGATGAAGTCATGGACAAGTTAATAATATAGATTTAGAATTGAGATAGTAATTTAATAGCTATGGGTGTGTTAATGAGAATAAACTTCGGCAAGTATGTCCTACAGAAATTACCAACAAGGCAACACTGACTTGGAAAAGATGTAGGTATATCAGGACTCTTTGATAAATTATTGAAGATTTGCTCTCTTAAACTTTGTTGCTAAAAATATTTGTGGTATTCTGATTCAGGATTTTATTACATCTATAAACTAAAATAATAATACTTAATAAACAAGAACCATGCTTATCAAATTACGCATTATTGTCTTTGTGTGTTTTTTTTCTCATTTTTTTTATACATAGACAAATATTCTTTTTTGAATTTATTGTGATATAAGTAAAACTCAAGAAAATTCAATAGATGTGGAGGCATAATAAGTGATATTTTATCTCTCCAATATTTATCTCATAAAATTTAGTCTTAAAAGATCTTATACCATAACAAATTCCACATCATAAGTTAATGTTCCACTTTTGTAATTTTTGCTTCAGGGACAGTTTCCAACAATCATAACCAAACTACTTTGTGTAAAACTACATTAACATTAACTATCTATCTTCTTTTAGGTGACTATCCTCCTTATTCTCAACATTATTTAATTAGAGAAACGCAGTGCAATACAATATTATTTTGTATTTAGTAGTGATAACTAGGGGAACTGAAAATGACAACTCATATAATATATTCCAAGTTGAATGGATTCATAAGATACTCAAGAATTGTAACTCATATAATGTCCACTACACAACTCAACAGTATCATAACTTGAAGAAGCTTATAAGACGGCATACACTAATTGAAGCACAACTTGTATATGATATAAAGGGATGAGAGTACCTCAATAGGTCCAAGCAACATGGTAGGCTGATTTTAGGAAAGATCATCTGGTTTAGCACGAGACATCGAAGCCTTTTGATATCTTAGTTTCTCAATTTCCTTTTCCAGAAAATCAAGAGTTGTGTCAGTCACATGGTTCGGCGCACATCCAGCATCCAACATCATCCTCAAATACTTGTAAGCATCCTTCAGTTGACCTGCCTTACTATGCACCTCAATGAGTGTATTGTAAGTGACGACATCAGGATTTATCCCACTAGCCTTCATCTGTTGAAATAGCTTGATTGCCTCATCAATTCGACCGGCCTTTCCAAGTGCATTAATCAACGTATTATACATCACGATGTCAAGATAACCACCTTCCTTCATTAACTTGTCAAGAACAGCATTAGCTAGATCCGCCCTTCCCATCTTTCCTAAGCCTTGAATTATCACGTTGTATGTTGCTATGTCGGCTGGGTGAACTGTCTCCCCCATTGCATGGAGAACACCCCATGCCTCCTTGAAGTACCCCTTCTTGACAAACGAACTCATAATCGAGTTGTAAGTGTAGCTGACAGGGTCAATGCCCATAGTGGTGAAAATCTCAAATAACTTACAAGCCAAACTCAACTTCCCTTTCGACAAAAAGATAGATAGATAGGTATTCACCATATCAATATCAAAAGAATCTTCACCTTTAGCCTTAACTCGGACCCCCCTAGACACTGAGAAAGATTGTGAGGAATGACTACCTGAGGCAAACTGATTCGCCAGTAGATCCATATATGGAGAAGATGACCACTTGTCAGTTTCTTCTTCACCAACTACACCACCGTTCTTTATATCAGCCGAATTTGTGACATTTAAAATCTCGGAAAGATCTTTTATAGATGGAAACATAGGTGTAAAGTCCCTCCTTTTGCTCTGTGGACTTTTCATTGAACCTTCCATTGTAGTTTTCCATTTGATAAGAGCAGGAACCATATTCCCATCTCTAATGTGCTTCATAAGTCGCTCTGTCCAATCCCATTGACCTCGCCTGTAAAACACAATCAATAGTGAAGTGATAGTAACCAAATCAACTACGAAACCCCGGGCCTCCATCTCTTCAACCAATTGTAATGCTTCCTCAAGCTTATTCTCTCGACAAAGATGCAAAATAACAATGCTATAAGTAACCCCATCAACAAAATTATTGCCTTTTCTCTTTAAGTCACAAAACATAGTATACGCAGCTTCTTCCCTTCCATTTTTATACAGTCCATCGATCAGTATATTATATGTCCAGCAAGAGGCCCTGGCACCACCATCATCAACCATTTTCTCAAATAGATTACATGCTTCTATTAGCTTCCTAGACTTGAGTAAGCCATCTAGGAGGGAGTTATAAACAACAGTATCTGCACGTATACCATTATATTCCATCTCATTAAAGATTTTCGTTGCTTCATTAATGTTATAAGATTTACAACAACCCTGAATAAGTATTCGATAAGTGAACATGTCAGGCTCATGACCCGAGGATCCCTTCAGCTCCTCCCAGACAATCAGCGCATCCTTCACCCTCCCAAGCAAGCAAAGCACATGGATAAGGCTGTTATACGTACATAAATCAGGATCAAAGGAACCACTCTTATCCTTCATCTCTTTAAACAGTCCTAAAGCAGTAGTTAAGTCACCCCAACATCCAAATGTATGTATACATATGTTATAACCACATCTATCCAGTGGATAAAGCTTAGTGTCACGCAGTTTAGCGAAAACTTGTCCAAATTCACCTTTCATCTCTGCCTTCTTAAGACCAACAAGTAACTCATTACATGCAACAGCATCAGGAATGGCAATATTATCCCCAGTCGCGGAGGAAAACGATTCTAAAAGCTTGAGGAAAATTGACAAGGCTATCGAAATTTGATTCTTCTTCACAAGAGCAATAAGAACAGAACTATATACACCAGGGCTCAAACAACTACTAGTACTTGTCAGGTCTCTCTCAACATAATACAACACCTCCAGAGCAGAATCGAACTTACCAGACCTAATAAATGCATCAAGAATCAATTTAAACGTCACCGAATCAAGAACTACTCCATCACTCCTCATGGAAGCGACCAACTCAAAAATATCATTGTGGTGTTCATGGGGGAAACTACAGATGGTTTTAAATATTTGAGAGTAAGTGTCCACCGAGTGTTTGTAGTTAGGCCTAAGTGAACACCATTGGAAGAAATCCAACTTCTTGGATGCATCAAGAGAATTCCGACAAAGGACTTGCAGCACAAGATCCTCGGACAAGGGAATGGAGTCTCCATCCTTTTCCAGAAGATGAATCCCCCCGGGTTTTGATAGAGATTTGGCAATAGAAGCGACTACTAGGAGGTTGCCAAGTTTTGAAGCTGCTGCAACTTTTGTAACATTATTTACTCTAAAGCTTTGGCCATGGCGCATTATCCTTTTATGTAGTTTCTATTCGATCAAAAAACTTACTCCGAGATGATGTCAAAGTAATTGTTCCTAAATACAGCACAAATTTGTCAAGTTAGGTTATGTCCTATAATTCACTGCATCTTAATATAATCAGAATCAACTAATACCAGTTGTATGAATTATCTAATATTTGAAGACGTAATTTCTACCACTTGATAATAACTTATTGTATCCACCAAATAAATGAACTGTGTGCAACAGAGAAATGCTAAAAAGTTGAAAACACACATATTTTATACATAACACTGTAGAATCAAATGTATGTAAATTTGAAAGAAAATAATTCTTCGAAAATACTGACCTTCAATTGGGAGGAGGAAGAAGGGACGGCGAAAAGAAAGCACCTTTTCCTTGTAGATTAAACAGAATTTACAACAATAAACAGCTGGTAAATTTTTTTTCGACATTAAACCCTGATTTTGAAGTGCAACAATTTCAGTGGCTATTTAACATATTATATTTTCATGATCTGATTTCCAATAAAAGAAAATAGATAATATGCATGATTAATTGATTATTATTGAAAATTTAAAACAAGTTATTGAGTCAAACCATCTAACAAAGTGGGCCTAGTTTTGGGCCTCGTGATCAGTGGGCCATGGTTTTACGTTATTTATACTCTTGAATATTGAGAGGGTCATTAGGCCCATGATCGCAGTTCGTCAAAAAATTGCATAAAAGTTCAATTATTTTTTAAAACAGCTAAAAATAAAATTTAATTTTGGGGCATTACCTATTTTTTTCCCCTTATATCAAACAGTATCAATACCAAACTTAAAATAGTATAAACCAGCTTGGTCGCACGACAATGATTCACAACGTCATTAATTTATTTGCCAGAACATAATTTTGTATTTAGGCAAAATAGCAATTTAGGTCCCCTAACTTTCACTAGTCTACAGAATTAGGACACTTAATATTTCAGCAAGCAATTTACGTCTCTTAACTTTCACTAGTCCGCAGAATTAGGACACTTAATTTGTCCAGCAAGCAATTTACGTCCCTTAACTTTCACTGGTATGCAGAATCAGGGCACTTAATTTTTCAGCAAGCAATTTACGTCCCTTAACTTTCAGTGGTCCGCGGAATCAGGACACTTAATTTTTCAGCAAGCATTTTAGGTCCCTTAACTTTCACTGGTCCGCAGAATCAGGACACTTAATTTTTCGACAAGCAAAATACATCCTAACTTTTCTATACCCGTAATTCTACTCCATTTGACAAAACAAACACCCACTTGACAATCACTTAACAAACCTTCTACAACTATTTAACAACATCAATATTAATTCAAATCCCCAAATTAATTGTCCAGTTGGCAATTATGGAATTTTCAGCGAGTTGTGGACTAAAATTGCGGTCAAGTGGACTAAAATTGTAGGTATAAAAAGTTATAGATTTCGCAGAGTGAAAGTTAAGGGATGTAAAATGCTTGCTGAAAAATTAAGTATCTTGATTTTTCGGACCAATGAAAGTTAAGGGATGTAAAATGCTTGCTGAAAAATACATCCTAACTTTTCTATACCCGCGATTTTACTCCACTTGACAAAACAAACACCCACTTGACAATCACTTAACAAACCGTCTACACCCACTTGAATTAATATTGATGTTGTTAAATATTGATGTTGTTAACAACATCAATATTAATTCAAGTGGGTGTAGTCGGTTTGTTAAGTGATTGTCAAGTGGGTGTTTGTTTTGTCAAGTGGAGTAAAATCGCGGGTATAGAAAAGTTAGGATGTATTTTTCAGCAAGCATTTTACATCCCTTAACTTTCATTGGTCCGAAAAATCAAGATACTTAATTTTTCAGCAAGCATTTTACGTCCCTTAACTTTCACTGGTCTACGAAATCAATAACTTTTTTATATCTACAATTTTAGTTCACTTGACCGCAATTTTAGTCCACAACTCGCTAAAAATTCCATAATTGCCAACTGGACAATTAATTTGGGGATTTGAATTAATATTGATGTTGTTAAATAGTTGTAGACGGTTTGTTAAGTGATTGTCAAGTGGGTGTTTGTTTTGTCAAATGGAGTAAAATTGTTGGTATAGAAAAGTTAGGATGTATTTTGCTTGTCGAAAAATTAAGTGTCCTGATTCTGCGGACCAGTGAAAGTTAAGGGACCTAAAATGCTTGCTGAAAAATTAAGTGTCCTGATTCCGCGGACCACTAAAAGTTAAGGGACGTAAATTGCTTGCTGAAAAATTAAGTGTCCTGATTCTGCATACCAGTGAAAGTTAAAGGACGTAAATTGCTTGCTGGAAAATTAAGTGTCCTAATTATGCGGACTAGTGAAAGTTAAGAGACGTAAATTGCTTGCTGGAAAATTAAGTGTCCTAATTCTGCGGACTAGTGAAAGTTAAGGGACCTAAATTGCTATTTTGCCTTAACCCATTTGTTTATAAAAAGTGGGAAATTAAATAACATTTAGTTAGGAACGGTTGGAATATTATTGAAATGGACTTGATGGACAATCCCACATCAATAGTTGTTAAATACCAGTTTTGTCTTAACTAAAAAGTGTCTCATTCTGCACTGACATAAAAAAGACAAATATTAATATTTGGATGCAATAAACATTTCGTAAAATAATTTTGTTGATTTCGCATAATACATATGATTTTCTTGCATTTTTTCCTTCTTTATTTTAAAAAAAAATTAATCGACAAATTATTTTTTAGTCCAATATGGTTCACCTAAGTTATTATTTTATAACATATAAAGTATAAATCTATTTTCATAGAATAATTTGAGCACAATGAAAACAAATTCAATTTACTAAACTTTGGACAACAAATCATGCATAATTAATTATTTAAATTAATATTTATTATTTAGACATAATCGGCTCAAAATCCCATTTCCCCTAATGTGTAGTTTTGTTGTTCTAGTTCTTGTGTACATGCCAGACAGGCCGGCGGAGAAAACTGAGTACATAGTCCAACTAAACATCATAAAAAGTTAATTTAGTTATACTTTATGTTGTTATAATTGTGGAGTGCTAAACAATTAATAATGAATGTTTTTTCTTTCTTTTAGTGGATAACTTAGCTTCAATTCTAAGACAAGTTTTCATCATGTAAAGTAGCATATCAAACAGTTTCAGCCTTTTCTTTTTCCTTGTTTCATCTTTCTCTACTTGGATAAAATGTTCAATGTGGGATTTAGTATTCTTCTTTATAACTAAATCGAATACGATAAGTGGTCATCTTTTTCGAAGGAGATATGGCAGCCACTTGGCTGCTGCTCGTTTATATGCTCGTTTTGGCTGTAGGGACTCGTGTTGTTTACTCTGAGACAAACTCACAAGATGGTAATTTTATTGCTAGTGAATTATTACACTTTCGAATGTTAGGACATTGATTTGAGTTGATAAATGAAACCTTGGATCATAAGTTCCGTTTATTTTTAAACTGAAAAATCGGATGCAGGAGCTGTGCTTCGATCACTAAAAGATCAATGGGGAAACACACCACCGAGTTGGGATAAGTCGGACGATCCTTGTGCAGATTGGGATGGTGTTTCGTGCAACAATACTAGAGTCGCTTCTTTGTAAGAATATCAGTATAATATCTTTTAATTGATGAAGTTGGTTAATCTCATATGATCTTTGTGAATTCTTACAAAAATGTTTGATTTTGTGTAGAGGTTTGTCAACAATGGGACTAACTGGTAAAATGAGTGGTGACATTGGAGGCCTAACCGAACTTATTTCCTTGTAAGTTCTTCCGCGATTCTTTTCTTTTTTCTTTTATGGTATAATTTACCGTGTATTACTTCATTAGGCCTAAAGCTATCAACTTTCAGGGATTTATCGTTCAATCCTGGCCTCACCGGTTCCCTCTCTCCTCGACTAGGAGATCTCAAAAAATTAACCATATTGTATGTATAATTTTCATTTATTTTCCAATCTTGTTTCAAATTTTATAAACATGAATTGATTTCATAATGGGTTTTTAGTAACATACATATGATTTTCAGGATTCTGGCTGGATGCAGCTTTACTAACAACATACCAAGTGAACTTGGAAATTTGTCTGAACTAACTTTTCTGTAAGAATATTTTGTCACATTCTTTGATGAATCTATATTCTAGTGTCGTTTTCTTGTTTTTTTTATCAAACGATATACGAATTGAACAGGGCTCTTAATTCGAATAACTTGACTGGTGGCATACCGCAGTCGTTTGGTAAACTATCGAAGCTATATTGGCTGGATTTGGCTGAGAATCAGTTGACAGGACAAATCCCAGTTTCATCGATACTTTCTGGTCCAGGACTCGACAACCTTAAAAAGGCGAAACACTTGTGAGTGTAGTTACCAGTTAACGCCTATTTTTTTTCGTACTTTCCCATTTCAAGTTTACTAATGTTTGTATATATTTACAGCCATTTCAACAAAAACCTGCTTTCAGGTGAAATTCCAGCCCAGCTTTTCGATTCTGATATGTCCTTGATTCATGTGTAAGTACTTAAGAACTAACAATTTTGTCATAATCTTTAAAAAATAAAATTCTTTAATGGGATTTTTTTTTTTTGTGTGCAGATTGTTCGATGGGAATCGATTTGAAGGTAGAGTTCCAAATACAGTAGGATTGGTTCAAACACTTGAAGTTCTGTGAGTAATTAAACTCACCTTAACTTCATATCTTTGTTTCATTCCACTTACATTCTTTCTCGAAGATTTAAGTCCTTTTTTCCTCGATTTTCAGTCGCCTTGATCGCAATGGCTTGGATGGAAATGTCCCATCTCAGCTCAACAATCTTACTAACCTCATTGAATTGTGGGTATTTATATAATTTATTTCCAGCTAATATACCTTAAAAATGAAGTGTTATTTGAGGTAACTCCTGTATTTGATTCAATAACATGAATTTATTGTTCTTTTATGTGTTTCATTACAGGAATTTAGCTCACAATGTGTTGTCTGGTCCATTACCAAATCTAACTGGAATGAACTCACTGAACTATGTGTAAGAAACAATGTTTTTGCTATCTTAGAGTTCTACCCTTATCTCGTTCCTTCCTCGGTTTATGACGAAAAGTCATTTTCTCGTTTTGCAGGGACTTGAGCAACAACTCTTTTAGAAAATCAGACGCGCCAGATTGGTTCACGACACTACAGGCGCTAACTACTCTGTAAGTGTGACTTAGTCGAAACAAGTAGTTAGTTTTGCCTTAAAAATTCAAGAATCAAAGAATCTCATCTAACGTTTACGAACATGGTCTTGTGTTCAGGGTGATCGAATATGGACCATTAGAAGGATCGGTGCCTTCAGAAGTCTTCAACTTACCTCAGATTGGACAAGTGTGAGTCTAACAATCCAACAAATTATTCAACATAAACTGCCTTATTTATTAAGATCTTTCTATGATTCATGTAATGTTTTGACAGGAAACTTAGGAACAATGCCTTTAGTGACAACTTAAACATGAGCGTCGGTTTCAGCCAACAACTTCAGCTAATTGATTTGGAGAGCAACGACATATCGTCAGTAACACTTGGCTCTACTTACAAAAATACGTTAATGTAAACGATCTTCTCAACCTGCAAAATGTTATTAATACCCTTGTAGTAGTATTTCATATGCCTTTTTGGTGCAATATTGCAGGTTGATTGGAAATCCAGTATGTTCGACTTCTCTAGAAAACACGGTCTACTGTCAAATTCAGCAATCGGCAAAGCCTTATTCTACAAGCCTCGCAAACTGTGGAAGCCAATCGTGCAGCTCTGATCAAAAACTCAATCCACAAAGCTGTGAATGTTCATATCCATACGAAGGAACATTATACTTTAGAGCACCTTCTTTCAGGGACTTATCAAATGCAAGTTTGTTTCATTCTTTAGAACTGAGCCTTTGGCTAAAACTAAACCTCTCGCCTGGATCAGTTTCGTTGCAGAATCCTTTCTTCAATGTCGATGACTATCTTCAGGTGCAACTCGGTCTTTTCCCATACGGTTCAAAGTATTTTAATAGATCAGAAGTTCGGAGAATTGGATTTTCTATGAGCAATCAGACTTATAAACCTCCAAAAGAATTTGGACCTTACTATTTCATAGCATCTCCATACGTTTTCGGAGGTAAGTTTCGATATTTTCTCGTTGAAAAATGTTGGTTAATTAGTAGATATGGGTTGTGAATTATTGTTAACATTTCAGATGGAAATGAGAGAACTCACGTTAGCACGGGTGTGGTCGTTGGAATAACATTCGGCTGTGTGTTTTTGGTCGTGACACTAGCCGGGATTGGGATTTATGCTCTACGGCAGAAAAAACGCGCTGAACAAGCCATATCATTGAGTAAACCATTTGGTAAGGCTCATTGATTTCTTGCATTTGGTTTGCACAAGGCTTACAAATTATCTTTTTTTGGTTTCATGAGGGTATTCAAGTCTGAGACCTGACTTAATCTCTTTTGAAGCATGTCAAACTTACTATATGTGAACCTCTCCCAGTAGGAATTTAAACATGTCTCGGCACTTTGTGGGTCTTAAATCATAGAACATCGAAAAATTACTAAAAATAGCAAAAACTAGTGAAAACCAGTTCCTAGAAGTACTCCGAATCCTATACAACATTTTCGCTTATAGATAGTAAATCGGGCCTTCCTTTGAAAATTTATTAACGTGCTAATAATTACTAAAACAACAAAATGCCTGTTTGGGGACCAAAATTGACAAAATCCATCGTCCCTCATGTCTAAAGGTGACGATTTTTATTCTTGGCCCCTTTCGCTTCAGAAAGGTTCTGTAAAACTCCAACTTTGACTAAGTTTCTTGTTTTTTCGTATCCAGCATCTTGGGCGCCGAGCGGAAAAGATAGCGGAGGGGCACCACAACTAAAAGGAGCAAGATGGTTCTCCTATGATGAACTCAAGAAATGCACCAACAACTTCTCTCAAAGCAATCAAATTGGCTCAGGAGGCTATGGCAAGGTATACAGAGGAATGCTCCCAAGTGGACAAATAGTCGCAATAAAAAGAGCTCAACAAGGTTCCACGCAAGGTGGATTCGAATTCAAGACAGAAATCGAGTTGCTTTCAAGAGTTCATCACAAAAACCTTGTTGGCCTTGTGGGATTTTGTTTTGAACAAGAAGAGCAAATGTTAGTTTATGAGTTTATGTCTAATGGAACACTCAGAGAAAGTTTATTAGGTAAGTTAACTTGCACAATACTATGTACAAAATCTATTGATCAGAGGGTTAATATTATTGTACATTAATTTGCACAGGAAGAAGTGGAGTCCATCTAGATTGGAAAAGAAGACTAAGAATCGCATTAGGTGCAGCTAGAGGATTAGCTTACTTGCACGAACTCGCTCACCCTCCAATAATTCATCGCGATATCAAGTCTTCCAATATCTTGTTAGATGAAAATTTAACAGCTAAAGTTGCAGATTTTGGCTTGTGTAAACTGGTTTCGGACAGTTCAAAAGGGCATGTTTCGACTCAAGTAAAGGGCACATTGGTAATTTCACTTCCTATATAAATCCAACTATTTCAAGAAAATCCATTCATTCTTTTTCTTCATGTTTTTTCACATGTTTTGTAGGGATATCTAGATCCTGAATACTACATGACACAACAATTAACTGAAAAAAGCGACGTGTATAGCTTTGGCGTGTTAATGCTCGAACTTATTACAGCTAAGCAGCCAATCGAAAAGGGAAAGTACATTGTACGCGAAGTAAGATTAGCAATGGATAAAAATGATGAAATGCATTATGGATTGAGGGGACTAATGGATCCCGTGTTAAGAGACATTCCGAATCTCCTAGGATTCCGGAAGTTTCTAGAGTTGGCCATGCTATGCGTGGAAGAGTCGGCTTCAGACAGGCCGACAATGAGCGAAATCGTGAAATTTATTGAGACTCTATTACAGAATGATGGTGTTAATACAAATTCAACCTCTGCAGCTTCATCTACTACAGAGTTTGGAAATGGTAAAGGTGTATTGGGACATCCTTATAATAATGGATCTTTGTCTAGAAGGGAAGCTAATGAGAATGATGCTTTTGAGTATAGTGGAGGATATATGGTTCCAGCCAAAGTTGAACCAAAGTAGTGGAGTGGACGATATAGTAGATATGTATGCTAACATTCTTTAGTTTAATTTGATTTTTGTATTTGTTGATGAATTTAGGTACAAGTGAAAATACAATGAAAAAGTTTTTGGTGTATGTGTGTGTAAGTAAGAGAATGTTAATTTCATGAGTCATGGATGGTGAATAATAAGTCACCCTTTTCCTTGTTGTTTGATGTCTTATATATTAAATTGTCTAGTTTTGTTTATTAATCTCTTAAGTTGTTTTAAAGAAATAAATAAAACTTGGTTAAGGTTTTGAATTAATGGAAATATATATAGTGTAATTTATGGCTATCGTAACTTGGTTAAAGAGATTAGATATATCTTACATGACTTAAAGAATTTATTTCCAAAATAAATAAAATGAAGACATAGTTGGAGTGATTTGATCCGATAGAATTAAGCGTGTGATAATAAATTAAAGGATAATTTATACAAGTAACCTTTGATCCCAAAAATTAGAAAATCACCTCATCCTTTTGAAAGTCAGTGAAAATTAATGGAAGTTGACTTAAATATAAAATGCCATCATCCTTCAAACGAGATTTCGAATTATTGAAACTCTGTTGAAAAATATTTATTTAGATAAAATTTTAACATTTACTATTCTCGTTTCGAATTATTGAAACTCTGTTGAAAAATATAAATTTAGATAAAATTTTAACATTTACTATTGAAAATGCCCTAAACATAAGTCCTCAAATGGCAATTCAGGCAAATAAATAATTAAGTCTAAATAAAGGGAGAAGTAATTAATAGAAATTACTACTAATATATTCTGGCTTGGGAACAGAGATAGAGCAGAGGAAATCTGCATTGGTAAGCACGCGGTCCCACTCCGTTTTTACACTCTCAAGCCGCCGCTCTGCCTTCACTGACGTGTCAATTTTTAAATCAAAATAATTACAAATTTTAACAGGTGGGACCCTACCCACGGTGTTAATCACACCTGCATGTGTACCGTTTTAGGTGAACATCCATAATTTTATCTATTCTACCAACTTTTGTGAAATCACTATTGCGCCTGTTTGTTTGTGTTTTCAGATATATTTTAAAAATTGGAGACTTTTGAGATATTTTTCATTTCTATATTTTAAAAAATATTGATTTTAAGACCAACTCTACTCCAAGTTTCATCCCAAATCTGAAAAAATAAATCAATCTTACAAAAATTCTTAATTGGGACTATCTCAGAAAATTATAGACCAAAAGAACACACACACACACACACATATATATATATATATATATATATATATATATTCTTTGTGTTTGTTACGCACATTGAATGATAGAAAATGGGAAAATTCTTGTATAGACCTGGTCTATGAGATTTTCATAGACCTTGTGGTGGTAAATAAGCCACATCATACATTTTGATGATGTCATGTTCTCAAAATGTATGATGTGACTTATTTACCACCACAAGGTCTATAAAAATCTCATAGACCAGGTCTATGCAAGAATAAATGATACAGGTAGTTTAATTTGAAAAAAAATGTAAGAGGTAAGTTTTTTAATGAGTTTACTTCATTGGAGAAGTGATTAAGTTAGGATTTTAATTTAAACAAATGTGAAAGTAAAAAAATATTGTATATCGATGTTAAAATCACCATTTTGTTAGGATCGCATAACTTCTTGTTTTAATATAGTATAGATTATTACATTTCACATTTGTTGATCATTCGATATTAAGGAAGAACGATCGAAAACGTGAAGTACAAAATGATAGAATAATTAAGTAAAATTTAATAATTTGAAAAGCTAGTCAAAGCAAGTGCTTAGTTTGTCTATATAAATTACTGAGTATTGAAGTGCACCAAACTTAGAAATTTATGATGTAATCCCTATAATTACTGTTACCTAAACAAATAAAAAAAGATAAACTGTCATGGGCAAAATAGGAAAATTGAGAAATTACCTCTTAAATCATTTCACAAATTAATACCACCCCCAACGAATATTAATTATATAGGAGTAATATTCTTCGTGCCAAATGTTGTACGCTGCACCTTTTGCTTACATGGTATAGTACCTTGGGTAATTTTAAAAATTTATCCAATTGAATTAATATATACCATCTCTTCTAGATTTAGCCTCCAATTCCATTTTTTCAGTTTCTGATTCCATTCTCAAGAACTCAATTTTCGAGAGGAGAAAGAGAGAGGCTATGGCTACAGTGGCTGTGACACAGAGCCCAATGACAGGCGTATTGAAGTTGAGAAATTCACCACATTTCTTCAGTTTAAGTAGCACCACCCTTCAATTTGGAAGCTTAATTTTTAGGCCACATAAACAATTAATTTGGGCACATGCAACAAATCAAAATAATGGTGGTGGTAGCATGGAAAAGGGTGCTGCTTTTTCTGTGAACAACAACTCCTCTGTGTCTCCGCCAGAAAATAACTCCTCTGCCTCTAGGTATTTATACATTTTTAGTATGTGTATGTGTGTGTTTTTCATGCATGGCTAAAAAGATTAAGTTTTTTTTTTTTTTTTCCTGAAATGGGGTTGGTGGGATTTTTTTTTTTTTAAATTTAATTAGTAAATTTTGATTTTTTTTTTGGTTTCTTATTCTGTGTTTCCAGATCTCTCCCTCTGTGTGTGTGTGTGTGTGTGAATTTAGAATGCATGGTTGAGATATTAAGTTTCCATTTTTGAAATGGGGGTGGTGGAATTTATGTTTGATTAATAGACTTAGATTTTTTGTAATTAAGTTTTTGTATAGTGAAAAGATTAAGTTTTGTGTGGGATTCTGTTTGATTAATGGAATTCGATTCTAAATATGAAATGGGATTGGTGGATTTCTGTTTAATCAAATGAATTTGATTTTTTTTTTTTAATAAATTGTGTGTGTGTGTGTGGAATTAGCAAGAATGGTTATTATTTTCTTATGAAATTAAAAGGGATTCATGGAATTCTGTTTAATTAGTGAAATCTGATTTAAGATTTTTTTTAAAATATTGGTTTAAATAGTAAAACGTACTAATTGTATCAGCACCATTGGGTTTCATTAAGATTTGAACTAAGTATGATTTGTTTCTCCACATGTTCGTTTGATTTTCTTATGGAAAGAACATTAGTTCTATAATGCATAACTTTTCTTGAAATTGTTTAATTTTTGGTATTTGGATTTTTTGGATAACCAACATTTAATCTGGGGTTGTGGGTGTTGGATTTCATGAATGATGCAGTATATGATTTAGTGTGGTATATATTTCCTAGGATAACTAAAGTTATGTGAATTATTTCCAAGTATTTCAATAATTTATTCATTATCATTTAAACAATATACTCTAAGTATGATTGCTAATATTATATATTCTCCGATATTAATTAGTGTTTCAGTAATAGAGATCACATCATTTCTATCTCA
This sequence comes from Penstemon barbatus, assembly GCA_003313485.2. Classification (NCBI taxonomy): domain Eukaryota; kingdom Viridiplantae; phylum Streptophyta; class Magnoliopsida; order Lamiales; family Plantaginaceae; genus Penstemon; species Penstemon barbatus. Next base: position 77,730,869 of record CM064879.1, read on the forward strand.
CTTAAGTGATATTCTACGTATACGGAACCAAAAGTTTCGTCTGAGAGTTGATCAATCACCTTGGAAATTGGAAGATCCCAAGGAGGATCGATCGTATAGTCAGTCCCACACACAATGCCATAAGACCGTGATGTGGTTATGTAACTTATGTGTGATTTTATCAAGTTCCCGATTTGAGCACATACACCAGTTGTTTAACCAATGCTTGAGGCGAAAATAAGTATTAATTTGTTGTTTTTTTAATAAATATGTTAATTTGTCATTTTCGTATATTTAACCTTTATATGTCGGATTCAATTAAATCTTATAAGCTGATCATAATTACTTAGATCATAACAATTTAATATTTGTATAGATTTTAATGTGTCCGATGCCCTTCGAAAAGGATTAAGTCAGGCCTTAGGTCTGAATACCTTTGGGCAACCAAAAAAATAATAATGTATTTTCTATTTGCATTTTCAAGTATATTGATTGAACTGAATTATAAATCACAGGATAAAACAACATACGATTTCAGTATTTGTCGGGGATGAAAGTGGCATAATAAACCGCATAGCTGGAGTCATTGCTCGTCGAGGATACAACATCGAGTCTCTTGCTGTTGGTCTGAACAAGGATAAGGCTCTTTTCACGATAGTTGTCTCTGGAACCGAAAAGATTGTGCAACAAGTTGTAGAACAACTCAAGAAGCTCGTAAATGTCTTGAAGGTACGTATTTCTAAATGTATAAATTTAATATACGATTCTATACATATTTCAAGATGAATTGTCTATGCCATATTCTCCTTTTAACAAACTATGTATGATGCTATATATCACTAACAACGAGTATTCCGAAAAAAAATCATATTACTTAATTCTGAACGTGTTTTACGTACCCTTTTTCATATGATAATCCTTGTATCGTATATTTACTTGTAAAAGTTTGAATATGTCATGTATTAGGTAGAGGATTTGTCGAAACAGCCTCTAGTGGAACGTGAGCTAATGCTCATAAAGCTCGATGCAAATTCCAGCACCCAAGGCGAAGTATGGTGATTTTTCGTATTTGGTTACTATTTTCTAAATTAAGTTTTTTTTTTCAACTTATTCTATCTTAAAAGAAAAATAGATCTATATTGTTGATGTTTGGCCATAATTTTTCAGATTATGTGTATAGTAAAGACATTCAGAGCAAAAGTTGTGGATATATCAGAACAATATTTGACAATTGAGGTTTAGTTTTTTCATTTCTTCGAGTTTTATTATTGTGTTCTTCATTTTACAAGCTACAATCTATACTATAAGCTTATTTTCTTACATAGGTCACCGGAGATCCCGGGAAGATGGAAGCTATCTTGAGAAATCTCAAAAAGTTCGGCATTAAAGAACTTGCAAGAACTGGAATGGTAATATTATAATGTATTTACTATTTAACGATGTTGTATTAATCGATGAAAGCATGAGAATGTCGAGCCTGACTTACCATTGTACGTGTAATGATGTTAGAATGCATCTAGATTAATTTCAACAAGTTTTAATTGCTTACGTTAAGTAGTGAGTGTATCTACGTGCGGTTAGTATAAATATATATAGTCGATGGACAATTTTCACCCATTCTATTTTTCTACTCAATTGACATCTAAGAAGAAAAAAGGTCCCTTTGTTTAATTGAGTCAACATATGGTAATGATCTTCCTTTCTTTAATTTTAAAATAGCCTCTGAGTTCTTTGCTAAGTTATGAAACATTATTCACACATTTTAGATTGCATTGAGACGGGAAAAGATGAGAAGGGAAAAGACGGGCGAGACATATTCCTCTCGGAAGGTTCCTGTAGCTTCATATCCGGACATTTGGGATACAATGCCCATTGAGGAATTTTCGAACAATGGGAGAGAGCAAATCACTAACGACGACCTTATTGTTGCCTCAGGGGTACATAATACATGCTTTTGTTTTCTTTCTTTATTAAAAGAAATGTTAACAAATTTAGTGTTCATATTTTTAAGAATGTTTGTCTTGTTTGAAGGGTGATGTATATCCCGTGGATCTCGATTATGGATTCTCTAGTGAAGTTCTCAATGCCGATTGGGGAATTTTATTTGATGAAGATGTAAGAAACATACATTTCGTTTATTTTCGTTTCATTTGGAAAATTCTTAATTTTATGTTATCGGTACTGCAGTCGAGTGGACTTCAATCACATACATTGTCCATACTCGTTAGCAATTCTCCAGGAGTTCTCAATTTGATCACTGGCGTTCTGTCTCGTAGAGGGTATAACATTCAGGTAACTTTTGGCTAAATTTAATTTATTAAACTTTATATATTAAACGCGTTTAATCTTCGATTTCAATGTTTTTTCCCCAGAGTCTTGCTGCGGGCCCTGCGGAAACGGAAGGGGTTTCGCGAATAACAACTGTTGTTCCTGGAACAGATGAAAGTATTGGACAACTGGTTAAGCACATATATAAGTTGATCGATGTTCTTGAGGTGAGAAAGTACACTTTTGCCCCCATTATATATTTTTGGAATGATGATATGGCTAGCTAAGAGAAATTATGTTGATGAATTAATTCTTCAGGTTCAGGACATGACGGAATTGCCCTTTGCTGAACGTGAACTCGTGCTTATCAAGGTTGCTGTAAATACTAAAACAAGAAGGAGCGTTCTTGACATTGCATACATTTTCCGGGCTAAACCTGTTGACGTGTCTTATCATGCCATAACACTAGAGGTTAAATTTCAATCAACCTTGTATGCTTGAAAATTGAGCTTTAAGTCTCTATATTGAACTCTTTTTGTAAACTAATTACTTGATTTTGTCTAGGTGACCGGAGATTTCAGCAAAATTCTTGCATTGCAGAGATTGTTGGAGCCTTATGGCATTTGTGAGGTTAGTTTTAAGAAAAACTGTTAAAATTACATTTTAGTCCCACAAGACTAGACCCTCAACAATTTTGTAAAACCGTGGACCTAACGTGTTGAGGGTCACACACTAGATCTGTGGAACTAAAAATGCAATTTTGTTGAATTTAATCTGACTTAGTGGATCATTTTATATTTGATGGTGAAGGTTGCACGGACCGGGAGGGTTGCATTGGTGCGTGAATCGGGTGTAGATTCGAAGTACCTCCGGGGATAGTCTATTCCCTAGTAAGATGGCATGATGATGATACATATGATAATACTCTATCTACATGTTGTTTCAATAAGTTATGAAGCTAGTTGTGTGCTGTTTTGACTGGTGATAAACTATGTATTTTTGCAAAAGAAGTAATAATTATGTGGGTTTATATGATAGACCAATTATCATAATATTTTAAATGTTTCTTTTGTTGATATAAAAATATGCTATACATTGTATGTTGTTTTGTTGAATTGAAGGTTCAATCATATCATTAGCCGTGACATATATGGGGTAAGTTTTGTCTTTGCATTGGATGATGGATTTTGGTCAAATCAAGTCGGTTGGTGTTACAACTTTTTTTAATTCTTATGGGTTGTTAATAGTTTTTTAGTGATAGTGTTTGAAAAAGAAAAAATAATTTTTAGTGATAATTACATCAATCTTTATTGAAATTTCAATAATTAAAAACATTTTCACTATTGTAATTTGTGTTTAAATAAATAAATAAGATGTGTAAAATGTCTACCTTACATTATGATCATTTTTAATGATAATCTACAATGAAAGAAATGTAAAATAACCAATAATAATATACAATGTAGCTTGAGAAATGGATCAACCCAAACATAATGGGTTGACCTTAATTATAATGGATTTCATATTCAAATCATTTTTTTAAAATTGCACTAAAATTATATTATGAAATTAAATAACAAAATTTAATTATTAATTTATATATTTATGCTTTACATCTTTCGGGAGACAATATTATACTTACATTAATAAGTCTTTTCAAGTTTAAGATAACATATGATTTTATCAATTTAATGTTGTTACTTTCATCTAGTAGAAAAGTGCACGTGCTTTGCACGTGATTAACCAATTTCTTTTAATCAAGTTAGAAAATTCCACGTGCTTTGCACATGATTAATTAATTTCTTTTAATCAAATTAGAAAATTGCACATGCTTTGTACGTGATTAACTAATTTCTTATGTTAGTTACGTTGAATCATATCATCATTTTTAATCATACTATGGTCAAAATGACATACCACATAATTTCTTTGATTAAATCGCTTTAATTATTACTATGTTGCCAAAAATTTGAAGTTGTTATCATAATTAACTATCTAAAACCAACCCTTGAAAATAAAAATTGAACTATAATTACTAAGTATTTCTAATAAAAAAACTACATGTCTACATAACTATTATTCTAAAACCACCATTTTGTTATTTTATCGATTTGATCAATTTTTTGGTTATCCCGTGTTTAACCAATTTCTTTTAATCAAATTAGAAAATTGCACGTGTTTTGCACATGATTAACTAATTTCTTTTAATCAAATTAGAAAAGTGCACATGCTTTGTACGCGATTAACTAATTTTTTTTAATCAAATTAGAAAAGTGCAAATGCATTTTACATGATTAACTAATTTCTTATGTTAGTTACGTTGAATCATATCATCATTTTTAATCATACTATGGTCAAAATGACATACCACATAATTTCTTTGATTAAATCGCTTTAATTATTACTATGTTGCCAAAAATTTAAAATTTTTATCATAAATATCTAAAACCAACCCTTGAAAATAAAAATTGAACTATAATTACTAAGTATTTCTAATATAAAACTACATGTCTACATAACTATTATTCTAAAACAACCATTTTGTTCTTTTATCGATTTGATCCATTTTTTGGTTATCCCGTGTTGGGCATTAATATGTCATGTGTTGGGCTTATTTCACCCATACATTCAGTCCGCTCACATGTAAAGGGAGGGAGGGGGGGGGGGGATATTCAAACTAAATGTATTATATTGATTGAAAAACATAGTTAAGTCCACTTTATAAGGTCAGACAATCCTCATTTCAATATTTCATAAGCTAACTTTTGAGGTTGAGTTAGATCCAAGTCATGTAAATGAAATTAGTTGATGATTATCAATCATAACATAAATTAAAAAAGAAAAAAAAATCTAAAATTATCCTTACACTAACTCAAAATTGCGATTCAATCCAACATTTTTATTAATTTGAATTTGATTTTCTCGTAACTTCATAGTGATAGGTACAATTAGGACGCAGACAATCAATCATCGGAATTGGATATTTTCAATAAAATGTAACATAAATAATTAATGACCATCTTCTCAAAAAAAAAAAAAATAATAATTAATGACCAACGTTCTAATTTAAAAAAACAAAAAAAATTAATGACCAACTCTTCCTTATTTCAATCAATCAACCAATCCATTATACATGGAGATTTACATTTCGAATAAAATATCAGATTCACTTTCTAATCCTCCAATCATATACTTTTTTTAAACTTTTCGGAGGATAATTACCTGAAAAATAAATACCATCATTTTTTGCTTTAACGTAACATTCTTGAACATTAATACATGGGCTATTACTAAAAGGATCAACAACAGCTTGGTTTTCAATACCATTTGGTCTAAACCAATAAAAACGGCAATCAACACCTTTCTTAAGATCACAATTTTGGAAGCTATATTCTTGATTTTCTGGGATTCTATGAAACTTAAGATCTTTACCATCAGATTCACATTGCACTATAAACTCTAGACCACTTGAAGGAATCCCGTTAGCAATATGAACCACACGACACTTTTTATTCTCAACGGCCATTGTTTGTGAAAGTGTCGCCAAAACTACTAGACATGCTACGAGGGCTTGCGATTTCGTTACGGAATAATTCATGGTGATTTAATATTTCTCGTGACTTGTGGTATTTGGCCTCTAAGTTGGTTCAATTTATAGAAATTTTGATGAGATTTATTTAAGGTATATAATCAACTGGAGATTATAAAATCTGGCTTCAAATCCTGGAATCAAATTTTCAATGTGTGTATTTTTAATGGATAAGTACAACTTTATTGAATTACATTTTATTACAACGATCTTGTGTGGTAACTATATACATTTTTTTATGTATATTCACTAAAAAAATATGTGTTATAGCATTTTTCAATTTCTGTAATTTTAGATTATCAATTCCCATAATATATCGACATGAGTTTTTTTAGAAACTGCTCGATACCATTTTTAATCTCATGTTATATCCATAACAATTTAATTTTGATATTATTGTTACGTGTTGTTGGGACTAATGTCCCATGTGGATTGCAAATGGATAATAAGGTGGACAATCCTCAACTCTTGAGATATCTTTTGAGATGAGTTAGCATTGTGTAATTTTTTAATTTTCACAAAATTTAAATAAATCATTGTTTTGAATTAACAACTAACATAATCATAAATTAATTATTAAAATAGAAAATAAAAAGGATTGACCTATATAGCAGTCTCGCCATAAACAATTTTCTAATCAAAAAAGTGATTGTCTCCTCTTATAAGTTATGACGACTGATCAAAATCCCAAGATAAAATTCAGAGGTCACAGTCGACGTCTTCGTCGTGACCGCAATCACAGTAAGACAGGTGAACAAGACTGTCTATTGCCCAAGCCTATAGGAAACACAAAATTGTGCATGCCTTTGGTATTGTATTTGCACGTTAGAATAGTTATATTTCTTCAAAACTCATGAGGTCTCTTTATTAGGATAAAGCAATGTTATTAAAACCGGACCGGACCGGCCGGTCCGACCGGTTGGACCGCGAACCGGAGCCTGGTCCGGTCCGGTTTACCTCCTAAAACCAGTTACTCTAAAACCCAGTTTGAACCGGGTTGAAACGGTCCGAAACCGCCGAACCGGTCCGGTTTTGAATTTTTTTTTTAAATTTTTTTAATGTTAAAAATTCTTGTAAAAGTTGGGATTTGAACACCTAACCTTTAGAGTGAAACATGACTTCCTTACTATTTGAGCTACATCACTTTTGTTTAACTTTTAGTACAAATTAAAATTTATAAATTATAATAACTTGTAGCCAAATTTATTTAAAAATTAGATAATTAACTCAAATAAATATTTTACACATTATGAATGAAAATTAATACTCAAATAATAAGTTTTTATTAAAATTTATTCTATAAAATATTTAATTTCAATATTTTTTTTAGGATAAAGAGTCAAATCGATATAATATGCAAGTTTGACTTTGAATATTAGACTTTTATATATAACCATATTTTAAAATTTATAAATTTCTTAGTTTGTTGTATTTTTAACTTACACTTTTAAACTTTTATAAAGAAATATAATCATTTATATGAGCATACAAATTAGTACCATATTATCATTATGATATAAGTTAGATAAATAGTAGTATATGATTAATTTTAATATAATATAACAAATTTTATATTTATAATAAATTGTAGGATAATATTTAAATTTTACGCACATTACATATATTTTAAAATTAAATATATTTATTATATTATTATGACGTCATCCGGTCCGACCAATGGTTCGACCGATTCGACCAGTAAAACCAATAACCAGTTGGCTCATCGGTTCACTGTCCGGTCCGATTATAAGAACATTGGGATAAAGAACACCTTAAAGGTCAAAATCAAATCCACCATTATAGCCATTTAGGTGTATCATAAAATCATTTTTGAACGTTATATAAGTTACAAAAGTAATAACATTTATCTTGGGAATTACTAAAATAAATATTTATTTTATTATATTTTAAATTTTAAAACTTTAAAATATTCAACAGTTAGGCTCAAGCCATGTAAGTGGACTCGGTTCAATCCATGTGATGGATTCTAAGATGGTATCAGAGCACCAGGTTATTGTGGACCACTTTGTTCGGTGATGAACTCTTTCTTGTTCGTATGATGAGATTATTCTTCACCCACACACTTCGTCATAACAATGTCTGAAGTGTCATCATTTGTGTGACCGGTATTCCTAACAATGCCTGAAGTGTCATCATTTGTGTGATGTGTATTTACCCACATGTCGCAATCCGCAAGGTTGAGCCTATCAAATGTTTTTTCAAAAGAATGATCAAACCTAATTGGGTGATTTACACTCAAACCCCCTCAGGTTTGGGCATACCCTCAGGTTCGGGCATATTACAAGAAACCCCTTACGGCGTTAAAAACAGACGGAATTTGATGACGTCAGCAAAAATATTTTTGATTTTCCAAATTTACCCCTGGCTAAATATACCCACAGGGGGTGTTATATAATTATACTATACCTCAGGGGGTGTCTATGTAATAATAAAATACCACAGGGGGTGTCTATGTAATAATATTATACCACAGGGGGTGTATTTGAAAGATTACAATAACTTTAGGGAGTTAGTTGTAGCCAATTGTCAAATTTTATAAAATGACAAATAGATGTTAATGTTGGCCATATATTTTGACTATAAATTTCATGGAGGTATTTATAGCCAATGGTCATATTTTAAAAAATGACCAATGGATGTTATGTTGACCATATATTTTGACTATAAATCAAAATCTTCACTTGTAGGGATGATACAACTTTAAATTTTGGCGTGCATCTGTAACTATTATGGGCGCATTCTTCATACAACACATGAATATTTTGATTATCGATATTTTAAGCATCTCACACTACATCTTGAATTTGATGATGATATTATCAATTTTGTGGGATGAAACGCAAAAGAAAATAAAAACGTTTGGACTGTTATTTATAACCAAAATATGTGGCCAACAGTAACATCCGACAGTCATTTTTTTGAATATAACAGTTGGCTAGAACTAACTCCGTGAAGTTATTGTAATCTTTCAAATACACCCCCTGTGGTATAATATTATTACATAGAAACCCCCTGAGGTATAGTATAATTACATAGACACCCCCTGTGGGTATATTTAGCTGGGGTAAATCTGGAAAATCAAAAATATTTTTGCTGACATCATCAAATTCCGTCTGTTTTTAACGCCGTAAGGGGTTTTTTGTAATATGCCCGAACCTGAGGGGGTGTCCCTGTAATTTTTAAAACAACGGGGAGTTTCTTGTAATATGCCCAAATCTGAGGGGGTCTGAGTGTAAATCACCAACCTAATTTGTCCAACCACCTAATCACAAAAAATATATTTACTTTTTATACTTGCAATTAGGGTTGTAGGTGTGGGTTGAGTTCCGGTCGGATCAACCTGATCCAAATGCGATTCCATTTATGTTGAATCAAATTCAGGTCAAATTCGAATCTTACTCAATCTAAATTTTTCGAGTTCATCCGAGCTTTATTTGAACTTGGTTACATATCGAATCTTTTCTAGAATCCAATAGCATATCACCTTTCGACATTCAGATCATTATTTTTTTGTCTAAATTAAGATTGTATACTTTACAATTTTTTTTACTTTGCAATTTTACTTAATTTATCTCAGGTATTCAATTTTTGTTAATTAATATTCATGTTAAATGAGGATATGCATAAAATTAAATCATGAATGAATTATTAATTAATAATTGACTACTGATAAAATATGTTTAGTGTTACTTATCTTAATAAAAAATATGCATATATTTAATTTATTATTATTTATGGAATCGAATGTTTAGCGAATGAGATCGATCAAGTTCCATATTCGCTCCAGATATTTTGATTCACGAATCTTCTTCATAATTGGATAAGTCCATTGGGTCTCCAATTAATAAAATCCTAATAAATCGGACGATATTTAGATCGAATCATATTCAGATTAATATCCGCCCCCGTTGAAGGCCCTTCAACCTACTGGCCGTACAATAATTACAATAAACTGAGACTTCAAAACTGGAATTTTATCAATTACTAAAATGAAGTCATAAAATCTCAACATGTTCACATAATGTGTCAGATAGTGTCTCAAAAGCAATAAGCCATGTCAAATAACTGAATACTCTAATGAAATGAAAGAGAAGTCATACAATTTTGAAAGACGAAAAAGCCGCCAGACAATTTTGAGGATGGAAAAATTCAAACCAAAACAAGGGAAGAGAAAACTAAAACACTTCTCTTCCCCAGATATTACCTATTTTTATAAATACTATACAATTTTGACCACCTAAACTCACTTCTAAATGCATTATCAAAACCGGATACAATAAATTCAGACACATTCAACGCAATATTTTTTTAATAAGAAAAGTATATTGTTTAAGAATAGAAGTTACCTATGAACCTAGCACATACATTCCTGCAAACCGAACTGCTCGACTATATACAGAGGCATACTCCAAAGAAGTCGGTGCTCGTGACAACTGAAGTTGGCTGATGAGCTGTGTTCTGTTTCCACAGGTATGTATATCTACATCTGAAATACTCAGAATAAAGGAGCGTCTTTTAATCTGCATCAGGAGTATGCAGATTTCGTAAGTGGTCAACCACATCAAAGGACCCGGTGATCCTTTGAAAATCAGAACGGTGAAGGAGATTTGATTGGACAGCGTTCGAGTTATTGGATTTGCGATTCATAGGTGTGAGTTTGCCAGTAATACTGTAGCGTACACGTATACGGTGACATTTAGTCTCCGTTGTGCAGTTCCCACGAACTTCTAGTGCTAAAATTACCTCTTTGTCCCTGGCATCTTCACACCAAAAGTTTTGAGGAACACCATCGACAAATTCTTCTAACGTTTGGTATTCTTCATGGCGGATTGAAATTTCAGCAATATTATTTGCTTCAATGATTCCAGAAGCTGGATTGACCTGTTTAAATTTGAGACCGACTTAAGTTGTACTCCAAATCGCACAAGTTATACATAATATTAGCATTATCAAACACATCAAAAAGTGGTAAAATGGTATTTTTAGTCCTAAGCCTGACCATCAACACTTTTGGTCCCGCATTTTATAAAATACAATTTTGGTCCTAATTACTCAAAATATTTTGAACTTTTGTTCCTATTGCCCCATTTCCATCCAATTGGGAACAGTCCTATGGACCAAAAAGTGCAAAACGGAGACTTCCATGTGTCCAAAAATGCAAAATATGGATTTGAAAAAGGAACGATAGTGCAATTATGCATAGCGCAGGATCGGAAGTGTTGAAGGTCCAAACTTATGGACTAAAAATGCAATTTTCCATAAAAAGGGAAGTAGAACATCACCTGAAGCCACCGAGGGAAGCCAAAAGAACCTCGTGGGCGATGATCAGATGCTTGTCCATCTTCCTTAATGGTTGCAAGACCCTCACAACTTATTTCAAACAGAGCTCTGTCTTTCTTGCATTTATTAGTGATTCGCAATATGGATGTGTCCTGGTTCTGAAGGATTATGTTGTTTGTACTAACAATTGCTTCTGGAACTTTGGATAGTTCCTGAAGCAAACGCTTGATTTTCTGATTTGATCTGATGATTTCTCCAAATTCTTGCCTTCTTACTGACTCGTCTACTCGAGCTACCTCCACATTGAAAATGCAACGAACGGGCTTGTGATCACTGTCAGTTACATCCATGCAAGCTTCATACCTGTCAGAGCAAATTTAACCTCAAGAAGAGCTGAACATGTCTAAACCTGCTGGTATTCTGAGACACCATTCATATGGTAGTTGAAGAGTGCAATATATACATACATACATGAATATAACATTTATATATATAGTGCAAACCAAATTTTCTAGCATAGTAAATAAGCAAGGTAAGACATTCATTCCAAAATGGCTTACTGCAATGCTGAAGAAACTACAGGGCAGTCTAAGCAGCAGGTAGAGACTGAAGCAGAACGACTATCTCGATACAAAATTCTGTCACACCAGGCAGGAATACGTTTCTTCTCTCCAGAATCATACCCTTAAACACGATAGCAAATCCCAGATAAGAGCTCCACATAAATTAAGAAAAATGCAATACAATTGCACCCTATCATGGGTATTGAAAGATCTAGAATCAGAAAAAAAATCACACATCTATTTAAAATTATCAAAGAAACTTCATGTACCTTGCAAACCAGGTTGGTGCTTTTCAAATTTGTATGTTGGAGGGAATCTAATAATAGCTTCCCGCATTCCTTGGAAAACATTTCCAGCTACCATTTCTGCTCGTAATTGATCCCTTTCTCTAAGCCAGTCAAAACATCTTTGAGAAACAAAATCTCTAGCCTCATCATATGATATGCCATCAAGTCGATAGTTAAAGTCCCCAAGAAATATAACCATGTCTGCATCAGATAGCTCCGGCATTCCTTCCACAGGGTTAATTCCCATAGCCTGTACACCTCAGGACATATTATTTTCCAAGTTAACATATTTTCTTAGAAGGCAAAATGCATATTTAGTCCTACAAGAATCTACATTCAGAACTTTTGGTCCAATATAGGCACCATAAGTTCAAATCATAGCCAGTTCTATGTCCTATGAGACCAAAAGTGCAAAACAAAGACTATCTTATTGGTACCAGTTTTGCATTTGGGTGGAATGGGGGAAAATTACGACATGTGAGGAAAAAGTTGAAAAGTTAATATCATAAGTGCCTAGCACTTTTTCAACGAAAAGTGCCGAGTGCCAATGTGTTAGACTAAATATGCAATTTTGCGGAGACCACCTTAAATAATAAAGGAAAAAAAGAACCTGAAGTAAGATAGAATTTTAAGTATATTTTGCACATACATTTGTATAGCGAAGCATTTGAATGGCAGATGAGACGCCAGCTGCAACAGAAAGGACCAACGGCAAGCGCGAACCATAAACAAGCAGCAATAAATACATTGAGAAGGCAAGCAAGCAACATAAGAATAAAGGCAGCATCATACCAGAGGCAGCATTAAGAAGATTAGACGGGCGACTAAAAATCATAGTTCGATATACATGATCAAAATCCGCATTACGACGATTAACAGCATCTAAGTGTGCGGCAAAATGACAATTAACAAAGCACATCACTCGATCATACACTCTCATCCTCAGCCCAACAGCTCCCTGCCAAGAGGAGCATCAATTAGTTTGGTATCACAGCTGGGTACAAGTTAATATACAATAATCATAATAGAGGAGAGAACTTAGAAAAAAAATGCTAAGTCTAGATGTGTTACCATGAAAACAGCAATATATGCCCAAAAAATGCCAAGGTTCCGCAATGAACAAGAAAATTCAACAGAAAAAAATTAAAAATAAAAGATAGTGTTTTTTTTTTTTATAAAAATTCTAAAGTAAATTATAACCCCATGAGTCGCCGTATAACACCAAAATATTTAACAGTTCAGATGTATGACAAGATATGAATGTACTTTATTGCAGGGATCAGACTACCACCAACACCAACATCCGGAATGAAATAAAGAACCTATGGGCTAAAAGCCTGTGATACAGATGCAAGAAAGTACTGAGTATTAATAAATTACCCCCCCCCCCCCCCAACCCTCCTCAGATATGATAAACAATTATACGTTGTCTTTTACATATGAACATAAAAGAATAATTTTACTAGGAAATTATTGCTATTAATTAGTAGCTGATTATCAAAATAATTTATCTTGGTTTGTATGTCTGTCCAAGTCCAAAAGAGGTAACTTGTTTTACTTGACTCATTAAATTAAGAGAACTGGCAAACAAATTATACCTTATTTCCAATCGCTCGCCCCAGACCACAAGGAACTGCTGCAACATCAACATCCCCAACATGACCTCGGATGTTGCTCCTAACCCTACAATATGATTTTCCAACTAGTATTCAATAAATTACAAAATCAAATGTCTAGTAAAAGAAAAAAGTTGGCAAATTTATGGCATAAGCTTGAGGAAGAACAAATTGGAACAGTACTAACCACACAGAGATAAGCAAGCCTGCCAACTGCCTGGATCCAACACGTGAAAAGGTAGATCTCTCATCCAATGTTTTTCCAATCATATCGAGCCACCATTGTCCAGCAGAACTACCTTCAAGACCCATCTGCAAGTATTGCAAGAGTCAAAACAACAGTCGAAAAAAATCAAACTGAAGGAATAAGAGAAGAGAGATAATAGCAATTTCAAAATATAAATGGAACATTTGATTTTATCAATATCTCTTAAAACATTGTGGATAATTATATTGTAATGAAACTGAACAATGTGATGGTTCATATATCATTATCTGTATGTGTAAGCATTGTGAATGGTCATTCTTTTCCAAATATTTCAGGGTTATGATAAGACTAAATTGGTAAACAAATTCCACGTCTGAGAGAGAACTGTTAATAATGTGAACAGTCTGAAAGAAGAAAGGACTAAATGCAAATCTTGAAAATGATGAGTGTTTAAAAATAACATTAAAGGTGACTTTGCACAGGCTGAAGGTTTAACTAATAAAAACGTCAGGAGAAGTCAGTATCCTATTATTTGCTCGTTGATGTCCTGGTCTGTTCAACATATTTCAGAAAAAAAAAAAAAAAAAAAGTGAGACATCGGTTTGAAACTAGCTCTGGCTTTATATGATTGAATCTTCAACCCGAAAAAGCCAGGTGCAGTGCACCATCTTATATTCGGTTTGCAAAAGATTTTTGATAAAGGAAATGCTTTCACAGCTAATAGCTAGTAACTACCTTCACCAAAGAAGCCCCTGAATAGGGATTGCAATTATAGTATTTGAACTACGGATCAGATCTAATTCTAAATGGGTCTACATATATTCCAACTAAAATTACATGCTGATATAAAGTATAATACTATCTTCACAAAGTATTCAATCAACATTAGAGTACCGTTCAAGGTACACATATATATGAAATGTTATTGAATGAATAAAATCGAATTAGATAATGAATACGCAGATCTCTTTAGACTTAGAAGTGCAGATTCCTTTTATGTTAAACCCCTCCCCGTCTACATTTTTGTCATTTTCTGCTTCATTTAAATTAAATTCCACCAAGATGTTAATGATTTTTTTTTTCTTTTAAGAATGTGGATAAACGTAAATATTGTCATGGATTAATGTGAGTTTGTGGATGAGTCTAACTTGTCTTGGATCAGGATCCATTGTGAACCTGATCCAGATTCAAGCCAGTCCGGCACATTAGCCACCTCTGTTCATGACCTATGCAGATACACAGACACACACGCACAGAGAGAGAGAGAGAGAGAGAGAGAGAGAGGTATAATACAGTTTCTTTAGCAGCAGACACAGCGAGAAAACCAGCACCCATTTCCACCTCCTGCAACCCGACGACAATAATGTCAATGTCTGCAGCAGCAGATCCCAGCCATGATATAAGGGAATCAGAAGTTGCTCTTCCTTGCCCAACATTCCACGTTCCAGTCAATATTTTCAAATTCTCTAGCCTTGTATACAAAAAATCCTTCCCAGCTAGCTCTGAACGTAAGATATTATCCAGTGGGCCAGGAGAGGTGATGCTCCATCCACGTATACCACCATGATTAGCCAAAGAAAATACATAACTGGCCCCAACGGCCAAATCTATCACTGGGTTTTTGTGAGCCACCCATTCTCCAAGCAAATCACCATTGAGATCCAAAACCTGCAGAATGCCATTCATGTAACCAACCCATATTCTTGAACCAAGTGTACAGAGGCTCTGTACAGGATAAGAATGGTACTGGAACTCCCTCAACCGATTGCCGTTCCCATCCCATTGCAGAAGTAACCCATTTGCACAGCCAGTCCAAATCATTCCATCAACTGTTGCGACCAATGCTTCAATTCGACGATTATCGTCTCCAGAAGCTCCTTTTGCTGCAGCTCGACGAACAGCATCTGCTGCCCCTAAAATAGCATTCCGAGAACGTTGGAAGAAATTAACTGAATTTTGGGCCTTTTCCTCCATTAAAGAATCGGATGACATGTTTTCAATCTGACCATCAATGTTAAACACTTTTATTAACTCTCGGGTACGAGCATCCCTATGGAATAGAGAAGAAGTCAAAACTCACCAAAAGGTATTATGTAATAAAAGCAGTCAGTAACAATCAATTAGAATACTACCAAATGGCAATTCATTTCTTTAACAAGCCATTTTCTATACCAACCATTCAGTCTATTTAGCATATTCTGAGGTGTAAACTAATTGTTTTAAATTGTGGATGCTATACAACACATGAAAGCGTAACTTAAGATTCAAAAGAATCACCTTCTCTATCATTTATTATCATAGATATTTTCAACGTTGTACAAAAAGTGACAATAAGTTCCGAGCTACTTGGCTTGTCTGAGAAGACCCGGTAATTTATATAGCGTGCAACATCCATATACCCAGACTTCTCTTTTGAACTATCCAATATGTACATTGATTTTCAATTTTAAAGTATAAATTAACATTAATTTCACGCTAAACTATACAGTCTATAGAGTTATAGAAGTAACAGAAAACTAAGAAGATCAATCTGTACATAATATATTAAAATAACGAGTGTAAATCTGTTATTTACTAATAGTTTATTAAGAACTATATAACTTACCACACAGCAAATGACTGATAACTAGCACTCCACACCTTTGCTCCAACATGATCTGATAACATGTACCTGACATCTGAAGTAAATATGTTACTGCATGCACCATTTAGGGTAACATGGTTCCTCAGATCAATGTAGGACCTTTCTACCAATAAAGCAGCCATGTGCCTTTCTCCAACTGTTAAAGTAAGTGACTTCTCAATAGCTTCCCAAGGCCATATCTTTATTGCACCACCATCAGATCCAGACCATATATCACCTGTATATAAAGAGATAATAGTATGGATGATCTAAATATATTATTGGGAAAAACTATCTAGTTCCTGTTATACTAATGGAGTGAAATTTAATCCATTTGCAAAAGTTTCATATTGTGTAATACATATTGAAGAAGTAAATCTAAACTATAATTTATTCACATTATTTTTGGAACTCCAACTTTACAATCTATGCCATGGAACTTTCGGTTGATTCCCCATTTTCCAAATTAAAACCTACTCCCAGTCAAATCCAAGCTCTCCACTCTCAAAGCTTACTACTTATACATTAAACAACAACATGAATTTAAAATTAAATAAATCAACAAACTTAATTTTTCACCCTTCCAAACGCCAAAACTCAGATCAATCAAAACCATATCAACATTCTATAGCTATTATAAAACCATATAAAAAGAATTATAAGAAAATTTACCATAAGCACACACAACCATGGACATCACCGGCCCTCGATGAGCTTGCCACGAGAACATCTCATGAAACCCCTCATCACTCATTTTCCCTCTTACATTGTCACCAAAGAAATCCATCATTTTCCAACACCTAATCCTTCCATCCTTATGCCCACTCCACACCACTCCATTCCCTCCATCCCCCACCACACAGAGTGTCGCCCCAGCCACTTCATCCGACTCCCGATACCTCACCTCCCCCTCTTCCTCCACGCCGGCACTATAAATATCATTCTTCAAATCCCAAACCCGAACTCCACACTCAGACCCAGCCCACAACTGCGGCCCATTTGCATTATCAACGCACACAATTTTCCTTAAGAAACGTCCGACTTGAGTTTCTCTCAACGGATGAGGCCTTATCTCCAGACTCGGAGGCCGTTTCGGGTGAACCGGCGCCCGAACCGGCGGCTTATAAATCCCGGTTCCACCACCCGAGCCGGAAAATTCAGGCAGCGGCTGATCAGGGGAGGATGACGAATTGTTCGATAGCTTACGGTCGAGGAACTGGAGCATGTAATCGAGACGCCGCTGGTAATTGGAGGAGCTGCTGACGTCATCATCGGCGTCATCCGAAGAGGATTCGTCGAAGCGGTCGAAGACTCGAGGGGCTTTCGACGAGGAGTCGTCGAAGCTCAACTTCCTGCTGCTGACGTCGGCGGAGTCTTCGTCGGAATCTGAGCGGAAGGCGAACTTGTCCGAGTAAGAGCGGAAACTGTTGGAGCTGCGGAATAAAGCGTCGTCGTTTGGGTCGTCATGGAAACGGGAATATAGTGAAATTTTGTTACGGATTTTTCTGACCGGAGATTTAGGGGAACTGATCAAATGAAGAAACCGGAGATTTTTATCTTTTTTCTTTTCGTTTAAAGTTTTTTTTTTTCCTTTCTATTTTTAGATTTGAGACTATGACGTTGACGTTGTTGTGTGTTTAGTGAACATAATCACATAATTTATTATATTAATTAAATTTTTATACTCCACATGACTTGCAGTTTTGGATGCAATTTGGTGAAATATTTTAACTTTTAAGCCGACATCAAACAAACTCGCTTTAGATATTGGCCAAAAAAAAAAAAAAAAACTCGATTGAGATAAGTTGTCAATGATATATTAAGATGAATAAATATTAGTAATAATTATTGCATTATGAAAATTTAAAATATAATTTGTATTTAATTTTTGGTGTTGGCCTATTGAGATTTGAGAGAGAGAAAAATATGTTATACATCGGACTCAAATCAGTAATTTACATGATTTAAAATATAATATTAACCTGTGTGATGATTGAGATTATGATTATTGTTATATTGTTATATAGTAATTTTAGTTTTTGAAAATAGAAAGAAAAAAAAATCAAAATTTACAGTAATAATCTCTAGAACGAGAATTAGATTTAAGATTTATTTATGTTGCAATTTTTTGTATTATGTTGGTGAAGTGGTAGTCAACTACTAATTTTTATATTAACAGATCAAAATTACAGTTAACAAATATTTCTACAATAATTTTACTGATAATTTATTTTATACGCAACTTGTAATTATTAATAATTACTTCCATACATTAACAATGACCTTTATAAGTTCACCTAATTTAATACTCATCTTATTAAACTCTTTTTAGAATTTTACAGAGACCAAAAACTAGATGCAATTGATACACAAATATCAAATTAAAATACATACATAAAATATATCTTTAACATATTTTTGTACAACATAAAATATTGCAAAAAGGGAAACAAAAAGAGAAAATTATTATAGGCAATTAATGTTTAGAACTTTAGATTAATACTACAATGCATGTAAAAGTACAAGTATTGAAGCAGCAAGAGCAGCAACTACAATGAAGACTGAAGATTGTATTGTGGAGCTTGCATAACTTTGAACTGAATTTCTTCTATCAGGTGTACCTAATGACAAGCCAAATCAATTATCAATAGCACAAGGCACCCAACAATTATTTGATTGGTACTAAAAAAATGATATATTTATTCTCGCATGCATGTGTCCAAAACTAGGATAAAGATAAGACACTTCTACATGTTATGCGAAATCGGCAAGAAAATTATATTGTGAAATGTTTATTACAAGAAATCTCTATGTATTATTAAAATCAAGAAACCACCTACCCATCAAAATAGATTGTATACGTAAAGGTTTCGTGCTGAATATTTAATAGTATACAAAAATTATATGCAATTAACATTTTTGAGGTGCATATTCTCTATAAGACAAATTAAAGGAGTGTTTTGCCTTCTCTCCACCCAAAATATTGAATTGTTTATGCATCACAACTCGAAATACCTCGACTTTTTTAGAACAGGTCCGAGTCAAATAGCAATGATTCGAAGCACTTCTTTTTACACTATTTCGGAAACCCAAGGACTCAATCGTATGGATAGGTAAAATACAGGGACTTAATAAACAAGAGGAATTGTATCAAATAAAATAACATGGGGGCATTTTTTGACAATTACATATAGGGAGGCAATTACGAAAAACTTTAGCTTTGTTAAAAGTCAAAAAACAATATACTAAAGACTCGGCTCAAGTCCGAACGGTAAAAGTTAATTACAGCTTGGTTCGCAAATAACAAACAAATAAGTTCAATCAATGTTTCACCTTGATAGATTTTAAAGTCATTAAACTCGCCTCAATAAGATTAAAAAAAAGTATGAGAAATTATATGTAAATGATTTAGCAATCTTGATTCAAACACGTTAAAGTTCAAAGTTAAATCAAGTTAAAAGACAATATGAAGCTCAATAAGAATACTAAACAAACCAACCTATAACACAGCCTAGAGGATTAATATGTTGGCCACATCTACCGGGCAATGTTTGAGCCTCAGTTATATTAATCCCAGCTTGCTCGGCTTCATTGGCACCTTGAATGCTCATCAAACTACACAAACATTCCGGCATCGATTTTATAACGTAATCAAGGGGTCGGCAACAACTATCCGGTGGGTGACTATTCCCATTGAAATAATTTAGGCACGATTGAAGCTCGTTCATGCATTCTTGTCGTCCAACTTGTGCTAAATTTTGTGTTAGAAAACAAGAAAATATAATCACTAAAGCAATTCCGTAATAAAAAAAACCAACTTCCATCTTCGACATTTTTCTTTTTCTTTTCTTTTTTATTTTTCTTTTTTTGTGGCTACTATTTGAATTTTGTTGGATATATTTTGATGAATATATATGAATTTCTTCAAGTTTGTGTGGATGTGTGGGATAAAGAGGTGGAGGGGTTTGAATTAATAGGTGAGAGTTGGTGATCAAACTAGAATTCTTAAAATTTGATCGTGTTTACTTTAGATTTGGCCGCAATTACTGTTGAATATGTTGAACTAACAATCCATAATTTTAAATAAATTGAGGGCTTAATTTATTATCAAAGTAAACGAAGAAAATAAATATAAAATATTGTTCACAAAATTTAAATAGGGAAAGACTTGCCTGAAGCCAATCTCGACCCCAAGCTACAACCATATTTTTCACAAAGCTACAAAGCTTGTGAAATACTTAGGGCATGTTTGTCTCGCCTTTCGGAGAGTGGTTTGGGAAAGTGGTAGAGGTTTGAGAAATAATCTCGATTTGCGTAATGTTGTTTGTTTGGGTTTTGGAAGAGTTGTTTGGGAAAGTAGCCGCAATTTTTGACTTTTCTAATATAGAGAGAAATAGAAATAGAGTAGAAAAGTGGCCTGTTTGTTTGGCCTTTCGGAGAGTGGTTTGAGAAAAAAATTACTGTAGCTAATTAATTGGGAAAGTGGTTGGATTGTTTGTTTGGCCTTTCCGAAAACCGAATTTTTTTTCGGAAAAGCGAGACAAACAGGCTCTTATATTTTTATGTAAGGATAGTTGACATATATATATAAATTATATATAATGATCATTCGTATAAAGTAAATGCAAGTGCACTTGCTTTGATATTAGAGATATGCACTTAGCTTTATCATTGAGTTCGCTCCCAAATTGAGTTTAAACTAAGATTATTCAATTGTGTATGTTTCATTAAATTTTCTTATCTAACTCAAAATATATAAAAATCAAATCTTTATGACGAAAACAAAGGGGATTCAAATACAAATCAACATCACATAATTTGATGAACAACCTTGATTAAAAATTTAATTTGCTATGTAGAATAAACCACATTCAACTAAACTTTCTTATCCCAAGTTTTAAGCAGTTGATTAAATTCTGTTTCCGGTTATATGATGTAATATGTTGTTGACCGAACAATGATTTCTAGAAAACCTGAAAACGTGTACTAAGTCACAAGTCTTGCACGAAATGTAAATGAGATTATGAGATGAAAACAATTTCAAAAAGTAATGTTTATGTTCCATAAATAAAATTCATCTTTTTTAACACATAATAAGATTGACTTACTCAACAACAAAGAATTCTTTCCTTCAGAAAGCATGGGGAGAAGGAATTGGTTGGAAATAAAATCAAAAGCAAGACTAAATCACTTCTTGAGTAACTAACTCTATAGCTTCAACATAGCTCCGCGCAATGGCAAAAAACTGTCTCATAAGAAAAATCTCCGGCGGCTGGTATCCATTTCAGGCTGACATTAAAAAGATGAGAAAAATTATGTAAGCAACTAATACGTATGTCACAAGGAAAAACGGTTCGAGCAAGTTATAAGGAATAAACAGCAACTTATAATAAAATCGATAAATTACCTTGTGTACCCATTCATATTCACCACCTCTTGTATCAAATGTTCCATTTTGAAGACTGGTTAACTTCAATGTGAAGCGAGGCCCACATTCCTGCATGGTTGGAATCACAGAAATGCAACAATTATCTCATTATTTCATTTATATTCAATCACTCGTTTATGGCATGAGGATGAGGGATCAGAAGTACAAACCTGAAGCCGCACGATGACTTTCTCCTGGGCCTTTTTCTCGCTTACTTTACCTTTTGAGTCTGCCTGTTTGCTTTCTTTGGTCTCAAAAATGTAACTTTTGGACAGAATGATAAGTAACTATCAGATATTTAGGTCATAACTGAACAAAATACAGAGCTTTAAACACAGAAAAGGGTACAAACCGGTGATGTCGGAAGAATACAAAATCACGTTGATTGTGGAAAGTAACAACTCTTCGACCACGGAAATTTGGGTCTTGTGGGAATAGAGACTGCATCAACCTAGATTACACAATCATAGATAAATTTTGTCAAAAGATGTAGACATTAAGAACTCAGCTCGACTTGAACTGTATTCCCACAACAGAACATATAACTAAAACATAATTAAACCCATGTAGAAATTGCATGAAGAAAGAGGAGAGGGGCAGCAAGACATGGAAAAGGAAAAGGAAAAGTATAGAATCTAGATTGACTGAGGGTGAAAAGGCGAAGGATTCTTCATAGCAGGATAATGCAAACCAAACACATCCAATAGTAAGGCAAGTATAGATATCTTTATAAATCAATTATTTGAAGATTCATCAACATTATGGCTCCACAACTTTATGATATACTTCCGTTCAAGAATAGACCACCAAATAAAGTACTTTATCCAAAAATATATTAGACATACATATCAACAAAGAACGAAGGTACTCACAGAATCCAGGTTGTAAGTACTTTAGACCTAGTATTATCAAGTATCAAGGGAAGCAGCAACCAGAAAGTACCTGCCTATACGATGCCCCAAACGTGTGGTAAAGTTAGTTAAAACCAACTCAGGTTGATGACTGGTGGGATTTCCATGATTCTGTGAAATTATGAAAAAGGCCATCAATAGAGAATAAGCTGTGGCATATGGAATTTCACTAAAATAATACATGAGCGAAATAAAGTGAAATTACAACCTCGCACAAGTGACTCGGGTACCCAACAATGTAACATGAGAATACTGACCTCAAGAGAAAAAAGTTGGTATGTAATATTGGTAAAGTTTTAAATCCACTAAAATAATACATGAGCGAAATAAAGTGAAATTACAACCTCGTGCACAAGTGACTCGGGTACCCAACAATGTAACATGAGAATACTGACCTCAAGAGAAAAAAGTTGGTATGTAATATTGGTGAAGTTTTAAATCCACTCACCTTGAGGTCCTTGCGCAAAACAAGCTTTGAAAGTTTGAAGTGGGCAGTAGGACCATCAGGCAACGCAATAATTAATAGAGCATCTGTCGCAACATACACAGGTTAATAGCTTGAAGTTTCCAGGATGATAAACTGAATAGCAGCTTGAACACTCCTTAACTCTTGAACAATGGAGAGAACAATAGTATACAAAATATAATTGCTGAATCTGGTAAAATAGTCAAAAATATCAAGTTTCACAAATCTAGAAAACAAACTTCCTATATCCACTTTTCTCTGTTCCCCAACTCTCAGATATGTTGGATTCCACCTTCGTAAATAGTCCCAAATATGTCACAAAAATCTAATCCATGAAGAACAGATCTGACTTCTAGTCCATCAAACCTACCACTTTCTTTGTTTATGCAGATGAGAAACAGTGTTTATATGTAACCATTAATAAGTATTTCAGTCGAATCAAGTAAAAAAAAATAACACCCTTGTCGCAATGCATCAAACCCTCATCACCCGACTGCATTATGCTTAAAACTGAACAAGCTATAGGTCAACTATTACCTGGTCAATTTCCAAATAAATTGAAAATTATGGAAAATGCACTTATAAAAGAAACACCCTGCTAATTATAAAGTTGCTCTGTATAATTTTATCTGTTGATTCCTCATCGACACAATACGCCAACAATAATATGCATGTATGGTTCCTCTTCCACCATCAACATATTTGCTTCGAAAACAAAATAATTTTTTAAGAGCAGGTACGCATACACACATACACAAAAAGAAAATGCATTGTAGTCTTTGCTCAGTCAAAACCACATTATAGTGAAACTAATATTAGAAGAACAGTAACAACTTCACTAAGCTAGGAGCAGGGATTGACCTGGTTCGCGGCGGTTGGTGTGTACAACTATGACTGACGTAAAATCTTTCTTTTTTGCATATTCCACAATCTGCAGTCATGACAGCATAAAGAGTCAAAACGTGTCCATGGGTGAAACTGTTCACACCAACTCATACCTGATTTAGAATCCTGTGTGTGAGCATGGTGTGTGTGTGTGGAGGGGGGTAAATTCTTGTATAGACCTGGTCTATTAGCTTGTCATAGACCTTGTGATTGTAAATGTGCCACATCATACATTTTAATGATGTCATGCTCTCAAAATGTATGATGTGGCGTATTTACCACCACAAGGTCTATAAAAATCTCATAGACCAGGTCTATACAAGAATATCCCGTGGAGGGGGGGGGGGGGGGGGGGGGGGTTCAGATACCTTTTTAAGGTCATAGGTTCCTCTCTTGTAGTAATGAGCATTGGGAATGACAGACTGAAGATCCGAAATAAAAGCAGGTCCCCTCTGCATTTCAACGCCACGAATCACCAATAATGGAAAGAAAGAAAAACATTAAACGCCCAAAAAGATTAATGAAAATATAACAGTATAAATCTGGAGACTTTCAAAGGCATACCGTTGAATTAAAACGGGATGTGGTGATCAAGACCTTCGGAATGTGTTCTTGTTTCAAGATGGAACTGAATTCATCAGCATCATTACCAGCAAAGAGCTCATCATCATCGGGTCTGCAGATAGTCTCATCAAATTCACGAGTGTTCTCGATAGTACGAGGTATATTCTTCGGAGCAGGCTCCTCCCCCAACTCCAGAGCTCTCTTCTCAGCAGCTTCACGAGCATTAGCTTTCTTCTTCTTCTCTATTTTCTTTTGATGCTTCAGCTTTGCATGGACCGCCGACCTTTTCTCCTTATTTTTAATAGTCGATGGAAGCAAAGCTTCCTTTGCCTTAGTCATCCTCTTCTTCTTTTCCGCACTCTTCAATTTCTGCTTCTCTTTCACTACCTAGATAAAAATGCTACTTAGAAGTTCATGGATTTCACTAAGAAAAGGAAAAATTAATTTATTACTTCAAATAATAGAACTTTGTGCCTAATTTTCTTTTGCTTTTGCTTTTACTTTAAATTGTTGAAATCTAACAAATTCTTGAACTCTAATATACAATAAAGATATTATACTCGTGCGCTAAAGCACCAAGACACCTTTGCACTTTGGTAACTTGACTTTTTTTTTTCATAGGGATTTCGCAATCAACCCCAATTTATAAGTTAGAAATGACAACTTACTCGGAAAATATTTTTAACGTCAGAGATGTCTAGGCCATCTCCAACTGAATATCAATCCAAATGATAATTTTCTCATAAATGAACTAAATATTATCTCCAATAAAGTCACTTAGTTCTAATCATCGTCCAATGTCATAAAGTTTTCTTCTTCCTCTTCCTCATCTTCATCAACCTCTTCAATCCCTATGCTTTTTGAAGTTTAATAAACAGGGCCGGCCTGACATATTACGGGGCCCCAGGCGATATTTAAAATTGGGGCCCTCCTTTGCAAATTAGCTGATATTTTTTAGATTCATTTGTAATATATTATTATGACATTTCATTCTTAATTTGCTCTTAACAAAAGCAATAACTACAAGTATCTTATATATTATATATATATATATAACAAATGTAAGTTAACAAATATAATTTTTTACTAGCCAGAATAAGTAAATAGACAAAGTATGAAAGTGTAATATTTCTGCTCAGGCTACTATCATAGGTAGTGCAAACGGTAAAACCTGAACCGAACCATACCAAATTTCATTACACCGGCTGGTTCGGTATTCTGAAATCTCGTACCCTTTGCCAAAAGGAAAATTTCAGTTTGGTTCGGCAAATAACCAATTCAGTACAGTTCAATTTGATTCGGTACAAAAAAACCGAAAAATTATTGAGTCAAAAATAATTAGTCTTGAATACATATGTAAATAATAATATGCTTCCTACCACTCTAACCATCCAATGAAGTTGAATAGAAATTATAAAGAATACATCAGAGACCCCCTAGCCTCAGTCCCCTCTCCAAAAGTTACTTTAGCATCATTCAAGTTTTGGGTTTTAAATGCAATCAGAACCCAATTTATTATGAGAAAATCAGAATAAGAATAAAATTGGGCATTTAGAATTTGGACTGTACCTCTGTAAATTACAATTCTGGGCCGAGAGAGAGGTGGTGGAAGGCGCGTTAGGGGTGGGTGGTGCGGCGGCGCGATGGGATTTTGAATTGAAGGAGAAAAGAAGATTAGGGTTTTGCTCTAGGACGTCCGTAGAAGAAGTGAGAAGAGTGAAGTGAAGCTTGGATTGGAAATTTAGAACGCTGTCTTTAACTTCTAAGAATTGGGACTAAAAAAAAGGGTATACCGGATTGGTTTGGTAAACCTATTGGTAAACCTACATACAGGTTCGATCTATCGCTAATATCTAAAATGAAACTCAATATGGAGTTAATATACCATATCGTATATTGAATCAAAATTTTCGGTTTGGTACAATTTATCGGATTGTGCACAATCATAATCTTGTGAGTGTGCATTTAATATAATTAAAATGTACCAATTTTTGATATTTAGTCTAATGTCGTAGTTTAAAAATTTGTACAGTATGTCAAATCGAACTATTCGGTTCGATTATCAAATGGTTCAATCTCTTACCAAAAAATTGTTTTCTCGTCTCATTTAGGTTCAATCTCTTACCAAATGGTTCATTTTTAATATTATTTTTTAATATTCATTTATTAAAATGTACCAATCGCCGCGTCTTTCTCCGTAGTTTTCTCGTCGTTTAGGGTTAAATTTCTAAGGAAATTGTTTCACCGCTACAAGGTATGCAAGTTAGATGATAATTTTCCATGTTTTCTTCGAATTTGGTGGGTTTAATTTTTGTTTCTCCGTTTAGGGTTTAAGGTTCCGCCGCCGCGTCTTTCTCCGAGCATTTCTCGTCGTTTTCAGTCAATTTTCCGAGGGCATATCTTCCACTGCTGCAAGGTATGCAATTATCAAACCTTATGAAAATGTACAGCAAAATAAATTCAAAACTTAAAGATTGAAGAAAAAAAATGAAGACATTTGAATATGGCAACTGTGCTAGGGCTCTCTTACCTGGACGAGCTGGAGAAGAAAGTGGGAAAGGAATTTTTGTTTCTTTTTTTTATTCCTTATCATGGAGGATAAATTAATGGCAATTTTGTGTAAATAAGTGGAACATTCAAGGACAATTTCAGATGTTTTAATTTTGTTGGGGCCGGATTATATAATTTCTGGGCTACAGACCCAATTTTAATCAGATGGGTTAGTGGACTGGCCCACACTTTTCCGAGATTATAGCGGGCAGCCCATCTTTTTATCACACCAACCGAACTACAAACTATCTCCGATTAGCCCACAGATTCAGCCCACAATTAAGGCAATTTGGGCCTAATCAAGCCAAACGAACACACCCTAAGGAAACTAACGGTAACAAGGCAAAAAGGAGAAAACGCTAATTACAAAAGAACGCTACTTATATGTACAACTTAATATAAACTGAATATAAATTAAAATTTCTAAATTAACTAACTCCAACCTTCTTGTCTTTGATTGGCAAAAATGGTGAACAGAGCAGAGCAAGTAATCTTCAATAACCATTGTGTAAAATATTCTGGAATGCTCCAAGCATGTGTAAACTATCCGAACTTATGTAGAACCTCCTGGAGATTTCTAAAACCTCCACTCCCATGCTTGAATTAATGCCCAATTGGCCCGCTACATGGAATGAACCAGCTTGGCACGCTTAGCACGTCCGGCCCATGCAAAGCCTCGCCTCTGCTTGTCTTTGTTCCTCTATGTACCTCCCATTGGATTGGATAAGTTATGTCTCGAGCTCCTCAAGCCATGCTTCTGAAAAATGTTGTGGCGTGACAATATGCTTTATAAATACATGAATTAGATATGACAAGGCACATCTCTTTGTAAAGACGTGCTCATATTTTTTATGAAATATTTTTCTTTTTTTCTTTTTGCAACTTGTTGAGTGTGTTCTCGAATTTAATTTGATTGATTTACAAAAGGAAGTTCGAACACTAGTTATAATGGACACCTCTTGAAATGACCATTCAATCTAACAACTAAAATTAATTTAAAAGATAGCTCCTCGATATTTACTAGAAAATTTAGATATTATCATTAATTAGAATTGTAGAGGAAAGGTATCATCAAAATTTATAATGCAAATTTACGCAAGGACATTGTAAGAAGAAATTATAATTGCATATTTGTCTTATCTTCTCCTCCTAGAGTGAAAATCTAATAAAAATGCCAAAGAATCTGTTTAACAAACAAAACTTATTAACTCAATATGTTGTAATAACAAAGTCAATATATATAACTTTTATTATCGAATTTTTTTGAAACTTTAGAGGTATATGCATGTACAATTTTGAATCTCTTAATCAAAATTTACAAAAAACTTTACTTATAATTAATATCTTTTGAGGTCTTTTAGACAATCAATGAAAACCATCCAATAGATGGATGATTCGAAGTTTAGGACTAGTTTTTTCACTAAAATAACCATCCGTTGATTACTCGACTTTTGTTTAAAACTTGTCAAAATTTGAAGAGGTAAACGAGAAATACAATGAATTAAATATAAGTGTTTGTACATAAATACACGTTTGATTATAACTGCACCCCAAAAGTTTACATGAATTATCATGAACTCCTAAGCTTTGCTCTCAACTAATTCAAGGCCTCCACGGCGGCGGCGGTGGTGGACTGCTCTGATACATCGGTGGCACCCCCGAGAAAATCGTGTTCTTGTCAACTCGAACGCCCCCACTTGTAGTGAGAGATACCAAGGCAGCCACGAGACCAGCGTTTCCGGCCATCGTTGGCTCAGTGTAGCTGTAATTGGTACGGACATCTTTGAACTTGTCAAATCGATCAGGACCGCCGACCATGGCACCGTTGATGATGTTGGGATTGGCGGTGCCGGCTTTGAGCCACTGTTGTCCGCCGGTGCAAGAGTATTTGACTCTGTTGTTAGGCGTGGAGGCACCGCGGTGGTGGACGTGTTTCGGGTATTTGGGTCCGAAGCCCACTACGTAGCTCATGTTCATAGGGTTTGCACCTAAAATGTAGTTCATCTAATTTTCATAAAATAAATAAAGTATCAAATTAGATAACCACAAAAAAATTCAAAAACTTAATATTGAATAAATTAGGAGCATTACCTGAGAAGCAGCAAAATCTTTAAGAACAGAGAGAGGGTAAAAATCAGGGCCACAATTCCATCCCGGAACCCCAGTAGCATTCAGATAATCAGCAAATAGAGAAGCCAAAAATGCTGCATTTGACACATACTGCAGATTCTGTGCTCCCCCATGATTCAGTTGTATCAACCCCCCTGCACAAATCATCTGAAATTATAATTTTGTCATTTTGCACCCACAAATTGCATCGAAAATGTATCTTATTGGGTCGCAAAAATACTTATCGTTTTGCCAAAGAATATGCAATTCGAGGCTATGAAGTGCCAAAGTTCCAATTTTAGGATACAAAGTGCCAATTACTCGCTTTTTTTTATCCTATTTTTCATATTCATAGGAAATGTTTCTTGTCCAGAGATTGAGTTTGGTTGAATTGCACGATCGAAATATTGATATGACAAGTTTAAAGAGTTATAATGAACAGAAAAGTTACTATATATAACAATGTAGTAAATTAAATTACCTTGAGTAAAGTTGTAGACCTTGTATTTGTGAAGATAAGAACACATTGTAAGGCCAGTGACATTATGATACATCCTCAACATATCTTCGTACGGATACCCGGGGCTCAAGAACAACCTTATTCTTGTCAAAAGCAACATTGCAGCAGGCAACTTGTTGTCCCAACTCAAGACACTCAAATCAGGTATCATTAAAAATGCCTTAGAATTCTTGGGAAAACCTGGATTTGTAGCTAAAGAAAAGTAAGTATTATTTCCTGTAGCATAAAACAGCCATGCTGAGGCCCACATATGCTCATCAAAATAGCCAGTGGAGTTGTAGTAAGGGGCTATCACTTCTTTGCCATTGCCTCCACTGTAAGATACTCTTCGTTGATTGGCCCGGGCGAATTCGAAGACGGTCTCGGCCCCCTTGGAGAGTTTTTTGGAGTAGGCTGTGTCGTCTCGGAAGACTATGGATGCCGAGGCAAGGGCTGCGGCCATTTCAGCGGCGAGCTCGGGGGCGGAGGTTGAGGTTAGGACTGCGCGAGGGTAGTCCATGTCTTCGGGCCTTTGCCAACAGTAGTGGTCGTCTGGTGATGTTGAAATATTCGGTGCACCACCAACCTATATATAATAGACATATATAGATATGTAAAAGTCACAAGATTAGATATATATAATATTATACGTACCTGGATGTATATTTTGTCAATTGTGGTGGCAGAGGAGTTGAAAGTACGGAGCAAATAATCAGTTCCCCATTTGATTAATTCTCTGGTATGATCATATTCTCCAATGGCACGATACTTGTGTTCATATTCAATCACACTCCAACTCAGCATTGTCATTGCAAAAGACATGGGAAAATGGAACTTTATGTTGTCCCCTGCATCATAGTATCCTCCCACTAGACCACCTTTGATTTCTGCTACATCTGACCCATCTTGCAGCCCTGAATTTCCCCTCCAGGGAATACCATTGTTCTTCGGCAATTTTCCAGCTGCAATCAACAAAAAATATTAAATGATTACATTTCTTTTTTTCATAGTTAGTGGATTTGAAAATTTGAGATTTAATTGTTGAGGTGTGTTATATTAAAATAATTGGTATGTGTCAAATTAATTATAATTTTATCGACTTGGGCCTTAACTTAAGGTTTGGCTCAAGATCTGCACACTCATATATTTAAATGAAGCTTGATCCAGTTTAGATAATTAAGCTAACAAAAAATTAGTCATTAGAATATTGAGGTCTTGAGACAAAGCTTGTTCTAATGTATCACTACTAGAATTAATTAAAATTCCCATCGAAATTCCCAAAAAAAAATCAAATTACGTAAAGTTGTTAGGAAATGGGGAAAACTAATTTAATAATTTAATACATAATTGTTCTTGTTCTTATGTATCACTACTATATATATAGTGGAATTCAATTAGTACACGTTCGGGATAAAGTTGTTAGGAAATGGGGAAAACTAATTAATTTAATAATTTACGTAATGGAATTACTTCAAACAATACCAAAACGTGGAATTAAATAATACAAAAGGTCATATTAAAGAATATTATTTAATTCTAAGATGTAGAAATGATGCCAAAATTGCTACTGCCAGCTTGCGGAACGGGCAAAAGCAAGATTCAGAAGTACGATAGATAATTTACAAAGTCAACAGTCGGATTCTAAATTCTAATGGGCCAGAGAAAAGTATTGACGGAATCAAGATGTGGCCTTCTAAGTTCTAACTAACAAATTATATAGAACGGTTCATTAATTTGCCTAATAAATTACTATTTATTAGAAAGAAGCATCATATCATATATATATATATAAATATATATATACAATATCATATATAGAAAATTTAAACTAGTATTATTGATTGTATCTTTAGTTATTTTCTCAAGAAAACTTTGGAAAGGGACAAAAATGCGCATGCAGATAGATATGCATAATTATATAAGGTATATAGGTTTGTTAATTTATCATTAACTTTGGAAAATCACTGTAATTTTAAAAGAATATTTGACAACACAATACAAAGCCATAAGATCTACTATGATTTTTTCATATAGTTTGCTCATCAAAACCACCAAAAAATCAACATACTTTAGATGCAGCTATAAAATATGAGTTATTGACACTTTGCGCTTTAGAAAAATATATTTTTGGTACTTTATATACTAAACTTAAAATTTTGACATTTTATAACCTAGAATTGCATATTTTTTTTGCGAGATGCACTATATGGAGGTACAAAATGTCCACTTCTTTTTTTTTTTTTTTAATAAAAGATTACAGTTAGGGAATGCAAAATGTCAATATTACAATTACAATGTGCGAAATGCCAAATACCCAAAATATACACGTCAAAATAAAATTATAAGAATTATAAAGAATTAAAATGAGCAAACATTTTTTTTATTAGATAATAAATATAGCACACGTCTTTGGCATTTTCAGTATAAAAGATATGCAAATGGAATATTACTAAAAAAAAGTCAATGCCATTTAAAGTAAAAGCATAAAAGATGGCGTATAATCTGCCAAAAAACATATTCATTCATGTGGTACTGGCAAAGACGTGTTTCTTTTACCCATAACATATTTACATCACCTAATTATGACAATACATCATATGATACTGTAAAAAGATCAAATTTATAACATCATCTGGTAACCATATTGCCCCCCTTTTTTTTTTTACCAATTACATCGGATAGGTAGACCATTGATTTTTTTAATTTATTTTTTGTATTATTTTACCCACTAAATACCAAGAACCAAACATAGCCTAAGATAACTTATGCGTTTTCCATTTTGTGAAATTCTAATCAACTCAAAACTCTAATAGACTCTTGCGATATTTAACTACGAAAATTAATTAACACTGAAATATTGCGAATTTTTTAGTCCAAATTGAAAACAACTAAACCAAAATATAAAATAATTTTTATTTAATGTATGTTTAAACCCAGAAAAGAAATCTACCTCGGCAACTTTGTTATTTTATACACCCTAATTTATAAAACAACGTCAAATTCATACCACAATTCAGAAACTTCCATTGATTTACCAAAAACACAACAAACAAATCCTTATAAAATTAATGAATGAAAATAATTAATTAAAACGAAATCAAACGCATGTGAAAGAATTAGAACGTACACTTTTGGGCGTTGAAGAAGCGAAGAGCTTTATGAAGCGCAGCCGTGTAATTATCCGGGGGTGGAGGCCGAGGTTTATGCTTGGGAATCGATTTGACTATAATGATCGGCACACCAATCACTAAAAACGCGATAAAAATAGTCCACAACGTCCATTTCACCGCGGATCGGCTACACACAACGCACCCAAAATCGACGTATTTCTTCTTCTTTTTGTTCTGATCCGGCCATAATAGCCAACTTTGTTGCGTTTCATCTAAGTTTTGATAATGTGGATGTGAAATTGAGGCTTTATCCCATTCCATGTTCCTACTCTTTTCGTCTTCCATGGTCGAATCCCCACCGTGTAATTCCAACGATCCTCCCCAATGGTTATGCATTTTATTTTATTTTTTTTAATTAAGGAGGTGATGAAAATTGAAGGGAATTTGGGATTGGATTTATGAATTGATGAAATTGGATTGAATTTTTTTTTCTTTTTCTGATTGATATGATTGTTGCTGGAAGAATGAGTATGGACATTGTGTGAAATAGCAATCTTATTGGTATATAAAAGGAAAATTGGTTTAATTAATAATAATTATTGTTTTTATTAATATTACTGAATTATGTTAATATGGAGGAGAAAGTTGACTTGGTTTTTTGCTCTTCTAATTTGATCATGACTGTTAGTTGCTTGTGTAATTGTTTAATAGGGGGTTTTAGGAGTATGATAGTTGGAGTGATTGTGAAATGTGAAAAAAACAGCTTGAGTTTTGCTAGTTTTTATGAGTATTAATAAAATGGTATTTTTGAAGGGTTTTGATATATGACTTTCGGGATAAAATATCATCTTTATCACTATCGCGTGTCACAATCATGAATACATTCACACTTATATAAGTGGATCCAAACAAAATATTAAAGAGTGAATACTAATTTAGTCCATATGATATTTTTAATGTACACTTTACCTTTATCATTAAAAAAAATTATAATAAAAAATGTTTTCTTTGAGAACATTCATAATAAAAACACTTAGCCGTATATTTTTCTAATTAATTAGCCTCTCAAATGCTTAAAAAATATGTTAAAATAAAAATATCCTCGTATAAAACATGGTTGAATATCTCGATCGATAATAAACTTCAAAAAAATCATAAAAGAAAAAAAATACTTTGAAACAAGTATTAACCCTACTTCTACCAAGATCATCGACGGTCAACCAAGGCCGCCACAACATGAATCTCTAAAACGTAACCTTGTCGTGGCGGCCTTATTAGATAGACCTAGGTTGTTGAAGATTAGTAGGTTTTTTTTTATTAAGTATCTTTTTTATTTGCTTTTATGATATTTCTATAGTCTATTATAGATCTTCTCGATAAATTAAACCATGTTTTATGTGAGAATGTTTTCATTTTAACATATTTTTTATATAATTAGATGTCTCCCACTACGTCATTGAAGCAAAACAAACCTAGGCAGCCTCGATCTGGTGGGGGTGAGTGGCAGTGGGGTTTCGAGTGCGGCCTCAGCGTGGGATTTTTTTTGTTTTTTACTAATCTTCATGTAATATTAAAAATAGTTACATAATTTAGGAATTATTTTATATATCTAATTAACTATTATATTTATTTAATAAGGGGTTAAAAGCAATAAATGTTCAATAGAGGGTAGCCAACATGAAAACAATTTTCAATTTGCAATACTTCAATCCAATATCATTTTTCTTTTTCTTTTTTGAGATGAATCCAATATCAATTGACGCGTATTATTATACTTTTTTTGCATTAGATCAAAGAAAAATGTGATAATTAAAGATTTTGCTATGAATTTAGATAGTTTAGTAATTTCCCCTTAATTATGAGAATACTAGTCTCAATCCATCACTGCTAACTAAAAAAAAAATCAAATATAGTTTCTCTAGTGGATTACCAAAGCATGAGACTTGTCATGGATTATTATTGAATTAAAGTTTACAACATTGGCATTTGTGGAAAAAAAAATCATATATCCTACAATATTATACGTACAACTTTAGGGAAGAAAAGTATTAGAGTCTGTTTGTTTGGTTTTAATTTGCGTGATGTTGTTTGTTTGGGTTTTGGGAGAAAGATTGAGAAATGAGGTAGTAGATATTTTTTTGAAAGAGTTTAGGTTGTATGTGTAAGTTGTGTGAGACTTTATATCAAATCATGCATGTTTGATATGTGAGATAAGATGTGTAAAAAATTAGGATATTTTATATCAAATCAAAGTAGAATTTTTGTAGGTTTTTTTAGATAATAAAAGTGTTGCTCGTTTGGATTTTGAGAGAGTAAATTGAAATAATTGAGAAAGTATATAAATACTATAGAAATATTTAACAATTTGTTGGTGAAGGTTGCCTTCTAACTAACATTAAGTCCGGGAAATGGAAATGCAATGCAAAATAGTTAATGATGGTAGAAGGCATATGCCATGACTGTTGGTTCGAATTTCCACATCAAGATAGTTCACAATGATGCAAAATTGATTAAATTTATAGTAGATTATATTATTAAAATGTACAACATTAATTTTGTGCTAATGAATTCTATATAATGTGTGTTTGACAAATAGTTTAGGTCAAATCTGACTAGGTTAATTCACCTACTCGATTACAAAATAAATCTATTATTTATTCTGCAAGTGTTTGAGCAAGTTACTTCTCTAAAAATATTACCATTCGTATAACAAGTTTGATTTTGTGTGAATAATTTAGTTATAGATCGGGTTGAATCTGCATCCATCCATTGACTTTGTATGTAGGAGTATTAATCAGCTAATCGAACTTTAATTAAGTTGAATATGATCATTTTAAGATTGAATTTTGCGATTTATTTTGGAGAAAATTATTTAAACTGTTTACTCTAATTGTACTCATCATCTTGGATATAGTACAATTACCCTCTTACGGTTTAATTTTTTTTTTTATGTAAAAGCACTCATGAAAACAATGAAAAAAATGGCTAAAATTAGTTAAAAATAAATGAAATTGATGAGAAAATGAGGTAATCTGGTGGAAAAAAAAATGTGAAATACCCTTTGGGATTTGTGATTTTGATATACTGGGACATTTCTGGACATTAAATCTTTTTTTATTGATGTCGGCATATACCGTAAGAAACAAACAGAATAAGGAAGTAGTTGTGATGAATTTAATACCTCAAGAGTAATTTGCGTAATTTGTCAAACATAGAGGGTGATAACTATAGTTACACAAGTTTTGAAATGATCCTGAAAAATATCTATTTAACTATAAAGACAACATAGTATTTGATCTAGTAAGAGGACTAATCTCATAGTCTAATCAACCATATCGGAATTCTCACTACTAAAAAATTCCTACATAATATGCATGACGTATTAAAAAAAAAATTAAGTCAAATTCAAAACTTAATACCTTTATTAAAACCTAAAACATACTCCAATATTAGTTTAAGAAAATACCTACAACATCACCTCAACATTTTAATAACTTCCAACACTTAGTGGGATCCAACCTTTCCGTAGTTCCTTTTAAGACCATAAATACATTTAAAAAAAAAGTATTTTAAAATTCTGTCAATAACAAATATAAATTAATTACGCATACTAATAATAAACTAGAAAAATACCACACTATATATGAATCGAACACATAACCTCTCGATTTTGAAATCTTAACTTAGCCACTATTCTATAACGTCTTGCTTATTTAAAAAGAAATCGAATTATAACACTAACATTTATTAATCCAAATATGTTAAATAGCTCAATATTTTACATACTTTGGTAGTTTTGTTTTTTTTAACTCATCAAATCAAGCTCAGGTCAAAGTCTAAAGATTGCCAAAAAATTAAGCATCCTCTAATTTAATTTGTTGTGTATCAACCAAAACCAGAACAAGCTTCAACGAAATCGAACATAGATGACCATAAATGTAAATACATGTCTTTCCAAATTAAACAAACAAGCATGATACAAGACTTCCAATTGCACATAAACATCTTTCTGCAAATTCATCAAAACCATGGATCAAAATTTTGTTTCGAGCGTATGTTTCGATCAGCTAAATATTGAAAACTTTTTGAGATTTTTCGGAGATGTTTCAGAAACAACAAGGAAAAATTGTAATAAAAGTTACTAAATTTAGACTAATAATATAATTTAAGGCAAACAAATAGTTTCGGAATTACATCTTATTTTCGTTTCGCTTAATTAAAAAACGGAAACTTTTCGATGTTTTCGCAAGAAAAGATTAAAATTTTGATCCATGATCAATACTTTACAAATTAGTTCAAGGTCCAACAATGTTGAATCTTTATTTCGATTGGCCAAAGCAACGTTTCAATGAAAACGAAAACAAACGAGGTGAAGAAGACTGTGACTTTTCCGGTTTCCGGTTAGAGCTTTTACGAGGAAATTGTTTATAAAAAGCTTGCACTGCTCCTGAAACTCCATCCTCGTTTTCCATTGCTTTTGCCAGTTCTAGAGCCCGTTCTTTTACCTGCATTAATCAGCATACCAAATAGCTCTTTGTAAGACTCAATGGATCTGATCCAGTTAACAGATAGAAAATTTAGAGACGTTTGGAACGAGCCTAATCACCGTTAACAATTACTTGTGTTCTGTTTAGTTGAATGAAAAGATATTACCAAAGTGAAACATAAAATAGGAGAAGGGAATGAACTATTTTTCTTATGCAATTATGAAATACACATTAATAGAATAAGAATGTTTTTGTACCACTGGAGTAAGCATGAACTTTATGGCATCAACCAATTTGTCTAGGGAAAATTCATCGACCGGTATCGGTGCAGGACCTACTCCCCGGGCATGCACCCTCTCTCCCCAAAATGGTTGGTCTCCAAAGAAAGGTACTACTGTTGTCGGGCACTAATAAAAACCGGAAACGGTTTAAGAATAATAATCGAGAAGCTTATTATTATTATTAAAGTAGATAAGTAGGAGAAAATGGAAGTTACCGCGGCCTTTAGGCCTGCAGCTGTCGTTCCAGCACCACCGTGATGTACCTTGCAAATATATACAAGAAATTACAATATCAAGTCTGATCATTAAGTATTACTATTTGACAATTCTAAACTCTTAAAAGAAACCTTAATTCAAGTGGAAACAAACAAATCAAACAAGATATTCAATATAACTTTTGACATCCGGGCTCGAGTTGTATCGATTATATTAGCTCGTTAGAGCTCAATCACATTTATCAACGACATTTATCGTTTCAGAACTTCTGAAACTCAGATCGAGCTCTACTTGACAAACTAAAAATAATGAAATATATGTAAGTTCTGAGATCTGCTCAAAACTAAAACCGTTCGAGCTCGGACACAATATAAAACCGAAGAAATCAAGCCAATTTGATTACACCTCGACAATAATAAGTGATTTACCACAGCAGAACACCGAGTGAACAACCAATCATGGGGGCAATTATCCAGCAAGTATATTGAGTCGTTTGGCTCTTTCACTGAAACAAAGATCAGTTACATAAAATGCTACAAAACTGCAACATTATGATTTTAATATGAAAATACATACAGTTTCCCAAGCCACCCCAGCCTTTATTAATGATGCCACGTTGTTTTGTTATTTCAAGAGCTTGAGCAATTATCTCAGTCATCTTTTCGGGCTCTTCTAACGGCTGTAAAGACGAAACAAGAAATCAAAATCAGTTATTGGTTTCTTATATATATATAAGTTGTAACTTGCACACACACATAAAAAAACGAAAACACAAAATTTTAGTAAAAGACTCACACAATTGTTAAACTTATCTAACATAACATTTTATATTCTGACAAATAATCCAAATAGCCCAAAATGCTTACGCTTAATCTTATGTTGACAAGTTGTGTAAACAAACGCATTATCGATAGTTTACACTTTCTCCTTCAACAATGTGGGATCAGTTGTTACAAAACCGAACTCAAACGAGCTTTTATAGATAAATTCAGACCATTACATACAATAATGGGAACCATATTCCTCACACATTATCAAGAACCGCAATTAATAAAGAAAAATGAATACGACGAAACCCAAGCATGATACTTACAAGGCTTCCAAACCCGATGTAGATAGGCTCTTTACCATCTTCAAGCCACTTTACCAGTGATTCAGGTGGTACATAGTTTGAAGCAAGGTCCAAGAAACAAAACCCCACGACATCAATATTTAGCCCCCAATCTGAAAGAAACATAAGTTTTATAAACAAATGCCATAAAATAATTGGTGGAAGAAAGAGATTCGCTCACCTTTTGGTTTAGGAACAAGGTGAGGACTCCAAATGTATGCATGAGGAACATGGGGAGGTGTACTATAGGTACCACTTAAATATGTCACAGGCCTTAGTCTCAGTCTTTTCTTCCTAAACTCATTTATCATGTCACGTATTCCTATCCAGATAAGAGCATCAACTATTTGATACGATAACTGCAAAAAGTAGTCAACTCTTAGAATATCGAATCAAATTACAAAAAATAATACTATGAGATTTATGAACTCACCCTATATCCAACTTGTTGCCTAACACGAGAAAGAGGATGCGGGAATTCACTTGTAGGTCTACAAGTAGGTATCAAAAGAAATCTTTATATTAAAAACTCTCTCAACATATAAAAGAAGGAAAAGGTGAACTAGAAATAAATGCATGATAAACCTACGTCCATGGCATTGTGAAAATTATGTGCAATGGTACTTTCAGTGCCTCAGCCACGTGTGTATGCCCTAACATTCCCAAAAATTACGCACATCAAATGATCGTTCACTTAAAGTTATTTGCACATTTAAAATGGTGAGCCGAGTGGAAAAATACGGAGGAAATAGACTGAACTCTTAGTCGAAGATAATTGACAAAGATGATATTTGTCGATTACATATTTTATACTAATTAAAGCAATTAAGTAAGCAAGTAGTATGACAAAATATGCAAAGCTTACCATATGCAGGGGGATTGGCAATTATTGCATCTACCTTGAACGGGACATTAGTGTCAGGATCAGGATCTATACACGCAGGTAGTAATGAAAATATAATATCTTTTATTTGGTTTCGTTGAATATGTATTTCAGAAGGTCCAGATGGCAAAAACCCTTTATTCTTTACCATATCTGCACAATATATACATGTAAAGTAAACATAACTTTGCTTTATTCTAATAACGCCAACAAGAAGAAGAATTACTAAGAGGAATATGGCTTTGTTAATATCAACAACTCACAAGCAGCAAGGACCTTTGGGTCTCCACCAAGAGGGAAAAATTCTAATCCAGCAGTCAACACAAATTCTTTGAAATTCGAATGAGTCGCTAGTCGCACTCTATGACCATCTGCCTGCCAAAAAAATTCCAATATGAATGGATCAATATCAAGGAAATTGAGTCAATCGGTAAAGTTTGTATGAGCTCTGTAAGTTTAACAATCAAACCAAGTTCAAACATAATCTCAAACTCAACAAGAAAAGTACAGCAAACTTCAATATTGTATTGATCGACTCTACAAGACTAGTTTACATTCCAAGTATATTAAGCGACTAAATAGAATTCATCTCTTTTTACCTGTAAACGTTTTCCAATAGCAACAAAAGGCTGCACATCTCCTCTCGTTCCAACGATTAGCATCACAATTTGAAGTGGAGGTAACAAAAGGTCATCCGCAGTGTCTCGAGTTGTTTTATCGAAATCCTCATCATGTATAACCCCGGTACCATAATGGGGGCTATGTAGTTTAATGTCACCTGGAACATCAAATTTTACAGTCCCATCATCTTGAATCGTGGCAAATCGACTCAACCATTTAAGCTACAAGTGCAAAGGCCCAATAAAATAGTTAATACCGCACTTAAAATGGTTTGGAGGGATCAACTACATGATATAAAGGCAAGACCTTTTTCTTAAGAGGAATTTTTTCATCCAAAAACTTTCTCGCCACTCGACCACGAGACTTTTCTCGTTTCTTTTTAATTTTCTCGGTCCTTGTAGATTGAATGTTGTTATTGTCTGAATGGTCTTCTGTTGACTCTTCCGAATTTAAATTTTTTGGCTCGTCTAGAGTCCTGTCGACATATCCTAAGCAATGCAGATTAGAATTAACAGGAAATGCTTGCACATAAACGGAATCATGAATATAGTAAATAACTTGATTGATATAATAAGGCATAGTGATACTACTTAATAACATCTAAATGTGAATAAAAGAGAATTAACTCAGACATTCACAAATGCTGCCTATCACAAAGATTAATCTTAAACAATCTGAAGATTTGGGGTTGTAATCCATTATTATTTTTCTTCGATTTCTCTGCTCTATCCCCTGCATATGATCTCATACTTTGATACCTACATTTAATCCCTTCCTCTTGATTTCTTATTATAAGTATCAATTTAATATACAAGAGCTAATTAATTAATAACTTCAATAGAACAAAATTACCCAACATTTTTTCTACTGCAATAATATATACAGTGAAACCTTATCCTAAATTGGGATTTTTTAGCACTACCCTCATAATTAGTCACATTCAGAATAACTTCAAACTGTACAACATCAATGAAAAAAAAAAAAAGAATTTGCATTGTACTTAAGCTTTAATAGGTTATACACTTAGAACCCCAGAAAGAATCTTGTAGATGAAGATAGCAAGTTACCTGCAGAACTGGGACTTGGGTTTTTCTGTGAAGTCCCACTATTACCCTCATCGATTATACCTTTTCCATCTCCATTTTTTTCTCCCTCTATTACAACCTCAAAATCCACAGGAACTTCAGCCATTACACCTGTGGATTGCAAAAACAAAAGATTGATACTTTGATAAGGTAAATTCTTGATTTCTTCTTTTCAGTCGGATATTTAATTAAGAATGTCTTTGGAATATTTTGACGTGAATGCAAATGTGCTGTCGGGTGTAAAAGTAAAAGGGAAAAAGGGTATGAAAGAAAATCGAGAAACTCCTATTGCTTCTTCGTTTCTGTCTTCCTTTGATATTTCAATTTGCAAAAAGGAAGAAGAAGATGAGAGGGTGGTTTAATTTGTAGAGTAAAGTTTGATTTTATGATTTCGGTTTCTTTTCATGTTGGAAGTTAATCTTTTTTTGAGAAAAATAGGTGCAACAGTTTTGATTTTTGAAAGACACGTTACGGAGGAAATCTGCTTTGTTGGGCCACCTGCAATTACCAGCTTCTATGCACGTGTAGGGATGTCTTTTTTAGATTCTGGCAAGTGATTTGTGAAGAATATCTAAGAAAATATTAGGGTCTATTTGGATGGGTTTTGGCTCGGTTTCGCGGGTCTCGGTTTAAAAAAATTGGTTTAGGTGGTTTCGATAAAACCTTTGAGACCTCACTTGGATTGAGTTTGGATATTGGAGTTTAGGGAAAAAAGTAGGTTATAGATGTCAAATCAATGTCTTTTTTAGTGAAATTTGAGGAAAAAAGTAGATGGCAAGTGTCAAATCAATATTTTATAGGTTTTTGATGGTTTTATGGGTTTGACAAAAACTCATTTGGATGAGTTTTGGCCCGGTCTCGTGGGTTTTTGGCTCGGTCTCGCGAAACCCACGAGACCGGGCCAAAACCCATCCAAATACAGCCTTAGTTAATCTATATTTATACTATTAAAAAAGAGAAGTATAAATTATTTATATTTATACAAAAGATTAATATGCCAGGATAAATTATAATTTAAAGAATTCAACACACGTGAGTACCGCATGGCACAGTGGCTAGTTTTGGAAAATTAGAACGTGATCATCGGTTCGATTTCGTCTGATTTGAGTATTAGAAATTAATTTCATTTTGAAAAATTCGTATAGATGATTTCGTGGAAAAAACGCACGATATTATCATGTGTTATGCGAAATTTGCATCAAATTACCCTGTGTATTTATTTTATCACCGAACTTCTTTGTACTTTAAAAAACTCTGCATAAAATACCCAATCTCCATTAGTTACTAACAACGTTAATTTCTAATCGAATTATCTACATTATCCTAAGATATATTTAAAAGTACAATGGAGTTTGTTTTTGTTTTCAAACTTTTCAAAAGTACAAGGGAGATTTGCGCAAATATTCAAAAGTATAAAAGAGTCATACGCAAATAAAATTATGCAAAAATTAATGGTGTTAGTAACTAATGGAAATTGAGTGTGTTTTATGCAGGTATTTTGAAAGTAAAGGGATTTTTGTGCAAAAAATTCATAATGTAATTTTGTCCAGGTTTTGCATAACAATGAATAGTAATATAGTATCATGCATTTATCCCTGATTTCGAGAAAAAACATATAGCTTATAGTATGTGTTTTGAAACTTGTAGAAAAGCCTCTATGTTATTTTTATTGCATAGAATCTTCCCGTGCTTAACAAAATGTCACACACTTTCCCTTTTATTGTTAATTATTAACCCCGTTAGAAGGTTAAATGCTATTTTACCCTCCATCTTAATCTATTACGGGTTTTTGACATTTTGCACCCTGAAATTATAGGATTTTGGCACTTTGCACCATGACTTAAAAGTTTTGACACTTAGCACCTTGAAAATATAATTTATTTGGCACTTTGCACCATGGTATGTGTTTTAGTGAGAAAATTCATTGGTAGAAGGGTAGAATAGTTATTGTCAATTTTTTTTTTCACTTTGCACCTTGGCAGTATAGATTTTGCACCCTTAAA
Organism: Penstemon barbatus; assembly: GCA_003313485.2. Lineage (NCBI taxonomy): Eukaryota > Viridiplantae > Streptophyta > Magnoliopsida > Lamiales > Plantaginaceae > Penstemon > Penstemon barbatus. The sequence goes on from CM064879.1 coordinate 77,774,512, forward strand.
ATCTAGAATATTGGCATTTTGCACCCTAAAAATATAAAATATTAGTATTTTTCACCCCGATTTAAATTTATTGGTACTCTGCACCTAAAAATATAACTTGTATGATATTTTGCACCCTAATGTATTTTTCTTAAAAGAAACAAACTCATGAATGTCGGCGATGTAGAGATAAAATGGTCATTTCTATGCACAACAATCATAAACTTGTTATTTTACTTTATAATAACTGATTTTAACATTTCTTCTCAGTAAAGTTTAGATTAAAAAAAAGACATTGTCTTCTTTTTATTTCAAGTATCCTCTAAATTATTTATTTTATATCTAAAATATACATATCTAACATATTATTATATTGCATGTTATTTACAATATTTAAATTATCATATTAATTCGGGGTTGAAAATGTCAGAAATTATATTTTTTGGGTGCCAAGTGCCACAAATATTTCAGTGTGCAAAGTGTCAAAAACTATACTTTTAGGGTGCAAAGTGTCAATAATATTCGAAAATAACTATTATGCCCTTCAATCAATGATTTTTCTTCAAAACACACACTATGGGTGCAAAGTGACAACTAAATTATATTTTTAGGGTGCAAAGTGCCAAAACTTTTAAGTTAGGGTGCAAAGTGCCAAAACCCTATAATTCCATGGTGCAAAGTGCAAAAAATCCTCTATTTACATATATATATATATATATTTAATTAATTTAATTTTATAAAAGATGTTTTAAATAATGGAGTATTTTAATATAAAAATGAACTAAAAAAACATTTTAAATAATTACTATCTATTATTATTAACCTATTTTTTTATTAAAATTATGAAATTTATATAGTATTAATATTGTAATATTTCAACTACTTATTATTGAAGAAATATGCAATCAAAAATCGACTTCACAAATTTCATATAATTGAAAATGTTGATAATGGAATAAAAATGTATATGTATAATCAAATATAAAATAAATACACAAATATTATAATATATAAATAAAATTATATATGCATAATTTACTAGAAAATCGAGTTAATAAATATATGATGCATTATTAAGGTGAAAAAGATACCCAAAATAATTAAATTTTTGCATAAGAGGGATAATGAAAGGGGCGGAGACGAACAACGAACAAAACTCACCATGAAAAGAAAAGGAAGAAAAAGAAGTGAGGGGGCGGAATGAAAAAATAGGGCAAAGGGAAATGCCAAAGAAAATAGAAAAACAAAAACGAATTGAGAGCATGCTGAAGAACATGTATATTAGAATCTCTGAACGGTCCATATGAAGTTGATGCTCCGATCCTGAATTACCCCTTGAGCTTGAGCTTAACTTTTTATTAAATTATTATACTAATATTTTCATCTTTAAATGTTGTGTTTTATTTTAAATTTTAAATTTTTTGATAATATTTTGTTTATCTTATTTATACTACATAATACATTATATTATTTATTATTAAAAAAAAATTAATGCCATTATATCTTTCCTTTTTTTCAATGTTACAAGTAGCTAGGTTCACGCATTAAGGTCATAGTGTAATTAATGATAATTAAGCTAAAATTACCAAATTATATTTTTCAACGGACGACATGACAAAAGAAAAAGGCAAAATTACAAAAAAATCATAAATTAATTAGTGATTTTGAATTTTCGTCCTAAGCTATATCACTTAGTCAATTTAATCCGGTAATTTTATATTTTTTTGGAATATCGTCCCACTTGCCACATGGATGCCTACATGTGATGACGTGATTTTATCATAAACAATTATATAAATTGTAGAATTCATCCCAAACTAATTATAAATTTTGATTTTTCATCCCAAACTATATTAATTCATCGAATTTCGTCTCACAATTTGTCATTTGGCATGAATTTAGTCCATTATTAAATTTCTAATTTTATGGAAATGACGATTCATCTTTTATTTTTTTAAGGAACTAATGACAACTTATCCCCTGCGATATTCATTATGTTCAATTTACCTCTTATAATTTGAAAAGAAGAAATTTAAGGTAATATTATGAAAAATAACTTGGAAGTAAATTGCCATTAACTTTTTTTTAAGAGAAAAAAAAGTATTGATTTTTGAAATTGATGTGCGCTTTTTGAGAAAAAAAATCCTATCTCAGTTCATTAATTAGGAAAATTTTGTGCACTTTTTTGTATTAATAAATAATAAATATTTATAATTAGTTTGGAACAAATGTCATTTCAATTACGGGACGGAAGTCGACTTGTTGATATAGTTTGGGACGAAAAATCAAAATTTATAATTAAGTAGTTTGGACGAATTCTGCAATCTTATATAATTGTTATGATAAAATTTGCCAAGTCATGACATGTAAGTATCCATGTAGCAAGTGGTACGATATTCCAAGAAAATATAAAATTACGGGATTAATTTAACAAAGTGATATAACTTGGGACAAAAATCCAAAATTATTAATTAGTTTGAAACCTTTTTTGGAATTTTTCCAAAGAAAAAAAAGATAAAGATCTTTTGTAATAAAACTTGTAGAGGGTATTCAATCCTATGCAGAAAAATTAATACAAGAGTTCTTTGTGCATTTGACCCAAAAAAGCATGCATTAACACTTCCAACTTACAACCAAATAGATTCTCGACATCACCCAATATCATTGATAACATTATAATTAGCAACTTTGTCATGCATTAACACTTCCAACTTACAACCAAACAGATTCTCGACATCACTCAATATCATTGATAACATTATAATTAGCAACTTTGTCATGCATTAACACTTCCAAACTTACAACCAAACAAATTCTCGACATCACTCAATATCATTGATAACATTATAATTAGCAACTTTGTCCATACCATTGATATGGCTACACAATCAATTATGGTATTCCCAAAACCACCTTACCATCTCGAACTCCAACCTAGTACCATAAATATGACTCTAGTCGACAAGTGTTTCTCATTTGCCGAACTCCCTTTATTCAAGCTTAAATCTACATCATCTTTTTACTTTTAAATCAACATGTAATAATTCTCGATTATCAATCTCGTATACTAAACACAAAATACTTACCAAAATCTACAAAAATAAAAGTGGAGTAGCCCTTTTTGCTCGATTGGTTTCTATACACTTCTCAATTAACCATTTTGCCCCTGAGTGCAAAGTGAATTGTATGGTATTTCAAATTTTACTTGAGAAAGGGTGCAAGCAAACCACACTAATATAACTTCAAGGGTGGTAAGTGTGCACAATATCAATTTCCCATATTATGAGGATACAAATTGCCAATTGCCCAATATAAAACTTTTCAACCGAAGGCGCGTTTAGAGGACAATATAAAATGCTACTTTTCTATTTCCAGATTTCCTTGCAGTCCGATTCTTACATAGGCACTAAAATACTGCACTTCACCGCTCTCCGCGTTCATTCTCCCAATCAGATCTCCGACTCTACAATTGAACATAAGATCTCAAATCCGATCTCACGTTGACATTTCCACATTTATTAATTCTTCTCGATCGGAGATTGAGCTGAGGAGACGAAATGGCGGGAGGTGCAGCCGGAGGATTTGTGACGCGAGCATTTGAGTCGATGCTCAAAGAGTGTGCTAACAAGAAATACACTTCTCTCCAGTCATCTGTTCGGACTTATTTAGGTACACTCATTTGCAAATTCTGGATCATTCGCTCAATAATTCAAAGTGTTCGTCGATTAATGTATTATAAGTTCGAATTATGTTGTAGTATAACTATATGGAGGTGATCAACCTGTGAATCATGAACCAAAAATTGCTGAAAATGAACTTCATATATTAATTTAGGCTCCTTATCGTTGCAAATATCTTTTTGAACTATGTAGGAGAAAAAGCATTTGATTTGATTTGATTTGATTTGAAAGGACTTGGTGATACTCTGATTGAACAGAAATAACTAGACTGTTATAAAATGCATTGCGACCTACTTGTGAGAGACAACTATTTTCCTGTACAAATAAAATTTGCTTGCCCATAGTTTTATATTACATTCTTCAGATATTTATAGGCTTGTCAACTAGCTTTTTGAACCTTTAGGATAATAGATAGTCTGTTTCAATCACTGGTAGGCATAGTAAGGGGCTGCTTTTTTTTCCGATCCTTACATATAATCAGGTGATTAATGGACATGGGGGAAATAAGCAATTTGATTTTGTAGAGAGCTTTATAGTGGGAGTATACTTGCCCAAAATTAGATTATTAGAGCTGGTCTACTATTTTCCATATATATTTAGAAGATGGCTACTAGAGACGTATTATCTGAAAGTAAGGACATGCACCATTTTGTGGTAAGTTTAGCCAATGTGTACATAGAAAGGTACATAAGAATTGAATGTCTTCAAAATTGCTGAAAACATGTGTTTTCCGAGACAGTTTATCAGTTTTTTTGCTGCTTTCTACTCTTGAAGTACCTAAGGGTCGGACCGAGTGACTTATAAAAGATTATTTTCTGCTGGACATTGATTTCGAGTAGCTTTAAGTAGAAAAAATGAATAGTGGGTTTAAAATAGGAATTTGGTTAGGCCATGGATTTTGAATTAATACAGCAGGGTCTACCTATATCAATCTGTTGAGCAGTTACATGTTATGTACAGTGAGCTCTGACAACAATTAAGGTAACTATTATACGTCTAGTTTGTTGCATAGGTTGAACCTGGGTGCTAATCCAGCTGTCTTCACTAATTCACTTATGTAGTTTTTGCATCTGGCTTTTATTTCTAGTGATGATCTTCATTATCTATTTAACTTATGCAAATGGATTATATTTTAGTTTTTGCTTGGGGGCTGGGAGTTTGCCAAGCCCGGGGAGGGGGGGGGCGGCAGGGGGGGGCGGGGGGGGGGGGGGGGGGGAAGAACATGAAGATGACATACATGGGATGGGAGTGTTTGCTTGCAGTAATGATTTGATCAGTATTTATTTAACATTTTAAAATAATCTTATGTTTTGCTCTTTTTTATTTTATTTTTATTTTTTTATAATATGAATTGGAACATCTATATCTTATGGATAATGTTTGATATGCTCTTATGCTTCAGACAACGAAAAGGAGTTAAATCAGCAGTCAGTTAGTGAGACTACTCAAGCTCTATCAACAACTTCAAATCAAAGGTGTAACCACATTGATATTTTAAGTTTAAATTCTCTTTTCCAACTGCAGTCCATGTCATCCTATTCCTATGTACATGCATACCCCTTTTCTCTGTCTATTTATTCATATTAGTGACGAGAAATTTTGACATAAGTTACCTAACAAACCAAATGACAAACTGGGAGTGAGAATTAGAGTTAAGTGCATGAAGATCATGGTATATGAGTATGACCATATCATTAATATAGTTGTTAGAGTAATTATAAGATTAATGTAAGTAATGAAGAACTATTATTGGTAAGAAATATATCTAAGCTTCTATTGAAAAGACAGTAGGTTCATTTTCTGAAACTATGAAAAATGAGGATCTCACTGTACCGCAAGAAATACAAAAAATGAAAAACGTAGTACGCCTTATGTTGTCCAATACAATAGGTTGTTTAGATTTAAATATTTTAATTCTGCTTTTTGTTCGGTAGGAAAACCCTTTTTGTCACACATGATTCTCTCTGCTTGAATGTTTTTGAGTCGAATTAGAAGGTCAGTGCAATGAAGTATACTACCAAGCAATGAGGGGAGTTGATTTCAGGTTCTCCACGTGCCTGCAGGCTGTTAATAGTATCTAATTTGCGTGAAGTTATAAGTACATTAAATTAATTGTTAGGTTAATCAAACGAGGATCAAGATCTAATTGGTATTCGGTGCAGAATCTGCAGATCATTGAGTATCTATGTTCATACCAAAAAGAATGTTTGTTCACATGATAGAGTGGTTGTGGATTCTACCTTCATACTAGGCTAGTACCTAGTACTATAGATACATCATTTTTGGCTTTTTGGTCATGGAACTTGCAAGCAGCACTTGTTTGATTTTATTTCTTAAATAGAAACATAATTTCTGATGAATATGTTCCATCTTTAATGAATTCCCATTTATTTATTTATTCCCTTTTTTTTTTTTTTTGCAATTCATGATTTTAGTGGTTCATCTGAATCTGATGCCGGAGTGGGGAAGATTGAGCTGAGAGCCGATCACTCAACTGGAGCTCCTTCTGCTGCTGAGAGGATAGAACCTGCAAGCAGTAGTCGATCTATCACAAAAGACTTGGCAAATGCGGGCCTTACTTTAGAAGGAGCTGAGGCCGAACTTGTTTTGAGTCCACTTAGGCTTGCCTTTGAAACAAAACACATGAAAATTGTGGAGCTTGCATTGGATTGTCTTCATGTAGGTGCTCATCTTGTTTCTTGGTACTGAAATCTAGAAAGGAATATTTCCAGAATAGGTGCTTTACAATCTTAACACTTGTAACACTTGCCAATATGATACTTGGTCTGAGCTCCTTCTCTCTATCTCTCTCTCTCACTTGCCAATATGATACTTGGTCTGGGTTCTCTCTCTCTTTGGTTCATTCTTTTACTTTTCTGTATTGCATCTCTAGATGTGTTATTTGACATTTTACCTTATTAAGATTCTGAAGGAATATACTTTGGTTGCTTCTAAGTTTGCATCTCTTTGTGAACGCTATGCATTAGGCACATATTTACATGTTTAGAAGCAGCTAGAAAGATCTGATGGATGTATTCCAAGTGTTGTGGAGCTAACTCAATAACTTATGCTATCTTTTTTTCCCCGCGTGCAGAAACTCATTGAATACGATCACTTAGAGGGTGATCCTGGTCTTGATGGTGGTAAAAATGCACAACTATTGACGGACATCCTCAACATGGTATGCAGTTGTGTGGATAATTCATCACCTGACAGGTATAATCTTGTGAGATTGAAACTAGTGCTTATCTGCATTTTTCCATTTTTTTGAGCATAACCTTGGGGCAATAAATGCAGCACTATTCTTCAAGTGTTGAAAGTGCTTCTCACTGCTGTATCGTCCACAAAAATGCAAGGTATGTCGTTAAGGGCTGGATTATCATGTAAACAAGTTTATTTTTGTATTTATATCTTTTCAGTTGTTACTCAATTCTGAGTTTCTTCTCAAATGTTGGCAATTCAGCTCGGCCCTTGAAATGTTTTCTTTATTATTTTTCCCTTCTATTTCTTTTTGTATTTATTTTTTGAGTACAAGAGTACTATGTCGGTCTCATCCTGTCAATAGGTGATATATGTATGCTCTTTAAAATTGATTTATATGGATCCTTCTTTTCTTCATAAAATACGATCTCTTAGACCAGTCCTCAGTTAGGGTTAATTTTCTTTTTGACAGAAAAAGTTCCATGAATAGTCTGTGTTGCTGTTTCTCCACTCTTCCAGTCCCAGAGCTCTCTCACCTTTGAACTGAATACTTTGGATTGTGCTGTTTACTTATCTTCACCATCAACTCTCTCCCGCCCCGCTATCTCTTCCTCTCATTTGGGTGGAAGGGTTCATAGTAGTTAGAATAGCCTCAGTAGGTGGTGTAAGACCATCTATAAGATCAAAAGTTTAATGAAAGATGTGCACGAATCCATGAACAGACCTCTGTCAGTTCATTAACAATAGCTGAAGAATTCTCTAAACAACTTAATTACACACTTGGAAAGGCCATCTTATTTCCATGGTACAACAATTCCACTCCCTTATCCTCTAGTCACAACCAAATTTAAAATCTCGTAACTTCTTGTTTTCTTACTGATTTCTCCTTATTATTGTCCTCATCCTATTTCATTCATAGTTCCTACATTGGCTGAGATATTTCTCCCATATGCTCTTTACTATGTCCAAAACTTCTAGACCTAAAGGATCATCTAAATATTCTTTGCTGGCCTCTGATCGATCTGCCTTAATTGACAATCCCCTGACTCTTTCTTGATGGACCTGCACCACCCAGTGTGACTGCTGTATATTTATTGTGAGCCTCTATTTTTACATTTCCTATTGAAATTTTTGGTTTTTGAATGTAGAGACAAACCTCAATTCGATAAGCAATACTATTATCTAGTTGACCAATTCTAGAACTTAAATTTCACCACCATTTCGAATGATACAATTCATACATTTTCCATGAGACATGGCATGTGTTACCTTTGAATTAACGGTTGGAAGTTGATATTGATATCTTTACAATATAATCATATTTTCTACCTACACTTGCACAAGCCCCAACTTCCGAGCCAATTTTGAAATTATATGATCCTCATGGTTCTTGTTATCTCTTGATGGGGGGAACTATGAACCCCCTCTAGGTGATCACATTCTTTGATCAGCTCTATATACCTTTTGTCTAGCCTGCATGCTCGTCATTCTTGAAACAAGACCCGTCTAAATCTCCTGAATTTGACATTGACTTCAAAGGCTTGTTTGCATTTTATAACTACCTAGTTAAAATCTACTTATAATTTATAATTTAGTATTTACATGCTCAGTTTCTCAATTATAATCTCTTGATCACTTCCTATGCAGTTCACGGTGAACTGTTGCTTGGAATAATCAGGGTTTGCTATAATATTGCTCTTAATAGGTATTTTCTTTTATATTTTTCATGGTAAATTTGATTTATCATCATCCAGTGCTCTTACCATCTGTTTCAATGTTTAGCAAGAGTCCTATAAACCAAGCAACGTCAAAGGCCATGTTAACACAAATGGTCAGTATTGTTTTTGGACGGATGGAAACTGATGTGGTAAGTGATAAGATTCTCTTGTTCGAAATCTTTTATTATGTTGCTTGATTGGTTGTATGGATATAAACTATATATAGTCAGAGAGTAATTACTCCATGATGGTTTAGGTCTCTTCTGATGTTCCTGCAACCCAAGAAGCTTTTCCGGAGGATGGGTCGAGCACATTGGTTGAAGAAGTATCAGCTAGTGTTCATAATGATCCAGGAACTACTTCCGGCGATGGACAATTGGTAGAGCAGATAAATAATGCATCTCCTGAGTCTGTTGAAGAAATTCAGAAACTTGTTGGTGGCACTGATATAAAGGTGTCTTTTAGCTTTGATGCAGCCATTCCAATGATATTCACTTTACTTCCGTCTGCAGTTCTTCATTGTTTGACTTCTCAGTTATTATACAATCTGCTTTTTCGATATCTGTCTCTTATCTGGTAATGTATCTTAAAACTCTTTTTTTTTACAGGGTTTGGAGGCTGTTCTTGAGAAGGCTGTGAACCTTGAAGATGGTGGAAAGGTCCCAAGGTTAGCCTACAATACTAAATTTGAGATTGTATATTTTTTGGAGGAAAATGTGAACAAGCTCTAGTGTGCGATTCCTTCACTGTGCACGCGCACTCATACAGCAAAATGCAGGAATCAAAGCATTAAAGTTACCGTCACCTTCTGACATTGCCAACTTAAATTTTCGTTCTGCTATATTGTTAAATTTAATTATAACTGTCTTTCTAAACTTCAATTGCTCTTTCTTTCAGAGGTATGAGCCCAGATAGCATGAGTATTAGACAACGAGATGCTATACTTCTTTTCCGTACTCTCTGTAAGGTTTGTAATTCAAGCATTTTCTTTGAATTCTATTCCACATTTTCTTTGTGCAGCCAGTTTGGTCTAATCATCTTACGTGTTTGCAGATGGCTATGAAAGAGGATAATAATGATGTCACTGCAAAAACACGCATTCTGTCTCTGGAGCTTCTGCAGGTTAGCTTTGGAAGTTTATTGTAGATAGGTGGTTCTCAGCTTACAGTACTCGACGTTTCCTGTATATAAAATCAAAATACTTGAATATCTGTCAACTGTTTGTCGACTTGACTATTTCACTGTCATATCAAAGATTGAATAGTATTGACGAGAAGTACAAGAATCAAAGATCTGCATGTTGGCATTAACATGTAAATATGTAATATTTGGATGGGTAGGGAAGACACAATTATGGGAAGCTATATTTACCTGTACACTTACTATGGAATAGTAGTGCAGATTGCTTCGGGTGTCTGTTGGGGATATCATCTTTTTTAATATACTGATTCTTGGCAACAAGATCTTGCCCCCTGCATGTATACACATACATACATACATACATGTGTGTATATATATATATACATAATTAGGTTGTCTCTAGAGATATTTTAGGAGAATTAGGTAACATTTTCTTTCCCTTATCCTCCTTCATGATCCCTGTTTCCATTCTGATTTACTGTTTCCTTCTGTAAGTTTACTTTCTGGTACTGCTGAAGTTTGCTTTCCTGACTTAGGTTACTTAGTACTGTTGATCACATGTCTTAATCGATGTGATATAATGTGTGTATGCAAATTAATAGTTATTAATGAAGAATATGATTTTTTTTTCTTGTTCAACGTCAATAATCAGATAATCAGAGTGAGAGCAGCGACAGAAATGATTGTCCTTAAGTATAGGGTGTTGTTGAGTGGGCTGCAAGGGATGAAGTGAGGAGGGTTTGCAGATATTAGATAAACTAATATTATGTTTGTCTTTGTGTTTTATGGTATATGTCTACTAGTAATCTTGTGCTTGAATGCACATGTAATTTGAATTGGCTTGATGTGTTAGATGAAAGCAACAGGTGTTCTTGCTAGTTGATAATTTTTATCAGGGAAGTGAACAATTATTGTTTTATAAAATAAGGATGATAATGTTCCAATTCAATTTATGATTTCAATGTACTTGTGAAATTTAGTTTGTCATATTGACTACAGGGTTTATTGGAAGGTGTTAGTTACTCATTCACAAAGAATTTTCAGTTTATTGACTCGATTAGAGCTCACCTTTCATATGCATTATTGCGAGCATCAATGTCTCAGTCTCCTATTCTATTTCAGGTATAGTTGGGTTGTCTCCCTCTTAATTTATTGTTTTGTTTGACCCTGAAGTTTCTACTGCAATCCTATTGCTAGTGATTTATTTCAACTCCTTGGCAGTATTCGACAGGAATTTTCTCAATTCTTTTATTAAGATTTAGGGAAAGTCTCAAGGTTAGATTATTTTCATTAACTTTATTTCATCTTCTCTATAAGAAATGAAACATTTATTTCATCTGCTTCTTCCAGCTGACTGTAAATTACTTTTCCAGGTTGAGATTGGAGTCTTCTTTCCCGTGATTGTTTTACGATCTTTGGACGGATCAGATCTTAACCAAAAATTAAGTGTTCTTCGGTATGTTGTGTTCCTTTAAAAAGATATTGATCTTCATGTATCCACGTTATGTAATATGAGGTGGTTTACACTTAGTTTCCAATCCTTTAAAAAACAAAAGAATGTTCTGGCTAACTATGTGTGACACATTTTTAACTTACTGCAGCTCATGTTGAATTTTGAAATTTCTAATTTATGTAGATACATATTTTCATCTAATCTAATTTTGCAGGATGCTGGAGAAAGTCTGCAAGGATCCTCAGTTGCTTGTTGACCTTTATATGAACTATGATTGTGATCTTAAAGCACCAAACTTGTTTGAAAAAATGGTATGCTTTTTAGTAAACAAGGTACTCGTATTCCATATGTCAAAGACTTAATTATTGTATGTCGTCTTCTCATTTAGGTCGCTACATTATCAAAAGTTGCTCAAGTTACTCACAATGTGGATCCAAAGTCTGCTACCGCATCCCAAACAGGATCAATTAAAACATCATCTCTCCAGGTATATAATAGCCTTTGCATGTCCATTGGCCATCTTATTTTATTATTTTTTGTGGCCTTGTGGGATCTTTTTCTGCGACTTAACCTATTTCTTGACTTAAATAGGGTCTTGTGAATGTCATTAAATCACTAGTCATTTGGGAGAAGTCTTACAGAGAATCAGAAAAGCAGAATATGGGAAAGGAATTCTCTGACGAAGAGTCGCCTATTGAATTGGACGAATCAAGAAGTGGGGAAGATTCACCAAGCAACTTTGAGTTGAAGGCTCATAAATCCACCATTGAGGCTGTTGTATCTGAGGTGTGTGGATCTCTGCTATTGTTTTGTTTCTGTACTGTGATCTGCTTTCTTTATATCAGTTTTATTTGCTACTTGGTTTCTCAAAAGTATTAAATCTATTGTAGGGGAGTCTAACTAGTAGTTTCAAATATGACAGTTCAATCGGCAACCTGGAAAGGGTGTACAGCTTTTGATATCCAGTCAATTGGTGGAGAATACTCCAGCTTCAGTTGCTCAGTTTCTCCGAAATACCCGCAATTTGGACAAGGTAGATAAGAATTTGCTTTGGGATTAAGTTTCACAGCGACAGTTACCTTACAAATTAAATGCACAGGCTATGCTTGGGGATTACTTGGGCCAGCATGAGGAGTTCCCCAATGCTGTTATGCATGCTTATGTGGATTGCATCAATTTCTCTGGAATGAAGTTTGATATTGCAATTCGTGAGTTCCTTAAAGGGTTTCGGCTTCCCGGAGATGCTCAGAAAATAGATCGCATTATGGAAAAGTTTGCAGAGCGGTAGGTACTTTATGCTGCTTCATTTGTATGCATATGAACATGTATCGCGCATATGAACATGTATCGCGCATATGAACTGGCCTCGTACCAGAAAAACAGAAAGTCAAACATTTGAGATAATATTAAATGGTGATGTCCAGTTGGAAGAGCTTAGATCTCCTTTGAGGCTTAAATTCATAACCCTTTATAACCCAAGGCGGATAAGCTTTCAATTGACTGTAACAAAAAATGCTTTTTCATTTCTAAGAGGCCAGGTTCATATTGCTTTTAAATCGAGGCTTTTTCCCTGTTGGGGACAACATCAGAAAGGAATCTTTAGTAATCAGAAGTACTAAAAATCTTGGTAATGGAAATACGTTAACACACATAATTTTTATCACCGATGAAGCAATGCTTTTTTCCTGTGAGTTATGCCCCCCACCACAACCAAAGAGAAGCCCTCATTGGAAATTTCTCTTTGCGGATAGGTTTATCTGTTTTGACTTTGTATTTGTATAAGTACTTCCAAACTTATGGATGTCCTGCCACTCACTTGAAAGAAGTCCCTTAAAGCGTCCAAATCATAATTGATTTATGTCGTTGTCTGTTTCCCATTCTCAGTTTTACTTCGGCATCATACTGCTGTTTTTTTGTCCTGAAATTCCATGGCTGCTTAATTTCATCTATGTTAAAGATGAAAAAAATATTTCGACTAGAAAAGCATGTTTGATTATGTTTAAAAATGTATGTGGTCATAGACAGCAATACTGATGCAGCAAAACAGTTGTGGATTCCCATGATGATGATAATAATTTTTGTTAGTATAACACCTGCAGCAGGACTTGTATATATGGAGGGTAGGATATACTAGGTTTTGAAATGTACAAACCTGAATGCAAGAAGTTTTTTTTTTTTTTTTGGTTTCCCAAGGGTTTAATCCCTTTCGAGGCGGGTCGGGCACATTAAGTGGGTACCTCTCCCAACAGGGATTCGAAGCAAGAAGTTTTTAAAAAGGTTGAAAATGACTATTTGATGCTAATAGAGTTTAATTAGTGAAAGTGAAGGGACCAACTGAGATATTTATTCAATCTCCAGACTATCCTTTATTTCCTTAAGCCAGTAAATATTTTATATTCTGGTACAGGTTCGGGCTAATTACACGTAAATCCCCTTGGATTTGGAAAATTACTGGCACCTCCCCTGAACTTAGGACAAGCTTTTACTGAAAAGAAAAAGGCAGAATGACCATTTACTCCTAATCAGTTATAGTAAATCGAAGAAATAACAATATTCACACCAACAGAAGACGCATGAACTATTTAAATAATGTGATTCATATTTGCTCGTTGCGATTAGAAACTGAGAGTTTCAATGTTGAAGCTACTTCTAATATGATTTATATACTAATATTGGTAAATAGATGCTACAGGATTCTTCATTGAACAGTAAACCTATCAGAACTGAAAATTAGTACCAAGCCACTGTAATTGATGGGTTTTTTTTCCAATATTTGGTTCACTATTGTTCCTTGCCTCGTTCCTACTGTATATCCCGATATATTTGTTGATATATTGATAAGTTCAACTCTGCATTATGCATGCGATTTTGAGTTATTAGACTCCCTTTAATTGGTCGATATTAACAAAAGCCAGAAATCTGAAATCACAATTCCCACAATGGTTCAGTTTGGTTTGCAATATGATTATGAAAATTGCTGTACCCAATTTTTGGTTTAGCATGTTCAAACTTTTATATTATGTGATGATTCTTTTGCAGCTACTATGCAGACAATCCTGGTCTATTCAAGAATGCAGATACAGCTTATGTCCTTGCCTACGCAGTTATTATGTTGAATACTGATGCTCATAATCCAATGGTTTGGCCAAAAATGTCGAAAAGTGATTTTATACGTATAAACTCCACGAATGACGCTGAAAATTCTGCTCCGCAAGAACTCTTGGAGGAGATTTATGATTCCATTGTTAAAGAAGAGATAAATATGAAAGATGTTCCTGCTGGCAATAAGCAAAAGCCAGAAGTAGAAGAGAGAAGTCGACTTGTCAATATTCTCAATCTGGCTCTCCCCACATGGAGCTCTTTAACTGACTCCAAATCTGAGAATGAGGAAATTTTCAAGCAAACACAGGCTCTAATTAAGGACCAAGGAGGAAAAGGGGGGATCTTATACACTTCACATAGGCTTAAACTTGTACGTCCCATGGTTGAAGCTTTAGGATGGCCGTTACTTGCTACTTTTGCTGTAACCATGGGTGAAGTAGATAACAAACCAAGGATTAGTCTTTGTATGGAAGGATTTAGAGAAGGTATACACATAACACATGTTCTAGGAATGGACACCATGCGATACGCATTTTTGTCATCATTGATAAGGTAATTCTCTCTTCACTTTTGACTTTGTTGCTTCTTGGATATGATAATTTGTAATGCCTTAGCTTCTGCTCTATTATCTGTAGTGATGTTAGAGTTCTGGACTTTTTATGCATGAGAGAGTGAAACTTTGGTTTTATTGGAACTGTATGCAGTATACAATTCACAGTAGTTTACTGTCTAACAATACTAGACAGTACATTAGTCATGCTATATTTCAGTTCCTTTTTCCTTGAGAAAGAATATACTTCAGTTGAAACTTTCCATCTTACTTTATCTTTATTTTTCCAGAGCTTAAGCCGCAAGCTTTTCCTCCTACAGGTGCAAATTAGTTATCAGATTCAATGGCACTAATGTCATTAGATTTTAGAGACCGAGAGTGAGGATATATCCTCTGTGCAAACACAAAATTTCATCTCAAATTGAAGTCCTTCGATCAAAATTTAAATTAATTCAACATAGAGATGATCAGGAAAAAATATTGTTTTAAAAATCAAGAAACAGAGAGATATTGAGTACTTGTTCTAGGATTTTTCTTATCTTGGAAAAGAGATTCCATGGTTTGGTGATGAAGTTAAAATAGGACTAGGAAAAGTAAAAGATTTAATAATGGGATTAAATGTGCTAACGTACTTGGAAATGTAAACATGACAAATAAGTCTTGCCTTACTGCATGTTAAAACAACATAGCTATGCTCTTTTGTTTAAATAGTGTTTAACTCAAGAAAATGTTTGTTAAGCATGTAACTATGCTTCTAAAATTGATCTGCAGGTATAATTACTTACATGCACCAAAAGATATGCGCAGCAAAAATGTAGAAGCACTGCGCACATTACTTACATTATGTGATACTGAGATCTATGCCCTTCAAGACTCTTGGATTGCCATTATGGAATGTATTTCCCGCCTTGAATATGCTGTATCATGGCCTGCTATGACTGCGACTATCATGCAAGGATCAAACCAAATATCTAGAGATGCCGTTCTTCAATCTCTGAGAGAGCTGGCTGGCAAGCCAACTGAACAAATATTTGTGAATAGCATTAAGTTGCCTAGTGAATCCGTGGTAGAGTTTTTTAATGCTTTGTGTAGTGTGTCAGCAGAGGAATTAAAACAAAATCCAGCTCGTGTTTTTAGCTTGCAAAAGGTTGTTGAAGTTAGCTACTACAATATGGATCGTATACGAATGGTAATTTCTTCACCTGTTTTTGATTTAATTAAATAAATATTTTGCATGCTTCCATGATATGGTAATTCTTTTGGTGTCTTGTTGTGATGCTATCAACGGCTCTGTCATTTCTCCATAATTGTTCTGCACTAAATCAACAAGCATTACTCTATATCAAGGATAACATGTTTGATGACTTAACTTCTAGGTCAATATAATAATCAATTGCTAATTCATGTCCAGTTAAACCAGTTATAGGAAAAGAGTTCAATTTTTACAACTGATGCATTTGAATAATCTCTAACATTTTGTTTCCTCGATATAACACATTGCAGTATACTCATGTCGGTCAGCTTCATGGATTGTCCACCTCCATTATATTAAATGCCTCTTCTCTGTACCAGCTTAATCATTTTAATAAGGTTTCATTTAATATGGTATCAGATACGACTAAGTAAAGCTCATGGTTTGAGTTTCATTATGATCCGTTCATTAAAAAAGGGGTTCCACGTTCTAGGCTAAAAAATGATTTTTGCCTAATAGTGAGAGGCGTGATGGAGATAAATAACATATTAGATCTCTCCTCTTGACCAGATTAACCCTCTATGAGATGATCATTCATGAAGGACAAACTCCTTTCTAACTTTTTCCTTATATATCTGTAATATAGTTTCATCAAGTTTACTACTTTCTTCATTTAATGGCTAATCTTAAATATTCCTGAATGCTTAGCAGACTGGCCGAACATAAAATAAGCAATTTGCTTTTCTTATATTGTAGTTGTTTTGGTTTGTCTACAAAATCTCTCTGCTTAGGTTTTTTACCACACTGATGGGAGGGCCTGTGAATACAAAAATTTATGTGATTAGCTTTTGTTTGTTGTAAAAAAAATTGTCCACATTCTGAAAACCACCAGCTCAAATATAATTAGAATCCCTATTCCTTTTCCTGATCATATGGTTATTTACTATTTAAGTTTGCTAAGAATCTTCTTATATTAGTAGCCAGTGGTTGTGTCTTATTTCAGTGTGGTAAGAATTTATACTGAGCCTTATTGACAAGTATCATGACACTGATGACTTCTATGAATATATGTTCTTTTTTCAGGTTTGGGCTAGAATATGGTCCATCTTGGCCCAGCATTTTATATTTGCTGCGAGTCATCCTGATGAAAAAGTTGCTATGTATGCCATAGATTCTCTACGGCAGCTTAGCATGAAATATTTGAAGCGTGCTGAACTTGCAAGCTTCACTTTCCAGAATGATATTTTGAAACCATTTGTTGTGCTCATGAGAAGCAGTAGAAGTGAATCTATACGGAGGCTTATAGTGGATTACATTGTTCAAGTATGTATGCATTATCTTATTATTATCAGTCATTTTGATAATACTTTTGTTTTGATACCAACTTATACTGGGGGGATAACAGATGATAAAATCTAAAGTTGGAAGCATAAAGTCTGGCTGGCAAAGTGTGTTCATGATTTTCACCGCCGCCGCGGATGATGACCTGGAACCCATAGTTGAAAGTGCATTTGAAAATGTGGAACAAGGTTGGGACCAATTTTTCATTTTCCTTTTTCTTTTGTGAAAAATATTATTTAGACAATCTTAGGAATTGTTAAAATCACATCTCACACAGACAAATGGTTGCAGTTATCTTGGAACACTTTGATCAGGTTGTTGAAGATTGCTTTATGGATTGTGTCAACTGCCTGATTGGATTTGCCAATAATAAGACTTCACACGGTATAAGTTTGAAGGCCATTGCTCTCCTCCGCATATGCGAGGATCGTCTTGCAGAGGTTGGTTTTGAGTATTTAGTTTCCTATATTTATTAGAACTCTTTGTTGTCAGCCACTTTTCGATCTAGTATCTTGACATAAAGTAATGCAATTTTGTGGTTTACTCAAGTACAACGGTTGTAATCTAACTAGTATGGTAATGCATAAGCAAACTCAGGTTGTGAGAGTGAACAGGATGGGAGCAGATTTAATTTTTTGTTTTGTCAAAATTTGTTCGTAATCTGCCTTTTGTCTGTTACTTGGAGCACCTCTTTTATACCTTCTCAATGCCTGAAAAAGACTGATATGCGACAAGATTTTTCTGTACCTTGATCTTCGTCTAAGCTTATACTTTATAGGACTTGTTACTGTATTACCTGTCTTGTTTGCTACCTTTTCTTTCTAAGGCTTGATGGAGAAGAGTTTTGGTTGGGGGTTGGGATCACATTTTCTGCTTTCGACCTCATTTTCCGCAGAATTCTTGGGAAAATGTTGAAGAACTGATGTGTAATCATAATTAGCAGATAATTTCTGATGGTCTCCTGTAATGATCCCAGTTGAAGGGTATGGGACCTTATCCCACATTGGTAGAATGGGATACTAATGTGGGGTATATATGGCCTTGGGCTCACCCACTTCAATAGCTAGCTTTCGGGGCATGGTTCTCCCAAGGTCATTACAATTGGTATCAGAGCAGACCACCACGCTTTTATCCAGGAAGGAGACCTAAGAAAGGGCTAACGCAAAGACAAGTGAAGCCGCTTAGAGTGGACAACTAGAGTAGGCCAACACGGGCCTTGGAAAGAGAACGTGGTGGAATGTAATGATCTTAGTTGAGGGGTATGGGACCTTATCCTTATCCCACATTGGTAGAATGGGATACTAATGTGGGGTTTATAAGGCCTTTTGTGTTCTCCCACTTCAATAGCTAGCTTTTGGGGTATGGCTCTCCCAAGATCATAACATCTCCTAATGCTTATAAATATTTTTGGATGTTTGACAATGAAATCACCCCTCTCCTGTAGAAGGAAATAGGATAAGGAAAAACTAAAAAAAAAAACATGTTGGAAAAGTTTCATATATGGACCTCTGTTGGAGCTTCATTTGTTGAATTTTGTTTTCAAGGCTCTTGATATTTCCAGAAGCCCCATCTGAAAAGGTTTATGAATATAATTGTTGGTAGGTTTGCACAAAATGTATTACGTAGTATCAGCTGATTATAAAAGTTATTTTTTTCCAAAGACGAACATTTTTACCGCATGCAATTAATGATTACTTTTGTTTCTTCTCTGTCCAGGGCCTTATACCAGGTGGTTCTCTGAAACCTATTGATAGCACTGCAGATGAGACTTCTGATGTGACCGAGCATTATTGGTTTCCTATGCTGGCTGGTCTTTCTGGTCTGACTTCTGATCCAAGACCAGAAGTCAGAAATTGTGCACTTGAGGTTTTGTTTGATTTACTGAATGAGAGAGGCAGCAGATTCTCATCTTCATTTTGGGAGAACATCTTTCAACAGGTCCTTTTTCCTATCTTTGATCATGTGAGACATGCTGGGAAAGAGAGTTTTGGGGATGAGGTGCTACGCGAAAGCAGTGTTCATTCACTCCAGTTGTTATGCGACCTTTTCAGCTCCTTTTACAAGGTAACCCTGATGATTGATGTAAAATACTCATGAAGTGTGCATTATATTTTCTATCATACCTGTCAATGGTGCTGCTCTCTGTCTGTGTTAGTGCTCGTGTTTTATGCTGCTCCTGATCTTGTCTTTTGGTAATTGTTAATAAAAGTTATTGTCTTTTCCCGGTAGTTAAATTAGTGATGTTCCTATTTCCTGAAGCTAAATATAGTAATGTTACAGGGTACTTACTTTGCTTAGTTGCTTCACTCCACTGAAGTTCCAAAACTAATTTATGTTTCAAATTAGTTGGCATGTCATTTTTATATTGTATTCTTTAGTGTTTTAAATTTCAGTTATTGTACGTTACCTGGCTCACAAGTATCTTTCTGTCACTTTATTTAACCTTCTTTAGCTTATGTCTTTGGCAAAAGTTTGTGCATACATGTTGAAAATTCCTTAGTTTTGTTACCTGAAATATTCTCTGAATATTTTGATATTTATTCACATATTGGTTTGAAAATACGGCATGAATTGGCAGTCATACAAAGTATACTACCAGGTTTACCATTTCAAAGTAACATTTGCTGGGTATCCTATTAGTGACACTGCATGTCCTTTTTGGTTCCATGGGTCTAGACTCTTAGTGCTGATTCAGTCTTCTTACATTTGAGAATAATGACATTAAAAGTATCCTCCTGATAATTGATGTCTGGTTTATGTAGGATGTGTGTTTTATGCTGCCACCACTCCTGAGTTTACTGTTAGATTGTGCCAAGAAGACTGATCAATCAGTAGTTTCAATATCTCTGGGTGCATTGGTGCATCTCATTGAAGTTGGAGGACACCAGTTTAGTGATCACGACTGGGATACTTTATTGAAAAGTATCAGGTACATTCTCCATTTCACTTTCTCAAAACCTCCCACATGCACCAGTTTTTGTTAATACTAGGAAAGTGCATGTACGTTGTACGTGTCTAGATTAATTAATTTTTTGTAAATTAGAGTAAAATTAATTTGATAATGTCATAAAATCGAGCGAATAAACCTATTTAATGAATTATTCACCGGTTTAACCTTTTTTTAGCCAATTTTATTTATTTTTACCATTAATGTTTTTTTAACTATTTTACTCTTTTTTTATCAGTTATAACTTATTTTAACTATTTTTTACGATTTTGTCCTTTTGTTTTTTTTTTTTTCCGTTTTAAACCATTTTTCTACCGGTATCACCTTCTTTTGTCGGTTAAACTCTTTTTTTTACTAATTTCACACGATTTTATCATATTAACCCGCTTTTAAACGTTTTCATCATATTAACCCGTTTTCACCTATTTCACATGTTATTTTCATCAATTTCACCTGAATTTTCACATACTTTATATTTCACCAGCTTTATATGTTGTTTCACCAGTTTCATCATTTTTCACGAATTTCACCCAAATTTTCATCAATTTCACATGAAATTATCGATTTCAGTGAAATTTTTTTTACCGATTTCACCATTTTTCACCAATTTCACCCGTTTTTCACGAAATTCCATGAAATTTCTATACGATTGAATATTCTTTATATTTTTCTATTCTAGCCAAAGTAAACTCACGTAATTAGCTAATTCATAAGTATTTTTTATTCTTTCATAGTAAGATGCGATTCAATCTTAATATTTTTTTTTGTAACATAATGATAATTAAGAGAATTTCATTTTGAATTTTATATTTAGAGTGTTTATGATTTATGGTGTACTAAATCTTTACTCCAATAATTAGTGATGCTAAAATATAATAATTTTATATATATTTTGAGGGGTTATTTAAAATAGTAGTATTTTTTAGTGGTTCGTTTTTATCTATAAGTGAAGAAAATTAAAATTACAAAAATGATATAAGAGAGAATTTATACATTTTAGGAGTTTATGTAGGAGATAAATTAAATATAACAAGACTTCAAAGTTAAGAAATATTCATGCTTTTATAATAGTGAGATAAATATTTATTTATTTATCTGTTTTGTTGGATAGACTGCTAAACAGTTCGCTTGTATATGTGATGTTGTTCTTGGGTCACTGTCCTGATTTATTTTGACCAGGGATGCTTCATACACAACCCAACCCCTTGAGCTTCTAAATGATTTGGGTTTCGAGAACAGAAAGCATCAAAAAGTATTGCCACAAGACTTAGATATCACTACACCAGTCGCTAGCACTAGTGACTTATCTTATAACCAAGACCATACTGTCCATGAAAATGGGAATACAATGGGAACTGCATCCCTGAGTAACAATGGAAATACGGTGGACCATAATGAAGAAGCAGTGCACCTAGCTGATTTGGAACGATCTGAAGGTTTGCACAATGATATTTTTATATAAATATTGGTTGGATACTAAACTGAAAATTGATATGGTAGCTAAATCCTTTTGTAGGCATGCTATCGCCATCTGGAGTTACAACACGTACTGACAGCGGAAATCTTCAACGCAGTCAAACAATAGGACAGAAAATTATGGGAAATATGATGGACAACGTTTTTGTGAGAAGTTTTACCTCGAAGCCAAAGGACCATACATCTGATGGAATGTCACCATCTTCTCCACCTAAGGTTGGTATTGCATTTACACTTTTGCAGATTAATCTTATGTTGGCTATTAAAGTTGTACATTTAATAGAGCTCTTCTATTCCTTTTTTGCTTCAATGTACGAGCAATTTCTGAATACTTAATTAGTTAAAGATCTTATATTGCTTCAGCATAACTGCAAATAGTTTTGACCTCTAGACTCAGGTTACCACCTCATCTAAAACTAAAAGCATAACCAACCAATTGGGGGGGGGGGGGGGGGGGGGGGGGGGGGGAGATTCCATAGTTAATGTAACTTCTCATCGCATGCAGTCTGTAACCATTCTTTGATGTGGAACTCTTTGCTTGGGTGGAGCTGAGACTTGAACCAAATACTACCCCTTGGCCGCTTCTGCTGTTCAATTATATTAAATGGTTACATTCTAAAACAGTTAAGCTATTATATAGGAGAGATTATAACAAATCAAAGTCACCGAAGAGGGATCTCAGGTGACAGGTTAAACATGCGAAGTTATGAAGTAAAAGGAAAAAGAAAGCAAGCTATGGGTGAATCTGTCAGAATTCTCAAGAGCTTAGACATAGAAACTTAAGGAGGTAAAATAAACTAAACCCTTATATCATTTAATAAAGGCAAAGAAGGCCTGATTACTCTTTCCCTATGGAATGTAGGGATGACATGATGATGTATGTCTTTATTTTCTCACTAATTCCTGATAGTGGTTGGTCAGCTTATTGAACTCCTGGAGTTCTTGTTCGATAATAATCAGAGCTCAAAGGAATCACCATATATCCACAGTTCCACACGAAAGTGGACCAAAATCCATTATATTTTCTATTTCTAATTCATGTTTTTACTGGTTTATGTTTCAACCTTTTCTTTTTGTGATGGAACTATGGCTACTGTTTACTCATCATAGATGAGTTCTTTTAGTCAGGAATATTGAACAACGGAGAGTTAGTATGTAGTTACATGAAAAACTATTTTATTGAATAAATCTTCTAACTGCTTTATTTAACTTAGTATGTGTTAGAACTGGTTTTGACTATTTAATTTGCTTGTTCTCTAGTTTCCTGATGGTACTACGGAATCTGATTCGAGAGACGAGGATGAAAGTCCAATTTTGGGAACCATAAGGAGTAAATGCATCACACAGTTGTTACTTTTAGGTGCAATTGATAATATTCAGGTATCAAGAGTCAGTTTTTCCAGTATATGATTTCAGGATTAATTGCTCCTATCATTATTTGATTGGCCAATCCTACTAATTTACAACAGTGTTATAGTTTTCTAGAAGTTCAGTGGATTGAAAATTCATGAAATTCTACTGTTTGCTCTAATCTTTTCTTCATAATTCTCTTTTCACTATGGTGCTACCAAAATATATTTCAAACTTGTTTTTGGTTCTTATTCCTATCTGGCAGAAGAAATACTGGAACAAGTTGCATACAGAACAGAAGATCACCATGATGGAAATTTTGTTCTCGGTCCTGGAATTTGCTGCCTCATACAACTCATACAATAACCTCAGACTGAGAATGCACCAAATTCCAGCTGAAAGGTTTGGCTTTAACTAGAAGTTTAATATTTCTTAGCTATATTCTAAGTTGGTTACTTCATTGAGAATACATCATAACTCAAGGCTTTTTTCCTGCATAGACCACCATTGAATCTTCTCCGTCAGGAATTGACTGGAACTTGCATCTATCTGGATATCCTACAAAAAACAACTGCAGAAGTTAAAGTTCATGAAGATGAACAAGTTCAAGATGAGAAGGTTGAAGGAATAGCTGAAGAAAAGCTTGTGTCCTTTTGTGAACAGGTGCTGAGAGAAGCATCTGAATTTCAAACTAGCATGGAAGAGACAACCAACGTGGATATTCATCGAGTTCTTGAACTTCGGACTCCAATAATTGTGAAGGTATAAATTATTCATATTCCAAACTTGAAACGAGCATAGCGTTGGTGTATGGAATTTTTTCGTTTTTGAACATCAAAGTTCTACTTTTTCATAGAATAATATTAACCCCACATTCTTTCTGAACACCCTATGCTAATTCACATTTCACATTCTAAATATCGACAAAATTTAATGCGCCCACATGCTCCCAAAAAAGCCAGCACTGGAAAAACGTTGTCACTTTTCACATCTTCAAAGCCACTAAATTTGAATTGGCCCTACATGTTTCTCGAAAAAGTATATTATTTTATTTCCTTGTCGTCCAAATCAATTTTAAGTGTTTTTTCTGTTCCAAATTTCCGAAAGTGAGCTTAATCAAATATGGTAATATTTCCAAGTTGTTTGACAACATAAAACACAACGCACACGACCTTCTATGATCTTCAATGTGTGATATTTTTCAAGTGCTAGTTAAAATCTCAATTCATGGTCTTCCAGGTACTGAGAGGCATGTCCCGAATGAACACTCAGATTTTCCAAAATCACCTCAGAGATTTTTATCCTTCCATTACAAAACTTGTCTGCTGTGATCAGGTAAACTCCCCTTTCAGCATTGACTTTTGCAACTTCTATTGCATCATCATTCATCATATAGGACCAAAAAGTCTACATGTGCTGTTAGAGTTTAGGAAAATGAAATCCACATGTCTATCTGTTGTGATTTATTTTCTTCAGGCATTACTTTTGAAACCAATTCATACCTAACTGAGTTTCATGAATCATTATTCCAAAAGTGTTCCGAAAGTTTTATATTAGCTTAAAATTCCAAGAAAAACCACTATGTGCAATAATGTCGATTCTTAGGTTTCCTTTACCAGAATTCTCAAAATAATGATTCCACACCCCACCCCACCCAATTCTCGTGAATCATTCAGTTAAGCGTTTAGATTGTGATTGAATAGATATCATATTCAATCAAACTCCTCTCTATGATGCAAGAAAGCTGAAATTTCCTCTTGGAATATTATAATCGAGTATCATAAAAAAAATGTTAATCTGTTTCAATAATGTATCCAAACTCTAACAAGTTGTCCCTGTTCAGATGGAAGTTCGCGGTGCGCTTGCAGATCTTTTTAGCGTGCAGTTCAAAACACTCTTGCAATAGGACTTCATGTTCGAGATTTTGTGAAGCTCAGAAGTAGAATTACACTCTTAATTTAATTACTTCATTATCCAATTTGGGATCAATCTTTCCTTTTTCTCGGAAAAAATAAAATAATTCGTACTTCCACCTTGGATCTTCTCACTTCTACACTAGAAATAATTTCGATGATATATATGTGAAGGAAACCGAATCGGCTATATTCATAGTTCCTTTTGAATGCCTCATTGAGTTGGCATCTCTTTTGTATATTGTACAAAAAATCTAGAACATTCCAAGAGTTTGAAAAATCTCATAGATGGCTTTGTTTTCGATACACTCCTGCATACGCCACTTGATGAGGAGCATGAACGCAATATTGCCTTCAAAGGAGATAAACACAAAGGCAAAGGCAAAAATAATGGATCCATTAGAGTTCCGAACAATGACCGCAGTCGACTCGACCCCATCTATGAAAAATTCGTCTATATTCACCTTCAAGAAAGTAGAAACCAATGGCCAAGGGAAAACAAGAATTGTCTTTTGGGGTCGTCTTTGATGCAATAATGAAATTCTTTTGATTATAGGGAAGTTCAAAAGCAGTATGGAAAAATCCCAATTTACCCCCCTTTACTGTGAACTTTCTTCATTTTGTCTCCTAACCTTTGCTACTTAATCCCATTAACTATTAAAAATATTTACGAAAGCCCCCTTAAGATGCAAAAAAACTAATGCTGGTAGCCTATCTAAAAACGCATAATTGGCATTTCAATATATATCTTTAAGTAGTTCCGGATGTGTTTGGCACAACAACTCAACAAGTTGCTGCAGAAACCTTTGGTATCTGTTCATCTTTTTTATTGTTGTTCCATTACTGTACTTTCATATTCTTCCAGTTTATACTTAACTTTCACTATAGATTTATGTAACAGGGGCTTTTGTTCAATATACTACATAGATGAAAACAACAAATATAAAGATAAATTAGCTTCATTTAATACTGCAGCTTGTTCGTTATAAACTACTAATTCAAGTAAATACGTAGTATTGTACATTACAACAAAAACCTTTGTGCTTTCATTAATTAAACAAATGGTTCTAAAGATACGCATGAAAATGAAAACAAGCTACTATAGATTTATCTGGATGAGATCACATTAAAATTGTTTTTCCATACATACTAAATCAATCTCGAGTTCAACTCAATAAAATAAAAACAATAAACTGTATATATATATATATATATATATATATATATATATATATATATATATATATATATATATATATATATATATATATATATACACTAGGAAAGTGTACGTGCGTTGCACGTGATTAACTAATTTTCTATATTAGTTGAATCATATAATCATTTTTCAATATACTATCTTAATGATATATCATATAATTTTTTTGACTAATTCTCTTTAATTTGTACTATGTTGTTACCAAAAATTTAATTTTTTTATTATAAATACTTATAATCAAAACTTGAAAATAAAAAATTAACTATAACTATGAAGTATTTTTTTATCTGAAACTACATGTCTATAGAAATATTAACCATTTGAACGAATTAACAATATCTATTATTTTCTTCCTTTATCTTGATATTTCCATCTAAACCATTTTTCACAGGTTTAACTCATTTTTTTTATCTATTTAACCAGTTTTGTCTGTTATACATATCTTTTACTAAATTCATTCATTTTCAATTACATATCTAATTAATTTTTAACGAATCTAACCAATTTTTACCAACTCTCCCGGATTTTGTAGTGTAAATTTGCTTTTACACTATGTTTACCCTATTTTTTGTTATTTTAACATGTTCTTTATACGATTTCGTCCAATTTTACTTTGAGTTTACCATTTATTTTTATGTTATTTTAATCCGTTTTTTCATTGATTTCACCATTTTTTGTGCTTTATCCCATCTTTTAATTGGTTCACTCATTCTATCCAGTTTTATAAGCCAATTTTACCTATTCTTTTGCTGATGTATATTATTTTCTCAACTTTTTCACATTTTTTTTCAATTTAACTCGTTTTTTGTTTTTGTTCTTTATCTATTTTACCCATTTTTTGTTATCTTGTATTTAGTTAGTGTTGTTATTTTTTAACCAGTTTACCCGTGTTTTGTTGATTTACCTCATTATTTTATCGATCGTACCATGTTTTGTTGCTTTAACTCATTTTCTTTCGATCTAACCCATTTTCCCATTGTTTTGCCGTTATCACCAGTTTTAACCACTTATAGATTTTGACTTCTTTTTTTAACCTAAGCCAATTATAAGTTTTTCAGTTAACTAAATATGATTACTTTAGTTTGTTCATATCGAACAAATGTGATTTCTTTTTAGGTTTTTTAATAAGTGATCATTTCTTAAGGATTGTCCAAAGAAACACCGATTGCGCTTGTTTTTACACTGTGTTTACAATTTTTTTTTGTTATTTAAACCAGTTCTTCGACCGATTCCACCCATTTTTATGTTTTATCAAATTTGTTAATCAATTCACTCATTGTTCTCGGTTTAACCCAATTTTAGTCGATTTTACCTATCCTGCTTACCCCGTTGTTTTATCAATGGCACCATTTTTTTATTTAAGTTGTTTTTCTTCTATCTAACCCATTTTTTCTCTGATTTATCAATTTTTTTTTTATCATATATATATTTTTATTAGAATATTACCCATTTTCACCAATTTTAACAATTCTATGTTTTGACTTATTTTGGCTTAAGCCAATTATAAGTTTTTCAATTAACTAAATAGTACTTTTTTTTTTTTAATTCATATAGCCCGAATGTGACGTCTTGTTTTTAGATTCTTTAATAAGTGATAAATTCTTAAGAATTTTTGAAAGAAATATCGCTTGTACACTGATCAGTTTATCATTTTCTTTTTATTATTTTAGCCCGTTCTTTCACCGATATCATCTATTTTTTTTGTGGTTTATCTCATTTCTTAATCAATCCATAATTATCTAAAGTGTAACCCAATTTTGGTCAAATTTTCACATTTGCTAATCAATTCACTCATTAAGTTTATCCGGTTGAAATTTAACCTATTTTCTCACATATTTCACCTTTTTTATTTTGCCAATTAACTCATTTATTTGTTTTTGTTCTTTTATCGATTTGATTTTATTTTTTGTTATTCCGTGTTTAGCCGATTTCATTCATTTTTTTATCGGTTTTACCTATTTTTTTTCTTGTTAAACCTTGTTGTTTTATCAATGGCACGATTTTATTTGTTTTAACCCTCTTTTCTTTCTATCTAACCAATTTTCTCATTGATTTTACTATTTTATCATATATTATTAATCAAAATTTTACATTTTTTGCCAGTTTTAACAATTTCTATGTTTTGAAGCTTTTTTGCTTAAGTCAATTATACAATTTTAGTTCTCTCTATTGTAACCCAATTTCAGTCGATATTCACATTTGTTAATCATATCACTAATTTTCTGAACCCAATTTAATTTAGTATGATTTTACTTATTATTTTGCTTACTTAAAATATTTTCTCACATATTTCACCTTTTTTTTTGCCAATTAACTCATTTATTTGTTCTTGTTCTTTTAACGATTTGATCAGGTTTTTTGTTATCCCGTGTTTAGCTGATTTCATTCATTTTTTTTATCGGTTTTACCTATTTTTTTGCTTGTTAACTTTGTTGTTTTATCAATGGCACGATTTTTATTTGTTTTAACCCGCTTTTTTTTTTTTTCCCTATTTAACCAATTTTCTCATTGATTTTACCATTTTATCATATATTATTAATCAAAATTTTACATTTTTTGCCAGTTTTAACACTTTCTATGTTTTGAAGCTTTTTTGCTTAAGCCAATTATACAGTTTTAGTTCTCTCTAGTGTAAACCCAATTTCAGTCGATTTTCACATTTGTTAATCATATCACTAATTTTCTTTGGTTGAACCCTATTTAATTTAGAATGATTTTACTTATTATTTTGCTTATTTAAAATATTTTCTCACATGTTTCACCTTTTTTTTTGTGCCAATTAACTCATTTATTTGTTCTTGTTCTTTTAACGATTTGATCAGATTTTTTTTATCCCGTGTTTAGTCGATTTCATTAATTTTTTTTACCGATTTTACCTATTTTTTTCTTGTTAACCTTATTCCTTTATCATTGGCACAATTTTTTTAACCCGCTTTTCTTTCTATCTAACCAATTTTCTCATTGATTTTACCATTTTTATCATATATTAGTAATCAAAATTTTACATTTTTTGACCGGTTTTAACAATTTCTATGTTTTGAAGTTTTTTTTTTGCTCAAGCCAATTATTCATTTTTAGTTAACTAAATATTACTTTTTTTAATCACGTAGAACGAATGAGACATAATTTTTTTACGTTCTTTAATGTTTTTTAGGTTCTTCAAATAAGTGTTAACTTCTTAAGAACTCTTCAAAGAAATAGTTGAAGAAATATAGGGTTATAGTTTTTTTTTTACCATTAATATTTTAATGAGTTGCAAAACTTTAAAAGATAATTATATATAAGTTTGTTATATAAGGACTTCTTGTCTAATTATATTTTTGTAATTTTGTTCTATTAGGATTCTTTTATTTTACATTTTTGCCGTAAATTTAAATATCACAATATAATTTAAATAGGGATATATTAGTCTTCACAAAAAAGGGAAGAAATTTTCTTAGGCCAACTCGTACTTTTATATGTATATAGAATAGAATAGATATATATCGACTTTCTCAAGTTTGTTATATACTAATAAATTACTTAAGGAAGTATCAAAAGACATAGCAAATATACACGACATAAGTTATCAAGCCACCGGTGCTAGAGTTCGTGCCGCAATCAAAGAGCATGTCCCTATAAAAGTGGCACCTTGTTGGGTTTAGGCACTGCACCCGTACAAGAAAAAGATACTCAATTAGCAAACCGAATTGGTTCAAACTTCAGAAACTTCTGAAAAAAACCAACATAGATAAACATGTTAATTCTTTCATAATTCAAAACATACCCGAGCAACTTCTGGAAAATGCGTTAGATTTTAGCAACTTGATATTTTCAATTCAACGAGGTCTGAAAATCTGTTCAAGCGTTGCAATAGACTTTCGGAGTTTAACCAACTGCATACATTAAGTTGTTCTAAAGACATTCGACTGCCCTGAGGGAATATCGTTTCTAAAAGAGGCTCGAGTTTAGTGCAATTTGTTGATTGAAAGATACTTAAGGTCAATTGGGAAGTCAACCATATCTTAAGAGACGAGCACTCTTTAATATCTAACCTTTCAAGATTCAATATGTTACTCGTCAGTGAATCTAGAGCTTTGCAATTGAGGATCTCAAGGCGTTTGAGTATTGGAGGGACACCATTTTCTGGAAAATTTACAAATTTAGGACAATACTTTATTATAAGATCCCGTAATGATCCAAGGTTGTTTAGGTCGTTTGGAAGGGATGATAAATTTGCACAACGAAATGATTCAAGAATTTCAAGATTGTTAGGCATTCCTTCTCCTAATGATGCGAGTTTCGAACAATCCTTAATAATAAAATGTTTTAGTCGGATAAGATGGTCGAGTGGAATCTCGCTAGGCCATAGGAATTGCAACTCGTTGCAGCTACAACATTCTAAAACCTCAAGCGTTGCTAGGAAGTGGACAAGTTTTCTGGGTAGATTACACATCTGTTTAATAGACTTGAGTCTTAAAGTAAATTAAGGATTTGAGATTGTGGAAACTTTCCAACATTACCATGTTGCATTCCTCGAGATCTAACTCGCGAAGAACCAGAAAACTCAGTGGAGAAACATATGTCAATTTATGACATTTGAGCATGGAAAACTGACGAAGATGTGTGAATTGTATGTGGTCGACTTCACTGTTAGAAAACGAAGACCATCTCTCCCATCCAATCATGTTACTAAACCTCAAAATCTCCAATTTGGAAACGGAACCCCGGGACCACGCCCATAAAACTCGACCCTATGTGTTTGATTTTGGGCATGTTTCTTATATGAAGTTCTTTGAGCTCAGGTAGTATTCCTAATGGCGGTAAGCACGTGCATTCTGTGCAGCCTCTGAGGAATACTACCTGAGCTCAAAGAACTTCTGTATTTGATCACGACTCGATCAAATTTAAGTGAAGCATTAAATTATATTTTTTTTGGTGGAAGTCTGTTGGAAAGGTGAATATATACATTAATCATTTTATCACAAAGCTGCGAAGTCAGGTTTAAATTCCTGTTGGGAGAAGTTCCTACTTAATGTATCTGACAAGCCTCGAAAGGGATTAAACCCTTGAAAAAATAAAAAGAAAAATCAATCAGGATCATTAAAGTCTATTTGAATCGATTTGATTGCTATCAAATTACTCGAAAGATATATCAACTATAAATAATAGTAATGAACTACAAAAATACTACACTAGTTAGTGAAAATCGAGTCCAAAACTTCTTGATCTTGGAGCCTTGGCTGTTAACACTAGATTTTGACCTCATCAACAAACTAGGCTCTGGACACGTAACATAAATGAAATAATTCATATTTTATTCATCAGGTAATATATCTGTTCAAAAAATTCCAACATAAAGTACATGCCATTTTTGACAGAACCATGAACAAGAAACAAACATATGCAGAATGACAAAAAACAAACTACTATAACAAATACCTACAATCAAACAAAAACTTTAAGGTTGCCCTTTATAACAAATACTATTCACTTCTACTCTTCTCTTTTTTGTTTTCCTTTTTTCTTTGTTCATATGCTCTCACACAATTACTCATCAAAATTTCCATCTTTAACACTTGATCTGATTCCATTGAATCAACTATATGGTGTTGGCCTTGCCAAATTCTTGACGATACCACAGAGCGGCAATGTCTCGGGGATATTGTATTCATCGCGAAGAGAACGTTCGGGAGAAAGCACGCTAACATAGAGTTGTTGTCCTAAATATTGCCTCTCTATCAAAACTGATCTTAGGTTCCACATTCCTGCATTGTCCAATGTTGTCATAATTGCTGCCCAACACTTTGGATATACTTGGATTGTGTGTCTGCTCACTGCATCTATAAGGTTGTACTTCTTTCTAGAGTCTGGTGTCCATGTTCCTGGCTCAATCCTGTTGCAAAGACATTTGAATCGAAATTCGATTCAATCAGTAGTTAGGATATTTAATCGATGAAAGACTGATCTGCTGGATTAATTTATTCTTTTGAAAATAAAAAGATTTATAATCCGAAATACATAAAGTGAAAATGGATTTAGATAGATTAGATAATTTGAATCCAATAATGCATAGATAAATTGTGTACATACATGTTTTGTTTATACAAGAAACATTACGATGTATGAATATTGTTAGTTCTTGAAGATACAAGTTAATATTTTCATTGAACCGTCAACATAGAAAGTTTGTTTAGTACTTATACATGAGGACAATGCAATGCAGTATTGTATATGCACAAATGTGATAAGACAAGATACTTACGCGACAGGGAAGAAAGAATAACCATCCAAATGCCATGATTGAACGCTCTTCTCGTGGTTTTCAAATATGATCTCAACAAAATTGCGGAAGGTTCCATTTATGACATTTGGTGCAACTACAACCTTGTCACTAGCATCCGCAGTCGGGTCATCCTTAATGATATCGTACTTGAAAACTTTGTCCGAAACCCCAAAGTATTCAGCTAACTTCAATGGTGTCTCAGGATCAACATGTGAGACTCCATTGATAGCATATCTCAGCTTCCCATCAACTGTATTAGCTGAATTCACTATCTTAATCGTGCGTGTTATGTTGATCTTTCCGTAATGGTACGAGCCCTGAGGATTAGGCCTAGCTGCACTAGCCGTAAGGTTCCATCTAAAGGACCGGAACTGGTTCAGCGACCAGGCCCACCCGGCCGGAGGCTCGGGTAAAGCAGGCGAGGCAGGGCCCTTGCCACCAACATAACGAATAGTAGCCGTAGAAGTTAGAGCCTTCTTTGTGAAACGAGTTGAGGCTACGAAGAAATAATCTTTTGGTTTTTTATCAGCAGTGACCAAAACAGATAAGCATTGACCCAAGTGCACATCGAGAGAATCATACAAATTTTGCACAGTATGCGATCCTTCAACCTCCACGAGCTTCAACGAATGTTCTTGAATCCGGAAATTGATAGAGTTCTTCAATCCCACGTTACATATCCTGTATCTATATGTCTTACCCGGGATCATTGTAAACATTGGCTCATCGGTCCCATCACCGTTTCCGTGTTTCCCGTTGATGATCAAGCCGTCAGGCCTACCAAGGGTACGTCCACTATCCAAGAACTTTTTCAACGTGTCATGGCCTTTCGTGTACCAATCTCCCACGAGCACAATGTATTCTTCTTGTGGCCAATCGAAGGGCACGGGGATTAACTCACGGCTGTGGATGGTTATCGGGCCATACCCTCCCGCAGCACGGTGGAGAGCGGTTGTCGGGTAGTAATAGTAGCTGCCTATTTGGTCCTTGACTTGAAATTTGTAGGTATAGTTTACGCCAGGTGGGATGGGGCAGTTGGTGCCTAAGGTACCCTCTAGCCAAGAATTCTTTCGTTGTTGGATACCGTTCCACGTGAAGAGCAGTGGCTCGTCGAGGTTGTTGAAGACGTTAACGACTATGTTGTTGTTAGAAGTGCAGTTGATTCTTGGACCAGGGAATTGGCCATTGATTGTGATTACCTTTTGAGGTACACCTAAAGGGGATTGGGTGGCATAGTTAACATTCCAAGTGTAGAACAAGTAAGGATCTTCAGAATTGATTAGAACAAATGTGGTTGAAAAAAGTGAGAGAAACAAGAAACCTATTAGTTTGTTCATTTTTGTGTGTACTTTTTGGTTTGATATGTAACTAAGGTTAAGACATATGATTGATTGTTCGTACATGTTGTAATATATATATATATATGTAAGGCCGTTAGAATTTGATGCATTGACCGCAAGCAGCGTTCATGTTTGTGGCAACTTTTCTTATTGTGGTCTTCCTTTATTTTCTCCCAACTATACTTAGTTATTTTCTTTGCCATTTAATTTTAGTGAATCTCTTTAATTCCTTCTATTCATAGTTTTTCACTAAACTAAAGGAAATATTATGAATTTCCAGGAAAAAATACGAGCTTGTATCCAATCTAGCCTATATTTCAAAATTTTCAATTACAAAATGTATTCTGATTGAAAAATTTGTCATGTATATAAAATGGAGTTCGACCAGGTCATGACTATTTTATTCCTTTCCACTTGCATAATTGATCCTATAAATCTTCTATCAAGAAGGATATTGGTTCACTTTCGAATCATTGTTTGCCTATTCGACAATGAAAAATGGAAGGTAAAACAACAGTGAAGTAAGTGTCACACTCTACATTTTGAATTTGCAAAGAAATTTAACACTCTACATTTGGATTTGAAATTGAATTTGCAGAGTTTTACATGAAATTTTTTAGGAAAAAAAAAAAAAAGAAAAAGAATGATTTGAGAATCTTTAATTATATATCCTCCAAACTAGTGACCCATCCTTGCAATATTGAAGGGAGATTTCTTGGAAATAAATTTTGTCAAATTAGAAAATTCTTGAGGATAAACTGTAAAAGAAAAATATATATATCAATTTAAGCCATAGATAACAATACAACATACTAGAAAAACTGTAGTTTTTGCCAAAATCAAATTCTGTAAAGTGCTAATTAAAATTTAATAAAAATCAATTGATCTAGATCAACATTCCAAATAAATAAGTGACCTAGAAGATGGAAGCACAGGCCAAGTTAGCATCAGCCTCATTTTGTTCATCAATAAGGTCTCTAGACATGGCAAAAGGTATTCTATGGCGTTTAAGTATACGCGATGTAGCTAGTTTTGCCGAATCATAGTTCAAAACAATTACCCTTTCATCATCCAAATCAAATCTTACACTCGCTTTGCTTCTATCTTCCACAAGTCGACGTAGATGTTTCAAGTTGTCGACTTCTATACCGTTCACCTTCTTCACCTGAGGAATGGCTCAAATTATTTGATGAAGAAAATTTATGAAGACAGGATCTTATCATGTAAAGACTAGACAAATATTTCGAAACCAGATAAATGATTAATAACTAAGTGTAGTATGAGCGAGACAATTCATCTTTATTGGGATAAATGCATCAATCCAATCTATTCGACATTGATATTGTAATCAACATTCAGTTTTCGTATAAAATCTATATGGATGCTCTCTTTCAGATGAAACTTTCTCTGTTGTACATCTAAAGGTAGAACTATTGCATTAATCAACACAATTGTTCCAGAAAACCATAGATAGGTGTTTAGGTACACAAACCAACTGTCGACAATGTAAGTAGTGTTAAAATATCTAGATAAAATGATTAATAAAGATCATCTAAGTGCTAAAAAGACTCGAAAATGGATAGAGGCTGTAGCATACCTGTAAATCAGCAAGGCGCTCGTAACCTGTGTTGATGTCATCCATTAACACCTGATCAAATTTGGAATATAAGTTTAACTACGGAATATTAATGTTGATTTTGGTAAAATACACTGTTGTCCTACTTAAATCATTTTTGTGTTTCAGTTTGGCAGATAAATTTTTTTTGACAACTTTGCAGGTTCTCTCAACAATAAGAAAAGAAGAAACAATAATTTAATCATTGAATTTCAATGTTATAGGAGATAAATATGGTTAAAATAGTACCTGAGAGAGGATAACAAGTTGTTCATTGGCTTTCTTTGGCAGCTCTCTAAGTGCTCTTTCACATAATCTTCGGGGTGAAGCATTGTACCAATCTTCTCCATACTCGTGAAGATAAGGTTGTGTCAATGGAATAAATATAAGACCAGCAAAAATGAAATAACTAGGAAGCTTATCAAATTGATGAACTGGAACAAGTGGTTGTAACTGCATATTAAAATAGAGTGTGTGATTAGTCCATGTATAGTTAATCAAACACCAATAAAGATATTGTAATTTGTAAAATATAAAGGCTAAATTTCATGTATACTACGAGAATAAAGAATTTACTTACAGGACGAAGGGTTACACTGAACTCATGCTCTTTGCCATCTCTCAATACTTTAACTTGAGCAGTATCATTAGGTTTCTTCATGGAGACTAAATGATCAAATGTTATTCTCTCTCTGTTTCGGAAGTGAACTGCAAACATAACAAGGCACAACATAGATCATGGACAATAATCTAATGATATAGTAAAAGTTCCGCTTCCCAAATTTGACAAAATATTTTTGGTTCTCACTCAAGAAAATGGAAATCTAAGAAAAGGTTAAGCATGAGACAACATTCATAAATCATAGAGGAAGGGCCCAAGTTGAAATGTACCTGATCCATCATTTGCTATGGGCACACTGTCAAATGAAAGGATGATATCATCCTTTTTCAGAACTCTATATGCATCAGAGACTGGATTAATTCTACTAACAAGTACCCCAGTTAAACCAGGGGGCATTTGGAAGTGTTCCCGAAGTTGTGCGTTTTCAGTAGGTTGGCAGGACAAACCCATAGAGCAGAATCCAACATAATCTCCGGTTTCTTCAATACCGGCAATGAAATGCTTTATCACTGGGACTGGGATTATGTAACTGCAATAGACCAAAATATATGTTTTATCAAATTAGTTTGCCCCAAATGAAGAACACACTGTTTCAAGAGTATATATCCAAAATAACTTTTAATGACTCACTCCAAAATCACATATAAAGCTATAATTTCTAAAAACTTTGACCTTGCATTTCAACAAACTGAATATATAAATATTAGTTGAAAAGAGGCCACATTTGGAAAATAACATTTATTATAGTCAACAACGCAAAGACGAGCATTCCTCGGGCCAATTAAGTAATAAGTAATTTTTTTCATTTTTCTATAAACTTAAATATGATCATAAATATATTTTTCTACCGAACATCAATTAAAATCTTTAAAGTTGGGATTACGGAAGTTTTGGCCACCTGTACAAGAAAACATTTATAAGTTTTTTTTTTGCAGCTAATACAAAAGTATTAAGGGCACGTCCATTTCGTTTCTAATGTTTTATCTGGCATTAGATCATTTGAACTACATGGTCAAAAAGGATATCATCCTAAGTCAGAACTCATCCATGTGTGCAGAGGCATGTATCTTTCCGTATTGCACAAGGATGCATCCATTCAACCACTTATCATCCTAAGTCAGAACTCAGAAGGGAACAACACTTACTATTCATCTCTATGACTCAATGGTGGGCGGTGATAATAAAGAGCATCCATATTTATATAATTTTTCTACCAAAGCACAGATCTTTCTATTGATGCATGT
Source organism: Penstemon barbatus (assembly GCA_003313485.2). Taxonomy (NCBI): domain Eukaryota; kingdom Viridiplantae; phylum Streptophyta; class Magnoliopsida; order Lamiales; family Plantaginaceae; genus Penstemon; species Penstemon barbatus. The sequence continues at coordinate 77,811,859 of CM064879.1, forward strand.
TGCATTTGTTTTGTCACATTTATATTACTGAAAACAAACACAAAATATATCACCATCTGCAAGCTGCAGCCTAAAAAATGTTAAAATACTGGCTGACATCACAAAAGATCCTTCAATGTATAGGAATCGAGTTTGCATATCTTTTCGAAGTTAGATACCTTACATAACATAACAAGTCATAAACCCAAATATGGATTTAGTTTGTGCCTGAAGCCGAAATAGCATGTTGCTAAATTCTGTCAAAATGCGATTCTGCCACTTGAAGTCGGTCTACGCTAATCAGATGGGGGTTATTATGCCAAATAAAATGTCGAATAAAAAAGGACACATGTATAGAACTTTACCCAATGTTTTCTGCATTAGAAAGGTTTTGAAATGCTACTCCTGCAACTTTGTTACCCATAATTGCCGGGCCTCCACTATTCCCAGGATTTATAGCAGCATCAATCTGTATTGCTAAAAGCTGGGTTGCACCATGTACATATTGTGTAGGTTCAACTCTAGAGACAACCCCTTTCGTAACAGAAATGTTGTCCCCTCCTGTAAATAAGTAATCATTAGAGCCATTTTTTTCTAATAAAATCAGCAGATTTGCTTAATTGTAGTCATCATTACAAACCAACAGATGAAATAGTTAAGATAAATACATGATTACAAAAAAAATTATCCCTCAGACAAGATAAAACTTTGTAAGATTTCAAGTAACACTGATTGACAGTAGTCATAAGCTCAGAGCTAGGCAATTAACCCCTAAAATCATTGAAGATTTATTAGAAAGCAATCCAAATTGGTTCAATTAAATGGGCTTACTAACAAGTGCTGGATGATTAATTATTACATTTATCTTACAAGCATGACATCTATACACATTAAATCCTTATTGGTTTAACCCATGCCCAAATGCTTTTGAATTTTTTAAATCTAAATTTCCATATTACGCACTCAGCACTCTTGTAAACTTGAGTCTTCATGCACATAACCACCGAGTTCTCCTTTACAAGAAATCGAATTCAATGGCAACATTGGCCAATAGGAAAATCTTCCTCACTCAAAAGGATTGGTGTCCATGGATTGCAAATTTACCTTGAGGATAACCAACAACAGCAACAGCTTCTTGAAGAAAGGGGACATCACCAAGCTCCAATGAGTTCGTTCCTTCCCAAAATTCCTCATTATCAACCACCAGGATAGCCAAATCGCATTCATGACCCACAGCCTTGACCTGCGCTCTGTATTTAGTGGGTGAACCGTGCTTTCTAACAAGGACAAACGTATGATCAGCCACGACATGTGCGTTTGTCAGAATTCTCCTTCCCGAAATAACAAACCCTGTCGTTAAATCACAGAACACCATACTCGTCAGCCCTCTAACTATCCAAACAACTCCATACACAATTTTGGAAAATAATTAAAATTGGGACATTAATAGAGACATAGGCTATGTAACTGAGTATACATGGATTAAAGTTTCGTTTTCAAGAAACGTTTCGGTCAGTTATATATAAGAAACTTTTTTGGAAAATTTTCAAAATTTTCAAGAAACATTTGGAAAAATTGTAAATCAAAGAAATATGTTAAAGTAGAAACCACACTATATTTTTGTTTCTATTAGCTAAAAAACATGAACTTTTTGGTGTTTTCGTTGGAAATGTATCGGGATTTGATCCATGATGCTATAATAACTACTTGTTTCCGAAAAAAATCATGTGAAAATTCAGGTGACAAATATTTCTGCGCTAGACTAGACGATAAGTATTCACTGACAAGTGCATATAAAGACCTTCATATTTTTAAAATTAAGATACATGTCAATTCAAATATATCGGCACCAATTATGATAATAGACATGTTTCTAATCAATGGTTGTGCAGACAAAAATGTATACTTGTAAAGAAAGCCTTGTCTTTCCAGGTTATTTTCCCTGTATAATTTTCATTCTAGGTTCATAATGAATAAAAACAATAGAAAATAAACGAAGAAATAAAAGGAAAATAGCAGTTGGAGCAAACCAGAGCCCATGGATTCACGCTGAGACTTATTTTGCCAAGGGAGGAAGTAACTAGGGCTACTAGCTACCGTAAATATCTTCACCACCGAATCCAAAGCTAATTCTATCGCCGCATATGCTTCCCCGCCTCCGCTCTGTACTGACTCAACATCGGAATCAACATCAGATGCTGCCGTTGAGACAGAATTGGAAGGAGTCGAGCAAGTTGAGTACGACGTCTTATTAATTGAAGTGATACAGAAATTACTAAATCTGTCATTATTACTGTTACTTCTAGTGGATAAGTGTGTAATAGGATTGTTGCTGTGGTTAGAATGGTGAGCTGCAAGAATTCTGCAGGTTCTTAGTAGGTGGTTGGTGGAGGAGTGGAGCCTCCGTCCCGCTGCGCGGCCGGCTGTTCCGAGCATTGGGGCGGGGGAAGGAGGTGGAGGGGTTTGGTTGAAGGAAAAGCTCTCCGGTTTTCAGGGTTTTAGGATGAGCCCCCAATTTTTTGACCTTTTTCCTTATATCAAATTAAATTTTAGTACTATATGCTTTTCTTAATTTTCCCTTTTAACAGATAATTAATATTATAAAATATTTAATAATGTAAACCTACTACTCATTAATTTTAGGGTAAATACCTCTTTTGGTCCCTCTTATCATTAATTTTTTACATAGTGGTCTCTCTTATGTTTTTTTTCCACTTTAGTCCCTACTATGAACTATTTGTTTCACTTTAGTCTTTTTCAAGTGGTCCAAGACGATTACGATAACATTTGATATGCTCATGAGGGCAATTTTGTCATTTCAAAGTAAACTAACAGGGATATTTTCGTCTTTCTAATTATTTAAAAAAAAACTAAATATATAATCTCTTCCAAACTAGGCTTTCATTCAAATCCAACTTAATCGTACATTTCGTTCCAAACTAAAGTTTTTTTCCTAAAATCTTTTTCAAACACCAAAATTGCTCACCAATTAAACAATATCTCAAATAATCTCAATAGTGAACGGACGAAAATGCCCTAAAAAATATTCATATGCATGTTACGTGTTATTGGAACCACATGATAAGGACTAAAGTGAAACACATAATTCATAGTAGGGACTAAAGTGAAACAAATAATTCATAGTAGGGACTAAAGTGGGGAAAAAATCATAAGAGAGACCACTCTGTAAAAAATTAATGATAAGAGGGACCAAAAGTGATATTTACTCTTAATTTTAATATATTATAAAAATTAAAAAAAAATAAACTTCTACCCCTTCTAAGTAATATCGTCAGTTTCTAACCAAAATACTCCGTAGGAATCTTTTATCCCACAATAATGTTTAATAAAAGAAACAAAGGTGGAAACGATTTACACAGCTAAAACCTAGGTAATCAAATTTAGAGACTAAATAATAATTATCCTTTTTTTTATTTTATATTTCCCAGTCATTTAATCCTTTTGAGGCAATTGGATACATTAATGTATATACCTCTCCCAAAAAATAATCATTTTCATTTGCCTTAATTGATGTATAATAGTTAGATATGAGTGTGAAAAAAAAAAGATACGAAAGAATGATTACAAAAAGATCTATCAGAATATAACAAATTTAATGTCTTGTGATGTAATTTAGAATAAATTACAAGTTGTATAATCTTAAATATATTCATTGCTCACAGAAAATTCATTGTTTTAACATACAACCATATGTAATAATTAACATATGATTGGTCTAGTGGTAGGTACTAGTCACTACAAAGTAATTGATTCAAGTTCGAATTTCTATTGGGAAAGGTGTCCATTTAATGTGTCCAACCTGTCTCGAAAGTGATTAAACCCTTGAAATAAAAAAAAAAAAAAAAAAAAGGGATTTTGGCACGTCACCCCCCAGTTTTTTTTCAATTTTCGCACTTTCCCCCCCGAAACGCCTTAAATGTGACCGTGCCCCCTGCTTTTATGTATGTTTGTGCACTTACCCCCTGAAACGCCTTAAATGTGACTGTGCCCCCTGCTTTTATGTATGTTTGTGCACTTACCCCCCATAACCAAATTCCAGTCAGATTTTCCACCGGAACTAAAGCACCTACAAACCACATAAAATTTAAGAGGGCAAAAGATAAAATTATCCTTATTTCCCACAAAACCTAAACATCAGTTAAAAACGTGAATTGAAATTGAGAAAATAAATTAGGGTTTATCTCAGTTAGGCTCAATTTTTCCTCCATTTACTAAAATTGAGTTAATCATGAACAATTTTACAAATTTATATCGTCTCTCTCTCTCACACAAAACTCATAAATTAGAGAAATCAATATCAACATTTCTTGTTGCTTTCTTATTCTTTTTTTATGGAGACCCCTTCAATACATACATCGAAAATCAAGTCACCTAGGAATTGGAACTGGATATGGAATATTGCCGCACTGCTGGGAATATTACCCTATAGCCCTTTTAAATTTTGTGTGCTTTGCAGGTGCTTTAGTTCCGGTGAAAAATTCGGCCGGAATTTGGTATAGGGGGTAAGTGCACAAACATACATAAAAGCAGGGGGCACGGTCACATTTAAGACGTTTCGGGGGGGTGGAGGGAGTGCAAAAATAAAAAAAAACTGGGGGTTGACGTGCAAAAATCTCATAAAAAAATATATATGTAATATTAATGGGCTGAGATAGATGGGAGATGATTTAATGGGCTGAGGTTTTTGGGCCATTTGAAGTACATTACAGATCGAATTTATAGTATGGCATTTACAGTTGAAAGTATTACCAATCTGAACCTACAATACACAAATACATCCACAACGAAACCAGCCCTACTCTTGCTAACATAAATGGACTTGCTGCTATTAATGGGTCGGATTGGCGTAACCGGAACTATTTGGTTTTAATGAATTCACCTTTTGGGAAATAATGACGAACGAGGTTGACAATTAATATATGTTTCAATGATTAAGAACGGAATGATAAATGAAAAATCAAATGTAGATATTTGAATATATTAATTGTTGCTCAATGTTGCGTTGATTTTTTGTGAGTGAGCGGTATTATTATAAATCTCTTCCAATATTTTGACAGAGTATAGTTTGACTCGGTTTATGAAATTTTAATGCGAAAAAGAGTGTTTGTTAAAATAAATTAAAAGGATAGGTTTGTGAGATGGTTATAATATTTGAGTCTAAAGCATGGATTAAAATTTAATTTATTGCTATGTTTATATCAATAAAATATTAAAATAAATCAGTAATATGTCATGAAATTTTTCGAAACAGTTGAAAAAATATGTAATTTAAAGTAAACTATTGAATATTTATTGAGATAATTACACTTGTAATGTCAAACTATATGTCAATTTTACTTGTGATACATAAAAATTGAGGTCGATATATTTGGTACCACAATTTAAGAAATTGAATTACTTTAGGTACCATCGAAAAAATTGAATGTTAACTGATGACTTGACAGTTACGTGTTATTGCAAAATTTATATCATTACTTATATTGACTGACAATTCTATCCCATAACATTTCAAGTTGACAAAATAATCACATATCTTCAAATTTACTGACAATTTTAGTCCACATTGTTGCCAAATTTTAAAATTTGCTCAAACGAGCTTTTATCGAGTAGTTTGATTTGATTGTCAGTCCTATGTGTAAAGAATTTAGACTAAACTTTTCGAAAACTCTACGATTTTGTACTGTAATCAGGAGTTTGTGTTTCGTAAGACTTCTACTTACTTATCCAGTGACTATCTTTTATTGAAAACTTAATACATATTTACTATCTTTTTAATTCAAGCTTGCATGGTGCAATCCAAGAGGAACCAGGCCAAAAGTTCCTCTCGGCCCTCGGTTCGTGCTGTTACATATTGTTAATTCAGATGATTACTAACACAATTACAAGACCAGTGTAACGCACTTGCCTTGTTCATGTTTTGTATATAGTTGAATTAAGTTCGAGTTTGAATTTCCACAAAAAGATTTTTTTTTTTTTTGGTATATCTCGACCTAACTGCATTCATTCAGATCACAACTGGAGCGTCTTTAATTTACACATGTCTATCAATTTTTCAAAATGTTACTCATAATAATTTTCATTATGATCGAATAGTTTAAACTAAAATTACTAGAAAAAAAAATCAAAATTCACAATATTAACTACACATACTAATATAATTTCCAATTAAACTAAATCCCATGCAACAAATGATGACACTCTAGCAAATAGCAATGAACCCCTAGATGCCATAAATAGGCAAATTGGGATTAGAATAGATGGACTCAAAACCACAAAATAAAGGGAAACCATCCCACAATATTAACTGCACCCAACCAATTTACATAATAATAATAATAATAATAATTATATTTCGACTGAGACAAAAAGGGGGAAAAAAGAAAATTAAAAGGAAAGGTCATATCAAGACACTAGACAACTCACTCTCAAATCCCTGCACACTGAAATATGTAAGATAGTCATACTGATTATACTTATACTATACCCCACCCTACCCCCTACCCCACCCCCCACCACCCCCCCCCCCCCCCCCTTCTGCACAACAATAATTCTCTTCAATATCCCCTCCTCTAGCCCCTTCACAGAAAGAAATTATTATATATCAAGAAAGAAGAAGACAGAAAAAAACACACACAAACACACACTAGAGTGAGTAATTTTAAATTTTTTTTTTTTCATCTCCTTTTTTACTTTCTCCCCGTTTCCATAGCCTCTGTTCTTGGGGGGTTATCCTCCGCCTTCACCTCTCTTCACACACACTTATTTTCTGTCTCTATCTATCTCTATATATTCTCTCTCTCTCTCTATATATATATATACATATATATATATCTTCTCTTCCTTTTCTTCCGCAGCGCCATCTTTTCACCATCTTTATAAGCATATAAAAAAAAGAGGAGAGACAGAGAATATTTTTCATCATCATTTCTACCTTTTAAGATAAAGAAAAGCGAGAAGTTTGCACCTGGAAATTAGAAAGCTCTTTTTGCATGATTCTTGAATTAAAAAAAATACTTACTCCATTATATAGTACTTATAACTACTACTACTACTATGCAATCTATGCAATTGCAAAGTTGTACAGAGTAGTTATCATCAATATTCAATAATTCTTTTTGTCAAAAGGAAAAAAAATTATTATTATTATTATTATTATTAGGGTCAAGATCCAAAATTGGTTTCATCTATTTGTCAACCTGCACACAAGCCAAAAAGACTACTGTAGAAAAAATTGAAAAATTACATTTGACCGCAGAGATCGAGGCAAGTTAAGTTTTTCAAGAAGGGAATTTTAACAACTTTTATTCTGTCTAGGTATGTAACTTTTTTAATTTCTTTTTTTTTTTCTTTTCATTTTGTGTTTTACTAGTATAATATTGCACAACTGGTCTAGTCTCAAAAGTCACATTTTCATACAGGTAAGTGAAGTAATCTAATTATTAATTATTTTACTAGTACTATGTACATTTTCTATTTTATTTTTTCACTAACTCACATGTGAGAATGAAATGAAATTTAAGCAAGATAGATCTGCTTATAGAACTAACATCGATATAAGTGACATAATAATACTAAAAATTAAATTAATTCCTCACTTTCACCAGATCCAATTAAATTCAAACATATCTTCTTTCTTTCTTCATTTTTCTAAAAACCCTAATAATAGTAGCTAGCTAGCTTAAATTTAATATTTTCTTTCACACTCAAGAATGGTATATACTTCTATATATTTTGTAGATTTATTACCTAACTTTTTGTTTTGTTTAGGTGAAGATATTTAAAAGATTTAGAGATTCTACGAGGTGAGCTTATAAAAGGCAGGTATATATCAAACATTCATTTTAATTATTTCCAGATTTGGTCAGACTCTTTTAATTCTGTAGTAACTTTAATCTTAATTTCAATCAACTTTATGGATTTTGTTTCTTTAAATTTGTCAATGATTTGCTTGTCTAATTTCATGTCTTAATTGGCTGTTCAATGATGGCCCTGTGGTTTTCATTTAATTTCCTTGGACCCCATAACCAAACAAGAATTAAATTCGATTAAGAACGAAAAACAAGCCCCCTAGCTACTTCCTCTCTTTTATCCATTCATAACTTTTGTTCAAAATTTTCTATTCTTGGGAAAATTTTAATCGAAAGTCAATTTTTCTACTCAAATTATTCACAGACATGAATTTAAGTTTCCTTTTTTTTTGGTATATTTTCGAAATTTTTCAAAAATATTTGATTTTTTTATTAAATCAAAATAAACATAATGTAATATAAATTACTCTATATATATTTTCGTTTCAAGTGACTCTAAAATAAAAAAACTTAGGTGTTTGGTGTTTAATTTGAGATCGTATATAAAATTTTGATCCAATTCACATGTTAATTCCATCTTGAGAAAATTCAAACAATAAAATTAAGATGAAAAACCCACCTTCACAATTCCCATTCAAAAAACAAGTTTGGATAGATTGCCAATCTTAGTGTAATTTCTTTCATAAATTAGAAATTCATTTCCTTGATATGTTTGTTCAAGCAAATATTATAATCTTTTGCAAAAGAGTTCAAACTATTTAATCAAATAAATCTGTCAAATTAGTTTCTACACTATATTTTCTTCGTTTCGATTCACCATAAACTAGATATATTTCCATGAAAACATTTAGTAAGAAATTCAATTCATGATTTCTTCTTCTCCATTTTCTTCTTCTAGTTATATATCTTCTCCTATCCCATTTCTTTAATTAATCACATAAGCACACACACACACACACACACATTCATATTTCCCCCAATCTCATTTACTTACTACTCTCATAGGAAACCACAAGAAGAAACAAAACCAAGATCAAGATCACCATGGCTTCCTCGTCCAACTCACCGTGCGCGGCGTGCAAATTCCTCCGTCGCAAATGCCAACCGGAGTGCGTCTTCGCCCCCTACTTCCCCCCTGACCAGCCTCAAAAGTTCGCCAACGTCCACAAAGTCTTCGGAGCAAGCAACGTAACCAAACTCCTCAACGAACTCCAACCACACCAACGCGAGGACGCCGTAAACTCCTTAGCTTACGAGGCGGATATGCGACTACGCGACCCCGTCTACGGCTGCGTAGGCGTAATCTCCCTCCTCCAACACCAGCTCCGACAACTGCAAATGGACCTCACTTGTGCCAAATCGGAATTGTCAAAGTACCAGAACCTTGGCCTTATTGCAGCGCAGCATCAGGGTTTTAATCTGCTAGGAGGCGGAGTTGGTAGGGACCACCACGGCCACCACCATCAGATGATAAGGGCGGCGTTTGATCATGGGGGGAGTAATGGGTATGATGGTAGTGGATTACTTGCCATGAATATGTCGGCCCAGTTGAATGGGTTTCAGGCGCAGTCCAGGACCACGGGGGCGGCGGCCGATGGGAGGAGGACGCCGGTGGAGCCGTCTTAATTAGGGTTTTAAATTTGTTATCGATGCATGATCGGATGAGTTGACTATTCGTTACTTTTTATTATTAAAATGGGAATAGTGAGTTTTTATTATTTTTATATATAAGTTGTTATACCACCACTACTACTACTATAAAGAAGACTTGTTAAATTTAATTTTTAATTGTTGTTGTTATTAAGAATTATTGCTATTATTAGTAATTTTTTTTTTATATCTAAATGATATTCGGATTTTATATTTGACTTATAAATATATACCATTTTTTTTTATAAATAAAATTAAGTAAAATGTACAATGAATTTGAATACACCTATTTTCTAGCCAATTAATGAGTGTAACAAATAAAATTAATTCAATTTTGGATAATAATATAATTTATTATTCTTTATTTGATGTGCATTAGAATTACGATCTAGCTAATTTTAGTAATTTGTTATTGAGACTAAATGTCCCACATTGGCTGAAAATGGTAGTTAAGTCCACCTTATAAGGCATTGGACAATCCTCATCTTACAAGCTAGCTTTTGAGGTTGAGTTAGGCCCAAGCCAAGTAAGTGGACTTAGTCCAATCCATGTGGTGAATTCTAATATTTGTTGCAAATAATGCTCATAATCCGGCCATGATTTTAATTTTTGGGTTAAGATACATAGAATAGAACTATTAGATCATGTTTTGTAGATTAGGGGGCTGTTGGTCATATTTAAATAACTGAAAAGAGGAACTATTAGATCTGAAATTGCTATAAGGGTAATTGACGTTTTTTTCTTTCCACGGGTTTTATCTCTTTCGAGACGGGTTGGACACATTAAGTTGGTACCTCTCCCAACAGGAATTCGATCATGAGTCCGCTATTTTGTACTGAGTAGTCCCTTCCACTAGACCAATCACCTGTTGATAAGGATAATTAACTAAAATGTACATGAAACTGTGGATTAATTCCGATTTCTGGATTAATTATGAAGTTTCCATTATGAATCGGAAACTGTGGATTAATTAAACAACAGTTTATGGTACATAAATATGTATTTGAGATAATTTAAAGTTTTGAATCATAATAATTATTACATCGTTACATCAGTTATTATATAATAAATTTATTCAATAACTGTCATAGGACAACGATAAATAATTAAACTACCAAGACTACTATTAAATAAGAGAAATGTATATTCACATTCGTACGATCTCTTGGCTTATTCATCATGCAACATCAACTTTTGTCAATAGGCTATACAACTCTATGTAATGTAAATATACTTGATCCATCACAGTTTATCAAATTAAAAATACCTAGTAATTTTATTCATAATTTCTTATTATATAAATATTGAATGTCTAATTCATCTTAAAATTGAGGATTGAAATTGATACAAAAAGAGGAGACAAATTGTAATGTAGGCGATCTATATTTTATTCAAACTTAACACATGAAATTTAGAAATGAATTTTAGAGAGATCGATATTAAGCATGACCTCTTCTTTGCTGAATTCTCATATTATATTGAATGTTCAAATTTCCTAAAAGCTTAAGTTGTTAGAGCCGACAAACCTTTAACATTCTAATATTACTTAACAATAAACAAAATCTAACGTAGAAAGATTACGTATCATTTTTATTAAACATTAACTGAATTAAAAAATTATACGAATTGAATAGTCTAGATTCATATTCACTCGATATATTTTAGATTAAGAACATTCCAAATCGATCACATCGATATCTTTAATCGATTTCCATACTACTATTACAAACCCCTTTATATAATTTTCACCCAAAGGAAAATTTGTGAACCTTATTTTTTTAGGAAAGCAAATAATATTGAAGACAAAAATGTACTTATTGAGACAGTACCCAACAGTAATAAGCCTAGATGGGGTAGGCCCCTCCTTAAGATCTTCATGCTTTGCACAGTTTATTTTTGTTCTTACTCTTTTGAATTTATGCCATTTTAATTTTTATACAGTTTTACGGATAGAGATAAAAAGGTACAGAAAACTATATAGCATTCATATAAAAAAAATGGGCACACATCCAAGATCAATCAATGAAACAGCAACATTTCTTGGGATCGGAAAAGAATTCAAATTACCAACAAAAAAAAATTCAAATTAAAAAACCTGAAAGTTCTAAAATAATTATAACCAAATTATTATTACTATATAAGGACGACAAAACTAATAGATAGCAGACACAACATTTTTGAACGAATTAAGTTTATTTCACATATTTCTAGGATGGATTAAGTATTTTAGAATGAATTATAAACAATAATATTTGATTTTTATTTTTATAATAATTAAAAACAATTTCTCTTTTATAGCAATTTTTCATTTACAAATTATAACTTTAACAATTGCTACTTTTCAAGCAAAGTAAAGTTATAATTTGAGATAATTGACAATTAATATACTTTCATTTTTTTTTTAATCTTCAACTCAAAATTTTGCATGGTTGAGTTTATTTTGTATTAACTTAATAAAGTTGATTTTTTTCCTTTTATAATGAAGGTTTAGAGTTGGATTAATTCTATATATTTAATTTCATAACATTTGAGAAATATCAACTTTATTATTTAATAAAAGGAATATGTTTTTTAGAAGTCAATTTTATCTATGGAAATTTTTTGTCGCAAAAGATTCATCGCTAAAATGTGGTTTTGCGCTAGCAGCGAGATTTCTCTTCAAAATTTGGCGTAGGTAAGCAACGTGTAAAAGTCTCTAAATTGTTGTACCAAGAAAAAAAAAAAAAAAAGGTCTCTAAATTGTGGTATAAGTTGTGTTATTTTTGGAAAAATTGGTACCATATCTCCAAAGTAGATATATATGTCGGATGAATAATATAATTCTTTTTGTTTAAATATAGCGTCTTAAAAAAAATATTTGACTTTCCATGGAAAAACTCTGATATATATAAAAAGCCGAGCCGTATCTCATTGCTAATTAATTTTCAAACTTTGTTATTTGAGCATAAATGACACTCTCAGTCCCTTAGGACCTGTTTGTTTGGCGTATACCAATTTTTTTTTTTTTCGTGTTTGGGAGATGCCAAACAAACATGATTTCTACTTTCTGAAATAATTTTTTCTTCTCTCAATTTTCTCAAACTACTCTCTCAAAATTCAAACAAACTACAATTTTTTTTATCTCTATATAAAACCTATACAAACTCTACTATGATTTGACATAAAATAACTTATCTCTTATACAATTTAACTCACATAACAAATATGATTTGACATAAAGTATTATACATATTACACCTACAATCTAACTCTTCAAAAATAACATACACCTACTTTATTTCTCAAACAACTCTCTCAAAATTCAAACAAAGAACATTACGCAAATCAAGATTATTTCACAAAAATTCACTACTCTCCCAAACTACTTTTCCAAACACCAAACAAACAGGCCCTTAAGGTCAAATTTATATTTGGTATCAAGCTTTCTGAAAAAAAAATATTTAATACCACGATTTCACCTTCTTTGGAACATTTCCTTTATGCGTCAATTTTTTCACCATAAATTTTGTGTCTTTATATAGCTGAAAAACTCTTGACGAGAGCTTTCTAATGGTACAAGTTTCAGTTCATGAATTGCAATAAACAATACGCAGAAAAATAACAAAGTTTTGGGAATATTAATCAAAACTAAATTATAGCTCACAATCTATAAGGATCATGCCACAATAATTCTAGATATGATATAGGGTACATAAGCATACCATTTTGGTGACTTAACGCCGGTTTCTGTCCGAAAAATTGATGGAGAAAGAAAATGTGTCGGGGAGGGAGGGGGAGGTAAATTATAGTATCACATGTGTTTTTTTAGAAGACATGATACCGAATGAATAAAATAGATGAAAGTTTGTATGAAAAGTGTAATTTCCTCCTTTATTTTTGACAAGGAGATTTTATGTATATTAAAAAATGTGAAATTTTAAGATATATCCTCTTTAAAGCAATGGTTTAAAATCATTTATGTCAAATAACTATTTTATGTACCTAAAAAAAAAATTACTATTATATGTGAAATAGTAATTTAAAAAAATATTTTATTTAAGAAAACGAAGTCTTGTTATGAGACACTCCAAGAAGGAAAAAAGGAGTGATAATTTAGTGTTTGAAAAATAGTTTTATTTTAGAAAAAGACTTGATCTGGGACATTTGAGGGGAAAAAAAAAAGGTGGAAGAGAATTTAGGAACAGTAAAATAGTTAGATGTGCTCAAACCAAATTACGGGAGTATTATTATTATTATTATTTTTAACGGACAGGCCTGGGAGTATGATAGTAAATAAATAGGGTTCAGTTAAACTTGGAACTTTTGTCTAGAAGTTGTTAGAATTAATTGCATTTATTTTTTTAATTTTTTATGAAGGGATCCTGCAGAGCAATCTCTCATTATGGAGATCCTAACATCTATACGTTGGAAATGTCCAGAAATTAATGCTCTATATTATATGTTTTCAATTTATTTCTTTTAAAATCATTAGCAATGTCTTTTTTTTTTAGTTATTATATGTCCATAGTATATAAAGTTGGATTTGACATATAGATGTTTTGCAATTGAAGATATTGTTTTTGATTTAAAAAAGAAAAAAAAGATATTGTTTTAAAAACCTACACGATCAATGAAGTCTGTCTTAGCATGGATCAAAATTTCGTTTCGATTGTATGTTTCGGTCAGCCAAATATGGGAAACTTTTCGAGACTTTTCGGAAATGTTTCGGAAACACTAAGGAAAATTTGTAATAAAAGTTACTAAATTTATATAAATAACAGAGTTTAAGGCAAACAAATAGTTTCAGAATTACATCTTATTTTCGTTTCGCTTAATTCAAAAATAGAAACTTTTCGATATTTTCGAAGGAAAAGATTGAAATTTTGATCCATGTGTCTTAGTACTCAAATGGGAAAGTTTCTTTCATACCATACAAACTAAAATTAGTAAATATAGCTAGGATTTCAATTCCCCAATATATAATAGATATTAGTTAATCAATTATATATTTTCATTAATTCGAAAAGTTGTTCCAAATTTTACATTCTAGTAAAAAGTTAGTAATTAGTTTTACTTGAACATTTAAAAGCATGTTCAACCACACGTACTATGCAGCTCAACTGGTCTCAGAGGTGGAAGTTGGAACAAGTGACCACGGATCGAACCTCACCAGCGGCAGTGTGGGAGCAACCTCTCAAAAAATGAGGGGGGCTCCTTGTGCGCAGTGAGTACTGGTCCCAGCCTCTGTTGCCGGTTGAGTCACCATGATTTACCTCCTCTCACAATCCCGTCGGACAGGGGGTGAGGGGCGCCCGGGGTGAGCGATTTCACCTTTGGAACAGAAAAGGGAAAATTACAGAAAAGGGAAAATTGAAAAATATCAGTGGGTGATCATTTTATTTAGAGCTTTCAGTTACGTTATGTTATATATAAATAAATTTAGAATTAGTCGATTTGAATTAAATTGACAATGATGACGTCCCTATGTAATGATAACCCAACAATAAATGCATTTTGCAGTAGGGTCAACACAACCCACCCCCCTGCATGCATATCAGGTATTACTGCTCACGCTTGGAACACTGCCCATGCCAACACTTTCCTTCTTCTGTCTCTGTATATATTTGATATATATACTTGGAGTTTAATTTCATTGGTCGTAATATATAGAGTGAATTGCACTTTTGGTCCATTTTATGGTCTGACATTCTTATTTTTATCTCTTTTAAATTTTTCGTAGTAGATGCTTCTCTCTTATGAATATAGTGTATCACATTAGTCTTTCTTATTAATGTAGTGTAATACATTCATCCCTCTTAAATTTTTCATAGTAGATTTGTCCCTCTTATCAATGTAGTGTAGCACATTGGTCCCTCTTAAATCTAAAATATATCCTAAAATAGAAGCAAAATTTCATTTTTGACCATATAAAGTTGCTGCTTTTCAAAATTGGTCCTTTATTGTGGTACCTCGACAATATATATATATGTCATTTATTGTGTCGTCGTTATCAACTTTTATCATCAAATTTTTTTAATTATCGCCGGAAATCATCAATTTATGTTCAATCTGACTCAAAATTTTAATTTTAGCAAAAAATATCATTCGTCAAGTGACACTTAAAGATTGAAAATTTCATGTTATGACTCCAAAATTTCAGATCTAAATCATGTGATAGGTCTATAACTTTAATTTTTATTTTAGATTAGAATTGTACAATGAAATTTGTATAAATTTGAGGCAAATGTGATGTGAATTTGACTTATTTATTTGTTTATAAATAAAAATATGTATCTTCGATTTATGGGGGAAACGAACTTTAACCGTTTTTAATTAAAAATCGAAGTTGTAGACCTACCACATGAATTGGACTTGCAAATTTTGGAATAAGAATATGAAATTCTATTTTAATTTGGCACTCTAAAATTAAATTGTTCGGTCAGATTGAACATAAATTGGTGATTTTCAGCAAACAATTTAATTGTTCGATCAAATAAGACTTAAATTGATAATTTTCGGCGTTAATAAAAAAAACTCGTTGATAAGGACTGAAATTAAAGATGATGACACAATAAATGACGTATTTTGTCGAGGTAACACAATAAAAGGGCCAATTTTGAAATGTTACCACTTTAGAGGGCCAAAAATAAAAATTTGCCTCCTAAAATGAATATAATTTGGATTTAAGAGAGACCAATGTGTTACACTACAATGATAATAAGGACGAATATGCTACGAAAAAGTTAAGAGAGACGAATGTGTTACATTAAAATGATAAGAGGGACCTATGTGATACACTATATTGATAAGATGAACACATCTACTATACTATGAAAAATTTAAAATGGACGTAATTAATAAAATCAAGTCATACGAGGGACCAAAAGTGCTATTCACTCTAATATATACTCCCTCTGTCCCAATAATCTTGCTTCATTTAGGTTTGTCACGAAGTTTTAGGCAATTTGTTAAAAAAGTAAACTTTTATTTTTTTTTAGATAGAAAGGGAGCTATGTTTTGGAATGTCTCAAAATAAAAATAAAAGCAAGAAAAATGAGACGGATGAAGTATATAAATAAACAGAAGAAGCTAGAAGGAGGAAGAAGAAACGAGAAGAGAGTCAATATAATAATACGTACATATATATATATATATATATATATATATATATATATATATAAATTATTTATGTATATTGTATATTATTATTATTTATACTACGGAGTAATATTGGAAGGAATGTGGGGTCTACTGCAGATAGCTAGGTAGGTAGTACTCTTAAAGAAAGTGTAGAAGGTAGCTAGGTATAGGTTGATGCTACATACCATATACAGATATACTGCATATTAATATTAAATTATTAATATATATAATCCGTATTATGAATGTTTAAGTCAGCGTATGTTACTGGGGTCTGTGGTGGGGTTTGTAATTCGTTTGACTACTCCTCGCCTTACACACACGCACACACTCCTAAAACATAGCTAGCCTAGCTGTACAAATTAATTCCTTCTACCCTCAATCCATCTGATTTCAATTTCAATTTTATTATCAAAAAATACTATATAATTAATTACTATATTTAAAAATTACTACTTATGTGATTTTATTTGGGAAGATAGTGGGCGCTTCCTTCTTCCTTAAATTCATATTCTTATTTCCCTTAATTTGAGATTGAGGTCGATGCTTCACTAATAATTAATTAATTTTTAAAGATTAAATTATTTTATTAAAAATACTCTTTCATATAAAAAAATGATGACGTGTCATTACAAATTCTCAACCACTATTTTCAGTAGTTATATTTCGAATGAAACGAGTTAAATTAATCCTTTGAATTTTTCACAGCGGACCGAGTAAATTGCTATTTTCGAATCACAGGAGAATAAACTGAACATTATGCGTATCAGATGGGGTAAATGGACATTACCCCAAAATAATTAGGACATATATACGCGGTAATATAGACTAACATATAACAATTATTTACAAATAAACACATGATTTTTTACGAAACACATTCGATGATAAGCAAGTTCGTTGAAGTGAATGTGGAATGAGTGTGAATAATATATATTTACATAGTATTTATCAAAATGATTTATTTTTTTTTGTTTTTTTATGGATTTTTTCTTATATTGTTGATAAATGAATTATAATTACATTTTTCAAAATATAAAAATACTATAATAACATCCACACGTCAAATCACTTACCACCCGAACCTCGTTTCTCGAATCTTATGCACACCAAGCCACCCCATTCCCGACCCTTCAAGCCATTGTTGCCATACAATGTGGGATCTAGAAACTCAGGCTAACATGACTTAGAATCGATGACCTAGATTGTAACGGTCGGGGTTCATAAAAAACTAGGTTGTCACAACATGGTTTCGATTGTCTCAATCCAGGTTGTTCCGACCTGGGTTCTTCGATCTCTAGCTGATGGTGATCTGAGTTCCGGGAGTTAGAAGTTGGGATTAAGTCTTAAATCATAATCCATCCAAGTCTTAGATTGTATTTATCTCACAATTTATCAATTGTTAGCAATTTCAATTTCAACTTCAACTAGGTCCAATTGCAAATCGACTTTTGTTTAATTTGTCCCATCTATTTTGACACTCTTTTGAATACTTGCACTATAAAATTAAGTTTGACTTTTATTGTTTGAAATTAAAGTCCAATAGCACAAATGATGGATTTAAGTCATGTAATTAAATCCATGCTTTAGTATATGAAATTCCACATGTAGCAAAGTTAGCTCATAAAAAGGAAAATGGAATAAAAGGAATATAAATCAATATTTTCTTACCATATGTATGTAAATGTGGGAGAAACCTCAAAAAGCCGTTCGAAGTGATGGAGGAAAATATTGAATTAATCAATGTTGATGAGATCACTTACTTATTTAGCTAGTACTAGTAGTACATATACATACGTTTTTAACCTTTTTTCTTTTTTTCTTTCGGTTTCTGAGTGTGTGTGTGTGTGTAAGTGTGTGTTTGGTTGGGGGGGCATGAAGTGAAAGGGATGGTTTTAAAGGTAGGGGGATATCCCGACAGAAGCACGCCTCACGAAGCTATATGACAATAAGGAAAAAAGAAGCATTTATTTCGGGTTGTCCCTCTGACCCCCTTCTCTCTCTTCAATTCTGCACACACACACACACACAAATACATCTCAGTTTCTCTCTCTAAATATATATATACACAAACATATTTTCTCTAGAATATACTTACACGAGACATTCCATTACATTTCATGTAAAATTAAATTCGAGTATATATATGTAGTAATTACATGCGTTTTGCCCCTATATAAATGTATTCACTCTCTCTGCATTTATTGTCGATAGTGCCAACACCATGACACCATTCCTCCTCCTTTTCCCACCACCACAACCTACACCTAAAGTAGTTAATCATATACTTCTAAATACTGAAAGGGCCTAACACTAGTCACTTGTCATTTCTCCCAAAACAACACAATAATTAGATTTAGTATTTAACTATTAATTAAAATTTCTTTTCATTTTTGACAAAATATATTATACTAGCTAGTTTTAGAGCAAATGAGTAAATCTATTGAGAAGCACTTCAATGTTCTTCTAATTTTTATTTAACATGAAATATAAATTACTTAATTTAATTTTTTTTTATCATGTCATTGTGAAAAATTAACTTTTTACATTCACGAAGAAAGATATATAAGATCTTCAGACCTCTCTAACCCTTCTCTCCACCAATTCCCCCTCCGCAATGGTGGTCCACACTTCCCCTTCCCCTGGCTAAACGAAGACGACATGGGGATGGGGAGGAATGGGGATGAAGGGGTTTCCATGAACAAAAAGGTGACAAAGAAAAAGACTCACCATCGTTAACTTAACGGGATGTGTACGACACGTGGTAAATTTCGTCCGAAAATTGACAGTAAAACTAAATGTGTCAAGAATATATGAATTATGATATGAAATGTATATTTTCGAAAACTTTAACATCAAATGTATATTTTTGAACTAAAATTTGGTATTAGATGTGTTTTTTCCTCCAATTATATACTATATGAGTACACATCAACAATTCTAAACATAAAGTATTCCTCGGATTTTTAGAATTAGTGGCAATTCAAAATTTAATCTCTACCGTACATTATAGAAAAATCAACTTTAATATGAAACATCACATGTCTACTCTACTCCATGAAATAACTTCTCATATGGGAGAAGGTTTGGTTTAGCTAAGATCGTGGTTTTTTTTTTTTAATGACAAATAACTTATATTTTATATTTACTAGAAAAGTCATCCAATTTTTCCAGTACACTTTGATTAATTTTATTGAAATTAAAAGGACAAAATTTTCTTCAATTCAATAAAATTGTGGATGGTTTTTATAATATTTAAAATGTGAATAACCCTTTTATCTTTATCCCTAAATTAAATACTCCCTCCGTTTTTTTTTAATTGTCGCTTTGGGTTGGTGCACACAAATTAAGGAATGCAATAACTAACCACCTTTTCAAAGCAAAAACCCAAAAATACCCTTTTCACCATATGATTAGAACATTTATTATTCTCTCTCATCCTTTACTAAAAAGAATCATTAAATAAGGGCAAAATTGGAAAAAATTACATTGATTTCCTAAAGCGACAAATAAAAGTAAACAAACAAAAGTTGCCAAAACGACAATTAAAAAAAACGGAGGGAGTAATAATAATAATAATAATAATAATACTGTTGTTCATTATACAACTAGTCTAGTCAAAATTTATGACTGCTTAAATAGCAGCATGATATACTATACTACTCACTATTCTGAATTGACTAATCCTATTACTTGTTAACCTCTGGAAATTGCAATTTTGACTATTCCTTTAATTACCAGTCTCTATTTATTGGAGTTTGAAATGCATGCACGTTTTCCTACAAAATAAATAAATTAGTAAATTAAATTGAAAGGAAAATAAATAAAAGAAAACAACATATCATGAGCTAGGATCAGAACATCTCTCTCTCTCTCTCTCTTCCTTAAATACCAGTAATACTACTGCAACTGTACAACATGCCTTTTGTCTCCCTCTCCAACTATTCGATCTGTATGTTGTACTACGTACCTTGTTTTAGCAGCATAGTATTTTAGTTGTAACTCTTCTTTAGTCAAAATTACTGCTGCATGCACCTTTTTTCACTTGAATAATATATAATAGAAAATATTTTTCACATATTGTATCAAAATTCATAAATTAATCTGACTAAATTACAATTAGCCATTTCTTAGTCGTGGACGAGATGAATTCGAATTGAATCAGAATAGGCCAGATCCGACTCCACTTACTTGACTCGGCCTCATGTTCAATTTTGTTGAATTATGGAGTCTATGAGTCCATCGAATTCTAGAGTTTTTAGTCTATCAAATCTTATTAGAATTTCAACTTATAGATTAAGCTAAGACCACTTACTAGACTTGGAGCTAACTTAACCTCAAAAGCTAGTTTGAGAGGTGACGATATTGACCAAGATCTTATGCCCATCTCCAATGACCAAGTCTAAGGCTAGACTTAAATTGGAGATGGACTCAAGCTAAGTCTAGCTTGAGTTGTTGGGCTTCAAGCTAAGCCCTCAGCCTAAGTACAGCTTCCCCTCAAATTCCAAGTTCAGCTTCCCCTTTCTTTTTCATAGTCATCTCCAATGACTCAATCTATCAATTTCATTTAATTTCAATCCTCATTTTTTCCCACTATCACTTAATAATAATAAATTGTATTTAAGTTTCTTACAATGTTATTAAATTTAAAAATAATTAATGTTAAATTTCATAAATCAAAGTTACGTTCTTTTAATGTTAATTTTTTAAATTTAAATTTTCTTTAAATTTCCTAACTTAAAGTTTACATTTTTTAAATTAAAATTAACCTTTTTAAAATTAATCATAAATTAAAGAAAATTTTTATTTAAAAAAAAGAAAAAAATTTATTAACTAAGAATAAATAAAAACAAAAAACAAAAAATCATTGTCTTTAAGATTCAAGGGATGAGGCAAGCCAACCTTGACTTGTACCACCCTTTGAGCAATGTGTGGTTGGATTCAAGGGGACCTCCCCTTGAATCAATGGAGATGGTCATCTCCATCCCTTCAAGGGAGAAGCTTCCCCCTTGGTCCTTGGATATGGCCTGAGTCATCGGCCACCTACTCTATTTTTTTCTTTTATTTCAATTGCTTTTTTCTTTTGTTTTATTTATTTTATTAATTAAGAAATATATTTTTCTTTAATATTAATTAATTAATAAATAAATATTTTTTAAAAAACTTAAATAAAACTTAACTTTAGTTTAAGAAACTTAACTTCAAATTAATTTGTATTTCTTGAAATTAATGTTAATGTTAAATTAATTTAGAAGTATTATTATTATTATTATTATTATTATTATTATTATTATTATTAATAATAAGTGAGAATGAGGGAAGAATAAAAATTGAAATTATAAATGGAATGGATAGATTGAGTCATTGGAGATGACTTATGAAAAAGAAAGGGAAAAGTGGACTTAGGTTGAGGAGTCATTGGAGATGGTCTAAGGACATCTCCAATGATAGGGGCAAGGCTTCGAGCCTCATTTAATTTCATTTTTTTTTTCATTTAATTTCATAGTACTCTGAGCTCCGACATAATTTAAAGAACAATTTAATTTATCGACATATTTATTTATTATTATTATTATTTTTTAAGATCTCGATAAACATCAAACGTCAAAGTGAAAAAATAGTGATATAACTATTGTTTTTTATCGTCGACACTCAACGTGACTCATTTACATAATATGTATTCAACTTAATTATGTGGCGTGGTTGATAATTTGGTTAATTTTAACAAAGACAAAAAGAGGAAAAAAACAAGGGACCACATACCAGAAGCGAGTTTGCTTCCAACTTATTGTGTTCAATTATACATTATTTATCATGGTTGTCTACATTTGTATTAATCTTTAATTGCATCTATTTATAAATTCCAATTTATCAACTGAATTTAATATGCAATTACAAATAGTGAATTTCCCTAACTTACAGTCTGTATGATACATTACTAAATAATTCTAAGATTGATTAAAAAAACAAATTGACATATTACTCTATGTTATTCTTGTATAATTTGCGCTATAGAGTAAGATTAGATTCGTGTTGATATTTCTTATGTATCCAGAGTACAATTAACTCGATTAATATTATAATGGCTAGTTAACCTTTTGCATTTTACATTAACTATAACTTTTATGGACAACTTATTTAATGTATTTATGCTATTATGATTTTATGCAAATATATATTAAATATGTCTGTCAAACTTTTTTCTAATAATATAATTTGATCAATCGACTCTTCAATCTTGAATCTGCTCATGGGTGCTTGCTTCTAATTTAAAATGATAGGATCGATATCAATGTATAAAAACTAATTCTTAGAAATAAAAGATAATATATGATTTTTTTAATCTATTTTCGGATTCAGATTTTTAACGAATTAGATCGACTTAGATTCATATTCAATTCCCATATTTTGTAAATCT
Organism: Penstemon barbatus; assembly: GCA_003313485.2. Taxonomy (NCBI): domain Eukaryota; kingdom Viridiplantae; phylum Streptophyta; class Magnoliopsida; order Lamiales; family Plantaginaceae; genus Penstemon; species Penstemon barbatus. The sequence goes on from CM064879.1 coordinate 77,834,854, forward strand.
CTTATTCGATAAATATCCATCAAATCTCAAATTCCATAAAAGTTCTAATAAATTGATCGGACGGACACAATTTAGACTAAAAGGTGTGGGAGGTAGAATACTTGGTCGGTCTGATACAATTATGGGCCAGCAAATTACTAGTCCAATATTAGAATATACCCATGGACGGGCAGATTACTCAATCTTGCAGCCCATAAAATTAAAGCGGACATGTTAGCCCAATAAAACCAACCTAAATTGACAATTTGAACCATTTATGTCAATACAGCAAAAGTTTGAAATGAAGGTCTGACTACAGCAGCTCGGACCCCTATATGGATCTAGTTTGACCCAATTTAGTCTCTGTCAAATTGGGTCAAACCATGTTTGGCAACGGGTCTGTGCAGATTTTGGCCCAGGCACTGGTTTCGGCCCATAGCCGAAACCTACCTAGGCCCACCTCAAGTGAGGGGATAGGTACCTTTCTATGTTTTCTTTTTAATTCTTTTTATTTTTACCTATAATTTTTTTTATATACCAACTTTATATAATTTATATTTCAACAGTATCAATTACATTACTAATTTTTGCATTATTAATTTTTGTCATATTATTTAATTTTTGCATTATCAATTTTTGTATTTAATTATTGCTATTAAAATATCTAACTGCAATTTTAAATTTTATATTCGATTATATTAGTTGGTAAAAATTATGTTCTTAATATAGTATATATTACAACATAAAAATATGCATTAATTATCTCATTAAATATATCATTCTATTTAGGGTTAAATACAATTTTTTCCTTTAAAGTATGAGGGTGATATCAGTTACATTTAAAGTATCAATTGTATCACTTATTCCTCTATGTTATAGTTTTGGAGTTTTTATTTCAAAAAATACCGCAACCTCTTTCATAAATAATAAATTTCTTTGTTAATTTATTAAAAAAAAAATGTTTCTTTAGTAATTATAAATCGATCCATTATCATCAAATAACATTATGTTTCAATTTCTTCACTTCTTCAGTTCTTTTGTTTCATTCCATTTTTCGATCTCAATTTTTTTCTTTATTTTCAGTTACTTTTTTTCTGTTTCAATTTTCTTTTTTATTTCTATCTCGAATTTTTTCTTTATATTTTTCTCAGTTTTTATTTGGTGATAGTTATTTCATTTTTTTTTTAATATTATGCATTATGTGAATGATGTTACAATTTTTGCATTCAAACAATTGTTATCAAAATATTTTATGGTATTTTTTCGTATTATATTTGATTATATGTTGCCTAGAAAATAGTGTCGTGCTAGATATTATGCATATTTTATAATTTAAAAGATGATAAAATTATATTAATAATTTATATTAATAATTTTATATAAATGAATAAGCATTCAATTGTTTTATCATCATCTAAATTTATATCACATTCATATCTAAATAAATACAACAAATTTTCAATCATTACACAATAAAATATTATATTTCAAATCCTATAAAATTATTGATTTGACACCTATTATCCATTTTTCTTCTCCAAACCTCAACAACCAAACCACCATCCAAATTAAATCTCAAATTTTAAAATCCACTAACTATTATTTAATAATATTTTACAATCTCAATATTCCATTGAAATTATTATTCAAATCGAGTTTCAAAGGTTTCGCCCAAACATTCGAAACCACTTTTCCATAGCAAACCGAGTTTCAAAGGTTTCACCCAAACATTCGAACCACTTTTTAGATTAAATCGAGACCAAACCCGATCAAACTACTTTCATATTAACCCAAGGACCAAAAAGGTTTTGGCTGGGATTTGAGAAATTGGGTCAACATCGTTCCAAATGAACTTTATGCAGAGTTTTCACGAAACCTAGGTTTTAAAATCAAAGATAGTAAATTGACACATATCAAGTATCAATTATTTTTTCTACTCAAACCCTAATATCGAAAACCAATCCAAATCCTAGCTAAACTTTCTAAAAACCACAAAATCAAACATCAAAATCCAATCTAAATGATATTTTCAAAGGTTTAAGTGATTAATCAATATAATCTCTTCCCTACCAAACATCTCGTAGCCATATTGGACACCCCGACCTGGTTTGGATCAAGTTCAGTTACCCAAATCACTTGCAACATAGGTCCAAACTAAAATTATTGATAACCCTCCTAGTAAAGCTAACAATCACACAACATTTACTTGTCTTGTGATTGTTTGTACTTATATTTATTTAGTTTCAAATTCAATTTCAATTTTGTCAATAATGAATGCAGCTAGTGTAGTCTCTCATGGTCGCATCAGATCATCTCATCTCACCCAATAGGACTATAGATTAACATATCCTTGATTCAAGAACTTAAAACTATATGTTATAATTGCATAAACTAATACATCATCTTGCAACCTTTTGATAGTCGAAAAGACGAAGGTTCAAATTAAGAGAAGTTAAACAAAACATGAACCGAGATGTCATCTTGAAAATCGCAACAGTTATTAACACATTTCGTTTTTTAATCAAGATGTCGTGTTACCATACAATCCAGAAATGGCTGAGGAGACTTAATCTTTCTGATCTGATACTGATTTACTGATAGGAACTCTTCTTCTTCTTTGTGTAACTGTCATCTTCAAACCATTTGTTGTGTGAATTGTTGATCCCGTAGCCATTTTCACCTGTCGATCGAGCAGGTTGGGCCGAATTAGACATGAATCCAAACTCTATTAAGGAAATACAAAGACTACTTACAGGAGGTGCTCCAGGGGCCAGTTTGAAGTCAAATCTACGAACGAGCATTGCCACTGCTACTATAGTCTGCGTTCGGACAAAAATATTTCATTACATTAATTAATGTCAACTATTTCATTTGTAGAGTGGATTTTTATCTTACAATATACTAAATATTTCTTTTAGGCGAACACGACATCGTAGTTAAAATGGTGTATATACCTCAAATGAAGCAAACATGTGTCCAATACATTTTCTTGGTCCTCCACCAAAGGGCAAGTATCTGTAATGAATAAAGTAAATGTAGTTTATCATATTAGCCCGTTTGACATATCCAGCTAGCGACAATAGAAAGCTTTAGTCGTCACAAGTCGAATAAAACAGCTCAACTACGTACAATGATAGTGATGAACGTGTTTTGGAATTGTATAAAGTTCGAAGATTTAGACCTGAAATTCTGGTTTGTCTCATTTGGATCGGGACCATCTAAAGGCCATCTTTCAGGATTGAATTTGTCCGCATCTTCCCAATGATTAGGACTGCGATGCAAGTTCCAGACAGAGATAAAAATATTTTCACCCCTGCAAAAACCAAATAAGCAATCTTATGGTACATAAATAGAAATGAATAAGCCGAAGAAAAGTCTTTGGAGATGATGTTAGAGCTTAGAATGAACCTTTTAATCGGATACTTCCCAAGAACATCATTTTCCAGAGAACGGCGGATCAATACAGGGGGCTGTGGATAAAGTCTCATAGACTGTATAAGAAGGAACATTATTTTATAAGAATTAGGAATTGACGCTACAACCGCAGTGATAAGCAATTTTGTTTAATTTGTATAAGAGATTTGCTCACTTCATTAATTACTCTTGTTGTATATTTAAGCTTCTTCATGTCTTCAACCGTAGGAAATCGATCCCCTAAAACTGAATCAACCTATGACGCAGCAGAATCATAATTAAAAAACATCACATCAAATCTAGCACTAGGATGTCCTGAAACCAATGCAACTGAAAATGTAGGCTCTCAACCTACCTCGTTTCGAAGCTTGGCCATGACACAAGGTTCCTAGAATAAAAGAAAAAAAATTAAGAATATGTGTAAGAGCCGATATTAAATGTTAACTATTCGAAAAGATTTCGACTACTTGGGTACCTTTGAAAGAAGATAAAAGGTCCATGTCAGCACAGCAGCAGATGTTTCATGTCCAGCTATGAGCAATGTTAGTAAATCATCACGGAGTTGTTTACTTGTGACCTGCGCGCGACTTAATGCATGAGGAACATTCCGGAAAATTCAATATATATATTCAGAAAATATTATAAGTGATTTCATACATCATCACCAGATGCTAATAGGAAATGAAGAATACTAGGATCTTGCTCATTCATGTATTCCTCTTGAAACTGCAACTCTTCTTCATCTACCATTTTCTGCAAATGAATAACAATGTAAAGATTAAACAGATTAATATATACTGATCAGAAAGCAAATTTAAAAAAAGATCAAACGAGTTTTAATCGAGTAGCACACTGAGTCTATCTCGAGTGGCTTGATATTATATCGATTAGATTGATTTGATTTTCAGCCCCACCTACAAGGACCATAACCTATCTTTCTGCCTTCTCAATATATGCCATGCCTCATGACAATGGATCAAACTCTTTTCTTTTATTTTTAATTATCTCATCATCTAAATTTCAATGAAAGATAAAGGAAGAAAATTGAGCAAGCAGCCTAAAATATACGAATTCTTTTTTACCTTACATGTCGCAATAAGACCATCGAGTGTTTCATTGACCAGCTTGAGTGCTGCGTTAACTTTTTTGAGCTTAGGTGAAATATCTTTCCAAATAGGAATTTCCCAAAATGGAATCGGGACTACGCTTCTGTCATCTGCTTCTCTCAAGACAGTGTATAAAGCCTGCTCTAGCAAAAGCTTATCTCAGAGCCGTTTTAAGCATCAAACAGCGATAGTATTGCCTAAATAGTAGTACTTACAAACCGAGAAGAAATAAGTCCAAGTTAAAATTAATACCTCTACTATTCCATTATCAACTTTCAAAGAATCGAATTCATAATTGAACACAGCCTTTCCCATGACATCTAATGTCAAATTGGAAAAAAGGGACTCCATGTCCACATCCTCCCCATCAAATGTAGCAGCATCAAGCTTTTTGCACAGTTTATATGTTGCTTCTCCAAATAGGCTGAACATTGCTGCCACAAACTGTAAGGAACACCGTAAAATGATATCAAACGTGAGAAGAAAACTAATGAAGAATCCCCTTTCTTTAGAACACTGTAAATAATTGGAAAGTCTTTAGCAATATTGGAAGTTGGAACTACGTACCTTCTGATGCAGGGCCGGGACTATAGCCCGTCTCCTCACACGCCATATTTCTCCATCGGACGGTATAAGTCCTTCACCCATTACAAAATCCAAATATTCAGCTTGAATTCCCTGACATATAGATTAAAGAAGTTACTTTTAGTGTGTATGGGTTAGATGAAAATGCAAGATCGATACTCCCTTGTGTTTTGTGAAACTTGCACGTAACTACCTTGTGAAAATATTCAATATTGTCAGTGTTCTCTAATATATGCTTGGCAAGAAGAAATAAAGTACGATTACTTTACCTTGGAGTAAGATTTTGGATTGTTCTCTAATATATGCTTGGCAATTGAAGGATCCGACACTATTAAAAATGTCTGCACAGCAAGCACCGTAATTATTTATATAACGAGAAAAGATGGAATGAAGCTGGGAAACGAAAGCGAACCTTAGGACCAAATGTTATCCTAAAGATTCCACCGTATGTTAGATGAAGCTCATACAAAGGAATGATAAATGGCCCACTTCTGATCGCTCTAAATGATCCTTGCAGCGCACTTTTCATGGCTCTAACTGATCCATTTACCTCTGGAATCCTCGGATAGTCCTCAGGACCACCCGCGGCCGACAAGTTGAATACAAATTCAACAACATCTTTGGGCACGCCCAATTTTGATATCTTATTTTTGAGTTGTGACCGAAAGCTATCATCAGCCAGATCGATATGCAAACAACCATAGATGAAGAAGAAACATTTATTGCATGTAATATTAACCTTTGTCTCATTCTTTCTAATAGAAAAAACAAAAAAATAAAATTGGTCGAGTTGATCCAATCCATTACAGACCAAAATCCGATAATAAATCTATATTCCTACTATATCTATAATTCTATACTATATATATTTTTCTAATTCAGTTTTCCTAAAGAATAGAATTTTCAAAGTTGACACAATTATATTATCCCAATCGTGTATTGTATGCATGCAACAACTAATTTAAATAAATCTCATATGTTTGCTGCACCACCTCTCTCACGAAAACTAACAAGTTCAGTTTGCTTACACACCTCTTACTTTTTACAAAGCAGTTTTCATCTCATTTCAATAATTATTAAACTTCTCCTAAAAATCAGTCATATTTAGCAAATAATTATTAAACTATTCCTAAATGAAATAGAGAAAGATTTACGTCTCTTTTTCATTTACCAACTATTCGCCGTTACGCTGTCAGCCTGTCACATCACACTGTATTTTTTTTTCCTTTTAAACAATTACTATTTGTGTTTATAATATAACTAGAGGTACAAAGTGCTTAGTTAATTTTATGGGTATTTTTAATAAATTAGAGTATAATTATTATGAAATAGAGAAAGATTTAACCCGTTTTCCTATTTAAATTAATTAGTTTAATTTATTTTTCACCGATTCAACTTGTTTTTTAACCGATATAATTAATTTTTACAATTTTATCAAAGTTTTAGCTGTTTTACCCAATTTTTATCAGTTATAACTTATTTTCATTGTTTTTACGATTTTTCTACTGATTTCACCATATTTTACCCGTTGAAATTTTCTTTTTTTACTGATTTCATACGTTTTTATCATATTAACCCGTTTTTACCTATTTTGCACATTTTTCACCGATTTCTCATGTTCTTTTCACCAATTTCACCTGACTTTTCATTGATTTGACACGTTTTCAATGATTTTATTAATTTTTCACTTATTTCACCTATTATTCACTGTTGTTATCGTTTCACCGGTTTCGTCTTTTTCTCATGAATTTATCTATTTCATGGGCACTTTTTTTTATCTGTTTCACCATAATTTCCACCACTTCGCTAGTGTTCACCAATTTCACCCAAATTTTCATCTACTTCATTCAATGATGTCGTAGATCTCTCTCTATTTTTTTTTTTTTTTAATATCAAGTTCACCCTTTTCTACCAATTTCACCCGTTTTTCATGGAAATAATTCAATAAAAATTCGAACTTATGCATGTCTTAATATTTTTGAATAGTCATATATTTATCTATTCTAGCCAAATTAAAATTACGTAATTAGATAAGTCATAAGTATTTTTTATTCTTTCATAGTAAGATGCAATTCAATTTTAATTTTTTTTTTTGTAAAATATTTAAGAGAATTTCATTTTAAATTTTTATATTTGGAGTGTTTATGATTTATTTTGTACTAAATCTTTAAATTAGCATTTTCTTACTTAGATAAATATTTACTAAAGTATATATATATATATATATATATATATATATATATATATATATATATATATATATATATATATATATATATATATATATATATATATATATATATATATATTTATATATTTCAGGAGTTATTTAAAATAATTGTGTTTTCTTATGGTTCGTTTTTATATATTATAAGAGAAGAAACTTAAAATTACAAAAATTAATGTAAGAGATAATTTATAAATTTTAGAAGTTTATGTAAAAGATAAATATAATAAGATTTCATGTCTAATTATACCTCTTCAATTACTTTTAGTATTTTATATATTTACCATTTAAAAAAATATTAAATATCACTTTACAGTTTAGATAGAGGTATTTTAGACTGTACAAAAAAGTTAAAAAATATTCACTCTTTTTAAAAGTAGAGATTACTCTTCCCGTCCTTTATCTTTTTTCTCTCTTTCACTTTTGACACGTAATTTTACATATAAACTTAAAAGTAGTATAATTTTATATGTATCCTTAATTGAGAATTAATTGTATTACTTCATTACTTAATGTGAATGTAGACAGATATGAGTAAGATTATCGAACGGGTGGAGGATTAGTTGTCATTAATCAAAATATATGGACAATAATTTGTAATGTATTTGTGCATGTGAAAGTTTTTCACTTTTTTAAATGCGTAACTTTATCTTTTTGTTCATTTTGTATTTCTGCTATCTAAAACAATACAGTCTACTATTTTATATAAGATGGCCTAAGAGGTATTATGTTGAATTCTAATTTGGATTTTTTTTCTAGTGTTAATACTAATTGTTTGATAATTACTTTTCTTTGACATATCAAAATAAGATTCCAGCATTTTCTAAGTTTAAAATTCTATTACAATTTTTTTAATATAATATTCTCTTATTTGATGAAAGAAAAAAAAAATTATTATGAAAAATTAGCATGCGGCGTGGAACGAAAATTAGCTCCAGCCAAATTATTAAGTATCTCATTTACCTTTTTATTCTCATATAGTCTACACAAATCAACTAATTAATGATTTTATTGTGATCTTGGATCAACTTAATTTTGAAAGAGATTAGAGATTAAATGGAAAGCAATGATTGATTTCTTATCTTTTCGTTTCTAGACAGGACTTTGGAATACATATCTAATATGGACAAAAATCTGAACTGTACGACTTCGATCGGCTCCACCCACCACCCCATATTTATTATGAAAATAGTTTGACCAGTTCAGTCTCAATTTGATTTTAAAAAAGTTTTGGGAGTTTTCGACGAATCTATTTAAGATTTTCTTTGATAATAGTTTCAACAGAATATTGAGATGTTAAATACTCCTTCCATTTTTTTGTTTGTTAAATTGGAGGATTGCATATGAATTAATAAATATTATATATAGTCACTCTTTTTAAGTAAATATTCAAAATATCCTTTTAATCAAATGATATTAGCATTAATAACAAGTATTAGAAAAAAGAGTAAAATTAGTATAAGATCATTTATTTTATATTGAAATCTAAAACGACAAATGAAAGTAAACAAATTTTTTTTTTTGGCAAAGCGACAAATAAAAAAAACCGGAGGGAGTATCAATAAATAATAGTTAGTGCGTTTTAAAATTTTGAGATATGATTGATTGTGTTTGATTACTGGGTCTGGAGGAAAAAGAATAAGTAGAAGGTATCAAATCAATAATTTTATAGATTCTAGTATATTGTGTAGGTTTCGATTTGGTTGAAATTTGAGCTTCGACTAAGACTTCTTTAAACTCTTTATCAAATGAAATTTGACCCGATTTGGGTGAACCCAAACTGGACCAAACCACTTCCAAACAGAAAGTTCTCCCATTTGAAATGATACATTCTCCTAACAAATAGAAGTTCCGTTTGGGACTAAGGGTGAGTTTGGCCCAGCGGTGGGAGCTCTTAAAAACACTTCTAGACCTCAATTGTGATTTTTGAAGTGTTTGACCCCAATTATAGAAATTACTCTTAGTCAATCGTGATTTTAATTGTGTTTGGCCCCCCAATATCATAATTATCACTTTTGAGATATCCAGAAGCTAAAAATCAATTTATTTTAGAAGATTATGCTTTTACAAAAGCTATTATAAAAAAAAATTATTTTATAATTTAATTTTCTCAGAATCAATTCCTGCCAAAATCCATTATAGTAAAATTAATTCTCCTATAATTGAAGATCTCTAGTACTCAAATACTAGACCAAAGTCACCCTAAATCGGATGCTATTCCAGTGAAGATCTCTAGTACTCAAGTAACATACTATGTATTATTGAAGTTGAAAACAAGAAGAGAGTGTTTCAAAATATCAAGACCCTGTAGAATATAATGTTTACTTGAATGGTATTACATATCTATTTTGATTTTAGTATATCATGATTTCATAGGAGCAAAATGTAGAACACCGACATATTATTCTAATCGTCTGAAAATCTCACGATTTATTTTTATTAGTAAAAAAATCCTTGAATTCCTCCTTTGCTATTATTTTATTAGTTCATTACACCAATTTTTTAATTAAGAGTTGACTAATGGGGTTATTACCATTTTTGTGAGTTTAAGGGGGTTTATTCTTAATTTTTAAGTGTACATTACGTTATGGTCAAATTTTAAGTGAATAATCGGATTTTAACATTTTATTCCAAAAATAGAACAACATATATATGGGCATATCCCGCGCATATCATGAAGAACACTCGAGCAAGTATTTACACATTGCGTCCGAGGAGGGAGATAAAAGACATTGGCTTGTGTTAATACCTGGGGTGTTGCTAACAAAAATAACACAGAATTTCCTGTTTTTTTTTTTTTTGATTTTTCAAGAGTTTAATCATTTTCGAGGCGCGTCCGACAAAATAAGTGAAAGTCACTCCCAACATAAGTGAAAGTCTCTCCCAACATGAATTCAAATCTAGGTTCGTTACTTTGAAGTGACTAGTTCATTTCACTATTCCACTTAACCAATTACACGGTTGAATTTCCTATTAATTAGAAATTATACTGGGGATGTTTTTGCATTTAACTCGAAAATATAGAGTTACCAAGCTTGTAGAAAAACTTATTTGGTACTCCCTCCATTCCTTTTTACATGTCACTTTAGAGAGAAAAAAAAATTCCACAATACATGTCACTTTAGAATTTCAAGATAGACTTAAATGCTAGTTTGACATTTTTACCCTTCTTCATTTTCAAGATAGAGAGAGGATTATGGGGCGTTATAAAATATTTACTCATGTTTCTCAAGGGTAATTTTGTCCAACTACCCTTTTATTTTCCTAAAATCTAGATCATTAAATGATTTCTTAATTCTTGTGAAACAATTTAAACGACATGTAAAAAGGAATGGAGGGAATAATTTGAAAGCGTAAAAAATCAAGAAATCGATTTCAAAATCCAACAAGACCCAGATCTATCTAGATCAGGTCTGACCTGACCTGAATCCGACCCGTTGACAGCCCTATTTCTAGATAATTTCTTTTAACCCCCTCACTACGAGTCTTGCGCATAAAAAATAACCAGAGGATCCAATCATGTAACCGTATTATTGTCACCTGGATTTCTTGAGGGTGAATTCACCGGAGGCAACACGTCGCTTCTCTTCTAGCAGCCTCTCCGAATCCTTTACGGCGTCGTCTTTGGACCCCTTACAATTAATTGAATTCGAAAAGCTATTTACAGACCTCCCTGAGGACATGCACAGTGAACATGAGCAAAAGAAACGATTAAAAACAGAGAATTTTTACGAGTTGCACGTCGAGCTTCATGCATTGTACCTTTTAACTTCACATTATTGAATTGCTCTCTTTGGAGTCTAGTTTGTACTGTTTGGGGTGTGAATTGAAGGACAGAAAGGCCACAGGAGGCAGCCATTCTTGTTCTAGAGAGATAAAGTCAGAGAGATTAAAACGTGGAGATGAAGTACATAGAGATGGTTTTAATTCCAAAAGGATGTACACATTTGGTATATATCAAGGTGGCTTGTTGAATATGTTGCATGGATAAAGATATGTGGAAATATATATATATATATATATATATATATATATATATATAACACAATACGGATATGGTGATATAAATTTTTAAAATTTATTAAATACGTATGTAGGACATGAATATTGAAGTAAAATAAATTTAAACAGCTAGATCCTTCAATTTAAATCCTAAAAGCAAAAACAATTCACTCCAACATAAGCAAAAGATATATAACTCTAAAAGCAAATATGATTCATTCTTAACATAGCACATTAATGAAAATAATTTATCTTTGAGATTTAATGACGTAGGAAATAGATTTGAATAAGAGATTGAGTAGGGGTACTAGTCATTTATGTTTAACCCTAGAGACTTTATAATTTTAAATATTTAAATTTGACGTTAAATATTACATAAAATTAAAAATCCTTCAACGTGTCATGATGCCTATTAGTGTATTCAATACGTATCTAGTTTTATTATCGATACGCCATATGACATATCGAATACGTATTTCATGCATATTCGTATCCACTATGTATCCGATACACTACTTTTTCATACTAAATTTTTTGTACCTTTATACATTTCATACCATACCTTTCAAAATGACACATTTGATACCAAAATTGGTCAACATTTTTCAATTTAGGTTTGACCGTTAAATCATGGACGACATGTGTCCGTTAAATCGCAGAAAATAAAATAAAAAATGAGGGAAATGGATTTTTATACCAAATCTTTACCTACTTTTTACCATAGTATGCCTATGTGCCCTATATAATATCTGAAAATTATTGTGACATGATTCCTTGTAAACTAAGAGATATGATTTAATTTTAATTATTATCCTGAAACTTTGTTAACTTTTTGCAGATTATTTATTGCATTTCATTAACTGAAACTTGTACCATTATAAAGTTCTCGTCAAGAGCTTTCCAACCATATAAAGAACACAAAATTTTGCCTAAAAAATTGACGGAGAAAGAAAATATGAAAAAAATCCTTCAATTTTGGTATTAAATGTGTCTTTTTTTAAAGTTTGGTACCAAATGTCTAAAGTAGGTAAAAATTTGGTATAAAAAATGCATTTCCCTCATTTTTATTTTTATTTTATGAGAGTTAACAGACACGTGTGTGGCACGTGTCCTTTTCCGTCCGGCCAAACCTAAATTGAAAAAAGTTTGGTCAATTTTAGTATCAAATGTGTAATTTTGAAAGGTATGATATGAAATATATAAAGATGCTAAAAATTTGATATGAAAAATGCAAATTTTTTTTTTTTTTTTTTTAAGTATCCATGTGCAATCTATCATAGCATGTTGATCGAACATTTTTTGTAACAAGTCCATGACTTTCCAAATTCGAACTAGACAACAAAAAGTATGATGAAAAGTTAAACCCAGTCCAGATTATTATTAGTATTATTTTTTGGGATTTTTGTACGTCACCCCCCACTTTTTTTCAATTTTCGCACTTTTTCCCCCGAAACGCCTTAAATATGACCGTGCCCCCTGATTTTATGTATGTTTGTGTACTTACCCCCCTGAAACGCCTTAAATGTGACTGTGTCCCCTGCTTTTATGTATGTTTGTGCATTTATCCCCCGAAACGTCTTAAATGTGACTGTGCTCCTTGTTTTTATGTATGTTTGTGCACTTACTCCCCCATACCAAATTTCGGCCAGATTTTCCACCGGAACTAAAGCACCTGTAAAGCACATAAAATTTAAGAGGGCAAAAGGGTAAAACTTATTTCCCACAAAACCTAAACATCAGTTAAAAACGTGAATTGAAATTGAGAAAAGAAATTAGGGTTTATCTCAATTAGGCTTAATTTCTCCTCCATTTACTGAAATTGAGTGAATCATGAACAATTTTACAAATTCATATCGTCTCTCTCTCACACAAAACTCATGATTTAGAGAAATCAATATCAACATTTCTTGTTGCTTTCTTATTCCTTTTTTATAGAGACCCCTTCATTACATACACCGAAAAATCAAGTCACCTAGGAGTTGGTACTGGATATGGAATATTGCCGCACTGCTGGTAATATTATCCATTTGCCCTCTTAAATTTTGTGTGCTTTGCAGGTGCTTTAGTTCTGGTGAAAAATCTGGCCGGAATTTGGTATGGGGGGGTAAGTGCACAAACATACATAAAAGCAGAGGATATGGTCACATTTAAGACGTTTTGGGGGGGAAGTGCAAAAATTGAAAAAAATTGGGGGGTGACGTGCAAAAATCCCTTATTTTTTTGCCTGGATCAGTACAAATATCCTGATCAATGATCACCTCACCCTCAACTATGAAAACGAACTATCAGAAAAAAAAGAAAAAAAAAAAAAAGGAAAAGAAACTCTGAAAACGCAACACTCTCGGCAGGTCGGCAGACAAATGACAAACTTGCAGTCACTCACGTGGTACAGTTAACTTGGTTTAATTAGATTAGGGTAAAAAAAAAAAGATAGATTTTTATTGGATTGTCAATCATGTCTAATGACACGTGTCTAGTTCTTACAATGTGTTTTCGAGGATGTAGATGGTTGAGTTGTTCTTAATTCGATGGTGTTAAGTGTTAATTCTGTTTTGGGGTCAAAATGTCAATTTATCATGTTTTGAGAGTGCAAAGTGTCAAAGATCTACAACTGAATTACTTATTTTGCCCTTGACTCCGGTGATCACTTTTGCTCGAAAATAAGAGAGGGTGTAATGTGTTGAATTTTTTATATTTCGGATATGCAAAATACTAAATATGAGTTTCATAGGTACAAAGTGTCTATTTTCTATATTTCGAAGATGTAAAGTGCAAAAGACTCCTCATTTGCTAACTTATCTCTTGGGTTTTCTTTACTGCTTTCAGTAGTAATTATAATGCATCTTTATTTTTAGTAATAAATATTATGGAAGTTTAATTATGCCAAAAAAAAAAAAAAAAAAAACAATAAGCTTTAAAGTGAAGTATTGAATTCACTGACAAAGCTCAGCCTCCAAGACTAATAAGTTATATGTTTAATTGGAGTTTTTTTTCCTATATAGCCTATTATATAAAAGTATTTCTCAAAATGACCGGAACTGAAAAGTATTTCCCTAAATGTACCTCTTTGTTAAAATCGCTATTGGCAATGTCGATTTTATCTAAAATCGATGTTGCCAATAGCGATTTATCAGTCATCTCCGAAAATTAAAAAAAAAAAAAATCTCTTAAAATCGATACTGGCAGTATCGATTTTAATTAATATACGGTTTAATTAATATACGGTCTAATTAATATACGGTTTAATTCATATACGGTTAAAATCGACACTAGCAGTGTCGATTTTAAACTTTTTTTTTTTTTTTTTTCAAAATGTGAATAACCTCTATCTTATTTTTTGAACGAACCTCGATTTGTATAACTCAAACAATAAAGAACAACTCAATTTTATAGGGAAATTGGTGAAGGATCGTATGTCACAGATATTCGTGCAAGTCAAGTTCAATTGTCTGAGAGAGACGAAATAGGTATAGGCTTGCTTTTCAATGGCGTGATGAAAGGTGCTCGTGGTATGCCTATTACAACAATTAATGAGACTTCATTTTATCGTTGTGTTTATTACTTTCAATCTAGACTTGGTATTGCTGAACTTGCTCGTGAAAATACTGGCCTACCAAACACCGAACCCCAAAATCGATTTAGTCTGAAGGTTTACCAAATGCTCCTCCACAACACCTCGAAGGTTGGGGGTATGCATGTAACAATCTTTAGCAATTCTAAACATGGGGGTGGTGGGGTTTATTCTGTAATCACATGTCGTCGCATGATGAATGGAGGTAATGTTCAAACTGTGTGCATTGGCGAAAGGACATGCACTTGTGGTAAGTGGGTAGCCTATCATGTTCCTTGTTCCCACGTTCTTGCTTGTTGTAGTAACCAAAATGTTGATCATTTATCTTTTGTATCGTCATTTTATACCGTTGAGAATTATTTGAGGACATGGAGTGGTAGATTTGAACCATTGGATAATGAGTATTATTGGAACGAGTATTATGGTCCGGTGTTCAAACCAAACTACAAGCTTGAACGGGAAAAAGGTCGAAAAAAGTCAAGACGCATTCGCAATGAAATGGATTTTCAAACCGACAAATGGGTGATTCATTTTCTACTTGTGGGAAGGAAGGACATACGCGTCGCAAATGCACGAATAATAGGACATAGTTTCATATATGTCATTGTAAGTGAGCTATTAATGTGGAGACATTTTTATATATTGAACTTGTTATGCAAGTAACATTGTTATGGTGAATTGATTATGTTATTGAGTTGTTCTTTATTGTTTGAGTTATACAAATTGAGGTTCGTTCACAAAAAATAAGATAGAGGTTATTCACATTTAAAAAAAAAAAAAAAAAAGGATTAAAATCGACACTGCTAGTGTCGATTTTAACCGTATATGAATTAAACCGTATATTAATTAGACCGTATATTAATTAAACCGTATATTAGTTAAAATCGATACTGCCAGTATCGATTTTAAGTGAATTTTTTTTTTTATAATTTTCGGAGATGATTGATAAATCGCTATTGACAACATCGATTTTAGGTAAAATCGACACTGTCAATAGCGATTTTAACAAAGAGGTACATTTAGGGAAATACTTTTCAGTTCCGGTCATTTTGGGAAATACTTTTGTATAATAGGCTATATAGGAAAAAAACTCTGTTTAATTGGGTATTTGCTCACACTAATATTGATATTTATTCGAATTTATTATTATTATTTGGTAGTTGTCTATTATTTACAATAATTTGTCCTTGGAACAATTATTAAAATGATTTTTAATATAATAATTAATGATGAATATATTCTTAAAATAAAAAAGAAAGTATTGAAGTATTGACTAAATTCATTTGTCAAGACAATATAGGTATACACTGGAGACAACGTACATATATATAATAGTATTAAGACTAAAAATGTCTCACGTTGATTGGATGACGAAAAATAGGTTGTGCAATCTTCATATCTTGAGCTAGCTTTTAAGGTTGAGTTAGACTCAAACCATTTAAGTGGATTTAGCACAACCCATTTGAAAAACATTAAAATGTTATCAAAACCCCATGTTAAAATGGACCGTCTCTTTTCGTGATGGTTCATCCGTGTTTGCTTGATGAGTTTCATTCTATCCACAAACTTTGTTCATATAGCAAAGACTTGATTTATCATTATTCGTCCAGCTAACAAGGTTTGGATTGCCATGCATTATTCCTATATTGGGCATGTCGCAAGGTTGGACAATAATATATCACGTGTTGGGCTTGTTTCACTCATACTTTTAGTCCGCCCACACATAAAGAGGGAATATTGAGATTAAAAATGTCCCACATGGATTCAACAACAAGAATAAGTCATCCTTATAAGGATTTGGGCAATTCTTGCATCTTGAACTAGATTTTTTAAGATTGAGTTATGTCCAACTCATTTAAGCAGACTTAGCCCAATCAATGTGAAGAAATACAACATGGTATCAGAGTTCGAGATTAAATGGGCCGCCTCTTTCCTTGAAGAACTTCTCCTTGTTCACATAATGGACTTCATATCTATTCACACACTTCGCACAGATAACAAAGGTGCAAGGTTGAGCATTGATATTTCATGCGTTAGACTTGTCTCGCCTACACTTTCAGTCAGCTTACACGTGAAGGGAGAATATTAAGAATAACAAAGTCCTAGATGAATTGGATAACAACATCTGTAAGTCCTCTTGATCAGATCTTGGACATTTCTTACTTATGAGCTATAACTTTTAAAGTTTAGTTAAATCCAAGCTATTTAGATCCACTTAGCCCAACCAAATTTGAGAAATAGAGTACTAATCTAATGAATACGACTGAAACATGCATTGTTAAGAAGATAATGCATAGGTACTTATGTCATCTCTAGTGACTTCAGACTCCCCTGCCCCTCAGACTCTCCTTCCCCTCAAACTCCTCTTCCACTCCAAACTTCTCTTTTTATACTAATCTTCAGTGATTCAATATTCTCATTATCTTAATTTCAATTCTCATACTTCCCCACTCTCACTTAATAAAATGATAATAATAATAATAATAATAATAATAATAATTAATAATTAAGTCAATAGTAAATTAAACATTAGCAATAATAATAAGTAATTTAACATGGGCATTAATAACAACTAATTAGCATTGACATTAATGATAAAAAGCAAAAACAAAATCTCGTAGGCCTCGAGCCACCATTTATCACCAAGAAGGAGGCACTACTTTGGATTTGAATCCAAGAACAAGTCCCATATCCCTAGAACAATATATGTTCCATGTTCTGTCATCACCAGATACGATCAACAGAGGTCAATCGCCAACTTCAAGCCGACTTAGTCAAACATGCGTGGTTAACACGCGGTCCAAATTGATAAGGGTTATGTCGTTTCTAATTTAGGTTATCGTATTTAAATAATATAAAATTTTAATTATTTTTAATTTACTAGCCGTATTTAATTTCCATAAATCATATTTTTAACAAAGTGATTAAATTTTAAACAATAAAAAAATTAACGTTAAATCTATTACATAAAAATTACAATATACAAGTAATAAAATTAAATTAATGTTAAGTTTATTATCATTTATTTCACAATATTCTAATTCTCATATTTTTCCTCTCACTTAATAAAATTAATAATAATAGAGCTACATAATAATAACAACTAATAAATATTGCCCATAAAATTACAATATTACAAGTTATAAAATTAAATTAAAGATTAAATTGATATTAAGTGTATTAAATAAAAGTACAAATTATACAAGTAATAAAATTAAATTAAGGTAAATTTTTTTTTTTAAAACACATTTTCCCCCTAAACTTATATAAAGAAAACAAAAGAAACATTTGTTGATTGAGCGCGTTGTTCATCCAACAAATTATGTGAGTTGGGCGGTTTGGTCATCCATCGGCCCACCACCTTGGGCGTTGGGTGATCCACCCTAGGGGTGGGCGCGGGTAGGGTATTTCGGGTATTGGGTATTTCGGGTCGGGTACCCGACTTGACGGGTAGTGAATTTTCATACCCGAAACCTACCCGATTTGACGGGTACCCGAAATTCGGGTACCCGAAATTTTCGGGTATTGGGTATTGGGTACCCGAAATTTCACACTTTTTTTTTTCAAGAATTTTTTTTCAACATATATATACGTAAAATTGTAAATAAATGAATTCAAACATTAATTGTACACAATAACTTCAAAACAAAACAATACAAATCAAGCCATCAAGATTCAAGTATTCAATAAATTACAATCAAATCAAACTCGAAGTCTCAAAGCATCAAAATATTAAATATCACAATCGCATGACATGAAAGTTACAACTTACAATAGACATAAAATCACAAATCACATTCAATAATATTTCACATTTTAACTCATCATTCGGATCTTCACCAATCATATCCACCTACAAGCTTGAAAATCCAACTAAATTACTCGAATTTTTTTTAAAAAAAAATACCCGAACATGTGCCCGAATACCCGTTCGGGTGTGAAATTAATACCCAATACCCTACCCGAAAATATATTTTGGGTTCGGGTACCCGAACCTGAATGTCAAAATACCCGTTTTCTTGTCCCAAACGGGAAATACCCAAACGAGTCGGGACGGGTCCCAAAATACCCGACCCAAACGCCCACCCCTAATCCACCCCCCTCCCCCATCACCCACCTCATTCTCCTATTTTGATTGAAGATTATTTCTTCACCCCTTCTTCATGGACTCTCTTTCCTCCCATCTAATTGGAGATATAAATAAGTGATCCTATCATACAATTTTTCTTTTCATAAAGTACAATATATTATTTGGATAGACAATAATTAATACTAGTAGGCTAGTAGGTCTCTGAAACACTTATTTAATAGGCCCTTAGTAGTGATTTTAGACCATTTCTGTCCAAAGGTTGACAGTGTTATCAATATGGACCGTTTAATTGTAGTATGAAATATGTTTGAAAAAATGTTTTAATTTCAACACAAATTATGTCGGCAGGTTACAGCCTGGTATTTTTCAAATTATCTTGAACTTTTTGGGGCAATTAGAATTTAAATTCAATTTTCGAATTATTTTTAAATAATCAATTTAAATTATTTGGGCCATTTTATATAATAGCTGTGCTACCCAAGATATTGCAATTGGACGAATTAGGGTATTGACGGGCAGCCTACCTTTTTATCAGTCCATCCGGACGCCAATAAAATAATGAATCAAACCCTATCTGTCAAACCGAATCGGGCCTTAAAGTAGGCATAAGTTAACTTGGTGCCAAAATTGTGATTTTTGCCCCTATAAGGTAGGATTTTGAGAGGATTCGAATCTTGTTCGGATAGTGCTTGGATCTAGATTTTTTGAATTCAACGGATCTTGGTCGGATTTGACCGGATATCAAATATTTTTCGGATCCAATAAATTTGTATTTAAAAAGTTAAATTAATATATTTTTCCTAAAACAAGTTTATTATCTTTTCAATTTTATTTAATTTTAGATCACATTTTCAAAGTTTCTTTACTATATTCATATTTGTAGAATGAATATATTGGTTTAAATAAATTTATAAAAATTATAAATTACTATCTTAAATTGACGTTGAAATATTATTAATGATACTTATTTTTATAAATCATTTTGTAAATATATCTTTCTTTTTATTTGTTATCGAATACGGATCTTTAACGGATCGGATCAACCTAAATTCATATTCGCTCCATGAGTATCGGATTTCGGATCTTTATAATCAGATCAGGTCCATCGAATCTCTAATCGGACAATTATCCTAATAAATCGGACCGAATTCGGACGGATCCGGATTGAAATCCGCCCCATTGACAGCCCTACTTGTCAATATAAAAACTAACACATGGGTGTATTTTGCAAATCACCCATTTTTTCAACCATTTTTTTGTGATTGAATTTAATTTGAAATTGTCAATAATAATGAATGCATACGTGGTCTCTCATCGCGGCATCAGATAATCTCACCCAAGAAGGTGATAAACATGTCCTGTGAATTCAAGAAATACATTCCAGCACTATATGTTCGAATGAACTAAACAACGGACTTATATTTTCCGACTTTCTGGTAGACAACACGAAGATTGTATTCGGGAAAACTCAAACAAACTTGAAAATTGAGATGTTGTCATTCTTGAAAACTGAAACAATGATGAACATATTTCATTCGTGAATGAAGGTGTCACCTTATGATACAATTTCTAACCAAGTATTGATCCTTAGTATACCTTTCCTTCTATCGTTTTTAATTATTTTACTTCGTTAATGATCTGATTTTAAGATCATATCGAATAACTAAGAAATGGCAGAGGAAACTTCGTCTGATTTTACCTCTGCATTAATGTTTAGAGTTGGAATCTCTAATGTTGGGATGATAGGAGCTATTTTCCTACGCGTAAATGTCATATTCAGACCTTCTGTTGTGTGAATTGTTGCTCCCGTAGTCATTTTCACCTGTCGAGCAGTTTATATAAATATATTATAACAATTTTCATATGACAATCGATAAATAAAACACAATCCTATGAACCAGATATATAAACTTGGGACTGTAGTTTTTAAGTACAAAAATTTGCCCTTCTCTTGCCAATTCAGACATGAATCCAAAACTCAATTTGAAAGTAATAGAAAAAGATTACTTACAGGAGGTGCTCCAAGGGCCAGTTGAAAGTCGAATCTACGAACGAGCATTGCCACTGCTACCATAGTCTGCGTTTCAGGAAAAATAGATTATGTCATTTTATTACAAGAATGTCAACTATTTACTTTCGGTGATTTCAATTTCGTGTTGACACTATGAAGAATGTAACAAGAAATTTACAAAATCAAATTGGATTTACAAGTTAGTTACTGTTTGGTGAAGTATTTTCAAGATGTTTATTAAGAGTATCAATGTGAAATACAATAATTGATAAGTTTAAGATGATTTACCTCAAATGTAGCAAACATGTCTCCGACACATTTTCTTGGTCCTCCACCGAATGGCAAGTAACTGTATCAAATCAAGTAAACGCAATCTAGCATATTAGCTCGCAAAAGTTATTCATTGAACTTAAACTTTTCCTTAAGTCACAAGGGGAATAAAACAATAACAGTGATAGCGATGAATGCGTTTTGAAATTGTTGAAAGTTGAGGATTCGGACCTGAAATTCTGATTTGTCTCATTTGGGTTGGGGCCATCTAAAGGCCATCTTTCGGGATTGAATTTGTCAGCATCTTCCCAATGTTTAGGACTACGATGTAAATTCCACACGGAAATAAAAATATCTTCACCCCTGCAAAAACCATATTCCGTATGTATGAGGATGAGAAGTGTTTCAAATCAAGACGAGTTTAACAAACTGAAGTCCTTCAAGGTGGTGTTCGGACGAACTTTTTAATTGGATACTCCCCAAGTACATCATCTTCAAGAGAACGTCGGATAAGTACAGGTGGCTGTGGGTAGAGTCTCAAAGACTGTAAACGGAAAGGGGTTAAGATTTTGAAATAGTTAGTTATGGATACTATAACTGTGGAGATAGCATAACTATATTTAATTTGTAAAATAAATTTGCTCACTTCATTAATTACTCTTGTTGTATACTTGAGCTTCTTCATGTCTTCAACTGTAGGAAATCGATCCCCTAGAACTGAATCAATCTATGAAGCAGTCAAAAGAGAAAATGCACAATTAAAGACTAAAGTTATCACATCCAAACGAGGAATATCGATGCAACTGAAAATGTAGGCTCTCAACCTACCTCTTTTCGAAGCTTGGCCAAGACGCTAGGCTCCTAAAAAAGGAAAAAGATAATATACGTTAGTCGATACTAAAAGAGGGAATTCTTTAAAATGATTCAGGCATGATAACTTCAGTAATCAATACCTTAGAAAGAAGATAAAAGGTCCATGTCAGCACAGCAGCAGATGTTTCATGTCCAGCTATGAGCAATGTCATTAAATCATCGCGGAGTTGTTTACTTGTGACCTGCGACTTAATGCATGAGGAACATTCCGGAAAATTCAATAGATATATTCAGTAAATATTATAAGTGATTTCATACATCATCACCAGATGCTAATAGGAAATGAAGAATACTAGGATCTTGTTCGTTCATGTATTCCTCGTGAAACTGCAACTCTTCTTCTTCTACCATTTTCTGCAAATGCATAATGTGCAGAATCAAAGGTCGATTGCGTGAAATATAAATCCAAATAAAAGAAAAGACATCCTGTTTATTCTTGGAAGCACAATATCAACTGTTTAGAAGTCAAACAATGACCCTCATTTTATCATAGCCGAATGCGTCTATTTCCTCCTACACATCATGAACAAACTTTACCTTACATATCGCAATAAGACCATCGAGTGTTTCATTGACCAACTTGAGTGCTTTGTTAACCTTTTTCAGCCGAGGTGAAATATCTTTCCATATAGGAATTTCCCAAAATGGAATTGGGGCAACACTTCTGTCTTCTGCTTCTCGCAAGACAGTGTACACAGCCTGATTTAAGCATCAAATAGCTATGATTGATACCTAAGTAGTGTAACTTCAAGAACTGAGAAGAAATACACTGAAGCCAAAATTAAATACCTCTACTATTCCAGTATCAAATTTCAAAGAATCAAATTCATAATTGAATACAGCTTTCCCAATGACATCTAATGTCAAACGAGAAAAAAGCGACTCCATCTCCACATCCTCACCATCTAATGCAGCAGAATCAAGATTTTTGATCAGTCTATCTGTTGCTTCTCCAAACAAGCCAAACATTGCTGCCACAAACTGTAAGGAACATGGTAAACTGTTATTAACAGAAAAATAAGGACACCATGGTACTTTCGCCGTTATGACAAGAAATAATCGCAAAGTCTTTAGTCATCATGGTACTACCTTCTGATGCAGTGCTGGGACTATAGCCCGTCTCCTGACCCGCCATATTTCTCCGTCTGCGGGTATAAGTCCTTTGCCCATCACAAATTCCAGAATTTCAGCTAAAATGCCCTGTACAGATCAAAGAGGTTAATTTTATGTAATAAAAATTGCAAAAAGAAAAAAAGAAAGAAAAAAAAAGTTTACCTTGGAATAAGCTTTTGAGTTGTTCTTCAAAATATGCTTGGCCATTGAAGGATCAGACACTATTATAAAAGACTGCACCACAACCGCCATAATTATGTTCATTCAATTATGGTTATAAGATGGGGAGGGGGGCGAGGGGGTTAAAGACGGCATAAATGAAAAAGAAGCAAACCTTAGGACCAAATGATAGCTTGAAAATTCCACCGTACTTTTGATAAAGCTTATACGAGGGAATGAAGAAGGGTTCACCCCCAATGATTTTAGCTGATCCTTTTGCCTCTGGAATCCTTGGATGACCATCCTCAGGACCACCCGCGAAACTGAATATGAATTCTAGAACTTCTTTGGGAAAACCCAACTTTGACAAATTATTTTTGAGTTGCGACTGGAAGCTATCATCAGAAACACAATTTTGCATGTAAAAATTATCCTTTTCTTTTCTCAGCTAAACTTATCCTTTCATGATTTTAATCCAAGGAAAACACAATTTTGCATGTAAAAAACAAATCTATGATACAATTGATCATATATGAAAAGTTACAAAATATAAAAACCCATGACAATAATGAATCCACAAAAAGCTTCAACTTCCTAACTGTAAGAACTACAAAAGATTATTGCTACTAATAATTAACAAAAATATACTTCCCCCATTTTATTGATTCGAAAACTAGTTCGACTCAAAGCTTGTTTAACATTGACAATAAATTGAAGCCCTGAAAGTGTAAAATAATCATCATCATATCTCTTCTTCTTCTTCTATTATGCAGATTTCATACAATTTTTCACAAAGGTGGCAGTCAACATTAGTCAAAGTGTACTTTCTCAACTTTATTCTACAAATAAAATCCCTAAAGATATAGTTTCACAATCACAAGGTACAACAGGTGAGGCACGAGGTATAACATTTTTACACAGAGCAGTTATTTTTCTTTAAATGATCAGTAATTTAACTTATACTCCGTAATATTCAATTTTAGTCCCCTAACGATGATAACACTTCACGTTTAGTCCTCGGTATAACAAATAAAGGCAAGAGTACAATCACGTAACAGCATCGTTACCTAGACTCTTGGACGGTAAATTCGCCGGAAGAAATACGAGCCGACAGCTCAACACGGCGCTTCTCTTCTAGAAGCTTCTCCACATTTTTCACCGAGTCGTCTTTGAACCCCTTACCATTAGTCGAATTCGAACATCTAGTCACACACCTCCCTGAATAACATAAAAAATGAGAACATAAACAAAATTAATAATTGAATATAGGAAAAAAAAAAAAAGTAACGAGTTGTATGCCCTGCATCATGAATTGTACCATTTAATTTTACGTTATTGAATTTGTATCCATGGAGTCTGGTGTGTGGGGTTTGGGGTGAGAATTGAAGGAGAGAGAAATTTGCAGTGGCAGCCATTGTTGTTGTGGAGAGAGAATGAGGGAGATGAAAGAAGGTTTTAAATTCCAAAAAGGAAGTACAAATTAGGAAGCACAATGTACTGTCAAAGACTGTGTATAATGATCTGTCGCGAGTTAAATTGGTTTGGCATTAGTAGTATCTTTACCGACCTGGAAACTAACAGGGGAGGGAATCCTTTTCCACCAGGTACGTTAATGTTGGTGAAAGATTCCTTTTAATAAATCCAAATTTAGGAATTTTTTTTTAAAAATAGAATAAAAGAATTTTTCAAAATGACTCAAATTGAAAAGTATTTTCTTAAATATACTTTTTGTGAAAAGTTGCATCTAGCAACTGTGATTCTTCAAAAAATCGCGATTGACAACTGCGATTCTTCATTTTTACGAAATTATGAAAAAAAAATATTTATCAAAAATCGCAATTTTTTTTTTTTTAGAAATTAGCAACTAGCCACTGCGATTTTTGATAAATATATATATATATATATATATATATATATATATATATATATATATATATTTTTAAAATGGCTTGAGTTTTGTAAGTATTTGATATTTATTTATATTAGTAATAGTACTTTAAATGAAATGTTTGTCTTCCATTTCAGTATAAGTATGACCTTGTGTTATGTCTTATATTTATAAATAATAAATCAATCATATTTATATATAATCAGGTAAAATATACTTGTGCCTAAGACATTCATATATTGATATTGGAGTATAATTATATTGCTAGAGTGTGACCCATTTTTTCCGTGTTAATAATATTTATTTGAGATGCTTTCTCGCACTATGTTTGTAATGATTGCAAAAAGATAATACCACCCCTCTACATAGTAAAAAGATAACATAATAAGTTAATCATTTACATTCGCATGGATTGTTACAAATATAGTGCCAGAAAGCATCTCAAATAAACATATTAATATAAAAAAAAAATGGGTCAAACTCCAGCAATATAATTATACTCCAATATCAATATATGAACAATACATGAATGCTTTGGGCACAAATATATTTTACCTGATTATATATAAACATGATTGATAAGAATGCAGTAAATACTTGATTTATTATTTATAAATATAAGACATAACACAAGGTCATACTTATACTGAAATGGAAGAGAAGCATTTCATTTAAAGTACTATTACTAATATAAATGTCAAATACTTACAAAACTCAAGCCATTTTATTAAAAAAAAAATTTTTTTACTAAAAATCCCAATTGCTAACTGCGATTTTTGATAAATATTTTAAAAAAATTTTTTTTTCATAATTTCGTAAAGATGAAGAATCGCAGTTGTGAATTGCGATTTTTTGAAGAAACGCAGTTGACAACTGCGATTTTTCACAAAAGGTACATTTAGGGAAATACTTTTCAGTTTGAGTCATTTTGGGAAATACTTTTATCTAAAAGGCTATATTGAAAAAAATTTCCCAAATTTAGTGTTGAAAATAAATCCTAGTATAATTTTTTTAGTAATTGGTTGTTAATTATAATTATATGCCAAAGAAAGTTGTAACGGCAAGCTGAGGTGACGAGACTTAAATATTGATTTGAATTCAAAATCCATATAATATGTTAGTATATGTCTAGATTGATACTAGTTAATACTTATATATTCTTTATAATTTCTTTCTTTTGTTGTAATTCGCTAATTCAAATGTTGATATTCTGATGCATTTATTAATTTACCCAAATAAAAAAGGAAAAAGAAAAAAAGAAAAAAATGAATTGTAATTATATCCATTTCAATGTGTTATCCTCAAATTTTCATTTTCGAGTTTTGAATTAATAAAATATTGAAAAGATAGATTATTTAGTGATACTATTAAATTTGTGAGGGGTATATTATAATTACATATTGACGTGCAAACTAGACCAAATGCTTAGAGTTCATATAGATTAATGTGAGCTCGGTTCACTTAGATTTTAGTTTCGAAAAATTAATTTACGTGATTTTAGTGAAACATTTAAAAACACGATTTGAATTGAGTTTGAATATTTGATTTATGGGTTCAACAATTTGAAATATATTTAGGGTTCAAAAAATAATTCTAAATGAATTTTGACAATAATTTGTTGTAATAAAAATGAATTGTACAATATATAATTGTTTTTGCCAAAAGCAAGACTTTAGTCCCTTCTAGAATAGGTTGATTTTTTTTTTTTTTTACTCTTAGAGATTTCCAAAGTGAATTTGACATTGTAGCCAAAGAACTTCAGAATCACGATTGTTCAGAAGTAATTATTACTTCAGATTCAATCATCTACTAAAATCACAATGGAGATCAATAAATAATTTTGAGAGCTCCCACTATTGGACCAATTTCACTCTTATATTGTGTTTAGATATCAGGTTTGAGTGAAAAACAGTGATAAAGCCAAACAAGAGTTGGGGGTTCCGAGCTTAAATATCAAATAAATTCATCAAAATGGGTTTAACTCTAACTAATATAAGTATTTCTCTAATCTAATGTAAGCATTTAATAGTTATTGAAATATATTTGAATATAATATTTTATGTAACGATTCATGTAATAATTTATTTGTTATCTCAAAAAAAAAAATTGTTTGGATTCCTTCTTGATCACATTGGCATGCTTTCTTAAAAAAGCAGCTCACTTTTAAGGAGTAGTATGAAGCTAATTTTTTTTTGTTTTCCAAGGGTATAATCCCTATCGAGGCATGTCGGACACATTAAACGGGAACCTCTCACAACGTACATTCAAACTTAAATTCGCTATTTTGTAGTGACTAATTCCTTTCACTAAACCAATCATCTGTTAGTAGTGTGAAGCCTTTCAAGATTGATCTATAATTATGTAGATGTGTTTTGATTATACTAGTTAATTTCAAGACATTTCAAGGTACTTGCTAGATAGTTTTAATTGTACTAGTTAATTTCAAGATATTTTTCAATAGTTGCTAGATCATTTTATTCTAGCTCAAAGGTCTAAAGAATTATTTTTCAATAGTTGCTAGATCATTTTATCCTAGCTCAAAGGCCTAAAGAATTCATAGATATTTCTTAGGTTTTTAGATAACTTTACTAATATAAATATATGGTTCATCCACTCGTTTGTATCAAGTCAAAAAACAAAGTTAAATTTTCTAGTTAAAAGTTCTCCTACATAATTCTCTATTTTCATCCTTTACATTTTTAGGTTAAGTTACTATTTTTTGATAGTAGGCTACTATAATTTGGTTATTCGATATTGGAACTCCATAGAATCTCTCTGCTGTAATTATTTATTACACATATAAATATATATTAAATTTGCTACATAATTACTGAAATTATAGCTTATAGTAAATTTTATGATTTTATCCAAGTAATACTATGTTAAATTCATATAACAATAAAATTAAAAAATAACCTCATTGAAACATCTAGCAAAGTACTGCCCCATTAATCAGAAAAAAAAATGACTATACATAACTTAAAAATGGTATAAAATCATTAATTACATCTTCACATAGCAAACACTGCCATGGTAATCCATCTCATTGGTGCATATCAAGTTTACTATCAACTCCTTTTTGCCTTCATTGAAAGAACTGCATACACATGGTTTCTAATTGATAGCAATTTCATCACCAAAGAAGTCCAAATCCCAGTTCCTGAATTCAAACCTTCAAATTCAACCTTTTTAGACTTGTTCAGAGAATCGTTTTCGTTATCACAACTACAATTACATCCATGCGTATGTCATACTTCAACGACGTTGTTGGGATTCTTGGTGGCATTCGACATTTGTCCTTTGGTTTATTTCCGGTGGAAATGGACCTTGGGCAGAAAAGGGTTTCGAAATGGAGCTTGAGATTGTTATGCCTTCAAATACTAAGTATGACTGGTTTGATTCTATCTCTTGTTGTTGGCGTGGTTCTTTTTCAAGCTTTTCATGGCTTATAATGATGTTAATTTTTTTTTGGGAAAATGGAAAAGTACAAATATTGGATAATTTTTGTTTTAGATTTATGTTTAAATGAGCCTAAAAGGGTGGTGGAATTTAATGCAAGAAAAAAAGTTTATCTATGTATCTATTTATGTGGAATACGAGGATCTCATATTTTTCTAGTGTAATTTTCATTTTTTCAGATCCCGCAATTTCATATTCATATAGTAAAACTTATTATAGAAAAAAAAATCTAAAATCTTGGGAATAAAATTGTCAATTGAGTTGGGGCTATCCGAAGCCCGATTGCTTAGTCCCGATTAAATTTCACTCGAACTCGACTAATTATGAGCCGGATGGAGTTTGAGCCATTATATTAGACTCAATCAATTTATGGACCGAATTTGAGCCTAATAAAACTCAACCCAAATAAAGTCTGAATATATAATTATTTGAAATAATATTATTGATTATTGATAATAAAGCTATAGTGTAGTAGTTATTACTTTGAAATTGATTTTGTAAACTCATTGCCCTCAAATATGAGAGATTATTTAGTGCAACTGTTACACCACCTCATTATGTACATGTGGTGTAATCCACCTATGCACTTGTGACATGTAAAAGTGATCATCCACATTATTCCATGTTCTATGTTATGTTCCAATAAAATAGAATTTTAAAAAATGTGTTCACATTGCCCGAATATGGGGTGATGTGAATTATCACTCAACATGTTACAAGTGCATTGGTGAGCTGCACCACATGTACTTGGTGACGTGATGCAGTTGTTGCACTAAATAATTTCTCCTTAAATACATCCATTATAGCTAATGTATATGCAAGCCAAAGGGGAAAAAAAACTAAAATATTAAAACAAATGGCCAAATAGATTGGGAGTCTTGCAAATTTACAAACTATATTAATGTTTTATAATGTGATTTACAAGTATGAAAATATAGAGTTATGGTAATTTACCTTCAATGTTCAATTTATCTCCTCATGATATTAAATAATACTTTACCCTTCTAATCTTATACAGGTTTCATGCTACCTTCTTGATACTTTACCCCTTTATTTTATGATAATGTGGAAATCTACCATTCTATATTATGATAAATGTGATAATTTACACCCTTATTTTACGAATCACTTTTAATACCTACTCTCAATTTTGACAACTGAGTTAGACTCTGGCCAAAGAAGGTAAATTGCTTCTCTAAAAATCTTCACAGGGGGATAAAATGCTATTTTCAGATCACGCAGATGTAAATTGAACATAATGCATTTCATAGGGGATAATTAGTATTAACTCAAAAAATATATATCCTTGTGTATGAAGTAAGATTACTCTATTTATATGCATTTTTAACAATGGGTAGTACTTATTTGCTAAGTAAATTTTGTTAGTGTATGCAAATTCGATACGAGCCGATATAAAATACGAAATCCGAAAAGTTACATGAACCATACTCGATGATATCTGAGTTTGAGCCATAGTAAAGTCTGATGTTATTTGAGTTTGAGTCATTTAAGAATCAACCCACAAGGCCTGTTTGCCAACCCTATTTGAATGATGGATTTTGAGAGTATATAATACAATTGACTACTCATTTTCAATTAGACCAATCGAGTAAGAACCTATGTCCCCGTTGTCTCATTTATATATTTATATATATACTTTTTCTTTTGGATTTCAGCAAGTAAAATAATAAAAATAAACAAGAATGGAAAAAGAATTTATCTCACCCTTCTTAACGTTCTACTCATTCAAATCTAACAACCAAACATAGCCAATTAAAAGCAATACAAAACACAGCCATTCTTGTACTTGGTCACAATTAAGAGCAATAACACCATTAAGCTTCATGTGAAGATCCGGATAATAAAATTAAAGCCAAAACACTGCAGGAAAAAAAAAAAACATATAGTTCTTCATTAATAATGACAGAGCCACAAGGACCATACAAGTTCAAGCAACATCTATTATTCGCAACGCCTTGCAAATAACTCTATCAAATAGCAAACAAAGAAAAAGTTTCAGGTGAGTTAGTCGAAAGGAAGAACTCCTGTATATAGAGAGAAAACAAGAGACAATGAGGTGTTAAATATCGAACAGGTTGTAGAAAACATAAAAGAGAACTATCGCCACCTTGCAAGTGATATCAGCAATCTACTGAGCCCGAACTCGTTTCCAGAGCTTAATCCACTCCACCGTGGTATCCGCTGCACGAGCAAACATAGGATTCAACGGTCCCAATCGCTCCTTCACCAATGAAGCAATCTCAGCCACACAATCCTCTGCAGTTTTAGCTTCTTCAGAAAATCTAATGGATTGGAAGAAAGGAATAACTTCCTCCATAAGCTTAACACCTTCCCATTCTTTCTTCAAGCTCTCTATAGCACTACCTCTTTCCTTCCTCCAAACATACGGTTTCCCACTTTTCACACCGAGCTTCAAATGATCACACACAACCTTAACACACATCCCGCTCCATATGTCTTCCACCGTTTCCCACCTAAACTTCCCTTCCTTCGCCAACCGAAAAGCCGGAACCAAAGCAGGTCCCACCAACTCGCTATTAAAACCGATGTTGATTCCACTCAATGGCATCATGGTGCCAGCAGGCACCGTAAGAACAGCATCGACATACCTCGAGTTCCTATTCTCTGGCTTGAGTGCTTGCGTAGGTGCATCATAGTCGGCTAAATTAAGCCATAGGCCAGAGGATAGACCACAGTCGACTCCAGTTCGCAAGCTAAAAGGGTAGCCACGGACAAAATCAGCTCCCTCACAATAGGGGTCGTAAAGAGTGTTAAAGAAAAAAGGTGTAGCCGGTGTTGTAAGGTTTGTAATATGCTGAGCAACAGCATCAATTAGACCCCCCTTGCTATCTCTAGCGGGGATACAATCGTCATCTATGGAGATAATATATTTTTTACGGGACATAAGATACCCGAAATACCGGCAAGAGTAGCCAGAAAATGAAATGGGAGATGAGCCCACTACACGATCTATATCGGACTTCGTATAGATATTGAGGTTAAATCCCTCCGGAATCTTTAGTTCACCTTTGAGGTCGGGATCTTTTACGATTATTAGGTGGAAACGGGAGAAAACGGGCCTCCATTCTTCGAGGAAATATGTTAAATCTGGCTCAAGGGCGCCTATCACAATGTCCACCTCATCATCAACAATGCTGATATTGGACATTATTTCAAGATTCTAACAAAGAAATGAAATTACAGCTGCACACTATATCCCAAAGACTGTCAAAATTTCTCAGAACAACCTGAAAAGTAAGGAGGAGTCACAAAAGATAGTAAATAATACTTATGTATTAGATATTACAATAACTTACGAGTGGGAAGGATGGGGATCTGAATGTGTTGGATATTCAGAGCCTCTACAAGAGATATTATTTCTTCTTTGCCAGTTGCTAAAAACAATTTCAAAATCTTCTCGTTCAGTTTCCCAGCTTTTAACGTTCTCTGAAGACAAAAAAATTGATGCACAGGAATGTTCAAAGAATAATTGCAGGTAGATTAATCAAAGAGTGTTACTTGTCAACAGTGAAATAATGAGAAATTCAAATAATGCATGCAATATCAATGGAAAATCTCCACACATAAATAGCAAAAATCGTAAAACATGTTTTCAATTGTTTCATCAGAAATCAGATGAGTGCGCTGCATCAGTACACAGACCAGACACAACTTCATACTGTCTTTTATAATGTAATGCTTTTTTTGCAACATAAGAAGTTCTTCCAATATTTCTAAGCCTAATCTTTTTCAGAAGAGCACCCTTACCATCCCACGGAGATGGTCAACAGGGTTACTAAGTTCGATAACGGATGACTCTCCAAGAAAAATTATTACATTTATTAAGCTACTGGGCAATGGACAGATGAAACGAAAGCAGTAGTCCAACTCCTGTCAGAATAACATAAAAGCATACAAAACACAGTGACAAGCTATTAAGACTGTAAAATTTGTTTACGACCCAATAACTCTCGTCTTTTCTTCTTGTATGTTCGTAAATTTCCTTACGGCATAATAACCAAGAAAATTCTCTCTAAAGAATCACAACATAACCACCACGAAAACAATTTAGCCTGATTCAACTATCACACTGAAGTGGTCTATTATGAACATATTCTCCAAATTATATTCCTAATAATTAAAACTTGCACAAACACTGGCTACCACTAAAGAGAAATGAAAGCATAGATTTTTTGCATAAAAAGTTATACAGCAAAGGACAGACACAACAGTGCAAAAGTCACAGTAATATTCAATGAGCTGATGAAGAAGCATGTAGTAACAATCATAAACTGTAATTCTAATAATTAGTCCATAAGTAGGTTTTACATCCAATTATTAAATTTATAAAGGAATGCACAGATCAAAACAACTTTTCCAGGTAAAATTACTCAATTTCAGAAAAGAACTACAGTAATAATCAGACCCGGATTCTCAAGAACGGGTCAAAACAAATCTGAGATAAAAAATCAAAAACCCCAACTCAGATTACATCAGAATAAACAACAATTTACAAAATCAAGCCAAACCCACTTCACAACAATCAAGAGGGTACATAAAAATTCCAAAATGAAAGATTCTCGACACATGAATAGAGTATATGCGTACCGATATGAAGTGAGTTTGATCAGTGAGTAGTGTACATACCAAGAAGAGGTCGAGAAGAATGTGTTCAGGGAGAAAGGAGAGATCGGAAATATTAGAGAAATTGTGGACGGCAGAGTCAATTGCTAGTGAGAGAAGAGAGGGCGGATTTCTCATCAACACATGGATGGATCGTGCTTTCCTCCGATTATTGCTCTGTTCTATTTTTTTTCTTTTTATTTTAACTATTATCAACCAATTTTCCTAATAAATTATTTTAAGAGTTTATGCTAGGGGTGGGCGCGGGTAGGGTATTTCGGGTATTGGGTATTTCGGGTCGGGTACCCGACTTAGCGGGTAGTGAATTTTCATACCCGAAACCCTACCCGATTTGGCGGGTACCCGAAGTTCGGGTACCCGAAATTTTCGGGTATTTCGGGTATTGGGTATTGGGTACCCGAAATTTCACACTTTTTTTTTTCAAGAATTTTTTTTCAACATATATATACGTAAAATTGTAAATAAATGAATTCAAACATTAATTGTACACAATAACTTCAAAACAAAACAATACAAATGTCTCAAGCCTTCAAGATTCAAGTATTCAATAAA
Source organism: Penstemon barbatus (assembly GCA_003313485.2). NCBI lineage: Eukaryota > Viridiplantae > Streptophyta > Magnoliopsida > Lamiales > Plantaginaceae > Penstemon > Penstemon barbatus. Next base: position 77,868,818 of record CM064879.1, read on the forward strand.
TTACAATCAAATCAAACTCGAAGTCTCAAAGAATCAAAATATTAAATATCACAATCGCATGGCATGAAAGTTACAACTTACAATAGACATAAAATCACAAATCACATTCAATAATATTTCACATTTTAACTCATCATTCGGATCTTCACCAATCATATCCACCTACAAGCTTGAAAATCCAACTAAATTACTCAAATTTTTTTTTTTTAAAATACCCGAACGGGTACCCGAATACCCGTTCGGGTGTGAAATTAATACCCAATACCCTACCCGAAAATATATTTCGGGTTCGGGTACCCGAACCCGAATGTCAAAATACCCATTTTTTTGTCCCAAACGGGAAATACCCAAACGGGTCGGGACGGGTCCCAAAATACCCGACCCAAACGCCCACCCCTAGTTTATGCTTCATAAATAAATTAACATTTTCGTACGTTTTCCAGAGACTAGGAAGATGCACACTTGTTGAGGTGTTCAATTAATTACTATTGTTTTTTCTTTTAAATAATTCGAGCACAAATATATTATAAATAATTAAATATAGGTATTAACAGAAAAATTGAATATATCACAACATTATATAAATAGAAATATTATTATTATTATAAAGTACTATACATAGCTTTATTTTCTATATCATTTAGAATTTATCAAAAACTATAATCTAGTTATACCTTGTGATTTCTAATCTAACTATTCTTTTTAAGTTTATTTTGCCTATGAAAATATTTTAGTTAGAATTGTATAATGTTAAGTCTAACTTCTAATGTGTCCTAATCTAGCTATTCTTCTTAAAGTTTTTTTTTTTGCTTTTTAAAATCACATTGGGGTATTTTTGTCCTTGCCAAAAAATTAAGAAATATTCATATTTTTATAATAGTAGATAGATAGATAGATAGAAAAAGAGATATGTACCGACAAATTTTCATTTTAGAGTCATTCGGAAGAAAAAAGAAGTATCAGGTCGATATTACTTCAATATGTCTATTTGATTAACGAATTGCTCTACGTATATTTTAATGTTTCCATGTCTATTCCGAAATTATCCAATAATTAATTAACAAAAATATATCAAACGGAACAAAACAAAAATTATTCAACTAATTAAGACTAAAGACACTCTCAACTAGGTTATGAAGGGCAATATTAGATCCATGTGAATGAGACAAAATTAGGCCAATATGTCCAAAAATAACGAATTTCTTCAATTAAGCCACGAGCAATCCAACTCGACTCTTTCCCACAATTCTGAATACCCCCGATAGCTTAGAGACAATCATCCTTATAACAAAATCTTCAATTTTCAATGGACAATAATGGAACAAGCCACTTTAATAGAAAGAACTTCAGCGGCACAAAGGCAAGGAGGTAGATGTTTAAACGAAGAGACAAACATAATTTCAAACGAGAGAATGGAGAGGTAAATTGATTGAAAATTGAAATTCCAGACATTTGGAATTGTTCATTTTGTTTTACTATCTGGAACATTTTGTAGGCAAGTATTATTTGATTTGAATAGTAAATACATCGTTACATCACATAATCAGTACAACAATATGTCATTATTATATGAAAATCCCATACTAGTAAAAATTATATCCAGGATTTAGAGGCCATGGAACTCAGACAGGGACCGGATCCAAGATCCGAGCACTGGGGGACCGAATTACATGTGTGGTTTATTTATTTATCATTGTTATCCAAATTAACTGGTTTATTTGCAAAAGTTCACAAAAATCAAAATATTATAAAGATATTTAAGAAGTACCGTTTTGGGAGCAAAAGGTACTTTAAGATAGAAGTAGTTTAATGAAAATCCGAACTTATCAACATTTCTTTTTTCGTGAATGTTTATGAAACAATTCGCGGTGTGTGCGTCTTTGTAAGTAAGTTTACAATAAAGCGTAATACAAAATTAATGAAGATTTATGATTAAGTATTATACTAATCAACAATCAGTGAAGTTGAATATAATGATTATTAGCATGCCTTGAAAATGAAGGCACAAATGGTTTACAATTGACATAACAAGACATTTATAATTGGGTGCACACTAAAACACAAATCATTAATAGTTTCATGGAAAAGAAGTGAATGTTGTGTCATTTGTGATTTTAATTTTGTTTTACTTCGTGAAATTAACTCAATATTTTAATTGTGGCATAAACTTATTTATTTAATAAAAATCTTATTTAATTGGGTAAAAATACACAATGTACTAGTTATATATACTAATAATTAGGATTGTCAATTGTGCCCGTGAGTCGAGCTTTAAATGGCTCAAACTCAAATACTATCCGACCTCATAGCTATAGTCCCAAACTCGGCTCATAAATTTTTTGATTTATTTTCTCAAACTCTGCTTATATAACTTTTCGAGTTTCGGGCCTATATCGTGCTCATATCAGGTTTGTTAATATAACAAATAAAACATTAAATAATGTTTAAACTGAAAGATCGAGTCACTTTTCCATATTTTTGAAGATACATTTGATCTATATTAACAAACAATAGAGTTTTAAAGTCTCAATACTCCAATTTATTGATATTTGTATTAACTTTTATCTTTTTTTTATTGTTTAACTTTTTTCCTATGAACTTTGTCATTCAGTACGTAATTGATACTAACGTATATGTTGGTTTACACTATAATTTTTTACTAAGTTTTCTTGTTTCAAAATAAAAATAATAATTAATAATATAACTACAATACATATAAACTAATTGTAATATTTAAAATAATTTTATACTCGGGTTTTATTCAGGTTGAGCCGTATTATGCTCAAACTCAACTCATAAATTGATCGGGTTTAATATAACTCAAAGCTCGACCAGACTCACAAATATTCAGGTTCGAATCAGTTTTAATCGGGTCGAGCCATCGAACTTTGGAGAGACCCAACTCAATTGACAATCCTATTAATAATATATTTATACACATTAAAAAAAAATCTTAGTGTAGATCCGTCCTTGATCTCACCCTTACTATACTACTTGACATACTTTCGGATAATATAAATATTTATAAGAAAATTCAACTTTGGATTTTCCTTAGAGTTTTCTTGATCAGCAAATCAACTTTGCTATGCTCACAAACCAATGATCTCTTTGCTGTCTTCTAAAGTCAGATTATTCATAAGAAAACTAATTTTAAAAAATTCACTTTGCTTGCGTATATGAATTTGCTAAATTTTCTTTTTATAATGTGCACATACTATACATTATGAACTATAATGTTTGTTATGGTCTACTTCAAAAACATCAATTTTTTTTTTTTTTTTGTTACTACTAACTGCAGCAGCACGAGGTACTCGTGTAAATATATTTATTTTTGACCTATTTCTTGCAATTGTAATATTATATAATTTGCTACAATACTATTTTACTTCAAGAAAAAACAGAGATTTTTGTGACTGAAACAAATCCGTCGAAAATATTGCTACCGAAGCAATTTTCTTTGGAAAATTCGTCGGAATTTAAATTAAAATAAAAAAAAATTCAAAATATATTTCGATGGAAATATTGATCAGAAATAAATTAAAATAATATAACATACCATATGTAACGGCCCGACACCGCGGGTGAAGCCGGACAGAATAGTGATTATTCTGCAGGCAAGTTCCATCAGATAAGTTTGCTACAAGAACACGAGAAGTAGGCACCTATGAACCTTTGAGAGAACAAATCTCTTTTTTTTCAAAAACTCATAATCAACAATATCTGAAAATAGTGAGGATTACAACTATTTTTATAAGACTCTAATCCTAGGCAACTGAAAGGAAATAAAACTCTTAAGGAAACTAAATAACTACTAGACACCTATAGAAACTAAATCACCAAAAATAAGGAAACTAAACTAACTAATAAAAATCCTAATCCTAAAAAACCAATAAAAAGATAGATTGTCTTGGATGCTCCTGCATTAGTCGCATTGGGTTGGAAAGAACTCGTTCTCGAGTTCACAGCAGTGTCATCAAGATCCACAAAACCAGGACAAACTAACGATGACGGTTAATCAAGCCTTGTACTTGGGTCTGTCCTGTCCTTCCCGTGAATGCCTTAGATGTTTCCACCACGTCGTCTGATGTTGGTTAAATCCTCGACTAGCCTCTGCAAATCCTCAATCTTTACTTCCTTGGAGTGAACTCTTCGATCACGGTGTGGACTCCTCAACATCACCATGACTTAGTCATTTAAGCTGATGAGAATTTTGCCCCAGGAAGAAAGAAACCCAGTATTAGCCAGAGGTTGGGTAAATCTGCGACTTGCTTGGCAAAGCCTCGATCTTCCCAATCAGTGATTATAGCCTTGCCTTGTCGTTCACGAGAATGGCGCAACTGCTCCCACCAAGCAGAAGCCCTACCCTTGAGTTTGACCGCAACTAACTTAACCCTCATCGAAATTCTGAAGCTCTGATACCAACTGAAGCCGGGCAAAATAGTGATTATTCTGCAGGCAAGTTCCATCAGATAAATTTGCTACAAGAACACGAGAAGTAGGCACTCATGAACCTTTGAGAGAACAAATCTCTTCTTTTTCAAAAGCTCATAATCATCAATATCTGAAAATAGTGAAGATTACAACTCTTTTTATAAGACTCTAATCCTAAGCAACTGAAAGGAAATAAAACTCTTAAGGAAACTAAATAACTCCTAGACTCCTATAGAAACTAAATCACCAAAAATAAGGAAACTAAACTAACTAATAAAAATTCTAATCCTAAAAAACTAATAAAAAGATAGATTGTCTTGGATGCTCCTGCATCAGCGGGTCTGTTCTAATAACACTTGATCGAACGATTAAATTATGAAAAGTTAAAATGCCGACTTGTCTTTTGTTTATTACATATGAAAAATAAACGGGACAATCAAAAGTTCAAAGAGGAAATATTTAAAAACAAATTTTTAAAAAGAAACACTTGACGTGATAAGAGAATTTGTGAGACCAAATTGGAATAAAACCAAATTAAGATCAATATTTGAAAACAAATTTCAAGTCATCTTCGATAAAGACGATCAATTTATGAAAATAGTTAGGATACAAAATTATTAACCAAAATACTATAAAATCGACTTCAACATTATATAGGTTTTGAAACATCAACTTAAATGAAGGTCATATTATCAAACGTGAACTTAAAAATAAAATTACAATTATTCTTAAAATAACTAGGGTCGGACCGCAACAAGGATACCAAACCTCAACCTAAACTATTATTTTCCCGAAATCTGAAGCTGAAAAGAATAAAACATGGAACGCGTAAAATTTCCGTCAAAAAATTATTTAAATAAATAGAAAATAAATAATATAAAGATATTCCGACCGGTTTGTCGATTATCACCCCGCAACACCAACTTTTTCTTTAGCGACCAAAGCAAGATCATCGGTCATGGAGTAGCAAGTTTCGAGCGGCTGGTCACTGGAGGAGCCGATGAGGCGTTTCCCGGTATTTTGAACACTGATGCTCATGATGGACTGCGGAGTATGTCACAAGGTTACGTTCAATTTTTAGGTCCCCTACATATCTAATAATTCTACTGCATTGATGTTGTTAAGGGCATCTCATCCCTCATTGACACATTTTCAGTTTGTTGGCATCTATCGCATTGACTAACAAAAGCTTGTGAGTCCTTCAATGGAGTTGGCCAATAGAATCCAGATTGCAGTATTTTCGTTGTTGTCCTATCAACTTTAAGATTCCCTCCATAAGGCGAAGAGTGACATTTTTCCAAAATTACTTGCATCTCACTTTCCGGCACACATCTCCTAATCATTCTGTCTGCACAAGCCCTAAAGAGAAAAAGGCTCTTACCATACAAAATTCTAAACATCATTTAAAAATTTCTTAGGATGATGGATATAATAATCTTTAGGAATAGCTTTACATACTCGGAAATTGACATAATCAGCATACCAGGGTGGGGTTTTCTGCTCGATGTGAAAGATATGTTCATTAGGGAAAATCTCATTTATTTGAGTCGGTTCTGTTCTCTCTAGTGCTCTATCCAACCTTGATAGATGATCAAACAACTTGATTTTCCGTAAACTTTATGTCTTTTATCTTCACATCAAATTCTTATAATAGAAGGACCCATCTTATCAACCTGGGCTTTGAATCTTTCTTCTCCATCAGATATTTGATTGCAGAGTGATCGGTGTAAGTAGTTATCTTTGTGCCTATTAGATATGAACTAACCCTATTAGATATGAACTAAACTTCTCAAAAGCGAACATAAATACAAACAATCCCTTCTCAGTGACAGTGTGGTTGACTTGTGCTTCATTCAACATTTTACTTGCCTAGTAAAGTGAATGGAACACCTTGTTTCTTTTTTGGCCTAAAACTTCTCCCGTGACTACATCACTTGCATCACACATTAACTCGAACTCGAAGTTCCAATCAACCGTGACCATGATCGGTGCGCTCACTAGCTTTTGCTTTAGCAACAAGAAACGTTAGATAATTTAGTAGGAAATAACTTGTTTTTTAGTCAATTCCTTTAGATATGCAAGCATTAATAAAGTGTTCAAAACTTCTCCAATGTGGGACAACTCCCACAATCCACTTTATTTTGAAAATACTCCAACAAGAAAGCGTCCATGCATTCTTTCGTGAAATTAAAGGGCGTGTCTTTCTCCTACAAATTGCAAAGTGGCTTTGAGATTGTGAGAAATTTTGTATGTATCTTCGATAGAATCCACCAGGCCTCGAAATCTTCTCAAACTCTTAACAACGGTTGGCAATGATAATTTTTCTATCATTTCAATCTCTGTTTTGTCCACTTCCATCATTTTTGCTGAAATCTTATGGCATAGCACGATCTTTTCTTGTACCATAAAATGACACTTTTCCCAATTCAACACCATTTTTGTTTCTTCACATCTGATCAAGACTCTTTCCATACTTTTGAAACATTCGCCAAAAGCATGTCCAATTACTGTAAAATCATCCATAAAGATTTCTAAAATCTCCTCCACCATATCCCCAAAAAATGCTGGCATGCATATCTAGAAAGTAGCATGTACATTACACAACCCAAAGGGAATTCTATGAAAAGCATGCTTCTATGGTTATTTGATTGTACCATGAGAATGCATCGAAGAAAAAATAAAACATTATTCCAGCCAACCTGTCGAGCATCTGACCAATAAAGAGTAGTGGGAAATGATATTTCTTAGTCAATTTGTTCAACTTGAGGTAGTCCATACAAATTCGCCACCCAACCACTGGTCTTGATGTTATCAACTCACCACTTTCATTTTCCACCATATTCATTCCTAATTTCTTTGGTACACATTGAACTGGACTAACCCATGCACTATTAACTATTGGAAAAACTATAGCAGCGGCTAGCCACTTAATAATCTCTTTCTTCACTACTTCCTTCATTATTGGGTTTAGTCTTCTTTGTGGCTAAACTGATCATTTTGTTTCATGTACCAGAAGGATTTGTGTTGGCAAATGGTTGGACTAATACCTTGAATGTCTGCAAGAGTCCATCATATTGCTTTATTAAGCCTTTTTAATACTTCTATCAGTTTCTCTTGCATTTCCTTCAACAATTATGTTGCTATTATGACTGGAAGTATCTCATTTTCACCTAGAACGCATATTTGAAATGGGTTGGTAGAGGTTCTAATTCCAATTTGGGTGGTTCCTAGGTTGAAATTTTTTTTAGGGGTGGAGGGGTATGATTTGGATTTAGATAATCTAGTTGTTCTGAGGCTGGAAGGGCTCGCCCTGATTTTCTAGAGTTTCTTCATAGTTGCCACTCTTTCACCAATGTCATCATCTACCTCATCCATATTCCCTATCATACTTGTTTTCTCAAGATTCTCGCATAAACCTTTCTTGAATTACTCCTCAATACACCCATCGGCCAAACATTATTTTTCGTTATTCTCTTCATTAGCAGCGTATTCCATTTTTTTAAACGTTGAATTTCACTTCTTCATCTTGCAACTTCATTATTAATTCCCCTTGCTTCAAATAAGTTAATGCATTTTACGTGGATAAGAATGCCCTCCTAAGTATGATTGGGGCATTCATATCTGCATTATAATCAACAACAACAAAATCAACAGGGAAAACTAGTTCATTCACTCCTACCAAAATATCTTTGATGATTTCTTCATGTTGTTTGATTGACCTATTTGTAAACTGGATGGTCATCTTGGTATGCTTTATTTCATCTATTTCTAGCAACTCAAAATTGATGTTGGCTCCTAAGTCGCATAATGCTCTCCATGAGAATTCGTTTCCTATGTTGCATTGTATCGTAAAGCTCTCTGGGTCTTTCAGCTTCATGGAAGCCTTCTGTTGTAAGATTTCACTTGTGGCTTCTGTTAGAGCAATTGTCTTTGTCACCTTTGTAGACCTTTTCTTGGTCAAAATATCCTTAATGAACTTAATTAGCAGATGTTGACATCTGCTCTAAAGTTTCGACAAAGGTAATTTTATGCTCAGTGGTTGAAGCATTTCCAAGAATTTCTCGAATTGTTTCTCATCCTTTTTCTTGAGCAATTTATGTGGAAATAAAGGTAATAATTGTGTAGTTGGAAGTGTTACGTTGTGAATGGTTTATATTCTTGCTTCAACATTTCATTGCTTTTCATCCACAACTTTGTTTCGGTGTTCCTCGTCGAACTCAATCCTTGACTTTCCCTTCGTGCTTATGGCAAAGCATTCCTCATATCTCAAATTCTCTTTCTGTTTCCCATAGTTAGATCTACAAGTGTTGTCCAATGCTCTTCTTCCATCCAAGTGCATAAGGATCACATTGTCTAACTTTTCAGTTAGTTCATTCTCTAATGCACTGATTTTTTATTTAGTGCTTCGTTGAGGTTCACATTTTGGGGTGATGTAGACTTTTGTTCCTCTAACCATTCCTTGATATTTTGCATGATATTATCTAGAAACAACTCTGCTTCTTTTTCCATTTTTGCAGGAAAACACCACCATATGTGATATCCAACCTGGTTCTTGACTCTTCACCTAGACTATAGTAAAATGTTTGCAAGCTAATGATTTCGCCACCATATTCGTAAAGTTGTCCCATGCTTCACTCAGCTCTTCTCAAACTTTTTGCTTGAAATTAAAAATTGCTATTTTCAAATTGGTGGTATTTTCTATTGGGAAATATTTCTTTAGGAAGTACTCTTTTATTCCTTTCCAAGTGTTTACCATTTATTTTGGTAGCATACAAAGTATGGGAATAATTCTGCTGAACATTCAGGTGTGAATAACTTATCACATGTTGCCATGAACTTCATTCCATGTTTATGGGCATCCTCTGTTGGGTTTCCCTCGAAGATGGGCTCGAAGTGTATCACAATTAATATGACTAGTTTTAGCACAAATGATTCTTCATCCTCGTATATCAGAAATCTTGGATTCCCATAAGCTCTTATAGGGGGTTGACTCTTTCTCTTTCTTTGCTCATCACCATTGTATGTCTCCGAATGTTCCATGACTTTCTTGTTCCTTGAATTACCTGTAGCTAAGGAACAAAAAATTAAAATTTCGAACTACTAAGAATCAAAATAAGTCGATAAGTGTCTTAATGTTGCAACTCCTCGACAACAACGCCAAAAACTTGTTTTCTCCGTAACTACGCTAAAACAATTAACGCAAGTGCATATATCAACCAGTAATAAAGTTATATAATGATCAGATATCGATGCCCCATGGAGTTGGACCCCTTGACTTACTATTAATTTTTCTAAACTAATTCAGTTTAGATGAGTGTTGTAAATTTGATTAATAAACTAAGTATTGCTGGAAAGTAAATGGATAAGAATTCAATGAGGAAGACACTTACAAATCATGTCATCATCCTGATATATGTTATTATTCAATTATGAATTAAGTTAGGGTGGATTTGCCTAGCGATACGAGAAGAAATTATAGGAGAATTAATTTTAGTACAATTGATTTTGGTAATAATTGATTATAATAAAAATTAATTATAGAATAATTGTTTTTGTATAATAGCTTTTGCAAAAGTAACAATTTAGTAGCTTCTAAAATATGTTGATTTTTTGCTTCTTGAGATCCCAAAATTGATTATGATCTTGGGGGCCGAACATCATGAAAATCACGATTGAGCATAAGTTATTTTATAATCGGGGGCCCACTTCAAAATCACAAGGATGAACACACCTTAAAAACCTAGCCTATATCATAGACCGCATATCGCTACCAATCCTAACATACGTGCATATAGTGATTTACTCACACCAAATTGTTAATTAACGTGTTAAACCAACGCTAGATATATAAACCCTAACCAATACCACAGTCCAACAAGCAGAGATAATTCTCAATTGATTAAAGTAACATTAACTCATAAAAAAAATAACGTCATAGTATCATTTAGAATCCATTATCCTAAGTAAAAGAGTTTAACGCAAATCCCTAGATCTAAAACCATGAATAAATATAAATCATTACAAAACATGTTTACAAGAAAATAAATCAAAAAATAAAGTTTAGGACTAAGATGATGAAGATGGTGGATGAATCGAGCTTCCTCCAATCTCTTCAAGCTTATCCTCTTTTCTCTTCTCCAAGAAGCGTCTCTTGTGTGTTCTATTTTATGTGCTTGATGTTATGAAGAGAAGTGATTAGAAACCCTACATGAGACTCCTAAATTTCCAGGCCTTCTAATGTCGACCGTCGCGGTGGACATTAAAGGTGGCGATGAAGAGCTCATTTCCGTCGCGGCTGTCAATTTTCCATGGCAGCGGCGAAAACTCTTTGGATTTTGTCCTTCGTTTGCCTAATAACTCCACCGTGGCGGCAAAATTCCATTTTCTGCAATTCTTCGTCCTTCAACTTTGTTTGCTTTCCCAAACTTTGTCATGCTTCTTTTCAATACATCTGCATCGAGAAAACATCAAAATATCAACTTTTCTCTCATTACTCTTCTCAACCATAAAAATTCATAATTTTATCAATAACACAAAGAACCAACCTAAAACTCAATTAGATCAACAAAATAAGCGCCAAAAATGTTGCGTAAAATAAAGCATATATGTCGTTAGTAACATCCACCACAACTGCGTTTTGGTGGATGTTTCTACCACTGCTCAAGCCATGGCTTGTATATTATATATGACGCCCAGTTTCCCCGGATCGGGTTCTTTGTATCCCATCCCCGAGTTCGGGATCGCCTGCCGCGGGATAACCCATCAGAGTTGCTAAATTTTATTTTGAAACATGACGACTTAAATAAAGCATGCGATAAATCCAAATTAAAAAAATTAAAAATGCCTGCTTGCTCCGTTATAATAGGGAGAAGGCTAAAAAATACGGTCATACAGGTAACCCGCAAGCCTACGGATAACATAAATACAATATTCAAAATACATTATTCAACCTTATAACAAGGTGACAAGAAAAGTAGTAGAATTGCAAAAGCATGTAAAACGAAAGGGAGGACAATCTCTCAATGACCGACTGGATCCCGGAAACTGACTCATCGACTTAACCATCATAACTCGAGACTCCTGCATTTGAAAAGATTAATAAAAGGAACGTGTAAGTTTCGTCCAACTTATTGAGGCTGTGGTGCATTGTGCGCGTGACACATGGATGCAACATAATATATATCGTGAGAGTATAAATGAATTAAGCACATATCACATGCATAAAATCAAAGCATAGAGTTCAAATAACCAAAAGTTGCTGATGCCATTCTCCACTTACCCTCCATCCTTATTCTGATGTCCATCCAAACTCACCAAGTAAGGAGCGATCTTACTATCAGAAGTGCATTGACATGTCTTTGCCAAAGTTCGTCCTTACTCCCCGAGTGTTTCTCCCCACTTGGATTGTAAGGCTAGGCCTACGGGTAACCATGACAATCCTGCAGCCCTTGCCGGCCAGGTTGTCCCGGGTCCATATACCAAACAAATAGGGCCCTCACAAAATCGAAAACATAGCATATCAAACAGGTATAACATTTTTCCGACAATTAATAATTCACCGAAAGCAATTCAAATATATAGCTAGGTGAACATATTCACAACTAAGTAGATCTAGATTCGGTGTAGCATGTATTAGGATAATCATGTTGATATGATAAATGATTCATACATGTCAGCCTATTAGTAATATACACGAGGTGACTAGCATAGCACGTGATGTTCTAATTATTTACAGCCTAATTACTTGCTTAGACTCGACCTACAAGCATATCGGACTAACACACAAATGAACACAACGCTCATATGTGCTGCTTACGGTTCTTGAAAGTTTCTTGGTAAACGATTCCAGATCTTCTTGCAAGAGGTTCCGGTGGCGGGTGGATAGCGGTCCGGCGACGGTGGGATCCGCTGGTGGTGCTATGTCAACGGTGGTGAGGTCCGGTGGCGGTGGTGAGATGGTGGTGGGTTTCTCCTTCCACTTCCTTCACTTTTCTCACACTAACTTTCACCTATTCTCACACACTCTCTTTTTATCTTTAATTCTAACTTAACTATGAACTAAAAATGAGTGGAGAGAAATCTGAAAATGAGGAGAAAGGTGCTTAAATACACCTTGAGAAAATAGGAGATATAATTACTCCCAAAGAAACAAACGATTGCATGTCCACCTTGGGTAGAGAAGTTTCTCTACCCTAGGGGCATGCTTGGCCACCCTAGGAAGCTATAAAGGCTCTCCTATCAGCTTCAATTAAGTAGGGGCGAAATGTGTACTTTGCCCCCTAAAGTTTTGGTAAAGTGCACTTTTGCCCCAATTTTTTTTTTATTTTCCACAATTAAGTCCAAAGATTTTTCAAAAGAGTTATACTATTATTTTAAAGTATTTTTGTTCTTTTAAGTCATTTCAAAGTTAATAAGGACATAGGAGATAATTAGATTGTACATTTTACTCCAATGTAACACTTAATTTTCGAAAAAAAGAAAAAAGATTTATCACATGAAATTGGATTAAAAATCCAATAAAACACGATTATAAGGGTCCGAAATTTACGGGGCGTTATATTATACAAACGACTAATTAATTGTAGTGGATACATGGTAGTCAATACTCTAATTCCTTATAGTGTATCTACATTATTTTACTAAAAATACATAGTAGAAATTTATAGTTTTTCTAAATTACGAAGGACAACCTAAGAAAATAGATGAAGCAACCTAAATTTCTAATCAATATCCAAATCAAATAACAAGCGGCTATAAAAACTAATGATAGTTATTTTTGTAGAATCATTTGAATTTGAAACCAAGCATTGAATATTTTAACATTTTAGCATAGATATAAATATACGGAACAAATTTGTCATCGCAAATTTGAAAAGAGAATATTAACTTTACTAATTCAATTTATTTCTACCTAATCTGGTTGGTGTCTTCACCCCTATAAATTAGTAAGAACGCTCCGTTCACCAACTACAAAAATAATTCTCATAACATTTTCTTATAAATATCCCATCAATGAAGTTTATTTCCTCATAAGTTTTTTAAAAAAATTCTACATATATATTCATATTACTCATACATCTTTCATTGACTATGGCAAACAAACAATCAAGAGGGCGTCAACGAATTCCGATGCAAAGAATTGAAAATCAAGACAGCCAGTTCGCCTCATTTTCCAAACGACGATTAAGTATTTACAAAAAAACGAGTGAGTTATGCACCTTGTGTGGAGTAGACATTGGCCTAATTATTTTCTCGTCTAAAGGCATTCCTCATTCATTCTTTTCTCCAACAATGGAGTCGGTGATTGATCGGTACAATAATCCGAACATGCTAACTAATGATTCTTCAACAATTATTGATACTTATGCGCGAGATAAAATCTCCAAGTTAAATCATGACTTGGATGACTTGCACTCTAAGAATGAGGCGGCAATTAAGCGAAGAAAAATATTGGAAGAGAAGAACCCAACTCAACAAACAGAATGGTGGGAGGAAATTCCAATAGAACAAATGAACAAAGAACAAGTGAAAGAACTAAAAAATTGGTTAGTATATTGTCTATCTCAATCATCCATTCGGATGGAACAACTGAAAAATGAAGCAAGTTCAAGTTCAACACTGCCATTGGAGAATGTTCCTGCTCGTGGTGGATCCTAAGTGCTGATGGGTGATTGAACCCTAATTCGAAATCATATTCTCAATCCAATTTATGTTCTTCATGTGCCATATAGTCCTTCAGCTGGGAGTAGATCTAAAGAAGTTGGTCCTTCTCAATGTAGGGATATCAATTCTAAATAGTTCAAATTAATGAATAAAAATTGTTTATTTTTGTTGCAAAAACAAGTTCTTATATTTTTTTTATACCGTATGTTATGTTTAAGTTGCATAAGATGATATTTTAGATTTATGATTCGAACTATTGCTCAATAACAAAAGTGAAATTATTTTTGCGTACTTATGTTCTAGTTCTTTGGAATTTAATCATAACAACGTAAGAATTTTATTGCATCCAGGGATATGCTCATTGATTAGTTATATTTGTGGCTTGTTTATGACAATGGTAATGCTTTAGAGTTCCACGCTGTCAACATTATCTTGAAAGAGAGAGAGTAGAGAGAGAGAGAGAGAGAGAGGGGGGGGAGGGGGGAGGAAGAGGAGAGGGAAGGTAAATAGACCTTATTCAGTTTTTTTGCTTTTTAGAGCAGATTGATGAAATATGCTTATATCAAAGTTGTTCTAGGTTGAACAGACTTCAAGATAAAATATGTTATTTAGTTTTAAAACATTAACGCTAAAACAATTAGAATATCAGAGCAATTAGAATACCACGTTAGTCCCAACTACGAGTTGTTTGTTTAACTCTAGTCCTTTTCAAGCCGAGCACAACGGCTCCAATGTCACGTGACATTCACGTGAGGGTATTATCATTCGTTCGGTATGATAGTTTTACACTTAAGTCCTCCATTAAACATATTTGTATCAATTTTGTCCCTAAGTTTTGTAAGATATAAAATTTCAAATAACAAAAAAAGATATAATTTAAATATAACCTTTATGAATTGAAAATCATTCAAAAACAATTAAAAAATTATAAAGTATTTTCGATTCTATTTTAATCATATTCGATTCTTAAAGGTTATATTTAAAGTATTTGTTTTTGTTATTTGAAATTATTATTTCTCGTAAAAGTTAGGGACTAAATTGATTCAAATAAGTTTTAAGTGAAACAAATAACTCCTAGTAGGGACTAAATGAAATTTTCTTTTAGGAATGAGGACTTTGTGAAAAGTTATACATAGTAGGCTATTGTCGTATTCACCATATAGCAGTTTAAAGAACAAATAAGTAAAGCGTAGAAAGTAAAGAACACAAGTCTTATAGTGGTGTAGAGGTGCTGTATTCCCCCAATCCACTTTTCTCAAACAACTGAGAAAATTCACTGAGATCACAAAGCATAGTGGCTTGGGCATTGAACACTAAGACAGTCACAAGCACAATCAAATCACAAAGCAAGTCAAAGTTTAGACCAGATCACAAAGCATGTCTATAGGCCATGTCATAAAGTAGGCCACATGAAACGCTATTCACTAAGATGGTTTCCTATCACGACACTAAGTTGTACACAAAGATATGTACGAGTGGTTTGTGTTTTTCAACAGTGTGAAGCTTGGGCGAAGATAGCTTTTAATCTTTTAGTCACTAGAATTTTCGCTGTATATGTTGTTTTTTCATAAGTCTTCAAAGCTTCTATCAGTATTGGTTAGTAATACGCCTGTTAAAGGAGAAAAATTACTAATACGCCCACCAACTAATCTTGTCACATAAAAAATAGTTATCTGCATGTGGCGTGTTCTGTAGTTCGCCGCATTTCGTAAAACTTAGTCTTGTAGCCTGACTTTGCTTATCAAGTTGACATTTGCATTAAATGCGATGGTACTTATCAGAGAATTTTGAATTAAAGGTTGAGGATTAGACTTTAATACCCTCGAGCCTTGATATTTTAATGCTACAATAAATTAGTCTGTTTTCCTATACGACTTATCCTCGTACTCTGCTCTTATAATTCTTATGATTTGTTGAAGTGCTTATATTCTTAAAATTTGTTGAAATGCTATTCTTCAAATCTATTGAGAGTATACAATTTTTACATTATTGTCAGATGATCTTCCTGTCTATTAGATTTTTAACTAAGCTCTTCTAAGTTACTCAGTTGTTAGCTTCTTGGATTAGTAGCTATGACGAGTGAGTCAATCAACTGACGACTTATTCATACTTAAGACTTCAAACTACATCTCTTGCAACTCACCTGGATGGTATTTCTTTGTAGGACCTCAGGCTACTAGTTGCCCCAATACCAATTGGTGTTATGAAAGGCGCATACCCTTCCGTTGTAATGCATTCACACAAGCGTCCACGATATTCAATTGTGACCCACCCGAACACTCAGTTTGGGTGTCACGGGACAACTGCTATCACCCGTACACTCAGTATGGGTGCCCAACAATCTCCCACTCAGCAATTGCTCCTGCTGGGAATCGAAGACGTGACATTGACTCTGATACCACTTGTAGGACATCAGACATTACCAGTTGCCCTAAAACCAATTGGTCTTATGAAAGACGCATACTCTTTCCTTATAGTGCATTCACACAAGCGCCCACGATATTCAATTATGATTCCACCCTCACACTCAGACAATTGTAGTCACGTGCACACTCAGTTTAGGTGCCCAACATTCTTGTTGATCAAATTGAATATTTATTTGATTGATCTTCTTGCCAACTGTTTTAATCCTATCTTCTACTAAGTATATAAATATTTTTGTTGGGTCTCAAGCGGTCAAAAGGGTACCGGGAGGGGGGTGAATAGAAATTTTAAAATTTTCTTTTATCTCTCAAAGTAAACCTAAGTAATTCAGTTGACTTAGATGTTCAATCAACTAACGATTGACTCATACTTATACTAAGACTTCAAACTACATCTCTTGCAACTCACCTGAATGGTTATTCTTGTTGATTAACTTGAATATTTATTTGATTGAACTTCTTGCTAAGGCCAACATTTCATCTCTCGCAGTTTAATTAGATGGTTTACCCTCTTGTACTAAACTGTTTTAATCATATTTTATACTAAGTATATAATTTTTATATTGGCTTCCAAGTGGTCAAAATGGTATTGGGGGGAGGGGGTGAATATAAATTTTAAAAAATTTCTTTTATCACTCAAAGTAATCTTAAGTAATTCAGTTCACTTAGATGTTTTAAAAAGAGGAGTTCACTTTGTTGTTAGCACTTGGCTGACAACTTAATGAAACAGTTGTTCTTGGTTCAACAAAGTTAAAACACTTTAAAATCATAGTTTTTTTGAGATATTGTGGAGCGGAATAAACTTGTTTTAAGCAAATATTTTATCAAACAAAATTTTGTTGACAAAAAATTGTTTTTCCTCTTAAAAATTCTTTCAGTCATTTAAAACTTAAAGTAACAGATGACTAGTATGTTCATGCGGAAAGTAAAGGACACACATAATTTTATAGTGGTTAAGGAAATTCCTTTACTTCACTCTTCTTCTCAACCTTGTTGGAAGGAACCTTACTAATCTCTTAGACTAATACCGCACTTGATGTTTATAAGTTATACATCCAAGTGAGGAACAATTACATGCATTTAAGGCATGCGATCACTCAGAAACTCCTCTCTCTCAGCACTTTGCTCTTAGCAATTATAGCTCTTCAACATTGTTGATCTACTGCACTTAGTTGCAACCTTGTTACAACTCTCTGTGTTTCTTCAACAATTTAAGATTTCTCCTAGAACAACTTAGTGGTTTTGTGTGCTCTTAGAAGTGCTTGATTTGGATCTGTAAAGTTCGAGTTTATTCGTTTCAATCTGAGAGTATTTATAAAGGTGAATGGAATTGTGCCTGTTGAAATATTCCCCAATTTCAAGAATGCCCTTATTTATTTCCTTTTTATTCTACATATATATGTATGCTTGGAGCAGCCACTGTATATACCACTTGTCGATGTCATTGCTCCCAAATTTGTTTTTGGTACCTTTTTTTATTGGGTCCTCACTGTCTTACTCGTTTGTTTCCTTGGCCATTGGACATATAATTACGGGAATTTCCTCATTAGATGAGTTGGAACTAATTATCCTAAGATTCATGATGGGAATAATGAAATCAATTCTACTAATTAATTCGAGAAAACCAGATTTATATGTAAAAAGAAAAGATGAAAGAAAGAACTAAAATATGAGAAGAAAGAAATGGTGGTGCAGGGGTTGTTTGAAGAAATGAAGATGAAAGGCTGCAGAGGAATTTTTAGATTAGAGTTTCTCCTTTTAATTATAGTTTGACTCTTGGGGTGGAAATGGGCTTTGGATAAGAAATTAGTATGCAGGTCAAGCCCATTCAACAAAGATTTTTCTGGTTTAAAATATGTGCAATTATTGAGAAAAAAATTATTTGAGACACTTTAATTATTTGCATTACACAATTTGAATTTATATTGACAAAGAGTAGCAATTTTTTTTAATTATAATTGTAATTTAGATAGTATAAATATACATATATATAATTATTACATAATAATTACGTCACATTTGTTATTTCGATCGAACCAATGGTCGAACCGATGTCACCGATCGAACCAGTAACCAGTAGTCTTCCGGTTTTATGGTCGGTCCGCTTTTGAAAACACTGGTTATAGGTTAATTCTCACTTTTGGTACTGAGCTTTATGGGTCCAACACATATGGTATAGAGCTTTAACAAATTGTGACACATTTGGTACAACTGTTAAAAATTGCCCTTAAGTAATGACGTGGCAGTTAAGTCTAATTGCAAAGTTGATGTCATTACTTATGTTGACTGATAATTTTACTCCATAATATTTCAGGTTATCAAAAAAGCCCCACATCTCCAAATTTAGTGACTATTTTAGTCCACATTGTTGCCAAGTTTCAAAATTGAGAAAACATAAGTAATAAGTAATTATAATTTTAAAATATTCTTTTTAAACATAAATAATATTATTTTTAATAAATAAATATAAATAAAAATTTGGTGATATTTATGTTATTTAAATAACCAAAATCAAGAAAACATATTCTTTTTAAATATAAAATTTATATAAAAGCAATAATCTATCTAATATTAATTAAAATAATAAATACTAAATAATTATAATTTTAAAAAAAAATTTCAACCCCACCTCAATTTTGAAATTTGACAACAATGTGGACTAAAATCGTCACTAAATTTGGAGATGTGTTAACCTTAAATGTTCTGGGATAAAATTATCAGACAACATAAATAATGGCATCAACTTTGTAAATAGACTTAACTGTCACGTCACCCCTTAAGGACAATTTTTAACAGTTGTACCAAATGTGTTATAATTTGTTAAAACTCTGTATCAAATGTATTGTACAAATAAAGCTCAATACCAAAAGTGAAAATTAACTTATAACTCAGTTAAAAAAAAATGCAATTATCTTGTTATAGAAGATATAAAATCTTTAACTAGTTCTTTTCAAATATTTGGGAAGGTAATTCTATTGCCATTCTTTAACTTGAGAAAGTCACCGGGCATGGATTATTTTGGTGTAACGATACGCCTATGATTACTAGGAATATCGAAACCACAAAGAAAAGTAATTAGAAATGTTTACGCTTTTTACTTAAAATAATTTTTTTTTTTTTATTTAGAAAAAAAAAACTAGCTTACGCAATGCAACCTAAGTAAATAGAGGAAAAAATATTAATAGTGAATCTATATTCAAATCAAATAGGGTAAGTAGCTAGAACAACTAATGACAGTTGGTTTCTGTACGTAAAGTCGTTCGTCATTTGAATTTAAAACCAAGCATTGAATATTTTAACATGTTAGCATAGATACAAAATATGCTTCGGGTAGGCAGGGAGATTTTGTATTAAAGGGGGTACTTTTGGTCATCTTAATCCTGAACGAGGAATTAGGCAGGGAGATCCACTCTCATCCTACCAATTCTTTTTCTTTTATTTTTTGTGGTTGAATCTATGAGTGCTTTATTTAGAACAGAAGAAGCGCACGAGAATATTGTGGGGCTAGCTGTCTGTAAAGGAGCCATCTACAATATAATTCGCAGACGACACTATGATATTTTGTAACGCCAATCTAATTTCGGTTGAAAGCATCAAAAGAGTATTGCATACTTACGAACTTGCATCGGGGCAGATGGTTAGTTACCAAAAATCAAGTATCGTTTTAAGCAAAACACCGGGACTGTTACTATTGAGGCGATCCTTTCTGTCTTACCTTTGGAGGTCGTTGAAAAACATCATAAATATTTGGGATTACTATCTTTATTGAAAAATCAAAAAGGGAGGTTTTTGCAAATATTCGGGATAAGGTTTGTGCGCGGCTTCAAGGATGGCAAGAAAAATGGCTCCGAAAGGAGACAAAGAAAATATGATTAAATACGTAGCCCAAGCAATACCGACTTACGCAATGAGTTGTTTTAAGCTTCCTGGTTATTTCACTAAAGAATTGGAAGGTCTCATGGAAAAGTTTTGAGTCGTATTTATAAAGCAAGATATTTCCCGAATACAAGCGTTGATCCCAAAGACAAGCGTGTCTGGATCAACTTTGGGGTCGAACCCATTATTTATATGGAGAAGCATATGGGGTGCAAAAAAGTTGCTTGAGAGAGGACTACGTTGGCGGATTGGGAATGGGAGATCAGTAAACGTTTGGGAGTAAACGTTTGGGAGGACAAATGGATCCCAAGAGAGACAACTTTCAAAAAATTTACCCCAAGAGGTACACATGCAGCAAATATGAAAGGTCAGTGATTTAATTTTTGCTGATTTGGGTATGTGGAATGTAGAGCTAATAAATGAGATCTTTAATGAAGAAGACTCCAAAGCTATAATATCTATTCCGCTTGGCAGTAGTAGAAATGAGGACCGAATGATACGGCACTATAATCAAAATGGTTTATTTTCTGTTAGAAATGCATATCATTTAGCGATTAAAATTGAACGTGAATCCGAAGAAGCTTTGGGTGCTTGGTTGTTCGAGTGGGACTTTGGACGAGAATTGGAGCTGCTTATTGAAGATTAATCTCCCAAGCAAAATCAAAATCTTCTTATGGAGAGCATGTAGAAATTTACTGCCTACACGCACAAATCTGTGGAAGCGACATATATATTATCGATGTGGATTGTTGTGATCTCTGCAATGAGGAAGGAGAATCTATCTTTCACATATTGTCTTCTTACCATGCATCTAGCGCGACAAACGTGAGCTTCGAGTGAAATACCGTGGGCTCTGTATCATTGGACGGGGACTGTTTTGAAGTGTTGGTTAATGGAGTTGAAAAGGAAATCTGAATCAGTGAAACAGCTGATGAGAATACTTATGTTATGTTGTAGTTGTATAAATGTAACTTCCTTTTCCTTTGTATATATTACCTTAGTATAAATAGGTAACTAGGGTTAGCTTAGCAACTAATATATAAAGCAGCCTCTTCTTATGTATTAGGGTGTTTCTTGAATAATATAATAAACGTACGTTTCTAGTTTCTTTTGCCCGACATATATGGAAAGAAGGAAACCGGATAGCACATAAAGTTGCGAAATTATCTTGTCGAGATTCTTTTAGTTGTAATAGCTTACCTGATCATATCCTTAGCACTGTAATTTCTGAACAAGTTTGTTAAATATATCGATCTTTGTTGGCATCTTCTCAACAACAAAAAAAAAAAAAAAAAAGAAGGAGAGATATATACACTTACGGAATGAGGGAATTGCACTTTTCATACTAAAATTTTGCCTTCATACCAAAATTGAATAACATTTTTCACATTATCTTTCTCCGTTGATTTTTGGATGAAAAAGGTCACGTGCCAAACACATATCCGTTAAGTCATAATTTTTAAACAGAAATAAAGAAAAAGAATTGATTCCAAATACGGAAAGAAACAAAGTGAATAAATGAATATCCTCAAGTATTAAATATAAATATTTGATATATTGTTTAATCATATATATACTAATTATGCCTCAATGCTTTAGAGAAAATCAATTGAAGAGAAATTATCCTTGCATTCAGATTCTGCTGCGGCCAAATTCTAATCACGATCCATTGATCTGTTTTAAATAAATTAGTTAATTTTTCTTAATCGTTCTATTATCTTTTTCGATTGTAGTATACTCTTTCAATTCGGTGTGTGATAGTTAGGAATATTATCGAATAGTACTACCATCATACAAATAAGGCTAGTTTTGTAAATATATGATAATCTACATATTTAGAACCAATTTTAATAAGTTGAAACTAAAGTCAAAATCAATTATAATAAAAACAATCTTTTCAGAAATAATTATACTAGAATTAATTATTTTAAAAGTAATTATATAGTCGTTCGGCCAAACGCAACCTAAGTATGTAAAAGAATTAAGTGAATTTTTTTTTATTATTAAAATTTAAGATATACATGTTAGAAAAACTAGAATGTAAATATTTGGTTAATAATTTAGGTATTAATAATTCTTGGTTAACAATTTTATTTATAATATAGTGCTCATTTGGCGTAGTTTCGGTTGGCTTTCATATCTGATCAGATATTTTAAAGTTATTTCATATCTCATGAGACTTCTTGAATTATTTAATTAATTAGTCAGGATTAAACTATTGAGAGACAACTTATTCATAAAAAAGTTTCATAAATGCTCGACTTTAACATATATTTAATATTAAAAAAACACTGCCTATCTAGATATATAATGCTTCATACATTATCAATTTATCCTATTGCAAGTAAGAGCAAAAATATGATGAAGTGTGCCTGGAAGATTATTGACATTGTCAAGGACATAATTGAAACGCTCGTGTATTATCACTTACATAAGTAAATGTTGTACAACAAATACAACTAAATATAAACCAAATAACTTTAAAATTTAGCTCGATTTCAATTGATAAAAAGATGTTTGAGCATTTAAATGTTTATATTATTAATCTTGAATTATAAGGTACATAAATATTTATTTTTACAACCTAGTAATAATTATTTGAGGAAAGCTAAATTTAGTTAATGCAATGTTACTATAATACAATAACAAAATTAAGTCTAACATATTTTTATGTGGTGAGTTATAAAAGTGTTAAAATCAAAATCTATGCATGAAAATTTCAATGGTGACTAGTAAATTATAGTAAATCGATGAATTTTTTAAAATTAGTTACTTGAATCGATAATTACAAACTAAATAAGGAGATAATTTAAATTGGATATTCTCAAATTTTGTGTTTTTCAAATTTCAATAAATAAAATATCTAAATATTATTCCAATAAAAGATGGATGTTTATCAAAAGTACTATGTGAAAGCTTTGATTTGGTTGATCATTTTCTCTTATTAATTTCTCATCAATAATGTTATGCTTCCTCATAAAATTCTTTAAAAAAAAAATTCTCTTGTTACGTTATATTCATATTACTCACACAATTTTCATTGACGATGTCAGAAAGACAATATTTAGGAGTACTTAAAAATTACAATGTGTAGTTAACTACAATAAAATTGGGCTTCACCAATGGCAGATTCTGTTGGTGAAGACTTGATTTCCGCTGGTATTCATGTATAATGACGTTTTTTTCCGTTAGTTGATTCGTAGGTGAAGGCCCCGTAGGTAAATGAAGCAACGATTTTTTTTTTCCGTTGGTAAATGTTGCGACGATTCGTTTTGTTGGTATTTTTGTTGAAAAAGGTGTCGGATGAACAATCGGGCCCGAATATTTTTTGCGACAATTTTTATTGTTGGAATGCGTTGGAAAATTACAACTGATTTTCAACGGTATAAATTTGTTGGTATTATGTCGCCAATCCGTTGGAAACGTTGTGATGAAATATAGCATCAAAATTATTCTGTTGGATAATATAACGGTATAATTTTATTGTCTATAACGAGTCGACTCACCTAGTATGATGAATCGGATGAACGATCGGGCCCGAATATTTTTTGCGATAATTTTTATTGTTGGAAATGCATTGGAAAATTACTAACTGATTTTCAACGGTATAAATTTGTTGGTATTATGTCGCCAATCCGTTGGAAACGTTGTTATGAAATATAGCATCAAAATTATTCTGTTGGATAATATAACGGTATAATTTTATTGTCTATAACGAGTCGACTCACCTAGTCGGATGAATCGGATGAACGATCGGGCCCGAATATTATTCTGTTGGATAATATAACGGTATAATTTTATTGTCTATAACGAGTCGACTCACCTAGTCGGATGAATCGGATGAACGATCGGGCCCGAATATTTTTTGCGACAATTTTTATTGTTGGAAATGCGTTGGAAAATTACTAACTGATTTTCAACGGTATAAATTTGTTGGTATTCTGTCGCCAATCCGTTGGAAACGTTGTGATGAAATATAGCATCAAATTATTCTGTTGGATAATATAACGGTATAATTTTATTGTCTATAACGACTCGACTCACCTAGTCGGATGAATCGGATGAACGATTGGGCCCGAATATTTTTTGCAACAATTTTTATTGTTGGAAATGCGTTGGAAAATTACTAACTGATTTTCAACGGTATAAATTTGTTGGTATTCTGTCGCCAATCCGTTGGAAACGTTGTGATGAAATATAGCATCAAAATTATTCTGTTGGATAATATAACGGTATAATTTTATTGTCTATAACGAGTCGACTCACCTAGTCGGATGAATCGGATGAACGATCGGGCCCAAATATTTTTTGCGACAATTTTTATTGTTGGAAATGCGTTGGAAAATTACTAACTGATTCTCAACGGCATAAATTTGTCGGTATTCTGTCGTCAATCCGTTGGAAACGTTGTGATGAAATATAGTATCAAAATTATTCTGTTGGATAATATAACGTTATAATTTTATTGTCTATAACTAGTCGACTCACCTAGTCGGATGAATCGGCGCTATTATAGAAGAATTTAAATATTTATAATGATACATCTACGATTACTAGGGATATCATTACCATGAAGATAAGTGTTTAATCAAAATCTTACGTTTTTTTACTCAAAAAACAAAATAAAAGTTTGTGATTTTCTAACTCACGAAGTGCAACACATGAAAATAGAGATAAGGTTAGTAGCTTTAACAACTAATGCCAGTTTGTATTTTTTGGAGTCATTTGAATTTGAAACCGAGCATTGAATATTTTAACATTTTAGCCTAGATACCCATACATTACCGATTTTGTCATCGAAAATTTGAAAAGAAATATTAATTTCCCTAATTCAATTTATTTTTACCTAATTTGGTTGGTGTTTTCACCGCTATAAATTAAAGCACATTTCATTCACCAACTTCATAAATAATTCATTCAGGAGTCCTTTAATTTACCAAAGGTATTCACTTGAATTCTTCTTCTACATCTAATATATTTTAATGAGTTTGTAAATGGTGATACTCTCATAAACATCTACGTACTCAAATGAATTTTAATTTTATATAATTATTTATGTTTATTAGCTTTACTCCTAACTTAGTTCCATATTTATTTGCAGCAATAAACTTTCTAGACAACTTCAGGTACAATTTAAGGTATTACATATTTTTATATAAATCGTTAATTATATTACTTTAAATTGATGGTATACACACATTTGTGTTATTCACTATTCAATTGCATTTTTTGGTATAATTTAATTGATCTTCAATCTCTATGTGTGTTAAGTTATGCTAATTAAAAATTATTTATTTCATAGATCTGTCTAAATTAGATAATTTCATAGATCTGTCTAAATTAGATACTCTAATTTCTTTTCAATTTTATCTTTTCTCAACCTCGATCTATTTTATAAGTTCAATAGAGGGATCTCTATGTTCTTGCTTGACACTTATTTTCTTCGTGGTCTAGGGTTAGTTTTGGCCTCCTAAATATATCTAATTCTATGATATGATTTTATATGAATGTTAGATCGTGTCAAGGGTGAAAACTCGAATCAAGCATAATTAATGAAACATTTGGGGCTTATTCCGATATTTAAACTTAATTTTAATGAAAGTAAGAGTGCGTATTCTTGAAATTAGCTAACTAATGTCGGCGATTTTGACTAATTTATTTTTAATTGTGTGAAGTTCTTAAACAAAGTTTTGTCAATAATAGAAAATTTTAATTGACGCGCATCTGTAAATGACGTGTCCACATTTTTTTTTTTCTACTTTTGTTGATTGGTGTTTATAACCAATGAAATGTGTTATATAAACTCGTGCATTGTTTGCGGATAAGTGTGAAGTCATATTAATGTGTTGAATTGACAAGGTTTTCTAATAACATTAAGAAAGGGTTGACCACAAATTTTTTTTCTTCCATTTTCAGTTATCTCATGAATTTTCTTTCTTTCTTTTGTTTTCCAAGGGTTTATGTGTTTTAGGGATTAAATAACATTTGAAGACATTCTATCTTTTCTAGTTATTCTTCCTAATGCAAATGAAAATGAAAAATATTTATTAAAATTCGTATAAGTTATACTTCCGTTAAAATCTAAGCCTGATAGTTTATTACCACTTGATTCAAATAAATCTTTAGTTTTTTGTTTGTTTGTAAAGCTAAAATTTTATCGCAAAACTTGAAAAACAATTGTCAACAATGAGAGAACCCCCATATAGAACTAATAAAGTCCAAAAA
The DNA here is from genome assembly GCA_003313485.2 of Penstemon barbatus. Taxonomy (NCBI): domain Eukaryota; kingdom Viridiplantae; phylum Streptophyta; class Magnoliopsida; order Lamiales; family Plantaginaceae; genus Penstemon; species Penstemon barbatus. The sequence goes on from CM064879.1 coordinate 77,895,436, forward strand.
GATTACCAAATGACATATATTTTACATAACTTTATTACAAATGAAACAATATGATGGTTATTTAAGTTTTGATAATTTTTTTTTTTTTTTATAAATTTATCAATATACGTGTTATCTTTTTTAGCAACGATGGAGCACGGATCATCAGCAAAGTCACCAACTGCTTCACCGGAGAAAAGCAATCAGGTCTCTACTAATGAGCCACACTCCTCTGATGAACTCGGTCCATTGGTGCATTCCTTTGTTCAAGGAAACCAAACCGAGCAAAGATCGAGCGACTGGTTAGTTTAAACTCAAAACATATATCGAGACTAAATTACTCTTAGTTTTCAAATCAATTATGAAATACTATATATGCCACATGGGAAACGAGATATAATTTAGGATCTTCTTAGATTATTAAATTATATCATTCACAATCACTAATTAATATCTTGATCAACGATGTTGTAGGAACACTGAAACAAGTGTAATGCATTCATCAAATCTTGTTGTACCGAATGTTTTGCCAAACCAACAAGTACAACAAATAGAAGCATCATATTCAAGAGCTCCATCATTTGTAATTTCTTTCATCTCTTTATATATATGCAAGAATATTTTTTTTTTATGTGAATGCAAATTGAAAATAAACTGTATTTATTATTAGGGAGAGTTTTTAGGACAACCCCATGGACCAAATAACAATCTTGAAGCAATCTCCGTGCTTGGTAGTTCACATTTGCATGATCAACTTTCGTAAGTATATTTTCTTCTTTCTTACATTACTTTTATATTAAATATATCAATATTAATTATGATTTCATAATTTTATAAATAGGCTTCAGCCAACCCAAGTGTCTAACAATGACAATGCACTGGTGCATGTCGATCCTCGACTTGCACACAATGTTTGGTACAACAATGAGATCTTGGGCAGATCTAGGTTACCTATGCCAATGTTTCAAGGACAGCATTTTGGGTCCTTACAAATTGCAGTAAGATATATACTATAAGTCTATTATAATCATTTAAAGATTTCATGTGCGACATATATATATAGTCTAAGATATACATAATGTAACATATTAAGAAAGCAATATAGTAGGGATGCATTAATTTGTTATTTATCTTTGATATTTATAATAACTTAATCACGATATATACACTAGATCTCATTTCGTTATCAATTGTATTACACTATAGTCTTAAAGAAATTTGTTTTGTTTATGACAGACACCATGTGTAAACTCAATTGGTTTACCGGTTGATGTCAATACACAACAATCCTATTTGTTACTGCAGGCATATGCAAATGTCATGATGCTCGGAAATTCAGTTCCTTTAAGGTATGTAACAAATATGTGGTTAATAGGCGAAAAAAATGTTTTAGTAATTATTATGGAAATTGAATTGTTCACCAAAAGACTAATTACTCTTAACCTATTTTAGATCGATAGGAAATCAAGAATTTTCGAATCCAACAAATGTACCAAGTGGCATCAATTTGGCTGGTGACAGCTCGAATTACGCTCAAGGTTCCTCATCATCAGGGTTGAAGGTATGCATATAAATGTTCTTTACTCGTTTATTGATATATATATTACACGCGAAATGAAATAATTAATATATTTATTGTCGGTTTACCCTAGACAACTTAAACGGTTGTCTAGGGTTCGAGCCTTTAACGGTCTCTACCCACCCAAGACCCTACCTATATATATATATATATATATATATATATTATATGTATAGATTCAAAAATAAAGAAAAAATTTATTTATAGCTAAGAATTCCAAAATTCATCGGCTCCTCTACCATTTTCATGAATTAAGTTTATCCATCTTCTCTCCAGTTTTAAATAAAAGATTTCAATTATTCATAAATATATATATATATATATATATATATATATATATATCAAGATTAAGATATCAAGGTTGCAATTTTGGATACTATTCGTTTACATTTTAAGTTAAGTTTGCTGGGTTCTTGTATTAGCTTTGGTACTATGTTGAGAAATATGTGATACAAACATAAGTTTGTCAAATTGTTTTGTTATTGTCGAGCGTGTACATCCTGCAAAAATATAGTATTAAATTTTCCTTTTCGTGTTCATTTGTGTTTTCTTAAACATTGAATGATATGATGCATTTATTTGCTGAACTAAATTCATATACTCTATTTGGTTTATTCACCGGGATATTAATAATTTAGAGGTTATCTTGTATTTTATTTGGAGCACATCCAGTACAAGAAAAACAGGAATTTCCGATGAATTTTCCCACAGATTTCAGCAAAAATCCGTCGAAAAATCAATTTCTCGACGGATTTTGGCCGTCGGAGAAAGTGGCGTGGAAAAATTTCCACCAGATTTTCCGACGGCCAAATATCTTCGTTATAGTCGGCAGTGAAATTGAACATTTCGTAATCTATAGTAATAAGATCCTAAAATCCCAACTAGACTAAAATACAAAGATATGATTCATACTTTCCTATCTAATATGAATATAATTTACATGGAAGTCAATTTTTTTATTACAAAGCGCCCAAATTTTAAATTTTGGGCGCCAAGAACTATAAAGCCGAACTTGAAAATATTTACAAAAATATATACAAAATTGATCGAATGGATCACATGTATATAGGAAGACTCATTGTTACATTTTTTCATATTATTGAATTGTATATTTTTCTTGTGTATTTATATTATTTTGCAGAGGAAAATGGGTGGGCAAGATGATACGGCTCCAAGTTATAGAAATCCGGGTATCTCTTTGCAAGGTGACCAAACATATAGTTCAGGTCTTTATGATACTTCTCCTCAAAGGTAAAATTACACTTGGAATATAGTATATAATTTAAATTTATTGTTTAATACGATGGCATGTATTTACATAATAAAATCAATATCTCGTAAATGAAAATATTTTTTAGGTACACAATGTATGATAGAAGGTTTGAAGCCCTTGGTATGCCCGCGGATCCACATCTACGCTGTTTCATTAATGCAAATAATAATGGATGTGGTAAGTTATATGTACTTTATTTCAAAACATTATTATATGTACTGTACTATTATTTATTTTACTTAAAATTGGACTCTGAAATATAAAATTGTAGAAAAAGCCCACAACTAATCATCAAGAAAAAAATAAGCCCTAATTATATGACAATCAACAAAAACTCATTTATTTCAGCCCTATTACATTAAATAACCACCCCCCCCCCCCCCCACCTCCCCCCCCAAAAAAAAAGAAAATTATGAAAAGATTATTAGCAGCCATCCAAAAACAAATGGATTTTTTCAGAAGGTACTATATATTTTTAAGTATATGCTATTAAATTCTTGTTATTTTTTAATTAAGTATTGACAATAGTCTTTTGAATTTAAAACATTTGTTTGTACAAAATTGTGAGTATATAAAATATTGCCCTAATTGTGATACTTTTATTATAATTTTTAGCTATTTGAAATTCAAATATTGGTGAATGATGAATTATGATTTGAAAATAATGAATTAGTTAGTCAGGGTTAATATCTCAAAGTATAGGTGGCTCTTTTGGCTCTTTTGTAATTTTGAAAAATTGAATGAGCTGTTAATAAATTAAAAAAATTATTTAAAGTAAAAACCTGCTAAACGGAAAGTAGGTTAAAAATGGGATGTGCATATACAACCCCTCATCATATAATCATTTCCTATATGATTTTCAGGTAATCGCGGATCCACTTAGAAAATCAGTTGATTGCTTTGGAAAGATTCGCCTCTCCGGGTCTGGATCTTTCGCGTTCGTTCTATTGCTTTAATTTGTAATGGCAGTTCATGTCATTTTGCTTTGTCTTTCTAGGACTCATTATCTTTACTATATTTGCTTATTGATTAAGTTTCCAAACTCTTTTTTTATTGTGTGTGTGAGAATAATTAAGTTTCCAACTTTTAAGACAGTAAATTTCATGATTTTCCTATTAATTTTTTGTCTTAACTTGTTTAATATTTTGTTTTATTTTGCTTGATGAGATTGTGATTTGAAATATTGTCTGCTTTTAATGAAGCACTAAATTTAGAAAAATAAGGGTGGATTCTTAAAGAGTTCTCCTGTGATATAGTTATGATTTAAATATTGATCGAATTTATTCTTTGCTTTATTTAAATAACATATTATCTTATACTATAGTGTAATGTTTGGTCGTTATACCTAATGTCTTGGTGTTCCTTTGATTCATGGTAGGATTAGGACTTCTCTCTATAATGGTCTTATTGAAAAGGTGCAGATTCGTCTCTCGGCTTGGAAAGCAAAACATTTGAGTGTAGCAGGGAGGGCAACGCTTATTCAGGCTGTTACCGCCGCTATACAATGCAGACAGCTTGGCTTCCAACCTCCATTTGCTCTCAGCTTGACAAAATCAATATGAGTTTTTTATGGTCTACTGACACCACTAGGAGAAAAACGCACTTAGTTGGCTGGGATAAAGTGGTGAAACGGAAGAAGGAAGGTGGTTTGGGTTTGCGGACTACCAGAAATGCGAATATATCCTTGTTGGCCAAGGTAGGTTGGAGAATTATCAACAACCATAGCTCCGTTTGGAATGAGGCGTTTGGTAAAAAGTATCTTAAGGGAGTGGACTTGTTTGATTACCAACTTAAGGGTGGAGAGTCTAGCACTTGGAAAGGTATCGTTAGAAGCACTAAGTCGATCGAGCATTGCATCAAATGGCGTATTGGCAATGCGGAGCATATATCTTTCTGGTTTGATCGATGGTTGGGTTCCGAGCCTTTATGTGATGTTATTATGGATGAAATCAGAGCAGATGAGCTTTGTCTGGCTGTTGCAGATGTCATTCATGTTGAAGGGGATTGGGATCTCGATACACTTAGGACCCCTATACCAGAAGATATCAGGAATAGAATTCTCTCGACACCTATTCTTTTTTACTCTAGCTAGTGTGACTCTCGGATTTGGGGTGGTTCAGCGAATGGTAAGTTCTCGTGTGGTTCAACTTATCAGGTACTGAATAATCCCGCTGGGGTTGGGTCTGCTAACTTTCTTTGGGTTTGGAACCTTGGTTGCCCGTAAAGGCGCACGGATTAAGTTGTTTCTATGGTTTCTTGCTCATGATAGTTTGATGACCAACTCATTCAGGTTTGATAGACATTTTGCGGAGTCTGATCGATGTCCGAGGGGTTGTGCTGTGAGAGAAGACTCTACCCATATTTTAAGAGAGTGTCCCCAGGCATCAAGAATCTGGGATACGGTGCTTTCTCCGACAGACTTCTTGCCTTTCACAGTGGTTAGTAGGAGTCACTGGGTTAAAAAAAACTTGTCTCTTCAATTTCGGAGTAGTATTTTACCTCATTGTGAGTGGAGATGGATCTTCTTGGCTACAATATGGATTGTTTGGAAAGCTCGTAATCTCTTTGTCTTCGAGGGTAAAGAAGAACCGATGCAAGTTGTTGTCGGAAAAATTAAACAGCTTGCTCTGGAGCTTCAAGAGAATGCTCCAAGGTCCCGCCTACCGAGTGATTCCCCTACTTTGAAATGGGTCTGCCCGGATGAGGGTTGGTGGAAACTTAACACTGATGAGAGTTGGATGCCTTCGATTAATTCAGCAGCAATGGGTGGAGTTATCAGGGATGCAAAGGGAGATTGGGTTTTCGGTTTTAGTGGTGGCTTGGGAGCATGTACCAGTATCCAAGCAGAGTTACTTGCCCTCATGGAGGGGCTTAAGTGGGCTTGGGAGAGAAGGTTGAGAAAACTGGTGGTTGAAATTGACTCACAACCGATATGTCATTTGGTTAATAAAGGGTTCACGTCGGAACATCCCTTGGAACCAATCCTGGAGGACTGTAGGAGCTTTCTTAAGAAACCATGGACTGTTCGGCTTATACACACAAGGAGATCGGCAAATTCTGTCGCAGATGCTCTTGCTAGGCTTGGTCATCAAGCAGGAAGGGAATTACTGAAGTGGAATGATCCCCCTGATCACGTTCGCCACTTATTGCTCGAAGACTTAGCTTAGTTTTCTTTTTGTTCTTGCTGACCAAAAAAAAAAAAAAGCTCAATATCAAAAGTGGAAATTAACTTATAACTCAATTAAAAAAATGAAATAATCTTGTTATAGAAGATATAAAATCTTTAACTAGTTCTTTTCAAATATTTGGGAAGGTAATTCTATTGCCATTCTTTAACTTGAGAAAGTCACCGGGCATGGATTATTTTGGTGTAACGATACGCCTATGATTACTAGGAATATAGAAACCACAAAGAAAAGTAATTAATGAAATGTTTACGCTTTTTACTTAAAAATAATTTTTTTTTATTTAGAAAAAAAACTAGCTTACGCAATGCAACCTAAGTAAATAGAGGAAAAAATATTAATAGTGAATCTATATTCAAATTAAATAGGGTAAGTAGCTAGAACAACTAATGACAGTTGGTTTATGTAGAGTCGTCATTTGAATTTGAAACCAAGCATTGAATATTTTAACATGTTAGCATAGATACAAAATATGCTTCAGTTAGGACTCGATGGAGATGTAGTGGAGCTAATTATGAAGTGTGTTACGACTGTGACGTATGATTTTGTACTAAAGGGGTTCTTTTGGTCATCTTAATCCTGAACGAGGAATTAGGCAGGGAGATCCACTCTCACCCTACCCATTTTTTTTTTATTAATTTCTTTTTTGTTGAAGCTATGAGTGGTTTATTTAGAATAGAAGAAGAGCAAGAGAATATTGTGGGGGTAGCTGTCTGTAAAGGAGCCATCTACAATTCGCAGACGACACTATGATATTTGGTAACGCTAATCTAATTTCGGCTGAAAGCATCAAAAGAGTATTGCATACTTAAGAACTTGCATCGGGGCAGATGGTTAATTATCAAAAATCAAGTATCGTTTTTAGCAAAAACACCGGGACTGCTACTATTGAGGCGATCCTTTCTGTCTTACCTTTGGAGGTGGTTGAAGAACATGATAAATTTTTGGGATTACCATCTATTATTGGAAAATCAAAAAGAGAGGTTTTTGCAAATATTCGGGATAAGGTTTGTGCGCGGCTTCAAGGATGGCAAGAAAAATGGCTCCGAAAGGAGACAAAGAAAATCTTATTAAATACGTAGCCCAAGCAATACCGACTTACGCAATGAGTTGTTTTAAGCTTCCTGGTTATTTCACTAAAGAATTGGAAGGTCTCATGGAAAAGTTTTGAGTCGTATTTATAAAGCAAGATATTTCCCGAATACAAGCGTGCCTGGATCAACTTTGGGGTCGAACCCATCATTTATATGGAGAAGCATATGGGGTGCAAAAAAGTTGCTGAGATGACCACGTTGGCGGATTGGGAATGGGAGATCAGTAAACGTTTGGGAGGACAAATGGATCCCAAGAGAGACAACTTTCAAAAATTTTACCCCAAGAGGTACACATGCAGCAAATATGAAAGGTCAGTGATTTAATTTTTGCTGATTTGGGTATGTGGAATGTAGAGCTAATAAATGAGATCTTTAATGAAGAAGACTCCAAAGCTATAATATCTATTCCGCTTGGCAGTAGTAGAAATGAGGACCGAATGATATGGCACTATAATCAAAATGGTTTGTTTTCTGTTAGAAATGCATATCATTTAGCGATTAAAATTGAACGTGAATCCGAAGAAGCTTTGGGCGCTTGGTTGAGTGGGACTTTGGACGAGAATTGGAGCTGCTTATTGAAGATTAATCTCCCAAGCAAAATCAAAATCTTCTTATGGAGAGCATGCAGAAATTTACTGCCTACACGCACAAATCTGTGGAAGCGACATATATATTATCGATGTGGATTGTTGTGATCTTTGCAATGAGGAAGGAGAATCTATCTTTCACATATTGTCTTCTTACCATGCATCTAGCGCGACAAACGTGAGCTTCGAGTGAAATACCGTGGGCTATGTATCATTGGACGGGGACTGATTTGAAGTGTTGGTTAATGGAGTTGAAAAGGAAATCTGAATCAGTGAAACAGCTGATGAGAATACTTATGTTATGTTGTAGTTGCATAAATGTAACTTCCTTTTCCTTTGTATATATTACCTTAGTATAAATAGGTAACTAGGGTTAGCTTATCAACTAATATATAAAGCGGCCTCTTCTTATGTATTAGGGTGTTTCTTGAATAATATAATAAACGTACGTTTCTAGTTTCTTTTGCCCGACATATATGGAAATAAGGAAACCGGATAGCACATAAAGTTGCGAAATTATCTTGTCGAGATTCTTTTAGTTGTAATAGCTTACCTGATCATATCTAGCACTGTAATTTCTGAACAAGTTTGTTAAATATATCTTTGTTGGCTTCTTCCCAACAACAAAAAAAAAAAAAAAAAAAGAGTGATATACACACTTACGGAATGAGGGAATTGCACTTTTCATACTAAATTTTTGCCTTCATACCAAAATTGAATAACATTTTCACATTATCTTTCTCCGTTGGTTTTTGGATGAAAAAGGTCACGTGCCAAGCACATATCCGTTAAGTCATAATTTTTAAACAGAAATAAAACAAAGTGAATAAATGAATATATATCCTCAAGTATTAAATATAAATATTTGATATATTGTTTAATCATATACTAATTATGCCTCAATGCTTTAGAGAAAATCAATTGAAGAGAAATTATCCTTGCATTCAGATTCTGCTGCGGCCAAATTCTAATCACGATCCATTGATCTGTTTTAAATAAATTAGTTAATTTTTCTTAATCGTTCTATTATCTTTTTCGATTGTAGTATACTCTTTCAATTCGGTGTGTAATAGTTAGGAATATTATCGAATAGTACTACCATCATACAAATAAGGCTAGTTTTGTAAATATATGATAATCTACATATTTAGAACCAATTTTAAAAAGTTGAAACTAAAGTCAAAATCAATTATAATAAAAACAATCTTTTCAGAAATAATTATACTAGAATTAATTATTTTAAAAGTAATTATATAGTAGTTCGGCCAAACGCAACCTAAGTATGTAAAAGAATTAAGTGAATTTTTTTTATTATTAAAATTTAAGATATACATGTTAGAAAAACTAGAATGTAAATATTTGGTTAATAATTTAGGTATTAATAATTATTGATTAACAATTTTATTTATAATATAGGGCTCATTTGGCGTAGTTTCTGTTGGCTTTCATATCTGATCAGATATTTTAAAGTTATTTCATATCTCATGAGACTTCTTGAATTATTTAATTAATTAGTCAGGATTAAACTATTGAGAGACAACTTATTCATAAAAAAGTTTCATAAATGCTCGACTTTAACATATATTTAATATTAAAAAAACACTGCCTATCTAGATATATAATGCTTCATACATTATCAATTTATCCTATTGCAAGTAAGAGCAAAAATATGATGAAGTGTGCCTGGAAGATTATTGACATTGTCAAGGACATAATTGAAACGCTCGTGTATTATCACTTGCATAAGTAAATGTTGTACAACAAATACAACTAAATATAAACCAAATAACTTTAAAATTTAGCTCGATTTCAATTGATAAAAAGATGTTTGAGCATTTAAATGTTTATATTATTAATCTTGAATTATAAGGTACATAAATATTTATTTTTACAACCTAGTAATAATTATTTGAGGAAAGCTAAATTTAGTTAATGCAATTTTACTATAATAATTATTTGAGGAAAGCTAAATTTAGTTAATGCAATGTTACTATAATACAATAACAAAATTAAGTCTAACATATTTTTATGTGGTGAGTTATAAAAGTGTTAAAATCAAAATCTATGCATGAAAATTTCAATGGTGACTAGTAAATTATAGTAAAACGATGAATTTTTTAAAATTAGTTACTTGAATCGATAATTACAAACTAAATAAGGAGATAATTTAAATTGGATATTCTCAAATTTTGTGTTTTTCAAATTTCAATAAATAAAATATCTAAATATTATTCCAATAAAAGATGGATGTTTATCAAAAGTACTATGTGAAAGCTTTGATTTGGTTGACCATTTTCTCTTATTAATTTCTCATCAATAATGTTTTGCTCCCTCATTAAATTCTTTAAAAAAAAAAATTCTCTTGTTACGTTATATTCATATTACTCACACGATTTTCATTGACGATGTCAGAAAGACAATATTTAGGAGTACTTAAAAATTACAATGTGTAGTTAACTACAATAAAACTGGGCTTCACCTATGGCAGATTCTGTTGGTGAAGCCTTGATTTTCGCTGGTATTCATGTGTAATGACACTTTTTTCCGTTAGTTGATTCGTAGGTGAAGGCCCCGTAGGTAAATGAAGCAACGATTTTTTTTTTTCCGTTGGTAAATGTTGCGACGATTCGTTTTGTTGGTATTTTTGTTGGAAAAGGCGTCGGATGAACAATCGGGCCCGAATATTTTTTGCGACAATTTTTATTGTTGGAAATGCGTTGGAAAATTACTAACTGATTTTCAACGGTATAAATTTGTTGGTATTATGTCGCCAATCCGTTGGAAACGTTGTGATGAAATATAGCATCAAAATTATTCTGTTGGATAATATAACGGTATAATTTTATTGTCTATAACGAGTCGACTCACCTAGTCGGATGAAGCGGATGAACGATCGGGTCCGAATATTTTTTGCGACAATTTTTATTGTTGGAAATGCGTTGGAAAATTACTAACTGGTTTTCAACGGTATAAATTTGTTGGTATTCTGTCGCCAATCCGTTGGAAACGTTGTGATGAAATATAGCATCAAAATTATTTTGTTGGATAATATAACGGTATAATTCTATAACGAGTCAACTCACCTAGTCGGATGAATCGGATGAACGATTGGGCCCGAATATTTTTTGCGACAATTTTTATTGTTGGAAATGCGTTGGAAAATTACTAACTGATTTTCAACGGTATAAATTTGTTGGTATTATGTCGCCAATACGTTGGAAACGTTGTGATTAAATATAGCATCAAAATTATTCTGTTGGATAATATAACGGTATAATTTTATTGTCTATAACGAGTCGACTCACCTAGTCGGATGAATCGGATGAACGATCGGGGTCATAATATTTTTTGCGACAATTTTTATTGTTGGAAATGCGTTGGAAAATTACTAACTGATTCTCAACGGCATAAATTTGTCGGTATTCTGTCGTCAATCCGTTGGAAACGTTGTGATGAAATATAGCATCAAAATTATTATGTTGGATAATATAACGTTATAATTTTATTGTCTATAACTAGTCGACTCACCTAGTCGGATGAATCGGCGCTATTATAGAAGAATTTAAATATTTATAATGATACATCTACGATTACTAGGGATATCATTACCATGAAGATAAGTGTTTAATCAAAATTTTACGTTTTTTCACTTAAAAAACAAAATAAAAGTTTGTGATTCTCTAACTCACGAAGTGCAACACATGAAAATAGAGATAAGGTTAGTAGCTTTAACAACTAATGCCAGTTTGTATTTTTTGGAGTCATTTGAATTTGAAACCGAGCATTGAATATTTTAACATTTTAGCCTAGATACCCATACATTACCGATTTTGTCATCGAAAATTTGAAAAGAAATATTAATTTCCCTAATTCAATTTATTTTTACCTAATTTGGTTGGTGTTTTCACCGCTATAAATTAAAGCACATTTCATTCACCAACTTCATAAATAATTCATTCAGGAGTCCTTTAATTTACAAAAGGTATTCACTTGAATTCTTCTTGTACATCTAATATATTTTAATGAGTTTGTAAATGGTGATACTCTCATAAACATCTACGTACTCAAATGAATTTTAATTTTATATAATTATTTATGTTTATTAGCTTTACTCCTAACTTAGTTCCATATTTATTTGCAGCAATAAACTTTCTAGACAACTTCAGGTACAATTTAAGGTATTACATATTTTTATATAAATCGTTAATTATATTACTTTAAATTGATGGTATACACACATTTGTGTTATTCACTATTCAATTGCATTTTTTGGTATAATTTAATTGATCTTCAATCTCTATGTGTGTTAAGTTATGCTAATTAAAAATTATTTATTTCATAGATCTGTCTAAATTAGATAATTTCATAGATCTGTCTAAATTAGATACTCTAATTTCTTTTCAATTTTATCTTTTCTCAACCTCGATCTATTTTATAAGTTCAATAGAGGGATCTCTATGTTCTTGCTTGACACTTATTTTCTTCGTGGTCTAGGGTTAGTTTTGGCCTCCTAAATATATCTAATTCTATGATATGATTTTATATGAATGTTAGATCGTGTCAAGGGTGAAAACTCGAATCAATCATAATTAATGAAACATTTGGGGCTTATTCCGATATTCAAACTTAATTTTAATGAAAGTAAGAGTGCGTATTCTTGAAATTATCTAACTAATGTCGGCGATTTTGACTAATTTATTTTTAATTGTGTGAAGTTCTTAAACAAAGTTTTGTCAATAATAGAAAATTTTAATTGACGCGCATCTGTAAATTAAATGACGTGTCCACATTTTTTTTTTTCTACTTTTGTTGATTGGTGTTTATAACCAATGAATTGTGTTATATAAACTCGTGCATTGTTTGCGGATAAGTGTGAAGTTAATGTGTTGAATTGACAAGGTTTTCTAATAACATTAAGAAAGGGTTGACCACAAATTTTTTTTTCTTCCCTTTTCAGTTATCTCATGAATTTTCTTCTTTCTTTTGTTTTCCAAGGGTTTATGTGTTTTAGGGATTAAATAACATTTGAAGACATTCTATCTTTTCTAGTTATTCTTTCTTTTTCATTTATTAAAATTCGTATAAGTTATACTTCCGTTAAAATCTAAGCCTGATATTTTTACCACTTGATTCAAATAAATCTTTAGTTTTTTGTTTGTTTGTAAAGCTAAAATTTTATCGCAAAACTTGAAAAAACAATTGTCAACAATGAGAGAACCGCCATATGGAATTAATAAAGTCCAAAAAGATTACCAAATGACATATATTTTACATAACTTTATTACAAATGAAACAATATGATGGTTATTTAAGTTTTGATAGTTTTTTATTTTATTTTTATAAATATATCAATATACATATTATTTTTTTTAGCAACGATGGAGCACGGATCATCAGCAAAGTCACCAGCTGCTTCACCGGAGAAAAGCAATCAGGTCTCTACTAATGAGCCACACTCCTCTGATGAACTCGGTCCATTGGTGCATTCCTTTGTTCAAGGAAACCAAACCGAGCAAAGATCGAGCGACTGGTTAGTTTAAACTCAAAACATATATCGAGACTAAATTACTCTTAGTTTTCAAATCAATTATGAAATACTATGCCACATGGGAAACGAGATATAATTTAGGATCTTCTTAGATTATTAAATTATATCATTCACAATCACTAATTAATATCTTGATCAACGATGTTGTAGGAACACTGAAACAAGTGTAATGCATTCATCAAATCTTGTTGTACCGAATGTTTTGCCAAACCAACAAGTACAACAAATAGAAGCATCATATTCAAGAGCTCCATCATTTGTAATTTCTTTGATCATCTCTTTATATATATGCAAGAATATTTTTTTTTTTTATGTGAATGCAAATTGAAAATAAACTGTATTTATTATTAGGGAGAGTTTTTAGGACAACCCCATGGACCAAATAACAATCTTGAAGCAATCTCCGTGCTTGGTAGTTCACATTTGCATGATCAACTTTCGTAAGTATATTTTCTTCTTTCTTACATTACTTTTATATTAAATATATCAATATTAATTATGATTTCATAATTTTATAAATAGGCTTCAGCCAACCCAAGTGTCTAACAATGACAATGCACTGGTGCATGTTGATCCTCGACTTGCACACAATGTTTGGTACAACAATGAGATCTTGGGCAGATCTAGGTTACCTATGCCAATGTTTCAAGGACAGCATTTTGGGTCCTTACAAATTGCAGTAAGATATATACTATAAGTCTATTATAATCATTTAAATATTTCATGTGCGACATATATATATAGTCTAAGATATACATAATGTAACATATTAAGAAAGCAATATAGTAGGGATGCATTAATTTGTTATTTATCTTTGATATTTATAATAACTTAATCACGATATATACACTAGATCTCATTTCGTTATCAATTGTATTACACTATAGTCTTAAAGAAATTTGTTTTGTTTATGACAGACACCATGTGTAAACTCAATTGGTTTACCGGTTGATGTCAATACACAACAATCCTATTTGTTACCGCAGGCATATGCAAATGTCATGATGCTCGGAAATTCAGTTCCTTTAAGGTATGTAACAAATATGTGGTTAATAGGCGAAAAAAATGTTTTAGTAATTATTATGGAAATTGAATTGTTCACCAAAAGACTAATAACTCTTAACCTATTTTAGATCGATAGGAAATCAAGAATTTTCGAATCCAACAAATGTACCAAGTGGCATCAATTTGGCTGGTGACAGCTCGAATTACGCTCAAGGTTCCTCATCATCAGGGTTGAAGGTATGCATATATATGTTCTTTACTCGTTTATTGATATATATATTACACACGGAATGAAATAATTAATATATTTATTGTCGGTTTACCCTAGACAACTTAAACGGTTGTCTAGGGTTCGAGCCTTTAACCGTCTCTACCCACCCAAAACCCTACCTATATATATGATATGTATAGATTCAAAAATAAAGAAAAAAATTATTTATAGCTAAGAATTCCAAAATTCATCGGCTCCTCTACAATTTTCATGAATTAACTTTTTATTCCTTCAAGTTTATTTTCTATTAGTCTATTCACCTTCTCTCAAGTTTTAAATAAAAGATTTCAATTATTCTATATATATATCAAGATTAATATATCAAGGTTGCAATTTTGGATACTATTCGTTTACATTTTAAGTTAAGTTTGTTTTTTATGTTAAGTTTGCTAGGTTCTTGTATTAGCTTTGGTACTAGGTTGAGAAATTTGTGATACAAACATGAGTTTGTCAAATTCTTTTTGTTCTTGTCGAGCGTGTACATCCTGCAAAAATATAGTAGTATTAAATTTTCCTTTTGTGTTCATTTGTGTTTTCTTAAACATTGAATGATATGATGCATTTATTTGCTGAACTAAATTCGTATACTCTATTGGTTTTATTCACCGAGATCTTAATTGTTAGCAATTATTCACATAAGCATGAACAGTAATGGATCGACTATAATCATGTTAATTGCTTGAAACATAAATTAGGTATAGAGATACATGTTTTCATGGCGTGGACAATTGGTAGCGGAAATATTGATTGATGGAAGACTTGTTTCTCTCTTGCCACAGTTACGAGTTTCTAATAATGCGTTAAGTTATGAGGAACTTAACAGCTCTGAAAAACGTATAGAGAGAGGACAAGTTTCCTCATTAATATAGATGCGGAACCCTAATCTCCACTACTCAGAGATTCTTAATCTATAGGCCTAACCCCAATGGGTTAATCATAATGGACCATAATTTACATTAATAACTTAGAAGTTATCTAGACACATCTTTGTTATAGTCAGGGAGTGAAATTGAACATTTGGTAATGTTTAGTAATAAGATCCTAAAATACCAACTAGAGTAAAATACAAAGATATGATTCATATATACTTTCCTAGCTAATATGAATATAATTTACATGGAAGTTAATTTTTTATTACAAAGCGCCCAAATTTTAAATTTTGGGCGCCAAGAACTATAAAGCCGAACTTGAAAATATTTACAAAAACATATACAAAATTGATCGAATGGATCAAATAGGAAGACTTATTGTTACATTTCTTCATATTATTGAATTGTATATTTTTCTTGTGGATTTATATTATTTTGCAGAGGAAAATGGGTGGGCAAGATGATACGGCTCCAAGTTATAGAAATCCGGGTATCTCTTTGCAAGGTGACCAAACATATAGTTCAGGTCTTTATGATACTTCTCCTCAAAGGTAAAATTACACTTGGAATATAGTATATAATTTAAATTTATTGTTTAATACGATGGCATATATTTACATAATCAAATCAATATCTCGTAAATGAAAATATTTTTTAGGTACACAATGTATGATAGAAGGTTTGAAGCCCTTGGTATACCCGCGGATCCACATCTACGCTGTTTCATTAATGCAAATAATAATATTGGAAGTGGTAAGTTATATGTACTTTATTTCAAAACATTATTATATGTACTGTACTATAATTTTTTTTACTTAAAATTGGACTCTGAAATATAAAATTGTAGAAAAAGCCCACAACTAATCATCAAGAAAAAAATAAGCCCTAATTATATGACAATCAACAAAAACTCATTTATTTCAGCCCTATTACATTAAATAACCACCCCCCCCCCCCCCCCCAACACCTCCCCCCAAAAAAAAGAAAATTATGAAAAGATTATTAGCAGCCATCCAAAAACAAATGGATTTTTTCAGACGGTACTATATATTTTTAAGTATATGCTATTAAATTCTTGTTATTTTTTATTTAAGTATTGACAATAGTCTTTTGAATTTAAAACATTTTTTTGTAAAAAATTGTGAGTATATAAAATATTGCCCTAATTGTGATACTTTTATTATAATTTTTAGCTATTTGAAATTCAAATATTGGTGAATGATGAATTATGATTTGAAAAGTAATGAATTAGTTAGTCAGGGTTAATATCTCAAAATATAGGTGGCTCTTTTGGCTCTTTTGTAATTTTGAAAAATTGAATGAGCTGTTAATAAATTAAAAAATTATTTAAAGTATGCTAAACAGAAAGTAGGTTAAAAATGGGATGTGCATATACAACCCCTCATCATAATATCATATAATCATTTTCCTATATGATTTTCAGGTAATCGCGGATCCACTTAGAAAATCAGTTGATTGCTTTGGAAAGATTCGCCTCTCCGGGTCTGGATCTTTCGCGTTTGTTCTATTGCTTTAATTTGTAATGGCAGTTCATGTCATTTTGCTTTGTCTTTCTAGGACTCATTATCTTTACTATATTTGCTTATTGATTAAGTTTCCAAACTCTTTTTTTTTTTTTTTGTGTGTGTGAGAATAATTAAGTTTCCAACTTTTAAGACAATAAATTTCATGATTTCCCTATTAATTTTTTGTCTTAACTTGTTTAATATTTTGTTTTATTTTGCTTGATGAGATTGTGATTTGAAATATTGTCTGCTTTTAATGAAGCACTAAATTTAGAAAAATAAGAGTGGATTCTTAAAGAGTTCTCATGTGATATAGTTATGAATTAAATATTGATCGAATTTATTCTTTGCTTTATTTAAATAACATATTATCTTATACTATAGTGTAATGTTTGGTCGTTATACTTAATGTCTTTGCGTTTGTGGACTAATGATACAAAAGGTTAGGTCGGGACCATGGACTAAAGTTGACTTTTTATTTAATCAAAATCTATTATTTTAACCTATGAAGTAGATTTCGATTCGAAATTTTTAAATTTATTAAAATTCAAGTTTGATTTGATATGAGTAACGAACTAAGTTCAGTAGCTTTTATATATTGAGAAATTTGGTTTGAATTTCAACCTAAAAAGAGTTGTTTGTCCATTCCGAAAATATTATGTGAATTCCTTCAAAGTTTATTCTTATAATTTTAATGATTAACTGATTTTGATTAAATAAAAAGTCACCATCTTGACTCTATTAATGTGCATTTATTATATTAGCATACTAATATTTTCTTCAGATAATGAAATATGGTTTTCAAAACTAAAAATTAATAATAAAGTATTTATAACTAAGGAGCCATTTGGCCTTGGGTTTGAATAACCCAAAACTACTTGTGGACTCTCAACATAATTTTTTCCCCCAAAAATTGAGTTGGGCCTATCCGAAGTCCGATGGTTCGATCGGATTAAAATTGGCTCGAATTCGAATATTTGTGAGTTGGGCCGAGTTTGAGCCATTATATTAAATTCAATCAATTATGAGCTGAGCTTGAGCCTAACACGGTTAATGTCAACCCGAATAAAGCTCAAACATATACTTGCTTTAAATATTACAATTAATTATTTGTATTGATGTTATAGTTACTGATTACTGTTTTTATTTTGAAACAAATAAACTTTACAAAATGTTATAATGTCAACTCACATATATGTTAAGATATCAATTACATATTGAAGGCCAAAAAAAAAGTTTAATCAAAAATTAAAAAAAAATGCAAAAGTCAACGCAAACGGTCAATAAATTTGAGTCTTGAGACTTTATAACTCTACTTCATGTTCATATAGATAAAATGTATTTTAAAAAATATGGACAAATAATTCGATCTTTCAGTTAAAATAATATTTAATGATATATAATCGTGTATATATTAAGTAATATTAGTCTATTTATATGTATTTCGGTAATCTAAATAGTTTATATGCCAAGTTATTTTTGCCTATATTAACAAACTCGATATAAGCCTGATATAGACCTGAAACCCGAAAAATTATCGAGTTTGAGTCTATAGCTATAAAGTCCAACAATATTTGAGTTCGAGCTATTTAAAACTCAGCTTACAAGGCCGGATTGAGTAGACCAAAACCAACTAAAAGATTGCTTTGGGGATGTTGCATATTCCCTTTTTCCTAGTCCTTTTTGCCCTTATAATATCTACAAAATTCCACCAATAACCTCAAGTATTATTATAACTATTTGAAATATTCTTTAATCATACTTATGCCTCTTTATGTACCTTTTTTGCAGTTTAGTCCTTCTTAAGTTATATTTATAATTAATTCCCCATTATCAATTATTGTATCATTGTAGCCTGTCTCAGGCGGTGGCTCCGACTTCACGTGAAGTAAAGGGAGGGTATTTTCGGAAAATTATTGTTAAGGTTATTTTTTTAGAGGGAACCAATGTATCACTTCAATCCCCCCACAAAAATTATTTGTATTACTTTGGTCCCTCTCATTTTTATGCGCACTGTAAGCCGAAAATTGTACCTCTCTATATACCCAATTTTATGCACTTCTCCCCACATTTCTCAACTTATTTGCAAAAAGGGCAACAATCAACTATTTTGTAGAAGGTCTGCTCAACTTAACCTCGATAGAAGGTTCGATGGTTAATCACAATACGAGGCAATAAATCATTTTTTATCGCATTTTTTCACAAAAATTTTAACTTCTTGAGGTTGTGGCTTTTTCGAGTGGCATATATGATCCTCCAATGTGCGAGCGAGCAAGACAAGTGATTTCAGGCCTTCTCAGAAATATTGCTAAGTTGGAAAAGCCAAACACTTGCTTTATTAATGTCCTTAGCATTCATGTTGTGTTTTATTAGTTTATTTTTAGCGCGTAGGCAATTCTTGTAATGTAGTTATTGTATTTGGGTGTCTAACTGTGTAAGTGCATTGTTGTTATATGTTACCAAATTTTTCAAAATATTGGGAACATAAAACTTTCGGCTTTATTATTCAACTATATAATTGTTATATCTTGATCAATACATATGCAGTGCCAAACACACATGTAATTTACAGTACAATGCGCACTAAAATGGGAGAGGGACTAAAGTGATACAAAAAGTATTTTAGGGGGACCAACGGGATATACATTGGTTCCTGCTATAAAATAACATTAACAGTGATTTCCAAAAATACCCTCCCTTTAGTCACGTGCAAATCACAAGATGTCAAAGGCATCGTGGAACCGCCTAAAAAGGATTACAATGAAACACAAAGAATTCAAATGTTAAGAAAAACGTAAAGGGGATCAAATTGTAAAAAAATGTATATAAGGAGGACCAAAAGTGATATTTACCCCCAAAGTAAATTTTTTAGCTTACTAAAATTACAAAAATTCAAGAACCAAACACAGCCTAAAAGGAAAATGAGTCCTTTGAAATGTCTTGGAAATGTTCAGAAAATAGGTACAAAATGAAAAGGAATAACTAAAAGCTAAGAGAAGTTGTTTGTTGCATAATTGACATAATGTAACAAATGGATAAAAAAAACTTGATCTCCCAAAAAATTTTCAACAAATTAAATTGAAATCAGATTCACAATCATCTCCTCAATAAACTCAGTTCTTGATTCTAGATTCATAAATCCCACATTTCATTTAATGAATTGAACCATTATGATCTCCATTCTCCGAACTCACATTGCTACTATTTCTCGAATAAACAACCTCAGATCCATCATCTGATCTCATGCTTAATTCAACATTATCAAATCTTCTAGTACTAATATCCCCATCTTCAGATTTCACGTTGCTGCTCTGCCTAGACTTCGAACCACTCGAGTTCTTAGAACTATAACGGCTTACATTCGAAGTCAAACTTTCATTGTGCAGATTAATGTTGCTTTCGCTTCTTGAATTCATACTCGATCTTCCATTATCATGGGATCTGCTTCTTGAACTAGAACCAGAACCAATAATATTCTCATCACCTGAGGATTCATCATCGCTACTCGAACCATCATACTCTTCAGATTCTTGGATTACATCTTGCCTTGAATTGGATCCAAGTTTTCTTTCTGGATAACTACTATCGCACCTTAAACTGAAACCAAGACTAAAATCCTGTGACCCAATGCTACTGTGTCGACTGCTGCTGCTCGAACTTGAGAAAGACTTGCGTTTACTTTTATGCTTTGAACTCGACTCGCACTTTTCCGATTCTTTTAATTTACGCCCAGAATTGTGTTTTTCATGATGTGAACTTACGGAACTATCACTGGACTCATAATCGGAACTTCCATCATCATCTTCTTCTTCATCGTTTTCGAGTTCATTAGGGTAAATTTTTCGGTCTTCTTCATCTTCACTGTCGGAACTTTCTTCATTTTTGTGAGAAGAAACGTTCCCTTTGTTAGTAGAGCGATGATGATCTAAATGTATACTTGATGGCTCGACCCTTGCGGATAAAATAGAACAAGACGAGCCGGAATTGGTGCCTCGGGTGGAGCCAATGCAAGAAAACTAAGGGCAGCCACTACATCACTGATCAAGGGACGAACAGATGGTTCCTCTTGTAGACACATGGCTGCAATTCCCACCGCTTGGTTTAAACTTGTTACTGGAAATCCCGATTTAAGAAGTGGATCTGCCATATCCGGAAACCTCGACGGTTCCCTGAAAATCGGTTGTGCCTATTATATCATATGAAAAGAAATGCATAATATGTTAGATTACTATAGATAGCGAACTAGTATATGGTATTTTGCACCCCAGAAATACATCATTTAGGCACTTTGCATCCTGTAATTAAAACTTGGCTCAAACCTTCGTGAAATGTATCCTAGTGTGGTGCAAAATGCTTATTGTACTGCCAAAAATATGCAATTCAAGGGTGCAAAGTGCCAAAATGATGTATTTTTGGGGTGCAAAATACCAATACTCGATGGGAACCGAAATTTGGGTTATGTTCGGCATGGATCAAAATTTTGTTTCTAGTATATGTTTCAGGTAAATATCGGAAACTTTTCGAGTAATTTTCCAGAAACGTATTGAAGCATTAGGAAAATTGTGCAAAACTTACCAAATTAAAGAATAATAAGAGAGTCCCAAGGCAAACAAATAGTTAATTACACCTTACTTCTGTTTCTATTGATTTAGAATACGGTAAAAAAGTTGATATTTTTGACATAAATGATGAAAATTTTGATCCATGAACACGTCAAGACAAAAGAGGATAAACAAGAATGATTATATATCCTTACCCAAGTCACTAAATTTTGTTCGTCTGTGGGCCGTGTAGTGTCCAAGGCTCTACGCCCCGTGATAAGCTCCAATAAGACTACACCAAAACTATACACATCTGACTTCAAAGTCAGTTCACCGTGTCTTTCAAATTCAGGTGCACTATAACCATAAGCGGCTAATACTCGTGGCGTTATATGCATCGTATTGCCACTCTGCACAAGCTTGGCGAGCCCGTATTCCGAGAGTCTTGGATTGTTCCTTTCATCAAGCAAAATATTTGAGGATTTTAAGTCACGATATATGATAGGAGGATTGGCCTTCTCGTGTAAGTATTCAAGACCTTCTGCAATTCCGGAAGCTATTTTCATTCTCGTTGACCAATCTAACGGTTTTTTATCCGCTGGAAGATCTGCAAATGTAGAACAATGCCATTCTAATAAGCAAGAAATCTAACTAATTAGCATCATTTATCAATGAGTAAAAAGCAAAAATACCCCCTATGCTTTGCCTAATTATCAAAAAGCTCATGTGTTATTTATATTACCAAAAAAATCCCTTTACTAATTTTTTGTTAACAAAAAACCCTATCCAACAATTATACACACCAAAGGAAGCAAATACACCTCCATTCACCTAAAAAATTGGCAATAATCCCCCTGTTAACTTTGAAAATTGACACTAACCACCTCTGTTCACTTGAAAATTTAACAATAACCTCCATATCATTTATAAAGAACTTTAAAATGGATTTTTATGCTAATAAAACAAGAACACCGGGAGGAGGGGGGTGTTTGATAATAAAAATAAAAGTGGAGACTTTTGATAATTAGGCAAAGCAAATAGAGTATTTTTGCATTCAGCTCTTTATTTTGAGAAATCGAAAAAAGAGATGAAAAGTAGTACCAAAAAGATAGTTTCTGAGAGAACCCAATGGCATGTATTCATAGACCAGAAGCCTTTGATCTCCATCAGCACAATATCCAATCAAATCGACTAGATTTGGATGGTGAAGGAGACTCAACATCATAACTTCAACAAGAAAATCCTTGCTCCCTTGTGTTCCACTCCTGTCTAATTGCCTCACAGCCACAACCTATTGACAAAGGAAACAAAAATATATGTACATATAAAAGAAAAACAATTATTCGTCAAAAAAGAAAACACTAAAATTACCTGCCCACTTGATTGAAGTGTCCCTTTAAAAACTCTTCCAAATCCACCTTCACCAAGTAGGCATTCTTGACGGAAATTCTTTGTTGCACTGGCAAGTTCACGGAACGTGAAAGTCTTGGCGGATCCATTTCCATCTTCAGCTCCGTATGCTTCTGCCTTGTTACTAGCATCGGCTGATTGAGTTTCCTTATTAATATTATGTACTGAAAGAGGAAACACAACATTGAGAAGTTACTCGTAAAATCTTGAAATACATTTCTAAAGTTCTTTAGACATAATCTTGACCGTAACAGCATTAATATGTGCCATTTATCCTTCCATTTCGCTAACCTACATACGAGCCAGCAAGCAATGTAAGTCTAAATGCACAATGTTCCTAAACATGATTTACGTAATTCCCCTGAATAAATTGCAATGATTGGTCTAATTGGTAGGTATCCTCTGCTCATTTTCATGAAACACGAGGATAAGTTTGCCCTCAATTTTGGCTTAAATATCAAACCCCTCTTTCCTTTTCTTATTAAAGCGAATTACATTGTTACATCAGAATATCGACTGATTAATTACAATGAGTAAGACCTATGAAACTAGACAAATACCCACACATCTGGTAGGACTCGAACACAAGACTTTCTGAGTCTTGTGGCCTCGTTTTGCCATTAAGACAGATCCTCATCGGCAAAGGTAAATCTGTATTAGAAGCAATGTTGTGTATTTTATGTATCACGAGGAAGTATTCACCAATAAAATTGTCAGCTAATATTTGCCAGTTAGACCAATCAACTACGAGTAATTTGCGAAATAACCCACTTTTTTGGCATAAAAAACCAACCATTGAATCATCAAAATGCATAATTCCTAACTTAACAATTGGAAATTAAATTTGGGATTGCATTATCAAGGAAAATCCTGTTCTCTACAAAGAAATAACACAAAATACAGATAAATATACTATATACATGTACATAAACATACCAGGAGGAGGTTGTGAAGTGATATCTTTGACCTGAGCTACAGGCAAATTATCATCTACATTATCATTGCTTTCTTTCTTTGTAAAACAGGGGAAGCAATTCATTTCTTCAGCCTCTCTCCTCCCGCCCCCCCAAATTAACCAACTCTCAAATCAATCTAAAACAAAGAATCAATTCGAGAATTTCTCTGCTTCCTGTATGTCTTTAAAACCTCAAAAAATTATAAAATTGACCACCACCCCCTATACAAAATCTTCCAATAATTATCCTTGTTTCTTCTAAATCAAAACCCACAAGCACATATGATATCACAATGCATGTGAATTGCTCGGTTCATCAAAAATGGGAAATTTTGCAGGTTTTGGTTTATGATGGTTGGTGTTATGAAGAGTTTAAGAAGAAATAATGCATGTTAGAATTGTGAAGAAGGGTCCTCCAGGAATTTGAAGGACCCTTTTTGATGATAGTAATAATGGACAATGGAATTTGATGATTAATTGGAGGAAAGAAAATCATTTGATTAAAGAAGAGAGAAGGTGAATATACGTTTATGGAGAAGCAATTAGGATTTGCTCATCATTGACTCCGGAGAGAAAAGTGGAGAATTTCAATGGACGTGTTTTTCTCTAGAATCCCACGTCTATGTGTTTTCTCTATCTTTCTCTATTAAATAAGCACCCGAAATTGCAATTAATGTTCACCTATTTATTGGCTCACCTAATCACCTTCAAACCCGCACCCGACCCTGAAAAGCTGAAACTAACCACCGGCTCTGGAATCGGACCTTATCGACCCTATTTCCTTTGCAAAAAGAAATTTTTTTTATATATTTATGGTATGATCCAACTAAAATTTGAACATTTGTGTTGTTTCGAGTCGGTTCAAGGTGAATGGGTGGCCCCTAACAATAATTTATAAAAAATAATGATCGTGCGGGTCCGGATTCCTATTAGAAGGGTTCACGACCCGACCCGACCCGACCCCCTTTTATTTTTTAAAACAAGGTTCAAGTTTGATTTCGGACACTGTGAGGTTCAAGTATACACACGACGGTCAAAAGTTATTTAGGGAATGACTACTATCAATACATGAGTAATACACTTATCTTATGATTAAATAAACTTGACCAAACTAAATTTCATAAATTGTAAAATTGGACTGAGCAGCGTTGGTCCGACAATGGATCATACGATTAGGAGTAAAATTAAGGTCATGTATTTAACACTGGTACGTGGAATGTTGGGTTGGAAATTGTGTTGGCGGATTAGATTTCATATTCCTCTTTTTATGTCGGAATTAGTTAGATTATCGTGAAAATATATGTACTACTATGACAAAAAATGACACTAATGGGTGTTGCATGACGAAATCATAGTTGAATTCTCGCTACAAAAGGTGTTTATCAGTTTATGTAGTATGATTGATCGTTTCTCGAAAGGGATTTAATCATATCTCAAACTTGAATATCAAGTGAGAGAAGATTTTAATCATATCCAAGCTCGACGCCTAGGGCCTCTAATGTAGAAGGCTCCAAAATTTTATATACAAATTGAGTATAACAAGTTGAACTAAATATTACTATTATTATGAGTTTATCTACATATCAAATTTGTTAGCTCATTTGGTTGCAGTCTTTCAACTAGAATGGAAGATCCAGGTTTGAAACTCGTTAGTGACTTTTGTAACATATTTTAATTGTTTTCTTCAATGATTGTTCCGCTTTCTTACTAATTGTTTCCTTAATCATTTTTCTTTCTTAATCTTCTTTCTTATATGTGTTCTTCTTAATTCCTCTTTTCTTAAAATATACATGCTCTTTTTAATTGATGTTAAGTAGAATATGTGAGCCCTTCTTGTACCATAGATATAAGAGTTTAAAGTATATTTCCATTAGAGTTGATAATTGATTTTCATAAGTAAAAAAGTCAAATTTATTGACATACACTTGTTTTGAAATTATATTCATTACATATAAAATTTGCTTTAGCTAAAAGAATGTTTTTAGAATTAAAAATTACAAGAATATATTCACAAAATGATAATGTCAAAAAAATTAAGTGAATTTATCATTTTAATTATCTATACAGAAATAATGTGATAGAAAAAATAATATGTGAACACAATTAGTATTTTTGTATTTAAGAAAAAATTTGAGCATAGTTTTTTAATAAAATAGGACCCCGATTTATAATTTACCTAGCTAAGCCCCCAAATGTCTAGGACGGCCCTAGTCATATCTCGTTTAAGAGCATGTACTACTAATACAAATCTCACTTTAGCTATAATTAAGTTATAGCTAGATTTTAATGCATTACTTGATCTATGAAATCAAATTAACATGTATGAAACATTTGTTGTATCAGATAATTCAGGTGACATCCTTTTCCTCATTTAGTATTTAATTATCTCAAAATTTTAAAGGTACGTAGAAGGATTAATAAAATATTCTTAAAGAGACTTCTAAAAAATAAATGACAAAGAAGATTTAGCTCAACGTGCCACCTTTTTTCATTTGGAATATTTCTCAAAAGGGGGAGGAGGCCACGTTTGGCTGATAATTGAATCCCATTAGCTGCTGCTATATTTTAATTAACAAAAAAAAAAAAAAATTGGTGAATGAATTATTATGGCATCTTTGATTAATTCCTGTCTTAGGTACCTACAGAATGTTCTATCGATCCTAGAGGGTAGGCAGCAGAATATCTTGCAAGTTTACTAGATCACACTGCCAATACATGTAATTAATCTGCCAATATTTTTCCAAAAAAAAAAAAAAAGAAAATGAATTAATAAACTGTCAATACATTTAACTGAAATATCATGCATTGTGGGATAATTACGAGCACTTGACATTTTGTATCCCAAAAATATTTTATTTTTGTATTTTGCGCCCTGAAATTAAACATTATGGCACATTACACATAATTTTTGAGCAAAACACTGAACATTTTGCATTCTAATAATATGCATTTGCCAAATAATATGCAATTTGATGGAAGCAATATGCCAACATTCAATTATATATATGGTGCACAATGTCAAATTGTGTATTTATAGGATGTAAAATGTCAATTACTCATAATTGCCACTACATTTAATTTATGAGGTCAAATGAAATTAAATAAATGTTTATGTAGTTTTAAATAATCACCAAGTCTGTTTTAAATAGCCTAATGGTAATTAAGGTTGATATATATCCATGTTTTTTTTTTTTTTTTGGAGTTAGGATATATATCCATGTTGGTGGTATCCAATTATGTGTTTCTATCGACGTTGTGTTACTATCGAAACTATGGACCCATATTTCCTTAAATCCAAGGAAAGAATTGAAAGAGAAGCATATAGACATGCTTAAATTCAAACAATTTCCCTCATATTTTCTTAAATTTTACATGAAATTCCTTTTCCATCCAATTCCGTCAATTTTTTGACGGGTGTGTGCAACAATTGTACTTAGTAAGACAGAGACTTAATTTCTTTTCTATATTTTGATGGGTGTGTCCAATGTTTATAATATACAAAGTAATTCTGAACTACGGCATTTCTAATGTGAGATACTTTGATTTAAGCCTTCCTTGAGATAACTTATCAGAAAGTAATACGTGGCTCAATTTAATTTAATTTTTAATAGTTTAATATGTGAATTATAAGTTTATCCTTATTAATAAACAAATGTATCTAGTTTTAATTCATATAGTTCCCACGATTAGTTCTCAACTCTCTCTGCTAAAATTAAACGCGCGTCGCCGCGCCGGAGTAAGATCTGCCGAAGACAAAAAGAACTGGCCATTTTATTATGCAATTGATTAGCATAAGAGTGGGTGGTTGATCTATTTTGAAGGATTCGGGTGGTTGGGAGAAAAAAATTGTGGAGAGGAACATGAGATTGCTTTGAAAAAAAATTAGTTTTAAGCTAATATTTTTTTCTTTTATATAAGGGTATTATCGTCATTGTGACTGTACAACATTTTATTGTACATGTGCAAAATTATCATAAATATTTGTACAGTTGCACAAATATTAACGATCTAGATCTACTTTTTTTAAATTTAAAGGCTCAGATTGACATATCTCAAGAAATGTCACCTATCATGGAATCTTATTTTAGAATTGGGATTCTGAACAATTATTTTAATCGTTCAGTTTTTAAGTATTAGTCGTCCTCACCACGCGTTAATTCATGCATAATTTTTTCTAAGCACAAAATATACGAAATATTTTTGGGATTTGATCCAAAGAAAAATTAAAGGATAAATGTTATCAACTGTTATAATGGGAGAAGCAAAAAATTAAAAAGTTACATAGGTTAATTTAAGTATTAAAGGTGAAATAAAAATTTAAAAATATGATGTAAATTGACATGCCTTCTCTTTTTAAATAGTGTTAATCTTCCTCAACACAGGTTTATGGGTGCATAAAAAAAATTATGCATATAAAATAAGTATTCTTTTAGGGCTTGATTCAAAGAAAAAATAAAATATAAATTTTATTAGTGAGTGTAATAAGAGAGAAGGTGAAAAGTAACATAGTTATGTAATTATATATACCGTTTGGTAGGATCTAATAGGGGTATTAGGTCATATTATATGAGTTAATATGTGCTAATACAATGTTTGGTGACATTGCTCTAATACCGGGTTAAATGGATTAAATCCTTACGATCCAGTATTAGGACTAGATTATAATCCACCCAGGCCTGGGTGGATTGGTTAATCCAGGTAAATCTGGATTAGGTAAATATCACTAATAACCTCAAATTTACATATTTCCTTTTTAACATATCATTTAAAATATCATAAATTCTTCTCAAATATCTGAAAATGGAAAAAATTATACATAAATAAATCACAAATTAAAATCTATATCAATTTATAATTAACATGGAAGCATTCAATCAAATTTACCAAATATGTTTTTAATATGGTCTTCAATCCGGCTCCAATCTAATCCACCTTAATCTCATACACCCTACCAAACGACCCTAAGTATAAAATAGGAAAATCAAAAGGGATTGTCACAATCTATATAAACACTAGTATAGATATAGATATAGATATTGATATAGATATAGATATATAATAATACTAGTATAGGTATAGATATTGATATAATAGATATAGATATAATAATACTACTACAGGTATAGATATAGATAATTTTAGCCTAAAAAAGGGTGTCGTTGCCTACTTTTGAATATTATGGGTCTAATTGCCGATTCCATAAAGTTCAGGAGCGAAGGATGCTATATACTCGACAAAAATCAAAGTTCACATCTCTTTCGCAATAGGGTGTTGTACCTGGTGCAACAAAACCAGTTCCACTTTGTACAACTCATTTCCAATTCTCTGCCGTCTGAGTTTCCAAAGCATCCAACTCAGAGAGTCATGACCGCCACTGCTCCTCCCATTCTCCTCCCAAGTACGACGTCGTTCCTAACACGCTCGCACGGCGTTTTCAGACTCGCGCTCAGGCTCAAACCATTAGCACGACACCATACTCGCCTCGTAGTTTCGTGCACGTCGGAAAATTCCGAGACCAAGACGGCGGCGTCTCAATACTCTTCTCAAAACATCGCCGACCTGCAGCCGGGAAATAAATTATTGAATTTTGAATTGAGAAGTCCTTTGATTCCTGCTAATTTAATTTTGGCCCCTAAATTAAGCTTAACTGATCAAGCTTTCTTTCTCCTCTCCTTCATTGCTTGCACGGTAATTTACATTTTCAAATACTAGTATTCTTTCTTAGCTGTTTCCTGATCTTATTATTATTATTTAATTGAATGATGGTTAATTGAGATTAGTGACGAGTATTGCACGATTTTTAATGCGCAGACATCTATAGCTTTCGCCGGCCTTGTTGTTGCAGCCGTGCCAACATTATTTGTAAGTACATTGCGTAGAGTGCAATTTCATGTTTATGCTAAAACGATCAGTACGTACATCGACACTTCAAATTACTGTTATTGAGCTAACTATGAATATGTTGATTTGGAAGGATAAAATATACAGTAAAAATTAGATTTTTGACATAATAGTTTGGTTTTTCGGAGAATAATGCGATTGGATTTTAAAGTTCGGAGGAAATCTATATAGATGGACATTGATGGTGAACTTCTTGGCTTGTTTTGAGAGTATAAGCTATTGCCATTGGATATTGCCATTTTGTGTTCTCTATGGTTTCATCTACCAAAATTGTTTATATTTCATGTTTTGAGAGAACTAGTTTTGCATACTTATATTGTTTTTTGTCATGTATTTTTGAAGTATGCTTGCTTTGAGAGGGGGGGGGGGGGGGTTCACCTTTAAAGCGCAATGCTATAGATTGTTTTTTCTGCTACAGCTTTAAGTTTACAATACTTTGTGGAATTTGTTTAGATGATCTTCAAACTTGATACTTGTTTTCCACGAGAAACGTTAACATTGCTCTATGAGTTTTGAACTTGTTGGCTTCATTCAGACATTTAAATTCAGAATCTCAATTGAACTGGAGACTCCATACACAAACAGCTGAATTGTATGTTTTGTCTCATCATTATGCTTGATGCAAGTTTCTCTCACATAACTCAACCAAGTTTTGTTCCTTCATTTGTGCTTGTTTAAGGAAATTCTGTTTGAGCAAATCGAACTAACTTGTTGGAGTATCAAACTAGTCAACGTCGTAATACCATTGAGACCATGAAGCTGATTGAACTGGAAGACAGTTATATATGTATATATTTTGCTTGGGAAATGTTGAATATAATTAATTTTGCTGCCTTTTTATATGAAATATGTGATGTTTAGTTTGCTTTACACACACCTCTGCACCTCTGGAATGCTTAAAATTGGATAGAGAAATTTTATGAAATTCTCTGGAGGTTATCTGTTTCCTTCTTTTCAACTTCTCTTTCTTCTTCTTCAATTATTTTTCCTTGGGAAAGATTGCTTAAAATTAACTATCGCAGAAAGGAAATAAAGCCAATCAGCCACAGTTCTTTACCTTGTGTTTAAAACTAGGGGGCAGGTTTTATGTCTCTAACTTGTCTTTTTGGTAGGCCATGCGAAGGGCAGCGATATCTCTTTCAAAATTGGCTGATACTGCACGTGAGGAGCTCCCTAGTACAATGGCTGCAATCAGGCTGTCTGGCATGGAAATCAGTGATCTCACTCTAGAACTGAGTGATTTAAGGTACTTCATTTTCATCAAGATAGTTTTTGTAGAAAACTAAGTTGTTTAGGTAGTAATGTGGTTAGAAGTTTGTCATAAAGTAGTTTCTATCCTGTCTCGTAGTTGAAATATTAAGAGTGTTGATAAGCCTTCTTTTTTCCTTAATCAAAAAACTAACTGGAGCTATAATGAATTCAGCCTCCAGCTTGTTATCTGTCTTAGATGTCGATTATGTAACATGTCAGGCTAGAAAGAGGAATAAAGACTAATATTACTATGAGCTGGGAAACTTCTCATTGAGAATAACAATAATGGTCTTGTTAATTGAAGCAATGATCTAATTTTTTCATCTGTAATCAATGTGTTTATTCCATCATGTTCTCAGCCAAGAAATAGCAGATGGGGTCAATAGATCAGCACAAGCAGTACAAGCAGCAGAAGCTGGAATTCGACAAATAGGTTCACTTGCTCATCAGCAAACTGTGTGTAAGATGCTCATTCTTTTTCATTTTTCACATGCAACCGATTTTGGTTTTATATATTCTCTATTTCTCAAAAGGGTTCCTAATAGTTGCACTTCCGTCTAATAGCCATGATTCAGGAAAGGGCTAATTTGCCAATCATCTCAATACAACCAGTCGTGGCTGGGGCTGCAAAGAAGACTACTCGTGCTGTTGGTCAAGCCACTAAGTCTTTCTTAAATATCATTTCACGAGGTGAGCTTTATTCCGAGGATGAAGATGATAATTCTATGGACAGGATTGAAAGTTAGAAATATTCAGTGAGAAATTGAATAAATTGGCATACTGGACTGATAAGCCGGAGCTTGATTTTGTAGCATCTTACCGTCGTCTCATGTATATATCCCATTGTTTTCTCCCGTAAACTTATTTAAGGCCATATCTTGATATGGTTGCAAATAGGTGAGTAAGATTTTAGACTAGATCCAAAATGGAATCAATGGATGGAACTAGCACAAGCTGGATTAAACTGAATCTGGTATAGTTCATTCATTAACAATTGAAATTTATTCAAAATGAATAGGTTAATTGTTCTTTATTTATATCCTGGATTCTTCGTTTTAGATTAAAATTGTTGACTTTAAGGTATTGCCTTGCCCTGTATTATAATGTTATGTAGCTTCTACCAGTGTGTACGTAATTTTATGAAAGTTAATTGAAGTTGGAAGGGAATAGTTGTTCCGAAATAAACACATCCCTGTTATACAAATTAAAAGAGACATATGGGCATAATGAACCTAGAGACACGATTTGAGTGAAAAGCAAATTAACTCATGTGTTATTCTAAATATGTAATTCAACTCCCTGTGATAAATAAAATAGCAAAATATCTGGATGTGTTTTTATAAAAGAAGCATGTTATCTCCCTCTTGATTTTTACACTTTTACAATGGGGTAAAATGCTGATTATGCAATATCACATGGAGTTAAAGTACTGTGCATTTACTCATATCATATGGAGGTAAAACGCTCATTATTTCATTTATGGGAGGGAAAATGTCTATTTTCATATCACGAAGACGTAAATTGTCCACTAAACGTATCACATGGAGTTAACTAACCAAAAACTTAGAAGGATTACATGCCTGGGTGATTAAAGACAATGTAAAGATGAATTGTTGAGAAAAAAATAATATAAAACGTTAAAATTAATAAAAACACAATTGCATGCTTAAATTTACATTTCCTTTGTGATCCCCAAATATTTTTATAGAATATTACAAGACTAATGAGGAATTATATTGTTAAACTAAATAAAAGTGGCATTCCAAATATGAACGTGATGCATCTACCTGAGACGGATATTTTGACTCCAAAACTTCTAGGAAAAAGGTCCTAAAAATATCCTAATTAGGGCTGAAAATCAAATCAAGCTACTCAATACTCGGCTCGAGCTCGTTTGAGTTCGGTTCGTCAAATTAATCAAACAAGCTTGAACAAGATTTCTCGTTCGATAACTTTTGAAGCTCGGCTCGAGCTCGACTCGATAAGCTAAAAATTGAAAAAACATATATAAAATACCAAGCTACTCGATACTCGGCTCGAGCTCGTTCGATAAAAGCTCGTTTGAGCTCGGTTCGTAAAGAAATCAAATCAAGCTCAAACACAAAATTTCAAGCTCGGTAAAATTCAAACCAAGCTTGAACAAGTTGTCGTTCGATACTACTTGGCTCGTTTACGCCCCTAATCCTTATTTATTCTTTCTTTGCAG
The DNA here is from genome assembly GCA_003313485.2 of Penstemon barbatus. Lineage (NCBI taxonomy): Eukaryota > Viridiplantae > Streptophyta > Magnoliopsida > Lamiales > Plantaginaceae > Penstemon > Penstemon barbatus. The sequence continues at coordinate 77,928,616 of CM064879.1, forward strand.
CTTAAGATGAATACACCTCCTATTTTACCATTAAAACAAAGAATACACCTTCTATAAAAAGAAGGAAGAATACACTCTCAAGTTTGTATCAGATTAATCATTTGTTTTCAGACATCTGCACTGCAACAAAATGAGTATATAGCAGCAATGTCAATATAAGGTGGGGCAAGTGGGATCGGACAAGCACGGTGAACCTCTTCAAGACAATGTCCTCTAGCATGCATGCAATGTCTCAGACGAAGAACAAGTCATGAATCTAGTCGAAGAACAAGTCATGAATCTAGTCGAGACCGTGATGCCCGAATTCGGACAACTTGACAACATGTACAGCAACGCAGGCATCATGAGCGGTATATTTGAAAGCATTAATCTCAACACAAACAAAAGTGATTTAGAGCGAATGTTTGGTGTCAACTTAATTGTCATGGTCCCGAACAAATGTATTCTTTTTACAGCTAGTTCTTGCACGAAAGTTGGTGGGATTGCTCGACATGATCATATGCAGCATCAAAATATGGAGTTGTGGGATTGACAATGAAAGAATTTGGGTTTTGAGTTGGGTAAACATGGAAAAATTATGAAATATTTATGATTAGGCTTGACAAGACAATGAAAGAATTACAAATGTGCACAAAAGAATTGAAACGGTGAGTTAATAATGAGATTTTCACTAACTCTTTATGATTAAAAGAATATTTGTGCGGGTTATTTTTCGTCTGTCTTTCAAAATTACGTATACGAAAATTAGTGAATTAAAGTTATTAAACATGGGCGTCTAGTGCTCGTAAATGGGCCTTAGCCCATGGACTAGCAACTCGGACTCCTTTGGACTTTCCCTGGTGAAGTCATAAATGCATAAAAACTCAGATTCTAACAATTGGGCTAAAAAGCCTGAAATTCATGTAGTATTTGATTTTTCGATGGAAAGGTTTGGCAAAATTATTGGAAAGTGTAAAGTTGCGTTATGTGATTTCTTTGTGCATGACATCCAAAACAATTCCTATTTTTAAGTAAAAGTATTCTCGTCACATAGTTTTTTTGAACTTATGTGGGTTTTTTTGCATTTTGCACCCCCGAAATATGAAAAATAGGCACTTTGCACCCCCAAAACTTAAATTTAGCACTTTGCACCCTCAAAATATAAAAAATGCAGCACTTTGCACCCTCTTTTATTTTCAGGCAAAAATTCAAGGGCAAAATAGGTAGTTCAATTATAAATATTTGGCACTTTGCATCCCAAACTTGAGAAATTGACACTTTGCCCCCCCAAAATAAAATTAGCACTTATCACCCTCGAATTAAGAACAAATTAGCAACTTGCACCCCCAAAACATATAATCAACACTTAACAACTCAAATTAAAAAAAAAAACTCAAACCTCTTATTTTTTCGGGTAAAGTTGACCATCGGGGTGAAAAAAAAAGGCAAAATAAGTAAATTTTTGATCTGATTGAACAACCTACATTTATATACATATATACAAATTAAATACCATGAATTTGAATTGATTACATCATATAACAAATTAACAAGCCATGAATTGTAGCTTGTACAAATTAAACGTGCTTTGCACACAATTGAGTGAGTAAAAATTGGTAAGTTCAACTTTGCTTTAGATTTTTTTTCATCCCGACGGTCAACTTTGCCGGAGAAAATGAGTGGTTTGAGGGTTTTTTTTTTTTTTTTAATTTGAGGGTGTTAAGTGTTAATTTTGTGTTTCGGGGGTGCAAGTTGCTGATTTGTTCTTAATTCGAGGGTGATAAGCGCTAATTTTATTTTGTGGGTGCAAAGTGCCAAAGATTTATAATTGAATTACCTATTTTGCCCTTGAGTTTTGCTTGAAAATAAAAGAGGGTGCAAAGTGCTATATTTTTCATATTTTGAGGGTGCAAAGTGCTAAATCTAAATTTCGAGGGTGCAAAGTGCCTATTTCCCATGTTTCGGAGGTGCAAAATGCAAAAAACCCAACTTATGTTTATCATAACGGAAATCTAATTTATAGTATATATTAGTAAGACTATATAAATATAAAATAGCAATATTCATTTGGAAATAAAAATTTTAAATTAGAACACAAAAGTATAGGAGCATCTATGGGGTGAAATTTTTTTATCTTTACAAAACGAGTTTGCATAGTATGTAAATCTGAACTTTTTATTAGACAGGTTTAGGAACTTTTTTCCTAGACCTAATGGCAAGAAGTTAATGCATCACATCATGAATTATGATGATGTCATGTCACATCCATCCATGAATGTTGTGGTGTTTTATTAGTCATAAGATTTAGAAAAAATTTCTAATTTGATAATGTCCCATTCTTACTGGTTAGTTGATAGTTAACTATTACCGCTGGATTAATGGATTCGTTCTTACTAGACATCTCGCTTACTTAGTTCTATTCAGTTATTTTTTTATAATGGTTTTATCCATTTTGAGGCGTGTCAAACACATTAAGTGGGAACCCCTCCCAATAAGGATTCGAACATGAGTCCGCTACTTTGTAATGACTAGTCTCTCACAATAGGCAAATCATTTGTTGGTAGTTCTATTTGGTTTCAAGACATTATACTCTTAATATATATAATATTATTAAGAGTGTTGTTATAAGTGATGAAATCAACCGTGCTTATCTCCTTTGGTGGTCGAGGTTCTCTTGATCCACATTGCATGCTCGCATCTTATCAATTGGTGCATTCATGAGGTGTTCATTGAAAATTATTGAGCCTGTTTGTCTCGCTTTTCCGAAAAAAATTTTGGTTTTCGGAAAGGCCAAACAAACAATCCAACCACTTTCCCAATTAATTAGCTACAGTAATTTTTTTCTCAAACCACTCTCCGAAAGGCCAAACAAACAGGCCACTTTTCTACTCTATTTCTATTTCTCTCTATATTAGAAAAGTAAAAAATTGTGGCTACTTTCCCAAACAACTCTCCCAAAACCCAAACAAACAACATTACGCAAATCGAGATTATTTCTCAAACCTCTACCACTTTCCCAAACCACTCTCCGAAAGGCGAGACAAACAGGCCCGATTGGTCCACTCGAGCCCTCATTGTTGAAATCCACTAATTTTGGGTTTGTTAGCCAATATGGAAGTTCAAATTCTCCCATCGTAACAAATTTTGACGCGCACAACCTTGCCGCGTGGGTCTTTAACTCCGGTTGATTGGATTAGTCAAATTATATTTCTTTTCCTTTAATTCCGATTAAATTTTGAAAATAGGGTGAGAGGAGTTAATAAAATCTACTTGATTTGAAGAGGGGCCAAAATATACTTTTGTCTCATTATCCAGCGGAAATCAAGGGTGAGAGGAGTTTTTTCACTAGGAACTAATAAAGTAAGATTTGCCATTTTAACTTGTAGTCATAAAAGTTGATTCCACTACCACTGCGATTTCCCTATCACGGTTCATGCCCCCAACCCCAAAACTCTTAGGGCCTGTTCGCTTGATCCAATTACCCCAAGATTAGCCCAAGATTGTTGTAATTGGCCCAGAATATTTTCTCTAATTACCTGTTCGGTTGGGCCAAGATTATCCCGGGCAGCCCGGACTTATTGGGGAGACATGTGGGCCACACCCACTTATCGGCCCGATTCGAATTGGAGGGTTGGGCCAGATATTAATTAATTGGGCCAAATTGTTAAATTTTGAGACAAAAATAACCCTAATGTTCAGAATAATTACATAAAATGCCATTGAAATAATTGCCCAAGATTAGAAATATCTTCCCACATCTTTCATCTTCCCACTTCACTTTTTTTATTTTCCCTCCATTGACGTGAAAGGTGAGCTTCTTGAGTATTTTTTTTTCTTTTTATTATATTTTACTATTTTGCAAGAACAATGATTTCTTGAGTACCCAAACTTTGTTATATTAATTTGTTCCAATTTTTTTTTTTTTTTTAAATAGGTGAAGAAGAAGTTGAAGAAGGTGAGTTTTTTTTTTTCTTTTCTTTCTTCTTCTTTATGATTGTTTATTCTTTTGTTAACAAGAAGAATGATTAATTCTTGACTACCCAAACTTTGAGATATTAAATTTGTTTCAATTTTTTTTTTTTTTTTTACTTTTTTGTAACATAGGTGAAGGAAGAAGAAGAATAACTAGGGTAAGAACACATTGCCCATTAGTTGTAATATTGTATATTTTGGTTTGTTAAAAACATTTTATATGAGTTGAAGTGTTAAAAAAAATTTCCCCAATTGCATTTTGTGTTCCCTGCTTGGAGAAATCTGGAATTTTTTTTTTTAATTTTTTTTTATTTATTTCCTGAACTAGTTTTATGTTGTATTGTTGTACTAGGAATGGTGTATGATTGATTACATAAATAAATGCTTGTGTGTTTTTTTTCCTTTGTACTTTGTTTGCACATACCTTTTTCTGTAAAAATTTTTTTTTTTGTCTCATGAACCATTTAAAGTTAGATTATGATACTAGGGAATATTGTATGATGGATTAAATAAAAATAAATGCTCGTACAATTTTTGTTTCCTTTCTACTTTGTTGGACATATTTGGTGAATTTTGTTTGGATATGTTTTGTGACAAGTTTGATATATTTCATTTCTAGTTTGTTTGGGCATATTTTGATATATTAGCATATCAAATACAGAATACGGCTTGGGTATGGATTCGGAGAGGAATGAACAACTCCTAAACTTCTTCCGCCAATTTTTTTGGAAATGTGTTATAATAATATGTGTATGCCTCATTGCACACGAAGCACAATCTATTTTCCAATCATCTAGTCGAAAGAGAAAAAGGTATAGCATCTTACGTAAAAAATACAAACAAGCCAAGTATTTACATTGCGTAACCACGAAGACGGATGTTAAAACTAAGTTCTTGTTAAGGTTCACTATGACTTCATTTAGTAAGCTATGTCGTTTCTTGCATAACATTGGTGGTCTAAGGGACACTAAATACGTGCCACTCAATGAACAAGTTGCAATGTTCTTGTCCGTTCTTTCACATCACAAGAAAAATCGAATCGTGGGGTTTCATTATCGTCGGTCTGGGGATACAGTGAGCAAGTGTTTCCACCGTGTATTGAATTGTGTGCTTAAATGTCATTCAATCTTACTATCAAGACCTATACCGATTTCAGAAAATGATGAAACTTCCCGATGGGGTTGTTTTCCGGTATGTACTCTTTTTATCACTACTTTTAATTTGTTCTATATTGGTTAACTTAAAACAACTTAAATACTTTTCCATGTATTTTTTGTAGGGTTGCTTAGGGGCTTTGGATGGTACTTATGTGAAGGTACTAGCACCAGCTGCCGACAAACCCCGATATAGATCAAGGAAAGGAGAGATTGCAACTAACGTGCTAGTTGCATGCGATGTAAATGGAAAATTCACGTATGCATTGACTGGATGGGAGGGTTCCGCAGCAGATGGTCGGGTCCTTAAAGATGCTATTACCCGCCCGAATGGACTTCGAATTCCGGCCGGTATACGATTTTTATGCATCATATATTTTCGGTCATATAATACCAACAATGTTAATTCTTTCCTTTTTATGAATATCATAGGAACATACTATCTTTGCGATAATGGATACACGAATGGGGAAGGTTTTTTGACACCTTATAGGGGAGTTCGCTACCATTTAAAGGAATGGGGTGTAGGACAAGATGCTCCCCAAAATTACAAAGAATACTTTAACATGAAGCATTCCCAGGCAAGAAACGTGATCGAACGGTGTTTTGGTCAAGTTAAGCGGAGGTGGGCGATACTTAAAAGTGATCCGTCCTACCCATTGAAGACGCAAAACCGAATTATCATGGCTTGTATTCTTATTCACAATTTTCAGCTTATGACAATGCCCAATGATATGTCAGATTCCGATTCGAGTAGCGAATCAGAATGTGATGATGAGGTTGAAGGAGAGAGTCCTACCGGTGACTTTGTCAATGTTGTGGAGCCTTCACAAGCCTGGACTGATTATCGAGATACCATGGCTCGTGCTATGTATGACGAGTGGTTGTCAAGTCCTTGAGATAAACGTACTTGATGCGTTTTGTTTTTAGAAAATGACTTTGTTTGATTGGATAATATGCTTGGTGTTGGTTGTGATGCTTTTTTTTTTTTGTGATTGTGGTTTATTTATGATGGTACATTATTATATGTACATGAGGACAATTTGTTTGTATGATTGTGGTTTTATTTATTTATTAATGTTTGGAATTGTGCTTGAAAACGAATTATCACGGGTTAATATTTTATTTCGTGAATGTGTTCTCAGTTTAATCATGGAGCCAATACCGGCACCAGGCAATGCAGGAACATCGCGCCCTACAAAAACTCCACAAGCACCACGTAGAATTTGGAGATCCGACGAGGAGCAAACATTGATTTCTTGTTTGCATGAGATTGTTTCGAATGGATGGAAGGCGGATAATGGGTTTAAAGCGGGATATTTAGGTCACTTAGAATCCGCCATGAGGGCAAGGATACGGGGAACCGACATTAGAGTGAGACACATTAACTCAAAGCTCACGGTTTGGAAAAAACAATACTATTTATTGATTGCCATGTTGGGTACTAGTGGTTTTGGATGGAATGACGATGCTAAAATGATAGAGGTCAACGATGATGTTTGGGCCGAATATGCACGGGTAAATAAGAATTTGCTAACTTGTATAATATTTTCGGCTATATTTATTATGTTTGTGTTCTAAGTTCATGTTTTTGTATTCCTCGAAAGGCTAATCGTGATGTTCGTTCGATGAGGATGAAGTCTTGGAGGTACTATGATGATTGGTGTGCATTGTTTGGAAATGACAGGGCTACGGGAGACAATGCTCAAGGGTTCACTGATGTTGTTGATGACATATTGATGAGTGAAAATCTTAATAACTCAAGCAATACGCAATTAAGCATAGAAGTGGTGGAACCGTACATTCCGACATTTGATGACACTAGTTCATACGTCGATCTAACTATGGATGCATCCGATTGGGTTGGGGATCAATTCAAAGAGAAAATCAACTATACTCCCGATACATCCGATGGTTCCTCGATGAAAAAATCGAAGGTATATGGACTTGGTGTTAAATTTGATGGGAACGACAAGAAGAAGAAGAAGAAGAAACAATTGACTAGAGAACGAAAGCCAAAAACACTTGAAACCTCCAAAAGTGAGTCTATGTTGCCCGTCTTGACAAGTTTCATTGAGGAGGCAAAAGGTATTGCCATGAATCTCACACCAAAAATGACCAAGGAGGAAGATACGATTGACGAAAAGGCATCAAAGGTCATTGCCGCATTAGAGAAGGTTCCGGGACTAACCGAAGAAAACATGAACTTTCTTTGTTACAAGATAATGGATGACCAAAGACATGTGAGCTTGTTTTTGCGTTCTAGCGAACGTAATCGGGAAATACAAGCACACATGATGCTCAATGGTAAGATTCCATGACTTATGGTTTATGATAATTTCGGGTGTTGACTATGTTATTGTGAATTTTAAGACATTGCTACATGTTATAGTTGTGTATTTTGTGATTTGGGTAAGGAAGTATTTTAGAGTTTGGATATTTTTGGCCAAATGGGGTTTTTAGTAGTTGGCATGATATTTTGGTAGTACGCATGCAAACATGGCTTGAAAATTCTTGTGAAATGATGTGAATTTTGAAGCCATGTATGTTCAAGTAATTATGAGTTTTTGTGAAATGATGTGAATTATGGATCATCGTTGTAGTTTTTGGAAACATTGGGTTGAAATTGTAATTATACTAGATGATGCCATAGTTGGTGCTAAAATTGTACAAGTTTGAATTAGTTTCTATGTTGCAATTTGTTTATATTTCCTTGTGTGTTTATGTATAAAAGGAAAATATGGAACTTCATTTTTAGTATTTTTGCAAATTTTACGCAATTAAGCTAATTTTGTTCATATGTACAAGTTCCACTAAATCATATTACTACAACTTACAAATGTAAATTGTACTAATTGTTTATATGGACAAGTTCAAGTTTTTTTTTTGGGAAAACTGGTTTTTTGTTACCAAATGATAGGCTAACTTGGTACCATAGGAGAGGTTTTTGATGCATTAAAACTTCATTAAAAAAAATTACAAGGGGTAAATTGAGATTTTTCCAAAGTATGGAGGGGTAAATTGAATATTATTTATTTTATAGGGGGTAAATTGATTTTTTTCCAAAGTACAGAGGGGTAAATTGAATATTATTTATTTTATAGTAACCTAAATTGAATATTATGTATTTTATAGGGTGTAAATTGACATTAACTTTGTAGAAAAAATGAATTTGGTACCAAAAATTGTAATGAAAACTTATCATATGGTACAAAGTTTGCATTTTTTGTATCCAGTGGTACAAAAAACTCAAAGTTAGCATATCCTATGGTACCAAGTCAAGACAATTTTTTCCATTTTTTTTGGTAAAATGTACAAGTTCAATTTAAATCAAACAATTTAGTCATTGTTTATTTTCTTGTGTATTAAAATCATACAAGTTCAATTAAATATTTCATTTTGTATGTAAATTTTTTGTCACTAATGTACAAGTTACAAATGTAGATTATTACAATTTGTATGTAAATTTTTTGTTCACATGCAAGTTCATATGTACAAGTACCTCATTTTTTGTTCGTATGTACAATTTGTATGTTCATTTCTAAACATTTGTTTTGCAATTGGTTCATATGTACTTGTGTTCAATTACATATGAACTGAGAGTGTAGATGACATTTTTTTGTTCATGTCTTTGTTTAATTTTTTGTGTTCAATTTTGTTCATATAGGTGACATTCTTTTGTTCACATGTCTTTGTTTAATTTTTTTTGTTCAATTTGTGTTCAACTTTACAGTGAAACAATGTGACCCATTAGTTCCTTTGCAAACTTTTTTCAGCTTTTCAGAACTCTTTACCTACATGTGAACTATTTCATGATTTGAACTTACAAAAAAAGTTGAAATTATTGTAACTTTTCTCAGAATAAAATCTATAAAATACCAAACATGGAATATATTTGCAGAAAAGTTAAAAGGAATACATTTGCAGAAATGTTAAAGGAAACTAAAAAGCATATATATTAAACATTAGAGGCAGCCCTATAAAGGCTGCCTAAATTACATACAACATATTACACAAACAAAAAAAAAAACCACCACCATCCTAATAGGTTCTGCACTCAGTGCAGAACCTCAAAACATTCTGAAATTTCATTATATAACAAGCAAGTCACAACATAGCCTAGAACACATGATTCCACAAGCATAAACAGAAATTCTTACCCACATTCCACCACCTCCCTACTCCACATCGCTCAAGCCACCCCCATTGACGTGATCATCTGCCCCTGAATTTGGTCCCTCGTAAGGAACTATAGCAAGAGGATTAACCTCGTCAGATTCGGGGGCAGCTGCCTCAGGACTCAATTCACCTTCTATCATGGAGATTGGGGCGACAACCAGGGCAACATCATCATCGGCGAACACGTTGATGGGTTGGATTGAGGAGCCGAGGAGAGATCGGGGGAAATACGCACATTCCTTATCCTCGAATATGTATTTCAGCTTCCGGAAATGACGATGCCCTTGGGCCCGAAACCTCCGGTAGCTACCCGGCTCATCCTACAAACATTAGAGTGTTAGTAAAAAGACATTCTGAAAATTTTAACTCAAAAAAAAAAAAAAAAAACCTTCAAACTTACGGATGCGGAGACAGCAGACCAGTAAGCACTAGAGACGGTGGTGCGGATGTTGTACTCATCGTAGCTTATCCCCGGCTGGGACAGAAATTCTTTAAAGTCAATTTATTTGAAATAGGCAATTTATTTGAAAGGCAATGAATTAATTTATTACATAAATTCCAAAAAAAAAAGTCCAAAATTTGGACTGTGATCGGATATAGATTAGCGTATTAATTAATTAAAACAAAGTTGAGCTCGAAATTGAAGCCTGCAAAGTTCACAAAATCAAATTGCTTGGACATGAGCTTTTCACTGGATAAGATGCAAAGCTATAGTACAGTATAAGCAAAGCGAAAAATACAAATTCTATAGAAGAATAAAGAAAACGTGGTCGTAGAGCAAAGTATTAGAAACTAACAAAAGAATCAAATCTAGAAGAAAAAGATGTAGAGTAACTCAAAAAAGAAGAAACTTCTTCTGTGCAAAAGCAAAAATAGAATCCAAACTATTAAAGTACTCATAAACAATACCATTTGAGTAATTTACAAGAAAAGAATTTTAACTAAAAATCAAAGTAAGGATATTTTCTGTTCACATTCATGACATACAAATTCAAGATGCCAACTTTGATTCAAATGTAATCTGAATGTATGCAACATCTTCAGGTTATTTGCAAAATACACCCTTGTCTTCATTCTAATTAGCAAATACAACATTGTGTTAATATTATCGGCATATACCCCCTTAATAGACATGTTAAAATGCAATGAAGTTTGCAATTATCTATCAATAAGTTATAAAAAAAAATCATTTCGTTATTTCAAAGAACTGTAGAAATAAACATTTATTAGATCATAACTCTACTTTGCTGAACAATAAAAAAATGAATCATGGGCCGACTAATCGCACCTAATTGATTACAAGGATGCATTTGCAAATTAAAACAAACACAATGGTGTATTTTGCTAATTACTCAACATTTTCAAGAACAAAATTCAATAAAAATATTTACAGAAATCCAAGAACACCAACTTACATCTAGATAAAGTTGAGATCTTGTAAATGTTGTTGTTTTCAGAATCCAAAACCAAAATATCTCCAGCAGCAGAAACCTCAACTGAATAAAGTTCAATTCCAAGTTTACTCCCATCGAACACAATTTCAACATTGTACCCATCTTCAAATTTCACCATTGAACGTGTTGAAATAGCTTAAAAATAGCAAAGACCCACAAAACATAGAGCTTCAATTAAATGAATCACAGAAAAAAAAAACAGTGGAAATAAATAATTATTGAAAATGTGGGTTTATTAAATAAATCTTTAATTACCAGTTTTACTTGTTGAATTCATCGACCAAAGCCATTTGAAAACAGTGGAAACAACATTTGTGACCACCCCACTTACAATCCCTACATAAATATGATCCAAGAACAATATTTCAAGAAACAAAATTCGAAATTTATAAAAGGAAAATTTGCAATGAAATTGATGAGCACTGGACAAAGAAGAAACTTTCATGGCGGATACGCGGTGGGACGACGATGGAAGAGAGGTTGAGAGAAGAGAGCTTCACGGCGGAATGGAGAGAAAGAGAGAGAAAGCGTGATCTGAAATGAGAACCCTAGCCCAACTGCTCTCATTCTATTACACTTGATCCAACGGCCGAGAGAAAATCAAGAAATCAACGGCCTAAATCAAAATTCGCTGGAGGGTATAATAGTAATTTCGGCACGAGCGGCCCAACCGAACACCCAATTGATTCACTGGGCCAAAGTCCAACTATTTATTTGGGTCCAGATTCTAATCAGCCAAACACAAGACAAAACAATTGGGCCCGATTATTTAGTGAACCAAAATTGCAATTTGGGCCGATTACAATCGGCCAAACCGAACTGGGCCTTATTCTTTCACTTTTTATCCCATAAGACAGTCTTTGTGTTGCACTTTTGGTCCTAAACTGGATGGATAGGCAGGAAAGTGCTTTTCCAAAGCACAAAGACAAAACGTAAAAATAAACCCAAATATGAAACCAAAAGTAAAAATTTACCCGACTAAGTATTCTTCCCAAAGGCGTAGAATCATAAAACGACATAGGTGCACGAAACAAAGAAACCAGTAACACGGAAATCAGTGCTCTCGATTCTTGCATACCCAAAACAACAGTTAACACAGTCCTTAAAAGCAAAACCACTGAAGAACCAAGTCCGATAAATAAATAAACGAGAATTAATCTCAATGTAGTAACACTCGGATCATCAACATTAGCAGCCATCCAAGAATTTTGTAGTATTTGACCAAGAACAAATGTAAGTTGACATAGAGCAGCTATGGAGAAGACTAAAATGCCTTTGTTTTGCTTTAGATAAAGAGTATACGGTTTAAATCCCGTGTCCCCGACTTCACGTTCTTCTTTATCAATTGATCACCTCCAGATGTATTATTACTATTAACTTTCATTTCTGCATAAGTTTTGAGAATTTCTTGAGAAGTTACTTCAGAAAGCCTCTCTGAGCCAACTGTCTCTTTGTGTGCATTAACAAGTTCTTGAAATTCTTGGCTTATGGCTAACAATTGAGGATAAGGAGCCACGTGCAAAATCTCCCCATTCGATACCAACTGTTCATAAACAATTAGAAATGAGAACTTATGAGTTATGGTTTGAACTCAACACTTATGTAAAAATATCAAGCTACTGGAATGTGTTGATCATTTGAGCTTGGTTCCCTTGAAAAGCAAACCAAGTCCAAACATGATCTTAGACTCGATAAGAAAATCAAACCATGTCTGAACGGTATATTTGTGTGAACATTATATTGTTCCACTAAACTCGACTCAGTTCCCTATACTGTTTGACTAAACTCGATTACATCTCTAGTTTCGTAACCTATTGACCGATTGATATCTTTCCACAAAAAAATTGAAAATTCGACTCTTTTTCATCTAAATAACTTCTAAATGAGGTAGATGAAAGAGGAATATATGTGTTATCTAGTCTTTATTTTCAATTTTTTATCAAGTATTTGGAATCTTGAATTCCCAAAATTTTCATTGATCTTCATAGATAAGACTCTTCAGAAACGGGGCTAGCTAGTCTCTGTAACTCGAAAGTGAAATTCATCATAATCTCTTCAAACAAGACTCAAAAACCAAATGAGAAATTCACCATTCACCAATACAGAGACAAACACAGGAACATTAGGCTATGTTTGATTCTTGGATTTGAGTTAGTAAAACACCAACGAAAACGTTTTCCCTTGCATCCAGTGACGTGGCTTTGAGCTTCATCTATTATTCATTGGCATATTAGTTTTCATTTTACCCACTGAAATCAATAAACCAAACATAGCCTAAAAGTAAAACTATCAGGCTATCAAGACCAGTGTTCTGCTTGATTAAAGCTTGGTTCAGTTAATATTTAGCCAAGTTCAGACAGTATTTCAAGCTTGATAAATCAATTAGTTCCTTACAAATATAACAGCCGAATCAATTAACCAACATCTCTCCATAACTAATTGAAACTCAATTTCTTGATCTAAATAAAGTTTAATAATAGGAAGATGAAAGAGGGGATGAAAAAAAAATCTACTTACAAACACAACACAAAAGCTGAATGAGAAATTTACCAAAACTGAATCAAACGTAGGAAGAAAATCGACTTGGTGTGTCACTAGAGAGTCACTTTCACACTTGACTTGGATTCTCTCTTATTAGAATATTATAAGAACGAACTTGTCCGGCTGGGGAACGAAGGTATACCTTGCTTTTCCTTTTTTCTCGATTAGGTTTGTGTTACATTCACCGGTCTAAGCCTGTCTGGTCTTTAAAACCGTCTTTGCCGATAGAGCTCTCATAACATATTCCTGCATAATTTCAAAATCAGCTTTATAACTACGTACTTATGATGATTAAAGAAAAGATCATTAAGAATTATTAAGACTTACATTAAACAGGCTTGTAGCAGTGTGAGCATCAACTGCACTAAAAGGATCGTCCAAGAGATATATATCAGCATCTTTATATTGACTATCAAAATCAGCTTTTTACTAAATAAGAGATATCCTGAACGTAAATTGGATAGCCTGCTTTGCCTTTGCTTCAAAATTAACATTTTCCTCTTATTTAGTATCTCCGTGTATAACAAATAACAAATCTCCGCTCGATCATTCCAACGCAACTAGGGTATATCTTCATCCACTAGAGTTTTGTCTCTTCCCCTTTTCATCAATGGATTCAACCACCAAAACGTAAATTTAATCAAAAATCCCGCTTTTGCAAACAGAGTCACGATCCCGACCGAAGAAGTTTCGTAACTCAACAACTGATCATAAATATGGTTTACATTACTTTCGTATATGTAACTTATGTAAGTACATAATAACAATAAACTAGATCTTAGTAAAGATCAGGTATCCAAAACCATCTCAAATGACACCTCCTTTTGAAAAAGGGCGGCAAAAAGAGATAAACCGCAAGTGATTCCAGCGAAGACCTAAGGCTCAAAGTTACAACCATTTATGATTTTTCTGTATATTTTCTATAATCGTTGGACAATAAGTAACAATAGAATGAATTAAACTTAATACTTCATGTCCCACTACAAATACAAGTACTAGTACTTCCCATATAACATGAATGAAAATGACATAAACAATATCTTTTAATCTTTTCATTAAAGAGAAAATAAAAAACAGAACTCTTATTTCTGCCCAGCACATTCCATTCTCCCTCTCCCCTCTCTATAAATAAGAGATTGTGTCCATCCTCTCCTCCATCACACTAAGAAATTAAAAAAAAAAATTGAAGAAATTAAAGAAGATGACAATGACATTGTTTCAAGCAAGTATTCTCCTAAATCTGAGTTTTAATTTTTTTTTTCTCATTTCAATTTATTTCTAGTTCTTCAATCTCTATTGCATTGCAGGGATTTACATGAAGGAGGCCATTTACCTTGTAGCTTCTTTCATCACCATGGGGCAGTATGGGAGCTGGGTTTGAAGAGAGAGCCGTAAAGGTGAACAAGCTATGGCTATGGAGCAACAAACGAGGGAGGAGGTCAAAGCTCTTCATGAGAAGGTGGATGAATTGAAGATGAGCGTGGACTCTTTACAAACCTTGATTGAAGCGGCGATGAAGAAATGATTCCACACTTTGATTAAAGCGGATGAAGTATAGTTTTTAATTAGTTAATATATATTTGTATATTTTAATTAATTAGTTAATATATATTAGTATATTTTAATTAATGAGGTAGAAATAGAATGAGTAGTTTATATTAATGTGTTAGTTGAAAACTTGAAATATATTACTAAGAATTTTATTCTACTTCTTTTTCCTGCTGATTATTCTTTCCATCTATTTTGGGTTTTTCTATTACGAGACATAAGATATTAAATCATAACCCATAAAATTAATCTTAAACTAATTGATTTATGATTTTTTAAGTTACCAATTTAAGATATTTTGTAGTGACCCATTTAAGTTACAAATTGATTTATGATTTTTTAAACTAATTTTATCTGATCATAAAATCTTATAATTTTTTTTTTATATTTAGTTAATAAAAATTCAAGCAGTAATACCTTTTTTAAAATATTGAAAAGGGAGTAAATTATACTAATTTACTTTAAAATTTGTAATCTCTCTTTTTTCTCTTTTTTGTTTCTTGAGAAAAATTAAAATTGTAATGTTAAAATTTGGAGTGCAAAAATTTAAATTATCCAATTATTGATATTTAATGCTAATAATTTTTTTTTTTTATATTTAGTATTATGAATTCTTAATTTGTTTCATAAATAAAATAAATATAATAGCATCCACCCATGACGATAGAAGTGCTTTCAAAGTATTAATTAATTCAATAGGTATGAATAACTAATCAAATGATGAAAAAGGGGAATTTTTCTTATTCTAGAGAACCCATGAATCAAAGTGGGGATAAAAAAAACATACATTTAATTTGTGCCCCCTGTTACATTACAACAAAGAGGTTTAAAAAACAACTCTACGCATGAGGCAACTAGTACTATCAAAGACTTTATAGATACCTATAATTGAAAATTCATTAAGGCTATGTTCACTTTGCCCAATTGGCCCTCAATTAGCCCCCAATTGGGCCACAAAAATTTTTAATTGTGGGCTAATAACTTGTTTGGAT
Source organism: Penstemon barbatus (assembly GCA_003313485.2). Lineage (NCBI taxonomy): Eukaryota > Viridiplantae > Streptophyta > Magnoliopsida > Lamiales > Plantaginaceae > Penstemon > Penstemon barbatus. Next base: position 77,944,435 of record CM064879.1, read on the forward strand.
GGCAAGACTAATTCACGGGCTGCCCGCTCTTTATTGCCCGATTTGTGGGCCATGCCCCGTTATTTGCCCAATTATAATTCGCTCCCCCTTGGTCAAATTGAGATTTAATGGGCCAAATTAATAATATTCAGACCAAAGTGTCATTTGATTTCGGTTTAAAAAAAAAAAAAAAAACCAAAGACAAAAATACATAAAATATAATTTTCCCCCCATTTCCCAAAAACTCCCAGTTGGTCGCCCCCCCCATGTGCACAGTAGATCTACCTTGGTTCTCCATTGCCAACGCTCAAGCCCAGGTGAGAAGGAAAATTTCTTCCAAATTTAGGTGTAAATTGCATCAATGAACCTTATGTTTTCTCCGATTTCACAAATTGTTCAAAGTTAGCATGAACAAGTTGAGCTTCAATTTTTGGAAAGCGTAGTATAATTTTTTTTACGTAGTATAATTGAGCTTCAATTTTTAAATCTTTTATGAAAATGTTGTGCTTCTATTGTTCTATTTTATGAAAAAGTTGAGTTGAGCTTCATATAAAATTCTAATTTTTATTAAAATTTCACAGGACCGAAGATTGGAGTTGGCTCAAGCTACCGGATTGTGAAGAATTTCTTGTTGAATTTTTATAAATATTTCTCCCCTACTAAGTCACAAATTTTTAATCAAAATTTTTCATGGGTAACAAATTTTTTTTTCTTGTACAGGGACGAGGTTGACTACATGTGTACTGTTGATATTTTTGTAAGGAGTTCATAGCTAATTTGAATTGAGGTAATCTACATCTATCATGTTTAATTTTTATATTAATTAGTATGTGTATTTTGTTAAATTTTGTGGATAATGTACAATTTTGTACATTTTTTCTATGTAGTAAGGTCAAAATTTGTTCAATTTTGTAAATTCCACAAAACTTGTTCAATTATTAACAAATTTTCGATTTTTTTAGGATTTTCTACAAAATTTTGTTTAATTTGTTATACCAGGTAATGTATATTTAATGTTCGTGGACATGTTGTAAAATATTATCCCAAATTCAAAATGAGATGTGGAATTTTGTGTATTTGTTGCCAATTTTGTGTATTTTTTTATAAGTAGTATTGTAAAAAAATGTTCACTATATTTGTGAAATCGATGAGTATTTACTACAATTTCGTGTATTTTGTTATACATGGTAATGTCAAATTTTTACACTCTTTGACATGTCATATATTATTATTTACTATCATTGAAACAAAATTTGGTTGGTTTTAATAAACGGTTCATTGTTTGTTGGTGTTTGGTTCCAAATGGCTGGAACTTGTTTTAGATATACAATGGATGACCGGAAGAAACAATTGATTACGTTAGCTTTTCATCGGATTTTTTGGATCGGCATGTTTCTTATATAGTTTCTTTCTAAACAACTCCGCAATCGTAGGAGATTCGTACGGTATAGCCTAATCCATAGGAGACGTAAGTGGATGAAAAACTTACGAAGAATTACTCAAAAAGATCCAATAAGGTGTAAGGATAATATACATCTTAATATTACTTCATTTGATAAGTTGGTTTGTTTCCTTGCTAACGTGGGGGGTTTGAATGACACTAAGTATGTGACCGTGCGCGAACAAGTTGCCATATTTTTTACTATTTTTGTCCATCATAAACAGAATCGTATTGTAAGAACCGATTACCGTCGATCCGGCGCCACCGTTAGCAAGTGTTTTTACCGTGTGTTGACATACTTGATGAAACTCCACCTAATATTATTTTTTCAACCGGATTCAATACCAAATGATTGTGAAGACGATAGGTGGGGTTGTTTTCCGGTAAGGAACAAACTTTAATTTTCCTACTTGCATAGGGTCTTTTCTTCAACTTTTGCATTACAGTAGAGACTTTGTGTACGTATAGGGTTGCATTGGGGCACTAGACGGAAACTATGTTCATGTTAATGTTTCATCGGTTGATAGACAATGTTATAGGAACCGAACGGGTTGTGATATTAACAGATTGTTCACCTATACACTTGTCGCTTGGGAGGGGTCCGCGGCGGATGGGCGCGTGTTAAGGGACGCAATTAATCGGCCAAATGGATTGAAAGTGCCTACGGGTAAAACTTAGTTTTTAGTTTATGAAATTTTTAATTGCAAGGGTTATGACATAGCAACTCATTCATGTGTTTAATTGTAGGAACCTACTACTTGTGTGACAATGGATATACGAACGGTGAAGGTTTTCTTATGTCGTATAGGGGAGTGCGATATCATTTGAAAGAGTGGGGAGTTGGTATGGAAGCCCTGCAAAATTACAAAGAATATTTTAACATGAAACATAGTCAAGCTAGAAATGTCATTGAGCGCACTTTTGGCCAAGTAAAGAAGCGTTGGGCAATATTGAGGAGTCCTGCTTTCTATCACTTGCAAACGCAAAACAGGAAGATCATGGCATTGTTATTGATTCATAATGTCTTGCGAAAAACGTCGCCCGATGATTTTATGGGGTTTGATCCATTAGTTGATTTACTTGAAAACCGTGAGGATGATAATAACTTTGAAGGAGATGACTACATCGAAGTTGTTGAGACGTCACACGCATGGAACAATTTTCAGGACAACTTTGCTAGTGAAATGTTCATGATATGGAACTCGGAGCGCGAGTGAATTTTCATTATTTCTAATTTTGTAAGATATGGATGTTGTATGTGTCACTAAGACTTGAGTTTTTTCGTAACTTGTACCGTATTGTTAGGTTAATTTGTTGTTTGAATTGAATTTTTTAAGTTATGTTTTTTAATTTCTTGTTTGAATTGTTTGAATTGTTATCCACAATTACCATGTGTACCGTACATTATGTTTGAATTGTACATGTACGTAGGTGTACACCGATTTAGATGTCTTCCATTCCCCGGTACGGTGACGCGGCAACAAGCCAACAGAAGGAAAAAGGTACTCGGAGGTCGTTGAACAATGCCGAAGAACAAGCATTGCTAGATTGTTTCAAGGAACTAGTCTCAAGTGGGTACAAGTCCGATAATGGTTTTCGTCAGGGCTACTTGCAAGCCTTAGCAATTTCACTTAATGCTAGGATACCCGCGTCCAAACTATTCGTCAAGCATATTAACTCCAAGCTTACGGTTTGGAAGAAAACTTATTACCAAATTTTGGGTATGCAAGGGACCAGTGGCTTCGGATGGAACGATACTGGAAAAATGATCACTGTTGATGATGATGTATGGACACTCTATGTTAAGGTAACCTTACTTAACATTTTTTACGAATAACTCTATGATCCGATTTTTCCTTGATTGTTCTTTAACAATGCATTTCCAATCGTAAGCACATCCGGATGTTGCCAACATGCGTTTTAAGACGTATCCCTATTATGAGGCTTGGGTTGAGATATTCGGAAATGATAGGGCCACCGGAGACGGCGCGGAAGACGTTGTCGATATTGTGGAGGATTTGGCAAGGAACGACGTGATGAGCCCGCCAAATAGGTTGACAAAGAAGATAAAAAAGAAGAAAATCAAGTCTGAAAAGGTCGTTAGGAAACGAAAAATGCCTATGCCGGAATCCAAGGGGGGCGACGTGGAGAAATTCGTAGTTGCCGCAAAATCCACTTAGGGTGATCTTATTCACCAATTTGCGAAAGAGGAGGACACTTGCGATGAAAAGGCAAAAATATTATAAATGCCCTCGAGGGCACTGACACACAAACTGATGAGAACCGAATTTTTCTCTCGTTCAAGATTATGGATAACGCCAAACATGTGAGTACATTTTTGAACTCGAACGAGAAGAACCGAATGCACATTGCCCACATGATGTTAAACAACCAAATGCCTTGACTAAATTCGGCCTTATGATGATTTGATTAACTACATATTTTCGGTTTCATGATGTTCGGGTACAATTATGTATCGTGAATTTCATTTGATGATTTTGTGAACTTTCCGGTAGATTTGCACTTTTGACATTCGGGTATATTTTGATTAATCCTAAAACATTCGGTTATAATGTTCGGGCCTTATGATTTGAACTTTTGGGTAGACTTAATTGAAGTTTATTGTACATGTAATTTGTGGGATTTTAGTACCTCGAATATATATTTGGCCTTATGAAATTTGCTTTTGAAAAGTTAGCATGAATTAATTTTGTGGGATTTTAGTAATTTTGATGAATATAACCGCAAGACAAAGTTGGAGACTAGTAGTCCTTAATTGATGAAACCAGTATGGAAATTCTCCGATTCTATAAGCATCATTAGTAACATAGTTTATAATCTCACCACTAGAGTGTGTCAATTTAACAGCATTGGATAATCTTAATTGCTTATGATTAATGGCTGCGCTTAGTAAAGATCTCACCTTAAGACCGATTAGTCTTGTTCGAAAGTACCATTGTCTCTGAGATATCGATTCCAAGATCTTTACGAAGAAAAGGGTCACTACCAATACATATCTTTCATATTCGAAACTCTCTTTTCCTTCGGCAACATATTAGAGGACCAGTAGAGATAGTAACTACCTTTAAAGCTGCAAAGAATCCAGAAACGAGGATTTCTTTCCAATGACATAGCAAAATGGTCTTCAAAATTGACATTTTCCTCTTATTTAGTATCTCCATGTATAACAAATAGCAAGTCTCCGCTCGATCATTCCAACGCAACTAAGGCATATCTTCATCCACGAGAGTTTTGTCTCTTCCTCTTTTCATCAATGGATTTAACCACCAAAACGTAAATTTAATCAAAAATCCCGCTTTTGCAAACAGAGTCACGATCCCGACCGAAGAAGTTTCGTAACTCAACAAAGGATCATAAATATGGTTTACATTACTTTTGTATCTGTAATTTATGTAAGTACATAATAACAAACTTTAATTTTACTACTTGCATAGGGTATTTTCTTCAACTTGTGCATTACAATAGAGACTTTGTGTACGTATAGGGTTGCATTGGGGCACTAGGCGGAACCTATATTCATGTTAATGTTCCATTGGTTGATAGACCATGTTATAGGAACCGAAAAGGTGATCTAACTACTAATGTACTTGCGGCGTGTGATATTAACCGATTGTTCACCTAGGCAATTGTCGGTTGGGAGGGGTCCGCAGTGGATGGGCGCGTGTTAAGGGATGCAATTAATCGGCCAAATGGATTGAAAGTGCTTACGAGTAAAACTTAGTTTTTAGTTTATGAAATTTTTAATTGCAAGGGTTATGACATAGCAACTCATTCATGTGATTAATTATAGGAACATACTACTTGTGTGACAATGGATATACAAACGGTGAATGTTTTCTTATGCCGTATAGGGGAGTGCCATATCATTTGAAAGAGTGGGGAGTTGGTATGGAATCCCCTCAAAATTACAAAGAATATTTTAACATGAAACATAGTCAAGCTAGAAATGTCATTGAGCGCACTTTTGGCCAAGTAAAGAAGCGTTGGACAATATTGAGGGGTCCTGCTTTCTATCCCTTGCAAACGCAAAACAGGATGATCATGGCATTGTTATTGATTCATAACTTCTTGCGAAAAACGTCGCCCGATGATGTTATGGGGTTTGATCCATTATTTGATTTACTTGAAAACCGTGAGGATGGTAATAACTTTGAAGGAGATGACTAGGTCGAAGTTGTTGAAACGTCACACGCATGGAACAATTTTCGGGACAACTTAGATCGTGAAATGTTCATGAAATGGAACTCGGAGCACGAGTGAATTTTCATTATTTCTAATTTTGTAAGATATGGATGTTATATGTGTCACTAAGACTTGAGTTTTTTCGTAACTTGTACCGTATTGATAGGTTAATTTGTTGTTTGAATTGAATTTTTTAAGTTAAATTTTTTAATTTCTTGTTTGAATTGTTTGAATTGTTATCTACAATTACCATGTGTACCGTATATTATGTTTAAATTGTACATGTACGTAGGTGTACACCGATTGAGATGTCTTCCATTCCACGCTATGGTGACGCGGCAACAAGCCAATGGAAGGAAAAAGGTACTCGGAGGTCGTTGAACAATGTCGAAGAACAAGCTTTGCTAGATTGTTTGAAGGAACTAATCTCAAGTGGGTACAAGTCCAATAATGGTTTTCGTCCGGGCTACTTGCAAGCCTTAGCAATTGCACTTAATGCAAGGATACCCGCGTCCAAACTATATGTCAAGCATATTAACTCCAAGCTTACGGTTTGGAAGAAAACTTATTACCAAATTTTGGGTATGCAAAGGTCAAGTTGCTTCGGATGGAATGATACTGGAAAAATGATCACGGTTGATGATGAGTATGGTGTCACGCCCCGGCACTTTGCCCGACAACGAAGGCCGAGCGGACAAGGCGTATGACCGAGGCAAGGGCCGAGAGGGACATAAAGGGACTGTCGGCAAGGCCAGGAGGCCTGCCGGGCGCACATCATGGCACCCGGGGCGCGGCCCGGGTGAGACATGGACACATACGGCCGATGGGAAGACACTAGGGCGAGACATTACCCGTCGGGTGGCACGAGGGCGTCCCAAGGGCTGCCCTGGGACATTTAGAAAACCAAACATGGCCTTAGAGGTTCCGGAAAGTTCTAGAAGGCTCCACGCGCATCCGGAACACTCAAGGAGACTCCGGGAAGTTCCACACGACTCCGGAGGGATCCGGAAGATACCGGGAGACGTCGGAAGGATCCGGAAGAGCCCACATGAATGTAGAACTTTGCGGAAGGACCTAGAAGCATGTGGAAGGCTCAAGAAGGTTATGGACCTCCCTTGTACATAGTAGGCTACTCTAGAAACTTGTATAATGTTCTAGTGTGTGTAGGAAGTAGTAGAAGGGTCTAGAGACTTATTCTCAACCCTTAGATCAAATTGATCTTAGCCGTCCATTCAAGGAAGCTAGTAGTATAAATAGGTGATAGCTCATTTGTAAACTCATCCTCAAAGTTGTAAGCTACTTAGTGCAATATAAAGAGAGTTTCCTTAGGCACTTTTGCTCACACATCACTTAGCCACTTTTCATAAGTAACAACTTTCCACCAAGTTAGGGGAAGGCTGAACTTAGCCAATATCCGAGAGTGGGTCGAAATCGACAAAAGCCAGGGGTACGTCGAGGCTAAGTGCCTCACGGTACTTTCGAGAAGTTTCAAGTCCGTGACAATGGGCACACTATGTTAAGGTTACCTTAATTTATTTTACGAATAACTCTATGATCCGGTTTTTCCTCGATTGTTCTTTAACAATGCATTTTCAATCGTAGGCACATCCGAATGTTGCCAACATGCGTTTTAAGACGTATCCCTATTATGAGGCTTGGGTTGAGATATTCGGAAAGGATAGGGCCACTGGAGACGGCGCGGAGGACGTTGTCGATATTGTGGAGGATTTGGTAAGGAACGACGCGATGAGCCCGCCAAATAAGAATGGTAATGAACCTATGATATATCCAAATAGCGGTGATTATGTATGTAGTAGAACGTTTGTCGATTTGACGACGGATGCTTCCGACGGAGGGGAGTTTGGCTTCAAAATCCCATCGTATAACATTGGATTACAAAATACGGGTCCTAAGTTAAATAGGTTGACCAAGAAGATCAAAAAGGAGAAAATCAAGTCTGAAAAGGTCGTTAGGAAACGGAAGACGCCTACGCCGGAATCCGACGGGGGCGACGTGGAGAAATTCGTAGTTGCCGCAAAATCCGTTTGGGTCCAATTTGCGAAAGAGGAGGACACTTACGATGAAAAGGCAAAAAAGATTATAAATGCCCTCGAGGGCATTGACACACTCGCCGATGAGAACCGGATTATTCTCTCGTTCAAGATTATGGATAACGCCAAATATGTGAGTTTATTTTTGAACTCGAACGAGAAGAACCGAATGCACATTGCCCACATGATGTTAAACAACCAAATGACTTGACTAAATTTGGCCTTATGATGATTTGATGAACTACATATTTCCGGTTTCATGATGTTCGGGTACAATTATGCATCGTGAATTTCGTTTGATGATTTTGTGAACTTTTCGGTAGATTTGCACTTTTGACATTCATGTATATTTTGATTAGTCCTAGAACATTCGGTTATAATGTTCGGGCCTTATGATTTGAACTTTTGGGTAGACTTAATTAAAGTTTATAGTACATGTAATTTTGTGGGATTTTAGTACCTCGGATGTATATTTTGCCTTATGAAATTTGCTTTTGGAAAGTTAGCATGAATTACTTTTGTGGCATTTTAGTAATTTTTCGAATATAACTGCAAGACAAAGTTGGAGACTAGTAGTCCATAATTGATGAAACCAATATGGAAATTCTCCGATTCCATAAGCATCATTAGTAACATAGTTCATATTCGAAACTCTCTTTTACTTCGGTAACATATTAGAGAACCAGTAGAGATAGTAACTACCTTTAGAGCTGCAAAGAATCCGGAAACGAGGATTTCTTTCCAATGACATAGGAAAATGGTCTTCAAAATTGACATTTTCCTCTTATTTAGTATCTCCGTGTATAACAAATGGCAAGTCTCTGCTCGATCATTCCAACGCAACTAAGGCATATCTTCATCCAGGAGAGTTTTGTCTCTTCCCCTTTTCATCAATGGATTCAACCACCAAAACGTAAATATAATAAAAAATCCCGCTTTTGCAAACAGAGTCATGATCCCGACCGAAGAAGTTTCGAAACTCAACAAAGGATCATAAATATGGTTTACATTTATTTCGTATCTGTAACTTATGTAAGTACATAATAACAATAAACTAGATCCTAGTAAAGACAAGGTATCTAAAATCATCTCAAATACACCTCCTTTTCGAAAAGGGCGGCAAAAAGAGATAAACATCAAGTGATTCCAGCGAAGACCTAAGGCTCAAAGTTACAACCATTTATGATTTTTCTGTATATTTTGTATAATCCTTGGACAATAAGTAACATTAGAATGAATTAAACTTAATACTTCATGTCCCACTACAAATACAAGTACTAGTACTTCCCATATAACATGAATGAAAATGACATAAACAATATATTTTAATCTTTTATTTAAAGAGAAAATAAAAAACAGAAATCTTGTTTCTGCCCAGCCCATTCCATTCTCCCTCTCCCCTCCCTATAAATAAGAGATTGTGTCCATCCTCTCCTCCATCACACTAAGAAATTAATAATAATAAAAAAAATTTGAAGAAATTAAAGAAGATGACAGTGACATTGTTTCAAACAGGTATTCTCTTAAATCTGAGATTTAATTTTTTTTCTCATTTCAATTTATTCCTAGTTCTTCAATCTCTATTGCATTGCAGGGATTTACATGAAGAAGACCATTTACCTTGGAGCTTCTTTTATCACCATGGGGCAGTATGGGAGCTGGGTTTGGAGAGAGATCCGTAAAGGTGAACAAGCTATGGCCATGGAGCAACAAACGATGGAGGAGGTCAAAGCTCTTCATGAGAAGGTGGATGAATTAACAATGCATGTTAAGGTAACCTTAACTTTTTTTACGAATAACTCTATTATCCGGTTTTTCCTCGATTGTTCTTTAACAATGCATTTTCAATCGTAGGCACATTTGAATGTTGCCAACATGAGTTTTAAGACGTATACCTATTATGAGGCTTGGGTTGAGATATTCGGAAAGGATAGGGCCACTGGAGACGGCGCGGAGGACGTTGTCGATATTGTGGTGGATTTGGTAAGGAACGACGCGATGAGCCCGCCAAATAAGAATGGTAATGAACCTATGATATATCCAAATAGCAGTGATTATGTATATAGTAGTCCGTTTGTCGATTTGACGATGGATGCTTCCGACGGAGGGGAGTTTGGCTCCGAAATCCCACCGTATAACATGGGATTACAAAATACGGGTCCTAAGTTAAATAGGTTGACCAATAAGATCAAAAAGGAGAACATCAAGTCTGAAAAGGTCGTTAGGAAACGGAAGACGCCTACGCCGAAATCCGAGGGGGGCAACGTGGAGAAATTCGTAGTTGCAGCAAAATCCGTTTGGGGCCAATTTGCGAAAGAGGAGGACACTTACGATGAAAAGGCAAAAAAGATTATAAATGTCCTCGAGGGCATTGACACACTCACCAATGAGAACCGAATTATTCTCTCGTTCAAGATTATGGATAACGCCAAACATGTAAGTTTATTTTTGAACTCCAACGAGAAGAACCGAATGCACATTGCCCACATGATGTTAAACAACCAAATGCATTGACTAAATTTGGCCTTATGATGATTTGATGAACTACATATTTTCGGTTTCATTATGTTCAGGTACAATTATGTATCATGAATTTCATTTGATGATTTTGTGAACTTTTCGGTAGATTTGCACTTTTGACATTCGTGTATATTTTGATTAGTCCTAGAACATTCGGTTATAATGTTCGGGCCTTATGATTTGAACTTTTGGGTAGACTTAATTAAAGTTTATAGTACATGTAATTTTGTGGGATTTTAGTACCTCGGATGTATATTTTGCCTTATGAATTTGCTTTTGAAAAGTTAGCATGAATTACTTTTGTGGCATTTTAGTAATTTTTCGAATATAACTGCGAGACAAAGTTGGAGACTAGTAGTCCATAATTGATGAAACCAATATGGAAATTCTCCGATTCCATAAGCATCATTAGTAACATAGTTCATATTCGAAACTCTCTTTTCCTTCGGTAACATATTAGAGAACCAGTAGAGATAGTAACTACCTTTAGAGCTGCAAAGAATCCGGAAACGAGGATTTCTTTCCAATGACATAGCAAAATGGTCTTCAAAATTGATATTTTCCTCTTATTTAGTATCTCCGTGTATAACAAATGGAAAGTCTCCGCTCGATCATTCCAACGCAACTAAGGCATATCTTCATCCACGAGAGTTTTGTCTCTTCCCATTTTCATCAATGGATTCAACCACCAAAACGTAAATTTAATCAAAAATCCCGCTTTTGCAAACAGAGTCACGATCCCGACCGAAGAAGTTTCGAAACTCAACAAAGGATCATTCATATGGTTTACATTTCTTTCGTATATGTAACTTATGTAAGTACATAATAACAATAAACTAGATCCTAGTAAAGACAAGGTATCCAAAATCATCTCAAATGACACCTCCTTTTCGAAAAGGGCGGCAAAAAATAGATAAACAGCAAGTGATTCCAGCGAAGACCTAAGTCTCAGAGTTACAACCATTTATGATTTTTCGGTATATTTTGTATAATCCTTGGACAATAAGTAACAATAGAATTAATTAAACTTAATACTTCATGTCCCACTACAAATACAAGTACTAGTACTTCCCATATAACATGAATGAAAATGACATAAACAATATCTTTTAATCTTTTATTTAAAGAGAAAATAAAAAACAGAACTCTTATTTCTGCCCAGCCCATTCCATTCTCCCTCTCCCCTCTCTATAAATAAGAGATTGTGTCCATCCCCTCCTCCATCACACTAAGAAATTAATAATAATAAATTTTTTTTGAAGAAATTAAAGAAGATGACAATGATATTGTTTCAAGCAGGTATTCTATTAAATATGAGTTCTAATTTTTTTTTCTCATTTCAATTTATTCCTAGTTCTTCAATCTCTATTGCATTGCAGGGATTTACATGAAGGAGGCCATTTACCTTGGAACTTCTTTCATCACCATGGGGCAGTATGGGAGCTGGGTTTGGAGAGAGAGCCGTAAATGTGAACAAGCTATGGCTATGGAGCAACAAACGATGGAGGAGGTCAAAGCTCTCTATGAGAAGGTGGATAAATTGAAGATCAGCGTGGACTCTTAAAACACCTTGATTGAAGCGGCGATGAAGAAATGAGGAAATAATTCCACACCTTGATTAAAGCGGATGAAGGATAGTTTTTAATTAGTTAATATATATTAGTATATTTTAATTAATTAGTTAATATATACTAGTATATTTTAATTAATGAGGTAGAAATAGAATGAGTAGTTTATATTAATGTGTTAGTTGAAAACTTGAAATATATTATTAAGAATCTTATTCTACTTCTTCCTGCTGATTATTCTTGCCATCTATTTTGGGTTTTTCTATTATGAGACATAAGATATTAAATCGTAATCCTTAATATTAATCAAAATCAAATCTAAGCCCTCCTATTTAATGTCCGAAACTCCAATTGCACACTCCTTTATTATTGGACATTTGCAAAAAAATAATGGCTTAGGATTTGATTTTTTAAAATATATGCATAATATTAATATTCCTATCTTGAATTCAGTTCTAAATTTTTCTTCCCTTTGTAGTGACCCATTTAAGTTACCAATTGATTTATGATTTTTTAAACTAATTTTGTCTGATCATAAAGTCTTATAATTTTTTTTATATTTAGTTAATAAAAATTCAAGCAGTAATAGGTATTAATAACTAATTAAATGATGAAAAAAGGGGAATTTTTCTTATTCTAGAGAACCCATGAATCAAAGTGGGGATAAAAAACATACATTTAATTTGTGCCCCCTGTTACATTACAACAAAGAGGTTTAAAAAACAACTCTACGCATGAGGCAACTAGTACTGTCAAAGACTTTTTAGATATACAATTGGCCCTCAATTAGCCCCCAATTGGGTCGCAAATAATTTTAATTGTGGGCTAATAACATGTTCGGATGGCAAGACTAATTCACGGGCTGCCCGCTCTTTATTGCCCGATTTTGGGCCAGGCCCCGTTATTTGCCCAATTATAATTCGCTCCCCCTTGGTCCAATTGAGATTTAATGGGCCAAATTAATAATATTCAGACCAAAGTGCCCTTTGATTTCAGTTTAATCACAAAAAAACCAGAGACATAAATACATGAAGTATAATTTTCCCCCCATTTCCCAAAACTCCTAGCTGGTCGCCCCCCTTGTGCACAGTAGATCTACCTTCGTTCTCCATTGCCGACGCTCAAGCCCAGGTGAGAAGGAAAAATTTCTTCCAAATTTAGGTGTAAATTGAATCAATGAACCTTATGTTTTCTCCTATTTCACCAATTGTTCTAAGTTAGCATGAAAATGTTGAGCTTCAATTTTTGGAAAGCGTAGGATAATTTTTTTAACGTAGTATAATTGAGCTTCAATTTTTAAATCTTTTACGAAAATGTTGTGCTTCTATTGTTCTATTTTGTGAAAAAGTTGAGTTGAGCTTCATATAAAATTTTAGTTTTTATTAAAATTTCACAGGACCAAAGATTGGAGCTGGCTCAAGCTGCCGGATCGTGAAGAATTTCTCGTTGAATTTTTAAAAATATCTCTCCCCTACTAAGTCACAAATTTTTAATCAAGATTTTTTTAAGGAGTTCATAGCTAATTTAAATTGAGGTAATCTACAGCTATCATGTTTTTATATTAATTTTGTACATTTTTTCTATGTAGTAATGCCAAAATTTGTTCAATTTTGTAAATTCCACAAAACTTGTTCATATTATTAACAAATTTTCGAATTTTTTGGGATTTACTACAAAATTTTGTTTAATTTGTTATACAAGGTAATGTAGGTTTAATGTTCATGGACATGTTGTAAAATATTATCCCAAATTCGAAATGAGATGTGGAATTTTGTGTATTTGTTGCCAATTTTGTGTATTTTTTTATAAGTAGTATTGTAAAAAATGTTCACTATATTTGTGGAATCGATGAGTATTTACTACAATTTCGTGTATTTTGTTATACATGGTAATGTCAAATTTTTACACTCTTTGACATGTTATATATTATTATTTACTATCATTGAAACAAAATTTGGTTGGTTTTAATAAACGGTTCATTGTTTGTTGGTGTTTGGTTCCAAATGGTTGGAACTTGTTTTAGGATATACAATGGATGACCGGAAGAAACAATTGATTATTTTAGCGTTTCATCGGATTTTTTGGATCGGCATGTTTCTTATATGGTTTCGTTCTAAACAACTCCGGAATCGTAGGAGACCCGTACGGTATAGCCTAATCCGTAGGAGACGTAAATGGATGAAAAACTTACGAAGAATTACTCAAAAAGATCCAATAAGGTGTAAGGATAATATACGTCTTAATATTACTTCATTTGATAAGTTGGTTTGTTTCCTTGCTAACGTGGGAGGTTTGATTGACACTAAGTATGTGACCGTGCGCGAACAAGTTGCCATGTTTTTTACTATTTTTGCCCATCACAAAAAGAATCGTATTGTAAGAACCGATTACCGTCGATCCGGCGCCACCGTTAGCAAGTGTTTTTACCGTGTGTTGACATGCTTGATGAAACTCCACCCAATATTATTTTCTCAACCGGATCCAATACCAAATGATTGTGAAGACGATAGGTGGGGTTGTTTTCCGGTAAGGAACAAACTTTAATTTTCCTACTTGCATAGGGTATTTTCTTCAACTTTTACAATAGACTTTGTGCAGGTATGGGGTTGCATTGGGGCACTAGACGGAACCTATGTTAATGTTAATGTTCCGTCGGTTGATAGACTATGTTATATGAACCGAAAAGGATATCTAACTACTAATGTACTTGCGGCGTGTGATATTAACAGATTGTTCACCTATGCACTTGTCGGTTGGGGGGGGTCCGCGGCGGATGGGCGCGTGTTAAGGGACGCAATTAATCGGCCAAATGGATTGAAAGTGCCTACGGGTAAAACTTAGTTTTTAGTTTATGAAAATTTTAATTGCAAGGGTTATGGCATAGCAACTCATTCAAGTGATTAATTGTAGGAACATACTACTTGTGTGACAATGGATATACGAACGGTGAAGGTTTTCTTATGCCGCATAGGGGAGTGCGATATCATTTGAAAGAGTGGGGAGTTGGTATGGAAGCCCTTCAAAATTACAAAGAATATTTTAACATGAAACATAGTCAAGCTAGAAATGTCATTGAGCGCACTTTTGGCCAAGTAAAGAAGCGTTGGGCAATATTGAGGAGTCCTGCTTTCTATCCCTTGCAAACGAAAAACAGGATGATCAGGGCATTGTTATTGATTCATAACTTCTTGCGAAAAACGTCGCCCGATGATGTTATGGGGTTTGATCCATTAGTTGATTTACTTGAAAACCGTGAGAATGATAATAACTTTGAAGGAGATGACTATGTCAAAGTTGTTGAGACGTCACACGCATGGAACAATTTTAAGGACAACATAGCTCGTGAAATGTTCATGAAATGGAACTCGGAGTGCGAGTGAATTTTCATTATTTCTAATTTTGTAAGATATGGATGTTGTATGTGTTAATAAGACTTGAGTTTTTTCGTAACTTGTACCGTATTGTTAGGTTAATTTGTTGTTTGAATTGAATTTTTTAAGTTATGTTTTTTAATTTCTTGTTTGAATTGTTTGAATTGTTATCTACAATTACCATGTGTACCGTACATTATGTTTGAATTGTACATGTACGTAGGTGTACACCGATTTAGATGTCTTCCATTCCCCGCTACGGTGACGCGGCAACAAGCCAACGGAAGGAAAAAGTTACTCGGAGGTCGTTGAACAATACCGAAGAACAAGCATTGCTAGATTGTTTGAAGGAACTAATCTCAAGTGGGTACAAGTCCGATATTGGTTTTCGTCCGGGCAACTTGCAAGCCTTAGCAATTGTACTTAATGCAAGGATACCCGCGTCCAAACTATGCGTCAAGCATATTAACTCCAAGCTTACGGTTTGGAAGAAAACTTATTACCAAATTTTGGGTATGCTAGGGACCAGTGGCTTCGGATGGAACGATACTGAAAAAATGATCACTGTTGATGATGATATATGGGCACTCTATGATAAGGTAACCTTAACATTTTTTACGAATAACTCTATGATCCTGTTTTTCCTCGATTGTTCTTTAACAATGCTTTTCCAATCGTAGGCACATCCGGATGTTGCCAATATGCGTTTTAAGATGTATCCCTATTATGAGGCTTGGGTTGAGATATTCGGAAATGATAGGGCCACCGGAGATGGCACGGAAGACGTTGTCAATATTGTGGAGGATTTGGCAAGGAAAGATAAAAAAGGAGAAAATCAAGTCTAAAAAGGTCGTTAGGAAACGGAAAACGCCTATGCCGGAATCCGAGGGGAGCGACGTGGAGAAATTCGTAGTTGCCGCAAAATCCACTTGGGGTGATCTTATTCACCAATTTGCGAAAGAGGAGGACATTGACGATGAAAAGGCAAAAAATATTATAAATGCCCTCGAGAGCATTAACACACTCACCGATGAGAATCGAATTTTTCTCTCGTTCAAGATTATGGATAACGCCAAACATGTGAGTTTATTTTTGAACTCGAACGAGAAGAACCGAATGCACATTGCCCACATGATGTTAAACAACCAAATCCCTTAACTAAATTTGGCCTTATGATGATTTGATGAACTACATATTTTCGGTTTCATGATGTTCAGGTACAATTATGTATCGTGAATTTCATTTGATTATATTGTGAACTTTACGGTAGATTTGCACATTTGACATTCGGGTATATTTTGATTAATCCTAGAACATTCAGTTATAATGTTCGGGCCTTATGATTTGAACTTTTGGGTAGACTTAATTGAAGTTTATTGTATATGTTATTTTGTGGGATTTTAGTACCTCGGATGTATATTTGGCCTTATGAAATTTGCTTTTGAAAAGTTAGCATGAATTAATTTTGTGTGATTTTAGTAATTTTGATGAATATAACCGCAAGACAAAGTTGGAGACTAGTAGTCCATAATTGATGAAACCAACATGGAAATTCTCCGATTCTATAAGCATCATTAGTAATATAGTTTATAATCTAACCACTAGAGCGTGTCAATTTAGCAGCATTGGATAATCTTAATTGCTTCTGATAAATGGCTGCGCATAGTAAAGATCTCACCTTAAGACCGATTAGTCTTGTTCGAAAGTACCATTGTCTCTGAGATATCGATTCCAAGATCTTTACAACGAAAAGGGTCACTACCAATACATATCTTTCATATTCGAAACCCTCTTTTCCTTCCGCAACATATTAGAGGACCAGTAGAGATAGTAACTACCTTTAGAGCTGCAAAGAATCTGGAAACGAGGATTTCTTTCCAATGACATAGCAAAATGGTCTTCAAAATTTACATTTTCCTCTTATTTAGTATATCCGTGTATAACAAATAGCAAGTCTCCGCTCGATCATTCCAACGCAACTAAGGAATATCTTCATCCACGAGAGTTTTGTCTCTTCCACTTTTCATCAATGGATTCAACCACCAAAACGTAAATTTAATCAAAAATTCCGCTTTTGCAAACAGAGTCACGATCCCGACCGAAGAAGTTTTGTAACTCAACAAAGGATCATAAATATGGTTTACATTACTTTCTTATCTGTAACTTATGTAAGTACATAATAACAATAAACTAGATCCTAGTAAAAACAAGGTATCCAAAACCATCTCAAATGACACCTTTTTTTCGAAAAGGGCGGCAAAAAGAGATAAACCGCAAGTGATTCCAGCGAAGACCTAAGGCTCAGAGTTACATCCATTTATGATTTTTCTGTATATTTTGTATAATCCTTGGGCAATAAGTAACAATAGAATGAATTAAACTTAATACTTCATGTCCCACTACAAATACAAGTACTAGTACTTCCCATATAACATGAATGAAAATGACATAAACAATATCTTTTAATCTTTTATTTAAAGAGAAAAAAAAAACAAAATTCTTATTTCTGCCCAGCACATTCCATTCTCCCTCTCCATCCCTATAAATAAGAGATTGTGTCCATCCTCTCCTCCATCACACTAAGAAATTAAAAAAAAAATTTGAAGAAATTAAAGAAGATGACGATGACATTGTTACAAGCAGGTATTCTCCTAAATATGAGTTTTAATTTTTTGTTCTCATTTTAATTTATTCATAGTTCTTCAATCTCTATTGCATTGCAGGGATTTACATGAAGGAGGCCATTTACCGTGGAGCTTCTTTCATCACCATGGGGCAGTATGAGAGTTTGGTTTGGAGAGAGAGCCGTAAAGGTGAACAAGCTATGGCTATGGAGCAACAAACGAGGGAGGAGGTCAAAGCTCTTCATGAGAAGGTGGATGAATTGAAAATGAGCGTGGACTCTTTACACACCTTGATTGAAGCGGCAATGAAGAAATGAAGAAATGAAGAAATGATTCCACACCTAGATTAAAACGGATGAAGGATAGTTTTTAATTAGTTAATATATATTAGTATATTTTAATTAATTAGTTAATATATATTAGTATATTTTATTTAATGAGGTAGAAATAGAATGAGTAGCTTATATTAATGTGTTAGTTGAAAACTTGAAATATATTATTAAGAATTTTATTCTACTTCTTCTTCCTGCTGATTATTCTTGCCATCTATTTTGGGTTTTTCTATTATGAGACATAAGATATTAAATCATAACCCTTAAAATTAATCAAAATCAAATCTAATCCCTCCAATTTAATGTCCGAAACTCCAATTGCACACTCCTTTATTGTTGGACATTTGCAAAAAATTAATGACGTAGGATTTGATTTTTTAATATATATGCATAATATTAATATTCCTATATTGAATTTAGTTCTTTCTAAATTTTTCTTCCCTTCGTAGTGACCCATTTAAGTTACCAATTGATTTATGATTTTTTAAACTAATTTTGTCTGATCATAAAGTCTTATATTTTTTTTTTATATTTAGTTAATAAAAATTCAAGCAATAATATCTTTTTTTTAAATATTGAAAAGGGAGTAAATTATATTAATTTACTTTAAAATTTGTAATCTCTTTTTTTTTTCTAATTTTTTGTTTCTTGAGAAAAATTAAAATCGTAATATTAAAATTTTAGAAGTTGGAGTGCAAAAATTTAAATTACCCAATTATTGATATTTAATGCTAATAAAATGTGTTTTTTTTTTTAATATATATTTAGTATTATGAATTCTTAATTTGTTTCATAAATAAAATAAATATAATAGCATCCACCCATGACGATAGAAGTGCTTTCAAAGTATTAATTAATTCAATAGGTATGAATAACTAATCAAATGATGAAAAAAGGGGAATTTTTCTTATTCTAGAGAAACCATGAATCAATGTGGGGATCAATTACATACATTTAATTTGTGCCCCTGTTACATTACAACAAAGAGGTTTAAAAAATAACTCGACGCATGAAGCAACTAGTACTGTCAAAGACTTTATAGATATCCTATAATAGAATTCATTAAATGCACTCATAGTGATTGAATATGTGCATGCAATATATACAAGCAGGGAAAGTCTTTCTCTTTTTTGTCTTCTCAATTTCAAATTGATATACTTATATTGCAAAAGTTTTTACTTGATTCAAAGCATTGTAATGGGGGCATTAATTTTAATACTAATTTAAATTATGTCTATTTGAAATGCAGTCAAAAGTTAATATAAGTTGATTTAGAAATAAAGAAGTTTCAAAAGCTTAGGTATAAAATTAAGTATATAGTCTTGTTTTAAAATATTGCACGAGCGATCATGAAAATTTATAATTCTAATAATGCGTACGTCCTAAACCGGTGTGTCTATACTTTATACATTGATTATTTGATATTCTCAAATCTTGGCCTGAATGTAGTGTGATTTTCATTATTGGTATATATCTTATTTTTTCCCCTTTATTTTTCATGTCTTATTTTATGCTTTTAGTATTGTGATATTGAGTAGGGGGAGAAAAAAAAACTATGGGTATGCTTGTCTCGTCTTTCAGAGAGTATTTGATTCTCTAAAAAATCAAACAAAGGACTTATTTTCTTTAATATAAAAAAAAAATTCTATCTCATTTCAAATTTAAAGTTTCTTATTTTTTGGAAAATAATTTTGATTTGACATTCATGATATTTAAGCATGTTTAAAAGCATGTTGATAATTCCATACCTAAAAAGATAATTTCACCTCAAAAATCTCTCCAAGGAGTATTTTTTGCAGTAGTCGTCCAAATATTTAAGCATGGAATTATCTCTCCTGGGAAGATAATAGTACATCACTAAA
Source organism: Penstemon barbatus (assembly GCA_003313485.2). NCBI lineage: Eukaryota > Viridiplantae > Streptophyta > Magnoliopsida > Lamiales > Plantaginaceae > Penstemon > Penstemon barbatus. The sequence goes on from CM064879.1 coordinate 77,964,386, forward strand.
TGAACTATATATCATTTTACCAATCTAATAAAATGGAGACTCATAAATGCAAACAAATGAAATAGAGAGTATAAATGTAGTCAATCATTAGCAAGCATTTACTATGATGATATACATTTAATGACAAGTTTATTTTACTGTAATAATAAATTTTAATGTGACATGCTGGAGGCATGCCTATGCATTGTAGAAATGAATAATCAAATCATGTTTCAATTAAGGGAAGGGAAATAGTTATGTAATTTACAGCCAAATTTTCAAAATTTAGGTTGACCGAAGAATTTATAATAGTATTTTTTTTCTATCTGTTGGACTGATCCAATGGGCCGGGTCGGATCGGGTTTGCCCATGTGGGCTGACCCGAACCGGATCCGGATCCAGTTGGTTAGGGGGAGTTTTAATTAACTCCCCACTCCTATTTTGTGGGACAACTCCCTCCCTCTCTCTCCTTCTTATCAGATAAGTTAATAAAGACGTTTATTAACTCTCTCTCTCTCTGACAGTTTTAATCACAATTACAATTTGAAAAGAGAGAAAACGTTTTACAGAGAAAAAACAAAACAGAGAGAAAAATACTTTTTGGGGAGAATTAATTGATCAATCAACAACATTGAAGTCAGGGTTCTTAGGCTGTGATTCGTGTCTACTTTCCGTCCGTGATTGGAGACCGACCAGAGTGTTGGAAAACTACCAGAAATCAGAAATCAAAGTTCGTGATTCAATCGCCGGTTCAAATTGCTAAGTAAGATCCTTTTTTACTTTATTTGCTTCGATTATGTGATTTTGAAGCATGTATGTTGTTAAAACCAACATTGGTATCAGAGCCATTGTTGCGATTGAGTTCGAAATTCTTTAATCTCTGATTATTTTCGAAAATCATGCTGTATGTGCCTTGTAATTCCTGTCAAATTGTTTTTGTTAATGATTTTTCGAATTTGTGGAATTCTGGTTATACTGTTTTAATTTTCGAGGCATGCTATAATTGTCGGATAATGCTGAAACTTTTATTGAGGCATGCTTATATGATGTAGTAATTATCTGAATTTTTTCAGAATTTTTTGACGTATATTCTGTTCTGGAAAAATTGTTTTCTTAAAATCGTATTATGCGTTTTCCCGATGTCTTACTTGGAATTATGTGATCTACCATATATGCTTACGTTCGTCTCGAAATAAGCTTTCTGGATCTGTGCCCAGATTATTATTTGGCTGAATATTTCGTATGGAAATTGAGTTTAAAGTCTCTGCCTACTTACATTAATTATTCTGGAAAATTAATTTAATAACACATAATGCATAATACACTCACCACTCTCTTCCTAAGCGGTTGTAACACACACTCCAACGTCGAGAGCTCAAAACGTAAATCTGATTGCACCAATGGATTCAGAAGGCACGAAAATGGGGGGGTAGCCAGAAGGACGACGCCGGAAAACGAGCGGAAAGCGGCGCGTGTGGTACACGCGCCACCCTCGCGAGTGGGACAAATCATGGGCAGTTGTAACTGCCCAGTCACACGTAGACATCCACGTGGCGTCCACGTCAGACACACGTGCCTGCCACGTCAGCGCCACGTAGGATTTCGAGACCTGTCTTGCCACGTGTACATCCACGTGTCGATGACGTGGGTGTCCATGTCACTGTTACTTGCCACGTGTCCACGTCAGGGACTGCCACGTGGCAGCAGAAGCTTGTTTAAAAAAAAAAAAATTCACCCACCGCCGGCGCGTGTCGGCGCGTGAGGTGGTTTCCGGCGGCCGGTTTCGACCGGATTTTTTTCTGTAAACTTGAAATTTTATTTCTGATTTATCTGTAAATTAAAATAATTTTTTGAACAATGTTTAAAATTTATTTTGATTTATTGTGTTTTAAATCTTTAGAAATTCACAGAAAATAAAATTCTTCTTCAGAAAATTCCAAATTTTTTCCAGAAAATTTAAATTAAATTGTCCTTCATGGGTGGCTACTGAGATTGAATTTTTTGATACTTTAGAAAATTAAGCTCGTTTATTCTCGCTTGAGCATTTATTTTTTCGCGCATTTTATTTGAAATTTGGCAAAGAAAAAAATTCTTGAAAGTATCAAAATGTATTTCAATCACCGAAAATATTAAAATTCCGCAAACATTTAATATTTACCCTCATCCTTCAGGTATGCCTTTGATCTATAGCAATTATAGGGTACTTCGGGGAGAAGCCCTTAAGCGACGTATCCATGAGCTACCGGGGGTCAAAGAAGATTTGGTGTCGTACCGAATGGATCCCAAACACTCTTTGAAAGAGCATTGGAGGGTAATGAGAAAGTTACACCGCCGCGTTCACTATTATGGTACTGACATTCATCCGTTTGAAAAACGGTGTGATGTCTTCAAGCAATCTCTTCCGGTTGAACTTCATAAAGTATGGGAAGAGGCGAGAAACTATATTGGAAGAGATAACTCTATAGAAAACTTCATTCACAACATGCATAATGGATGGAAATTATACCTAAAGAAAAAGGCTGAAAAGACTTTATTTCTCAGTCTGAACTCTAACCTCCGCCACCTGAGGTCCGGTATGAGGAAGAAATCAACTCATCGGTCCTTCAAGCAAGTACCTTGTGACAGGCTGTCTCAAGCCATTGCCAATGAAGCTTTTGTTCAGTCTTGGCAATCAATCGAACCAGAGGGTCGATTTTTCCGATTTGAATGATTTCTGTAATTTCATTTCCATTTAAAGATATTCTATGTTGTTTGTTTGTTTTCTTCATGAGACTGGATTTGATGACTGTTTGTATGAATCTTAGTTGTTTTGATTCGAAATGCATGCTTTGTTTGCTTACATATTTATGATCGTATATGTATTGTTATGCTTTAGCATGTTTGATCATCTTTTCCAGTGGGAGTTCTTAGGTTTTAGAATGACTATCACCAAGAACCTTAGTTTTTTATACTTTTGATATTAAGTCCATAATTATGCGATACTTGTAAATGGATGATGATTGGGAACATTGCGTGAACTTTCGAATCCATTGCTTGTGTCAAGTCTTAATGGAGCTTAATTGACTTAGTATAAAATAAAATATGTGTATAAGGGTTTTAACATTTAATCACCTCTTACGTAACAGACTATGGCATCTAAATCAATAATCGCTGACCTTAACAAAGGTGACAAACTGAACGGTGACAACTATGACATCTGGCGTCATAAGATTTGGTATGTGCTTGACGAGCAAGATGCTTTGGACGGCATCAACCGAATCTTGGATGACCCAGGTGTTGGAAATAGTGTCCAACAGAGAAGGGATCAAGAGGCTTACCAGGCGTGGAAAAAGAAAAATTCCACTGCTCGTGCAATCCTGGTTAGCTCTGTGATTGATGATCTGATTTACGAGTGTGAGCAGCACCCTACCGCTCATGACATATGGGTGTTTCTCAGGGAGAAATACGGGGGTACGACAATCACTCGTCTGAGGCAGCTGACAATCAAATTTGACACTTATAAGAAATTGCCCAATCATAACATTAAGCAACACATTAGGGTGATGTCTAATATGATTAGGGAGCTTGTGTCAGCTGGCCATATCCTCTCTGATGAGCAGCAAGTTCAAGCATTAATCCGGTCACTTCCTGACAAGTGGGAGCATCTGAAAATCAATCTGACTCATAATGATAGCATCAAAACCTTTGCTGATGCTGCTCGCCACGTTGAACTTGAGGATGAGCGACTTGGAGTTGCAAAATCGATGTCAAGTGCTTACATTGCTGAGACTAGTTCCAAGAAAGCTTCGGGCTTCAAACGTAAGAGGAACTGGAAGAAAGGCAACCCTGGGAAGCAGACTGGTGAGAAGAACAACAACCCCAACCATGGCGGCAAACGTAAGCGTTTTGCTAAGAAGAAGAAAGACAAGAACAAGATGAAGTGCTTCAACTGTGGAGCACTTGGGCACTTTGCTCGAGAGTGTACCAATCCTAAGAAGGATAAGGTAGCATACCATGACTCGTCTTTGTCTTTTGTTCATGTATCTAGTACTGTTTTATTAACTGAATCATATCCTGTGTAGATTGTTGACTCAGGTGCAACAGACCATGTGACTAGAGACCGTGAATCGTTGGTAGAGTTTCGTCGAGTCCCTGTTGGAACAAGATGGATATATGTAGGAAATAACGCCAGAGTGGAGGTTAAAGGGATTGGTACTTGCAAACTTGATTTGCATGGTGGACGAACCCTAATCCTACAAGATGTCTTATTCGCTCCAGAAATTCGACGGAATTTGGTTTCAGTTGTTGCTCTTCTAAGATTAGGATTTAATTTGAACTTCTGTCATAATTCTGTTCATGTTTATCAAGACAATGTTTATTATGGTTCTGGACATCTTCGAGATGGTTTTATGGTTTTTGATTGTAACAGACATAATTTTAACTTTTATGTTAATAGTAGTTCTGTTTTGAATGCTTGTTCCTCCAGTAATTCTATTGTGAATGTTAATACTTGGCATGCTAGATTAGGTCACATAGGACAAGATAGAATGAATCGTCTCGCTAGAGAAGGACTATTGGGTCCAATATCTAAAATCGATTTACCTACTTGTCAAAATTGTCTTGCTGGAAAATCTATTCGTAAACCTTTTGGAAAGGCTATTAGAGCTGAATTTCCATTGCAATTAGTCCATTCAGACATCTGTGGTCCGATTAGTGTTATGTCAAGACATGGAGCCTCCTATTTCATTACTTTCATAGATGACTTCACTCACTTTGGGTATGTCTATTTGATTTCACATAAGTCTGAAGCACTGGAGTGTTTTAGACGTTACCTTAATGAGGTAGAAAATCAACTAGACAGAACGATCAAATCCTTCAGAACTGATCGAGGCGGGGAATATCTATCAAGTCAATTTAAGGACTTTTGTAAAGAAAAGGGGATAACTAGGCAATTAACTAATCCTAACACACCTCAGCAGAACGGAGTTGCTGAGAGGAGGAATAGAACATTGCTAGAAATGACTAGGTCCATGATGGTGCAAGCTAACTTACCTATTTCCTTTTGGAGAGATGCTTTGTTAACTGCTGCCTATATACTGAACAAAGTGCCATCAAAATCAGTGGCTACCACTCCATATGAACTTTGGACAGGTAGGAAACCTGATCTAAGTAACCTTAGACCTTGGGGATCAGCTGCCTACGTGCTCGACTCGTTGAATAAATATGGCAAGATTGGCCCCAGAGGAAAGAAATGTATCTTTATAAGATATGCTCAACACTCTAAGGGTTACGTGTTCATAGGAGAAAATGAAGAGGGTAGCACCACTGAAATCGACTCACGAGATGCGACATTCTTAGAGAACGAATTTCCTAAAAGGGGTGAGATCAAAAGTCGAGAACCCCTATTCGAATTAACTGATTCAGCGAATGGCATTGAGCTAGACGAATCGTTGGTGGAAAATGATACGACTGGACCACTTGATCCAAGTGGGAGTAATTTACCCCAGAACGATATTACTGAATCACAACTTAGGAAAAGTTCTAGAGGAAATATTCCTAGACGTCATTACGACGTAGAAGGACATAGTTTTAATATTTCCTCTATAGAAGATGAAGAGCCTAAATCTTTTGATGAAGCTCTATCATGTCCTCAGAAGGACGAATGGAAGAAAGCGATGGAAGAAGAAATGGATTCCATGAAATCGAACCAAGTCTGGGAGTTGGTCGATCTTCCTTCTGGCAGAAAATCTACCGGGAATAAATGGATTCTCAAGATTAAGCAGAAGGCAGATGGAACCATTGATAGATATAAAGCTCGTTTAGTAGCTAAAGGATATACTCAACTTGAGGGTATTGATTACGAAGAAACCTTCTCGCCTGTAGTGAGATTTGCCTCTATTCGCCTCCTTTTGTCCATTGTAGCTAACTTAGATTTGGAATTACATCAAATGGACGTTAAGACTGCTTTTCTCAATGGAGAATTAGAAGAAGAAATCTACATGGATCAACCAGTAGGATTTATTCTCAAAGGCCAAGAACACAAAGTGTGTAAATTGAAAAGATCAATCTATGGTCTTAAGCAGTCATCAAGGCAGTGGTATTTGAGATTTCACCGGGCTGTAATCTCTTATAACTTCGTCATGATGGATGAAGACCACTGTGTCTATGTCAAACGTTCAAACAAATTTTTTGTAATACTATCTCTCTATGTCGATGACATTTTGTTAGCCGGAAATGACAAAGGATTCTTAAACACCATCAAGGAATGGTTATCATCTAACTTCGAGATGAAAGATATGGGTGAAGCAAATTTCATACTAGGCGTTAAGATTCACAGAGATCGTTCAAAGAAACTCCTTGCTCTTTCTCAAGAATCGTATATAAGGAAGATCATAGAAAGATTTAGGATGAACGATTGCAAGCCAATAGATACTCCTGTGATGAAAGGCGACAGCCTGAGTCAGGAGATGTGTCCAACGAATTTAGCAGAGAAACAAGAAATGTCAAAAGTACCATATTCCAGTGCTGTAGGGAGCTTGATGTATGCTATGATGTGTACTCGCCCCGACATTTGTTATGCCGTAGGTCTGGTCAGTAGGCATCAATCCAATCCCGGAAGAAGACACTGGGTTGCTGTAAAGAGGATTTTCAGATACCTAAAGGGTACTGCAGACTATTTCCTTTGTTTTCAAGGAAAGGGATTATCGCTGAAAGGCTACACAGATGCTGACTGGGGTGGAGACTTGGATCGTCGTAAGTCCACTTCCGGATATGTTTTCTTACTGAATGATGGCGCCATATCATGGAGCAGCAAGAAACAAAAGTGTGTAGCACTATCAACCATGGAATCAGAATTCGTGGCATGTTCAGCTGCAGTACAGGAAGCTGTTTGGTTGCGGAGATTTCCCCTGCATTTGGGGATAGTAAGTAATTCTGAAGGAGCTGTGACTATTTATTGTGATAGTCAAGCAGCTATGGCTTACACTAGAGATCCCAAATATCATGGACTGACCAAACACATTGACACGAGATATAACTTTGTAAGAGATATCATTGAGAAGAAAGAGGTGACTGTCAAGTACATATCTACGCATCAGATGGTTGCTGATCCTTTCACTAAACCTATAGCTAAAGAGGCTTTCATAGGTCATACCAAGTCTTTAGGACTGCGTAGAATTTAATGTACTAGATTCAGTTAAGAATGTTATTGCCACTAACATTGATGTACTAATGTTTTTATATATATACACATATTTTGAGATCTATTTTAAAATGTCTTCACTAAAAAGTATGTCGGATAAGTAGAGATTGACTCTCTCACATGAGCAATCACCTCTGACACTGGGAGTGTGCAGAGATGAGATTTTCTCAATCAAATGAAATTGGCTCATTCACATGAGATATCGCTTCTGATATTTTGGAATATGCAGAGATGAGGTTACTATATATATAAAGTAATCGAAATGGATTCCCCACTATCCATTGTACTTATCTTAAGCCAGATATGAGTTTTCTTGGGAGTTGAGCCGAGGACGACGAAAGAAGAAAACTCGGGTTTGAGTATCGAGGAATACTTAAACTGGGATCTGTACGATACAGATTTACAAATCCCTTTGTAAATGACATACGCTTCTGCTCGGGAAGAAAAGTATCGTAACACGTGTTTTCGTACCACGTGTGCAAGGTGACCACAAAGGTTAATGAGCAAATGTATCCCTGCTTTCTCATTATGTGAGACCTTGAGGTTCAACGGAATCTCTAATTAATGCCCTTAAGACTTTTGACAGTTTCTTATGGTTTCTCATTAGTATTGCTACTTTAGCACGTTACTAATAGCCATGAATCATACGGTGATGCGGTGCGTGTCTAGGAAAGCTGCTAAAGTGAAATCAGAAGATCCTTGTAGGAAAGGAAGATTATCTTCGACTTACACCCTACTTGCATTCACCAGCTAGCTAATTACATTAAACTTAATTGTTTTGAGATGTAATTGTGAATACAGAGTAGTATTGGCCAAAGAGTCGAGTATGCCCTATAACCAAGGTTGGAGGGATAAGGGATACGTCGACTGGTGTAGTACGAAAGATATCTAGGGAATAGCGAAAATAGTCCTCTTCTGGAATTTGTTTCCTTGAGCAGCTATATCACCCTAACAGGTATATAGCAACGTGCTCGTATACTCGCCGGGTCACACGGCCTATTTGCCCATACGAAACTTCGGATGTAAATTGGATTGATCACTGAAAGCACGGGGTCAGCCCGCACGTGCGAGTGGGAGATGTTGGACTGATCCAATGGGCCGGGTCGGATCGGGTTCGCCCATGTGGGCTGACCCGAACCGGATCCGGATCCAGTTGGTTAGGGGGAGTTTTAATTAACTCCCCACTCCTATTTTGTGGGACAACTCCCTCCCTCTCTCTCCTTCTTATCAGATAAGTTAATAAAGACGTTTATTAACTCTCTCTCTCTCTGACAGTTTTAATCACAATTACAATTTGAAAAGAGAGAAAACGTTTTACAGAGAAAAAACAAAACAGAGAGAAAAATACTTTTTGGGGAGAATTAATTGATCAATCAACAACATTGAAGTCAGGGTTCTTAGGCTGTGATTCGTGTCTACTTTCCGTCCGTGATTGGAGACCGACCAGAGTGTTGGAAAACTACCAGAAATCAGAAATCAAAGTTCGTGATTCAATCGCCGGTTCAAATTGCTAAGTAAGATCCTTTTTTACTTTATTTGCTTCGATTATGCGATTTTGAAGCATGTATGTTGTTAAAACCAACACTATCTTAATAAAACCCAAAAATATATGTTTCAGTATTGAAAATCAACATCTCTGACATAAACTTTCACAACTTTGAGTTTCATTCGAGATGATTTTTTTATTTCTAACTATATATGTTTTTCATATATTAAAAGTCATATATTTAATTTCAAGTGAGATATAGCATATATTCGGTTCATTTTCACTATATTTATCCTATTATAAATTTATAGTTAAGTCAGAATCGAACATTACTCGATCATCCAAATATTTTATATGTATAAACTTTTTCTAATATAAAAGTATAAAGTTAAATTCATAAAATTAAGAAAGAAAAAAAAAAAAAAAAGTTCCCTGACGCGCCCTCAAATTACATACACGAAAACCCATACAAATTATGATGCTCCCAACTCGTAATTAATGAGACTATCATGAATTAGATCTAAAAAAAAAAAAGAATTGAGACTATGAATTAGGAATAAGATGCTGTACATGTACATGTATATAAATACATAATCTATTTTATTTTATGGGAATTTTCATATTCGTAAGAAAATATTAATTATTAAATCTAAAATTAACATAATGAAATAACTTGGTTATGTGATGTTACCTTTTTATATAATCTTGTCCAAGGGGCAAAGCAAGTAAATATTATATATATATATATATATATATATATATATATATATATATATATATATATAATTAATATAACACACAGTATAATTTTAGTACTACATATACTAGTACTAGACTACTAGTACTTCCCTGATTCACACTACATATACAAAGTAAAGTATGAAAATGACATAATACTTCATGTCTTCCCTGTTTCCACTACATATTAATATATCAGTATGCAAATGACATAAGGATTCATATCAAAATAGACTAATAAGAAGGCTGCGCGTGTACTGTCAAAATAACTAATTCATGAGTCAATATTCCGGTGTCAATCTTCCCTTTTTAATGTAAAATTGGTCGAGATTTTTCAAACCACTAATTAGGATTAATTAATTTGTGTAACTATATTTTTTAAACACGATGTAGAAGAGACCCATAAAATGGAGCAAAATCGATCAAACTCATGCTAAATTGCTAATTACTTAATAACTCTGACATTTTTTTTGCCGTACTCGTAAGTAGGTGCAATGTAACATAATTATTATTAATTAATTAGTACACGTAATTTCAACCTTAACCACTATACGAACAAGTAAATTGTCACATTTATTAAGATATAGTAGTAAAGTAGTAAACTATCATATTATCATAACATAAGAAAATAAAGTGCGACAAATAAAAATATTAGGGAGACAGTATAAACCTTTTATAAAATTACACCACAGTGATGTGCAATTTTTTAAACAAAAAGAAGGAAAATTGAATATTATAAATATCACATGAGTAAATTCACCTTAACTCCTCATATGTATATATATATATATATACATACATGTGTAGGCACCAAAATCAAATGTAAGGAATCAAAATATTATTATGTAATTTGCACCCGACTTTTCTTTAACAAATATCTTTAATCCAGTTATAAGATAGACTAAAATCAATTCATGTCTCAAAGTATTAATTAAATTCAGTGGGTATAAATAAAAAAACAAATAATTAATGAAAAAGGAATTATTTTTGTTACTCGAATATTGCAAATGTCTTTGCAGTGATCATTTAATTTCTTTTATGGGTTTTTTTTTCCCCCATCTTTTAGGTTTTTTCTTTTCAGCTGTATAATGTTTTTGTCTCTTTTATTTGCACGGCACGTGAGTTTCTTCCATCTCACTGCTCACGGTGCCTCACCAATTTTGCTTCCTTAATAATTTCCACTAATCGATCATTTACAATTATGTTTTGATATTTTTTTATTTAATTTGTTAATGCGGCAAGTAGCTAGTTAAGGGTAATCCATGATTATCTAGGTTGGGGTATATGTAGGACCTTGTGTGTTTTCAATTTTCCAAAAAAAGCAATTGGTATTTAGAAATATGAATATCCGTTTTATAATGCATTAACATACAAGTGTTCACGTGTCGATTGTAATTTGGCTTTGTCTCCGCCATGGGACAATTGTTGCCATAATTCTGGCTAGCAATCTCCTCCTCATCAATTGTTCCGTCTGGGAATCGAACTCATGACATTGACTCTAAGGGGATGTCCCTGTATTCAAAGTGGTAATCAAATTCCGTCTGTTTTTAACGGCGTAAGGGGTTTCTTGTAATATGTCCAAACCTAAGGGGATGTCCCTGTAATTCTTTAAACAACGGAGATTTCTTGTAATATGCCCAAACCTGATGAGCTCTATGTGTAAATCACCCAAAAATAAATTTAAAATATATTTGAAATCAAGCATTATCATTTGATTCACCACGTAATGTACTCTTGCATGCACAACATATTACTATAGCTTTAAGAGGACAAGTTGACAGTACCACTACAAGAAAACAGCAAAATTTAGACGGAAATTTCGACGGATTTTTCATAAAATTCGTCGAAATTTACAAATTTCGACAGACATTTCGACGGAAAAGGATTGTCGAAAAAAGTGTCATAGAAATCGAAATTTCAACGGATTTTTCGACGAAAATATTTTCGACGGAATGTATTTCGACAGAAATTTAGTCGGAATGTATTTTCCGTCGAAACATTAAATTTCGACGGGCAGAATGTCGTCGAAATATATAAATTTCGACGGAATGTTGTGTCCGTCGAAATTTCATAAATTTCGATGGAATGTTGTGTCCGTCGAAATTTCATCTAACTTGAGGTTGTGTACAGGTAATTATCTCTAATTTCAAATATCCTAAACTCCACATACGTACATTTGATGCATGCACTGTAATGTATAGAATAGATAAAAAATTGAATGTAAATTATTTCCAATTCATAGACTCCCGTGTATATAGAAAATATTTTTTCACTAATTTTAGGTTCCAGTTGACCATTTTAAATATATATATATATATATATATATATATATATATATATATTACATATATTACATATATTACATATATTACGTAGAAATTTAAGATATTTCAACGGATTTCTTTCCGTCGAAATTGTCAAAATTTCTACAGATTTGAGTTTCCGTTGAAATACTTTTATTTTTTCCTTTTTTATTAATTTTTTCAGTGAAATTATACAATTTCGACGGAAACAAATCCGTCGAAATTTTAAATATTTCGACGGGATTTAATGTCCGTCGAAATTTATTTTATTTTATTTTTTCTTTTTTTATTAATTTTTTTTCGCGAAATTAGATAATTTCGACGGATTTGCTTCCGTCGAAATTATATAAATGATTCCCGTCGAAATTTATTTTATTTTTTCTTTTTTAATTATTTTTTTGTAAAAAGCTTTGCATTTTGACGGACATACATCTGTCGAAATTTTATAAATTTCGACGGGATTTGAAATCCGTCGAACACAAGGAGAGATTTGTCATTCTTTTAAGTATTTGTGCGATTGCTAATGAGATTGTTGCCTATTTGGAAAGCCGAGACCTCATAACGTAGAGATCATGAGTTCAATTTCAACAAGTGTGAGTTTTCTTCTAGTTTATTATTAGCGTTGTTAATTAAGTTATTCTTAATTTGTAATATTTAAATTAATTTTGATGTAACGATAATGTATTGAATTTATTCTGACATGATGATGTATTTACCGTTTAAAAAATTAAAAATTGTGCAATTTTTTATTTTATCTTAGATTATATACGAACTTGTGTATTTCAAAACTAATTATATCAACTTAGTGTGACGGTCGTCATATCAACGGCATATTCATTCAATAGAACAAATTCAGTAAAAGATAACTAGCTAAGGCATATAAAATTAAACTTAAATAAGGTTAAGCTTAAGACTGAATACATACATTCATAAAAAATTAATCCAAAAAACTTGAAATAATAATCATGTTTATAGTGTTATTATGTCTCATTTAAAACATTTTTCTCCAGCATTATTTCTTCCTCCTGACACCAGGTCACCAGCTACATTTTCCTACGAGAGATGATATATAGAACAATTAATAAACTTATTAGTATTATGAATAATTCTTAATTTGTTTCATAAATAAAATAAATATAATAGCATCCACCTTCCCCAAACTTTGAACAATTTGTATCCACCATCCCTCACCTTTCTAAATTTTGTCAAGACCAGGGGAGGTGGATATATATTGTTCAAAACTTCGAGTGGGGTATATGCAAAATAACATTAAACTACAATTTTAAGGAAAATTAATTAATGAAATCAATCATACTCGAAAGACTCCTGAATTTTCAGTTGGATGAGGTACCCTGGAAGAAAATATATATTTGAAAATTCTCGTTAAACAAGAACCCAGGTATTTAATGTAAAATAAAAATATTAATTCGAAACTACATACATGTTTTTCGAAATAAAATTACGTACATTGCACGCTTTTCTTCAATAAATTTCTTTAGCGCACGCCTTTTTCCTTCTTGTCTAATATGATAACTACCTCGTAAAAAACAAAAAAAAAAAAAACAACAATTCAATTATAAGTTAGATTAAAAGCAATTAAGGACGTACTCATAGTATTAATTTATTAAAAAAATAAAATTTCAAAGTATTAATTAATTCAATAGGTATGAATAACTAATCAAATGATGAAAAAAGGGGAATTCAATAGGTATGAATTGATAATACATAATACTTATAAGTTGATTGCTTTATCATCTTGTAGGAAAACGTAGCTGGCGTCAAGGGGAAGATATAATGCCGGAGATTTTTTTAGCTATTTAAGGTTTTCGGCTTAATTTTCTATGCATGTGTATTCAATAGTAATTAATAATAGTATTATTGGAGTTTAAATTTTATTGTGATATCTACTTAAACGTAACTTTATTTAAATTAAAATTTCTCAAATTCAAGCTTGTGAAATTAATATAACTCAAAATTAACTACGAATATTATTTGATGTCTCAATCAAGTCGACATATATTGTTTAGTTCATCTAACTAGAATTCGGTACCATATGCGACTAACCAAATGGACGAAATCTCTAGCAACAACTGCGAGAATGTCGGCACACGACACAATGACCAGAAACTCAAAGTCTTGATATCACTGCTCTCAAAATCTTGGACGCGCGTTTATGACATTTATCATGCGCCGCCAAATGCCGGAATAAGTTTGCAATCTGTCTCTATAAATCCTCAATCGTCTCCATCATAATGAAGTGATTATGGTGTTGGACTTTCTTTGCCAGAACCTGTCCATGTGGACCATGAACACTATCGCCAGCCTTAGAATTTAATGATCTTCGCCCAAGAAAGGAAATTTGGGGCTCTGATGCCATCTGAAAGTTGGGCAGAATAATAATTCTGCAGGCAAGTTCCATTAAATAAACTTGCTACAAGAACAAGATAAGTAGATACCCATGAACCCTTGGGAGAACCAACTTATCTCTTTTCTTTTCTTTTTAAAAAGTCATAATAATCAATATCTCACAATAATAAAGATTGCAGCTTCTTTTAAAAGACTTTAACCATTAATAACTAAAGGAAAATAAGACCTATGAAAAATGAACAACTTTCAAACTCTTATAAAAACCAAATCACCAAGAATAAGGAAAATAAATAATTAAAAATATATAAAAAAAAAAAAACTTAATTACCAAGAAAAATGAATAGAATTGATTGTTTTGGATGTCCCAGCATCATTCATATAATCACCTCAATCATTAAACTATGAACTATATTAAATACAACATTTGCATAAAATGATTAATATATATAAATTAGACTATGTAATCAATATCTTAAAATTGTTACGACCCATTTCCATCTCAAAGGTTCTAAGAGCAACCACCAAGTAACAAAAGAAAAATTCTGGACTTGATCTATGTTCTAAGAACAACCACCAAGAAACCCAACTCAATCCACCTCATACTTTCGTTTTATAAGTAATTAATTATGCATTAGAAGAAGAAAATAAGTTTGTCACAAGAGTTTTCGAAAAATCTGAATCACAAACTACTTAAGTTCGACTTGTGTTCTGTTCAATCCTTCTTTTGAAGACGAAATCTAAGTTCAAACACATTTATTGTCTTACTCAAAGACATGTTCCGAACCTGTACAGATCGATAACTGCTTCATTACATTACATAATAAGTAGGTTACAACTAAATTAGAAGGGCACAATCTAAGATACTATGGAGACTGACTGTGAGACCAATATTCCTGAACAAGTCGCGCAAACAATGAATCTTCCCTCTTCATTAGCTTCATTGGTTCATCATATTCCACCAATTTCCCTGTATTAGAATATATATATAAAAATACGTTAAATATTATTCGCACGTGGTAGAATTCTATAGTCCACAAGTACTACTCACCGTCACTAATGGCTAGCACCTTCGTACAATCCATCACGGTTGGTATTTTATGAGCCACCGTGATGACCGTGCAATCTGCAAATTCAGTCCTCATAGTTTTCTGCAATACCATATCGGTAGCATAGTCTATAGACGCAGAAGCTTCATCGAGTACCAAAATCTTGCTTCGTCTCAATAAAACTCGACCCAAACAAAATAATTGTCGTTGCCCCATGCTCCAATTCGATCCATCTTCCACAACTGCAAATAGTCATATTCAACTTCTTTTCATATAAAAAATCCCGGCACACACACACACACACACACACATATATATATAGTGGGTAATACTCATTTAACCCCCAGTGTAATATGCATGCATAATGTTCAATTTACCTCCATGTAATTTTAAATAAAAGAGCATTTTATCTACCTGTAAATATTTTAAGGATCAATTTACCACTATCCATTGAAGAGTACTCACTTGCCCGAAATTGAGTTTGAGATTTAAAATATGCGTAAAAAGACGAAATTACACTCCATATAAAATTAAATTGAGGGTATTTTTGTCAAATCGTGTTAAAAATGCTAGGGAGGCATTTAAAGTGCATTTTTTAAATTACAAAGGGGCAAATTGAACATTATGAATATGATGGGAGGCAAATTTTCATTAACCCTATATAGTCATTAACCATCATCCAAAGACTCACCAGCGGAGTCTAAACCCTTGGTTTTCTCTTGAACAGCCTCTTTAAGCTGACATTTTTCAAGAACCTGTATAGTTTTTCAACATTTAGTTAATACAATAAAACATGCTTTGGATTATGAAGATACTATACCAGATGAAAATTACCTCCCATATTTCTTGGTCTGAGTGTTGACCCAATGGATCCAAATTGAACCTCACGGTTCCAGTGAAAAGAGTAGGATCTTGAGGTATAATCCCAAAACGAGACCTCAAATCGTGAAGTCCGATTCTTGAAATGTCAATCCCATCTATTACAATCCTTCCTCCAACAGGCTCTACCAAACGAAACAAAGCTCCGATAAGAGTAGTTTTACCACTACCCGTCCAACCAACAATCCCGATTTTGTGTCCTCCTTCAAACGTGCAACTAATCCCGCGTAGAACAAGTGGTGCATCCGGTCTATATTGAATCTATTCACCATTTTAACACAATTTAGTCTTTATTGATGACAAGTTTACTATAATGAGAGCATTCAACGCCAAAAAGTAAAAGAGTGAAATGCAAAAATACGCCCTAAGCTTTGCCTAATTAGCAAAAAGCTCCCTGTATCTTTTTATTAGCAAAACCCCCTTGTGCTGTTTTTTTTTATTAGTAAAAATAAAAAATAAAAAAACACCCTCCCAAGTTGGAGTACGTATTTTGCATGAAAAATAATAATTATAACCCCACCAAAAATGCAAAAACACCCCATTAACCTTAAAAATTATCAAAAGTCCTCAGTTAACTTTAAAATTGGCAATAACCCCCCGGTTCACTTAAAAAATTAATAATAACCTCCATATTGACTTGGGAAGAAATTTCAAATGGATTTTTATGCTAATAAAAAGAGGCTCAGAGGGGTTTTTTTTGTTAATATAAAAATAAGAAGGGAATTTTTGCCAATTAGGCAAAGCATAGATGGTATTTTTGCATTTAACTCTAGTTCTTACCTTCAAGTCTTGAATCTCTACTTTACCCTCAGTTGGCCAGTCAACCGAGGGGCGGTTTTCTTCTATAACCTCAGGTGCCTCACTCGTTATGTGCGAATATTGGTCGAGCCTTTCTACCGACATAATATAGTTTGCTAACATGCACTGTAGGTTAATCGAGAACGCGAACGACATATTTAGTGAGAGACCATAAGACAAAGCCATTCCGATAAATCCTGCAACAGTATTTGAAAAATGGAAAAAGTCTTAGATTTCAAAATGTAATAAGATTACGAACAATGAAATTTTTATGTACCAGAGCTAAAAGTTCCGGGAGGTAGTAAAACCATGCAGAGACTTGCAAAGGCAAGAATGGTTGCACTAAGAGTTTCGAGTCTTTGGATCAACCATTCATTTGCTGTAAAGTAGTGGAAGAAAGGATTGCCATTTGTGTCGATTAGTTCAAGATTCTTTGCGAAAAAACGATCTTCTTCTTAAAAAGCTCTTATGGTAATGACTCCAGCTACAGATTCAGCAAGATGGTTTACTATGAACGATTTTGTGGTTCCATTGATACGCATCAACTCTTTAGCCGAGGAAAAGTAGTAGCTCTGTCGATGTGGGGGTCTATATCATATTTGTGATCGAAAATTGACAAATATAATTTATGAACAATATGGTTCATATATACAAGGCATGAAACTGGACACTAGTCACTTTTAGTTCCACGCATTAAAACATATTAGCACTTTTGGTCCAATTTTTTTTTAAAAGAAATAGCATATTTCGTTTTTCTCCACACTTTGCATCCAGTTTTGCACTTTTTATCCCATAAGACAGTCTTTATGTTGCACTTTTGGTCCTAAACTGGATGGATAGGCAGGAAAGTGCTTTTCCAAAGCACAAAGACAAAACGTGCTATATTTTCACATTTAGGTTATTCCCTCACTTTCCATCTAATTTATGTACGTTATATCTCATATGACAATATCTGTTATGCACTATAGGTCCCAAATTGGAGGAAACGGGGAGAAGTGCAACTCCTACAATGCGGGACTAAAATTGCCGAGTGGCCGTCTATGGGACTAAAAACACAATTTAAGCAGGATATCATATTGACATTACCGTGTTTTTTCTTTTCAAATAATAGAATCTTAAGAACTTCAATTATAGTTACTTACCTGCAAGCGAATAGTGAGGAAGACCATCGGTATAGAAACGAACAAAACTTGCCAAGTGACAACAGCCAATCACTACAACAAAAATCATGTCTCGAGACACAAATAAGTGTCCCAAGATGTTTATCTTGGGACACTTAGGAAGTTTGGGACACTTGAAAAAAGTGTCTCATAATTTCGCGTCGCATGATAACAAGGGACGATTTTATTTGTCCCTAGAAAGTGTCCCCAGATTACACGTCTGAAGATAGATATATGTGTCCCGTGAGATCATTTTCGAGATACAAATATGTGTCCCTAGATGTTGCGGTCTGAGGATATTTATGTGTGTCCCATGAGATCATTTTCGAGATACAAATAAGTGTTCCCAGAGAATTGATATTTTTATTAATTTCATTCTTGAGACACTTATTTGTGTTTTCTAAAATCCATATATGTCTTTTGTATTATATATTTCAATACTTAAAAGTGTCTGATATAATACTTATTTCAACAAATTAAATGACAATTAAAATGACTAATATAATGCAAATGATCGATTCTTTTAAACAATCCAAGTATCACTTCCAAAAATATTAAGTACTTGTACATATAGTAGTTCTAAAGTCATAGAAAGTTTCCAAGACAACAAAATTACATAGATATGTTCTTGGAAATGAGTACAATCAAAAATATAAACTTGCATAGTATCTAGAATAAGGATACCAAATCTAACTATAGATATCTTCAAAGTTCAAGCTCAAAAAAGTTCATCCTCCAACTTGAATCAGTCTTCGTCTTCATCCAATTCAACCTGTTCAATATATAAAATATATTTGATGACTATGAGGAAGCATGTAATAACAACTCCAAACAAAGCTTTTTTCTTTTCGAAAAGATACATGTAGTAAGCATAGTCAAGAAAAGAAAAAGGAAATACCATGGACAATGACCAAACAATAGGTACTCCAAGAGCATCTCCAATAGTTTGAAAATGACTATGAGGGAATAACAATCTTGCATCTCTTTTCACTTGGAATTGAATTATTATTTCACAAAAGTCACGTTCCAACTCCATACCATTGACATAAACATTACTTGTCTTAGTTACAATCCCTCCTGCAATAACTTCATTCCTATCTCCACCATTTTTCAAAAGAACTCAAGATCCAACCTGCGATTTGCTTAATGTTAACAAAGACTAAATCAACCAGCCAGCTAGATCAAATCAAAATTCCATTGATTTCAATAGCAAATTGCAACAGCCACAAATATTCTTAAGGATGCTACATTGAATACAAGAATAGTAACCGTTATACTTGGAAGAATATGCATGAAGTATTATCTTGATGCATAGAGCTTTTTTTAAAATATAAATCATATGAGATTACATGCGACTAAAAGTAAAATATTTGCATCAGATCACCAAGAGTGAATAAGAATGGAAAAGTTTAAAGTGCATCTTATTTTACCTTGATACGTGTTGGACGAGAAATTGATGGTGATGAAATGTGATTGTCGAGTGGAGAGCTTCAAGAATTTGATTGCCTTCTTGGAGATGCAACTCGAATACTTCCAACGTCAGATTGTTTGCCAGGGCGTGCTCTCCCTTGGACAATTGATGTCAGCTCTTCTACCTTTGCATTCAATGCTTCAAATTTCTCTACTTCCTTAAAATACTTTTCTTTATACTCCATGGATTGCCTAAAAAGTGCATCACGACTTGACTTTGCTCCATAAACGTCTCCAGCTTTCACTCACATTCCATAGAGTCTCAACTGTCCATCTTTATCCTTGCCCATTACCTTTGCAAAGTCATCATCAGGATCATGAATACCATTATTGCTATTTGAGTTTTCAGAGTTTTGGGCAGCTAGCTTTTCCATTTGAGTCTATAAGAAAAAGTGAAGAAATTAATATAAATTAGATATAAGAAAACTTAATGAATATGTAATCACTTACAATTGCTTCTTGTATAGCTTCACTTGTACCATCAGCTTTTGAATATATAGCACTTCTTGAACAACTCAGCTCTTGTGGGATATCTACCATTATCTTTGTTCTGCATACGAATGGTCATATTATACATTTATGTAAGCTTATTCTATCAACAAATTCACAACTACAATAATTTCAAAGTAAACATTACCATTGCTTCTTTCACTACTGCATAACTTTTCTTTCCCATACGATGAATATAAGTCAACTTTGCACGAGTTTCTTTGTTCTTTTGACTTATTTTCTGTGGAAGTTCAAATAACTAAAATACTTGTAACTCACCAAAATAAAATCAAAATGAGAAATTCCTAATAAGAACTATAGAAAACATACCTCCGCATTATCAGACGTCCAGTGCTCAACTAACACACTATATTGTTCTTCATTCACTATCTCAAGAATTTCATGCGTTTGTTGCTCAATGGGAACATCAGGATCAAAGTTTATTTTCTTTAAGTCACATTTCCAACTTCTCCATTTTTTGTTAATAGATCCTAGGATATATGGCTCATGTCCTATAGGAATCTCAAACTTTCCCTACAAAAGAGAAATTTAGAGCATTATAGACTAATATAAACTAGGAACTCATATAATACTTAAAAAAATTGAAATAAAATAGAATC
This sequence comes from Penstemon barbatus, assembly GCA_003313485.2. NCBI lineage: Eukaryota > Viridiplantae > Streptophyta > Magnoliopsida > Lamiales > Plantaginaceae > Penstemon > Penstemon barbatus. Next base: position 77,984,901 of record CM064879.1, read on the forward strand.
TATAACCTGAACAAGTCTAAGCATTTCATCCTTGTAAAAAGTCGGCATTAATCTCCAATCCGTATACTTAAGTGGGCAATGTAACGGATTCCTTGCAATTGAACTCAAAAAATGAGCCAAACTGCTTGCTGTCTTTTCATCATTTGGCTGTCCAAGATCATTAAAAGTTACAGCAATACGTTCATGTTTGCTTGATTAAAAAAACCTAAATTGAAGGAAAAACTGAAAATACTCAATCTTGTTTTTTAACAAAATAATATTAGTATTACATGTTAGGATGGAAAAGAAGAAGTGAAACATCTAGAGGAATGCTTTGTTTCAAAGTATGTCATTTTATCCCTCTTTTTTTCCTACTTCCTGACTGCTACCAAATTATGAAGTCTTAGATGCATGCTGAATGTTGGATTTCTAGAATAAAAGGAAAAATTTAGCATAGGAGAGTGCATTAAGAAAGTGGAAACTGTTTCAATAGTGTAGAATGAAACAGTGACAGACTTCTATTCTATTTCTTTTACTCCTTAATTAACTTACATAAATCGATTCTTACATTGATAAACATATCAAAACTACTCCAATATTTGGTGGATTTCAAATCCTCATTATGGTTAAAAAAATAGCTCAAAATAAATGATTAAAAATTTGAAATCCTTACTAACTTAAACTGATCTATCAACTGCTACAGATTTGTCAATGTAGATTTGAAATATTTGCTTATAATCCATGAATCCAAACAGACACTTAAATCAATTGCCTCAACAACTTCAAGTATTTAATCTGAATGCATATATATCTATAGATATGAGTGTTCACATTGTAATAAATTCGTGAAATATTCAATCAAGTTTTTGTGATAATAACTGTAAGTGGAGAATGTCTACAAGATGCACTTTATGCAATTTTAAGTCTACCACAACCACAGCCATATTTATGTATCTCTTTTACCATATGCATATTCATTCACTTAATGATCCATATTTTCAAATTTGTGACAGTATTGTGTTCTAACTTCCCTCAACCATCAAGAAAAGTAATGATAGCTCATCCACCACATAAAGCCTTTGCCTATACTGGTGATACGATATCTACATACATCTCACATAAATCAGACAATATGCATCATTTGTCACCTAAAAAAATAGTTTTTAAGTAGCTAAATAAATGTGTCAATTATTGATTTTTCTTATGATGGATCTAAACTCAAATCTTTCATCCAAAACCATACAAACTCAATACAGTTTCTATACCATTTAAACTTGGATATGAAGGTGGATTAAGAATCCAGTAGGCTCTAAACCGAATCCAAAATCATTCAATAACAATTATACTTAAATAAGAAGTCAGGTAGATTCAATCTAAATCCGAATTATCTAGTCATACCTATAGTTCAAATTTCTAAGATATTGTATTAGATGGCAAGGTTTCAGCCAAAAATAATTGGATGTCAAAAGTTCTGAAAGGCTAAAAATGAATACAACAACTATAAAACTTGGGCCCAATTCTCAGATTTACTAACCCTAACCTATCTTACTTACCTGTTTTGAGAAAGCCAAAACTGAAGGAAATATCAGCGAACGGAATGTACTAAACATATTGTGAGAAGGAGAAGAACCGAATCTTTCTTACCTGTTGTGAGAAAGCCGATTGTGACCCAAAAATCAGTGTGAGAAAGCCGATTGTGAGAAGGAGAGAAGAACACCACCTGCTGTGAGAAACCGATTCTGAGAAACCAATTGTAAGAAAGCAGGTTAATTGTGACCCAAATTGAAGGGAAAATCGAAAATAAGAAAGATAAATTGAAAAAGAAAAACAGATTTGGGCCGATTAATTGTGAGAGTGAAGAAGAAATTACGCTTGGAGAGAAGAACACCGCCTGTTGTGAGAAACCGATCGATTCTGAGAAACCAATTGTAAGAAAACAGGTTAATTGTGACCCAAATTGAAGGGAAAATCGAAAATAAGAAAGATAAATTGAAAAAGGAAAACAGATTTGGGCCGATTGTGAGAGAGAAGAAGAATTACGCTTGAGTAGTATTTGTTATTTGATTTCTTTCATGTTGTGATAGAGAAGCTAGAGAGGGTTTTTGATAGAGAAGTTAGAAAGGTTTTATTTGATAGAGAAGAGAAAGGGAATTTGAGTAAAATAAATTAAGGGCGCCACTTTTTTATTTTTCCCGCTCCAGAATTAAGTGTCCCATAATCATTTTTTATGGGACACTTAAAAATAAATGTCTTAAAACTTAAAAGTTTGGGACACATAAAAATAAATGTCCCCTTAAAAGTGTCCCATGATCCAGTTTTTGTTGTAGTGAATACAACAAGGTTACAGTAACAGTTTATGGTAGCTCCAACTGCAAAAATCAAGTAGAAGGGAAGGACTAGATCAACAATACTCAAATCCGCCGAAACCTGTGACAAATCAAAAACATTAGTTCCATACGTATCTTCATGTAATAAAACGTAAAGAGTGAAATGAAAGAAATACTCCCTATGCTTTACCTGATTCAACAACCCCCCCTCCCTGTTATTCTTTTATTACAAAAAAAACCCTGCCCTAATCTTTGTTAGCAAAAAACCTCTCCCAAGCCAAAATGACAATATACCCCCTGTTCACTTAAAGAATTGATAATATCCTCCCTACGACTTATGAAAGAATTTCAAATGGGCTTTTTTGCTAATAAAAAGTAACACGGGGTTTTTGCCAATTAGACAAAACACGGGGGATATTTTTGCATGTAGCTCAAAAGTAAAAATAAACCCAAATATGAAACCAAGAAAATTTACCCGACTAAGTATTCTTCCCAAAGGCGTAGAATCATAAAACGACATAGGTGCACGAAACAAAGAAACCAGTAACCCGGAAATCAGTGCTCTCGATTCTTGCATACCCAAAACAACAGTTAACACGGTCCTTAAAAGCAAAACCACTGACGAACCAAGTCCGATAAATAAACAAACGAGAATTAATCTCAATGTAGTAACACTCGGATCATCAACATTAGCAGCCATCCAAGAATTTTGTAGTATTTGACCAAGAACAAATGTAAGGTGACATAGAGCAGCTATGGAGAAGATTAAAAAGCCTTTGTTTTGCTTTAGATAAAGAGTATACGGTTTAAATCCCGTGTCCCCGACTTCACGTTCTTCTTTCTTTATCAATTGATCACCTTCAGATGTATTATTACTATTAACTTTCATTTCTACATAAGTTTTGAGAATTTCTTTAGAAGTTACTTCAGAAAGCCTCTCTGAGCCAGCTGTCTCTTTGCGTGCATTAACAAGTTCTTGAAATTCTTGGCTTATGGCTAACAATTGAGGATAAGGAGCCGCGTGCAAAATCTCCCCATTCGATCCCAACTGTTCATAAACAATTAGAAATGAGAACTTATGAGTGATGGTTTGAACTCAACACATATGTAGAAATATCAAGCTACTCGATCTCGGAATGTGATGATCATTTGAGCTTGGTTCCCTTGAAAAGCAAACCAAGTCCAAACACGATCTTAGACTCGATAAGAAAATCAAACCATGTCTGAACGATATATTTGTGTGAACATTATATTGTTAAATTCAACTTTTTCTAATTGATGGCAATCGCTCGTGTTAATGTTGTTACTAGATTTATAGGAGAAGTGCAACTCCTACAATGCGGGACTAAAATTGCCGAGTGGCCGTCTATGGGACTAAAAATACAATTTAAGCAGGATATCATATTGACATTACCGTGTTTTTTCTTTTCAAATAATAGAATCTTAAGAACTTCAATTATAGTTACTTACCTGCAAGCGAATAGCGAGGAAGACCATCGGTATAGAAACGAACAAAACTTGCCAAGTGACAACAGCCAATACAACAAGGTTAGAGTAACAGTATATGGTAGCTCCAACTGCAAAAATCAAGTAGAAGGGAAGGTCTAGATCAACAATACTCAAATCCGCAGAAACCTGTGACAAATCAAAAACATTAGTTCCATACGTATCTTCATGTAATAAAACGTAAAGAGTGAAATGAAATAAATACTCCCTATGCTTTTCCTGATTCAACAACCCCCCCCCCCCCCTGTTATTCTTTTATTACAAAAAAAAAAAAAAAAACCCTGCCCTAATCTTTATTAGCAAAAAACCTCTCCCAAGCATTGGATAATCTCAATAATCCTTGGACAATAAGTAACATGTCCCACTAATCTACATGTACTAGTACTTCCCTGCCCTGTTCCCACTGCATATATGAAAATGACATAATTAATTGAGTATCTTTTAATCTTTAAAGAGAAAATCAAAAACAGCCCACAGCCCATTCCATTCTGCCTTCCCCCTCCCTATAAATACCCTATATGTTGTGTCCATTCCATCACACTAAGAAGAAATTAAAGAATTTTTTTTTTTTTGAAGAAATTAAAGAAAATGCTGACATTGTTTCAAGCAGGTAGTCTTTTTTCTAAACTTGTGTTAATTTAATTTTTTCTTTTTCATTTCAATTTAACCCCTACCTCTTCTCATTTCAATTTAACCCCTACCTCTTCAATCTCAGGGATTTACTTTAAGCAAGCTATTTACCTGGGTGCTTCTGCAATCACGGTGGGGGAGTTTGCGACGCGGGCTTGGAGAGAGAATCGTGGACGTGAACCAACTGTAGAGCAACAAACGAGGGACGAAGTCAAAGTCCTTCACGAGAAGGTTGATGATTTGAAGACCAATTAATGTTTACTTCTTCCTGCTGATTTTTGCATCTATTTTAGGTTTTTCTATTAGACGTGAGCTTTGAATATCTTTTTTAAAATATTGAAAAGGGAGTAAATTATACTAATTTACTTTAAAATTTGTAATCTCTCTTTTTTTCTCTTTTTTGTTTCATTAATTTGGCTTAGACTATATAATTACCTGAAATTGGAAAGACCCAAAATTAATAAAGGGCACAAATAAAAATTATAAACCCACCCACCCACGACTAGCCATCCTGACTCACTCCCTATTTTTTGATCCAAAAATTGGTCGAGATTTTTCAAACCACTAATTAGGATTAATTAATTTGTGTAACTATATTTTTGAAACACGATGTAGAAGAGACCCATAAAATGGAGCAAAATCGATCAAACTCATGCTAAATTGCTAATTAATTAATAACTCTTGACATTTTTTTGCCGTATTCGTACGTAGGTGCAATGCAACATAATTATTATTAATTAATTAGTACACGTAATTTCAACCTTAACAACTATATGAACAAGTAAATTGTCACATTTATAAAAATATAGGGAATAAACTGTCACATTATCATAACATAAGGAAATCAAGTGCGATAAATAAAAACATTAGGGAGACAGTATAAAACTTTTATAAAATTACATCATAATGAAGTGACATTTTTCAAACCAAAAGGAGGAAAATTGAATATTATAAATACCACATGGGATAAATTGACCTTAACTCCTCATATATATATATATATATATATATATATATATATATATATATATATATATATATATTAAGAAACTATAAAGAGGTATGGCACTTCTCTACAGTACAACTTGGTTCACTTAGTTTTACTTCTCCTTTTCATTTGGCCCATTTAAATACTAAACGACATCGTAATTCTTTTATTACCTACAGTTCCTTCCTTCTTTTATTTCCTTTTGCTTTTCTTTTCCCCTTCAATTTCCGGTACGCCTTCATCCTGTGGGGCCTTTGGTCCGTAATTTCCTTCACAAATCACACATATGAACAGTACCTTCTCCTTCCAAGTTGATGTATCGCTCAACAGGCTGTTTGCCTTTATTTTCTTAATTCCCTCTCTCTAATTTTATATTTTGTTCCTCTTTTGGCAGGAGATTTAATTTTTATTCATGGGTTTGTGGATTTCGAGCATCCACGTTGCTATCCGGCGTATTTCTTGTTTGGTTGAGTTTTCTTTCGATTGGCTGAAGCTGCTCCATGCCTATTTCGATTTCCTATTTCAGAATTGGGTTATTGGAATTTTTGTGGCCCCATAGTCGGCGGCCTTATTTTAATTTACCTTTGGAATTGTTTATTGCCTGAAGCTGCTTCGTCGGATAGTTTTGGGCGGCTTCTTCTTCCTGATTCGTCAAGGTCACATGGATCTACTCCTCAAATTGCACAGCTTCTTAGGCCTACTCAAGTGGTAATTGACTTTGCCGCCTGTGTTTTCGATTCCAGTGCAATTGCTAATGATTTCCTTTAACACGCAGCTGCTTTTGTTGTAATACTTAATTTAGGACAACTTCATATTTGCATCGAATTTGGTTGTTCCTTTTGCTGCAATTACTTGGCTTATTTTGCTCTGCCTTTCTGCAGGTCTTTTTCCCTCATTTTAGATTTTCCTAGGCTTTACTTATTGTTTCTTGTCTAAATTTTAAATTTTGTTTTTTTATTTCTTGCAGTTTAAATCTTCTTGCTTGTGATCGAGGTAATGTTTTCAACATTTTTTTGCTGTCTAATGTTATATTTGATGTTCTTTCTTAATATATTGTTCCTTTTTGGCATGTGTCATGTTTATTTTGCTTTTATTTATTTTTCATAAAGGTTCATAAGTTTCGTGCTTTTGCTTTCTTGAATTCATTAGTGTTGATGTATTCATATTTTTTATTTTGTTTTATTCTTACAGGTGTATTTCTGGTTTTTGCTGACTTAGGTATTACTTGAAAAAGTTGCTTACTACGATGTATTTGTTTTTTTGCATTTGGTAGAATATATTGATTATTTGGCTTCTTATGCTGTATTTATCACTTTTTTTTTAATTATTTGGTGTTTTGCTTGATTATTTTGGTTGCTATGATATATGTGTTTATTAGATGTTTCTTGGATGCTTTTTAGTTGTTGTTTCTTGTTACCGAGTATCTTTTCTTGTGTGATTGACTTCTTCGTATGTATATTACTGTTGTTTAGTATGGATTAGGAATTCTATAACTTTTTTAGTGTGCTTTTTTTTGTTTGCCTTCGTTTATGTCATGTTTAGGTCTTCTTGGTTTTTTTTTTGTTTGGGTTTTGTCTGAGGACTCGTGGTACAGTTACTATTGGATTTAGGTTTTGTGATGAGTTCTACTAGTGGTGATAAGGCTGTTCGTAATGAAAAGGCTCGCCTTCGTTATGCTACTATGGATTCAGAAAAGAAAGAATTATTATTGGCCAAGCGTCGTGCGCGTCGTACTGCTGTTGTTCCTCCTTCTTATGTGGGTATCGAATCTCCGTGTGATCCTTTGCTTCAGGATGCTTCTATTGACCCGTCGTATGCTGATTCTAATGTTGTATCCGCTTTCCCTATGGCTGTTGTGTTACCAGCTGTCTCTGGAACAGACCTTCCCTCTCATGGTTTGTGTTTTTCCATATATTCTTTATTATTATTGGTTTATTTATATTACGTATTATTGCTATGTCTTTGTTATCTTTTATGGGCTTTTCATTTTGACTTTTCTTGTAGATGACGAATTACCTGATACTAGCCATAATGCAAAAAGAAATGCTAAAGCCAGAGCTAGATATGCGTCTATGAAATTAACTGACAAAGAGGCTTTGCTTGCTGCCAAACGTGTACGCTGTGCTCCCGCTTCTGTTTCTCAGCCAGCAGGTTTGGTTAATATTTCATACGTATTTTACGCTCTTTATTCCTAGACTTATATATTAATGTTTAATTTGTGTGCGTTTTTAGCTTTGACAGCGGATTTTTGTGCTTCCACATCTTGTGTTGCGCCTTTGTCTTCCGATTCTTTGCTCGTGCCTTCACTTGGTGGGCTTATTCAGGGTATGTGATTGTACTACATCATCTTTTTTGCTATTCTATTTATTGTTTATGCTATGTTTGCTTACTAATTTTTTTACCTTAGGTGGTCCCTCTAATGCGCATCACTCTCTTTCTTTGGCCTCTGCATCTGAACCTGTTTGTAATGATCGTTATAAGAAGCTCAAAGAGCTTCCGATTTCTCCTTGGTATTTGCCGAGTCAGCCTCCTTGCATGTATTGCTCCGCGGTTCGTTTCCACAGGGAGGCGGCGGGATTTTGCTGTGCTAGTGGTCAAGTTTGTTTGGCTAGAACAGTACTTTGCCCTATACTATGGTTTTTATTTACTGATGAAACATCCGAGGTTGCAAAGGAGTTTAGAAGGCGAGTTAGGTCGTACAATAATGCTTTTGCTTTTACATCAATTGGGATGAGCTTTGATTCTCAGTCTTGGTGGGCAAGGGAAGGAATTTATGCTCTGAAAGTTTTTGGCCAGGTCTCTCATTATGTCAATCCTATTGACTGTGCTGCAAATAAAATAGGCCTTTTAATTTACAGTTGTTCTTCCTTGATGCTGTGACTGAGCTTGATGCTGAATTGTTAAAACGAAAAGATTTGCGACCCGATGTTATGGACATGCTCATTCGCGCTCTCTCCGATAACCCTTACACTAGGTTTTTCAAGAGGCTTCGTTCTTGGGATAAACTTGATGAAGCCCACGTTGTCATCAAAACTGATCCGCCTGTGGACCAGCGAACTTGTAACCTTCCTACTATTGATGAGGTAACAGCTGTTTGGAAAGATGGAGATGAAAATTTCATGGGTTTAGAGCGTGATATAAGGGTGTATACGAATGGTGGTCACAGCCATCGTCTGGGGTACTATTATAGTTGCTATGATAGTTTGCAATACCCCGTGTTGTTCCCTCGAGGTGAACTTGGTTGGCATCCCGGTATTAAGAAACGTCATCCCCAGGGGGGTGTGGCCTTGCAGAGATGGAATGAACCCTGTTCTAATGAGGTTATTGCTTGTCCTGCTGTTGCAACAAGTGCAGAGGCTTTACTTGGTGTTGAAGAACATTGTAAGTTTTTTTTTTTTTATTTGTCTTGTTTTACTTGGGCTGTGATTAATATCTTATTTAATTTTTTGGGCAGCGTTGCAGCAGAATAAAAAAAAACGCACAAATGTATCATGCCGTGAGTACTATTTCTACAAAGCGCAGATACGCCCGGGTGATCATTCATACTTGCTTCATTCTGGTAGGTTGGGTCACCAGTTCCTTATAGATATGTACATAAAGGTCGAAACTTCACGGCTTGATTATTATCGATCCGAACAATTCCAGCAAGAGGTACGTATGGAGTCGTACCAAGGAATTATTGATAGTCTCGCTGCTGATGGCCATGCGGATCCTTCTCAAATTGGTAAAAAAGTAATTTTGCCATCCTCGTTCATTGGTGGACCTCGAGACATGCGGAGGAGATATGCTAATGCGATGGCACTTGTTCAGCGATTTGGAAAGCCTGACTTATTCTTAACTATGACGTGTAATCCGGGCTGGAAAGAAATTCAAGATAATTTACTACCTTGTCAAAAATCTGATGATAGGCCTGATCTGTTCGCTCGTATTTTTAAGGCAAAGTTGGAAGAACTCAAGGATGAAATATTGAGGAAAAAAAAGTTTGGGGATGTTGCTGCATATGTGTATGTCGTTGAATATCAGAAGCGTGGTCTTCCACATGTGCATTGGGTCATTATTTTGAGTGGCCCTCATAAAATATTTTCTCCAACTATGTATGACGATATTATTTCAGCTGAACTGCCAGATTCAGCTCACCCTTTTCTGAGGCCATATGTCGTTAAGCATATGATGCACGGGCCTTGTGGTACTGATAATATGAAGAACGTTTGTATGCGTGAGGGGAAGTGTAAGGATCATTATCCTCGGGATTTTGCCGAGTCTACTTCAAATGGGGTAAATTCTTATCCAAAATATAGGCGGAGGGATAGTGGTGCTTCAGTGGTTGTTCGAAATAAGAGGCTTGACAATAGGTTTGTGGTGCCTTACAATCCATACTTGCTGCTTAAGTTTAATTGTCATATAAACCTTGAAGTTTGTGCTGATATGAAATTGGTGAAGTATTTGTATAAATACTTACATAAAGGCCATGACAGATTGGTCTATGGTGTTCGTGGGAAGAGTCCGTTGAATCCCCTCGATGAAATTCAAGCTTATCAGCAAGGTAGATATATATGTGCTCCCGAGGCCGGTTGGAGGTTATTTGCTTTCCCTATGAGCGAAATATATCCCGCTGTGATTGTTATGCCTGTGCACTTGCCTGACCATCAACCGTTACATTTTGGTATTCAACGACCTCTGGCTGAGGTTGCGAGGAATCCTTTGGCTGGAAAAACGATGCTCACTGAATTCTTTGCTATGAATGGTACAGATGTTGATGCTAAGCGTTTAAATCTCGTGTACAGAGATTTTCCTGAATTTTTTGTGTGGGAGCCCACCAAGCGAAACTGGAAACTACGTAAGAAACAATTAGTTATTGGAAGACTTTGTACAGTGAGTCCTACTGAGGGAGAGCGTTATTTTGAGAGGTTGCTTTTGGTGAATGTTCGATGTCCTACTTCTTTTGCTGATCTTATGACAGTGGGTGACGTAAGATATGATACATTCAGGGAGGCGGCTGTTCGGAGAGGATTGCTCGCATCGGACAAGTATGTGGATGGATGTCTGGCTGAGGCCGCTTCTTTTCAAATGCCGTATTGCTTAAGGGTATTATTTGCAATGCTTCTTGTGTATGGCATCACAGCTGATCCTCAAATAATATGGGACAAGTATTACTCATCCATGTCAGAAGATTTTGTCAGGCGTGGAGGCTTTACGGAGGCTCAGGTCATGTCTAAAACTATTGATGCTATTGAACTTGTTTTTGCTTCAATGGAAAAATCTATATCCGACTTCCCCATCTCTTTTCGTTATCCGCATCTGTCAGTTAACACTAGGATGAGCAAAGATTATGAGCATGAATGTTCAATTATTGTTTCGGAGGAGGATGTGCTTGCGGTTAATCGCTTAAATTCAGAACAGCTGGCTGCTTATAACATCATTACTGCTCGAATAAGAAAGAAGAGGGCAGGAGTGTTTTTTTTTTATGGCCCTGGAGGAACTGGTAAAACTTTTTTGTATCGTGCATTGTTGGCCTTTGTTCGATCATCTGGTTCTATAGCCCTGGCTGTTGCTACTTCCGGTGTGGCTGCATCGTTACTTCCGGGAGGTAGAACAGCTCATTCAAGATTTAACTTACCTGTCGATTTGGAGGACAAACCAATCGGCAAAATGAGCAAGCAAGGAAGTGTTGCAAGGATGATAATCGAGGCGGAACTTATTATCTGGGATGAAGCTTCCATGGCTAATAGGCATACTATTGAGGCTTTGGAGGCTCTTCTACGCGACATTTGCGGTACACGTACGGTGTTTGGAGGTAAAATTGTACTCTTAGGAGGTGATTTCAGGCAGACTCTGCCTATTATAGTGCACGGCAGTCGTGAACAATTAGTGGGGGCAAGTATTGTCAGCTCATTTATATGGCCAAAAGTTACACGCCTCAAACTTACAGAAAATATGAGAGCGAAGGAAGATCCGGAGTTTATGGAGTTCTTGCTAAATGTGGGCAATGGACGTCTTCCATTTCTATTTGACAACAATATAAGAATTCCACATAATATGCTCATTCCATTTACAGATGTTCGGACATCTCTTGATGCCCTTATTCAAACTGTGTATCCATGTTTTTCTGATTTCTTGATGGACCCACATAGTTTGGTTAACCGGGCCATACTTACGCCTAAGAATGATTGTGTACAGGAGATAAATGATTTATTGATGGAGCGTTTCCCAGGTGAAATGAAGGAGTATGTGAGCTTCAATACGGCAAACGATGCTTCACGACAGGGAGAATATGAAGACCACTTGAATACTATTTCAGCAAGTGGACTCCCACCTCATGTATTAAAACTCAAGAAGAACTGCCCAATAATGCTTTTGAGGAATATCAATCCAGTTCAGGGTTTGTGTAATGGGACTAGATTAATATGTTGTGAGCTTGGCGATAATTTTATTAAAAAGACATTTTACAATATTGGTATCCTTGATACATAAATGAATATTTAGTACCACAATTTAAAGTTTGGTTGCAATTTTCATACCACCATCAACTAATTGGACGAAAATGAACAAAATTGGCCACGTACACCGCACATGGCCGTTATCTCGTCTTTTGGAGAGAAAATAATCACGTATCCCTTACTTTTAGAGGAAAATATTATCACATTATTTCATATTTTGAAGAGAAAATTATGACGTTTCTCTCCTGTTTTCACTTTAACCTTGATTATTTTTACTCTAAAAAACGAGACAACAGTCACATGGGATGCACGTGGCCGATTTCATCGATTTTGGTCTAATATGAACTAATATTTAAATTAGGGTACAAATTACTAAATATGCATTTATACATTTAGTGATATCAATATTACAAAGGGCTACTTTGTATTGTACCAAATTTGCAATTTTCTCTCCAAAAATCCTCAATTAAGTTCGTGGGTGTGTGAGAATATTAATCGAAGTCTTCAAGTAATAGGGAAGGAAAACGTTGCCACAATTACTTGAAAGATTCACCAAGCCGCTAGCTAGGTGAATAATGAAATGGAAATGAACATTTAGATGTCATGGGTCCTTTTTTTAAAAATATTTTCAACTTTCTTGATGAATTTACTTAATTTTCTATTTAGTTATAATATGTATAGGAGAATTACATATTTAAATTGTTAGACTTAAGCTATAAAATGTCTCGAGTTATTAAAACGTGACACTTTATTATACATCAAGATGTTTCTAAAAATATATTTTATTCTATTATATTGACAAACCAAGATTATAAATGATTTATCATCTATCATTACCATTCTTCGGGTTACTACATTTTCAAATCAAGGGGTAAGTTTTTATTACACAAGTTCATTGCTCAAAAAAAAAAAAAAAAAAAAAAATACAAAGTAGCCTAACAGAAATACAAAGAAAAGCAAATTACAAGACTGCCCTTATTAAGAGGTAGAAAAACAACCATCAAACTAATATAGTGCTATGATGTATCCCACTTGTAACAGCAAAGCAAACATGGAGAAAGAGTGAAATTTGTAGGATCATTGGCGGAGTATATAACATGATGACGTTACAAAAGATCTTATTTCAATGCCAATATCCCTTAGTCGAAATCAAAGCCGGGGCGACCCGAGGATCGAAAGAATCCGGTAAGTTTGTTTATTTTTTGTCTAGCAGCTGAATTCTAAGTGAGACTTTGTTCGGTTCATGTTTCAAAGATAGAAATCAATCATAAGACAAGTATAATACACTTAGTCAAGGGTAAAATAGCATTATTAGTCGCTCGGATATGATTGATATGATGACAATGAAGATGAACTGAAATAATCGGACCAACTTCGATATATATCCGAATATGAACAAGTGTACTCACATTCGGAAAGCTATCGACGTTGGTTGGATAATACATAAATTAAAAAAAAGATTGGAACAAACTGCCTAAAATAATGGAAACAGTCTCTAATTTCTAATAAATGAACAAAAAAAGGGGGATTACTTGACATTTAGGGTCGGATTCTATTCTACATCCGAACGGGTATTGAAATAAAATATTATATATTTTGGATTTTTAGGGTGATTTATGACCGGACCCTGGGGTTTAGTTGTCTTACAAAGAAACCCTAACATTCAAAATTAGCAAAAATTGAATTTAGATCGCACAAATATATTGAATTTAGATCGCAAAAGAAACAAATTGTTGCCTCACGATTGACATGGGGATCAGTTCCTCCTTTAGCTCTTTAAATAGCACGCCTCGATGGATAGTCCACTGATAAGGATAGTTAAACCTATTGTATTTGTCCTCAAGATGTTTTACTTTGGCATTGGAGATGATATATGTTAGGCCGACTTTGAATTCATCCTTGAATAACTTGATATCTGGGTCGTAGATTGTTGCCATAACTTTCTGTCCCTATATTTTGTTTTAAAATAAAAAACACACATGCAGAAAATATTTTAAAAATTAAATACAAAGTAGATTCTTAAATATCAGATTTATTAAAGAACCAACCTTCTCATCCATGAAAACTACACGTTGGTGACGATTTGGACTGTTACCGGATGCCCTTGGCTGCGTTTTTTTATGAACTATTACCTTAACGGTCCATTTTTTGGGGCTGGTATCCACATCTTCAATGTGCACATATTCTGTCGTCATATTGCTGTACACACAATCATAAAATTAAAATATATAGATACAAAGTTTAATGAACCAAAACACCTAAACACAAAAAAAAAATATAGAACTTATCAGATAACCTGTACACACTACTACCGTAGCAAGAACTCTCCTTAGATAAAACACCAAAACGGAAAAAAAAAAATATAGCATAAAATAAGGCAGACAAAATAAGCACACCAACAGGAAAAAAAAAACACAGCATTGCAATAGGGACATGGTGAACTTCATAATTCAAGTTGTGCAATAATTGAAAGAATAAAAAAAACAATCATTTTAGCATACGTAATAAGAATTAAAATAATCAAACAAAGTAACACTGCAAAAACCTTCAGCCAATTCAAATATTTCAGGGAACACAATATTTTTGGTGTAGTCAACTATCTTATTCTCTTTGAAATCAGGATGAATAAGGATCTTGACTGAACGAGAACGACGTGCTCTTGAAAGAGCCACATATAGCTGTCCATGAGAAAACACGGGCTCACGCAAATAGATCCCGACTACATCTAAAGTTTGACCTTGCGCTTTGTTAATTGTCATAGCAAAGCAGGGACGTACTGGTATTTGCATTCTCTTAAACGGAATAGGACACTTTAATTTATCAGATGACTCGAGCGGAATGCGTGGAATGAAAACAATATTGCCCTTAAAATCTCCAACCGATATCTCAGCTTTAATAAAATTATCGCCAAGCTCACAACATATTAATCTAGTCCCATTACACAAACCCTGAACTGGATTGATATTCCTCAAAAGCATTATTGGGCAGTTCTTCTTGAGTTTTAATACATGAGGTGGGAGTCCACTTGCTGAAATAGTATTCAAGTGGTCTTCATATTCTCCCTGTCGTGAAGCATCGTTTGCCGTATTGAAGCTCACATACTCCTTCATTTCACCTGGGAAACGCTCCATCAATAAATCATTTATCTCCTGTACACAATCATTCTTAGGCGTAAGTATGGCCCTGTTAACCAAACTATGTGGGTCCATCAAGAAATCAGAAAAACATGGATACACAGTTTGAATAAGGGCATCAAGAGATGTCCGAACATCTGTAAATGGAATGAGCATATTATGTGGAATTCTTATATTGTTGTCAAATAGAAATGGAAGACGTCCATTGCCCACATTTAGCAAGAACTCCATAAACTCCGGATCTTCCTTCGCTCTCATATTTTCTGTAAGTTTGAGGCGTGTAACTTTTGGCCATATAAATGAGCTGACAATACTTGCCCCCACTAATTGTTCACGACTGCCGTGCACTATAATAGGCAGAGTCTGCCTGAAATCACCTCCTAAGAGTACAATTTTACCTCCAAACACCGTACGTGTACCGCAAATGTCGCGTAGAAGAGCCTCCAAAGCCTCAATAGTATGCCTATTAGCCATGGAAGCTTCATCCCAGATAATAAGTTCCGCCTCGATTATCATCCTTGCAACACTTCCTTGCTTGCTCATTTTGTCGATTGGTTTGTCCTCCAAATCGACAGGTAAGTTAAATCTTGAATGAGCTGTTCTACCTCCCGGAAGTAACGATGCAGCCACACCGGAAGTAGCAACAGCCAGGGCTATAGAACCAAATGATCGAACAAAGGCCAACAATGCACGATACAAAAAAGTTTTACCAGTTCCTCCAGGGCCATCCAAAAAAAACACTCCTGCCCTCTTCTTTCTTATTCGAGCAGTAATGATGTTATAAGCAGCCAGCTGTTCTGAATTTAAGCGATTAACCGCAAGCACATCCTCCTCCGAAACAATAATTGAACATTCATGCTCATAATCTTTGCTCATCCTAGTGTTAACTGACAGATGCGAAAAACGAAAAGAGATGGGGAAGTCGGATATAGATTTTTCCATTGAAGCAAAAACAAGTTCAATAGCATCAATAGTTTTAGACATGACCTGAGCCTCCGTAAAGCCTCCACGCCTGACAAAATCTTCTGACATGGATGAGTAATACTTGTCCCATATTATTTGAGGATCAGCTGTGATGCCATACACAAGAAGCATTGCAAATAATACCCTTAAGCAATACGGCATTTGAAAAGAAGCGGCCTCAGCCAGACATCCATCCACATACTTGTCCGATGCGAGCAATCCTCTCCGAACAGCCGCCTCCCTGAATGTATCATATCTTACGTCACCCACTTGTCATAAGATCAGCAAAAGAAGTAGGACATTGAACATTCACCAAAAGCAACCTCTCAAAATAACGCTCTCCCTCAGTAGGACTCACTGTACAAAGTCTTCCAATAACTTATTGTTTCTTACGTAGTTTCCAGTTTCGCTTGGTGGGCTCCCACACAAAAAATTCAGGAAAATCTATGTACACGAGATTTAAACGCTTAGCATCAACATCTGTACCATTCATAGCAAAGAATTCAGTGAGCATCGTTTTTCTAGCCAAAGGATTCCTCGCAACCTCAGCCAGAGGTCGTTGAATACCAAAATGTAACGGTTGATGGTCAGGCAAGTGCACATGCATAACAATCACAGCGGGATATATTTCGCTCATAGGGAAAGCAAATAACCTCCAACAGGCCTCGGGAGCACATATATATCTACCTTGCTGATAAGCTTGAATTTCATCGAGGGGATTCAACGGACTCTTCCCACGAACACCATAGACCAATCTGTCATGGCCTTTATGTAAGTATTTATACAAATACTTCACCAATTTCATATCAGCACAAACTTCAAGGTTTATATGACAATTAAACTTAAGCAGCAAGTATGGATTGTAAGGCACCACAAACCTATTGTCAAGCCTCTTATTTCGAACAACCACTGAAGCACCACTATCCCTCCGCCTATATTTTGGATAAGAATTTACCCCATTTGAAGTAGACTCGGCAAAATCCCGAGGATAATGATCCTTACACTTCCCCTCACGCATACAAACGTTCTTCATATTATCAGTACCACAAGGCCCGTGCATCATATGCTTAACGACATATGGCCTCAGAAAAGGGTGAGCTGAATCTGGCAGTTCAGCTGAAATAATATCGTCATACATAGTTGGAGAAAATATTTTATGAGGGCCACTCAAAATAATGACCCAATGCACATGTGGAAGACCACGCTTCTGATATTCAACGACATACACATATGCAGCAACATCCCCAAACTTTTTTTTCCTCAATATTTCATCCTTGAGTTCTTCCAACTTTGCCTTAAAAATACGAGCGAACAGATCAGGCCTATCATCAGATTTTTGACAAGGTAGTAAATTATCTTGAATTTCTTTCCAGCCCGGATTACACGTCATAGTTAAGAATAAGTCAGGCTTTCCAAATCGCTGAACAAGTGCCATCGCATTAGCATATCTCCTCCGCATGTCTCGAGGTCCACCAATGAACGAGGATGGCAAAATTACTTTTTTACCAATTTGAGAAGGATCCGCATGGCCATCAGCAGCGAGACTATCAATAATTCCTTGGTACGACTCCATACGTACCTCTTGCTGGAATTGTTCGGATCGATAATAATCAAGCCGTGAAGTTTCGACCTTTATGTACATATCTATAAGGAACTGGTGACCCAACCTACCAGAATGAAGCAAGTATGAATGATCACCCGGGCGTATCTGCGCTTTGTAGCAATAGTACTCACGGCATGATACATTTGTGCATTTTTTTTATTCTGCTGCAACGCTGCCCAAAAAATTAAATAAGATATTAATCACAGCCCAAGTAAAACAAGACAAATAAAAAAAAAAAACTTACAATGTTCTTCAACACCAAGTAAAGCCTCTGCACTTGTTGCAACAGCAGGACAAGCAATAACCTCATTAGAACAGGGTTCATTCCATCTCTGCAAGGCCACACCCCCCTGGGGAGGACGTTTCTTAATACCGGGATGCCAACCAGGTTCACCTCGAGGGAACAACACGGGGTATTGCAAACTATCATAGCAACTATAATAGTACCCCAGACGATGGCTGTGACCACCATTCGTATACACCCTTATATCACGCTCTAAACCCATGAAATTTTCATCTCCATCTTTCCAAACAGCTGCTACCTCATCAACAGTAGGAAGGTTACAAGTTCGCTGGTCCACAGGCGGATCAGTTTTGATGACAACGTGGGCTTCATCAAGTTTATCCCAAGAACGAAGCCTCTTGAAAAACCTAGTGTAAGGGTTATCGGAGAGAGCGCGAATGAGCATGTCCATAACATCGGGTCGCAAATCTTTTCGTTTTAACAATTCAGCATCAAGCTCAGTCACAGCATCAAGGAAGAACAACTGTAAAAGGCCTATTTTATTTGCAGCACAGTCAATAGGATTGACATAATGAGAGACCTGGCCAAAAACTTTCAGAGCATAAATTCCTTCCCTTGCCCACCAAGACTGAGAATCAAAGCTCATCCCAATTGATGTAAAAGCAAAAGCATTATTGTACGACCTAACTCGCCTTCTAAACTCCTTTGCAACCTCGGATGTTTCATCAGTAAATAAAAACCATAGTATAGGGCAAAGTACTGTTCTAGCCAAACAAACTTGACCACTAGCACAGCAAAATCCCGCCGCCTCCCTGTGGAAACGAACCGCGGAGCAATACATGCAAGGAGGCTGACTCGGCAAATACCAAGGAGAAATCGGAAGCTCTTTGAGCTTCTTATAACGATCATTACAAACAGGTTCAGATGCAGAGGCCAAAGAAAGAGAGTGATGCGCATTAGAGGGACCACCTAAGGTAAAAAAATTAGTAAGCAAACATAGCATAAACAATAAATAGAATAGCAAAAAAGATGATGTAGTACAATCACATACCCTGAATAAGCCCACCAAGTGAAGGCACGAGCAAAGAATCGGAAGACAAAGGCGCAACACAAGATGTGGAAGCACAAAAATCCGCTGTCAAAGCTAAAAACGCACACAAATTAAACATTAATATATAAGTCTAGGAATAAAGAGCGTAAAATACGTATGAAATATTAACCAAACCTGCTGGCTGAGAAACAGAAGCGGGAGCACAGCGTACACGTTTGGCAGCAAGCAAAGCCTCTTTGTCAGTTAATTTCATAGACGCATATCTAGCTCTGGCTTTAGCATTTCTTTTTGCATTATGGCTAGTATCAGGTAATTCGTCATCTACAAGAAAAGTCAAAATGAAAAGCCCATAAAAGATAACAAAGACATAGCAATAATACGTAATATAAATAAACCAATAATAATAAAGAATATATGGAAAAACACAAACCATGAGAGGGAAGGTCTGTTCCAGAGACAGCTGGTAACACAACAGCCATAGGGAAAGCGGACACAACATTAGAATCAGCATACGACTGGTCAATAGAAGGATCCTGAAGCAAAGGATCTCACGGAGATTCGATACCCACATAAGAAGGAGGAACAACAGCAGTACGACGCGCACGACGCTTGGCCAATAATAATTCTTTCTTTTCTGAATCCATAGTAGCATAACGAAGGCGAGCCTTTTCATTACGAACAGCCTTATCACCACTAGTAGAACTCATCACAAAACCTAAATCCAATAGTAACTGTACCACGAGTCCTCAGACAAAACCCAAACAAAAAAAAACCAAGAAGACCTAAACATGACATAAACGAAGGCAAACAAAAAAAGCACACTAAAAAAGTTATAGAATTCCTAATCCATACTAAACAACAGTAATATACATACGAAGAAGTCAATCACACAAGAAAAGATACTCGGTAACAAGAAACAACAACTAAGAAGCATCCAAGAAACATCTAATAAACACATATATCATAGCAACCAAAATAATCAAGCAAAACACCAAATAATTAAAAAAAAAGTGATCAATACAGCATAAGAAGCCAAATAATCAATATATTCTACCAAATGCAAAAAAAAAAATACATCGTAGTAAGCAACTTTTTCAAGTAATACCTAAGTCAGCAAAAACCAGAAATACACCAGTAAGAATAAAACAAAATAAAAAATATGAATACATCAACACTAATGAATTCAAGAAAGCAAAAGCACGAAACTTATGAACCTTTATGAAAAATAAATAAAAGCAAAATAAACATGACACATGCCAAAAAGGAACAATATATTAAGAAAGAACATCAAATATAACATTAGACAGCAAAAAAATGTTGAAAACATTACCTCGATCACAAGCAAGAAGATTTAAACTGCAAGAAATAAAAAAACAAAATTTAAAATTTAGACAAGAAACAATAAGTAAAGCCTAGGAAAATCTAAAATGAGGGAAAAAGACCTGCAGAAAGGCAGAGCAAAATAAGCCAAGTAATTGCAGCAAAAGGAACAACCAAATTCGATGCAAATATGAAGCTGTCCTAAATTAAGTATTACAACAAAAGCAGCTGCGTGTTAAAGGAAATCATTAGCAATTGCACTGGAATCGAAAACACAGGCGGCAAAGTCAATTACCACTTGAGTAGGCCTAAGAAGCTGTGCAATTTGAGGAGTAGATCCATGTGACCTTGACGAATCAGGAAGAAGAAGCCGCCCAAAACTATCCGACGAAGCAGCTTCAGGCAATAAACAATTCCAAAGGTAAATTAAAATAAGGCCGCCGACTATGGGGCCACAAAAATTCCACTAACCCAATTCTGAAATAGGAAATCGAAATAGGCATGTAGCAGCTTCAGGCAATCGAAAGAAAACTCAACCAAACAAGAAATACGCCGGATAGCAACGTGGACGCTCGAAATCCACAAACCCGTGAATAAAAATTAAATCTCCTGCCAAAAGAGGAACAAAATATAAAATTAGAGAGAGGGAATTAAGAAAATAAAGGCAAACAGCCTGTTGAGCGATACATCAACTTGGAAGGAGAAGGTACTGTTCATATGTGTGATTTGTGAAGGAAATTACGGACCAAAGGCCCCACAGGATGAAGGCGTACCGGAAATTGAAGGGGAAAAGAAAAGCAAAAGGAAATAAAAGAAGGAAGGAACTGTAGGTAATAAAAGAATTACGACGTCGTTTAGTATTTAAATGGGCCAAATGAAAAGGAGAAGTAAAACTAAGTGAACCAAGTTGTACTGTAGAGAAGTGCCATACCTCTTTATAGTTTCTTAATATATATATATATATATATATATATATATATATATATATATATATATATATATATATATATATATATATATATATGAGGAGTTAAGGTCAATTTATCCCATGTGGTATTTATAATATTCAATTTTCCTCCTTTTGGTTTGAAAAATGTCACTTCATTATGATGTAATTTTATAAAAGTTTTATACTGTCTCCCTAATGTTTTTATTTATCGCACTTGATTTCCTTATGTTATGATAATGTGACAGTTTATTCCCTATATTTTTATAAATGTGACAATTTACTTGTTCATATAGTTGTTAAGGTTGAAATTACGTGTACTAATTAATTAATAATAATTATGTTGCATTGCACCTACGTACGAATACGGCAAAAAAATGTCAAGAGTTATTAATTAATTAGCAATTTAGCATGAGTTTGATCGATTTTGCTCCATTTTATGGGTCTCTTCTACATCGCGTTTCAAAAATATAGTTACACAAATTAATTAATCCTAATTAGTGGTTTGAAAAATCTCGACCAATTTTTGGATCAAAAAATAGGGAGTGAGTCAGGATGGCTAGTCGTGGGTGGGTGGGTTTATAATTTTTATTTGTGCCCTTTATTAATTTTGGGTCTTTCCAATTTCAGGTAATTATATAGTCTAAGCCAAATTAATGAAACAAAAAAGAGAAAATAAGAGAGATTACAAATTTTAAAGTAAATTAGTATAATTTACTCCCTTTTCAATATTTTAAAAAAGATATTCAAAGCTCACGTCTAATAGAAAAACCTAAAATAGATGCAAAAATCAGCAGGAAGAAGTAGACATTAATTAAAATACTACTTAATTAAAATATACTAATTACTAATTAAAAGCTTTCTTCATTTCTTCAAGGTCTATACTAACAGGAAGAAGTAGACATTAATTAAAATACTACTTAATTAAAATATACTAATTACTAATTAAAAAGCTTTCTTCATTTCTTCAAGGTCTATACTAACAGGAAGAAGTAGACATTAATTAAAATACTACTTAATTAAAATATACTAATTACTAATTAAAAGCTTTCTTCATTTCTTCAAGGTCTATACTAATTACTAATTAAAAGCTTTCTTCATTTCTTCATCACTTCAATCAGGGTCCGTAAAGTCTCCACGCTGGTCTTCAAATCATCAACCTTCTCGTGAAGGACTTTGACTTCGTCCCTCGTTTGTTGCTCTACAGTTGGTTCACGTCCACGATTCTCTCTCCAAGCCCGCATCGCAAACTCCCCCACCGTGATTGCAGAAGCACCCAGGTAAATAGCTTGCTTAAAGTAAATCCCTGAGATTGAAGAGGTAGGGGTTAAATTGAAATGAGAAGAGGTAGGGGTTAAATTGAAATGAAAAAGAAAAAATTAAATTAACACAAGTTTAGAAAAAAGACTACCTGCGTGAAACAATGTCAGCATTTTCTTTAATTTCTTCAAAAAAAAAAAAATTCTTTAATTTCTTCTTAGTGTGATGGAATGGACACAACATATAGGGTATTTATAGGGAGGTGGAAGGCAGAATGGAATGGGCTGTGGGCTGTTTTTGATTTTCTCTTTAAAGATTAAAAGATACTCAATTAATTATGTCATTTTCATATATGCAGTGGGAACAGGGCAGGGAAGTACTAGTACATGTAGATTAGTGGGACATGTTACTTATTGTCCAAGGATTATTGAGATTATCCAATGCTTGGGAGAGGTTTTTTGCTAATAAAGATTAGGGCAGGGTTTTTTTTTTTTTTTTTGTAAAAAAAAAAAAACAGGGGGGGGGGGGGGGGTTGTTGAATCAGGAAAAGCATAGGGAGTATTTATTTCATTTCACTCTTTACGTTTTATTACATGAAGATACGTATGGAACTAATGTTTTTGATTTGTCACAGGTTTCTGCGGATTTGAGTATTGTTGATCTAGACCTTCCCTTCTACTTGATTTTTGCAGTTGGAGCTACCATATACTGTTACTCTAACCTTGTTGTATTGGCTGTTGTCACTTGGCAAGTTTTGTTCGTTTCTATACCGATGGTCTTCCTCGCTATTCGCTTGCAGGTAAGTAACTATAATTGAAGTTCTTAAGATTCTATTATTTGAAAAGAAAAAACACGGTAATGTCAATATGATATCCTGCTTAAATTGTATTTTTAGTCCCATAGACGGCCACTCGGCAATTTTAGTCCCGCATTGTAGGAGTTGCACTTCTCCTATAAATCTAGTAACAACATTAACACGAGCGATTGCCATCAATTAGAAAAAGTTGAATTTAACAATATAATGTTCACACAAATATATCGTTCAGACATGGTTTGATTTTCTTATCGAGTCTAAGATCGTGTTTGGACTTGGTTTGCTTTTCAAGGGAACCAAGCTCAAATGATCATCACATTCCGAGATCGAGTAGCTTGATATTTCTACATATGTGTTGAGTTCAAACCATCACTCATAAGTTCTCATTTCTAATTGTTTATGAACAGTTGGGATCGAATGGGGAGATTTTGCACGCGGCTCCTTATCCTCAATTGTTAGCCATAAGCCAAGAATTTCAAGAACTTGTTAATGCACGCAAAGAGACAGCTGGCTCAGA
This sequence comes from Penstemon barbatus, assembly GCA_003313485.2. NCBI lineage: Eukaryota > Viridiplantae > Streptophyta > Magnoliopsida > Lamiales > Plantaginaceae > Penstemon > Penstemon barbatus. The sequence continues at coordinate 78,008,620 of CM064879.1, forward strand.
GAGGCTTTCTGAAGTAACTTCTAAAGAAATTCTCAAAACTTATGTAGAAATGAAAGTTAATAGTAATAATACATCTGAAGGTGATCAATTGATAAAGAAAGAAGAACGTGAAGTCGGGGACACGGGATTTAAACCGTATACTCTTTATCTAAAGCAAAACAAAGGCTTTTTAATCTTCTCCATAGCTGCTCTATGTCACCTTACATTTGTTCTTGGTCAAATACTACAAAATTCTTGGATGGCTGCTAATGTTGATGATCCGAGTGTTACTACATTGAGATTAATTCTCGTTTGTTTATTTATCGGACTGGCTCTCTCGGTCAACTGGCTCTCTGATACCAGTTGTTAGGAAAAATCACAACCAGATTTAATGAAATAGCAAAAATAATGAACACAAAATTTACGTGGTTCACCCAAAATAGGCTACGTCCACGGGCTGCTGCAGATCTTTTAATAAAGGGAGATAATTACACCGTGTTTACAAACACTCACAACTCTCGACTCACCGAAGAAAATTACTCACTTAATTTTCACACAATAACTTTCACAGTTTAAGAAAACTCTCTGAAATTTTGCGCTCAAAATTTCTGCCTAAACTAAGCTTGAAAGAAATTGTTGAGGAGAGATTTGATGTTGCTCTCAATTGTTCTTTCGGATGGTGTTTCTTTGAACTGAATGAATCAACCTATTTATAGGCCTTCAAAGGAGACAATCTCCTGCAAAATCAGTTGACCAACTTGCAAAAGGAAATAATTACTCTGGCCTCATTCATGCATGAAAATTACTTTTGCAATTGGCAGTATACTTTAACCGAATTGGTTGCAAATTGCAATTGCAACTTGTCCAAGTTGGTGGCCCCCACTAATTAATTGATTTATTTGCCAACAATCTCCCACTTGAAGACTGATTTCAATCTGTCTTCACACCTGATCAATGCAACAGCCGTCCCCGATCTTGTCAGTTTTGGAGTCCAACTGAAGCTGAGCATAACTTCAGTTTATCAACAGTTACTACTTTTGTTAGCATGTCTGCTGGATTCTTACTCCCTTGGATCTTCTCAAGTGTTAACACGCCATCTTCTAACAAAGATCTGATGAAGTGATAACGAAGCCCAATATGTTTTGTTCTCGAGTGAAATGCAGAGTTCTTCGCCAAATGTATTGCACTCTGACTATCACTGTATAGAACATTCTTCTCGTCTTTGAATCCCAGTTCATCTAACAAACCTTGAAGCCATATCATTTCTTTACTGGCTTCTGTCACTGCTACATACTCTGCCTCCGTAGTGGACAATGCAACAATCTTTTGTAACCGTGACATCCAACTGACTGCCGTTGATCCCATAGTGAACACATAACCTGTGGTGCTTCTTCTATGATCAACTTCTCCGGCAAAATCTGCATCTACGTACCCCTGCACTTTAACTTGTCCTCTGCCAAAGTACAAGCACTTATCTGAAGTGCTTCGTAGATACCTCAAGATCCATTTGACTGCTTCCCATTGGACCTTACCTGGGTTTGACATAAACCTGCTAACAGCTCCCACTGCATAGCCAATGTCTGGTCTAGTACAGACCATTGCGTACATCAAACTCCCAATGGCTGAGGCGTAAGGAACCTTGGCCATTAAGTCTCTCTCTTCGTCTGTCTGAGGAGACTGACTTTTGGATAGCCGAAAGTGACTAGCCAATGGTGTGTTGACTGGCTTACTGCTGCCCATATTGAACCTTTGCAAAATACGACTGATGTATTCTGCCTGAGATAACTGCAAAACTTCTTTTTGCTTATCTCGAGTGATTTGCATCCCAAGAATCTTCTTTGCTGGACCCAAATCTTTCATGTCAAATTCTTTTGACAATTGCTGCTTCAAGCTTTTGATCTCGTTCATATCTGAACCAGCTACTAACATATCGTCGACATAAAGTAGCAAAATAATATAACTTGAGTTATACCTCTTGAAGTAGCAACAGTGGTCGGCATTGCACTTCTGGAATCCTTCCTTGTGCATAAAGTTGTCAAACTTTTTGTACCACTGTCTTGGAGCTTGTTTCAAACCATACAAGCTCTTCTTGAGTCTACACACCATATTTTCCTTCTCTGTCTCTGAGAAACCTTGTGGCTGACACATGTAAATCTCTTCATCTAAGTCTCCATGAAGAAACGCAGTCTTCACATCTAACTGCTCTAGGTAGAGATTTTCAATAGCAACAATACTTAATACAGTTCTGATAGTATTAAGTTTCACAACAGGAGAAAAGATCTCGGTGTAGTCAATTCCTTCTTTTTGCTGGAATCCCTTGACTACTAGCCTGGCTTTGTATCGTTTCGAGCCATCCTGCTCTTCTTTCACACGATACACCCATTTGTTATGTAAGGCCTTCTTCCCTCTGGGTAACTCAACAAGTTCCCAAGTCTGGTTGGAGATCAAAGACTTCATCTCGTCTTTCATGGCAAGCTCCCACTCGCCGGCATCTCCGATCTGACAAGCCTCATCATAGCTCTCTGGTTCTCCTCCATCTGTCAGCAAAACATAATCCATGTACCTCATGTTAGGCACATGTGGCCGAGAAGACCTTCTCAATACAGGAGTTGGAGAATGGGGTTGATTTGCATTCTCCTGCTCAACACGTTCCTCTGGCTCGGGATTTTCTAAGGTTTGGTTTGTCACAGGACTGACTGGAACGTCATCCGCATCTGCATATACTGGCTCGATCGTAGTTGGGTCAGTGACATTTGGCAAATGCCTATCTTTGTACATAACTCTTTCATTGAAGATTACGTCTCTGCTGCGGATTATCTTTTTGTTTGCATCATCCCAGATGCGATACCCGAACTCATCATCACCATATCCAAGAAAGGTACACTTCTTGGATTTCGGATCAAGCTTATTCCTGCCATGATCACTGATATGCACATATGCAATACAACCAAAAACTTTTAAATGTGATAATTTAACATCTTTACTACTCCATACCTCTTCTGGAATTTTATGCTCCAATGGTACCGATGGACCTCGATTAATCAAATAAGCTGCTGTGTTGACTGCTTCTGCCCAGAACATCTTGGGTAGGCCTGACTGCATACGCATTGTTCTGGCTCTCTCGGTCAACGTTCGATTCATGCGTTCTGATACCAGTTGTTTGATGGATGTCTCTCTCTTAAAGAATTATTTTGCTCTCTATCTCTATTTGTTAGAGAATACAAAACAAAATTAAATTAAGTTCTTACTATGGATTGGGAATAAAAGATTATGCGCATTCAAAATTGGATTGAAATAAGCATTAAATTTATTGCAAGCAAAGAAGTTGGGTATCTCTTAGGGTTCGTCGGATGATGTGTTTGCAAAATCTAGGTATGAATGCAGTTTTTTTTACTTTTTACTCTGAAAATTAGTACTTTGATTTTTGTCTACTATAGAAGAGATTGTTATTTGTTTTTTGTTCAATTTTCTTTTCCATTTTAAGACAACTGAACATATTTTGTTTGAAACAGTCTTTGTGCGTAAGTTTTACATCCACTGTAATCTGTATAATTTCAAAGAATTGATACCAGCCAGATACATAACACACTTTCATAAATGGTACATGGGTACAGCAACACTATCACAAAAAGGATCTCAGAAAGTGTTACAGTTACATTTGTACAGACAAAATTTGTACCATTTGTTACATTACATAAGCTATATATTATATATATATATATATATATATATATATATATATATATATGATCTCAGAAAGTGTTACAGTTACATTTGTACAGACAAAATTTGTACCATTTGTTACATTACATAAGCTATATATTATATATATATATATATATATATATATATATATATGATCTCAGAAAGTGTTACAGTTACATTTGTACAGACAAAATTTGTACCATTTGTTACATTACATAAGCTATATATTATATATATATATATATATATATATATATATATATATATATATATATATATATATATATATATATATTATCTACCAAAAGATAGCACACCTACGAGAAGATACTTAAGAGATGCTACTGATATTTTTACATAAACAAAAAAGGTAGCATTTCTTATCCCTAATATGCAAGACACGGTAAAGTTTTAGCCGGAGTTAAGCGCATGTGATGGTTGTGTTAATGTACCAATCATAAAGCACTTCCACCCCATTCCTATCAAATATTACAACGTCGAAAGTCGTTTTTCCTGTCCAGAAGAAAAACAACGTGTTGTTGCTTAGACCATGGTCATCATAGAAGGTTGACCATCCATCAGTGAAACCAAATTCTTCCATTGTTACTTTCCATAATCGTATTCCAGTTTTCAGGCGAAAAAGTTCTTTCTGATTGATTTTGGCTGCATGAGCATAGCTTGTTGGTATCATCTGCAAATAGATCATCACATGTGTAGCATAAATTCTACAAAAATTAATATATTTCTTAACTAAATTTCGTTTGAAATTAAGGTATAGAGAATTGTCTAACCAGATCATCTCTTTGTCCAGCTATGTGTACATGAAAACCACTTGTTTTACTGTAAATCTCTAGAGATTTAGGCAAAATAGGTGTTTTGAGTCCCCCGGTTAAGCCCTGTCCTTGGTAAGCAGTGTTGATTTGTTGGAAAAATATATATTCATTGAAGCGCTGCGTCTTCTTCATTCCTTGCAAAGTGAAAACATGTAACTCGAATACGTTTGTTGATGATTGATACAACACGATTTTATCATCATGTTCTATTTCGTTGTCAGTAATGACTTTGTTCCATTGGTGCATGAAATGATCCTCTGTTGTTGGAATCAACCAACATTTGTTCCCATTTCGTATTATTATTGTTCCAGTAGGATTTCTCGCAAAGCTAATCTGAACATTAGCTGGGAATTTCTGAAATATAGATATAAAGTATTGGTTATTGCTGATTATAGAGAAGTTTTATGATGATACCAAGTAGTATTGTAATTTTTTTACCTTCATAGGAGTGATCATAGAGTTAGAGAACAGGAAAAATACACCTCGTAGGTACTGTAAATTTGGCATCTGTGTAATTTCTGTACTCATTATTCCATCATCTAACTCATCAGATTCATAATCATCTTGCAAGTATCCTTGGATTAATTCTGCAATAAAAGTAGCCTTTGCAGAAAGGTTACACTTGAAGTGTTCTTCGAGTAGAAGTTGCATAGAAAATGGTGTGATACTCTGAGGATCCAAGAACCTCATCTTTTGGTGAAGTATTTGACTAAGTAAACTATTTCTAATCATTTTTTTGGCTGTTTTGTTATGTGATATGTGCCTAATTTTTGTGGTTGTATTTATAGTAGAGTATTCCTCTTTCATAAGGTTCTCTTGTAAAAATGCCAGTGCAACTTCATCATTCTCTGTTGTTATGTATTATTATTTTTTGCAGGTACTTGTGAAGGTTTCTCACCTGATTGGATTAATTTAGCGGCAATCTGGTCACTCCTTTTTCCAATGTGTGGATGTGGTGCAGAGGTCATCATTATTTCTATATTTAGTAATACAGAAAGTGGCTTGAAAAGTCAACTTTCTATGGTGTAGATTTAGTTCATGATAAAATTTTGCTGTGTATTCATATTTTCAATGTATTACTCAAGACCATTCATATAATATACAAATTGTAAATGGTAGATTCGATACCATATAAAAAGACATTTTACAATATTGGTATCCTTGATACATAAATGAATATTTAGTACCACAATTTAAAGTTTGGTTGCAATTTTCATACCACCATCAACTAATTGGACGAAAATGAACAAAATTGGCCACGTACACCGCACATGGCCGTTATCTCGTCTTTTGGAGAGAAAATAATCACGTATCCCTTACTTTTAGAGGAAAATATTATCACATTATTTCATATTTTGAAGAGAAAATTATGACGTTTCTCTCCTGTTTTCACTTTAACCCTTGATTATTTTTACTCTAAAAAACGAGACAACAGTCACATGGGATGCACGTGGCCGATTTCATCGATTTTGGTCTAATATGAACTAATATTTAAATTAGGGTACAAATTACTAAATATGCATTTATACATTTAGTGATATCAATATTACAAAGGGCTACTTTGTATTGTACCAAATTTGCAATTTTCTCTCCAAAAATCCTCAATTAAGTTCGTGGGTGTGTGAGAATATTAATCGAAGTCTTCAAGTAATAGGGAAGGAAAACGTTGCCACAATTACTTGAAAGATTCACCAAGCCGCTAGCTAGGTGAATAATGGAAATGGAAATGAACATTTAGATGTCATGGGTCCTTTTTTTAAAAATATTTTCAACTTTCTTGATGAATTTACTTAATTTTCTATTTAGTTATAATATGTATAGGAGAATTACATATTTAAATTGTTAGACTTAAGCTATAAAATGTCTCGAGTTATTAAAACGTGACACTTTATTATACATCAAGATGTTTCTAAAAATATATTTTATTCTATTATATTGACAAACCAAGATTATAAATGATTTATCATCTATCATTACCATTCTTCGGGTTACTACATTTTCAAATCAAGGGGTAAGTTTTTATTACACAAGTTCATTGCTCAAAAAAAAAAAAAAAAATACAAAGTAGCCTAACAGAAATACAAAGAAAAGCAAATTACAAGACTGCCCTTATTAAGAGGTAGAAAAACAACCATCAAACTAATATAGTGCTATGATGTATCCCACTTGTAACAGCAAAGCAAACATGGAGAAAGAGTGAAATTTGTAGGATCATTGGCGGAGTATATAACATGATGACGTTACAAAAGATCTTATTTCAATGCCAATATCCCTTAGTCGAAACCAAAGCCGGGGCGACCCGAGGATCGAAAGAATCCGGTAAGTTTGTTTATTTTTTGTCTAGCAGCTGAATTCTAAGTGAGACTTTGTTCGGTTCATGTTTCAAAGATAGAAATCAATCATAAGACAAGTATAATACACTTAGTCAAGGGTAAAATAGCATTATTAGTCGCTCGGATATGATTGATATGATGACAATGAAGATGAACTGAAATAATCGGATCAACTTCGATATATATCCGAATATGAACAAGTGTACTCACATTCGGAAAGCTATCGACGTTGGTTGGATAATACATAAATTAAAAAAAAGATTGGAACAAACTGCCTAAAATAATGGAAACAGTCTCTAATTTCTAATAAATGAAAAAAAAAGGGGGATTACTTGACATTTAGGGTCGGATTCTATTCTACATCCGAACGGGTATTGAAATAAAATATTATATATTTTGGATTTTTAGGGTGATTTATGACCGGACCCTGGGGTTTAGTTGTCTTACAAAGAAACCCTAACATTCAAAATTAGCAAAAATTGAATTTAGATCGCACAAATATATTTTTTTTTTAATAAAAAAGTCTTGATGTACGAGAGATCAATTTCCCATATCTAACCATAATATAAATAATCAAATTGGTTCAAGGAGTTCGATAATTCAGATACATTCAATATTCAACTTGAGTTCGTTCGATAAAAACTCGTTTGAGCTCGGTTCATTGGGGCAAAATAGGTAATTTATTTCTTAAAAAAATACTATATATAATTGGGTTAAACACAACTAATTAGATTGAGTCCAAATAGCCAAAGTCCAATACACCTTAATGAATGAAATGAAAAGAGAAGATTGTGTATCTTCATCCCACATAAGAAAAAAGGAAGAACTTTGAGCTATAAAGTTGCATGCTATAAAGAGGTACCAAGCTTTCAAAGGACCTAAATATAAAATTCCAATATAAATGATTTATTATTGAGACTCTAATCGACAAAGCATAAAGGTATTCTTGCAATTGACATTTTTATGTCCCAGTTTTGAAACGTGACGCGACAACATAAAACCTTCTAAACTCCAAGTATCTTATAACTACATCCTATTTATAATATTCAAACATAAATCATTAATTTATTGATCTATAGATATCCAAATCCTCAAAAAGTTATAGATTATAACATTTATTTCTAAAAAAACCAATATGTACATACGTATAATTGAAGCAAATATCTTCCGGGCTTACTAAAGCATGCATATCATGATCCTGGCTATATAATTAATTGCATTGTTAAAATTATCTAAAGCACGTACACCAAATTCCAACTTGTGCGTGTGTCCCCTTTATTTATTCAACAAACCTAAAGACTTCGCCACAAACTACGTCAGGCATTTCCTAATATCTTCTCATCAAACCATATCCCTCAACAAAAAAACATTCTTATTTCTAGCACGAATATTCGAAACTCATATCAATGGCTGAAGTGAAACAAAATGCCTACACTATCCCACACCAAATTATGGTAAAGTAGACGAAGTCGTCGCGGTCGCTCAAAAGAAAAACACACATAACAAATGCATTAAATGTACTTCTTATTTCTTCTTGCCTTTATCGTGGTCCTAGAAGTCATACTTCTAATTATCGGTCTAACAGTTTTGTGGGTACGAATTTCGAGGTTTCAGGTCAGGTGATAAATCTACAGTTGCTCTCAAAGTTCGTTTGATCCATTTAATATTAATTATGAACATAATATTTGAATTTGATTATCTCGTGAGTTTTGGTATTTGAACATAATGTAAGCAGTTGCTGGATAATTATTGAAGTCCGTGTAGGCACATATAATAATGAGAGTAGAACAAACTGAGAATGATTTCTATACTATACTTCCTTCATAGCCTCGTAGAACATAACATTTTAAAAATGGCAGAATCAATCTTCATAAAAAAACACTCAATTTCAGCTCACCTCGTTCCTTGTTGCATGCGGTGCGGTTGATGGCTTCCTGCTCCTGTGTATGAAAATTTACACCAAAGAATTTTTATTAGCGGAGATTAATGGATAAAAAAGCTCAACATTTGCAGATGAGATAGGGCTAGGGCTCTTCTTACCTGGGACGTGCTGGAGGAGAAAGAGAGAAAGGAAATGTTGGAATTTTTTTCTTTTTTATCTTTCAGATTGTATTAATGGCAATGTCCCGTAAATACGTTGAAAATCCATGGGCAAATTCAGATGATTTTATTTAATTGGGGCCGGATTAACTAATAACTGGGTTGGAGACCCAATTGTAATAAGGGGAATTAATGGGCTGGCCCACACATTCCCGAGATTATAGCGGGCAGCCCGGAGTTTTATCTCACCAACCGAACACACTTCCATCTCCGATTAGCCCAATAAATTAGGCCGCAATTAACGCAATCTGGGCCTAATTAGCCCAAGCGAATACAACCTTAGTGTATTAGATAATCCATCACTTCTATTAAATTAAGATAGAAAATTAAATTAAACTTTAATATGTTTAAATTCATTAAAGTTTGAATTTGTTTTGCTGTATATAACAAGCAAGTTGAACTGTTGAACTATTGAACTACATTTATAATTTCTTTAGAGGGAAAAACATTTTTGGTCCCAAACTTTACCCTAGAAAACACATTTGGTACCATGCTTTGCATAAAAACAGATTTGGTACCACAATTTAGAGAGTCTTGACACATTTAGTCATTCCGTTAAATTTTGGACGGAATTTGCGCGCGTGACCGTCACGCGCCCGTTAAGTTCACGAGTTTTGCACGTGCATGACAAATCGGTCAAAACACTTTTGGTCCCAAACTTTACCCCAGAAAACACATTTGGTACCATGCTTTACAGAAAAACAGATTTGGTACCACAATTTACATACTCTTGACACATTTAGTGTCCACGTTAAATTGATAAAAATCACATATAATGAACAGACAACAGTTTCTCTAAAAGATTTGATAAAAATCACAAAGTGTACTTAAATCATTTTCATATTCTTAACAAAAGTACATTGGATACCTGACTTGGTGCACTTTGACTTGCACTTGTATCCATGGATCAAAATTTCGTTTCAAATGTATGTTTCGGAGAGCCAAATATTGAAAATTTTCGACACTATTTGGAAATATTTCAGAAACACTAAGGAAAATTTGTAAAAAATGTTACTAAATTTAGGTAAATAACAGAGTTTAAGGCAAATAAATAGTTTCAGAATTATATCTTGTTTTGGTTTCGCCTGATTCAAAAATGGAAACTTCTCGATGGAAAAGATGGAAGTTTTGATCGGTGCTTGTATCAACATTGGAATACAAGTGCAACTCAAAGTGTACCAAGTCAGGTATCCAAGGTACTTTTGTTAAGAATATTTTTAATGATTTAAGTATATTTTGTGATTTTTATCAAACCTTTTAGAGAAATTGTTGTCTATTCATTATATATGATTTTTATCAATTTAACAGGGACACTAAATGTGTCAAGAGTATGTAAATTGTGGTACCAAATCTGTTTTTCTGCAAAGCATGGTACCAAATGTATTTTCTGTGGGACCAAAAGTGTTTTGACCGATTTCTCACGTGCAAAACTCGTGACCAATTTGAACTTGACGCGCGCGTGAAGGTCACGCGCGAAATTTCCGTCCAAAATTTAACGGAATGACTAAATGTGTCAAGACTCTCTAAATTGTGGTACCAAATCTGTTTTTCTGCAAAGCATAGTACCAAATGTGTTTTCTGGGGTAAAGTTTGGGATCAAAAGTGTTTTCCCCTCAATTTCTTTAGGATAAGATTAAATTTGCCCCTTGAAATTATGCTCTTTTACAATTTATCTCCTCCCATTAATCCGTAATAACCATTAATCGATAATATAATGATAATATGCTCATTACCAGTATTTAAAATAAGTATTTCTTATATAACTTCCAATATTTGACATCATATAAAAGTAGATACAAATAAGGTAAAATTGCAGAAAACGTCCCAAACTAATTAGTGATTTTGGATTTTCGTCCCAAACTATATTACCTCACCGAATTTCGTCCCGCAATTTAATATTTGTTTGAAATATCGTCCCAAACTAATTACTAATTTTGATTTTTCGTCCCAAACTATATCAACTCGCCGAATTTCGTCCCATGATTTACCATTTTGTATGAATTTAGTCCCAATATTAAATTTCTAATTTAATGGAAATGACGGTTCAATCTTGTAATTAGTTTGGGACGAACTCTGTAATATTATATAATTATTCATGTTAAAATTTACCACGTCATGACACGTAAGCAGCCATGTGATAATTTAACGGCAAATGCGCAATTTTTGTCTTATAATTAACGGTGGGACGATATTCCAAAAAAATATTAAATTACGTGACGAAATTCGCCAAGTTGAATAGTTTGGGACGAAAATCCAAAATCAGTTATTAGTTTGAGACGATTTTTGCAATTTTGCCTACAAATAATTGCAAATGTCTTCATATTTATAGTCAATCCAAGAAAAAAAAAATTGACTTATATTCTATTCTAAATAATTTTGATAAAATAATCGTGCCATTGAAGGTATTTCATGTTACATGGTTTAAATGTTATAAAATAAACCATAAATGAATTATTCGTAAATTGTAAGAGGGTTGTAGGTTCATATTTTTGTCAATACAATCTCATATTTTTTTCCCCTGTATTTTTAAGTAGGCCTAGTCCCAAATATGTACTCCCAAATATTTCATTTGCCTTTATAGCTCTTGCTCATTGGATGTCTTATCCCTTTATATTTCATTTAATTTTAATTTGGGGCTAAATAGATGATACATCATACATGTTGCCTGTTGGACTTCAATTTTTAGGTTATTTATGGCAATTTTCTGTTGGGCGGGCTGAGAAATCAAATGGGTCAACTTCATTTTTTCAATTTAGGCCTAAACTTAATTGTTTTTAATTTTTATAGCCTTCACTTGGACTGATTGAAAAATCAAGTTAAGTTGCAATTGTTCAAAAAGTGAAAAGGATAAACAATTGTTCATAAAAAATAGTAATATATAGGAATTTGAAATCCTGCTGCATGCCGTCTTAATAATAAATTCCAGTCCATCAATTATAGAGTACTAATATGAACGATAAATATATTAAACTTACACGACCTAACTCTTTTTATAAAAGACTTTGATGAAATTTGATAAATAAAACTCAAGAGCCGATGCGCAATCAAAATAGTGACGAGAAAAACAAGGGAATTTATTTTCAAAACAAATCCCACGATTAGGGCTGGAAATCAAATCAAGCTACTCGATACTTGATTCGAGCTCGTTCGATGAAAGCTCGTTTGAGCTCGGTTCGTCACACTAATTAAAAAAGCTTGAACATCATTTTTCGTTCGATTACTTTTGAAGTCCGGATCGAGCTCGACTCGATAAGCTAAAAATTGAAAAACTACATGTAAAATATCAAACTACTCGGTACTCGGCTCGAGCTCGTTCGATAAAAGCTCGTTTGAGCTCGGCTCGATTTAAAATCAAACCAAGCTCAAACACAAAATTTCAAGCTCGATAAAAATCAAACCAAACTTGAACAGTGTGTCGTTCGACACTACTCGGCTCGATTACACCCCTACCCACACGATCACTTAATAAATAGATTGCAAGTCATTTATGAGTTTTTTTTACCTAACTAATTTCCTAATATATATTTAATAATAATAATTATAATAAATAATGTATAGTTAACTATTTTGATAATACCTTCTTTTTCTTCCTCCTAATTCATTTCTACTTTATTTTCTCATTTTTTTTCTTGGTGTGCGTAGCAGTCTTGTGTTGCTCCAATTGTTGCATTTGTGGTGTTTGTTCTTCTTCTTCTTCTTCTTTTTCTTGTTCTCCATATTACGGTGTTTTATGTTATTGTGTAATGACATTCCACCTTTACTATATAATTTTCCACAGTGTACACACAATAATAATAATAATAATGTCTCCCCCATTGGATGAATTTTAACTTTGAAATTTAAGGAATGTAGCGTCGATCCATTCATACTTATATACATATATATATATATATATATATATATATATATATATATATATATATATATATATATATATATATATATGGAGTAATAAGTAACTTAGTGAGGTTCTTTTTTTTGATATTTTCATTGAATATTAATTTGCCACCCTAGTAGAAGAAACAACATCACTAAGTTTAATAACTTAGTTTGAGGGTTAACGATTGCATGTTTTTTTATTTTTCAAAAATTAGTTTCCAGAAATTACTTTGGTCAATGAGCTTGAAATATGGTCAATTGGCTTTGGACATTTTTGCGGATTGGAAAATTTAGTACTATAACATTAAATTAAATAAACTTTGTATATTCATAATATGGGTTGGCAGGAGTATCTATGTCAATGGGCCAAAAACGCAAAACAGTTAATGGGCTGAAAATCTGAAAAAAAATATTTTATGATTATTTTATTTAAGACTGGGCTAGTCAGGCCCGATCTAAAATCCCAACTCCCACACAATCTCCTCAATTAAAATAGTTTATGTTGTCAATGGGACGAATTTCTATCCGAATTCGATCCAATTTATTAGAATTTTAAATCCATTAATGATTCGATGAATCTGATACAATTATAAAGTTTCATAATTTGAAATATGTGGAACGAATATATATTTATGTCGAGTTGATTCGTTAAAGATCAGATTCGACATTACGTAAAAATATTATGTATTTATATATAGTATTTTATTAAAATCAATAACAGTAATAATATTTTACCTTCAACTTAGAAGACAATCGTTAATCATTCATTTGTAAATTTAGTTTTTACGCATAAATTCATCTAAAAATATGACTTTTAGTTACAAATGTTTGAACATGTGAGCTAAACTAAACGATATTGTATAATTAATAAAGTAGTTTTGGGAAAAAATATTGGTTTAAAAATCTTGAAAATAAAGATTTGACTTGATCCTAAAAGATTTGATATTCTATCGAATTCGAAGGAGACTCGATAAATACATACCAAAGCAAGATTCGAATCCAACCCGACATAAAATGGAATCGGATCTATCGAAATCCAGCCCATTTACAACACTAAAAATAATTTGAAGAAGTTCTTTTGAATTTGTTTTGTTGTGCATATTCATAAGAATTAAGCTGCACTACGTTTATACTTTCTTTAGGTGGTGTTTGCAAAAACATAAAATAAGCAGTTTTCAGTTTTTAGGATAAAAGAAACCCTTAAGTAGTGATTGCAAACTGAAATTCTATTTCTACTTCTCTTAAAAAAAGCCAACAAGTATAAATTAAGCTGAAGCTGGTGAGATTGTGCTTTTAGCTTTAAGTTTCACATTTTGGGAGAAAAAAATGATTTTTATGCAAACATTAAGAAGTATACTGTTGTATAAAGAAACCTGATGAAATAGTATGTCGAATATTGAAGACTGAATATGGATCGTGTACTGTTGTATGTGAATATGTAAAGATTAGTAATGAAATTTTGATTCTGATATACTGAGAAGATGATCTGTGATGTGCAGGAAATAAAGATCTTGAGTGTTCTGTTTTCTTGATGAAGGATAAACGATCTTGAATTGATTCTGATGATCGGAGACAGAAAGAGACTGGAGTTGAAAGAATTCTTGATGTAGAATCCAAAAAATTTGATGAAGACGATCGGAGATTGCAGCGGAGATTGGATTGTTGTTAATCTGCTGATACCATATCAATTATATAAACTATACATATATTGTGAAGAAAGTAAAGAATTAGAAAGAATTGATTTGAAAGAATGCAGAAACTGTATATTGAAAATAATCAGAATGAATGAACAAAGTGAAAATACAAGGGAATATATATAAGCAACTAACTTACTCTAACTAACCTAACTTAAAAAGTATAAGCCGTGAAAAAGGAAAAAGAAAAAGAAAAATAACTAACGGCTAAAAACGCTAAATACATAACAACGATTAAATACACAATTGAGCCCTAATTAGCAAAATCAATTTGGGAACTTCTTATCTCCAATTTATTCCTCTGTTGTGTCATTTTCATCCTCAATTCCTGATTGTTTGATAGTTGTAGTACTAATCTAATAGCTAGTGCTTGAACACAAGGAGAGATTTGTCATTCTTTTAAGTATTTGTGCGATTGCTAATGAGATTGTTGCCTTTGAAGAAATTAAAGAAGATAACAATGACATTGTTTCAAGCAGGTATTCTCTTAAATCTGATTTTTAATTTTTTTTTTCTCATTTCAATTTATTCCTAGTTCTTCAATCTCTATTGCATTGCAGGGATTTACATGAAGGAGGCCATTTATCTTGGAGCTTCTTTCATCACCATGGGGCAGTATGGGAGCCGGGTTTGGATAGAGAGCCGTAAAATGATCAAATTTTATCAATTGCACTTAATGCAAGGATATCCGCGTCCAAACTATCCTTCAAGCATATTAACTCCAAGGTTACAGTTTGGAAGAAAACTTATTACCAAATTTTGGGTATGCAAGGGACCAGTGGCTTCGGATGGAACGATACTAGAAAAATGATCACGGTTGATGATGATGTATGGGTACTCTATGTTAAGGTAACCTTAACTTTTTTTACGAATAACTCTATGATCCGGTTTTTCCTCGATTGTTCTTTAACAATGCATTTTCTATCGTAGGCATATCTGGATGTTGCCAAATGCATTTTAAGACGTATCCCTATTATGAGGCTTGGGTTGAGATATTCGGAAAGGATAGGGCCATCGGAGACGGCGCGGAGGACTTTGTCGATATTGTGGAGGATTTTGTAAGGAACGACGCGATGAGCCCACCAAATAAGAATGGTAATGAACCTATGATATATCCAAATAGCAGTGATTATGTATATAGTAGTCCGTTTGTCGATTTGACGACGGATGCTTCCGATGGAAGGGAGTTTGGCTCCGAAATCCCACCCTATAACATGGGATTACAAAATATGGGTCCTAAGTTAAATAGGTTGACCAAGAAGATCAAAAAGGAGAAAATCAAGTCTGAAAAGGTCGTTAGGAAACGGAAGACGCCTACGCCGGAATCCGAGGGGGGCGACGTGGAGAAATTCGTAGTTGCCGCAAAATTCGTTTGGGGCCAATTTCTGAAAGAGGAGGACACTTACGATGAAAAGGCAAAAAAGATTATCAATGCCCTCGAGGGCATTGACACACTCACCGATGAGAACCGAATTATTCTCTCGTTAAAGATTATGGATAACGCCAAACATGAGGGTTTATTTTTTAACTCGAACGAGAAGAACCGAATGCACATTGCCCACATGATGTTAAACAACCAAATGCCTTTACTAAATTCGGCCATATGATGATTTGATGAACTACATATTTTCGGTTTCATGATGTTCGGGTACAATTATGTATCGTGAATTTCATTTGATGATTTTGTGAACTTTTCGGTAGATTTGCACTTTTGACATTCGAGTATATTTTGATTAATCCTAGAACATTCGGTTATAATGTTCGGGCCTTATGATTTGAACTTCTGGGTAAACTTGATTAAAGTTTATAGTACATGTAATTTTGTGGGATGTTAGTACCTCGGACGTATATTTGGCCTTATGAAATTTGCTTTTGAAAAGTTAGCATGAATTAATTTTTTGGCATTTTAGTAATTTTTCGAATATAACTGCAAGAAAAAGTTGGAGACTAGTAGTCCATAATTGATGAAACCAATATGGAAATTCTCCGATTCCATAAGCATCATTAGTAACATAGTTCATATTCGAAACTCTCTTTTCCTTCGGTAACATATTAGAGAACCAGTAGAGATAGTAACTATCTTTAGAGCTGCAAAGAATCCGGAAACGAGGATTTCTTTCCAATGGTCTTCAAAGTTGACATTTTCCTCTTATTTAGTATCTCCGTGTATAACAAATGGCAAGTCTCCACTCGATCATTCCAACGCAACTAAGGCATATCTTCATCCACGAGAGTTTTGTCTCTTCCCCTTTTCATCAATGGATTCAACCACCAAAACGTAAATTTAATCAAAAATCCCGCTTTTGCAAACAGAGTCACGATCCCGACCGAAGAAGTTTCGTAATTCAACAAAGGATCATAAATATGGTTTACATTACTTTCGTATATGTAACTTATGTAAGTACATAATAACAATAAACTAGATCCTAGCAAAGACAAGGTATCCAAAATCATTTCAAATGACACCTCCTATTCAAAAAGGGCGGCAAAAAGAGACAAACATCAAGTGATTCCAGCGAAGACCTATGGCTCAGAGTTAAAACCATTTATGATTTTTCTGTATATTTTGTATAATCCTTGGACAATAAGTAACAATAGAATGAATTAAACTTAATACTTCATGTCCCACTACAAATACAAGTACTAGTACTTCCCATATAACAAGAATGAAAATGACAAACAATATATTTTAATCTTTTATTTAAAGAGAAAATAAAAAACAGAATTCTTATTTCTGCCCAGCCCAAAAACAGAACTCTTATTTCTGCCCAGCCCATTCCATTCTCCCTCTCCCCTCCCTATAAATAAGAGATTGTGTCCATCATCTCCTCCATCACACTAAGAAATTAATAAAAAAAAATTTGAAGAAATTAAAAAAGATAACAATGACATTGTTTCAAGCAGGTATTCTCTTAAATCTGATTTTTAATTTTTTTTTTCTCATTTCAATTTATTCCTAGTTCTTCAATCTCTATTGCATTGCAGGGATTTACATGAAGGAGGCCATTTACCTTGGAGCTTCTTTCATCACCATGGGGCAATATGGGAGCCGGGTTTGGATAGAGAGCCGTAAAATGATCAAATTTTATCAATTGCACTTAATGCAAGGATATCCGCGTCCAAACTATCCTTCAAGCATATTAACTCCAAGGTTACAGTTTGGAAGAAAACTTATTACCAAATTTTGGGTATGCAAGGGACCAGTGGCTTCGGATGGAACGATACTGGAAAAATGATCACGGTTGAGGATGATGTATGGGTACTCTATGTTAAGGTAACCTTAACTTTTTTTACGAATAACTCTATGATCCGGTTTTTCCTCGATTGTTCTTTAACAATGCATTTTCTATCGTAGGCATATCTGGATGTTGCCAAATGCATTTTAAGACGTATCCCTATTATGAGGCTTGGGTTGAGATATTCGGAAAGGATAGGGCCATCGGAGACGGCGCGGAGGACTTTGTCGATATTGTGGAGGATTTTGTAAGGAACGACGCGATGAGCCCACCAAATAAGAATGGTAATGAACCTATGATATATCCAAATAGCAGTGATTATGTATATAGTAGTCCGTTTGTCGATTTGACGACGGATGCTTCCGATGGAAAGGAGTTTGGCTCCGAAATCCCACCCTATAACATGGGATTACAAAATATGGGTCCTAAGTTAAATAGGTTGACCAAGAAGATCAAAAAGGAGAAAATCAAATCTGAAAAGGTCGTTAGGAAACGGAAGACGCCTACGCCGGAATCCGAGGGGGGCGACGTGGAGAAATTCGTAGTTGCCGCAAAATTCGTTTGGGGCCAATTTCTGAAAGAGGAGGACACTTACGATGAAAAGGCAAAAAAGATTATAAATGCCCTCGAGGGCATTGACACACTCACCGATGAGAACCGAATTATTCTCTCGTTCAAGATTATGGATAACGCCAAACATGTGGGTTTATTTTTTAACTCGAACGAGAAGAACCGAATGCACATTGCCCACATGATGTTAAACAACCAAATGCCTTTACTAAATTCGGCCTATGATGATTTGATGAACTACATATTTTCGGTTTCATGATGTTCGGGTACAATTATGTATCGTGAATTTCATTTGATGATTTTGTGAACTTTTCGGTAGATTTGCACTTTTGACATTCGAGTATATTTTGATTAATCCTAGAACATTCGGTTATAATGTTCGGGCCTTATGATTTGAACTTTTGGGTAAACTTAATTAAAGTTTATAGTACATGTAATTTTGTGGGATGTTAGTACCTCGGACGTATATTTGGCCTTATGAAATTTGCTTTTGAAAAGTTAGCATGAATTAATTTTGTGGCATTTTAGTAATTTTTCGAATATAACTGCAAGACAAAGTTGGAGACTAGTAGTCCATAATTGATGAAACCAATATGGAAATTCTCCGATTCCATAAGCATCATTAGTAACATAGTTCATATTCGAAACTCTCTTTTCATTCGGTAACATATTAGAAAACCAGTAGAGATAGTAACTATCTTTAGAGCTGCAAAGAATCCGGAAACGAGGATTTCTTTCCAATGGTCTTCAAAGTTGACATTTTCCTCTTATTTAGTATCTCCGTGTATAACAAATGGCAAGTCTCCGCTCGATCATTCCAACGCAACTAAGGCATATCTTCATCCACGAGAGTTTTGTCTCTTCCCCTTTTCATCAATGGATTCAACCACCAAAACGTAAATTTAATCAAAAATCCCGCTTTTGCAAACAGAGTCACGATCCCGACCGAAGAAGTTTCGTAACTCAACAAAGGATCATAAATATGGTTTACATTACTTTCGTATATGTAACTTATGTAAGTACATAATAACAATAAACTAGATCCTAGCAAAGACAAGGTATCCAAAATCATCTCAAATGACACCTCCTATTTGAAAAGGACGGCAAAAAGAGATAAACATCAAGTGATTCTAGCGAAGACCTATGGCTCAGAGTTAAAACCATTTATGATCTTTCTGTATATTTTGTATAATCCTTGGACAATAAGTAACAATAGAATGAATTAAACTTAATACTTCATGTCCCACTACAAATACAAGTACTAGTACTTCCCATATAACATGAATGAAAATGACATAAACAATATCTTTTAATCTTTTATTTAAAGAGAAAATAAAAAACAGAACTCTTATTTCTGCCCAGCCCATTCCATTCTCCCTCTCCCCTCCCTATAAATAAGAGATTGTGTCCATCATCTCCTCCATCACACTAAGAAATTAATAAAAAAAAAAATTTGAAGAAATTAAAGAAGATGACAATGACATTGTTTCAAGCAGGTATTCTCTTAAATCTGAGTTTTAATTCTTTTTTTCTCATTTCAATTTATTCCTAGTTCTTCAATCTCTATTGCATTGCAGGGATTTACATGAAGGAGGCCATTTACCTTGGAGCTTCTTTCATCACCATGGGGCAGTATGGGAGCCGGGTTTGGAGAGAGAGCCGTAAAATGATCAAATTTTATCAATTGCACTTAATGCAAGGATATCCGCGTCCAAACTATCCGTCAAGCATATTAACTCCAAGCTTACAGTTTGGAAGAAAACTTATTACCAAATTTTGGGTATGCAAGGGACCAGTGGCTTCGGATGGAACGATACTGGAAAAATGATCACGGTTGATGATGATGTATGGGTACTCTATGTTAAGGTAACCTTAACTTTTTTTACGAATAACTCTATGATCCGATTTTTCCTCGATTGTTCTTTAACAATGCATTTTCTATCGTAGGCACATCTGGATGTTGCCAACATGCGTTTTAAGACGTATCCCTATTATGAGGCTTGGGTTGAGATATTCGGAAAGGATGGGGCCATCGGAGACGGCGCGGAGGACTTTGTCGATATTGTGGAGGATTTTGTAAGGAACGACGCGATGAGCCCGCCAAATAAGAATGGTAATGAACCTATGATATATCCAAATAGCAGTGATTATGTATATAGTAGTCCGTTTGTCGATTTGACGACAGATGCTTCCGACGGAAGGGAGTTTGGCTCCGAAATCCCACCGTATAACATGGGATTACAAAATACGGGTCCTAAGTTAAATAGGTTGACCAAGAAGATCAAAAAGGAGAAAATCAAGTCTGAAAAGGTCGTTAGGAAACGGAAGACGCCTACGCCGGAATCCGAGGGGGGCGACGTGGAGAAATTCGTAGTTGCCGCAAAATCCGTTTGGGGCCAATTTGCGAAAGAGGAGGACACTTACGATGAAAAGGCAAAAAAGATTATAAATGCCCTCGAGGGCATTGACACACTCACCGATGAGAACCGAATTATTCTCTCGTTCAAGATTATGGATAACGCCAAACATGTGGGTTTATTTTTGAACTCGAACGAGAAGAACCGAATGCACATTGCCCACATGATGTTAAACAACCAAATGCCTTGACTAAATTCGGCCTTGTGATGATTTGATGAACTACATATTTTCGGTTTCATGATGTTCGGGTACAATTATGTATAGTGAATTTCATTTGATGATTTTGTGAACTTTTCGGTAGATTTGCACTTTTGACATTCGAGTATATTTTGATTAATCCTAGAACATTCGGTTATAATGTTCGGGCCTTATGATTTGAACTTTTGGGTAGACTTAATTAAAGTTTATAGTACATGTAATTTTGTGGGATGTTAGTACCTCGGACGTATATTTGGCCTTATGAAATTTGCTTTTGAAAAGTTAGCATGAATTAATTTTGTGGCATTTTAGTAATTTTTCGAATATAACTGCAAGACAAAGTTGGAGACTAGTAGTCCATAATTGATGAAACCAATATGGAAATTCTCCGATTCCATAAGCATCATTAGTAACATAGTTCATATTCGAAACTCTCTTTTCCTTCGGTAACATATTAGAGAACCAGTAGAGATAGTAACTACCTTTAGAGCCGCAAAGAATCCGGAAACGAGGATTTCTTTCCAATGACATAGCAAAATGGTCTTCAAAGTTGACATTTTCCTCTTATTTAGTATCTCCGTGTATAACAAATGGCAAGTCTCCGCTCGATCATTCCAACGCAACTAAGGCATATCTTCATCCACGAGAGTTTTGTCTCTTCCCCTTTTCATCAATGGATTCAACCACCAAAACGTAAATTTAATCAAAAATCCCGCTTTTGCAAACAGAGTCACGATCCCGACCGAAGAAGTTTCGTAACTCAACAAAGGATCATAAATATGGTTTACATTACTTTCGTATCTGTAACTTATGTAAGTACATAATAACAATAAACTGGATCCTAGTAAAGACAAGGTATCCAAAATCATCTCAAATGACACCTCCTTTTCGAAAAGGGCGGCAAAAAGAGATAAACATCAAGTGATTCCAGCGAAGACCTAAGGCTCAGAGTTACAACCATTTATGATTTTTCTGTATATTCTGTATAATCCTTGGACAATAAGTAACAATAGAATGAATTAAACTTAATACTTCATGTCCCACTACAAATACAAGTACTAGTACTTCCCATATAACATGAATGAAAATGACATAAACAATATCTTTTAATCTTTTATTTAAAGAGAAAATAAAAAACAGAACTCTTATTTCTGCCCAGCCCATTCCATTCTCCCTCTCCCCTCCCAATAAATAAGAGATTGTGTCCATCATCTCCTCCATCACACTAAGAAATTAATAAAATAAAATTTTTTTTTGAAGAAATTAAAGAAGATGACAATGACATTGTTTCAAGCAGGTATTCTCTTAAATCTGAGTTTTAATTCTTTTTTTCTCATTTCAATTTATTCCTAGTTCTTCAATCTCTATTGCATTGCAGGGATTTACATGAAGGAGGCCATTTACCTTGGAGCTTCTTTCATCACCATGGGGCAGTATGGGAGCCGGGTTTGGAGAGAGAGCCGTAAAATGATCAAATTTTATCAATTGCACTTAATGCAAGGATATCCGCGTCCAAACTATCCGTCAAGCATATTAACTCCAAGCTTACAGTTTGGAAGAAAACTTATTACCAAATTTTGGGTATGCAAGGGACCAGTGGCTTCGGATGGAACGATACTGGAAAAATGATCACGGTTGATGATGATGTATGGGTACTCTATGTTAAGGTAACCTTAACTTTTTTTACGAATAACTCTATGATCCGATTTTTCCTCGATTGTTCTTTAACAATGCATTTTCTATCGTAGGCACATCTGGATGTTGCCAACATGCGTTTTAAGACGTATCCCTATTATGAGGCTTGGGTTGAGATATTCGGAAAGGATGGGGCCATCGGAGACGGCGCGGAGGACTTTGTCGATATTGTGGAGGATTTTGTAAGGAACGACGCGATGAGCCCGCCAAATAAGAATGGTAATGAACCTATGATATATCCAAATAGCAGTGATTATGTATATAGTAGTCCGTTTGTCGATTTGATGACGAATGCTTCCGACGGAAGGGAGTTTGGCTCCGAAATCCCACCGTATAACATGGGATTACAAAATACGGGTCCTAAGTTAAATAGGTTGACCAAGAAGATCAAAAAGGAGAAAATCAAGTCTGAAAAGGTCGTTAGGAAACGGAAGACGCCTACGCCGGAATCCGAGGGGGGCGACGTGGAGAAATTCGTAGTTGCCGCAAAATCCGTTTGGGGCCAATTTGCGAAAGAGGAGGACACTTACGATGAAAAGGCAAAAAAGATTATAAATGCCCTCGAGGGCATTGACACACTCACCGATGAGAACCGAATTATTCTCTCGTTCAAGATTATGGATAACGCCAAACATGTGGGTTTATTTTTGAACTCGAACGAGAAGAACCGAATGCACATTGCCCACATGATGTTAAACAACCAAATGCCTTGACTAAATTCGGCCTTGTGATGATTTGATGAACTACATATTTTCGGTTTCATGATGTTCGGGTACAATTATGTATAGTGAATTTCATTTGATGATTTTGTGAACTTTTCGGTAGATTTGCACTTTTGACATTCGAGTATATTTTGATTAATCCTAGAACATTCGGTTATAATGTTCGGGCCTTATGATTTGAACTTTTGGGTAGACTTAATTAAAGTTTATAGTACATGTAATTTTGTGGGATGTTAGTACCTCGGACGTATATTTGGCCTTATGAAATTTGCTTTTGAAAAGTTAGCATGAATTAATTTTGTGGCATTTTAGTAATTTTTCGAATATAACTGCAAGACAAAGTTGGAGACTAGTAGTCCATAATTGATGAAACCAATATGGAAATTCTCCGATTCCATAAGCATCATTAGTAACATAGTTCATATTCGAAACTCTCTTTTCCTTCGGTAACATATTAGAGAACCAGTAGAGATAGTAACTACCTTTAGAGCCGCAAAGAATCCGGAAACGAGGATTTCTTTCCAATGACATAGCAAAATGGTCTTCAAAGTTGACATTTTCCTCTTATTTAGTATCTCCGTGTATAACAAATGGCAAGTCTCCGCTCGATCATTCCAACGCAACTAAGGCATATCTTCATCCACGAGAGTTTTGTCTCTTCCCCTTTTCATCAATGGATTCAACCACCAAAACGTAAATTTAATCAAAAATCCCGCTTTTGCAAACAGAGTCACGATCCCGACCGAAGAAGTTTCGTAACTCAACAAAGGATCATAAATATGGTTTACATTACTTTCGTATCTGTAACTTATGTAAGTACATAATAACAATAAACTGGATCCTAGTAAAGACAAGGTATCCAAAATCATCTCAAATGACACCTCCTTTTCGAAAAGGGCGGCAAAAAGAGATAAACATCAAGTGATTCCAGCGAAGACCTAAGGCTCAGAGTTACAACCATTTATGATTTTTCTGTATATTCTGTATAATCCTTGGACAATAAGTAACAATAGAATGAATTAAACTTAATACTTCATGTCCCACTACAAATACAAGTACTAGTACTTCCCATATAACATGAATGAAAATGACATAAACAATATCTTTTAATCTTTTATTTAAAGAGAAAATAAAAAACAGAACTCTTATTTCTGCCCAGCCCATTCCATTCTCCCTCTCCCCTCCCTATAAATAAGAGATTGTGTCCATCATCTCCTCCATCACACTAAGAAATTAATAAAAAAAAAAAAAATTTGAAGAAATTAAAGAAGATGACAATGACATTGTTTCAAGCAGGTATTCTCTTAAATCTGAGTTTTAATTTTTTTTTTCTCATTTCAATTTATTCCTAATTCTTCAATCTCTATTGCATTGCAGGGATTTACATGAAGGAGGGCATTTACCTTGGAGCTTCTTTCATCACCATGGGGCAGTATGGGACCCGGGTTTGGAGAGAGAGCCGTAAAGGTGAACAAGCTATGGCTATGGAGCAACAAACGAGGGAGGAGGTCAAAGCTCTTCATGAGAAGGTGGATGAATTGAAGATCAGCGTGGACTCTTAATACACCTTGATTGAAGCGGCGATGAAGAAATGAGGAAATAATTCCACACCTTGATTAAAGCGGATGAAGGATAGTTTTTAATTAGTTAATATATATTAGTATATTTTAGTTAATTAGTTAATATATATTAGTATATTTTAATTAATTAGTTAATATATATTAGTATATTTTAATTAATGAGGTAGAAATAGTATGAGTAGTTTATATTAATGTGTTAGTTGAAAACTTGAAATATATTATTAAGAATCTTATTCTACTTCTTCCTGCTGATTATTCTTGCCATCTATTTTGGGTTTTTCTATTATGAGACATAAGATATTGAATCATAACACTTAATATTAATCAAAATCAAATCTAAGCCCTCCAATTTAATGTCCGAAACTCCAATTGCACACTCCTTTATTGTTGGACATTTGCAAAAAATTAATGGTGTATGATTTGATTTTTTAAAATATATGCATAATATTAATATTCATATCTTGAATTTAGTTCTAAATTTTTCTTCCCTTTGTAGTGACCCATTTAAGTTACCAATTGATTTATGATTTTTTAAACTAATTTTGTCTGATCATAAAGTCTTATAATTTTTTTTATATTTAGTTAATAAAAATTCAAGCAGTAATACCTTTTTTAAAATATTGAAAAGGGAGTAAATTATATTAATTTACTTTAAAATTTGTAATCTCTTTCTTTTTCTATTTTTTGTTTCTTGAGAAAAATTAAAATCGTAATATTAAAATTTTAGAAGTTGGAGTGCAAAAATTTAAATTACCCAATTATTGATATTTAATGCTAATAAAATGTGTTTTTTTTTTATATTTAGTATTATGAATTCTTAATTTGTTTCATAAATAAAATAAATATAATAGCATCCATCCATGACGATAGAAGTGCTTTCAAAGTATTAATTAATTTAATAGGTATGAATAACTAATTAAATGATGAAAAATGGGGAATTTTCTTATTCTAGAGAACCCATGAATCAAAATGGGGATAAAAAACATACATTTAATTTGTGCTCACTGTTACCTTACAACAAAGAGGTTTAAAAAACAACTCTACGCATGAGGCAACTAGTACCATCAAAGACTTTATAGATATCCTATAATAGAATTCATTAAGGCTATGTTCACAAGGTAATTCTTATGCCATATAGGGGAGTTCCATATCATTTGAAAGAGTGGGGAGTTGGTACGGAAGCCCCTCAAAATTATAAAGAATATTTTAACATGAAACATAGTCAAGCTAGAAATGTCATTGAGCGCACTTTTGGCCAAGTAAAGAAGCGTTGGGCAATATTGAGGAGTCCTGCTTTCTATTCCTTGCAAACGCAAAACAGGATGATCATGGGATTGTTATTGATTCATAACTTCTTGCGAAAAACGTCGCCCGATGATGTTATGGGGTTTGATCCATTAGTTTATTTACTTGAAAACCGTGAGGATGATAATAACTTTGAAGGAGATGACTACGTCGAAGTTGTTGAGACATCACACGCATGGAACAATTTTCAGGACAACTTAGCTCGTGAAATGTTCATAAAATGGAACTCGGAGCGCAAGTGAATTTTCATTATTTCTAATTTTGTAAGATATGGATGTTGTATATGTCACTAAGACTTGAGTTTTTTCGTAACTTGTACCGTATTGTTAGGTTAATTTGTTGTTTGAATTGAATTTTTTAAGTTATGTTTTTCAATTTCTTGTTTGAATTGTTATCTACAATTACCATGTGTACCGTACATTATGTTTGAATTGTACATGTACGTAGGTGTAAACCGATTTAGATGTCTTCTATTCCCCGCTACGGTGACGCGGCAACAAGCCAACGGAAGGAAAAAGGTACTCGGAGGTCGTTGAACAATGCTGAAGAACAAGCATTGCTAGATTGTTTGAAGGAACTAATCTCAAGTGGGTACGAGTCCGATAATGGTTTTCGTCCGGGCTACTTGCAAGCCTTAACAATTGCACTTAATGCAAGGATACCCGCTTTCAAACTATTCATCAAGCATATTAACTCCAAGCTTACGGTTTGGAAGAAAACTTATTACCAAATTTTGGGTATGCAAGGGACCAGTGGCTTCGGATGGAACGATACTGGAAAAATGATCACTGTTGATGATGATGTATGGGCACTCTATGTTAAGGTAACCTTACTTAACATTTTTTACGAATAACTCTATGATCCGGTTTTTCCTCGATTGTTCTTTAACAATGCATTTCCAATCGTAGGTACATCCGGATGTTGCCAACATGCGTTTTAAGATGTATCCCTATTATGAGGCTTGGGTTGAGATATTCGGAAATGATTGGGCCACCGGAGACGGCGCGGAAGACGTTGTCGATATTGTGGAGGATTTGGCAAGGAACGACGCGATGAGCCCGCCAAATAGGTTGACAAAGAAGATAAAAAAGGAGAAAATCAAGTCTGAAAAGGTCGTTAGGAAATGGAAAACGCCTATGCCGGAATCCGAGGGGGGCGACGTGGAGAAATTCGTAGTTGCCGCAAAATTCGTTTGGGGTGATCTTATTCACCAATTTGCGAAAGAGGAGGACACTTACGATGAAAAGGCAAAAAATATTATAAATGCCCTCGAGAGCATTGACACACTCACCGATGAGAATCGAATTTTTCTCTCGTTCAAGATTATGGATAACGCCAAACATGTGAGTTTATTTTTGAACTCGAACGAGAAGAACCGAATGCACATTGCCCACATGATGTTAAACAACCAAATCCCTTGACTAAATTCGGCCTTATGATGATTTGATGAATTACATATTTTCGGTTTCATGATGTTCGGGTACAATTATGTATCGTGAATTTCATTTGATGATATTGTGAACTTTTCGGTAGATTTGCACTTTTGACATTCGGGTATATTTTGATTAATCCTAGAACATTCGGTTATAATGTTCGGGCCTTATGATTTGAACTTTTGGGTAGACTTAATTGAAGTTTATTGTACATGTAATTTTGTGGGATTTTAGTACCCATGATGAAAAAAGGGGAATTTTTCTTATTCTAGAGAACCCATGAATCAAAGTGGGGATAAAAAACATACATTTAATTTGTGCCCCCTGTTACATTACAACAAAGAGGTTTAAAAAACAACTCTACGCATGAGGCAACTAGTACTGTCAATGACTTTAAAGATATCCTATAATAGAATTCTACTTCTTCTTCTTCCTGCTGATTTTTGGGGTTAATATATTATGAGACATAATACATTAAATCATAACCCTTAAAATTAATCAAAATCAAATCTAAGCCCTCCAATTTAATGTCCGAAACTCCAATTGCACAATCCTTTATTGTTGGACATTTGCAAAAAATTAATGGCTTAGGATTTTATTTTTTAAAATATATGCATAATATTAATATTCCTATCATGAATTTAGTTCTAAATTTCTTCCCTTTGTAGTGACCCATTTAAGTTACCAATTGATTTATGATTTTTTAAACTAATTTTGTCTGATCATAAAGTCTTATAATTTTTTTATATTTAGTTAATAAAAATTCGAGCAGTAATACCTTTTTTAAAATATTGAAAAGGGAGTAAATTATATTAATTTACTTTGAAATTTGTAATCTCTTTTTCTTCTCTCTTTTTTGTTTCTTGAGAAAAATTAAAATCGTAATATTAAAATTTTAGAAGTTGGAGTGCAAAAATTTTAATTACCCAATTATTTATATTTAATGCTAATAAAATGTGTTTTTTTTTTATATATATGTAGTATTATGAATTCTTAATTTGTTTCATAAATAAAATAAATATAATAGCATCCACCCATGACGATAGAAGTGTTTTCAAAGTATTAATTAATTCAATAGGTATGAATAACTAATCAAATGATGAAAAAAGGGGAATTTTTCTTATTCTAGAGAACCTATGAATCAAAGTGGGGATAAAAAACATACATTTAATTTGTGCCCCCTGATACATTACAACAAAGAGGTTTAAAAAACAACTCTACGCATGAGGCAACTAGTACTGTCAAAGACTTTATAGATATCCTATAATAGAATTCATTAAATGCACTCATAGTGATTGAATATGTGCATACAATATATACAAGCAAGGAAAGTCTTTCTCTTTTTTGTCTTCTCAATTTCAAATGGATATACTTATATTGCAAAAGTTTTTACTTGATTCAAAGCATTGTAATGGGGGCATTAATTTTAATACTAATTTAAATTATGTCTATTTGAAATGCAGTCAAAAGTTAATATAAGTTGATTTAGAAATAAAGAAGTTTCAAAAGCTTAGGTATAAAATTAAGTATATAGTCTTGTTTTAAAATATTGCACGAGCGATCATGAAAATTTATAATTCTAATAATGCGTACGTCCTAAACCGGTGCGTCTATACTTTATACATTGATTATTTGATATTCTCAAATCTTGGCCTGAATGTAGTGTGATTTTCATTATTGGTATATATCTTATTTTTTCCCCTTTATTTTTCATGTCTTATTTTATTCTTTTAATAATTGTGATATTGAGCAGGGGGAAAAAAATAAACTATTGGTATGCTTGTCTCGTCTTTCAGAGAGTATTTTGATTCTCTAAAAAATAAAAAAAATAACTTATTTTCTTTAGAAAAAAAAATATTCTATCTCATTTCAAATTTAAAGTTTCTTATTGCATCTTAATTTGTGATTTTTATTGGAGATACTTGATTGAATAGAAGAATTGCAGAAGAAAAGCTTGAAGAACAGGATTCAGCAGAGATTGAAGACAAAGTCTAATTTTGGAATTAGGGATTTGTATATCCCGTATTATAATTAAGTGTTATTTATTTTGTATATTTTATTTTTCCTTTTCTTGTTCTTATTTAAAGAAGCGTGTAGCAACTTATGTTAGGGAGTTAGTTATTTTGGGCCAGCTACACCGCCTTGTATGTTAGTATATATATAGGCCCAGGTTCAATTATCTGAACAATTCATAATTCAGTTTTAATAAAATTTACACACAGTTCATTCCTTTTCTCTCTAGAAATTATCTTTACAATTTTCATAACTATTTGTTGCTTTCTTCCATTGATGAAAGAGTTCTGATTGTAATATGGTATCAGCTTGAATCCATTAAATTCTTTTTCCGCTGCTTCTTTTACAGAGATTTCATCTCTCCCTATGTTCTTGATCCTTCTTCATCACTGTTTTTTTTCTTCTCCATTCCCAGATCTTTTTTTCTTTCCATTCTTCTGTTTTTCTTGACATTATGTCCACTGAATCTGGATTAAATTCCTCTTCTTCTGGTAGTTCTTGTTCCAGGGCACCCATGGAAGATCCTTCCAGCCCTTATTTTCTCCATCCCTCAGAAGGACCAGGCCTTCTTTTGGTTCAAAATAAGCTTGTTCGTGACAATTATTCCTCTTGGGCTCGTTCCATGTCCCTAGCACTGAATGTAAAACACAAAATTGGGTTCATTAATGGAACAGTTTCTGACCCAGGCACTACAGATCCTATTCTTTATGATGCATGGTCCAGGAATAATGACATAGTGGTTTCTTGGATCCTAAATTCAGTTTCTAGTGAGATCCATTCTAGCATCAGTTATACCACTATTGCTAAAGAGATTTGGGATGACCTACAGATTAGATTTAAGCAAAGCAACGGGCCTAGGGTATTTCAATTACGTAGGGACCTTGCAACCATCACTCAAGATTCACAAACTGTGAACATTTACTTTACTAGGTTGAAATCCATTTGGGATGAACTTCACATCTATAGACCTGTCTTGGATTCTTGCACTGGTACATGTGGAAATATACAAAAGGTCCACAATCATAACCAGGAAGAATATGTAATGGCCTTTCTAATGGGTCTAAACTCATCTTTTGAATCTTTAAGGGAACAAGTGCTTCTAATGGATCCCTTGCCCCCTATTCGCAGGGTTTTTGCCCTGGCTACACAAGCTGAGAGACAAAGGCTGGTTGGGCAAAAGACTTCACAGGACCTATCCTCATCTATGGTTTTTGCTACCAAGAACTCCTCTCAAAACCAGCAACCAAATCGTCCCTACAACCAATTTAAATCTCCCCAATCCAACAACACAAATAACAACAATTTCAAAAACAAACCAAAGCCTATTTGTGCACACTGCAATATACCTGGCCATACTATTGATAAGTGCTTCAAATTACATGGATATCCTCCTGGATTCCAGTTC
Source organism: Penstemon barbatus (assembly GCA_003313485.2). Taxonomy (NCBI): domain Eukaryota; kingdom Viridiplantae; phylum Streptophyta; class Magnoliopsida; order Lamiales; family Plantaginaceae; genus Penstemon; species Penstemon barbatus. The sequence goes on from CM064879.1 coordinate 78,039,718, forward strand.
AGACCTAAACAACAAAATTTTCAGAACAACTCTATCAACCAAGTCACAGAAGATCAACAGCAAATCACCACCCAGAAGACACAAATCAGTTCAGATGATTCTGCCATTTCAATCCTTCAAAATTTCACCCCAGAACAATGCCAACAGTTAATGAATTTGTTTTCTAATCAACTACAACCTCAGTCATCCAATTCTCACAACAATGACTCTACACACATATCATGTGTTTCTGGTATTTGTTCTAACACATCTACTTTCAATGTTTCTTTTTTTAATACTCATTGGATACTTGATTCTGGTGCTTCTAAGCACATTTGCAACAACAAGTCCTTGTTTAAATTTTTAAAACCTATTTCTCTTGCAAAAGTTGTCCTACCAGACAACTCTAATTTTTCTGTTTCTGAAATAGATGATGTTTTACTTACCTCTGATATTACATTGAAAAATGTTTTTTACATCCCACAATTTCAATTCAACTTAGTTTCACTTAGTGAATTATTAAGATTAGATAATCTAGTATGTAAGTTTACACCTACTTCTTTCATCATTCAGGACTCTCAAGAGAAGATGATTGGAATGGGTGATTTACAACAAGGACTCTATGTTCTGGAACCTGAGACTCCTAAATTTCCTATTTCTGCTCATTGTAATAAAGTTTCTTTTTCTACATGGCATAGAAGATTGGGGCATTTACCCTTTAAAACTATGAGTTCTCTCAAGAATGATTTAGGTTTAGATTCTACTTCTAGTTGTAATAATAATCCCTGTTACATTTGTCCATTGGCCAAACAAAAAAGGCTTCCATTTCCTATATCTTACAGCTCCTCCAATGCTATTTTTGAACTACTTCATTGTGATTTATGGGGTCCCTTTCACACTACCTCTCACAATGGATACAAATATTTTGCCACTTTAATTGATGATTACTCAAAATTTACTTGGGTTTGTTTTTTAACCAAAAAATCTGATATAGGGACTGTTATTCCTAATTTTTTTAACATGGTTAAAAATCAGTTTGACAAAACCATTAAAGTTTTTAGAAGTGACAATGCACCTGAGTTACATTTCACTGACCTTTTTAATAAACTTGGAATAATACATCAGTTTTCATGTGTGGAAACTCCACAACAGAACTCTGTTGTGGAGAGGAAACACCAACATTTATTGAATATTGCTAGGGCTCTCTATATTGAATCTAAAGTTCCTACTATTTTTTGGAATGAGTGTATATCTACTGCTGCCTTTCTTATTAATAGAACTCCATCTAAAGTTTTAAATTTTCAAACTCCCTACACCTTATTGTTTAATAAATAGGTAGATTACAGTTTATTGAGAACTTTTGGATGTTTAGTGTTTGCTTCAACATTAAAACAAGGAAGAACTAAGTTTGATCCTAGTACTAGAGCTTGTGTTTTTCTTGGTTACCCTTTTGGTATTAAAGGTTACAAACTTTATGACATACATACACAAGAATTTTTTATTTCAAGGGATGTTGTTTTCCATGAAACTACTTTTCTTTTCCATACTATTTCTAACAATAATGATACCTCTTCAAATGAAAATATTCTCCCTACTACTACTTTTAATGATTATTTTTCTCATGACTTTTATTCTACTGATTCACATACTTCTGATCAATCTTACATTCCTGATCATACTATTAATGATAATACTTCTTCTATTGATAATGATTATGTTCCTTCTACTTCACATATAAGAAAATCAAATAGGCAAATAAAAAGACCTACTAATCTTTCAGATTATCATTGCAATTATGCTTCTAATTCTATACATAATTCTGTCCATCCTACTAAATATCCTATTTCTGACTATTTACAATATAATAGTCTTTCTAACTCCTATAGATCTTTTATCCTAAATGTTTCATCTGAGTCTGAACCTATATATTACCACCAAGCAGTTACTAATAAAAATTGGAGAGATGCCATGTTTTCTGAAATACAGGCTTTGGAAGACACTAGTACTTGGACTGTTGTTCCTTTACCTAAAGGAAAACAGTCAATTGGATGCAGGTGGGTATACAAGATTAAAAGACACCCTGATGGCTCTATTGACAGGTATAAAGCAAGATTAGTAGCTAAAGGCTACACTCAAAAAGAAGGGATAGACTACACAGAGACATTCTCTCCAGTTGCAAAAATAGTCACAGTCAAGGTTCTATTGGTTGTGGCAGCTATAAAAAATTGGGGAATTGTACCAATTAGATATAAACAATGCTTTTTTATATGGGGATCTAGATGAAGAGGTATACATGGACCTTCCTCTAGGTTATCCCCACAGCAAATTTACAGGAACAACAAGGAATGTATGTAAGTTACAAAAGTCTCTATATGGTCTTAAACAAGCATCCAGGCAATGGAATGCTAAATTTACAGAAGCACTTTTAGAATTTGGATTCCAACAATCCAAATCAGATTATTCTCTTTTTACTAAAGGACAAGGAAGTAACTTTCTGGCTCTCTTACTTTATGTGGATGATATTGTTATTTCAGGTCCTAATGTAAGTGAAATTTCTTCACTTAAGGAGTTTTTACTCACTAAATTTAAACTCAAAGATATGGGAAATCTTAAATATTTTTTAGGTTTAGAAATTGCTAGATCTTCTAAGGGAATTTGCTTGAATCAAAGACAATATACTCTTCAAATTTTAGAAGAGACTGGTTATCTAGGTTCTAAGCCTTTAACTCTACCTATGGATCCTAGATCAAAATTAAATTCAGAAAATGGTGATTTATTACAAGATACTACACACTATAGAAGACTAATTGGGAGATTATTGTATCTAACTATCACAAGACCTGACATAAGCTATGCTGTGCATAAGCTTAGTCAGTATGTTTCACAACCTAGGATGCCTCATCTACAAGCTATTCATCATATCTTAAGATACCTAAAATCTAGTCCAGGTAAGGGTCTTTTCTATTCTTCTAGTTCTACACTTACATTAAGTTCTTTTGCAGATGCAGACTGGGCATCATGCAAGGACACAAGAAGGTCAACAACTGGGTTTTGTGTGTTTTTAGGCAGTTCACTTATTTCTTGGAAATCCAAGAAACAAGTCATTGTTTCTAAATCCTCTGCCGAAGCAGAGTATAGGGCATTAGCAGCTGTTCGCAGTGAAATTATGTGGTTACAACAATTGTTCACAGATCTACAAATTCAAATTCCTATTCCTACCTTACTGTATTGTGATAATAACTCAGCAATTCATATTGCTAGCAAACCTATATATCATGAACGGACAAAACACATTGAAATAGACTGTCACTTCATACGTGAACAAGTTGAAAGAAAGAAAATTAAGCTACTACCGATTAAAACAGAACACCAAATTGCAAATTTATTAACAAAAGCAGTTGCCTTACCTCGTTTTTTGTCTTTGATTTCCAAGATGGCGCTGCTTGACATCCATGCTCCATCTTGAGGGGGGAGTATTGGAGATACTTGATTGAATAGAAGAATTGCAGAAGAAAAGCTTGAAGAACAGGATTCAGCAGAGATTGAAGACAAAGTTTAATTTTGGAATTAGGGATTTGTATATCCCGTATTATAATTAAGTGTTATTTATTTTGTATATTTTATTTTTCCTTTTCTTGTTCTTATTTAAAGAAGCGTGTAGCAACTTATGTTAGGGAGTTAGTTATTTTGGGCCAGCTACACCGCCTTGTATATTAGTATATATATAGGCCCAGGTTCAATTATCTGAACAATTCATAATTCAGTTTTAATAAAATTTACACACAGTTCATTCCTTTTCTCTCTAGAAATTATCTTTACAATTTTCATAACTGTGTGTTGCTTTCTTCCATTGATGAAAGAGTTCTGATTGTAATAATTTTATAAAAGAAGCACACCGTCCCCTCTTGATTTTAAATTTTTTATAAAGGGTCGGGTAAAATACCCATTATACAATATCACAAGGAGTTAAAATGTCCATTTATAAAATGTATTGTAAAGGGTAAGGTTAAATTTGTTATTTTTTATATAAAAACCAACTATCGGTCCTATTATATAGTGTGTGTGCAAAACCTCCACAAGCAAGGGAGATATACTGCTTATTATTTCATATCACTGATAGATAAATTGTTCATTATTTCATTTCACAGGGATCGGACAAGCACGGTGAACCTCTTCAAGACAATGTCCTGTAGCATGCAATGTCTCAGACGAAGAGCAAGTCATGAATCTAGTCGAGACCTTGATGCCCGAATTCGGACAACTTGACATCATTTACAACAACGCAGGCATCACGAGCGGTATATTTGAAAGCATTAATCTCAACACAAACAAAAGTGATTTAGAGCGAATTAATGTTTGGTGTCAACTTAATCGTCATGGTCCCGAACAAATGTATTCTTTTTACAGCTAGTTCTTGCACGAAAGTTGGTGGGGTTGCTCGACATGATCATATGCAGCATCAAAATATGGAGTTGTGGGATTGACAATGAAAGAATTTGGGTTTTGAGTTGGGTAAACATGGAAAAATTATGAAATATTTATGATTAGGCTTGACAAGAAAATGAAAGAATTGTCCGCATGGGCAGCTCAACTGGTCTCAGAGGTGGAAGTTGGAACAAGAAAATGAAAGAATTACAAATGTGCACAAGAGAATTGAAACGGTGAGTTCATAATGAGATTTTCACTAACTCTTTATGATTAAAAGAATATTTGTGCGGGTTATTTTTCGTCTGTCTTTCAAAATTACGTATACGAAAATTAGTGAATTAAAGTTATTAAACATGGGAGTCTAGTGCTCGTAAATGGGCCTTAGCCCATGGACTAGCAACTCGGACTCCTTTGGACTTTCCCTGGTGAAGTCATAAATGCATAAAAATTCAGATTCTAACAATTGGGCTAAAAAGCCTGAAATTCATGTAGTATTTGATTTTACGATGGAAAGGTTTGGCAAAATTATTGGAAAGTGTAAAGTTGCGTTATTATCCAAAACAATTCCTATTTTTAAGTAAAAGTACTCTCGTCACATAGTTTTTTTAAACTTATGTTTATCATAATGGAAATCTAATTTATAGTATATATTAGTAAGACTATATAAATATAAAATAGCAATATTCATTTGGAAATAAGAATTTTAAATTAGAACACAAAAAAATAGGAGCATCTATGGGGTGAAATTTTTTTATCTTTACAAAACGAGTTTGCATAGTATGTAAATCTGAATTTTTTATTATACAGATTTAGGACCTTTTTTCCTAGACCTAATGGCAAGAAGTTAATGCATCACATCAAGAATTATGATGATGTCATGTCACATCTATGAATGTTGTGGTGTATTATTAGTCATAAGATTTAGAAAAAAATTCTAATTCGATCAAGACAATAATGTCCCATTCTTACTGGTTAGTTGACAGTTAACTATTACCGTTGGATTAATGGATTCGTTCTTACTAGACATCTCGCTTTTAGTTCTATTCAATTTTTTTTTTTCAATGGTTTTATCCATTTTGAGGCGCGTCAGACACATTAAGTGGGAACCTCTCCAACTAAGGATTCGAACATAAATCCGCTACTTTGTAGTGACTAGTCTCTCACAATAGACAAATCATTTGTTGGTAGTTCTATTCGGTTTCAAGACATTACACTTAATATATATAATATTATTAAGAGTGTTGTTATAACTTATAAGTGATGAAAGCAACCGTGCTTATCTCCTTTGGTGGTCGAGGTTCTCTTGATCTACATTGCATGCTCACTTCTTATCAATTGGTGCATTCATGAGGTGCTCATTGAAAATTATTGTCTCCAAGCTATCTTTGAGGAAAGTGCCAGATTGGTCCACTCGAACCCTCATTGTTGAAATCCACTAATTTTGGGCTTGTTGGTCAATATGGAAGTTCAAATTCTCCCATTGTAACAAATTTTGACGCGCACAACTTTGCAGCGTGGGTCTTTTACTTCGGTTGATCGGATTAGTCAAATTATATTTCTTTTCCTTTAATTCCGATTAAATTTTATTGAAATGGGGGCTATCCATTTTTGACTTTGTTGCACTGTTTTATTAGTGTGGAATAAATTTATTTATATATATAAAAAAAAGTGAAGATTATAAAGGAAGTTTTGATAGCAAGAGTAAAATAAGTTCTATTTATGTTAATAAAATCTACTTAATTTATTCCCCATACAACATTTTAAAATATTTTTTACTTTACAATTGTTGTACCGTGATTTGAAAAGGGGGCAAACTATACTTTTGTCTCATTATCCAGCGGAAATCAAGGGTGAAAGGAGTTTTTTCACAAGGAAACAATAAAGTAAGATTTTCCATTTTAACTTGTAGTCATAAAAGTTGATTCCACTACCACTGCGATTTTCTTATCATGGTTCATGCCCCCAACCCCAACTCTTATTCTTTCATAATTTCTCATCCGCAAAAAAATAGGCTTTTATTAAGTAATACTTGCTATAAACAGGGACTTCTACGAATCTTCTTTGTAGTTAGAAAAGCAAATTTGAGAAAATTGATTGGTTGCATGCATTTTATTGCAAGATAAATAAATAAATAAATATATATATATATATATATATATATATATATATATATATATATATATATATATATATATATATATAAGTAAAACACATTTTTTTTTATCTTTTGCACATGACTACAAGTAAAAACCTTTACCATTTTTATATATTGAGTAAAAAAAAGGTAGAGTTGGTGAAATGGGCCACATGAATAACTCCCAACAAATTTCATTTTATTTTTCTTTGATTTACTCGAATTAAATGAATTATTTTGTTAACAATTGATCCAATTTGTTTCCTGATTCAACATGTTTTCAAGACCCAATTGACAAATCAACTCCATTCTTAATGTTACGAAAATCAAGTTTGTTTTATATTTTAATTTAAATTAAATCTAAACAATACTCATCAAACAGTTTTTGAACTCCCTCTCAATAAACTAATAAATGACAAAGTTTATGCAAATATGTCAAACTACTCGAGTCAATAATCACATTTAAATTAAAAGAGACATATGGGCATAATGAACCTAAACACACTATTTGAGTGAAATAACAAATTAACTCCTTGTATTATTCTAAATATGTAGTTTAACTCCATGTGATAAATAAAATGATAAAATGCCTACATGTATTTTTCTTAAAGAAGCACACTACCTCCCTCTTGATTTTTACATTTTTACAATAGGGTAAAATGCTGATTATGCAATATCATAGGGAGTTAAAGTGTGCATTTACGCATATCATAGGGAGATAAAATGTTCATTATTTCATTTCACGAGGAGGTAAAATGTCTATTTTCATATCACGAAGACGTAAATTGTCCACTAAACATATCACATCCATTGAAATTGAAAAAAGGCGATTAAATGCGAAATAGAAGGATTACATGCCTGGGTGATTAAAGACAATGTAAAGATGAATTGTTGAGAAAAAAAATATACAAAACGTTAAAATAAAAAGAAAAACACAATTGGATGCTTAAATTTACATTTCCTTTGTGATCCCCAAATATTTTTATAGAATATTACAAGACTAATGAGGAATTATATTGTTAAACTAAATAAAAGTGGCATTCCAAATATGAATAACGTGATGCATCTACCTGAGACGGATATTTTGACCCCAAAACTTCTAGAAAAAAGGTCCTAAAAAATGATCCTAATTTATTCTCTCTTTGCAGCTTAAGTTGAATACACCTCCTATTTTACCATTAAAACAAAGAATACACCTTCTGTAAAAGAAGGAAGAATACACTCTCAAGTTTGTATCAGATTAATCATTTGTTTTCAGACATCTGCTCTGCAACGAAATGAGTAGCAGAAATGTCACAGGTGGGGGAAGTGGGATCGGACAAGCACGGTTAACCTCTTCAAGACAATGTCCTCTACGTGCACTGCGATGTCTCAGACGAATAATAAGTCATGATTGCCATTGCCCGAATTCGGACAACTAGACATCATGTACATTAACAATGCAGGCATCAAGAGCGGTATATTTAATTTGAAAGCTTTCTCAACACAAACAAAAGCGATTTAGAGCGAATGTTTGGTGTCAACTTAATCGTCATGGTCCCGAACAAAAAGGGATGTATTCTTTTTATAGCTAGTTCTTGCACGAAATTTGGTGGGATTGCTCGACATGATCATATGCAGCATCAAAATATGGAGTTGTGGGATTGACAATGAAAGAATTTGGGTTGTGAGTTGGTAAACATGGAAAAATTATGAAATATTTATGATTAGGCTTGACAAGACAATGAAAGAATTACAAATGTGCACCGGCTAGACGAGATCATGGAAAAATTAGGCTTCTCCATTAAGATTTCTACCCCCTTGGCTTGGCACAAGAGAATTGAAACGATTAGTTAATAATGAGATTTTCACTTATTCTTTATGATTAAAAGAATGTTTATGCGAGTATATTTTCGTCTGCGATTCAAAATTACATACACGAAAATTAGTGAATTAAAATTATTAAACATGGGCGTTTAGTGCTCGTAAATGGGCCTTAGCCTATGGACTAGCAACTCGGACTCCTTTGGACTTTCCCTGGTGAAGTCATAAATGCATAAAAACTCAGATTCTAACAATTGGGCTAAAAAGCCTGAAATTCATGTAGTATTTGATTTTTCGATGGAAAGGTTTGGCAAAATTATTGGAAAGTGTAAAGTTGCGTTATGTGATTTCTTTGTTCATGACATCCAAAACAATTTCTATTTTTAAGTAAAAGTATTCTCATCACATCGTTTTTTTAAACTTATGTTTATCATAATGGAAAACTAATTTATATTATATATTAGTAAGACTATATAAATATAAAATAACAATATTCATATGGAAATAAGAATTTTAAATTAGAACACAAAAAATAGGAGCATCTATGGGGTGACATTTTTTTATCTTTACATAACGAGTTTGCATAGTATGTAAATCTGAATTTTTTATTAGACAGGTTTAGGAACTTTTTTCTAGACCTAATAGCAAGAAATTAATGCATCATGAATTATGATGATGTCATGTCACATCCATGAATGTTGTGGTGTATTATTAGTAATAAAATTTAGAAAAAGTTCCTAATTCGATCTAGGCAATGATGTCCCATTCTTACTGGTTAGATGATAGTTAACTATTACCGCTAGATTAATGGATTCGTTCATACTAGACATCTCACTTACTTAGTTATATATATATAAAAAAAAAAAAAAAAAAAAAAAAAAAAAAAAAAAAATTGAAGATTATAAAGAAAGTTTTGATAGCAAGAGTAAAATAAGTTCTAATAAAATTTACTTAATTTATTCCCCATAAAATATTTTAAAATATTTTTCACTTTACAATTGTTGTACCGTGATTTGAAAAGGGGCCAAACTATACTTTTGTCTCATTATCCAGCGGAAATCAAGGGTGAAAGGAGTTTTTTCACAAGCAAACAATAAAGTAAGATTTTCCATTTTAACTTGTAGTCGTAAAAGTTGATTCCACTACCACTTCGATTTTCCTATCATGGTTCATGCCCCCAACCCCAATATTCTTTCTTAATTTCTCATCCGCAAAAAATGAAAAAAAAAAAATAGGCTTTTATTAAGTAATACTTGCTATAAACAGGGACTTTGACGAATCTTCTTTGTAAATAGAAAAGCAAATTTGAGAAAATTGATTGGTTGCATGCATTTTATTGCAAGATAAATATATTTTTATATTCATTTATGTTCATAAATATATTCACAAGATAAACACATTTATTTTTATCTTTTGCACATGACTACAAGTAAAATCCTTTACCATCTTTATATATTGAGTAAAAAAAAGGTAGAGTTGGTGAAATGGGCCACATGAATAACTCCCAACAAATTTCATTTTATTTTTCTTTGAATTTACTCGAATTAAATGAATAATTATGTTAACAATAGATCCAATTTGTTTCCTGATTCAACATGTTTTCAAGACCCAATTGACAAATCAACTCCATTCTTAATGTTCAAGTTTGTTTTATATTTTAATTTAAATCAAATTTGAACAATACTCATCAAATAGTTTTTGAACTCCCTCTCAAGAAACTAATAAATGACAAAATTTATGCAAATATGTCAAACTAGTCGAGTCAATGATCACATATAATTTTGACTTTGTTGAAACTCATTCAAACACCTCTTGTTTAAGATTTATACGTAATCACAATCTCAAAATCAATAATTAAACTAAAATGAGTAGTACGCTTTGTTTAACTTTTTTCATCGAGTAACTTCCATGTCACATGAATAATTTCTAAGAATATCAATTAGACTATGACAAATGAACCATAGTCCAAGACTGAATTATTAAATATTAAAAGCCAACCTTCGGTTGACTCTTCCACTTTATATTGTCCTTTTTCAGTTCACATGACTTCATATCTCAAAATTAAAAAAAATAAAAAAACTTCACATGACTTCATTCAACAAATGTACTCGTGTCCTTAATTTATCATAGAGCTGCAGATTTAAAAATATAAAAATAAAAAATCTCCTATAGAGCTAATTTTAACCAACTCCATATCCTATTTATTGTCTTTATTTCAAAATTGGTCAGTGGTCCATAGTAATATAAAAACAAAATAGAAAGTGATGCTTATTGGTCTTATTCTATTTACCTTTTTCATCCCTGATTCAAAAAATGAGAGAAGTGGAAGGATTTCTAAGGGCGTGTTTGGTTTCGTTTCCATTTGGAGTTCAGGATTTTCAAGTTTTGGACTTAAAAATTCAATTCATTTCCATTTTTAGAAAAATAAATCTATTCATAATTTCAAATAGTTTATAACCTCCAACGACCTCGAGAAATTAACTAATTAGTGCAATCGCTGCACCACGTTATTGATTACGCGTGGTGCAATTAACTAATACAATTCTCACACATGGGTGAAAATCCACATAATTCATGTTTTTGACTCATGTTCTCCAAAAACCTAAAATTTTAAAAAATGCGTTCACATTGACTAGAATATAGGTAAAGTGAATTTTCACTTCACATTTAGAATTGTATTGGTTGAATGCAATCCATAATTTCGCAACGCCCTCACATATTCCTAAATATACATGAAGCATAATTTAAACAAATTCTTCATATTTTCAAAATAACAAACTTCAACTAATCTTGCATTTTCCTGGAAAAAATGTAATTAGCCATTTTTTTTTATTGTCGATTATGTGATAAGACAATAATAATTATTTTTTTTATTAGAAAAATTATTTTAGTTAAGCTTTAGTAAAGAATGCTTCCCCCCCCCCCCCCCCCCTCTAAATGAATTGCGAGTGTGAAATCAATGAGTTTATAATTTATAGAAGGATAATGTTTAGGACCCAAAAAAAAGAAAAAGAAAAAAGAAGAAGAAGGATAATGATACTTAAGATGGTCTTAAAAAAATTAATTTATTTGAGAGAATAATCATGAGTTGTCATTGTTTTGTTTTCAATGAAAACTTCGAAATAACATAAAAAACACTCAAAAGTCCAAACAGTAACTTTGACTTAGAAATCTGAACACGCACTTGCGAATGATCACGCGTATCTTCAACTTAATTTGCGGTAATTGATTTGACCTCCCTTACACTTTGGTCAATTGGCAATCAGACCCAAAAGTTTGAAATTTTGGCAAACATACCTCCTTTATCCACTTCCCTAAAAAGACTCAAACATCCTTATAATTTGAATAATAGATAGTAAATCTGAAAATAGCATATAGATCAATCATATATGCATTAATGTTAAAAAAAAAAGTTATCTAATTTTAAGCTCATTATATTAAGAGATTTTAACTCTGAACATGGCCGACCCTAGATATTCGGGGGCCCTAGGCGAATTTCAAATTTGGAGCATTTTGTTATAAAAAAAAAATAATCAATTTATTTTTTAAATACAAAAATACTAATTAAATATTGACATAATATTTTCTCTAGCATATTATTTTTACTAGTGTACATCCTCAACTCTATTCATTCTCTTACTAATATCATAATTGATCGCTTGACTTTAATTCATTCCGTTACATTATTAACTCTATTAATTATATAATATCATGTATAAAAAAAGTTACACATCATATATAAAATTAAGAAAAAGATACACATACACACATAAATATGGATGGAGTTAGACCAATTTTATTGAGGTGAAATTATTTTTTGCAATGGAGTATGTAAGAAGGTAATAAGCAGAAAAATCGTATCATAAAGAAAAAAATAACCGTATTCTTTTCATAATTATTAAGAAATAATTTTTTTAAAAGTACTTATTAGGAAAAAAAATTGACAAGAAATCCTCAAGAAAGGAAAAGGATTAAAAGAATAATTACTACGAAAGGAAAAAAAAAAAGACGAACAATTATTAAAGAAGAAGAAAAGTTAAAGAACCTAGAACAATCAAAATAAGGGGAAAAATCATATCGAGAATTGAACCCTCGACTTCCCACTCATGAAGAGAAAGTCTAACCAAATGAGTCAAGATACATATTGTGTACATAAAATTAATAAAATTAAAAATTAAAAAAAATTAGTTTAAAATTTTTCCTAGGTGCCTAAATATAGATTTTAGGGCCCCAAGTTTCGTAGGCGCCAACCCATATATTGCTTATCACTTGGGTCGGCTTTGACTCTGAAACTACATTTTCAGAGAGTGAGAAGCTAAAATAACAAGCCCTTATAATTTAAGTGCACGTGCTTTGGTACTCAACTTTTTAACATTTCCTACTCCCATAAAGAAGAAGCCGTGTGATGCTTCTAGCTATAGTTTAAACTCCACAAACATAAATAAAATTAATAAATTTAAATTCAAAATATATCTAAATCTAATCAAAGAATTACGAAGTTATAATGTCTTCGTTTATAATAAATTTTTTAAAGTCATCAAATTGAAAGTGCAAAATCAAATCTTTAAAATCTATAAAGCTTAGTACTTGAACCATTCTAGCAAAAACATTTGGGGTGCGAATGCCAATGGATCAAACTTGAGGGGGGAGTCGGTGCAATTTAGCCATTTAATCTACTTATTCTATTTTGTACTAATTGAGTAATTGTCTATGTTGTAATAATTAAATACTCAATGATACGAGTAAAGTTTGTCGACTTTCAAGAATTTGAAGTGTGTAAGTTAGACTTTTTGTGCACCTTTTTACTTGCAGAAAGTCTCAGTTTTCAACGCCTATAAATATAACCACTGACTCGAATCTCAACCACCCCACTACCATTGCTATCTTCCCTTAATTAATTTCTTTTCAATGGATACAGTAAGTAATACTATTGTCTTTCTTTTTGGTCTTTAGGAATTTCATTTAAAGCTTAATTAATTAATTAATTAATTAGATTTTAATGGTGAATTAATTAATTAATGCAGGATTACTACTACTGCAGAAAGAGTGGGCAAATCCCTGCATTTGGTGATTGGGATAATGCAAATGAAATGCCCATAACACAATATTTTGAGTGCGCAAGGCAGGCGGGTTTGCTTCGGTGTAGCTGCTCCGGAGAACAATGTGGTGGTGCCGGTGCCAACTCTAATTATATCAACAATAATGATTATAATAATTATAATAATAATTATTGGGGAGCCGGAGGAGGTGGCGCCGCTGTCGGTAACGACCTTTACGGTGTTGCTACTTTTGAACAAAAACGTCCTTTGCCTCGTCGCCGTGTAAATAATTATGATGATCCACAACGAAAGGTACTTACATTGTTTTAGATCTATAGTTCTATACAATTGTTTATATAAACTTGAGTATTCATACTTTTTTTTTTTTTTTGGTGTGTGTGTGTGTTTCATTTATTTTTTACTTTTACATATAAATTTTTTTTTTTATTGTTTAGATCAAGTGAGTATTTATTTTACTCTATTTCTTCTCCTTCTTTGTACTTCTCCTACATATACTTTCATGTCTTATATTTCATTAAACCTTATTATATTAATTCCTAATATAAATTTATCTATTTATACGGATTTAGTCATAGGAGTATAAATTTTAATTATGTTGCATAGTTATAATTAATTATTATTCCGTTACTTCGGTGTTATCAGTGCCGGCCCACCCACTAGGCAAATTGGGTGTTTGCCTAGGGCCCCCAAATTCTTAGGGCCCCTTTCTTGCTTATTTATATTAAGAGCCCAAAGTGTTAGTTTTTTTTTTTTTTAAACAAATTGAGCCCAACTTTTAGCTCATATAATATAATAATAAAAAAACCAAAAAGCGGCAGCCCAACTTTTTTATGTCTCTAATTGGATTTACCTTATTTTTGCGGCAATATATGTATATTTAATTCAGCGTTATTTACTAATTATGTATTTACATTATTACCCCTAGTGTTAGTTATTATGCTATAAATAGCTCAGCTTACTTGTTAAGCTAGACACAATTATTCATTCTTCTAGTTTTTCAGATTAATTGCAATATGTACAAAAAATCAATTTACAATTTTACAGTTTTCTTCCATTAATTCTCCTTCATTTACATATATTTATAATATACCTAGTAACCGTTTTAATCTAATGTTAATTTCTCCTCTATTTCTTTTCCAACTCAGTCCAAAACAGAAGAATTTTTTTTTGGGGAAGATGAAACGTCTTGTCTTCACCAACGTTTTTCTGCTATTTCTGCAATTAAAAGTAGATTTGAACAATTTGAGAATTATATAAAATTACTTTCGATTTGTTATTAGATGTTAAAGCTTTAGAGTCTTTAGATGAAAAAACTTTGAAAGATTGTTGTAATAATCTTGAAAATGCTCTAAAACATGACTCCATATCAGACGTAGATGGTTCCGATTTGTATTATGAACTAAACGTACTATCAAAGTTATTCCAACCCAAATAGACAAACCAATTGATTTATTTAATCATATAAATTTGATTAGTTCTTATCCAAATACATATATTTGTTATAGAATTATATTCACTATACCTGTAACAGTGACTTCTGCTGAAAGAAGTTTTTCCAAAATTAAAATTAATAAAAACATGTTTTCGTTTGATAATGACACAAGAAAGATTAAGTGACTTAGCTATTTTGTCTATAGAAGAAGATATGTTAGAAGAATTAGAATATAAACATTTAATAAACACTTTTGAATTTAAAAGAGCAAGAAAAATAAATTTTACATAAAAAAATAAATTATATAAGGGCCCAATTTTTTTATTTCGCCTAGGGCCCCCAAAACCCTTGGGCCGGCCCTGGGTGTTATGTATATATATTTCCATAAAATTGCATTTGTAGTCTCATAAGATCAAATAATTATCAACAACTTCTGGTTCATATTTCATAAATTGCAGGTATAGTCCTAACTTTTTAATATATTTCGCACTTTTTTGATCCTTTTGTCCGCTTTTTGAATAGGGATTAAAATTGTAAAACCAGGATTTTTCAATGTGACCAAAGTACGAAAAATGGGACACTTGAGATGAAAAATCGATTTTAATTTATTATTGTAGGATCCTAATGTTTTGCAATCGTGCAGACAAGAGGAAAGAACACCAAAGAGCAGATGAAGCAAGTGAAAGTGCGAGACTTGGTGGATCAACCCAAAACCCGACCCGTATCTCAAAAGGGGCAATACAACACAAATCATCATCGTAACAAGTCTTCAAATTTCACCTCACAAAAATCCTTAACCACTGTCAAACCAGTAGATGAAGATCTTTACAAAATCCCTTCTGAGCTTATTGAAAAATCAAAACGAGTACGTTTCCCAATTTATTTTTACGCCTTTTTGTACATTCTAAATTTGGTGTTTATAATGATGCATGGACTAATTAATGATCACAAATAGGAATATGCTATGAGGGCATAAATAATTGCAAATTGAGATGGATATAATTTTAATTAGACTTGGGGAAAATGAATATTCTTGTAGCTAGGGATGTGTATGCAGTCACCCTATCAAATTTGGGATGAATTACAAATCCCCTTAAGTAACTAATTTGTACTATTCCTTAAATCAAAGTAGATTTAAGTAATAGATTTGTAATCCTAAATAATATTACAGTCATTTGAATTTATCTTTCCTCCAAATCACTCCTCGAATTCAAATCCCTTGACCCATATATATGAAACGGACTAGAGAGATATTGGTGTCTCGCTAGAGCTTTTGATTGGGACTCGATCGCAACCTGCCGGGTGGATTCGGGGTTGAGATGGAAAAGAGCATCTTCTTTTAATAAAATGGTCAAGAACATGTTTGGGCATGGTTAAAAAAAGTACTAAACTGGACCGGATACATTACGATATTGGATTGAGTATCGGTCCCAAAAAGTTCAGATGTATGAACATTTTTTTTTTGGATAATTTACTGAATGAAGTTTTGGTTCATATCAAAATACATATTCTACCTATTATTATTATTATTTTTTCACCTGACGAATTTTTTTTCTTTTTAAATTGTGCAGAAGAAAATGTTGGGATTCTTTTCCAGATGCATGGTACCCCCTTGTGCTGCATGAGATATGGAAAGTTTGTTAATCTGATGTAACAGTTTTTCTATAAAATGATATAGGCACGTAGAAGGAATTTGTTAGACTTACAATATTTTAATGTTATTTTGGATCTCAGTGAAAATGAACTAGGGGTGGGATCGGGACGGGTTTTCGGGAATTCGGGTATTTCGGGACGGGATATCGGGTTTCGGGATCTCAAATTCAAATCCCGAAACCCGGTAGATCAACCAAGGTCCCGAGAGTTTCGGGTACCCGATTTAATTTCGGGATTTCGGGACGGGACCGGGTGTCCCGATAAACTATTTTTTTTAGTTTAATGCAATTTTCAAACCGCCTCGGATCTTTTGTGTCAATATTGGTATGCCATTTCACCATCTTATGCACAACATGTAGACTCTGAAATGATCTCAAAACCTCAAGATTTGATTAAAGAAAATTATTGGAGAAGTTTGAAAATTGAAAGATGATATATGTTGAAAAACTGAACGTCGGCGAGCAACGGATCAGTGGCGGACGGCGGGAGTTGAGTTGTGGTGGAGTTAAGTATTTTGATTAGATACATTTACTTGTATGTTTGGATTTTAGAGAAGAAGAATACGTAGAATGAGATGTGAATGGTTGAATTTTAGATTTAGATTAGGTATTTTGATTATATATATGTTTTAATTAAACTACGTAATCGGGACCGGGTTCCCCGATCGGGTGGGGATCAAAACCCGAAACCCGTCCCGATTTTTCGGGACCGGGTTTTGTCCCGTCCCAACTGAAAAAATACCCATTTTGTCCCGTCCCAAATGGGAAAACCCCGATCGGGACGGGACGGGTACCCGAAACCCGGTCCCATTTACCCAGCCCTAAAATGAACTAACGTTGGCATATAATTCTAGTATTTGTACTTAACCGATTGCCGTAGGAATTTAAGATTTTATTACAACTGAATTCGAAATATCTACCAATATGTAGGCCCACTCAAATCTTTTGGAGGACTTGGGCACAATTAAAGATCGGGGCCTAGGCCCAACTAAAATTGGGCTCCTATGTTTTATATGTGGGTTTTAAATTTTCTTTATTCTATAGAACAAAAGTATTAAATAAATTTTAATATTCTGATTTTTATAACATATTTTTCTACAAATAAAATATTCACTTCACATACTTCATATTATCGGTAATTTTATTACTTTCCATTTTGAAATAAAATCAAAAATTTTGTGGATAGTCATTTTGTAACAAAATTAAAATAATATTATAATTATACTATAAAAAGAAGTTTCAAAATTAATAAGTAAAACAAATATATATATATATATATATATATATATATATATATATATATATTCATGTCTAAAAAATTTATATTGCATTTATTTATCAAGATAAAATTATTACAATATTACTCAATGTATTGAAAAAAAGGATTAAACTTCTCAAAAGTTCGGGCCCCCTAAAAGTGGGGGTTGTAGGCCTTTGCCTAAAGTTGCTTATAGACAAGGCCGGACTTGGTAAATGATGAAATTTTGGACCTTTATCTCGTAACTCGAATAGAGCCGCACATAATTTAGCTTCATGGGCTTGCTTATCTAGTTGGAGGAGTGTTGTCCATCTTCCTTGCAAGTACCCATGTTTAAAAAAAAAAAAGAAAAACATGTTTTGAGAAGGGGGATCTCCTTGTAAACTGGGACTTGTCTTCTCCTTAAGTTAATATATTAATGTCTGCTAAGAAAAAAAAAAAAAAAGTTGGCCGCACAATAATTGTTGTAAGATCGACTTTCACGTGTAGCTCTAAAAATAAATATAAAGAACTTTTAAAATGAAAATTACTATTTTAAAAACATAATTTTTTCTATAAGATAGTATTTTTCATACAAATAAATTTATAAAAAAATAAAATGAATATCATTCATTAATATGTGCTATTATATGACATAATAAAGTTATTTTTTTTATTTACAAGATTACCCATTAAGTTAATTAACTAAACATGTACCACGTACCTGCACTTTTCCAGTAAAACAAAGAGCAAAAGAATTAGGACAAAAGAGTACAAAATTATGTAATTAAATATTTCTCTATTTTCATGTAGCTTTCTAATAAATTTTGGGCATTGAGCTTATTCCTTGAACTAAGGGTATCTCTAATAAACCCTCCCCTCACATGCTATTTTTTGTTTCTGTTTTATTTGATTATATTTTTGAGTTTTTTTAAACAAATATTTAAATTTGTATATTATTTGGAGATAATTATTTTTAATTATAAAAATATAACTTTCATTTAATTTAATTAAGACTATTACTTTAATATTTATTTGTTTTAATAATTTTGGGGATGTACACTTCTGGAAATCCTAGCTATCCTTAGCATGTTATTACCTAAAAATAATTCTTTCTAAAAAATTTAAAATAATACGATATAATCATAAAAATTACATATTAAAATAAAACATATTTTTGTAAATACGATTACATATTGAAATCAAATATGTTTTCATAAGTAAAATTACATACAATAAAAATAGACTTTAATTTTGACCTTGTGTGTTCCACACATGTTCGACTAAGTCATTTTAGAAGTTGACGATTGACATCTATAGATCGTATCCGGTGACGGCGGATCATGTAATCTTGTAGGGATATGAAACTTGTTCATGGATCAAAATCAAGAGATCGAAGTGCCTTGATTTTGCTCATAAATGGTTGCACGGGGCCCTAGGAGATCTAGTGGGATCACTATCTTCGTCGTCTGAGTCTTTCCCATTGTCATATTCATCTCGTTCGTCATCCACAATCATATTGTGAAGAACGATACAATCTAGATGGTGGCGGTAGCAATATCAACGACAACAACAATGGTGGCAACGAATATGGCGGAGATGATGAATTTCCTTTTCTGGATAAATTTAATATTTAATGTAATTTTTTATTTTCTATGTTCCCTAATATACTTTTGATTTTATATTTATGTCAATTTTAAATTTAATTTTGGTGTAATAATAATAATATTAATAATTTGTAGTGAGAGTGGGGAAGAATAAAATTTATAATTAAATGAGTTTGATAGAATGAGTCATTAGAGATGATTAAAAAACTAGGGGAGGGGGAGATGGAAGGAGAGGGTATTCTCCCTCCGAGTCATTAGAGATGGCCTAAGGTCATTAGACATAAAGTTTGAGTATATTTTCTTTATTAAGTTTTGGTATCATTTCTTATATGTTCTAGCATTAAAAATTACAGCTTTATGTTGATTCATAACATTTACCTAGTAGTATCTTACATCCATAAAAGTTAATCAAAGGCTTATACTATATTCAAAAAAGAAAAAAAAATTGTTGAAACAATTTCTAGCAATTTTAGTTTATTCTTGGGGAAGATTATATCATTGTTCATTCGCGCCAATAATCATGCCTAACGTTCCTTTTGAAATCATTAACGTTATCTTATTGATGCTTCCAACTAAAATGTTAGTGCAATTTCAGTGTGTGCAAAGCATGGTGTGATCTGATTAGAGACTGTTATTTTATCCAAAATCATTCAGTAAATCGTGCTTCAAAAGGTAATGGTTATCTCATTTCCATACCAATCAAATATACACAAAATCATGTTTTTATATTACTCCGTTGTGAAACACTTGAGAATTGCCTTAACATCGAAATTCCATTTGAATATATTTCAATAGGATTTATGAATATTGGTTCTTGTAATGGTTTGTTGGGACTCGCTGACAGAGATTGATTAAGCTATATAATATATTTGTGCAATCCTTACATTCGAAAATATAGGATCATAAACTTCCCTATGACATTTTTCTATCCTCCGATAAACATTTTGATAATGTTGCTTTAGGACTTGGTTACCATTACCTACGTAACGATAGAAAAGTCAATTAGGATCATATCGTCTAGTGATAAAGCCAATGAAGACGAGGAAAGTAAAATCGAGATTTATTTATTGAACACTAACTCGCTTTCCAAAAATGTTGAAATGGCTCACTTTCCATGGGAATGACTAGACAATGTTCTGATAAAGTACTTAATGGATATATGTATTGGCAGGCGACTCAGAAGGACGAAAAATGGGATTTTTCAGTGATCTTGTCCTTCCACCATGGAATTGAGAAATTTCATGATATAAGCTTACCTACTTATGAAGGTTATGCAGATGCATTTGAGCACTGCATTGGCATCTACAAGGATTTTTTTTTTTTTTTCATCAAGTGGAACATAATTATGTTGCACTAAACCTTTGTTACTTGTGGGTGATGGAGAAGCATGGTATGGTAGATTTATGGACTAACTTGTACTCAATTACGTTAGTTCATGAAACTATTGACTAATTTGTTTTTTTTCAAATTCTGCATTGTTCTTCCCCTTGAGATATTATAGCGATAAATCATTTTCTCGAGTTGCACGTAATTGACAAGTAATTTATAGTTGTTGGGTAGAATAAAAATAAGAAGTTTTTGCTGGAATACTGCATGCCTTTGCCAAGAACTTGAGAGATTCACATGGTTGGATGCATATTGATCCAATGTCTGAGTATATTTCATTCATTTCAAAATTTTCACCATGATACCTTTAAAAATACTTTGGTCGCTACTTTTGGTACAAAAAATAAATAGCTGGCGCAAAATTTCTGCGACAAACTTGTGATATACTGGAGTGCTTGTTGCAAATAATAGCCGTTGTTTTGTTGCAAATTATGGTGCAAATGATTTATTAAGCTTTGAATTTCTTTTCTTGCAAATACGTCCCAAATCATTCACATCTTGCGACACATTAGTTGCAATTTTCCGTTGTAGAAGCCTAAATTTCTAATAGTGCATGACATTAATTGTTGTAGACTTTCACTGATGTGTAGCCCTTAAAACAAATAAATAGAGCTTTTAAAAAGAAAACTACTACTAAGGAACGATTTCTTAGGATCTTATTTAAAAAAAAACAAAATTTCATGACTAAATCAGTCACCATTTTATATTTGATTAAAAGAATTTAATACCATAATTTTCTCTATATAATAGTATTTTTCATACAAATTACTTTATAAAATAAATTGAATAACATTAATTAATACGTGCTATTATATGACATAGCAAAGTAATTTTTTCACTAATTTACAAGAATTGCCCATTATATTAATTAATTGGATACGTACAATTTATAGCAAGTTTAGTTTATTATTGTGGAAGATTTTAACATTATTCATTCACGCCAATAATCATGCCTAATCTTCACTTTGAAATCATTATTGTTATCTTAATTACACTTCCAACAAAAACGTTAGTGCAATTTTAGTGCGTGTGCAAAGCATGACATAAACTGATTAGAGACCGTTATTTTATTCAAAATCATTCACTAAATCGTTCATCAAAAGGTAATGGTTATCGCCTTTATGTACCAATCGAAGATATACCAAATCGTGCTTTTAGATTACTTTGTTGTGTCGCCTTAACATCGAAATCCCATTAAAATATTTTTCAGTAGGATTAATGATTATTGGTTCTTGTAATGGTTTGTTGTGCCTCATTGACATAGATAGATTAGGCTTTATAATATATTTGTGCAATTCTTACATTCGAAATAAAGGATCATCCCATTGACTATTGGTATATCCTCTGATATTCATTTTGATAATGTTGCTTTAGGACTTGGTTACCATTACCAAAATAACGATTACAAAGTCAGTAAGAAGTCAATGAAGATGAGGAAAGTAAAATCAAAATTTATTCATTGAACACTAACTCGCGAAAAAATGTTAAAATGGCTTACTTTCCATGGGAATGGCTAGACAATGTTTTGATAAAATACTAAATGGATATGTGCACTAGCAGACTACTCGTAGGGACGCAAAAGGGGATTTTTTAGTCATCTTGGCTTTCCACCTGGGAATGAGGAATTTCATGATATAAACTTACTAACTATGAAGTTGATGCAGATGCATTTAAGAACTACATTGGCATCTACAAGGAAAAATTCTCTTTGTTTTTTTTGTTTTTTTTTTCTCACAAGTGAAACATAAATATACTACACTAAACCTTTGTTACTCGAGAAAATGGAGGAGTATTGTGTTTTAGATTTATGGACTAAATTGTACTCAATTATGTTAGTTCATGAAACTATCGACTAAATTATTTTTCTTCAAGTTCTGCATTGTTCTTTCCCCTTGAAATTTTATAGCGATAAACATTTTCTTGACTTGCACGTAATAACACATTTGCATTGAATTCCTAGTTGTTGGGTAGAATAAAAACAAAATGTTTTTGCTGGAATACAACATGCTTTTGCCAAGAATTTGAGAGATTCACATTACTGTCTGCATATTGATACGATGCTCGAGTCTATTTTATTCAATTCCGAATTTCCACCTTGATACCTTTGAAAATAATTTGGTCTATACTTTTGGTGCAAAAAATATATAGTTGTCGTAAATTTTTTACGACAAACTTGCGACAGACTTGAGTCAATGTCGCAAATAGTAGTCGTTGTTATGTCGTAAAGACAAAAATGCCCTTTTCTAATCAAATTGGTAAATATAATTAGCCATGTATTTTTCTTGGATTTTCCCTTCAAATTTCTAAGAAAATATTTTCTATGCTACAGGAAAGTGAAGGAAATTTTGAAACTTCCTTTCATGCTATATAAATACCATATGGGAAAATAAAAACTACATTTTCTAACTTATAATTAGATATTAGTGATTCTTATTGAGTAGTTACTTCACACATGCAATTTATAGTAATAATGATGAACAAGAATGAAGGTGGCGCCGCCCCAACTTCTCCACACAAGAGGAAACTTAACGAAATTGCAATTGAAGAACCACCACCACCCACAGATAAAAAAAATAACATAATTATTCAGTAATAATAATCTTCAACCCCAAGAAGCTTAAAGAGAAAGAACTCGAACTTCAAGGTAAGATTTCAATAATTATTAATTTCACTTAAATTCCCTCCGTTGAGAAGACCCAAAATGATGGCCCCAATTTTCATTCTCTCTTTCAACTCTTGTCTATTTTTATTTCTTAATAATAATGTTTTTGGGTCTTCCTTTGAATTCGAAAAAAAAAAAAATACAGCTATTTTTTGTTTTTAAACCCAAATGGGTAAATTTTGTGAAGAAATGGACAAAATAGATGGCAAGAATCACCAGGAAGAAGTAGAATAAGATTCTTAATATATTTCAAGTTTTCAACTAATACATTAATATAAACTACTCGTTCTACCTCATTAATTAATATATACTAATATATATCAACTAATTAAAAACTATCCTTCATTTCTTCATCACCTTTTTAATCAATATCTGTAAAGAGTCCACTGTCACGCCCAAGCACTTTGCCCGACCATAGGGGCCAAGCGGACAAGGCATTTGATCGCGGCAAGGGCTGAAAGGGACATTACGGGATTGCCGACAAGGTGGGAGACCTTGCCGGACGCACAACATATCACCCGGGGCGTGGCCCGGGCAACACAGGGACTTACATAGGAAGGCCGTCGGGTGGCACAAGGGGCGTCCCAAGGGCGGCCCCAAGTATTTTGATGCACCAAGCATGTCCTTAGAGGTTCCAGAGGACTCTAGAGGGTTCCACACGGGTCCGGGACGTTCTAGAGAGTTCCGGAAGGTTCCACATAGCTCTGGAAGTGTCAAGAAGAAGCCAAAAGGTGCCGGATGGGTCCGGAAGAATCCGGAAGGTGCCGGAAAGCACTAGAAGGGACCGGAAGAGCCTACACAAGTGTAGAACAAGCCGGAAGGGACTAGAACCTTGTGGAAGGCTCAAGAGGCTTGTAGAATGTGGTATCATGTTGTCGGATCATCTAGAAGACTCCACAACCTTGTATGTATATAGTAGAATAGCCTAGAACATTGTATATAGTTCTAGTTTGAGTAAGATTTTGTAGAATATGCTAGAGATTCAATCTTAGACTTAGATTAAGTAGATCCTAGCCATCCATTTGAGGAGGCTTGTAGTATAAATAGGTGTAGGGTTCATTTGTACAAATCAATCCAAGCATTTCCAAGTTAGAGAGCATTCAAAGCATTCTCAAGTTCTTGTGCACTTTCTTACTTTTTCCTTAGCAACTTTCTTAGCAACCCTACTTAGGGACAAGGCGAGGCTGACTTAGCCAATTCCAACGGAGGGGCGGAACCATCGCTAGAGGCGTACATGGCTAAGTGCCGCACAAACTTACGAGAAGTTTAAGTCCATGACACCAAATGGGTAGATTTTGTGAAAAAATGGACAAAATAGATGGCAAGAATCAGCAGGAATAAGTAGAATAAGATTCTTAATATATTTCAAGTTTTCAACTAATACATTAATATAAACTACTCATTCTACCTCATTAATTAATATATACTAATATATATCAACTAATTAAAAACTATCTTCATTTCTTCATCACCTCTTTAATCAACGTCTGTAAAGAGTCCACGCTCATCTTCAATTCATCGACCTTCTCATGAAGAGCTTTGACCTCCTCCCTCGTCTTTTGCTCTATAGCTATAGCTGGTTCACGTACACGGCTCTCTCTCCAAACCCGGCTCCCATACTGCCCCACGGTGATGAAAGAAGCACCAAGGTAAATGGCCTCCTTCATGTAAATCCCTGCAATAGAGATTGAAGAGCTAGGAATAAATTGAAATGAAAAAAAAAAAATTTAACTCATAATTAGGAGAATACCTGCTTGAAACAATGTCATTGGCATTTTCTTTAATTTCTTCAAAAAAAAAAAATTTAATTTCTTAGTGTGATGGAGGATGGACACATATCTTATTTATAGGGAGGGGAGATGGAGAATGGAATGGGCAATGGATAGCCCTCTTATTTCTGTTTTTGATTTTCTCTTTTAATAAAAGATTAAAAGATGAAACGAGGTACTCACTGAAATAGTTATTTTTTAATTAGAAGTACTAGAAGATGAGGAAAGTAAAATCGAAATTTATTCATTGAACACTAACTCGCAGAAAAATGTTGAAATGACTTACTTTCCATGGGAATGGCTAGACAATGCTTTGATAAAATACTAAATGGATATGTGCACTAGCAGGCTACTTGTAGGGACGCAAAAGGGGATTTTTCAGTCATCTTGGCTTTCCCCCCTGGGAATGAGAAATTTCATGATATAAGCTTAGTAATTATGAAGTTGATGCAGATGCATTTGAGCACTACATTGGCATATACAAGGAAAAGTTCTCTTTGTTTTATTTTTTCCTCACAAGTGAAACATAAATATACTACACTAAACCTTTATTACTCGAGAAAATGGAGGAGTACTGTGTTTTAGATTTATGGACTAAATTGTACTCAATTATGTTAGTTCATAAAACTATCGATTAAATTATTTTTATTCAAATTATGCATTGTTCTTTCCCCTTGAAATTTAATAGCTATAAACATTTTCTTGACTTGCACGTTATAACACATTTGCATTGAATTCCTAGTTGTTGTGTAGAATAAAATCAAAATGTTTTTGCTGGAATACAACATGCTTTTGCCAAGAATTTGAGAGTTACACATTACCGTCTACATATTGATACGATGCACGAGTCTATTTCATTCAATTCCGAATTTCCACCTTGATAACTTCGAAAATAATTTGGTCTATACTATTGGTGCAAAAAATATATAGATGTCGCAATTTTTTTGCGACAAACTTGCGACAAACTTGAGTCAATGTCGCAAATAGTAGTCGTTGTTATGTCGTAAAGACAAAAATGCCTTTTTCTAATCAAATTGGTAAATATAATTAGCCATGGATTTTTCTTGGATTTTCCCTTCAAATTTCTAGGAAAATATTTTCTATGCTACAGGAAAGTGAAGTAAATTTTGAAACCTCCGTTCATGATATTTAAACACCATATGGGAAAATAAAAACTACATTTTCTAACTTATAATTAGATATTATTGATTCTTATTGAGTAGTTACTTCACACATGCAATTTATAGTAATGATGAACAAGAACGAAGGTGGCGCCGCCCTAACTTCTCCACTCAAGAGGAAACTTAACGGAATTGCAACTGAAGAACCACCACCACCCACAAATCAAAACAACACCTAATTATTCAATAATAATAATCTTCAACCCAAGAAGCTTAAAGAGAAAGAACTCGAACTTCAAGGTAACATTTCATAGAACATGCAGTGAGAGAGTATGATCGAAATATACAAGAATTTTCTTGAGTCGCACGCAATAACACCTCTTCAAATTCTATATTGTTCTTTCCCCTTGAGATATTATAGCGATAAATATTTTCTCGAGCTGCACGTAATAACACATTTGCATTGACAAGTAATTCCAAGTTGTTGGGTTGAATAAAAAAAGTTGTTTTGTTGGAATACTGCATATTTTTGCCAAGAATTTGATAGATTTACGTGAGTGGCTGCATATTGATGCAATGTTTGAGTATATTACACGCAATTCCGAATTTCCACCTTCATAACTTTAAAGATACTTTAATTGCTACTTTTTGTGCCAAAAATGAATAGCTGGCGCTAAATTTTTGCGACAAACTTGTGATAGATTTGAGTGCTTATCGAAATAGTAGTCGTTGTTTTGTTTCAAATAATGATGCAAATAATGTTTTAAGCTTTGCTTTCAAATAAAAAAAATGTTTTAAGCTTTGAATTTATTTTATCACAAATACGTAGTTGCTTTAATTACAAATGACAATGATCATGTCTGTCTCGACTTAATTACAGCTCTACATGTCTTTAAATTTTCACGTAGGTGCATGATCTTTGTTCATGTATATCTAAAGTTCTTATACATGTACAAAATATCAAATGAACCGTGTCTGAAGTCAGAAATATAACTTTGGCTTTCTGGAATGGTGCCAATTAGGGCTGTCAATGGGGCGGATTTCAATCCGGATTCGTCCGAATTCGATCCGATTTATTAGGATAATTGTCCGATTAGAGATTCGATGGACCTGATCCGATTATAAAGATCCGATATTCGAAACTCATGGAGCGAATATGGATTTAGGTCGATCCGATCCGTTAAAGATCCGTATCCGACAACAAATGAAAAGAAAGATATATATACAAAATAATTTATAAAAATAAGTATCATTAATAATATTTCAACGTCAATTTAAGAAGATAGTAATATATAATTCGTTTATAAATTTATTTAAACCAATATATTCATTCTACAAATATGAATATAGTAAAGAAACTTTGAAAATGAAGCTAAAATTAAATAAAATTGAAAAGATAATAAACTTATTTTAGGAAAAACACATCAATTTAACTTTTAAAATACAAATTTATTGGATCCGAAAAATATCCGATATCCGGCCAAATCCGACCAAGATCCGTTGGATTCAGAAAATCTTAATCCGAGCACAATCCGAGCAAGATCCGAATCCGACAGAATTCGATCGATATAAATGGAGCCGGATCTGGACAAGCCTGATCCGACTAGAATCCGACCCATTGACAGCCCTAGTGCCAATAAGTCGTCATTAAATATACATGAAAGGAATATAACATCAGAACATGAATATAAGTATCAAATATTATATGTCTAGAACGCTGAAAGAAAAAAAAAACAAGTTATACGAAGACCAAATATTCCATATCATGCATGTTGGATAAGATACCATCTTCCTCAATAGTAGTTTCATCATTGCTTCCGCATGGTACCTATTTTACTTATTTAGTGGAATCCACCACTATAAGATACACAAATGAGAGATATTAATAGATATTTGAAATATCACAAAGTGGATAAAATTATATATAGTCCAACATACCTTCATTTTCCTTTATTTCAGTATCATCCATCCAATTTTTCAATTTGAAACAAGTTGGAGATAATACTACCCTCTTACTCAAAATTATTGTTCTCATCCATGTCAAGCTTTAATTTGCACTCTCTTTCCATATTTCCCTAGCAAAAATGTCAATTTCTGTCTCAATTGCTGTGCCACCAGAATTCAAATTTTAGGTTTTACCAATACCTTCATTAGCATTTGACATCATCAATAATTCCTCGATTGCTTATGCCTCATGCATCAAAAGCTCAATATCCCTAGGCTAAACCCATGAACCCAAAAAAATTTTACATTTACAAATTAGAAAATATATATTTGTGAAGAAAAGTAAATTAATTCTAGAAAAACCTCAATTTAGCATATATCCAAATATATATTTTATTATAAAAGTATGAATATGGGTATTTTTTTCCCGTAAAGACAAAATTGTCCTTTTCTCATCAAATTGGTAAATATAATTAGCCATGAGTTTTTCTTGGATTTTCCCATCAAATTTCTAGGAAAATAGTTTTTATGCTACAGGAAAATGAAGGATAATTTGAAACTTCTTTCGTGCTATATAAACACCATATGGGGAAATAAAAACTACATTTTCTATACTTTGTTTCACTTTCCTAACAATCAAACAAGTAATAACTTATTATTACAAAACATTGATTATTATTGAGTACTTACTTCACACCATGCAATTTATAGTAATGACGAACAAGAATGGTGGTGGCGCCGCTCCAACTCCTTCACGCAAGAGAAAAATTAATGGAATTGCTATTGAAGAACCACCACCACCCGCAAATCAAAACAACAACCAATTATTCAATAATAATAATCTTCTACTTCTCCTCTAATCCTCCTCACAATGTCGGTCAGGCGTCTTCGCAAGTGCGACGAATACTAAACGATGTCGCACCCATCAAGTCATTCTCCTTCATATCCCTTTTAACTGCCCCCCCCCCCCCCCCCCCACAACCAAGCAGAATATCACGATCATCTCAACATCATAAACTACACCCAACAAATTGACCAAATCATTGCATTTCATAGCTAGAATCTAAAGCACTCATTAGCCAGAGTTCTGGAAAACCACCATAACATGGCTGACGAGAGGGCCACGAATAAGCTTAAAGAGAAAGAACTCGAACTTGAAGTTAAGATTTCACAGAACATGCAGTTAGAGAGTATGATCGAGCTTTACAAGAAATTTCTCGAGTTGCATGTAATAACACCTCTTCAAATTCTACATTGTTCTTC
Source organism: Penstemon barbatus (assembly GCA_003313485.2). Lineage (NCBI taxonomy): Eukaryota > Viridiplantae > Streptophyta > Magnoliopsida > Lamiales > Plantaginaceae > Penstemon > Penstemon barbatus. Next base: position 78,069,195 of record CM064879.1, read on the forward strand.
CCCCTTGAGATATTATGGCGATAAACATTTTCTCGAGTTGCACGTAATAACATATTTTCATTGACAAGTAATTCCAAGTTGTTGGGTTGAATAATAACAAAAGGGTTTTGTTGGAATGCTACATATTTTTGCCAAGAATTTGATAAATTCACGTGAGTGGTAGCATATTGATGCAATGTTTGAGTATATTTAATGCAATTTCAAATTTCCACATTGATACCTTTGTAAATACTTTGGTCGCTATTTTTGGTGCAAAAATTAAATAGTTGGCACAAAAAATTTGCGATAGACTTGAGTGCTTTTCACAAATAGTAATCGTTGTTTTGTTATAAATTATTATACAAATGGATTGTTAAGCTTTGAATTTCTTTTGTGGCTAATACGTCCCACATCGGTGACATTTTGAAACACATTCGTCGCAAAAGTTTGGTTGCAGAAGCCTAAATTTCTTGTAGTGTTATATACAACGGTAATGCCTTAATCACATGATTTTCTACAACTGTAAATCTTAAAAATGATTATGATAATGAGTTGAAAAAATACAAAATATCATGATTGACCCAAAGTGTTACCAGTGAAGTTGTCAAACATAATCACAATAGAATACAAAAGTGTTTTTCACAACTCCAACCGCTAGGTCAAACTTACCAATATCTTGCAACAGTGAGAAACAAACACAATGATATACTTATTCTGAACAATTTCAAACTCCTAAACTGCATGAGAATTTTGATAATGTGTTTATGACTTGTCTTCCAAACATTCTTTTTCCTTTATAAAGGTTAAAAGCAAATATACTTTTATATTATAATTATTAGAGATATAAACCAAACAAAAGCAACATAGGCAGAAAAAGTAGAAGAAAATCTACTAAATTCAACGTGAGAAAATAAGATTTTGATCTACAACTTGCAAGATCAATGAATAATAAAACTAATCCTTATTCTACTTCTGAGAATTCACTTACATCTTTATGTAAGTGGATCTATCATATAAGAATAATGGGGGGAATAAAAACATCCCTTTAATAAATTCAAAACAAGAAACTATAAATCAGCAAAAACATGATAAGTATTGGAATGATCAGCAATAAGCTTCAAGGCAGAAACCGCGGCTGCAATGGACATACAACCGAAGAAAACGACATTAAGCCAATGCCAACTCTTCTGCAGAGAAGTAAGCTTGTTTTTCTTAGCCACGAGATACATATGGTTTGCAAGAATGAATGTAAGTGGGAACGTGCTAACAGCTCCCGTAAGGCTCATGAAATCTCCCAAAAACGGAAGCAATGCTGACACAAAGGTAATCAAGGCTAGATAGCCGCCTCTTACTAGAATTCTGAAACCCAAGTTCCGTAAAGCTAGTGCACTTCCTTTAATTTCGTACTTTGTATCTAAATACTCGTACATTGGGCTAGCAAAGATCTGAAATTAAGGAATAGATAGTGATTCGCAAGTTAGTATGGTCACGAAATAAGAAAGACAAATAACAGCCTATCATAAGCAGAGTACCTAGTTTATCCACATATTTGGTTAAAATGTAAAGGGCGAAAATGCATTTTAGCCTCCTGTGAAATACATTTATGGAGTCGAGCCCCTTATGCTTTTAAAAAAGGATGATTTACAACCAGACCCCTCTAAGGCTTAATGGTTTCACATGGACTACCCCTTCAGTTTGGAAATTACAAGTACCTCCTTACAACTTCAACAATCCTTACAAGAACACCCCCTACAACTTGGAGAAAAATTGACAAATACACCCCCTGTAATTCTTGTAATTTCAGGAACTACAGGTTCTTTTTTTATTTTTTTTTTGTAATTGGGGTTTACATGAGGGGGTACGAGTGTAAATCACCCTTAAAACAAAGCTCACTTCCCCTTATGCTTTTGAAGGAGTACTGAAGTTTTAAACCACAAGCAGGTTAAATGCTAACTTACTTTTCACATGGTGTTGAATACCATAAACATATTTCAAGGGTCATAAAATGCAATTTCCACTAGAATAATGGGAGGAAAAGAAAATGAACAAAATGATAGAAGAATAAGGATGAAGATTACGTGTAAAGCAATGACGGTCTGCAAGAAGGCTGAAATATTAGCGAACGTTTTGAGCCAAATTGGACCATTAACACTGTTGAGCAAGTAGGTTGAGGTGCTGGATCCATAGGCCCAGTATCCCACAAAGGTAATGGCATACATTGGAAAAACTCCAACAGTGAACTGAAAATACAGTGCTTTCATCATGTTCCCCACTACTGGTTTTCTCACTGTTGCCTGTCATGAACATGAATGGAATTCTGAGTGTCAATATGGGAACAAGAGTTACTATAACTAGAGGTAAATTTGTAGATTAAAGTTGGAGCGAATCGCACTTTTCATCCTCATTATAGGCCAATTTTTGCACATTTGTCCCTCTTAAATTTTTTGTAGCAGATTCTTCCCTCTTATCAGTAGTGTAACACATCCATTTAGAATGTATTCTGGATTTGAGAGGGACGAATGTGTTGCACTCCATTGATGAGAGGGATGCATTTGCTACCAAAAATTTAATAGGGACGAATGTGTTACATTACATTGATAAGAGGGACAAATCTGCTATGAAAAAATTTAAGAGGGACGAATGTGAAAAAGTTGGCACATAAGGAGGACGAAAAGTGCGATTTACTCTTAAAGTTAATAATATTTCATATTCTTGAGAAATAGGAGCATAAGAAAATCGAAATAGGAGCATAAGAAAATCAAAATAGGAGCCCTTCCAAACATGTAATTTACATTTAACAAATAAAGTGCACCCTAACTTTTCTATGGCATTTCATGCATCAATTTGAGTTGGTGTATTTCTCAACAATATAAAAACTAATAAGTTTAGAACCAACATTATTGTAGTGATAATTCATAAAGGATGTCGTCTATCTCAAAGATAAATGGATTTATAGCCGACCTGTATTTCTGGAAGCATTCCAGTATTGAAGGCAAAAACAAGATTTGCAGCTGCACCAATAGTTGTAAAAATCTTGGCCGACTTTGATCCTGGAATGTTGTAATCTCTGGGAGGAGCTTCGATGCCTATGTATAATACATTATTAATCAGAAAAATCAACTCCAAAAGTTAAGTTCTGCTATATACCCGTAGTAACAAAACTTACTCAGAGCTATATCTTTTTTTAGATTATTCATTGTTAATTGGAAGTGTAGTAGATAGACAAATTTTTTTTACAAAAAATGGGTAATCTTTTAGTGAATAACTAATTTGAAAGGTGTGATATATATAATTCATTCATGGTGTAAACTCCGAATATCTTCAACTCCTCAAGGAACTAACTGAAAGACAATAGGTACTGTCAAATTCTAGATAAGCTCTAAATATTTCAAGTTGGTTCTTGGCGCTGGAAATCTCGCCCTTTCTGCTTTCATAATTGAAATTTGAAAATGTTGAGTTAGCAAAAGAATGGGCAATACACTTGTTTTATGATTGGATTACAGATCTAGTTTTCGAAGAGTGACCAATCACAAGGTGTGCCAATGCACTCGTCTTTTTCTTGGATACGTTTGACCAAGCAGAAATAATTTAGAATTATAAGATGTAAAAATTCACCCAACAGCAGAAAATTCTGAATAATTTTGACGGATTTGAGATTTAGATATAAAACATTTTGAGACTTGGTAACATGGGGAAAAGAAAATCATACCATCTTTAAACGACAGAGCAAATCCTACAATAATGTACACCAGACTAAAGAAAGTCGAAAATGCCAGCCAAATCCGAAGTGCTGACAAATGGGGTACAGCAAGGGCAAAAAGGGCACAAGCAAAGCCAGCAATTACAATAAAGTACGGAAGCTTCATAAGATTATCATCTCGGAAAAGAACATAGATAGCCTACGTTCAACAAGAAAGGAATAAGCAAAACAGTACAAGAATTTCTCCAAAAAAACATATACACATTAAAAAATTAAAGAAAATTTACCTTAAGAGAGCTTCCGGCTAAAATGATGTACCCAACATTAATCATGAAGAGATTCACATACTGAAGTCCCCATGTAAGAGAATAAGCTCTTTTACCTACAGCAACAAAAACTAAATGAATAAAAAGAAAAAGAAAAATCTGAATGTCCTAAGCTATAAGACATGGTTCAATATATAAATATATATAACATACGAAAAATTATACCGTATATAAACCCTGCAAGGTCTCTATATCTGATATGCCTCTTTCCTCCAAATTCGTGAAGCTTGGCAACAAGGGAATTTGCATACAAAGATATAGCAGTGGCTAAAATTAGTCCAACCACACCTCCGATCCAACCCAATGGAACCATGACAGTGCCAGAATATCCGAGCACGTATGCACTGTTGATCCCAGTCGTGAGAACAAATCCCACTTGAAACCACGAATCTACATTAACGTAATGGGCAAAATAAGCTCAGTTTATTAATAGGACAATCAAATTTTACAATATTTACTAAGTTATAAGAATTCATTAATCAGAAAAAAGCTCATCTGTCATATGAGAACCAAATCAAATGACATTATATAATATGCCATCTACTAAGATATACACCAGATATGAATTTTTGAGTTAGAAAATAAATCTAGGCCTTCCACTTCTACCATGTATTCATTTCACCCAAAACTAAAAAGAAACTCATTCCTATATAAACCATAAGAGAACCAAAAATAAATAGAAACTCTAACCCAATTTTGCTTTTTGAAATAACATTTTAAAATAGAACATTTTTCATTTAAAACTTTACATGTGCAAATTAGGCAAAAAGAAGAAAGGGTAAATATCTGACCCTCACATTAAAACGCAACATAAATCCAATTCAATCAAAAAAAATATATCAAAGATATCATCCACAAAATTAAAGAACCCACAATTTCATCCAAAAAAAAAACATTAAAAAAATATAAAAAAAAAAAAAAACCATGGCTAATTTGATGGGCAGTGTCTGGAATTTCAACGGCCAGATGATCATCAGAAACTCTTCCCGATGATCCCACGACGTCATCGTTTCCTTCTTGTTCTACCATTCCCAATAGTACCTCCTCTTCAAATATCACCTGCCCAAAAGCCAGCCCTTCTGCTCCCTCTGTATTTAACTCGAATTAATAAATGAAGAGCCCACAATTCAAGAAATATAATATATATATATATAGCTAACACTCAGTTGGGTGTGCAACTGCGTGTTTTACAGAAGAGGATGGATTTTAATTTTCAGTTATGTCCTTGAGATTTTTTTCTATTTTTGCTTTTTTTGTAATGGCGCGGTGTTTTATAAATATCGTTGTTGGATTCGGTATGTGATTCGGTGTTGCGCCGGAATAAGTGGGATGGGTTGACTTGGGGTAAATCTGGTCCGCTGATTTAGTCAGAGTCAAACTTTTTCGGGTGAGATTTAACCACGCAAGGATATAGGATGCCGGTGTAGATAGGCCACGTGTGCAGGATAAGTTATTTTTAGGATTTCTTATTCATACCTCCAAATTTACTATACGCAAATCGAAGAAAATTTTAATTTTATTATGTGGGCGCCTCAATTTGGAGTTGGAAATACTAATAGGACTCAATAATTGTTTTCTCTTTTTAGAATGGGACTCAATTATTGTTGCTCATTACATATTTTTCTACATTTATAGTTTCGGGTCTGTTTGTCTCGTTTTTCTTAAAGTGATTCAAAATTAAATTAACATTTTAGAAAGAAATTCATCTTTCGTAATATTTTTTAAATAGATTCTTAGAGATGAAATAAACAATATGTATCTATTTTAGACACGAATAGATTTTTTAGATATTATAGAAAGAAAGAAAAAGAATATAAGAGATAATTAAGTTAATTTATGTCAAACCAATTTTATAATTTTGTGGTTTTTCAATGTTTTAATCCATTTTGAGGTGCGTCAGACACATTAAGTAAGAGCATATCTCAACAGGGATTCGAATATGAGTTTACTACTTCTTAGAGACTAGTCTCTTCCACTAAATCAACATCACAAAAATTCTCTCATATCTAAATCATGTTTGTTATGTAATATAAATAATGTTACATACATGTTAATTTTCGTCAAATCAAGTTAGAGTTTAAGTAGGTATTCCTAGACATGAGAGAATTTTTGCAAGATAATAATATTCTTGTAAATTGAGATAGTATAAATTTATTTCTTCAATGAAAAAATGTTGTTTGTTTGGCTTTTCATAAAGTACTAAATGCTTTCAAAAAACTAGACAATCATGCCCTTAGAGTTTCCAAGAATTTAATTCATTCCAAGCCCCGGAAAAATAACAAATTGAGATTAGATGGTTTTAGGATATAATTTAGGTATATTTAATGTTTTTGACGTATAATTAACTTCCACATGATATATCAAGAAAAAAAATCTAAATAAGGAAAGTGATGTATGGATGTATTTTAGTTTTTGACATTAAATTTTTGACTTTAAGAGTGTTGATGAATCATCGAGACTAGTTAAGATACCTTCTTTTGTCCTTAGTTGATAAGTTGTTATGATAGACCAAACAGCTTATTTAAATTTAAAAAATGTAACCAGTTGTTTCAATGACATTCTAATAATATAACCTACTAACAGGTAATTGATCTAATGGAATAGATTAATCACTATAAAGTTACAAAAAATTCAAATTCAAATTTCTGCTAAAAAAATTCCCACTTAACATGTCCAACGCATCTTGAAAGGGATTAAACCATTGGAGGAAAAAAATATGACATAACCCTATATGTAGAAAATTTAAATATGAAAACGTCATAATTGTTGAAAAATGGTCAATATAATAAATTACTTAAAATGTAAGAGTTTGACTACTTAGTGTAACAGATGGAGTGAAATATCTAGAGAAAGAAAGTATGTTAACTATAAGATTCCAGGAAATATTAAAAGCTTGCTAGTTCTTTTTTTTTATATATAAGAAAAAAAAAAATTGCTAGTTAAGGTTATATAAATTTGAAGATGTGAAAATATGTTTATTAGGTTCTTGGGAAATGTGGGTATAATTAAAAAGAATATTTAAAATGTGAAAAAGGCATTAGAGTTTGATAGTGATTGAATAGGTTAATGATACAATTACTAATGTAATGATGTAATTCAATTTCTAAAAAAAAAATCTAGTCTCGTTTAGTTGATTATATATATTATTTGTACTTTACTAAAAAATGAAATGATTTTGTAATTTAGTTATGTGTTTAAAAGGCATGAGTTTTGATTTTTTCATAGACATATAATGATAAAAAATTGACATGTAATTACAAGTTTTATTGATAAATAAAGTAAAATTTGAAAACACTCACTGTATTATTCTTAACTAGCAGAAAATTTCATTTATATTTTTAATAACAAAACACCATTGTGTTAACAATATATTAGCATCAATTTCCTATAATATTATTATTTTAATTAGACGACTACACTCATTTAGGGCTATTCACGGTTCAGTTAACTGGTTGACCCGAATCGAACCAAAGTTATTCGATTCGGTTTTGAAATTTTAACTAATTCGATTTTTGGTTTGATGTTTTTGTTATGCTAACCGAACCAAAAACCAAATTATGGGCTTAAATATTTAAATAGTCAATATTCTTTGTCCGGTTTTATGGACTTTAAAATTCTTTAATTTTGTGTCTATGGATATGGATTTTTTAGTTGTTTAATTTATGTCATTTGATGATTGTTAAATATCAGATTTCAGAATTTGACTGTGAAATTCTTTTAAAGTTATGCCTATGGATATAAATTTTAGTTGTTTAATTTATGTCATTTGATGATTGTTGAATATTAATTTACCTATTTAGTTCTATATAATGTTTAATGATATTTAATTTAGTGTTATGGTTACTAATAAATTTGATTTTTTTTTGTGATAAATGCTTAGTATTTGATTATATAATTTTTTAATAATTTATACATATTATAAAATTTCGGTTAAATCGAAATCAAACTGAATCGAACCAAAAATCAACTAAGTATATTCGGTTCGATTTTCGATCTTAAAAATCAAGAACCGTTTGATTCAGTTTTTACCAAATGAACAACCCTACACCCATCTAAAAAATTAAGAGTTGACCATTGAGGGGACTATTGATATTATTTTAAGAGAGTAGAAGGTTCATTTATAATTTTTTAAGCTTACAGAAGGGTAGTTGTCATTTTTCTAATTATTAATTGTAATTCGAATTTTATTCCAAAAACATTTAAGGATGTATTTGTCATTTTCCCTGTAAATCATGAAAAATACACTTTAAAGCGAATATAACATTATCTCATAGACCAGGTCTATGCAAGAATATTCCGGGTGCGGGTGGGGCACCCGCACCACCCATCCAATGTTTTCTTCTTAGCAATTTAGCATTATTATAGTTCTTTTATCTTTACTTAATAATTACTTGTTTGTTTACTACATCTCATCCCAATTTCATGTTATTTTAATAAATCTCCTAGCTTAATTCCAATACTCCAAATTAATTTATACTTGTTAATATTTAATAGTCGGCTCACTGGAAGAAGGACCTATGTATTTACTTACCTGCTCATATATATATATATATATATATATTGATTTAAGGAGAATTTCATTTCTATTAGAATAAGAAATTTTCAGTTTCATTTTTTTGTTAGATTTCTTAGTATCTATCTATGTAAAAGAATAATACATATTTAAAAATAAAATTGCTCAAAGACAAAGTTTTATTAATTCAGTTGTAGGTGAATATGATGTCATAAAAGAACCATACAACATAATTTAGGATGTCTAAATAATAATTTAATTCAATCATGTATATGTGCAACTCCCTTTTCAAATTACTCGATATTTTATCTATGTCTAATGATTATTTACATCATATATATTCGATTTGTACATTCAATCAAACATTACTAAAATCATCGACATATATGAAAAAAATTATATTTTTGATAACTTTTTAAATAATCCTTTTATATTTGAATTCCAAAAAATAGAGTTTTTCTCTAGTTTAAAACTAGTCTTAATATTATTTGTATTTGTTTTAACATTTATATATATATATATAAAAAAGAATTAGTGATGTAATGTTGTAGCTACCGTATCATTCAAAATAATAATAATAATAATAATATATTTCACTTAAATCTTGGCCCTCTCGATTTAAATTTCTGGTTCCGCCCCTATATAACATTATGTAACCTCGAAATGATAAATGCATTTGACTTGTTATACATCGAGCTTTTTATCAATAAGAATAACAGACTGCCAATTAAAAATGACATAGGGTTTTTTATTATCTTACTTTGAAAATGCTTCCAAGCACCACAAAATTATTCAAATCCGTATAAAGCACTTCATGAAAAGGGTGGACTAAAATCAATAGAACATAATCAACAATTTTATAGTAATAGTAAAATGCAATCATATTGCTTTTTTTCTTATTCTCTTATTATCTTAAAAGAATAGATTCTGGTCATTTAAATTTTATTATTCTAAAGATTAAGAATATGATCAATAAAGCTTATGAATTTATTCCACTTTTTTAGGTCCATTAATGCAATTACATATATAATCGCTACTCTCTTTAGGATTGTCATTTGAGTCAAGCCAACACGAAGCCCGATGAATTGACCCGACTAAAATTGACCCAAATTTGAGTAAAAAAAAAATAACAAAATTATGAGTCGAGTTTGAGCATATAATCATGAAATCCAATAGTATTTAAATTTGAATCATTTAAAACTTCACAAAACTGACAGTCCTAAGACCATCTCCAATGACCTTCCCCGCTTAAAGGGATGGAGATGACCATCTCCATTGATTCAAGGAGACGTCTCCTTGAATGCAATCACTCATTGCTCAAAGGGGTGGAGCAAGTCAAAGTTAGCTTGCCCCACCCTTGAATTTCTTGAAGTCAATGGATTTTTGTTTTTTTGTTTTTATTATTTTAGTTAATAAAAATATTTTTTTTAAATAAAAATTTCTTTAATTTATGATTAATTTTAAATAGGTTCATTTTGATTTTAAAAATGTAACATTTATTTAATAAACTTATATAAAATTTAATTTTAAAAATTAAACATTAAAAGATCGTAACTTTAAATTAGAAATTTAACATTAATAATATGTAAATTGTAAGAAACTTAAATACAATTTATTATTACTAAGTGATTGTGGAGGATTGAAATTAAATGAAGTGGATAAATTGAATCATCGAATAAGAAAAAAAAAGGAGAAATTAGAATTGGAATATGAGAGAAAGTTGGACTCAGGGTGAGGAACCTAATTCTCTTTACTAACTAGGGGAAATCCATTTTAGATCTGGCAAGCTAAAAGTGTGAAAATATATCTTTACGTTACCATTTACAGTTTTTCTTAATTTAAGGATGGCATGATTTTGACAATTCGCCTAGCAGCTTATAATATTGTATTCCTTACCATAGATCAAAGTTTTGTTTTCAATATATACTTCGATCAGCTTAATATAAGAAACTTTTCGAAAAGTTTCGGAAAAATTGTGAAAAAAGTTAGTAAATTAAGAAAAAAAGAAAATTTCATGACACATATTGAGTTTCGAAAATACATCTTATTTTTGTTTCGATTGATTGGAAAAGAGAAATTTTTCGATATTTTCGACGGGAAAGATGAAAATTTTGATCCATGCTCCCAACATTCCCTATTTTCACTTCTTCCAAAAAAAAAAAAAAAAATCCCCTATTTTCACGTTATAGGTTGATCCTATTTTCTTTCCGGAATGTAAGCTTATTTTTAAATTTTTTACGAAATTATCAGGGCCGGCCCAAGTGCTAGGCAACTTAGGCCGGCGCCTAGGGCCCCCGGTTCGGAGGGCCCCGAAATTTATATATAGGCCTTTACAAAATTAAAATATTGAATATTTTTAATTTTATTAATTTTATGTACATAATATGTATCTTGGCTTGCTTGGTAAGATCTTCTCATGATGAGTGGGAGGTCTAGCGTTCAAATCCCAATATTGAGTTTTCTACTTATATTTTGATTGTTTAAGTTATTTAACATTTTTTTGTAATAATGTTCGTCTTTTTTATTTCCCTTTCGTAGTAATTATTCTTTTAATCCCTTTTATTATTTAATGATTTCTTGTCAATTTTTTTTTCTTAATAAGTACTTCAAAAAAATTCTTTCTTAATTATTATAAAAAGAATACGGTTTTTTTCTTTGAAATATAATTTTTCTGCTTTTTACTTTCTCACTTAGAACATTGCAAAAAAGAATTTCACCCCCATTAAAATTGGTTTAGCCCCATCCATAATATTATATGTATGTTCATCTTGTTTTTAGTTTTATATATGATGTATAACTTTTTCTATACATGATAATATATAATTAATAGAGTTAATAATATCACGAAATGAAATAAAGTCAATCAAACAATTATGATATTTGTAAAAGAATGAAATTGAGTTAAGGATGTACATATAATACTTGTAAATTTTGTTTCGGCTAAATAATATTTTTAATATTAATAATTATTCAAAAAAAATCACGGTTGAATCTTTTAAAAGTTAAATAAGTTTATTTTTTTAATTATCTATCTAAAAAATAATATGTTAGATTTAATTATCTATCTAAAAATTAATATGTTAGAGAAAATAACATGTCAATATTTAATTAATAGTTTTGCCTTTGAAAAAATAAATTGATTAAATTTTTTTTATAAGAAGGGGCCCCAAATTTGAAATTCGCCTAGGGCCCCCGAATGTCTAGGGCCGGCCCTGGAAATTATTAGCCAATCCTTATGTACAAAACTTCTTAATAATGTTTCTCTTAATATTAGATTTAGTTTATTCGGTTGCAATTGCAATCACCAACTCAATTAATTATGGAGTATAATATTATACTAGATTATTCCCGTGTTATGCATAAACCCATATAAAATAAATAATTAAAAACTTTTATCTCTTTATAACAATAAACTTGGATTAAGCTTATTTAAAACGTTCTGTAATTTTTTAATACGACCCAAATTATTGAAATTTTAGACATATTATCAAGTTTTAAAAAAAAATTAGAATCATAAAATAAAAATTATGTATTAAAACAAATGAAGAATTGTTATATTAAGAAATTTACAAGGAGAAAAATGCATTTGACTTTTAACATATTTTTTTAAACATGCTACTATGCTAGTCATTTCTTTAATCTGATCCGCTTGTATTTTCTCTTGTTACGTGTTATTCAAACATAAAATTTTAAAACTTTGTCGATAAATAAAAAAAAATAAAAAATTTGAAAAAAAAATGTTCAGAAAACTCAACTCTTTCTTAGACCCATTAAATCCTTCTCATGCCATACCTTTCTTTCTAGATAGTGATCGGGAGCTTCCTATAAATTTCATGGTTGTAACTTATTCTCTTCCCAGAGTTATAGAAATCCCTGAAGTGACGTCGTAAACGCTTTAAGGATTTATGTTGTGCTTTGAAATTACTAAAGTCGTGAACACAATATTTTTTTGTTTTTGATAATCCAGATGTCCAAGTTTATACTAAATTAGTCCTGGACTTTTAAAATTCTTGTCCTAAAACCCCGAAGAATATAATTCGCAGGATGTACCAGCATTCGCGGGCCTTAGTGTAGAGGGTAATGCGCCAGGCTGGATTCACAATATTTTGTTTATTCTCCACAAAGTTGCCAATGAATGATTACTGCAATAAATTCCACAATGTTCCTCTCAATACCAAGTTATTCATTGCGCATTCCAGGAAAGACTATACACCTATCTCTTGCAAATAGTTAAACATTTTTTATGGTGTACTTTTTAACCATAATCTTGTGAAAATATATAGGGCTGGTTTGTTTGGCGTTTCCTAATTTTTTTTTCGTGTTTGGAAAATGCCAAACAAACATGTTTTCTATTTTCTAAAAAAAAAATTTCATATCTCAATTTTTCACAAACTACTTTCTCAAAACCCAAACAAACAACAATTTTTCTTATCTCTAAACAAAACCTATACAAACTCTACTATGTTTTGACATAAAGTTATCTATATCTTACACAATTTATCTCACAACAAACATGATTTGACATAAAGTCTTACACATCTTACATCTACAACCTAATTCTTAAAAAAAAAAACCTACATCTACTTTATTTCTCAAGCCACTCTCTCAAAACTCAAACAAACAACATTACGCAAATCGAGATTATTTCACAAACCTTCACTACTCTCCCAAACTACTTCCCCAAAAACCAAACAAACAGACCCTATGGGTAAAAACAACAATATGCTAATTAAACAATAGAAAATCACATAGATGTACTTGGTTCAACTAAGGTAAATTTGCATTTTTAGTCCCAAGGAAATGCATATATAAAATACTTTGTACTTTTATTAATTTTGCATTTTATAAAATATATATTAATAATAGTCTCTACTTATGGCAAAAAATGTGATATTGAAATGTTATGAAAAAACACACTTAAAAGAAATATTTAAGTTTTACATTATTCAAATTTATTTATATTTTGCTACATGTCCAGAATGCATGACATACTTAAAATTAAAATTTCGTTTAAAAATGAACTGCTTGTATTACTTATGGTCTTATATTTTATTGAAAAATGAAAACCAATCTACATTAAGTTTCCAAGTTTCACAAGTAACCTCAATATATTATTGAAATTATAGGATTCACGAAGATTCCCAAAGCAACATTTCACGTCAAATCAATTATCAAAAAAAAAAAATCAAAATGGGACTGAGCCAACAAAATTTCATCACATATACCCTCTAGGTTTGAGTTTGCCAATAATGGCCAATCGTTCCATCATTTTTTGCACTTTTTGACTTGGTTTGTAGTTTTCCATATGAATTGAAAAAACAAAACCATTAAACATATCACATTTTAATATTCTTTTCAAAATTTAGAGCACCAAATTTCGAATTTTACAGTAAAATGAACATACTCTTTTTTTTTTCTCTCGTAAGAAATATTATTCAAGAGTAGGAAAAAACATATTCACTTGTAAGTTGCATAAATTAGAAAAATGAACACAAAATATACAACTGCTAATACGTATTTAGTGCACCACATCACATCAATTAGATGAGGGATTTGTTTAAAACCATGAGATAATAACATAATCTGAATTTTAGGGTAAATAATATGATCCAATCTAATTGCATCAATCGCATGCAACTTCTACAAATAGTGAAAATGTAGGTCAATCAATATGTAAATAACCTTCTTGATGGTTTAAATTTTGATGGTTTAAATTTTGATCTTATCAGCAGTACAGAAGAGCATTCGGAATAAACAAATCCATAAATATTACCCGGATAAAATAGGTTTCATTCATCCTATAAGGCTATAACATTGCCTATGGAAAATCATATGGATCTTATGGAACTGTAATGCCAATGAGACCAGCCAAAATCGATATGCATCTAATCCTCCCAGAAATCGGCCGAAACCGCCATCTCCTGGAACCCCTCAAACCTAAGCAAGATAATATCATATCTGAAACACTATAAAAGCCATCAATTTAACACTTACCATCTTACTTTCCTTCCCTCAAACCTCAACAATCAAGCACAATCAAAATCATATTCCAAAGTTTCAAAACCCATAAAACTCTCGCCAAAACTAGCTCAACCAATTCTTTTTTAAACCAAAACCAAGGGAAACTAGCCAACGCCAATCCAAATGGACCCCTAATGTCTTTTTAGTTAATTTACAAGATCGTAGAGTTGGCCTTCATATGTATGGATATACACATAGATATACGCGTCATGTTTTTCAGTTGAGATCAAATGAATATTTATAAGTTATTGCTATTCCTATAATCCACTTCAGATTACTGTAGATAGAATGCAAGTCCTGGTCTTGTCTGGCGTCCATTTTTCTTATAAATTGGAGGTTAAGTCTTAAAACCAAAAGTCAAGCCACTATTGAATTTGGCTTAGACTTCCAATAAACCAAGGAAGCCTATCTCATAGCTTCAGTTAAAGAGGGCATCAGGAAATAGGGGGCAGAAAAGCTCCATAACATACATAACATATATATACATACAAACAGCTTCCATCCATAGTTTAGAGTAGCGAAAACTAAATAAACAACACAACACTACAAAGTTTTTAAAACACAAACACATGACGTACTCCAATACTCTACTTCTTTGCATCACTTGAGTCATCACCCACAACTAAATTAATCTTTTCATACCTGAAATCCCCTGAATGAACTGTACACTTTGCTGGGATTGTTAAGATTGTCTCTGAGCCATTTTCGAACAACGCCCACAAGAACAGCACAACTAATGCCACCAACGCGACACACCCTGTCAAGAAAACCAATCCAGAAAGAAATCCCAATGCACAAATCCTTTTCTTTTCTGCCAATTTCTCATCACTATGTTTGTGAGAAAATGCCTGAGGATCCAAGGGCTGAGAATGAAGCCATTCGGGAACAGTCCTAGTTTTAAATTTCCAGGAATACACACTGCTAGTCTGCATCGAGTTTCCACTAGATGAACTTAACCCCACTAAGATTTCTTCATTTCTCCACATTTTACCCAAATCAATCTGATACACCAACAAAGGATTATAAGGCCTAGCACTGCCAAATTTACTCAACCTAACCTCAATCCTCTTTGAACTCGAATCATAATCAACCCAAGAATGCAACTTTACTCCACTATTCAAAACCAAACCAATTGATGACACATTGCTCGTTTTGACAGAAACAAGACTACCCACATCGACTCCAACATGATTTCCATTCACATCCCTTACATTCTCATCAACTGAAGTGTCAAACTCAATCCCAAAAAATCGGCTTTCCTTCGAAACCCCAAAAGTGTCTCTGGGGAATTTCGACAAACAGCTTCTGGGCAGGACAAGAAAAGACATTCCGTCTCCATTATGAGGCGAGATCGAGAAAATGAAGTCAGTTGAAAAAGATATTGGCTTTCTTGACCTTGAGTTTGAGGTGAAAAGTTTAATGGCCTTTTTCTGAATGACCAATCCAGAGCTCGGAGAAGAAATTTTTGGGTCGGTTAGCTGCACGGAAGAGAGATTGTTTGTGAATTTGGCGTCACCAATGAGAATGAGGTTCGAACCAAAATGGGGTTTGTTGGGGAAAGAAAGTGAGGAATGTAGAGTGACGAAAAGGACTGTGAGGAAAATTAGAGGGGAAATTGGAGAATTGAAGGGAAGAACGGAGGTCGGAGAGTTAGATCTTGGCATTTTAAGAGTGTGATTTCGATATAGGTAGATTGTTGGTTCCCTTAAGGAATGAGCGTAATTAGGGTTTACTCCAATTTACTGTTGTGTAGAATTGGGGGAATTTCCAGGTGAATTGGGTTTGTTGTGTGGTGCAGGTACGCGAAGAAAGGCATACTATGATATAGGGCCTGTTTGTCTCGCTATCCTGAAAAAAAAATTAAGGTTTTCCAAAAAATTTCTTTGGTGTTTGATAAAGTTGTTTGTTTAAGCCTTTTTTAGATGAAAAAGTATTGAGTAAATGTTTTGGAAATGAACAGATTCATTTTAGAGATATCATTGAAAGAAAGAGTCTAGTATAAAAGATATGTTATTTTCAAACTATAGCTTTGATGTAGGTGTGATACTAAAAATCTAGGCTTGGTATGTTTTACCTAAATAGTTTGGATACTTCGTACCTCTAAGGCCTGCCAAGCAAAGACTACACGTCTGTGGGGTTCTAGCGGAGCTTCCTCCAATGGTTAAGTCAGCAATGTGTTGCCGGAAGTTAAAGAAACTATGCAGATAAAGTATTGAAGTATGTAAAGAATAATTATGTTATTTCAGTCATACATTGGGGAGTATTTACACTTGCGAAAAGGATTGATTTATATATATATATGAATCCCATGTTTAGGGGGTTCTTTTCGTAAGTGCATGAGTTCCCTTGTTGGGTTGGGCACGTTCCTTAAATATGAGGAGAGATTGATTTGTCAGTTCTTCCTGATGTGTAGGAGGCTAGCGAGTGGAGTCCTCCGAAGAGAGGATCCCATCCTGCTTTGATGAGAGTTTGATCTCCCTTATAATCCCTCTTTGGTGGATCATGATATGCTAATTGGCCTAATCAACATAATCTTTATAATCCTATGTTTGGTGTTGTCACTTTTCACACAGTGATGGACTCAGGAAAGATGATTCAGAGGTTCTCAATTTATAATAATTTTTTATATCCTCGAAGACACTATGAATGAAGTTCAATCAGTACATCATTATTATTCACCTATAAAAAATCAAGTGACAATGATTGAAAACCAAGAGTCGTAGTAAAAAGTGAAAAACAAGTAAGAGAAGTTATAAGGAAAAAGGGAAGAAGGCAGCATAGAGTTCACCAAAGAATAGGAGGATTCAATCCATATATATTACTACACATAAAACACAAACTACAATATTTTAGTACTCGACATTTGACTTTCACATGAACTAAAAAGGTTATATATCCGGGAAAAAAAACCTAAATATGGCCTTGAGTTTATGAAGGTTTTGTCAATTCTCGAAAAAGATCATGTTTCATAGTTTTCCAATTAAAGTACTTTTGTGTATAATTCCATGAAATTAACCAAAGAACTTTTGCATTAAGTGAACCGCTAATAAAGGCTCAACATTCTCTGTACCACAATGGTGTATCACAAATAAGTAATTGACACATGTACATGTGACAATTATAATAATCTGAACCTGATGTTGTCCCCGTAAACACTGCACAAACCACTCCATCCCTTGGAAACTTTTCCTTGTCCCCGTAAAATCTGAACCTGATGTTGTTGCTAAACCCCAAAATAATTCCAAAATCACCCGAAATAAATCCATAGGGAAAGAGAACACTAAATCAAACCTTCAATCACTTAACCGAAAACCTCCAGCCCACCCATCTCAATCTAGCACAAAACTTAGGGAGCTTACCCCACCAAGTAATAGTAACAAGAGAAGACACTCTGAAATTGCTACGGTTATGGATACTACTACTTGTTTTATTACGGATGGTCAGTTGTTAACAGAGCAAGAGAAAGAACTTTGATCGCTTCAGAGAGACCCTCAAAGAAAATTCAGCTTGCTAACCCAAAGGCGGAGGCTGGCGAGCAGTCCCGCCTATCATTATGAATTGCTTAGCTTGGAATTGCCGGGGATTGGGGGGGGGGGGGTCCCCGGCAATTCGATATCTCGGATTCCACATCCGGGATCATGACCCCCAAATCGTCTTCCTGTCAGAAACTAAAGCGAAGAATAGGAAGATCGAATTACTGAAGGCACAATTAGGTATGAATGGTATTTGTGTTGAGTCTCGAGGACGCTCCGGAGGGTTAGCTTTATTATGGAATAAGGATATTCAAGTCGATTTACAGAGTTTTTCGCCAAATCATATTGATATTCACATCTCCGAACAAGATAATACCACGGGTTGGAGATTTACCGGATTTTACGGGGAACCAAATTCCGCGCTCAGACATCAGTCTTGGGATTTACTTCGCCTTCTGGCAAGCAAAAGCTCCAAACCATGGATATGTGTGGGTGATTTTAATGCTACCTTGTATCATTCAGAAAAAGAAGGAGGGAATCCTAGGCCAGGGTATCAGTTACGGGATTTTAGGAATGCTTTTCAGGATTCGGGCCTTAGTGATCTATTTCACTTGGTCCAACGGTTGGGAATTTCCACGCACAGTTAGTGAGAGGCTCGACAGAGCTTGTGTGTCTGCCATTTGTATGCAAAAATTCTCGTTCAGCAGAGTCGAACATCTAACCTTTGGAGGTTCAGATCATTCCCCCATCCTTATTCGTATCCTCAGTCAACATCCGGTTCAGGTTGAGAAAAAGAAAAGAAGCTTTAAGTTTGAATACATGTGGCTTGAAGAGGGGGATTGCTCTAAAGTTGTTAAAAATTCTTGGGGAGAAGGGAATCCGGTGCAGGCTGGTACGGTTTGGGATAAATTAAAATCGTTTGAGGTGGACCTATCGGCTTGGAGCAATTTTTCGTTCGGGGGAGTCAGACACAAGGTGGCTAAACTCAAGGAAAAAATACACAAGGTGAAAACAGGGGTGATCTCTTCTGCTTCGAAAATTATTGAACAAAATCTACAGCTACAGCTCGAAGATTTGTTGGGCAAAGAGGAAAAAATGTGGCAGCAAAGAGCTAAGGCTCATTGGATGCGGGAAGGGGATCGTAATACTCGTTATTTTCATAGTCGTGCTTCAGGCCGTAGAAGTAAGAACGAGATTAGGGGTATTAGAATGGAAGATGGGACTTGGTGTGATCGTGAGGCAGATATAGAAAGGGTTGTGGTTAACTACTTCAGAAAGATTTTTACTTCAAGCCGACCATCAATTGAAGAGGTAGACTTGGTCTTGGGCGCTATGAGATCGAGAGTGAGTTTTGAAGATAATCAGTATCTTCTTCAGCCGTACTCTGCAGAAGAGGTACACCGAGCCCTTTTATCTATGTACCCTCTTAAATCCCCGGGTCCTGATGGTTTTCCCCCTTTGTTTTTTCAAAAATTTTGGCCTATTGTTGGTAAAGATGTCACTACTTGGGTCTTGGACTTTCTTAATAATGGTTCTTTTGATGCTAAGTGTAACCATACTAATATCGTTCTCATCCCTAAATGCCAGAACCCCGAGTATAAAATTGCATCAAAAACCTTAGCTAATTGTCTGAAACCCTTAATGAATTCTGTTATCTCCGACTACCAATCAGCGTTCGTTCCAGGTAGACAAATTACTGACAATGTCCTTGTAGCTTTTGAAACTACCCATTTTATGAAAAAATAGTCAAAGAATAAGGTGGCTCAAACGGCCATTAAGTTGGACCTCAACAAAGCCTATGATAGAGTAGAGTGGGGTTTTCTACGTGCTGTAATGATCCGTTTAGGTTTTGCTACTGAATTTGTTGATTTAATTTTGACTTGCGTTTCTTCTGTCTCTTATTCCTTTGTTTTAAATGGTGCGCAATTCGGTTATGTGAAACCGGAAAGGGGCATCTGTCAAGGAGATCCCCTTTCCCCTTATTTGTTTTTGTTTTGCGCAGAGAGCTTAAGTGCTCTTATTTGCCAAGAAGAAGATAGAGGGCATTTGGAGGGCATTTCGATCTGTAACGGTGCTCCGAGAGTTTCTCATCTTTTGTTTGCTGACGATACCTTGATTTTATGTCAGGCCTCGGAGGAAGCAGCAATTTATGTGAACAACATTCTACTTGCATATGAACTAGCATCCGGCCAGAGCATTAATTACGAAAAATCCAGCGTAGTGTTCACAAAGAGCACTGACGAAGCTATAATCGAATCTATTCTTCGGCACCTCCCTATCCGCAGAGAAGATAAACATGACAGATATCTCGGTCTTCCTTTGTATGTGGGAAAGTCAAAACGAGAAGTATTTGATTATATTAGGGAACGTGTTTGGGGTCGACTACAGAGTTTGAGAACTAAATCACTGTCCAAAGCTGGTAAGGAGGTTTTAATCAAAGCTATTATTCAGGCAATTCCTTCATATCTTATGAGTTGCTTTAAACTTCTGGGCTACTTAATAAGAGAAATTGAATCAATGACAGCAAGATTTTGGTGGGACGAAAAGGACGTGAAGAAGCTACACTGGATTAAATGGAGTTCACTTTGCTCTAGTAAAAGAGACGGAGGTATGGGTTCTAGGGATTTGGAGTCTTTCAACAGTTCCCTCCTCGCTAAACAGGCTTGGCGTATCTTGTCTTCTCCAAATAACCTGCTTAGCCGTATTTTGAAGGCGCGCTATTTTCCTAATGCTGATTTTTTGGATGCCTCTTTGGGGTCAGCCCTCTCCTTAACTTGGCGTAGTATTTGGGAATCCAAAAAACTCATTGCTTTAGGTGTCCGGTGGAGAATGGGAAACGATAAAGATATTAGCATTTGGGACAACAATTGGCTTCCTAGAGACCATTCCCTTAAAATTATTACTCCACCACGAGTTCTTCCGGCTGATTCTAAGGTTAGTGCTTTACTTAATCACGATGAAAGAACATGGAATATTGGCTTAATTGAGGACCTTTTTCTCAATGATGATGCTCGACTTATTACCTCAATTCCCTTAAGCCGTATTGACTGCCCTGATCGTCTTATTTGGCATTATGAACACTCAGGATATTTTACGGTCAAATCAGCATATAGGCTTAGTCGGTTTCTTAAAGAATCAGATCTAGAATCCGTCAATGGCAGCTCCAGCTCTATCCCTCTACCAATTTGGAATCGCATTTGGTCTATAAAGGCTCCTCCTAAGGTTAAACATTTCTTCTGGGCTTCTTGTAATAACACTCTTCCTGTCCGTGCGGCCTTAAAACGGCGTAAAATCATTCAAGATGAATTGTGTGGCAGATGTGGAGGAGAACCTGAATCTGTTCTTCACTGTCTTATTTCCTGCACGTACTCTAGACAATGTTGGGCACTTTCAGGTTTAGCATACTCGAATTATTTCTGTGATTGCGCTGAAATAACCGATTGGTTCTCCTTTATTTACTCTCGTATGGATGCAGAAGAGTTAGGTTATGCTATTACCCTGGCATGGTGGATTTGGTACAGCAGGAACAAGCACTTTTGGGAGAATGAAGACTTTGAACCAGCTTTGTTAGTCATGCACGCTCGTAAGTTCTCCAACCGCTACAAGGAAGCTATATATCTTTCACATGTTCCTTTAGCAAACATGCCTGCCTACTCCAATTGGCTTCCCCCACCTAATGGTATTATTAAAGTAAATGTGGATGCAGCGGTCGATGAGGTAAATGGTTGTTTTGGCATAGGTATAGTACTTCGTGACCATATGGGAACTGGTTTGGATTGGAAATCGGAATTCTACGACATTAAAGCTGGTCCAGAAACAGCTGAAACAAAAGCAATGGCTAGAGGGCTTGAATTCGGAATTGCGAAAGGTTAGCAACATATTATGTTGGAAGGAGATTGCAAATCCGTTGTGAACGGTATTTTGGCTCATCAAGACTTTACCAATTTTCACCCTTTGGGTCATTTACTTGTTGAAATTAAACTCTTAGCTAGTTCATTAGATTCGTTTGTGTGTTCCCACGTGTTTAGGGAAAATAATTCGGTAGCGCATGCTTTAGCTAAAGTTGCTTTTAGTATCTCCCCACCCCCGAATGTTCTCCCGAGTTTTGTTCAGGATCTTGTCAAACTTGATATCACTCATTAATGAAACTTTGCCATGTTGGGTTTCTCAAAAAAAAAAAATATCATTTTTAATTAAAGAAACCTTCACTTGTAGGACTCTATATATTTTCAATATCATTTTCTTTTAATTATATCAATATATATACTTTATCAAAGCCCATACATCCTAACTTCAAAATTAGCATAATGATTAATTTCAATATATTACGTTCTTCCCCACTTATAAAAAGTTTTGTCCTCAAAACTTCACGTATATATATTCACAAGAAAATACTCAACTCCTTGATTCATCATACTCTTCAACGATCTCAACCGAACCCGTCAAGATTCTTGTAATTTAGTTATGCTTCTAAATTCTAATGCTCTCTAATTTTTAATTTATGGATTTAGTATAAAGAACGAGATCCATATTATCTAAATCAGAACACATAACAGAGCATCAACAACTTAATCCCAATTTCTCTAAATTTCTCATCTACTTAAAAACTTATAAGGTACACAATATAAATAGCAAAAACCCAGAAACACAATATTATTTATTACAAGTTTCGGTTTATATAGACGAATAGATTTGGAACTATTTCACTTCATTGATTTAGACAATGACCAATTTAATCCTATATTGACAATACATAATGTACAATTTTACCCCCTTGGGTATTACATAATTGACACTTTACCTCCCTGTAATATTGTGTAAATGGTCATTTTACATCCCTATGATATTTTCTTAAGAGACACTTAATCCCCCTTGTGAAAATGCAAAAACTAAGAGGGAGCCGGTGTACTTCTTTTACAAAAATAAATGGAGATATTTTCTTCCTTTATTTTTCACAATTAATGAGGTAAATTGCTTTTAACCATAACACAGGAACGTAATTTGCTTCTTTTTTTTTTTTTTTTTTTTTTGAGATGGTGAATACATTGTTATATCAAATATTGTATTGAATCAAATTATTACAATGATATCAAAATAATTAATTACTAGTATGAAATTAGAAAAAATACCCATATTCGTGAAAGTTAAATTTATAACCTACAGATCATGAGCCTCGTTATTAACCACTTGGCTAATACCTCGTTGACGAAGGTAATTAATTTGCTATTAACTCTCTCAAGATCATACTCAAAGAACAAAATTGCATAAAAATCTAACTTTCACGTGTCAAAAAATGAGATGCAAAAGAATATCATCTCAAAATGTTACTTTAAATCTGAAGGAATTCAATATTATAAAAAATCTCAACGCACCTCAACTATTTAATTTGACTTGATAATTATCTAATTTTACTTTTATAAACTAATAAAAGTTTGAATCTTTTTGTAAGAGAAACTGGGGCCAATATGAGTTTGAATTTTTGCTGGGTTAATACTCAATAGGCCCATTTTCCTGCTAATGTTTCTAAATAATACAACATTTTTTGGCAGTTTTAGATGTCCAATACCATTAGAGTGTATCCCCAAGGGGAGACAATATTTGGCCTACATATTTTCCATTTGAAGGCACGCGATTTTGCACCGTATATATTTTCTCATGTCCAAATTAATTCTTTCAATTAATTCACCTGACCCCGCATGATATGACATATTTGAAAAAAAAGAAAAAAAAAAGAATTAGATTGCATGATATGATCTATTCTTAAACTTTCTATGAGGGAAATTATTTATTTGGATAAAATTTTGAAATAGATACAAAGGTTGGACCTACTATATATATTCTCAAGATATGTTCAGGGAATGCGCATAGCGTTTCCTATATTTTTTGCTGATTCACTATCATATCGTCTCATTTCTTTTATACATATGATTGATTTATCTTGAATTAAAATAAAAATAAGCATTGTCAATGTGAAAGAACCTAAATCAAACTTACACACACTTGATCGGAATTCAGAAAATTGTATTGGTTCCACTATGGAGTACTCCTATTTAGTGCAATCGATACACCGCGTTATTAAGTACTCGCAGTGCAATTCATTAATACAATTCGTACATGTAGAGTGCAAATCCTCGTCATCCATGTTCTCCAAGTATATAAGATTTCAAAAATCCATTCACATTTGCCGAGATATGGAAGATGTAGATTCTCACTCCACATATAATAACTGTATTGGTAGATTGCACCACGTGTACTTTATGACGTGATGTAACAGTTATACTAAATAATTTCTGTGTGGGAGGAAGAGTAAGGGCTAGAGCTATTTTATTATATTTAATAAGTTTTAAATAATAAAAATTATAATCTTTATAATTCATTAATCCCTCTATTCCTATATACATATTGTTTTAGTAAAAAAGAAAAAAAAATTCAAAATACATTTTATTTTAGAATTCCAAAAAGGACTTAAATTATTTTTTTAACATATTTGCCCTTTCTCATTAATGACAATATGGGAAGTTGTAGATTTTTTTATTTATTTTCAAAGGTAGTTTTGTACTCTCCCCATTCCACAATACATGTCTTTTTAGAGAGAGAAAAAAATTCTACAATACTTGTCACTTTAGGACTTTTAATCTCCTATAATTTAGGTAACTAATAGTTTCTTTAATTCTTGTACAACAACCTTAAATAACATGTATTTAGGATTTGATGGAGTATGAAGTATAAGTTTTTTTTTTTTTTCCTTTTATTTTTATTGAGAGATTTAAAGTGATATTTTATGGCTGTTGATTGGCAGAGCAATAGCATAATGCATAATGCTAGAGTAACTTTTGTTTATCTCAATATTACCCTCACCACAATTTTCTCTTTTTGCATATTTTATAATTACGGAAAGCTTTCCATACAAATATAGTCACGTGGTTATGCACATAAAATGTTTTTCATATATTTATTTTTCAAAAGAAATTATTTTTAGAAAAAGTTTATAAAATTATAAAACCTTACACACCAACCTGATCCGCAATTCACGCAATATGCAAGACTATACGCAATTACACATAAACTAAGATATGTTATCTACACAATTAAACAACAATATTGAATTCCACAATAAATTAATAAACTCAGAATGGGACGTTAACATAATATTATATTTAATTTTTATATACAATTTCCTTTAAAAACAAAATTTAAATCCACACACGTTATTCTCCTTTGTTCATATTGAAGAGGGAAAAAACTTAAGCTTGCATAAATAAGAATGATGCTTCCCATTTTGACCAATTAAAAGATTAATTGATTTAGGAATATACATCAGTTTGCCAAGGATAAAATAAAATAGAGATTAGTATAATTACAATTGCTCTGGTTATATCAATAGTCATATTTTAATACATGCATTTTAATTTTTAGAGAAAAAATAGTATTTGATTTATATTAGTTAATTTAAGAATTTTTTTCATATACAATCATGTAAGCTATTTTAGTTTATTTATTTCATGATTGTTAGTTTTTATTTGATTCAATTACTCAATTATTACTTTATATTTTCTAGAGATTAATTTGATAAGTTTTATTTTGTAATCACTTTAAATATATTTTACAATTTAAAAAAAATTCATAATCTATCAAAATATTTATCAAAAAATATTACATTCTTAAACTTTCTTGACAACCAAACATCTGCAAGAAAATAGTTTTTTTTCTGACAACCAAACATGTAGAGGAAAATAAATTTCTTTTCCTTTTCATTTCCTTTCCTTTCCTTTTCCTACAATTTTCCCTCACTTTCTTGACAACCAAACAAGCTATTAAAGTTTAACGTTTTCAAAGGACCATGTGAGAGTAGTGCATATAATTAGGGAGGTTGTTGAAAGTTGTGGCCATGTGTTTAGGAGAAAGATACACATACACACAGTTTATTTCAAGAGCTAATGTAAAAGAACTTCTTTTTATATGATCATGACCACATGTATTATGATTCCTTTGCCTTTGGGACACTCAAAGTAGGGAAAAACAGATAATATTTTTCTAAAATTCTCTGCTTTGGATTCTTAATAAAGTCCTCAAACCACGTGGTTTGGGCTCTTGAAAATGCCAAATGTGTATGGCCATTAGGCAATAGCTAAGTTCGTCTTAGTACAATTCTAAATTTTATCCTTAAAAAAAATGTGTATATATATGTTAATATCACATGGAGAAATTCTTTTTTATTTTTATTTTCTATATTTATAATTAAAAAGGAGAAATTCTTACTTACACTTGGTGCCGTGTGTGACCGCACTCAAGTCATTTATAAAAACAAAAATAATACACTTATGACATATATATAAATATATAAATGAATGAATGGATATAACTTTGGGAGAGAAATGTTAAGCTCATATACCATGATTTTAATGTCATCAGCAACGTAATTCAGATAACTTTTGGCACACTGTGATTGTTAGAACTTAGATTTCACACATCTTTAACAAAATATTTATTTTCTCACAGGAAAAAAAAAAAAAAGAGGGCTGTTCTAATGTGGCTTTCAGTCATCCACAATTCTGTAAAATAAGATATGGTACATGGTGGAAAATTCTTACTTATAACGGGTTTGACCGACCTCAAAATAACTACATAGCAGATGTAATAGACTTGCTTTAGGGATTGGATATAACTTTCAGGAGAATGATCAATCACAAAACAAGTGCAATACACTTGCTTGGTGGTTGGATGAGTTTGATCAAACCAGATTTGGACAAGAATTTTTCACGGTACATGATAATTATTAACATACAATTGAAAAAAAAAAAATAAGTTACGCGTAAAAGCTCTCAAGACTTATTCCAAATTTCCAATCATGTCAAATTAATTGTTTCAGTTTTTCATTTTATCAAAACTAATTATTTCAAGGAATCATCTGCACTAACAAATCAAAGAATGAGTTTGATTTCTTGTAAAAGTATAATTTCCATTTTTTTCCAATCTTTAAATCTTTTTGCATTCCTATTGGTTGGAAATAGTTAGTTTTCAAGCAAGAGATATCCAAGAATGTCTATATATTGCAGAAATAGCTAGGAAGCATGTGCAATCATTCAATGCACGATACCCATATGAAAACTCAATATGTATGTATGAACGCGTGCAAAACGCAAACATCATTACCAATAATTTATTGAAAAAACCAAAAGTAATTTCAAAATCTTCATTGATTATTAATTTTTATTTATGTACTTAATACATTAATTCAATTTAAACCAAGTTTAATAAATTTGTTTCGGAGAAGAAGTATTTTTTTTTTCTTTTTTAGTGTAACAATAATTATATCGTTACATAATTCACTATATGAATAGATCTATGGCCACGAAAAATTATTTTTTCCAATAAAGTAAGGCATGGAATTGAAGAATGATCACCATAATACCAGAGAAAAACACACACATAATGAAATATTCAATTTTTTTGTATAGTAGAATAGAAGTTTGAAACTTACTTGGTATTTGGTTACACGAATCTAATTTGAACGCAATAATTGATCGAGTCGAGTCGGTAACAAATCGCCATAGTAGAAGCTTAGCTACCAAGGGATGAATCCAAAAGGATAGCATGATCCAACATAAATAAATATATGCAAAAATCCATCGCCTGAATACCAACGAAAATCGAGGCGGAAACTACAATTAAAAATTAACTAATAAAAGTTGAGTCTCGGAATAGAGGTGGGATCAATGCGATCCCTTTGGACTCGTCCTTTAGTTGCTGTAAATTTAGGGGCAGCAGAAGCTTAATTCTCCACACTGTGTGTTGTATGTGTGTGGAAGAGAGAAGAAAGTGGTTTAAGAGACTTGGAGAGAGTTTTTTCACATAGAGAGAAGAATTATTTTTATCGTTCTTTTATCTTTTTATTTATAAGAATGAATAATGTTATGCACACTTGTACAGTATCACCATCACACGACATCATTAATAATTATTCATAATCTAATTTTGCCCCAAAGAAAAAACATGATGAATTGCATATGTTTATTTGTGTGCAATAAATTATTTTGTGTCTTATAATCTAACAAAATAAAGAGGGGAGAGACAATTAATTATATACTGTACTATTTACACGTTCCTTTATATGTTGACGGTAATATCCTTTATATATCCAACAAAAGTCAAAAAACTTTTTAACGAATGAGCCGGTAAATTCGTACTCAAAAACCTTTTCCAATTTAGTGCTACCTAAAATTAAGCAAATTACTCAAAATTCGATAAACTATACTAGATATGATAAAATATATCTCAAAATATCAGACTATTTTAATTATACTCGTGCTCGATTCGAATAAAGCTAGAAACAGATATCTTACCTTAAGAACTAAATTTTGTATAATTTCATATTCGAATAGGCTCAAATCGATCGACTTTTTTACATCACAATGTTTAAATTATCTGACGTGTGTGTGTGGGGTTTCGACCCCCTCTAGATTTTTGATTACTCATGCATGATTTTGAATGAGAGAAAGAAGTGAGGAATCCTCTTTTCGACTCTGACTCTACCACTCCAGTCGTTGCTTTATCCTATATAGTTACTAAAATATATATTTCTTTATTTATTTGCACTGATTTTTTTGGTCTTCTTCAAAAGTCCAATTACAAATTTTAATTATACACACAACATACTTATCAGGTTTAATTAATATTTTTGTCTCAAACAAATAACTATAAATTTCAATTGAAAATTTTGATATAATTTTCTGAAAATTAAATCAGAGACCTTACAAACTATTCTTTTTAAATTCAATATAGGGAAATTATATTGTATTTTGATTTTAATATAATTGGTCCTTATTTTAACATAAATAGATTGAATAGTTTTTTATCTTTATATTAAGTATTGGTCCCCTCGACTCTTGAATCATGGATTCGCCCATGTCTGATTTAATACTATATTGAATTATCTTATGATAACAATATATAGTTTTACTACGTACGATAAGATGCAGATAGATATTGTACTTTTCTTATTATACTTTATCATATTTTATATATTAGGTATCAAAACTTTTGAAAAAAACACATCTGAATTTCGCATTCTGTACCATAATTTATCTCACTTGAAGGATTTGGTACCACAATTATTTCGTCTGACATAGTTGGTACCATTATTTGACGGGACATTACACATTTCATACTTCTGTCAAATTAATGAAGAAATTGAACATGTGAAGAGCACGTGCTCGTCAAATTTGACGGAATTGATGAAAAAATTGTAGAATTGTTCCTATATTTAAAGATGCTGGCAAAGTTTGCCCCACATATTTTCTAGTCGACAAATTTATCCCACAATTCACAAATTTGAAGCATTTAAGTCACAATTGTAAAAATAATTAAATTATTAATCCTACTTAATAAATTAAATAATATATATATACATTAAATATCTTAAACTAATTAGATTTTATATAATAAGATGTAAATTAAATAATATTTACGCAAAAAATAATATTAATCATATTATTAAATATAGTATTTACACAAAAAAGAAAATTAAAAAGTCAACTTCTTCCCCAACTTTCGCCATCACTGCCACCACCACCTCTTCCGGATCTCCCCCTCCCCAACCTCCGTGCATCGGCATCGCGCCGATTGGTCATAAGGAGTCCTTCCATGGGTTCAGTATTTCTTAATTCGTGTTAGATTTCAGAGTTCCTCACTCCTCAAAACCAGATCCAAAACTTTCGTCAGAACCTTCGGTCTCTGATTACTTTGTCTACACAACTCCAATCTTCAAATTGGTTGTATTGTTGAACTCGCCTATCGAAAAGCTTTCCAACTCATGAACTGAAAATGATTTTCGCCGGTGATTGGGAATGCGACGGGAAAAGGCGCAGAATATTAGGGTACATAAAGAGGAAAAAGGGTTGGTGGGTGGGGGTGAGTTTTCTATTTTATTTTTTAATTATCAATGTTTATTTAATTAAATCTATATATAATTTAAAAAGTTTGTTTTCTTCAGATTTTATATAAAATATTATTATTAAATAAAATATAATTAGTATTATATATTTTTAATTATTTTAAGAGATTTAATCATAATATATAAAATTTATTAAATAGGATTAAAAATTTACAATTGTGACTGAAATGCTTCAAATTTATGAATTGCAAGGTAAATTTATCGACCAGAAAATATGTGGGGTAAACTTTGCTAGCAATCTTTAATTATAGGACCAATTCTACAACTTTTCATCAATTCCGTCATTAATTTGACGGAAGTATGAAATGTAACGTCCCGTCAAATAATGGTACTAATTAAATGTGTCGGATGAAATAATTGTGGTACTAAATCCTTAAAGTAGGATAAATTATGGTATCAAAAATAAAATTCTCTCATATTTTTACGGCATTTGTGAGATTTAATTTAGCTGTCAAAATCATTTCATCGAATTATCATCAAGCTATAACAATTCTTTAAATTTAATGTCATAGTTGTTGTTCTAGTTGTACGTAGTGCATCTTTGAATTATTAAAGGGACGAACATTATTTAATGGTTCAAATATTTCACGAAAACTTAAATTTGTCACCGTTATACAAATTGTCATATCAAATTTGTCTTTTTAGAAAATTTGATGCTTTAAATTTGTAAAGTAAGATAAAAAGTTATATTAAAAGTTTAACTCTCTCGTTTTTTTTTTTTTTTTTTGAGTTAAATTTAACTCTCTCGTTAGATGCAGCTATAAATCCATCACGTATATAATTTCATGAAAATAAGGAGTATACTGTAATTTTTAATTATTTGGCAGTAGATTGCTTTAAAGTTTTCCATAAGAAACCTCTGGAGAAGATATTCCTATTTGTGGGTCAAGCCATCTTCCTTTGATATTCCCAACAAGTTGGGTGGAATTATTATTTAATTTTCTATAATTTCACTTACAAAAATGATTATTATCCTACTTATTTAAATAACTAGTTTAAATGATGGTTATGGTCCCATCCACGTTAATGTTCCTCCAATAATTCTAAGCCACATAAATCTTTAATTTTATTTTTATTTGAAAAAAAAATTGACCCTTATATTAATACATAGATTAGTAGATCTAAAGAGATACGACATGTTGAAATACATTAATTAATATTCTCTTTTCCTATGGTCAAAGATACATGAAATAATGTGGCTACCATATTGTTTCCATGTGATGATTTGGCTGGCACGATTGGTTTAATCACCTGCAGATTAAATTATTGGAACACAATAATTAACACAAAAGAGAAAATCTAGATATCTATATTTCCGGCCTCTAGATATGTCTATTAGATTTTTTTCTGATATTTGTTTAGTTGTTTTGGACAATTATTTGCTATTTTTAGTAATGAATTTTGAGTATCTTATTTTAGCCAGTGATTTGACCCGAAATTTGTAGTTAAATTTTTGGGTATTTTTGGATTTGACCTGGAAATTTCCTAGATTTGTTTATGAATCTTCATAATTATATATTGTTTGGCCCATTTAAAGTGGAAATTCTTTACTTTTCGTTATTACAACCCTACTCATCAATAATATTATAGTATATTGGTTTTGTGCATTTTCTGTGGTTTAAAAACGTGTGCTCTTTATCATGTACTCTAAATTAATAAAGAAAAAAGGTAAAAGCTAGAAACATTAATTTTTATTAGACCACCTTTGAATTGATTATGGTTTATGAGAAATGCGTAAAACCTCAAATTGGCATATCGATCGTTTGATGTTGTCTACAATTGTCCCTGTCGCGCTCAATGAAAAATAATCATTCAAGTATCCGCAAACATCAAAACTTATTTATGATGAAATAAATTGTATATAGAAATATGCGGGCAAATAAGATTAAACTAAATTGAAAATTATACTAGAATATTACATGTTTGGTTAGTGAGAAACCAATATATATATATATATATATATATATATATTCACGCTTCGAAAGGGATTATGTAAAGTCAAATATCTGAATATCCTTGGGAAACAAAATGGGATCTTTTCTTTTGGATATATGAAAATGTATTGCCAATGAGGCGCAATGACTCATTGGAGGCTTCAAATTAAGAGGTCTTGAGTTCAATTCAACTATCACTAATGAGTTTTTCTTATAGCATACACTAGTGCTTGGTGATTGATTTTCTTAGTAATTCAATAGATTTTTTATTTAGTGATTTCATGGATTAAAATTTCGTTTCGAATGTATGTTTCGGTCAGTCAAATATTGAAATCTTTTCAGGACTATTCGAAAATATTTCGGAAACACCAAGGAAAAATTGTAAAAAAGGTTACTAAATTTAGGAAAATAACATAGTTTAAGGCAAATAAATAGATTCAAAATTACATCTAGTTTTCGTTCCGCCTTATTCAAAAATGGAAACTTTTCGATATTTTCGATGAAAATTGTGATCCATTAATGATATGATGTAATGATATTAATATAATTATCGTTTTCTAACTAAAAATTAGAAAAAAACATTTGGGCATATGTATTTCTAATGTTTGTTTTTGAAAATCATATGAAACCATTTATTTTTTTTAGCGTGTCACACTAAAATAAATAAATTATAGTGTTTTTTTTTTTCGTACAAATAATTATAGTGTGTAATGAACTAAAATTAGCGATGAGGCAATAAGCGATGAGGCAATAGTTGATAGCTAAAGCTAATGTTGTCCTGAGTACAACTCAAACTCCCACTAGTGTAATCAATATTTCTCTAATTAAATATATATATTAGTCTTTGTAATTAATCTATTTTTTTATTTTAATATTAATAAAATAAATTTGAATAGATTTTCTGATATAGTGATTGATGTAATATTTATTCATCATCTTTAAAAAAAAAAAAGAAAAAAAACTAAAAAAAGTTGAAATTTAAACTTTTGGGTGAAACAAAATATTACACCGTTTAAATTGGTCTAAAATTTAATTTATATTAATCCAAATTGGTAACTAATTAATCTCAATCATATTTGCTGTAAATATCAATCCAATGTCTTGAAGAAAGTAGCAATCTGCCAGTTGCCATTGAGCAGAAAAACTGGTCACTACATTGAAGGATGGCCCGACATTCCAATTTTGACAAGAGCAAATTTTATGACCTGAAAAACATTATGATGGGGGACCTTAGGACATTATCTATCATAATTGTAATTAAGAGGTTTGACCTAAACGTGCTATCATCTTTTCCTTAAAAATTACATGAAATTATTCATAAGTAAGACCTCTTGTTTGTCCATAATTAATATATCCAGCTAGATAGACGGATCAACTTATATACAGGGATAAATGCATGACAATCCCACGTGTTATGTGTAATTTGTAAGCTCTTAAATGTTTATTACATAGGATTCTCTTTTCTTTTCATATACAATTATACTAGTTTATTATCATGCTATGCACAAATCTAAATAATTTATTTTAATCTGTATCAAAATAAATTATAATGTGTTGTTATCACAACAATTTTCATGCATGTGAAAAGTACAATTTGAATTTTTTTACAGTGCTAGAAATATTTGTAAATGTATAGTTTAATTAAAATGAATGTTTCATATATTTTTTTCTTCATGATATATGGACTATAGATGATTGACGATGCATTAGTTAACTCAACAATATCAAAAGATAATTGATTAAAGTATCTTTCATATATATTGTAAATACAATGACCACCATTTAAGTTTTGAAAATAACTCACACTACTATGTAGGTATTTGATTCATTACATTATTTTTATTTATTTATTATTTTTATTTTTTTGGATAACCCAGGTGTCCAAGCTTAAACTAGACTAATCCTGGACCCTCAGAACCCTTGCCCTAGAACCCTGAAGGATGTAAATCGCATGATGTGCCTCCACCAAGCATCGGGATCCCACCATACTGCTTACACTCTGCGCACAAAGGGGTCTTCACCACAAATGATCCTTAGATAGACCCATGAAAATGCTTCCATCCAAGTTCCAAATGGGATTCGAACCCCCACCATTGCCGCTGGAGCAAGCCTTATGAATTGTTGGTCAGCCAGTTGGAGATATGCCCCGGGGGCACATTATTTTTTGAAAGCACATGTTGATGTCATAAGAAAAGAAATTTTTCTTCAAGAATTACCCCTAATATTATAGTTAAATTTATTTTTCTCACTACATCTCAAAATTAGTGTAATTACTTGATCACGGTCCAACTTTGAGAAATAATTACTCAAACTACTCCAAATATATATTGAACTCGCTACAAATACCGTTACAAGCTTAATAATACAAATGAACATAAATGAGAAACTAAGAAGTTAATTTTAGATTTCTCTAATATAATATTGTTGAATAGTCACAAACAATTTGCAGTCATTTTATAATCATTTCAATATATCAATAGCTTCAATTTCACATTAAATATATGCCAATATTATATAACATCGTCTGATTATATTATTACTATAGTGAAGGGCCTAAAATATTGGTTCACAAAAATATATTCAATTGCAGAAAAAATCTGACATAACTTTGTTTCTGCTCCCTCTAAAATGGGTGGCTAGCTCTTTAAAATTCAGTGTTAAAGGAATAGCAATATTAATTTACCCCTTTCCCAAATTAAATTTATTGCATCCGAATATATGTTCTAACCACAACAGAATAACTGAAAGGTGATTTATTTTGGTGAGGCAAATTTCTCTCACATCATATATAGTTGTCGACAGATATGAAAATAGATGTACAGCATATATCTTCAAATGTACCATGATTCCCTCTTTTTTATTTTTATTATTTTATTTTTTTATTTATGATTCGATTTTACCACACTCACCGGCCAAGTCACTTTTAACTTGTGCACATATGATCTACATGTATGATATATAATCATATTGCAAGTAGTATGTCATGGTTCACCATATAACACTTTTCTTATTAGATTTGATTAGATAATTGAAACTAATAGTTTTCACGAAATTCAGATTCAGATATTTATTTTGACCTTGTATAATAAAATCGCAAATTAAACTATGCAAATACCAATCAAAATGGAGCTTAACACTTCATGAATATTGAATCAACATTAGTTTTTTACTATTTGAAAGTGAATTGAGAGAACTAAATATATATTCAAAATTTTAATACTAATAATTATGAGATATTGAGATTATTTAAAAGTGAAATTTAATTAACTAGACTCACTAAGCCTAAGAACATACATAATTAATTTACTATCTAATTAATTTATAATCTTGACATACAAGACAACTGCATGTATAACTTGGCACAAAATTGAAGATAATTACCCAATTTTATGCAAAAATCAAAGATAATTATTCGATGTGAGACAATTTCATAGCAC
This sequence comes from Penstemon barbatus, assembly GCA_003313485.2. Classification (NCBI taxonomy): domain Eukaryota; kingdom Viridiplantae; phylum Streptophyta; class Magnoliopsida; order Lamiales; family Plantaginaceae; genus Penstemon; species Penstemon barbatus. Next base: position 78,104,531 of record CM064879.1, read on the forward strand.
TCGTGATCCATACATTGAAACGATGGCGATCATAACGTATAATCCTAGATTTTGTGCACACTAGTGAAACATCTATGGACCACTATGTAAAACCGCAACACTCTTTATGGTGGTGGGTGGAGTCCACCACAAATTAACTATTTGGTCCATACATACAAGTGGGGTAACTACGTTGGGCAAAGGAAAATTATTTTCAAACTCCCTTATGTTGAATTTAGGGCCATTAATGGTTTGGATTCGAACCGAATCATACTCGATCCAAATTCGATTTTATTTATATCGGATCGGAGGATCTAAATCTTGTAGAACATAAATTGATGGAGATCGGTCATTGGATTTTGCCCGGACCCCAGATATCAGATTCAATAGAATCTCAGTTTTTCAAAACTTAAGCCAATTTTTTTTTTTCTTCTGAACAAGTTTGTTAACGTTACAAAATTTCATTTAATTTATATCATGTGTTCACACTTTCTTAACTAATAATCATGCATTTAGATGAAAATATGCATAAAAAAAATCATGAAAGATGATATATTCTTGAATGATAAAATATTATTAATGTAACTTATCTTAACAAAATAGTATGTATGTATAAAATTTATTTATTTATTATTGAATACAAATCTTCAATGAATCAGATTGACTTAGATCCATATCTTATATACATATTTCAAATTACGGATTTTCATAATCGAATAAGATCCATTAAATCTTTAATCGAACAAAAATACTAATAAATCAAACCAAACTCAAGTCGATATCCACCCCCTTGGCTGCTGTAGTAGATTTATCTAACTAAAAAGAAACCATTGAATATATGTCTTCTTATTGACTATTGCAAGGCTCTTATTGCACTTACCTAAAAGTTTGGGTTCCATCAAGTTGGGACATGTGAAAATATTTCTCAGCTTGTGCATAAATTGGTGTATATACAAACAAATCCTAGAACTTATTCTGAATTACGACAACACCCTTTAATCTTAAGGAAAATATATATACATATATGTATATGTTTTGTAATTAAGAACTATCTTTAAAGTTTTATTCAATTACTGATATTTGGAATACACTTAAATAAACATGAAAAACGAAACAAATTCTTTATCAACCAGAAGTTCAATTTGACAAAAGGTTGATCAAATCATTATATTAAATTATTAATTCATACATATTAATTGCTTTGTGCTTGTAAACTTGAAAAAAAAACATTACTTAGTCACGCAAGGCTAAGTAAATCATACTCTTGTGAATCATTTGAATACCGTGGAGTTGGAATCTTTTACCATTTTCATAATTTCTTTTTTGTCACTTTTCATGATGCTATAAAAAAGATTATTGAAACGCAATTAAATAAATTTGACAAATTTAAATTGTCTAAATCAAGAAGCGCCATGTACATGTATATATGTGTTAAAGAAATGAAAAAAGTAGCTAGGATTTGTTGCATGCAAAATATGATCGAAGTTGTGACCACCACAATTGAATGTACAATTAATTGTCTCGTCTTTATTGTACATGAATATAATTTCCACCCAGAACTTGCCACCCATTGGGTGTATATATATATATGTATGTATGTATGTATATTTTAGCTGTTAATGTCATACTTCATAACACATGAAATTTCACTGATTCAGTGCCAGCTTCCACTCACAGTACTTACTTTGTCCTTGTGCCCTTCAATAAAGACTGATAATAAATAATGTTTGCTAGAGTACTACTGAAAAAATTATTTAAATTGTTAAATTATTAGAGATCGATTTCAATCTCTACTATTTACTTTTATAAAAGACTAAAAATAATTGAAGAGATATAATTTTTTTTTTTGAGAAAAATTGAAGAGATATAATTAGACGTCTTGTTATATTTATCTTTTACATAACTCCTAAAACTTATAAATTCTCTCTTACAACAATTTTTATAATTTTAATTTTATTCTCTTATAATATATAAAAATGAACCATAAGAAAACACTATTATTTTAAATAACTCCTAATATATATATATATATATATATATATATATATATATATATATATATATAATTATATTTTAGCATCAATATTTATTTAAAGATTTAGTACAACATAAATCATAAACATTCCAAATATAAAAATATAAAATGAAATTCTCTTAAATATTTGACAAAAAAAAATAAATAAAATTGAATTGCATCTTACTTTGAAAGAATTAAAAATACTTATGACTTAACTAATTACATAATTTTAATTTGGCTATAATAGAAAAATATAAAAGACTATTAAAAAAAATATCAAGACATGTATTAAAAAATATCAAGACATGTGAAATTGGTGAATATTAGCGAAGTTAGTGAAAATCTTGGTGAAAACATAAAAAAGTGACCATGAAATCGATATATACACGTGAAATCGATGTATATTCATGAAAAAAAAAACTGGTGAAATGACAACAAAAATGAATAACAGGTGAAATCGGTGTAAAAAATGAATAATATATATCATTGAAAACGTAACAAATTAATGAAAATTCAGGTAAAACATATTTATGAAAAGAACATGTAAAATCAATAAAAACTATACAAAATATATGAAAACGAATTAATATGATCCCAACGTGTGAAATCATTAAAAAAAAAAGGTTTAACGGGCAAAATAAGGGGGATAATTTGCATATTTATAGAGATGCAGATTATCCATCGGGTACATTTAAGAAAATTAGATTGCTAAAATTTCTTATATATTCTTTAATTGATAGTCATGTAAGAAATATTGTTAATTAGTTATGGTAGAAATTCCTGCTAGCTGTTCCTGAAGTGGAACTATATTGAAAGAGATTAATGGACCACAGTTGTTCAATCCTGGCTGCATTTTTGCCTGTCAGTATTATGTCGACTCTATATTTGTTTGTTCAAATTAGGGCATCGATCGATTTGCATGAAATTTGATGCTATACTTTAAATTTTTCTTAATGCCATGTGACATATTACATTTGAACCATTCATCTACTGAGCATATATACTAGGTGGATAGGTTCTTCAATTTTGTAATAGTATTTGTTTATCTAAGAAATTGGACGAATGGGCTCTTCACAATAGTCCTCTTTTGCCAGCATGTTTGTTTGTACGTCGGTCTCTCTTGCCTAGTCCGTCATCTCCAACCAAAATAATAATACAGAACATTTAATTCAATTTTAAAATTTTCCCACTCTCACTTATCAATAATAATAATAATAGCACTAATATATTATTATTTTCGGTAATAAAAATAAAAATAGAAATACAAATAATAATAATTTTAATAATAATAATAATAATAATAAATAAGGCTTTCATAAAAAGAAGAAAATAAATTCGACTAAACATAATTAATGGAAAATAAGTCGTAGTTATTAAAATACAATCAACTTTTTTACAAACACACATAAATATTTTAATTTATTTAAAAAAATGTGACTAGTTACATAAAATTGACTATTTTATTAGCACAAGTTTTTAAGAATTTTACACAAAATTCATAAGGCACTCATAAATTTTTTTAAGGATTATTACACACACATATACATGTTTTATTTTTTTTTAAAAAGTGACCAATTAATTTTTTTACACACACATTTAAAATATTTTAACACATTTTAAATTATTATTTAAAATTAAAAACTAATATATATATATATATATATATATATATATATATATATATATATATATATATATATATATATATATATATATATATATATATATATATATATATATATATATATATATATATATATATATATATATATATATATATATATATATATATATATATAATTTGGCTGCCACCCATTGGCCTAGACGCGCAAAGGCGCGTCTAGACCACGCCTGCTCGTAGGCGAACATGCAACCATTGCCTACATGTCTGCCTGCCTTGATGCCGTTGGTTGCACTCTTGCCCGTCTTGCTCTCCGAAAAATTCCATTTCCAACCGACGACTCCCTCGTGCATGCCTCCCCTATTGGGTGGAGATGGCCTACATAATCATGGTGTATATCTGACGCAGAACGGAAGTGCAAATAGCCAGACCAGCGTCAAAGCTATGAAAATTTATTCTCAAAACAGAGAAAATAACTAAAGTTCATAAAAGTAAGAGTAAAGAGTTATGTTCTGGTAGGCTTTGAAAACCTTAAATAGTCTAACCCTAAAGGTAAGACTTAACCAAAAATACTAAAAATATAAAATGCAAATAAAAATAAATCTAAATATTTTGTAATGTTTCCCCTTCATCAGTCCATTCTTCTTCGAAAGAGCTCGACCCCGAGCTATAATCTGGATAGAGAGGTGTATCTTCGTGAAACTCATGGATGTCAGCCACATTAAAAGTCTTTGAAATCCCATACTCTATGGCAGGTCGATAACATATGCGTTATCATTTATCTTCCTCAAAACTTTGAAAGGCCCATACTTCTTCATCTTAAGCTTGTTGTATGTACCTGCTGGAAAACGTTCCTTCCTTAAGAATATCATCACTGAATCTCCAACATTAAAAACCTTGGAGCGACGATGTTTATCAGCAGCTTCCTTATACTTGGCATTCTTCTTTTCCAAAGCTTGTCTAACCTCTTCATGAACATCTTGTATTTGCTCAGCTAGCTTCTCAGTCGCAATGTTCCCTCTTTTCGGCAAACTAATAAGATCAACAGTGTGACGCGGCGGAGTAATGTATACAATTGCAAACGGTGACTTGCCGGTAGAAGAATGAACTCCACTGTTATATGCAAATTCAGCTTGAGCCAATGCCACATCCCACTGTTTCGGTCTATCCCCACATATACATCGAATACGGTTGCCTAGAGTTCGGTTTGTAACCTCCGTTTGCCCATCTGTTTGAGGGTGCGCGGCAGTACTGCGCTTCAGTGAAGTATCAAAAAGCTTCCATAAAGTCACCCAAAAATGGCTAAGGAACTTTGTATCTCGATCTGATGTAATAGATGTTGGTACTCCATGTAGACGTACTACTTCCCGAAAGAATAACTTTGCAATGTTACTAGCATCAGAAGTTTTTCGGCAAGGAATAAAATGAGCCATCTTTGAAAACCGATCAACCACAACAAAAACAGAATCAACTCCACGTTGGGTCCTAGGAAGACCCAACACAAAATCCATAGAAAGATCTTCCCAAACTCCCTTCGGAACCGATAGAGGGGTATAAAGGCCGGTGTTTTGGGACTGCCCTTTCCCCACCTGACAAATGTAACATTTTCTTACAAAGTTGCCGACATCTTTCTTCAATTGAGGCCAATAGAATCTCTCATTCATAGTAGCAATTGTTTTGTCTCGTCCCAAATGCCCGCTCTATCCCCCGCTATGCAAGTCTTGAATCCCGTGGTACACACAAACAATTTCCTTTGAAAAGATAGCCATCATTTATGTGAAAATCCAAAAGTGGTTGTCCATTGGTACACTTGCCCCACAATTCTCCAAAATCCTCATCCTCAGCATATAAGTCCTTCAAATATTCAAAGCCAATCACTTCGTGAGTTAGAGTAGTCAACAATGTAGCACGTCGGCTAAGTGCATCAGCCATTCGATTCGATGTTCCCGACTTGTGTTTGATCACGAACGGAAACTTCTGCAAGAAGTTGGACCACCGAATATGCATGTTATCTAGATTCTTTTGACTATTCAGAAACTTCAAAGCTTGGTGATCAGTGTATAAGATAAATTCACGTTGAATCAAATAATGTTCCCAATGCTTTAAAGCTCGAACTACAGCATAGAATTTCTGGTCGTATGTACTCCACCGTTGGCGTGCTTCACTAAGTTTCTCACTAAAGAAAGCCACAGGTCGACCTTCTTGAGATAAAACCGCTCCAACCCCAACACCACTAGCATCACACTCGACCTGAAAGAGTTTATCAAAACTAGGTAAAGCTAGAACTGGAGCCGTACACAACCGTTCTTTAATAAGTGCAAAACTCTGCTCCGCCTCGATCCCCCACAAAAACTTTCCTTTCTTCATGCACTCAGTGATGGGTGCCATAAGAGTGCTGAAATTCCGAATAAATCGGCGGTAAAATGTAGCTAGTCCGTGGAAGCTACGAACCTCACTAACATTCTTTGGAGCAGGCCAGTCTCGAATTGCCCGAATCTTTTCTTCATCCACATGAACACCGTCAGCACCAACCACAAACCCAAGGAACAAAAGTTTGTCGGTGAGAAACTCGCAGTTCTTCAAATTAATGTAGAGCTTATTTTGCTGCAAAACTGTAAGAACAGTCTCTACATGCCCCACATGTTCATCCTCAAGCTTGCTATATATAAGTATGTCGTCGAAATAAACGACAACAAATTTACCAATAAAAGGACTCAAAACCTGATTCATCAAACGCATAAAGGTGCTGGGTGTGTTAGACAATCCAAACGGCATAACCAACCACTCAAACAAACCATCCTTCGTCTTAAAAGCAGTCTTCCATTCGTCCCCTGGCCTAATACGAATCTGATGGTACCCACTGCGCAAATCGATCTTCGAGAATACCCGTGAACCATGTAGCATATCTAGCATATCATCCAACCTTGGAATTGGGAATCGGTATTTGATGGTGATCTTATTAATGGCTCTACTATCCACGCACATGCGCCAACTACCATCTTTCTTGGGTGCTAGAAGTGTAGGAACAGCACAAGGGCTCATGCTCTCTCGAATAAACCCCTTCTGTAACAACTCCTCTACTTTCTCTTGAAGTATCCCATTCTCTTTAGGACTCATCCTATAATGTGGTAGATTAGGGAGATTAGCACCGGGAACTAAATCAATATGATGCTGGATGTCCCTCATGGGAGGTAGCTCATCTGGTAGGTTATCAGAAATTAACTCCTTAAACTGACTAAACAATGCTTGCAATTTCTCTGGAATAACCGTGACTGACTCCTCCTCACTGTCAACTACTAAAGCACGAACAACCAAAGCATATAACACCTTAGCTGTTTTAGCTGTGATCTCAAAATCAAAAGGATGTTTAGCAACAGTAAGAAAAGCATATGTTTTAGTTGGACCATTATCTTTGTTTGGTTTCTTTGGTGCCATAGCTATCTTACGACCACCCCAATTAAACAAATAAACATTGTCGCGCCCTTTATATGTAACATCAACATCAAATTGCCACGGCCTACCCAAAAGTATATGACTAGCATCCATATCCACAACATCACATGCAACATCAGACTTATAATGCTTACCAATGGAAATAGGGACACGACATACCTCAGTAACACGAACAGATGGCCCCTTTTTTATCCAGCCAATTGAATAGGGCATCGGGTGCGGTTCCATGGGCAGACCGAGATGCTTCACCACTTTAGCAGATACAAAATTCTCGCAACTACCACTATCAATGATTAGATCACAAACTTTACGATTAATCGTGCATTCCGCTCAAAAGATGTTATTCCGCTGTCCTTGTTCTTCTTTTGGTGCAAATAAAACTTGTTGAACCACCAAATTAAGCCTATCTACCTGTTCTTCCTCCGTCCATTCACACCCATCATAAGGGTCCTCACCTCCTACGAACCCCCCGTACTCAGGATCATCCTGAACTTCCCCATTCTCTTCTTCTACCAAGTTGGCCATCTTACGCAGAGGACATTGATCAGAACGATGTCCTGGAGCATTACACCTGTAGCATTTTCCAGGGGTAGGTCTAGCATAAGGATTAGGATTTGAACCAGAAGGGCGAGGTGCGTTCCGGCTACTTTGACCTGGCTGGTGCATATTAGTCTTCTCATGCAGAATATTGTTCCTTTCAGATAGATTATTATTACGAACAGGATGAGCGTGAGGTTGTGCTAGTGTGCTTGTGGAAACAACCTCCTTGTTCTTATCTGTTACGGCAGTGTCAATTGTTCCCCTACGAAAGTAACCAATAGATTGTTTCTCCAATAATTCTGCTTTGAGGGCAAAGTTGTATGCTTCATCAACATTCCATAGAGTCTGCAACCCAATTTTATTCCGGATAGACGGTTTAAGACCATTGGTATATCGTGCCACCTTCTGATGATCCGATTCATAAAGATTATTTCTGTTTGATAGCCTAGTAAATTCGGATGTGTAGTCAAAAACTGTTCGATTACCTTGCACGCAATTCTGATATAGCTGGAATAAATATTGCTCATAATCAGGAGGTAAAAATCGACCTAACATCAATTGTTTCATCTTCCTCCAAGTACGAATTGATGCCTTACGCTGCCGCACTCTGGTATTCTGAATCTGATCCCACCAAACTGCAGCACCTCCTTTCAGTTTGAAAGCGATTAATTTCACCATTTTTGTTTCTGGCACCTCCATCATATTCAAGAACCTCTCCACCTCCGAGATCCAATCTAAAAAGTCCTCCACTTGTAGGTTGCCATTGAAAGTGGAAATATCAGAATTCATTCGATAATCTTGCAAAAGTTGATTGGGGCGTTGATGAACCCCAATTGGTTCCTCCAATTCCTCCTCTGAATCAGATTCATCGATATGGGCATGTTGTATTTGACGATGCCTCCCAAAATCTGGAACAATACGATCAACAGGACGCCCATGGGCTAACCCTGGTACGAGGTTCCTGTCGACAGCGGCCCCCCTACCGTTGATGGCGAGCGTGAGTTCTTGCATCGCTTCACGAAGATCGCGAACCTCCGCTCGAAGCGTCCCCATCTCCGTTTCTAGGGTTTCCATCCTACGACCAACGTCAATAGGGTTGTTGACTCCCTCTTGTCCCGTAGCCATCACAAGGCAATCCTTGCTCTGAATACCACTTGACGCAGAACGGAAGTGCAAATAGCCAGACCAGCGTCAAAGCTATGAAAATTTATTCTCAAAACCGAGAAAATAACTAAAGTTCATAAAAGTAAGAGTAAAGAGTTATGTTCTGGTAGGCTTTGAAAACCTTAAATAGTCTAACCCTAAAGGTAAGACTTAACCAAAAGTACTAAAAATATAAAATACAAATAAAAATAAATCTAAATATTTTGTAATATTTCCCCTTCATCAATATCGGTTGAATAAATGTTCCTAAGTTTGTATTTCAAGACTTGAGAACTTACCACGATGCATAAGTTATAGTGGTTAATTCAGATAGTTCATCAAAATAATATGTTGGCAAATATATATGATGGTTAATTATGAGGATTCTGCAATGTTTGTTGTCTATGTTTTCTCGGTAAATTAGGGATTTTTCCCACTAGCATGTGTTACTTGTATGGTTCTTTCTTATATATGTAGGTAAGCATCTCGTAAGAAACCATCTAACTCAAATTCAATTTAAATACGTCCAGAAAATCACAGTGCAAGTACTGCATGTATCCGATTATGATTAGTAACCAATTCATTGGCTACTCTCTTTTTTATTTTTATTTTTTTGAATGAAAATCCGATTACATCATTATATTGTTACATCTATTTGAATCATTAGTAAAGTAGAATAATATTCAACTAACAAATACAAAATATATTTATTAACAAGACTGACATTAAACTAGAGAAGAACCTATACATCAGGTGTAAATTCATTATCTATAAGTCATTGAGCCCCAACTTGCCATCAGGCTAGACCTCTTCGGCCTCTCTTTTGAATTTGAATTGTTAAGAGACCACATGAAATTTAACGGTATGTATCTTACATATGAATCAATGTGTATAAGATATGAATATGCAGTTTGAAAGAATTTCTAAGTCGATAAAAAATGCAATTTTCTCGTATTGATGTATTACCTTTCAACCAATGGAATGCTCACTATATGATTAACGATTTATTACATTAGAATTAGGGTTCTAGAGTAACAAAAAGTGCAACAAATATATAGGAGACAAAGTCAAATGGTGACAAAGTATATTGATTTATATGGGTTGAGTAACTTGTACACGACTTCATTAGCCGTTGCTTTCTAACTGTTGCAATGCCGCAATGGCGCTCGTATGTGCACATGGTTGGTAGACATATAGTACAATTCGCAGCAAATTGTCATTTAAGTCCCACCCTTTTTAATTATTGCCCATGACTTGACTTCAACTTAATTACTTAGCTTCTCACAAAAAGAAAAAAGAAAAAAAATCAACTTAATTATGCCATATGGGTGGTTGACCAGGACTATAGTACCACTACTATCTTTTAGTGAGAATTGCACATTAATAGAATATAATCGATTCTGATATGTCTTTAATTTAAGCTTGTTTCTTATATTTTACTTTCCTTTTTAGTCTGAATTTTTTTTTGGCTTTATTGAGACTAAATATCATTAAAAATAATAATGAAGTCCACTTTATAAAGTCTTGTGCAACCATCATTTTATAAGTTAGCTTTTAAGGTTGAGTTAAGTCCAATTTAGTCAAACAATGTTGACTTAGCTCAAATCATATGGTGAATTCTAATAGGCTTCAATTTTTAACCGAGCCAATATATGACCAGGACCACATATATAAACTCATTTTTTGCATGTGGTGAACTTTTTTTTTTAAAATCTCTCCTTTGATTCTGCTCATCATCCGTTCTCGAAAGAACATATTCCTAGATGATTTGTTAACGTACAACACAAAGTTGAACCCTAAAAACAACATAGATTCAAGGTATTGAAACCATTAGCTTAAATGTCTCAATTTGTGCTTTGCTTTTCATCTCTCAAATATCCATTTGTGGGGATCCGATGTCTGCCTATATATGGGTTTAGGCCCATATTTGCACTGTGTTTGATTCTCGTGGTCTATTTTTAAATAGTTGCAAAATGTAAGGAACTTTCACTTTGTGCACTTTGGTTGGTTGTGAAAAAGAAGAGCATATATATATATATATATATCTTTGGCACAAAATGCTTCTTCATACTCTACATTTTGATTGTGACATTTTATTTCGAGAAACACCGATCTAAAATTAGAGGAAATCGTGTCCATGCATGGAGTATAACTGAGAATTATGTGTTAAAGTAATGAATGTATCAATCATAGATCAAATTTTTCATAATTTTCGTCCAAAACATAAGTTTTTATTTTTTATTTGAAGCAATGGAAACAAAAATAATTTAAATTCCAAAATTATCTTTTGCCTTGAGATTTTCTATTATTTTTCTTAATTTAGTTATTTTTTCTCAATGTTTTCGATTTTTTTCATAATATTTTCCTGATCGACACATGAAGTAGAAACGAAATTTAGATACATGGTTTCAGTTGATCAATATGAAAACAAGTGTATGGATTATTATTTGGTTTTTATTCAGTAGAAAAAGAAAAAAGATAATAACTATCTAAATGTTTTCCTCTAAAATACTTTTAACTTTTTAAACTTCTAACAAAACCTTAAAGTTTCTTTCAAAACTCTCTTTTTAGTCCTCTTAATTTTCAAACTAAACCCTTATTCTTTTTAGGGAAATTTACATAGACACCCCCTGGGTTTAGGCCTAATTACAAGAAATTACCCTCATGTTTGAAATATTACAAATACACCCCCTGTAACATAACATATATTACAACATAACATATATTACAACAATCAAATTTCAAATATTACAAATACACCCCCTATAACATAACATATATTACAAATACACACCGAAGGCAAAATTGAAAAAACCGTAAAAAAAATTATGACATCATCCTCCTCCGTCAAAATTTAACGCCGTAAGGGGTGTTCTTGTAATACTGTTTTGCCAGAGGGGGTGTCTTGGTAATATTTCAAACAGGAGGGTAAGTTCCTGTAATTAGGCCTAAATCCAGGGGGTGTCTAGGTAAATTTCCCTTCTTTTTATGGTTACAATAAAGGGATTTTTGCACATCACCTCTAGAAAAGTTTCATTTTCGCACTTTTCCCCCTATAATTGAAAAAACATAATAGTGCCACCTATAAGTTGACAAATGAGGGCACTTTGCCCCTGATCATTTTTATGTAATTTTCAAAGGGTAAAAACGTCACTCAAAGGGTTTTAAGCAATAACAAAAAACTTTTAGGGTGTTAAGTGCACAAACTTTCACTACTAGAAAAAACAAAAAGTCCAACCGACATTCCAATCGAAAATGGGTACAAATCGGTTGGAAACTTGAATTTCCAATTGATTTTGCAACCGAAGACACCGGTTGGAAAAACCTCCGTTGGAAATGAGTTTGCAACCGAAATTCCAACCGCATATTTTTCCAACCGAATTTCCAACCGACTTCAAACTCGGTTGGAATATTTCTCCAACCGAAAACTTTCGGTTTTTATCTTTCCAACCGATAATTTTCGGTTGGTATATTTCCAACCGAAAATAACCAACCGATTATTTGTGGTTGGAAATTTTCTAACCGAAAATATTTTCGGTTGGAATTTCTCTTTTTTTTTTTTTGGCTTTGGAATTTATAAATAAATTTCAATTCTAATAAACACAATACAAAATCCATATGCACATATCAATTTTCATAAACACAATCTAAAATCAATTTTCATAAACACAATCCAAAATCAATTTTCACAATCCATACACATTTCAATTTTCATAAACAAAATAAAAAAACATAATTCATAATCCAAAAACTACACAACTAAAACTAAAGTGGAATAATCCACAATCCATACTCCAAAAACATCTGAGTATTACAATTCAATCATCATTTTGGTTCTCCGATTGATTATCTTGAGACGATTCATGATTTGGATGTTGCGGGGGCCTAGGGCCTAGATTTGGCAAATTATAGTAAAGAGGAACATTGTTCGGCTGAGACATACCCATAAAATTAAAATTTGAGATACATTGGGAAGCCTGACTCACGATGTGTGATAACGCCGTGAAAACGTCGTTATTACCTATCTCTTTAAGACCAAAATATCTTATTTTTATCCGAGTTTCTATTTGTCTTTGTGTGTGTTCGTGTCTTTTGTGCTTTTGGCCCTTTTGTTCGGCCTTTGTTTGGTTTTTGTGTTTTTGTTCTCGTTTTGATCGTTTTCTCCGTGGTTTGTAGGTATTGACATCTTAGAGAGATTCGGAGTTGCGTATCAATGATGCGAGTCGCTCTACCCACCCCGCGAGTCAAGCTTGAGCTTCAAATGAATTAGAACCCGGAGCGAATTGTACAAGAATGTAGATAGCTGCTCACTAGAACATGAATAAATATTTCATGGATGATCCAAATGAGCTGAATTTTGAATATGTCATAGATGAGTGAGTTAGCTATACTACGGACTTTACGGATCCGCAATCGGAGTTTGCAATCAAAAGATATGCTTCTCGGAAGAAAGTGCGGCAGAGCAGAAAATCTACAGGAAACCTACGGCCTAAAGCTCGCCGCGGCGAGGTCGGACCTCGCGGCCGCGAGGCCTGCTGCCATTTTCTGCGTGTTTTGAAGGGGTTTTTTTGTACATTGCCCCTTTTTCCCCCACTTGTAATTAAAACCCTTGATGGGACTTTTTGGTCTTGTTTCCCTAGGTTAAGAGGCAAAAGAGGACACAACTTGCTATCCATCTCACAATCTTTTCCACTCTTGGCCTCCCTTTTCCTCTCAAACCTCCCTCAACTCTCTCTTTAGTTTTTCTTGCTTTTTCTTGTATTTGAAGACTCCACCAAGGGGGTGAGTTAATCACCACCCTTGTGGAGTGGTTGTGTGGGGATCAAAGGGAGGAGAATCCTTGTCTCGATTCTATTTCGATTAGGTGATATCTTTCTATTTCCTAGTTATTTATGATTAGGAGATGAATATTGTTATTTCATTTTTGGATGAATGATTGTGGATTTGAATTCTCCGGATTTATATATATTTATGTTATTGTTTGATTAAATGATGTCTTCATGATTAATATGGTGCTTATATGTGTTCGTTAATCCGATTCCGTGCTTATCGTTCATCTTATGGTTTGACAAACTTTGGAGATGAGAGTTATTGATTCTTGATTGCTAGACATAGTGATTTTGAGGATTTGATTATGAATTTGGATTGTGATTCGATTCTAGGATAGACATATACCTAAGTCGTTTCATATTCGTTTAAGGTTTGAGTTTAATGCCATCGATTAGATTTTAGTCCATTTAGGCATAAATTCGATTAGTTTAATTTGATAGGTTGGTATGCCATCGGAAGATGCATACGAACATCATTGAATCCTTGAGTAGCAACACGAGCATAATATATTAATTGTCGAGTCATTGTTATCGTCTGATTAGTTATGATTGATGTTGGGTTATTTTTGATTTGTTGGGTTTATTGTTTTATCGCACTTTTGGCCATCTACCTTTAATGCAACCTAGACATAGGATGTTGAAGGTTAGGTGAGTGATGATTTGTGGATTTCAACCTAGGATAGACATATACCTAGTTTGGTCCGTGTTTGTATTATGGGTTCGTTCGTGAATGCATCAAATAACTTAGATTCTCTTTATTCGGAGATTCGAGTTAGTTTTAGGTCCCGGGTGACAACTGTACGCCTTAGAATCCTCTTTTGGGTTCGGACTTTCCTTAGAGCATCGGTTGACAGCGATGTTCGTTATTGATCCGGAGATGGAGAGTTTGGGTAGATTAGTAGAGTTAAGTCAAACCAATAGGGAGACTTAACTAATTTGAACTCACAAACAACAACTAAATCTAGGATTGTTTGCATAGCTAACCTAACAACCGCATGATTTATCTGCTTTAACTAATCGCTTATGAATCCTCCTTACCGTGTAATTAACTCCCCATTTAGTTGCTTTCGTAGTTAGATTTACTTTATCGCTCGTAGTTAAATAAAATCACCCTTATCATATGTTTGGGTTCGATAATATTGTATCAAGCATTCTTAGATGAAATAAGCCGTCGATTGATTCGTTTATTCCCACCTTTTACCCATTCGTGGGGATTCGATACTCGGTATGTACTTACCGTTTTATATTACTTGTAACGACCGTATACTTGCACGATTACGTACTCGTATTTGGAGCGTAACAAGTTGTTGCGTTCCAAAAACTTGTTGCGTTCCAAATACTAATACACAAACTACGCAAGTATACGGTCGTTACAAGTAATATAAAACGATAAGTACATACCGAGTATCGAGTCCTAACGAATGGGTAAAAGGTGGGAATAAACGAATCAATCGACGGCTTATTTCATCTAAGAATGCTTTACACAATATTATCAAACCCAAACATATGATAAGGGTGATTTTATTTAACTACGAGCGATAAAGTAAATCTAACTACGAAAGCAAGTAAATGGGGAGTTAATTACACGGTAAGGAGGATTCATAAGCGATTAGTTAAATCAGATAAATCATGCGGTTGTTAGGTTAGCTATGCAAACAATCCTAGATTTAGTTGTTGTTTGTGAGTTCAAATTAGTTAAGTCTCCCTATTGGTTTGACTTAACTCTACCAATCTACCCAAACTCTCCATCTCCGGATCAATAACGAACATCGCTGTCAACCGATGTTCTAAGGAAAGTCCGAACCCAAAAGAGGATTCTAAGGCGTACCGTTGTCACCCGGGACCTAAAACTAACCCGAATCCCCGAATAAAGAGAATCTAAGTTATTTGATGCATTCACGAACGAACTCATAATACAAACACGGACCAAACTAGGTATATGCCTATCCTAGGTTGAAATCCACAAATCGTCACTCACCTAATTTTCAACATCCTATGTCTAGGTTGCATTAAAGGTAGATGGCCAAAAGTGCGATAAAACAATAAACCCAACAAATCAAACATAACCCAACATCAATCATAACTAATCAAACGATAACAATGACTCGACAATTAATATATTATGCTCGTGTTTGCTATTCAAGGATTCAATGACGTTCGTATGTATCTTCCGATAGCATACCAACCTATCGAATTAAACTAATTCAATTTATGCCTAAATGGACTAAAATCTAATCGATGACATTAAACTCAAACCTTAAACGAATATGAAGCGACATAGGTATATGTTTATCCTAAAATCGAATCACAATTCAATTCATAATCAAATCCTCAAAATCACTATGTTTAGCAATCAAGAATCAATAACTCGCATCTCAAAGGTTGTCAAACCTTAAGACGAACAATAAACACGGAATCGGATTAACAAACACATATAACCACCATACTAATCATCAAGACATCATTTAATCAACAATAACATAAATATATATAAATCCGGAGAATTCAAATCCTCAATCATTCATCCAAAAAGAAAATAACAATATTCATCTCCTAATCATAAACAACTAGGAAATGAAAAGATATCACCTAATCGAAATAGAATCGAGACAAGGATTCTCCTCCCTTTGATCACCACCTAATCACTCCCCAAGGGTGGTGATTAACTCACCCCCTTGGTGGAGTCTTCAAAACAAGAAAACAAAGGAAAAACAAAGAGAGAAAGTTGAGGGGGGCTTGAGAGGAAAAAGGGAGGCCAAGAGTGTAAGATTGTGGAAGTTGGATAGCAAGTTGTGTCCTCTTTTGCCTCTTAACCTAGGGAAATAAGACCAAAAAGTCCCCTCAAGGGTTTGAATTACAAGTGGGGGAAAAAGGGGCAATGTACAAAAAACCCCTTCAAAACACGCAGAAAATGGCAGCAGGTCTCGCGGCAGCGAGGTCGGACCTCGCCGCGGCGAGGTTTGTACCGTAGGCTGGCTGCAGATTTTCTGTTCTGCCGCATTTTCTTCCGAGCAGCATATCTTTTGATTCCGAACTCCGATTGCGGATCCGTAAAGTCCGTAGCGTAGCTAACTCACTCATCTATGACATATCCAAAATTTAGCTCATTTGGATCATCCATGAAATATTTATGCATGTTCTAGTGAGCAGCTATGTACATTTTTGTAAAATTCGCTCCGGATTTTAATTCTTTTGAAGCTCAAGCTTGACTCGCGGGGTTGGTAAAGAGACTCGCATCATTGATACACAACTCCGAATCTCTCTAAGATGTCAATACCTACAAACCACGGAGAAAACGATCAAAACGAGAACAAAAACACAAAAACCAAACAAAGGCCGAACAAAAGGGCAAAAAGCACAAAAGACTCGAAAACACGCAAAGACACACAGAAACTCGAATCAAAACAAGATGTTTTGGACTTAAAGAGATAGGTAATAACGACATTTTCACGGCGTTATCAATGTGCGAGATTTCCCCGAGAGATATGCCAGCCGGTTACGAATAATTCAATAAAATTGTTATAATAAAAGTTATATCTACTAAAAGTTTATAATAAAAGTTACACAAAACACAAATATAGTATAATTATGATCTCATAATTCAATAAAATTATATCTACTAAGGAACTTGAATCTTGCACAAAGACAAAATTCTTGAGAAACGTCAATTATTGAATACTTTAAAAAGGAAAACTAAATAAACTTTAGGGTTAAATGAAAAACTAAATAAAGGAAATTATTTTTTGCAGTTTTCCTATCAGATAACTCAATTAGGATTAAGGTTTTTTAATACTATGGTAGCATATGTTCTAAATTTCAATTTGAGAATTAATGTAAATTTTTTTATTTGGAGTTATGAATTTTTAGAACAAATAAGCTGAGATAACATTATTTTTGTTTAATTAGCTAATTTTCAAATTTAATTAGATTGTTATAAACGATTTTTAATTAAAGAAACATCATCAAAGTGGGAAAGGAAGAGATCGACGTTTTGTTTTTTTATGTACCTTGATTGATTTGCAACCGAATTATTCGGTTGCAATTCTGAACCCAAATAGCAACCGAAGTTTAATTCGGTTGCAAGTTTGGCCCAAAATTGCAACCGAGTTTCTTTCGGTTGCAAGTTTGGCCCGAAAGTGCAATCGAAGTTTAATTCGGTTGCAATTTTGGT
This sequence comes from Penstemon barbatus, assembly GCA_003313485.2. NCBI lineage: Eukaryota > Viridiplantae > Streptophyta > Magnoliopsida > Lamiales > Plantaginaceae > Penstemon > Penstemon barbatus. The sequence continues at coordinate 78,122,284 of CM064879.1, forward strand.
CTGTAATCCCAACCGAATTTGAATCAGTTGCAATTTGAATCTAGAATTGCAACCGAAATTATTTCGGTTGCAATTTTATTCAAATTTCAACCAATTTAATTCGGTTGCAATTTTAAGTTTTTCTAGTAGTGTTTTAAAATATCCAAATGTAAAAAATAATAAATAATAAAAAATATTTAGTTATATTTTAGTACAAAAATACAAATTTAGAAGTTTTTTTAACGAAATTTTCATTAGTCCTAATTATTTATTTATTTATTTACAAATAAATCATCTCTATACTAAAAATATTTTAATCAAATCAAAGAAGTTTGAAAGTAAAATAATTAAAATAAAAAATATGTTATAAGACTAAAATTAGATTACGATATGATTATCAAGGTAAAGAATTCTATGAAAATATGCTTTGAAATGTTAATATTTTAATAACTTAAATTAATAATATTTTGTGCACTTAGCCCCCCAAAAGATTAAATTTATTGCACTAAATCCCAAATTTACATTTCTAGCCTTTGAAATCCAACAAATTATTGACCAGGGGGCAAAGTGCACTCACTTGTCAGCTACTAGGGGGTACTGTCATGTTTTTTCAATCATATGGGGGAAAGTGCGAAAATGAAATATTTTTGGGGGGTAACGTGTAAAAATCCCTACAATAAATATGATATCTTTAGGGAAAAATCGCTTCTTTTTTTTTTTTTGCGTCATAGGATAGGCTAACTTGAATTTTTGGTATCATTGGATACGAAAATGCAAATTTATAGGTTCATTGCAATTTTGGTCAAACCCAAATTTTATCCAAAGTAAATGGCTATTTACCCCCTATGAAATGCGTAATGTTCAATTTACCCCTCTATAATTTGGAAAAAAATCAATCTACCCCTGTAAATTTTTTAGTGAAGCAATTTACCCCCTTCAGCATAACATAGGAGGATAAATTGCCACATTTATCATATCACAGGGGGTAAAATGCCACATTATCATAATAAAAGTGAATAAAGTGCCGCCTATAAAAATATCAGGGAGGCGATGTGAAACTTTTACAAAATTTCAGGGGGTAAAATGCTATCTTTTAAACCACAAGGGGGTAAACTGAATATTATGCATTTCATATGGGGTAAATTATCATAAATTTTGGAAAAATTTTGGGTTTGATACCAAAGTTGTAATGAAAACCTATCATATGCATGATACCAAAATTACAAGCAAGTCTATCGTATGGTACCAATTAAATCATTTTCCATATTTGTTTGTCACATGATACTATTATAGTTAGATCCGTGGATCAAAATTCATCTTTTTCTGCGAAAACATCGAAAAGTTCTCACTTTTGAATTAAGCGAGACAAAAATAAGATGTAATTCCGAAACTATTTGTTTGCGTTATACTCTGTTATTTTTCTAAATTTAGTAACTTTTATTACAATTTTTCCTTAGTATTTTCGAAACATTTCCGAAACATCTCGAAAGGCTTCCAATATTTGGATGACCGAAACATACAATCGAAACGAAATTTTGATCTATGAATGGATCTTGCATTGTGTCAAAAACTTTGGTAGAATCTATTTAATTCGGGATCTCATATATTATTTGTTTTTGCTATCAAAAATACCCATCTAGTTACTTACATAATAACTACATAAATTGTTCTCATAATATCAAAACTTGGTTCACACACATTTTTTTAGTCATCTAGTATATTCTGTTTTCACAAATCTACGAATTTTATGAACTTGTAATTCAGCCACTCTAATTCACGATTTTCTTGCATTTTTTAAAAAATCTACTAAATCTTCAAGGTATACATGTCTCAACAACCATTTTAATAATGCTCAAGTATAAAAAAATTACAAATAGTAAACAACTACCAAAATCTACTAAATCATCAAGAGTTTCTTTTTTCTTTTGCTTGAGAACCACCTATAGATTCATAAATCATGGAAATTCCGAAGTAACAATGTTCTGAATAATAACAGGTAAATCAGAAGAAGACAGAAAATCTGAAATCAAACCACTTGCCCCTGTGTTAAATAAAGAGTTATTAGTCTCTAAATATGATTGATTAAATAATTGGTCAGATCTGACCAAATTGGACCATTTAGAACTTTTCCATATCTTGATAAGATCCTACCTAAGCCAATACACAGGTCACAAGGTGAAGACTTGTGATAGAACTCCAACTAAAATTCACGTAAACCAATTGAAGCTCTGATCAAGCTCGATTATTGGTTATACCAATTTTATCAATACACTTTTATGTTTCAAATAAATAAATTGAATAAAACAAACACAGTGCTCGATACTCGAACTATTTTGCAGACGGGCTCAGATCGTTTCAATACTTGTACGCTCTTGAGTCTGAATCTCATCATGTGAACTTGTGTTCTAGTACAAATCCACAAATGATGCTGGAATAACATAAGTGTACTTAAGACCAACATCTAAATACTATGCAAATGATTCAAAATAATACCAACAAAATCAATTTTGTCCATTTTATTAAGAAACATACACAAGTAAAAATCGTACGCTTCAACACCATCAAGACGAAATTACGGTACTAAAAAACATCAAAGTTCATCTTCATCTTCATCCTCATCCTCATCACGAGGACTGCCATTATCATCATCATCGCTAGCATCATTTCTTAAGCTCGACTTCAGACTTCGATACTTATTAATAGCATCTTGTGCCTCAAAAATCAAAGCGTCTTTTGCAACTTTAACTGAATTCACTTTTAAATTGTTACCCTTTTTGTCATTTTTAGCCCGACTGCATTTAGCCTGCCTTAACGATTCTGCCTTTCTCTTGGCATCCCTATAATGAAGCTGATCAATGTATTTCTCATGCAAAGCCTTGTTTTTAATCTGCTTTAAAACAGGAGGACTAACTAAAGCTGCGTTGCTCGAGCTACTTAATCGTGTTTTGCCTCTCTTATGGGCTGATGAGGACATTTCCCCACATCTTGTAAGAACACAAGGACCTAGGTTAGGGGCAGGGGAGGAGAAACCGTTACCCTTCTGCAAATTAGGAGAAGATGGATCGATTGTTGGCTCTAAAATGGAAAAAAAGTCGGCTTCGTAGTCTTGGTTTTCGTTGTGCTGCTTTTGCAATAGTTGTCTTACTGTCTTTTGTGCAAGAAGACAACTCTTTTTGCTGGATCTGAGCCGTTTTTGTTTTGTCTTAGCAGGACTGAGTAAATTAGTAGCTGAGAGAGAGAGGGAGGAGGATTTTGTCCTTGCCCGTGAACGTGTACGAGGTTGAGGTGGGGTCATGTGATCTGAATGGATTCTCTCGAAACATTCCTCCGCTGATTTTCCAGGCACCTGTGGAGATATTAAATAATGATTAACCAAAGTTAAAATAAAGATTGAAGATAAGACAGACAAAAGTGTGATATCAAAGAATGTGATCAAATTCAATGCGAGAAAATTTTAAAGTTTGGATCTATTGCCGGAAATTAGCTAGTGCAAGTAGAATCCAGGTCACCACAACTGTGCATCATTACCAATGAGTTATATGTTCACGATTATTGTGACTTAAAACATAATACTCAAGATTCAACTGCTTTGGGAACAACACCCTGAATCTAGTGGTAGCAACAATAACTGCCGGAAGGTGCTGAAATAGGCATTCGGGTACAGAATGACTTGAGGGAACCTATTAGAAAAAGCCTTGCCTAAAACTATTTCCAACTAAGATTCTTGAAAAACCACTAAAATATTTTAGCATTACTCTGGACATTGAATTATCTCAATAGGTGATCCGCTTTCGAAAGTTAGGGCAGCGCTATTTAGAACCTAGAATAGCAATCATTGGATTTTTTTAATGCTATAGAACTTTAATGAGCACAGGACTACGAAAGCCACCTATATGTGGATTGCATTAGTGAAGTTTTTGTAAATGTGCAAAATTTAATAAAAAATAAACAGAAAAGGGTAAATTACCACAAAGTAATTTTGTATTAGCAAATTTCATCAATCTATGACCGAGTAGATTTAGAAGCCTAAATTATTGTTCCGCCGACAATGCTTTTAACTAGGATATCATCAATATCAAAATTATGAATATAAAGCTTATTTAAACTGGAAAGGAGCGAACATAGTTAACGGGCCAAAAACCGTGATCATTCTGTATCTGGAAAATCAGGTTATTCAAAGTACTTGTATATGTATATAGATTCGGCATAAATACTAGCATAAAAGAAAACTAGATATGTCTCTTCTATGTGGCATCTGTCTTTCTTTGCTGTGCATGACTCTATTAGATATTGTATATATGTTCTAATTTTCTTTACCATTATTACTTATTTTCAAACTTGGGTGCACTTTAGCTGTTTTATCAAATGACATTTTCTCGTTCGTAAGGACTGAGGCTATGTATGTGCAATAATGTTCCCACCAGAGCTTTGATTTTTTTGTGATAATAAATGCCCTCATCAACTACATTTTGGTCGAAAAATTATAAACAAATCATGTTTAGCTAGCCTAATAATTCTTCTCCAAAAGTGAATTACACCACAAACTCAAAACACAAGGAAATAAACAAAAGGAACAACAACCATTATAAAAACCTTTAAAAGCCACATTACCATCTTAGCAACTTTCTTCCAAAAGTGCGGCGTTGGTTTTGCAGTGAAATAAGCTCTATTCAATGCTGATTCTTGTTCCTCAGTCCACCCTCCAACAATATCACAGCCTTTCTCAAATTTATCCCTTTTCCTTTTCTTAACCCCATTAAAGCCACATTCTTTTTCATCACTTTCATCTGCACGTGGTCTAGATGACTCAATATCCCCTTCAAGCTTTCTATCATCAAGATAACTCGTTTTTGTTCGACTAGAACTACGAGTAACCCTCTTTTTCATATTGCCTATACATTTCTCATGAGGTTTATCACTAACTTTACCCTTCCTTTCTTTCAACAAAATGTTAACCCTCTCGTCACAATCCTCCTCCGAAAGGTACTCATCTTCTTCATAATGTACACGTCTAGTTCCATTAACTGAACTCCGAGTTGCCCTCTTCTCTGTAACGTTCACTTCAGTTTTACTAGTCTTACGAGTGACCTTCTTCTCGACATTGCCTAAACTTCGATTAGGAGGGTTAAAACCAATTTTCCCCTTCCGTTTATTTGACAAAAGGCTAACCCTCTTGGTAAAATCCTCTCCTACAACGTTTTCAGCTTCAATATAATCTACACGTTTACTTCCAACAACAGAATTTCTAGTTACTCTCTTCTCTAAAACGTTCACTTCAGTTTTACTAGTCTTACGAGTGACCTTCTCGACATTGCCTAAACTTTGATGAGAAGGGTTAACACCAACTTTCCCCTTCCCTTTATTCGAAAAAAGGGTAACCCTCTCGGTAAAATCCCCTCCCAAAAGGTTTTCAGCTTCGATATTATCTACACATTTACTTCCAAGAACTGAATTTCTAGTCACCCTCTTCTCTATCAAGTTCTGCTTCTGCAAATCCAGGTCATTTGTAGCAGATTTCTTATACCCTTTGCTCGATTTTACTGAAATCTTAGCACTAGCACTTGTTTTCTCTCTTTTGTGTGAAATTTCTCCGAATTTTTTGCGGGTTTTGGTTGGAGAAGTAAAGAAATTGGGAGCCCGAATTTTCGTTGGCTGGGGCTTTGATACTTCTGGATCGGGTTGAAGGAATCTGGGGGATCTTCTGAGAGTAATGGTGGATTTTTCCTCTTTATCTTTTCTAGACTTTCTCTCAGGCATTTTTGCAAACAGGTTTCATGCTATAAAGAAAACAGGTAAGGGATAAACATGAAAGGCGGAAATATGGTATTCCAACTAACTACAGAGGAGGAGGTTTATGTGAAAAGGCCCTTCAGGCTTCAGATCCCATTTGGGTTCACTATTTTTCTGATAGTTAACTTCGGCCCAATTGAGTCACTATCCAATTTTAAGATTTATTAGGATGTTTATCGCATTAGGAGTTCAATACACTTGATTCAATTAAGAAGATGTGATTCGATCGGTTAAAAATTTGTATTCGATTTAATATTTATATATTTTGAATTTAAAATAAATAAAAAAATTAAAAATTACATTTTTTTAGAAAATTCAAAGGGTGAAATAATAATCAATATCTGAATAAATCTCGGAAGTTCAACAAAGGGAAGGTATATAGTATATCGTAACTTATACAATTATTTGTGATTAATATTGTAAAGACCCTAATCCACTCATGGTCTTGTCAACATTGTTGGGCTCTGGTCCATCAGTCCAAAATACTTAAGTCCATGTTGATAAGTAAAAGTATGTTAAGTCTTTATTAACTATTTAAACAATTCATCCACAATTAATGTTGGATTGGGATGTTACAATTTTTCAAACTCAAATATTCAACGTTCTCGTCGAGTCCATATCAATTACCTAAGACCGCCCCCTTGGATAACACCACATAGTCGGCTCTAATATAATTTATAAATACCCTAATCTACTTTTGGTCTTGTCAACATTGTTGGAATCTAGTCCATAAGCCCGAAATACTTAAGCCCATTTTAATAAATAGAAGTAGGTCAAATATTTACGAACATTTCAAATAATTCATTCACAATCAATCAATCCCAGATTGATTTGTTACAAATATAATCATAACTTCTACACTTTCATATGATACGACTGCACAACTAAACAATATTCAATATCTTAGAATAAAGATCAAAGTAGTTGCATTTTAACACATTGAACATTTATTTTTCTAAACATGGGCAAACAAATGATGTGAAACCTTCGAAGCACCATTTCAAATAGATATACCCTCAAGATGATCCATGTTCTCCTTTTGAAATACGAGAGAACTCAAGTTTTTTGCACATAAAAGAAATAGATAAGGGAAAAAGGGGTATCCTTGACGCCCTTCCTGACTTCACAAGACCAAATCGAGCACCATTTAGAACCAACGAATAAACAACAGAGGATATACAAGTCATAATAAACTCAACATAATTAAAGTGAATCAAACCTAAACGGGTCATAACTACTTTTAAGATCTTTTCCTCTACCCTATCATAGGCTTCATTTTCTTTTTTATATTCAATATCATAGGCTTTTCTAAGATCCAGCTTAATGATCATTTGACAAGCCTTATTCCTCGACAGTTTTTAGTCCAACAATTCATGCAAGTTCTAATTCTCAATTCGGATTTACCATAATTTATTGGTCATATTTGAGGTTTCTCATGGATTACTATTATTATCCTCGGTTTTACAGATCACTAAATAAAAATATGTTTGATTGAACAACATTGCATTAACTAAATTGAGTTTTCCTCAAGTAATTCTTATTAGGTTGTAAAAATGAATATCTATGGCTCTTCAGAATTCGAAATAATAATATAAATAATTTACAGGTGAAAAATTATTATCAAAGAACAATCAAATTAATATACTTTAGCATTATATGTCACATATATAATTATATGGTATCAGAAAGTATAATACCCACTCCATGTAATGGTATGGTCGTACAACGTGTAATATTTTCTCTGCATATGACACTATCCATCTTGTCGCGCGTAACATGCTATGTTTGAGAGAAGAAACACAAATGGATTTTCTTAACTTAACATTAGCCATAAATTTAATTTTTTTTGAAATTTAAGATAATAGTTTGAACAATAAACATGTAAGAGTATAATATTGAAGAAAAAATTGATTAATATTTTGAAATTCTAGCCATACAATACTGTAGATATGAATTGTATTAATCTCAGTCAAAAAATATGAAATCAACTCTTTTATTTCTTTTGCATTTAATTTTAATTTTTCTCTAGGCACTGCAAATCCCTGGACTTTTCTTGGATATATATAAGTGATTATCTATATTCAATTACTAAATATTGAAAGCATTAAAAGTGCATCAAATATAACCGACAAGTGAGCAAATTCCTGGATGCAATGAAAATCCAAAGAACTAGAACATAAGTACAGGAAAATAATATAATTTTCTGCGCGCCAATGAGCAATAGATTGAACCATGCAGTCATATATAACGGCGAAAATTCAATTTTCATACCATAGAACTGAGCCGATTTTACTTTTCATATCAAACATACAAAAAGCGTACAAATTTCCTGTTAAACGTTACAAAGTGATATTTCCATTAGTTTAATTTATCGATAGAATTGACACGTGACCTGACTGTAAAAATTTAAACTACTAATTTTTTTTATAATATTAAGATTAATTTAAGTGATTAAACTTTGGCGTTTCACGGATTAACTCATGCCATTTGGCGATTTTGCGAATTGACCCCCTATCTCATTTCTCACGCATGACCACCGTCCTCTGATAGTTGTTCGTCGAAAATATGAGAGGGGTTTTATTCGTCTCTTCACTGCGAACACATACGTATAATAAATTTCATATTATGATGAGTGAATTGTTCAATTTTTGCATGTGAATCGTTCAATTTTTACATTTGAAAATTTAATTCACGAATCCCTTTTCCTCACAAAATTTAAATCGCGCTTACAACCCTATTTCTCCACCTTTTTCAGAAATTTTTGCGTCACATTATTTCTTTGTAGCTGGACTTCAATCTCCATGGTCTAATTCCCTCAACAAAACTAACGAAAATATCACTTTTTCAACGTTTATCAAGAATTTATATATTTTTTGCGAGTTTGGTATGGAAAATTTAAATCAAGTTATATGGTATGAAAAATAAGTTTTTGCCCTTAAGTAACATTTGGTGCAACTCAAAAATAACATAAACTACTAAAAAACAAATTTAAAGAAAACTAATGGTTTTTGCAATAAAAATAAACAGTTTTATGTTTTAAAATTGAACTATTTAGAATTGATATCACTACATTGACAAGGGCCAACTTCTTCAGTTCTACCGCTAGACGGATTATGTGGTGCATGATCACCCGTCGTTAGGACTGTTAATCGGATTTTGTGAGCCGAGCTTTAAATAGCTCAAACTCAAATATTGTCGGGCTTCATAGCTATATGCTCAAACTTGACTTGTAATTTTTTTTGCTCAAACTCGGCCCATGTAATTTTTTGGGTTTTGGGCCTATATCGGATTTGTTAATACAGAAAAAAATAGCTTGACATATAAAATATTTAGATTACCGAAACACATATTAATAGACTATTATTACTTAATACACGAGTATATATCATTAAATAATGTTTTAACTGAAACATCGAATTATTTGCCCACATTTTTTAAGATACGTTTGATCTATATGAACATGCAGTAGAGTTTTAAAATCTTAAGACTCCAGTGTATTGACCTTTTGTGTTAACTTTTATCTTTTTTCATCTTTGATTAAACTTTTTTTCCTTTGTATTTTGGCCTTCAGGACATAATTGATATACTAACAAATATGTGAGTTTACATTATAACTTTTAATAAACTTTTTACTTGTTTCAAACTAAAAGCAATAATTAGTAACTATAATTACAATACAAATAATTAATCGTAATATTTTAAAACAATTATATGTTCAGGCTTTATTCGGGCTGAGCTCAAGCTCAGCTCATAAATTAATCGTGTTTAATATAATGGCTCAAACTCAGCCCGACCCATAAATATTTGGGTTCGAGCTAATTTTAATCGGGTTGAGCCATTGGGCTTCGGGTAGGCCCGGCTCAATTAGAAAGGGCTTTTTTTATAGAGAGAAAGATGAGTCAGGGGGGTTTGCTGGCTAACTCGTGCAACATGGGCGAGACAACCTACCTTTAGCTAGGAGCTGCTTTAATTTCCTTCTACCCAACTCCTCGAAAACAACGTTCGTTGCCTTTTTGGGCTTTGCTCTAACCGAGGCAATTGCCTTATTCGCATTAATGATGGCCTTTTTTATCTCATTCTAAGCACAGTTCACTCACGTTGATCAATCAAGAGGTTTGCCGCCACATCTTTGGTAGAAGTAATTCTTTCTTGTAAAGAGCCCATTTCGGTACTCAGGGTGGGTTGATAACTGACAGCGATCCCTTTTTCTATTTATTATGAGTCCAAGTGTGACAGGAGCTAAAATGCCAGCTACTTTCGAATGAGAAAGGACGGTCTTTTCCACGAGAAGCTGATGCCAGAACGGCTGTAGCTAACCTAGGAGTTCTGTTGCGAATCGTTTCTGGATTATAACTTGAACCTCCTCTTTTCTGGATCCACCTCACATCAATAACCAGGCCCCTACCCCTACCCGTCATCACATAAGTTGTACCATGAGCATAAACATTTTCTAGTATTATTAACTAACTACACTTTTTAGTTGTTCCATCTGAATGGATGACTGAGATAGAAATTTTTTGAACAATGTTTTTAGTTCTCTCACTTGTTCTTTACTCATTTGTTCTATTGGAGTTTCCTCCCACCATCCTTTTTGTCGAGTTTGGTCATTTTCTTTCAATATTTTTCCTCGCTCAATTTCTGCCTCAATCTCAGCACGCGAGTCATCCAACTTATGATTTAAATTAGAGATTTGACCTCGTGTGTGAGTGTCAATAATTGTTGGATAATAATTGGATTGCATGTTGGGATTTTTGTACCGTTCAATCATCGACTCCATTGTTGGAGAAAAGAAGGAATGAGGATTGCCTTGAGGCGAGAAAATGATTATGCCAATGTCTACCCCACACAAGGTGCTTAACTCACTAGCTTTTTTGTAAACACCTAAACGCCGTTTAGAAAACGAGGCGAATAGGCCATCTCGATTTTCAATTCTTTGTATTGGAATTTTTTGGCGACCTTTTAATTGTCTGTTTGCCATGGTCAATGAAAATTGTGGGAGAACTATCTAAAGAATCTTTTGTTAAAAACTTATGAGGACTAAACGTCAGTTATAAGCTATATTAATAAGAGAATGTGGTCAACCAAGTCAAAACTTTCACATTGTAACTTTGTTAATCAATAATCTTTTATAGGAAAAACATTTAGACATTTTGTATATTGAAATTTGGAATACACAATCTGGGAAAATTCATTTTAGATTTTTCATTTTCTTATTTTGTTTTCATTTAACAATTCAAGTAAAAAAAAAAAAAAAAAACTAACTCCCAAACATTGACTGATTTTATTTTCAATATTTTTATCATATTACCATGTTTGACCGGATTTTGTTGCGATATTAATGTAACATTGTATTAACTAAATTGATTTGAGAAATTTTCAATTTACATGATCTTAAATATATTAATAACAAAACATGGCAAAACAAATTATCGTGTAAAAAGATTTACATTGAATGCTCAGTTAGTAACATTATGGAGAATTCCACAAGTGATTCTTATAATAATCAAGGTAATTTTCACTTCACTATGATGCCACCATCTTCTTTTTTTTTTTTTAATTTTCTGACTCAAATGTATCGATAACAAAACATGATACAAAAGATAAACAAAATTCAACATGTCAATCATATTCCAAAATTTGCCAAAATACTAAATGAGAAAATAATGTTTACATGCATAATAAGATAAAAAAATACAGATATTTTTGTCGATTGGCGGAATAAACGTGAGAAGGTGCTCCATATCTTCCTATTTCGTAGATTATATATATTTGTCTATATTTAAAAAAAAAAAATATGAACTATATGACAACCCCAATGACAAAAATGTATTCAAAAAATATTTTTAATATAAAATGTATAGCTACTCATTTGAGATTTTTCAATGTTTTATATCTATGATATGGTTTTCATTTTCATAATTCAAATAACGGCAAAAATTCAATTTTCATACCATAGAATAGGTCAAGGTCTATATTTCAATCAAAAGAACAAAAATTGTACTGTAGAATAGACGGACGTTTCAAAAGCCATACTTCTTAAATTTTTTAAGGAAAATACGACGTGGACCGTTAACTCTAATTGAATGGGAGAAAAGCTCACATGCCCATCACGTGTTGTTGACTTATTAAACCCCAAAGATTAGAAATTTCTATTTTGGCTAATTTTAAAAATTGATAATGCATATTAATCCCAAAAAAATAATAAAATTATAAAAGTGTCCATAAAGGTAAACATGTGTGAAATAATTAAACTAATATAATTGCCAATAAATCGGTGAAATTGATGATGATTTTCATCAATTTCACCGATTTAGCTTATTTTGTAGAAGCCTAATCCGTCTCATTGCGCGACACATTCGTCACAATTTTTTGCAGAAGTCTAAATTTCTAGCACCGGTGGATGCAATGAAGTGTTAAACGCTACTAAAATGGAAAACCAAAGAAATAAAATATAAGTGAACTAACATAATTTAATTTCCATCAATGAGTAATAATTAAACCATGTATTCCTAAAATAAAATTATTTTTGTTTACTTATGTTTTATTTGTTTGGTTTTCCATATTAGCAACGTTTAACACTTCATTGCATCCAACACGGCTAGAGATTTAGTCTTTTGCAACAAAAAAATTGCGATGAATGTGTCAGCATAATGTGCCTGATTTTTCCAACAAAATAAATCCAAATCCAAATAAATAATTTGCATCAGAATTTGCGACAAAACAACGAATATTGTTTTTTGCAACAAGAACTCGAGTTTGTCCCAAAAATTTCATACCAACTATTTATATTTTGCACTAAAATTAGCGACCAAATTATTTTCAAAAGATACCAAGATGAAAAGTTGGAATTGCGTGAAATATACTCAAATAGAGCATCAACCTGCAGTCTATCACGTGAATCTATAAAAATCTTGGCAAGGGCGTAGTATTCCAACAAAAACTTTTTGTTTTGATTTAACCCAACAAATAGGAGTTACTTGGCAAGGGCTGGTAGTATTCCAACAAAATGTCAATTCTAAATAGTTCAATATTAAAATGTTTGCCATCAAATTCTTATAAAAAAATTTCCATCAATTTAATTTATTAGTTATTTCATCCATAGTTTCATCTTATACGTATTTTCATCTAAACCATGAATGTTAGATAAAAAAAATTTGAACATTTGATCTAAATAAAAAAAAAAATCGTATAAGAAATTGGTTTTAGATCAAAATATTGCTATAAATTTTGAAAATGAATTTTATTGGATTTGAAGAAAAAAAATGATATATGATCGAATCCAGTGTAAAATCTTTGAGCTCCAAAACTTAAATTCAAGCAAGATCCGAATTCGACCTGAATTCATTCATAAATAGAACCTGGTCTGGGTCGAGCCTGTTCCGACACAAATCCGACACCTATCTTACCCACTACAGCCGTGTTGTACTTGGATCATTATTCACTAAGAAAAACAACAAATAACGTTGTAAATTCTTTAACTTTTGCTTGTTGAAAATGGATATATGTGTTAAGCTTTCCATATTAGACTACTGGATCATCTCTTTTCGTATTACAGCCAGATTTAAAATTTGAATTTTTTTGGAGAAAAAATGGAATGATAAATAAGTTAGTCAGAATGTCAGATACTAATAGATGGTATCCTTTTAGTCAATGACAGTACACTTTATTATTACATACTTGTTCCAAAAGGTGAAATCGCTAACCTCGGGCACCCCCTCATTTTTTGAGAGATTGCTCCCACACTGTCGCTGGTGAAATTCGATATTTGGTCTCTTGTTCCAAATTCCACCTCTGAGATCAGTTGAGCTGCCCGTGCGGGCTTTATTATTACATACTTAAATAGAAAAAACATGTTGTTCCTCTAATAGATAAGAATAAAATAAGACCTATCAAATTTGATAACAAACAAGGAATTCATTTTAAATTTCCAGTACTTGTTTTCATTTATATAATATCTAGCATATGCAATCAGATGTTTAATTTATTTCTAACATGCACTATATATACACATATTATAGGGTAAATAGCATTAACCCCCCTTAATCTTGATCAGCTGACAACCTCACCCCTTCGACCATTTTCACTTCTACTTTATTTTTCAATAAAATATACTAAAGGTTTCTTGTAATCTTAAATGTCTAATTTATGTACTAGATAATAGGGGTATTTCTTAGTTTGAATTTTATAACTTCAAAATCAATACAAATACATACATCATAATATTTCAATTCTTTAATTAATTATAGATAATTAAGATCAAATTTATAATTATAAGGGTTCATATATATGGTTCATATATATATATATATATATATATATATTTTCTGTAGAACACTTTAAGTAGGGATTGTTATATAATATATATCATATCTATGTTTTAGATGTAAGAAAAAATAGGAAAAAACAATAAAATAAATTAATGGTTTGGAAACAATTGTTGTTATAGTGTTAATGCATAATTGCTTTACAAAGCAATTTGTTAAAAAATTACACATAAGTGACACACTTATTATTTTTATTTAAAAATCAAGTGTGTTTTAGTAATTTTAACAAATAAATAGAAGGAAAAATAACTATAAGGGGTACGTTTGCAAAAAATTCAAAAACACTGTGGTCCAAATGTCAATTGACCAAAGTATATAGGATTAATTAACTCTATATATACACAAGAGACCCAGTGTACATTAGTTTGATTTCTCTTCTATATAGTCAAAACTTGTCTCTGTTTTTTTATAAAAATGTCAAATTTGCAAAAACCCCATGATGTCGATTTAGAAGCAGCTAACTGTAAGATTGGTGGTGGTGGTGGTGGCTCCGCCGTGAGTGAAGGTGAGGGGCCACCAGTCACACCACCACTTTCCTCTGAGGAAAATAAAGAAAATAAAGAAAAGAAAGAGATGAGTGCATCAAATGTTTCAGAATGTTCAGTGGAGAATTTGGATCTTGAATCTGGGATTTCAAAGTCAAAGCTTTGTTTGGATAAAATTGAGAGGGATTGTAGAATTTGCCATTTGAGTATGGATTTAGCCAATAAAGAATCTGGTGTCCTAATTGAACTGGGTTGTTCTTGTAAAGATGATTTGGGTTCTGCTCACAAACAATGTGCTGAAACTTGGTTCATGATTAGGGGAAATAAGTAAGTACTTTTCATCTCTTAAATTTCAATTTTTTTTATTTTTTTAATTTAATTGTGTTTTGTGGCCATTTTTTCCTGTTTTTGGTTTACATAATTGAAGAGGTTTGAGTGATTTTCTTTTTTTATTTGAGTTGGTATTGTTCTTTGCTACAACCTAGGACTCAATATCTGTGTCATTAGAAATCTCTGTAATGTTTATTGCATATAATTTCAAGGTTTTTAACACAAAACTATCCAAAATTTAGCCAGAAAGAATTGTTGCAGTGTGTAAGGTAGATGCATATATTTATATTCTGATGTGGCAAAAGGGTTTCGGATTAAAAGACAGGAATTCTACTTGAATCTTTATGAAGTTCATCTTGTATTAAGTTATTGGATCATACGGCTATTATTCGATTGGTAGATAAATACGTTTAATTTCGTTTTGAATTGAAGTTGAACAACCTTTATCTATTGACATAATTTAATTTAATCTAGCCTTCATAAGTTCAAAATGACAAAATATCAAGTTATTCGAGGTCGACAACTTGGTTAAAGTTTGTTGGGACTCGATATATGGTGTACAATTATGCCAAACTATTTAGCCTTTTATTTAACAAACCAAAGAGCAAATTGGTTTCTTGAACGTTTAATCATAATTTGTCATGTATGGCCTACTTTGAGGTTGATGTGTCAAATTTGGCACCCTAAACTCATTATGTTATTTGGAGAATAAACCCACCAAAGTAGAACAATCAATACCTATACTCATTGGAGAATTCTTACCTAACCTTGTGGCCAAGGTTTTCATTTATTTAGATTTGAAAAAGAAACTCAAATCATTATTATATTTAGTGAACTTGACTCAATTAGACTAAATCAGAGTTAAGTGAAAATAGAAATTACTTTTTGAAAGTAGGTTTGTTTCTCTCTTCTACTAATTAAGAGGAAATTTTCTTTTTCTTTCTCTTTTAGAATATTTTCCTTCCATGTCTGAATTCACTAATAATTAATGGATCGCCCAAAATATATAAATTGTAGTGCAATTTATATAAATTAAAGTGTAATGAAACAGAACAAATATTTTGTGTAGTAGATAGAGCTAAAAAGCAATTCAATAATTTACTTAAGACATACGCATTAATCCAATTTACTTAAGACATACGCATAATCGTTAACCATATTTTTGCATTCATTATGTCCTTGTATAATAGTTTCCCTTAATCAATTACATTCATTAATCCTTATTTAATTAATCATTAATTAACGTTAAGCATTACATAACCTTTCTATTTCACTTAATTGTATTATTTTTGTTGTAGTAAATTGTTAAGATATTATTGATGTATTAAATAAAAAAGACTAATACATTATTTATTTATTTTTTAAATAAACTTAATTAATATTTGTGTTCTTGGTGACTGAAAATGTTACTAAAATAGGGAAAATTTTGAGATTAAATAAGTACCCTTTTACAGCGAAATAGCAAGAATATAGCGAATGGAGTTTATTAATTATTTTGAACATATATTTAATTTTTTTATTTATAAATTATTTTTCATAAGAATATATATTTAATATACGGTTTTTTTTTTAAAGTATACGAATATCATTTACTAATTATTATCATAAAAATGTAAAACTAATAAAATTTACTAATATATTAAAATATAAATAACGTAAATATATACTTAGCACACCAAATTAAATAGGAGAAGCTCAAATACTGTTTGATGCTTTGTTTTCGTCGTAATGAATTGAACATATAGGTTCCAATGCAGCCAATTGAAGAGTCAAAACTGTACACTTAATTGTCGTCTTATCTTATATGATATCTCATTTATTATTATCAAATAAAACGAATGGTTTAGATATGTGGATCAACTTCTTTGTCCGTGTTCACAATTCACTTTCATTTATGTGATCTCATCCAAAGAAATGTGATGACTTGTATATATATCTATCTATTTATTTATTGCCAATAAGTCCTCCTTCATATTCAAGTAGGTTGTCCTTATCTGTTCAGCTCCATATCTATTTATTGATTTAATTGGATGATTTTTAAATCTTTTTAATTACCACATCCAATTTCATTAGATAGTCAGATTTTGGTCGGATGTCAGATAAACTTTTGGATTTTTTGGATCCTATGGAACCTTACCCTCAAATTTTTTAACATGAAAAAAAAAATCTCCCAGAACAATTAACCACTTATTTAAATTATAATATTTCGTCGAAAAAAAGACATTCATAACGTAACAAAATTAATTTGGCATTTTGCAACCCAGAAATACATTGCTTTCATGGACGGATCCAGCTTGTTTTTGGGGGGCCCTGGCCCCCCCAAGAATTTTGAAAAAATTAATTTAGTACTATTATTTTATAAATAGTTCATATTAGTCCTCTAATCTTTTAATACTAATTAAATTGCATCCACAATTTATAAGCTATGGTTGTGATTGAAATTACAAAGAAGTATATAGTGTAACATTTAATGGGTTGTTTGATTCGTCTGATATTAACGTTTCATGTTACAACCATAATAATTAAGGGATCAATGATGAAGTTGTTCAAAAATATGCGTAGAAACAAAATGGAAGATCAATACCTTGTGTGGATTGTCTGATTATTTACATTGAAAATAAATTTGTTGAGATTTTTGGTACTTATTCTTAGATGAATTTTATGAAATGTGAGAACGTTGTGTAGAACTTCGATAATTTTTTTACTAAATTGCTTAAGAATTTTGAATTCAATGTATCTTTCAGTAATATTTTATTCTTAAATAAATAAAATATATCAAATATCATTGTCAATTAGTTTCGATGGTGGTTAAACTTGGCCCCCCCAACTCTCCAATCCTGGATCCGTCCCTGATTGCTTTTGCACTTTGCACCGTGGAGTTGAAACTTTTGCTGATTGCACCTTGAATTACGTAGTATTTGGCACTTTGCCAAATTATATGCAATTTTTTTTATATGCAATATCTATCATAAATGAAAATGCAACTCGTACAAAGCCCAAATAAGTTTACTTATATAAAGTCTATAATAAGTAGTTTATTTGTTTGTTATCGAATTCCGATCTTTGACGAATCGAATGAACTAAACTCCGTAATCACTCCATTTATCCCATCTCAAGTATTTCATAATTTGTTAAATCTCCTTTTGAAGCATTACATGCATGTTTTGGTGCATCATTCGCGGAACATGAATGGATACATTTGGTTTTACTTCTTGATATATTTGTACTTGTATCAATTACAATGTCCGAGTAAACAAGTAATCCTAATTATGTTTGTTTGTTGCTCAAATTTATAAAATGTTTCACTTGCAGAATCTGTGAGATATGTGGATCGGTAGCACAAAATGTTGCTGGTGTACCCGAGGTCGACTTAACATTAACAGAGCACTGGAACGAAGCAAATGATGCTGCGGCCTCAACCACGACACCGGCTCCTTCATCTGAGTCGCGAAACTTTTGGCAAGGACAACGGTTTCTCAACTCTTTATTAGCTTGTATGGTGTTTGCATTTGTCATTTCTTGGCTTTTTCACTTCAACATGCCCTCATGATGCACAAGAAACATCCCGCGCTTCTTGGCTTTTTCGTCTCCCGTGCTTTTGTATACTAGTGATTATGTTCCATTAGTACTAGTGTAGTTGCTGAGAGATAGTGTTGAGTACATTAGTATACATACCTGTATGAGGCGGGAGTAGGCCGAATGCTAAGCCGGCGCGTACATATGCAGCTGCTTAGTTGTATACTTGTTTTACAGTTTTACTATATGTTCATTTCACAAACTTTGTTGTGGGAAAGGGCCTAGGATTTGTGTTTAGTTGTGTGGAATTGGGTTTGTGTCATTTTCTCTTCACACTATATATATTTTCCTCTTTTGTTCCATATACTTATCCAGAAAATTGTATGTACAGAGATTGATTTTGTTGAAAGAGGATCTACAAAGTTCCATATATATATATATATATATATATATATATATATATATATATATATATATATATATATATATATATATATATATATATATATAATTATAATGGTTTAGGCATTGATACAAATCATATTTCTAACCCTAATGATAAATTAATCTTTATTTTCAAACAAGAAATTTATAGGGGGGTATTGCCTCATTTAACTGATATGCTAGTAATCTACAGAAATCTAAAAATTAATTATAATTTTAAATTTTATACTCGTTTGGTAGTGGATATATAATGATAATTGATTAAATATATATAATAATATGTCATTAAATAAAATAACATAATCTTTCAATCCATTCGGTGGCGATGTCCTAAATTATTAGTAAAATGAGAAAAAGTTCACCACATGATCAACTTTGTTATTAGCAAAGAGTTGGATGTATAATAATTTTATTTATAATTAATTTACTTCTATTCGATCATTTAGAATGGCAAATAAAGAAATGCAATTTGTAGACATGAGGATTTAGTTTTTCATAGACTGACGAGCAAAAGAAGAAATCATTCTCTAGTCTTTCTAGTTCTTCCCCACTGTAAATGGAAAACAGATACGATTGTGTCGACTCCCGATGAATTTAAACTAATGGGACGTTGGATGAATGTCACGTAAACATGAGAGGACAAATTTTTTTTTTCTAATGACCATGTGTATGACATCAAATGCCATTAAACTTAATCCATAATCCATTATTCGTTAAGAGTAGGATCTAAATAACCCGAAGGAGAGAGAAAAGAAGAGAATCACGATAGTTTTGGAGAGAAGTGACGTGCGATGACTTACTAATGGGTTGATCCAATTTTTCAGTAAATGCTACCAAATAATAAATAAAGGTTGATAAAATACTTAATCTCACCTAATGTTTGTTGCTAAATGACATAATTATTAATTTTATTATTATTGCTTTTATACAAAATTCAAAATTGTACCAAAAGTTTCATAATTTAAACATTTGCCGTTATTATGGCAGATTGGCCCAATTAATGATCCATATATATGGGTTGGTACATTATTTTGTTAGTCTTATTTGATAGTGCAACAGCCTGACCCGTTATTGTGACCCAAATGTAATCTCTCTTTGGGTTGGCAGATTAAGGACCATATTGTCCTAACAAAAAGCGAATTTGTTTAAGCTTATTCATGATGAAGATGAAGAAGGGTACAACAAGTAATTCAATTTAATTTTCTTAAAATCAATCCCACAAGACAAAAATTCTACCAAATGTAATTTTATATACTGCAAATATTAGATTTTATAATGCAATCTAATCTTCTCCAATCTCATCACCTCAACCAAACATCTCCTCAATACATATATTTGGCAGGCTTTATTAGGACTAATTGGGTCAGATTAAAGGTGAGCTCCATCGTTGGGAGATTATTTAGTACAATTGATATATTACGTCATTAATATATGTGGTATAATTTATTACTGTACTTGTGACATGTAGAGTGATCATCCACATCACCCTATATTCCAAAAAAATAGATTTTAAAAAATATGTTCACAACTTCACATTGTCAGAACATGGGGTGATGTGATTTATCACTCCATGTGTCACAAGTGCAGTGATGAATTGCACCATGTGTACTTGATGACGTGGTGCAGTCATTGCACTACATAACTTCTCCTCAGTCTCACGTTTAATTGCCTAATCGAAATAGTAGAACCAACATGTGATTATGTTAGGGTTAGTACAAGTAAACATTTCCTAACCCATACAACATGGGGATCACAGTTTCGAATCCCAATTGTAAAAGATTTTAGATTATCCATCATTCCTCGAAAAAAAATTAAGGAATTGAATATTTTTGAAAAATAGAAAAAATAAAAATAATAAGAGTGTACCGGTCCATATGTATGGGTCATGAATATTTGGTAATCTTAAATTGGATATTAATAAGATGGAAATTAGAGGAAGTGGGAACATTCTTGTCCAAGTCTCTTTGGCCAAACTCATCCAACCACCAAGCAATGTATAGCACTTGCTTTGTGATTGGTCATTCTCTTGGGAGTTATATTCAATCCCAAAGCAAGTGTATTGCACTTGTTTTTTAGTTACTTTGGGTTTGGCCAAACTCGGTTTGGGTATGCTTTATTATTGACATCCAGCCCAATTGTTTTTGTTTTTGGTGCAAATCCAGCCCAATTGTTGATTGAACATGTAGAATAATCTGGAAGGATTGAGATAGTAACCGCTATTCTGGAACCAAAAGGCGAATTCATTCTTTCAAAGGACATGAACAAACTAGAACCATCATTTAATTTAACTTTCTTCCTATATATATCCGCATTCTCCTCACCCAATCCCATCAAGAAGTTTCAAACAGTCGCACTCTAGCTTACACTACGCAATCTTTTCTGCATTTATCCCTAAACAAGAAAGTTAATTAGAAAAAATGTCTCTGATTCCAAGCTTTTTTGGCAACCGTGGAAGCAGCTCCATAATCGATCCATTTTCGTGGGATCCATTCGAGGGCTTCCCATTTTCGGGCCAACTCGCGAATGTATCCGGCCCGGCCCGAGAAGTGTCGTCGTTCGCAGGTGCTCGGATCGACTGGAAAGAGACGCCTGAGGCACACGTGTTCAAGGCGGATGTTCCCGGGCTGAAGAAGGAAGAGGTGAAGGTAGAAGTTGAGGAAGGTCAAGTCTTGCAGATAAGTGGTGAGAGGAACAAAGAGCAGGAGGAGAAAAACGACAAGTGGCACCGCTTCGAGAGGAGCAGCGGGAAGTTCCTCCGCCGCTTCAGGCTGCCGGAGAATGCAAAATTGGATGAGATAAAGGCTAATATGGAAAACGGGGTTTTGACTGTTACGGTGCCTAAGGTGGAAGTGAAGAAGCCCGAGGTCAAGGCAATTGACATCTCTGGTTGATCGATTAATTCTCATGACCTCCTCTTAATTTGCAGTTTTTATATGTCACTCTGTGTATTGTGGAGCTGAAGCTTGAATCAGTAAATCAATCGGTTTTATTTTGTTGTGAGAAGAAAACCAAAAAATGTATGTACTTGATATAATGTTGTCAACGTGGAAATAAAAGTCTAATTGTTAATTACTGTAGAGGTTTCAATATTTTCTCTCATATTTGCTTGTTTTTCATTTGGGAAAATTATTTTTTTGGTACAATAGGATAAGTTAACTTGCACTTTTAGTATCATTAGATATGAAAATGTAAATTTGATACCATAGGATAGGTTTTCATTGTAATTTTGGTATTAAATTCAATTTTTTTAAAAAGTTAATGGTAATTTATCCTTTACTAAATGCATAATGTTTAATTTAATTCCTCGTGATTTAAAAAAGAGTATTTTATCCCTTGAAATTTTGTAAAAATTTTACATCGTCTTCATGATATTTTTATAAACGGCACTTAATTTACTTTTATTATGATAATGTGATTTTTTATCCGTTGTGTTATGATAAATGTGATAATTTATTTTTTTATGTTAAATAAAATAGTTTGCATGCATACTCTTAATTTCGACAAGTGAGTTACAATCTTCGGCTGAAGGGGATAAATTGCTTTATTAAAATTTTATATAGGGGGTAAATTGATTTTTTTTAAATTATAGAGGGATAATTTGAATATTATGCATTTTATAGGGGGTAAATTGTCATTAAATTTGTAGAAAATTTTGGTTTGGTACTAAAATTACAATGAAAACATATCATATGGTATTAAATTTGTATTTTCGTATTCAATAGTACTAAAAGTGCAAGTTAGCCTATTCTATAGTACCAAAAAAATAATTTTTTCCTTTTCATTTTATATGATTATTACTAGTTTTAGATAGGATTTAAAATGTTGTATTCGTAAATATATTTTTGTTTTTAATCTCAAAAGTAATGGAAGAACCGTAGATGATTAATGAAGTTAAATTATTATTTATGTGAAGTGATGTTTTGCAAAGAAAGAAACTAGGGGGCTTCAACCAGCAGTTTAACTTGTGGAAAATTGCGGGCAGTTTTTCATAAAATTGAATTGCTGAAATTTTTTAATATTAAAAAAGTTATCTGCTGTTCAGGTTATTTATAGCAGGTAATATTTATTTTATTTACACATTTGTCCTTTCTTGTTATATCATGCACGAATTTATTTATCAGGTAAAACAATTAAATGGCACCTGTTACGAAAACAAAGAAAGCTTAATTTTAGGAAATTTGTTTTTTTGGTATCATAGGATAGGTTGACTTGTACTTTTTGTACCATTGGATACGAAAATGTAAATTTGGTACCATAAGATATGTTTTCATTGCAATTTTGGTACCAAATTCAATTTTTCTACAAAGTTAATGGCAATTTACCCTCTATGAAATGCTTAATGTTCAATTTATCCCTCTATAACTTGAAAAAAATCAATTTACTCCCTGTAAAATTTTAATGAAGCAATTTATCCCCTTCAGTCGGAGATTGTAACTCGCTTGCCGAAATTGAGAGTATGCATGCAAACTATTTTATTTAACATAGGGGAATAAATTGTCATATTTATCATAACACAATGGGTAAAAAATTACATCATCATAATAAAAGTGGATTAAGTGCCGCCTATAAAAATATTAGGGAGGCGATGTGAAATTTTGTTAAATTGAACATTATGCATTTAGTAGGGGGTAAATTGCCATTAATTTTGTAGAAAAATTAGATTTTGTACCATAATTGCTATGAAAACCTTTTCTATGGTATCAAATTTGTATTTTCACATCCAATGGTATTAAAAGTGCAAGTCAGCCTATCCTATGGTACCAAAAAAGTAATTTTGCCCTTAATTTTATAACATAATTTATAACTTCACGTACGAAAACAGGCAAGTATTTACACATACGAAAAAACTTAATTGCTGTTTACACATTTCCAAAGAACTTGAAAACAGTTAAAAATCATATAAAATATTTTAATTGCTGTTTATACCTGATATATATTTAATAAAATACGTATTCTTTTACTGTTCACAATACATACACTTTAGTGTATGTACAAGAGAATACAAATTAGCAGGAATAGATTCTAATTGCATACAATTAATTTGTAGTGGAGAATTGCTGCTCGTTTCCTCTTCTCTAGGGCATGTGTAGAGTGTTTTCGAAGTTAATTTCGCATTACATACATTAATTGAGCTGGAATTTAATTCGGGCCGTGAAGAACTTAAACGGGCCGTGAGATTTCTTTTCGATTTTGATTGGAAAACACTCCTGGAGTGTTTAATTGCTATTTGTCGAGTTCATTTAAGTGATTCAAAGGTTCGGCCCTCAAGAACTTAAACGGGCCGTGAATTCCATTCAAAATTGGTTCGAATTTCTTGAGAAATCTTCTTCTTTTTCTTCAGAAGTTTGATTACAGCCTATTTCCTACGCAATTAAAAGCAGCTCTTGTTGAATTTTGCAAATTGGGCTTTAAATTAGATTTCGGGTTCTTCGATTCTAGCGGTTTTTTGAGTGTTTTTGTTTTTTATTCTTGTTCTACATTGTTTGTTTTGGTTTGTAGTGTTTAATTTTAGGTATTTTTTGCATAAATTTGATGATTGATTAATTGACATACACACCTCTGTTTTGTTTTAAGAATGGAAGAAGAAGAAGAAGAAGACAGGGGCATATAAGTCATTTCGCGTTTGCCTATAGTGTAATAAAGCTTCCGGTAACAGGTGAACTTTTTGCCATATGATGCCTGGTAAGTGGTGAACTGCCCGTAGTGCCGTCAAACGTGAACTGCAATTAGCAAGCCCGTAGAAGGAAAGGATTATGCTAACGAATTTTTTACTTTTCTGATTTAAGTGTAGGTAAACCTTTATTAATTCCTATTGTAACTTTATTAATTCCTTTTGGAACGTGAAAACAAGATATTTATGGGTCATGAACATGTGATTGTTCAAGTTAAATAAATGAACTAGTCAGACTTCGAATTTTTATTTGGAGGAATTTTCACTTAATGTGTTTCGATTAAATTATAAAAAAAAAAAAAAAAAGTATCGGTCCTATTTTGACAAACATATTGGTTGGATTCAAAATGGAACCTACTTAAGCCAATAATTATTAATACGAATAAAACTATATAGCCCATCATGTTCGAAATTTATGTTTCTACGCGGATGGATTTGGTGCTCGAGGTAAAATCGACCTAGATACACGTGATGCCAAAGCTTATGAATACTCGCTATTATTTATTTTTATAAATAAATGAATATTAGCTAATATGTCTCTCATATTCTACTCGATCTGATTTAAACATCATATAACTTAATCCAGGACTATATTAAAGCTAATATGTGTTGGTGAATGCAGTGATCCCGTAACAAATCTAGAAGTCTAATAACTAATTGAGTTCATCATTTGACTGAGATCATGAGCAAAGATTCCCGTTTGATCAAAGAATATGGTAGGATATATAAATGGAGCAATACCCCCACATCATTTAGCCCTACAAAGTTTTGCCTCGTGAGAAGTATATTTGTACTTTTTGAGGGTGTATTTGCCAAATGGATGTTTATTTAAGGGTGCACAATGTCATTTTTATATATCCAAGGTACAATTTATGTAGTGACCTATCCCAAAAACTAATTAATAGAATTAAAAAATTTCAACACCATATAAACCCTGTGTACTACCGGTAATCGGTAAGAGATCAAAGTCTCGTATCCTTAAAACCATGGATTAAAATTTTTATATTTTCCATCGAAAACATCAAAAAGTTTCTGTTTTTGAATCAAGCGAAACGAAAACAAGATGTAATTTCGAAACTATTTATTTGCCTTAAACTCTGTTATTTTCCTAAATTTAGTAACTTTTTTTACAAATATTCATTAGTGTTTCAGAAACATTTTCGAATAGTCTCGAAAAGTTTCCAATATTTAACTGATCGAAACATACATTTGAACCGAAATTTTGATCCATGCTTAAAACTAGGATCATTATATTCCACCGTCTTCCTTTGCATCACCCACATTGCCCCCTCCCTAATTGTCCACTCCAAGCGACTATGTCCATATTTGCGACAATCCGTTCTAAGTTGCCCCTTCCGAGAACATGGCAGCTTAATATATCTAAATCCTTACATTCTCAATTCTTTTTTAAAATAAAAATGAAACCAACAAAAAAGAAAAGGAAAAAATAGTGGGCACCTTAAATTTAAAGAATCTGCAAGCTAGATTATATTTGCCACCTGGAAATTCTGTGCTTGTAGAAGCACATCTGGCAACAATGAAACTTGCTACATCATAACTTATATTGTAGTACATTGAAAACAATGTATGTTAGTTGTTACACTTATAATTTTACTTAGAATGGCTTTTTCCCTCTTCATCTATACATTCATAATAGTGATCAGACAAACAACCATCGCCATTTCATTAATCACTGCTTCTACTACTTTTGTATATCAATTGTCAAAACTTGTCAACTTTCAGGAAGTCTCAGAGAGAACCTGCTTCAATTTCTCGTATGTCATGAAGACGATACCCACGCTTGGCACGACCTTGTAATATTCAGGCATAATCCCTCGATATAAACCTCGTAAACCTTCCGATTTGAAAATATGCTTGAATGTACCTAAAAGGCCGGTGTTATAAACACGAGCTCGCCCACCGGCTCCTTCCAACTGCATTCGCCGCCTCACAAGATCTAGGGGATATGCTACTGTAAAAAACACAAGTATTAGAGCTCAAACATGAAAATCGCTCTCCATATTTTCACCTAAATTTTCTCAAAAGAGGTAAAAACTAGACGATATAAATAAAGGCACATGATGCAGAGTAAATTATTCATTTCAGATTTTAATTACTGTGGCAGATTCACTTTTTCCTTTTTCAGTTACGTAATTTTTGCTTTAAAATGTTAATGTTTTTCCGTTCTCTTCAACGTCCCCTCTATTTTCATTTTTATATTAACAAATATAACTTTTCTCTCTTCGTTTTGCCTTGGTGGGGCTGGAGGCAGCAAGACCAATTCATTTTAAGCCTGATAGGATAGGGAACCAAAATTAGTCATAAATGAACCAATGAAACCTCATAGGGAGCAATCAGCAAAGACCAAAGTGAGAAGCATACCTCAAAGAGGAGCCCTCTCACAATTTGGTATTTGCACACCTAATATTGGAGCCAATTGCATATTTGGAGAGACAATTTATCCGAGATCATCAACCTTTTCCAACCAATATCCGAACAGAAAAACACAAATTTGATTTCGTATAGCAATTAAAAAGAACGCATTTTCAACTTCTTACAAAATTCCCATATTGCCAGATCAATGTCTGGACTTCAGGCTTTACTTACTGAGAAGCCTGCACCCTCAACCTGCTTCTCTGCATCAAAAGCATTGAAGACAGCTACAGGCATTCAGATCTCCCACTATATGGCAATCTAATGATATAACTAGTTAATCTGATTCAAAAAGTATGTTCCTTGTTCCAAATATTTTATGTGAGATTTAAAACCATGAAATAGCATATATGACAAATTTTAAAATAATCAATTACTCATAAAAAGAACACCTGCCCCTTTTACCTTTTTCTTTCTCCTAATCTTTGATTATTAAAGAACAAGAAATCCTTTCAAATAAAAAGTTCTAAATATAGCAAATTAGACTTTAGAGGGGGTATTATATAGTAATCAGATGACTCACCTGTTGATGCTGCAATGCCTGAAAGACTCCCACAAGCAAGGCTGACCAATACAGTTGAGTCTTCGGGCCTTGGAGTCAAGAAATGAAGGCCAATAAGTTCTTGATCTTTTAATGAACCAAAATTTGGCAGAAGATCTCTGCTTTTTGTTAAGGATATATTCATAATGACATTTCTAAGCTCTAATAATATGCAAGACATGCCTTACCTGTGCAAATGCCAATAAGATCTTGTAGTGTCATACACCGAAAAGCTAATAGCTAAATTTGGGCCGACACCCTGCATTAGTAAACCAGTATCAATAACCAATCAACGAAGTGAACAATAATCAAACATATGGAAAGTCAAGGAATATGATCAGGTACCAATAGAGTTGCACCAAGTCCTTTATAAAGGCCAAAGAGACCTTCTTCCTTGCTAATGGTATGTAAGGCATGCCACATCCCTCGGTAGTATATCACATTTGTCTGCATATTACAATAATAGTTAATCAGATTATCAAGATATGGTCAGTTGTCTTTGTAAATGAAAAAAAAGATATGGTCAACTATCAGAATGTGTTTGAAAGCCATCAAAAGAAAATGAAAAGGCTCGATAAGATTGGAAGGGGGAAAAGAAAAATATGGAGGGAATAATAGCTACCAAAAATATTGTTTGGGTGAAAAGGAGAAGGGAAAACATAATTTCTTATCAAAATATTGAATTAATATGAGAAAGGAACCCATCTCAACAAAATTGTACTTAATTTTTGTAGGTATTAGTTAATAATGACTTTTCTTTGCTATTTTGAGTCCATCCAATCATGGATCAAAATTTCCCTCTTTTCCTGCAAAAACATCGAAAAGTTTCCATTTTTGCGAAACGAAAATAAGATGTAATTCCGAAACTATTTGTTTGCCTTAAACTCTATTATTTTTCTAAATTTTGTAACTTTTATTACAACTTTTCCTTAGTGTTTCCGAAACATCTCCGAAAAATCTCGAAAAGTTTCCAATATTCGGCTGACCGAAACATACACTCAAAACGAAATTTTGATCCATGCTTCCAATTCCTTCCTAAAATGTGTTTCTTCTGTTCTAATATTACTTAGACGAACAAAAAAGACCATGTAATATTTCATTCTTTTTGGTTCCTCCTTCCATCAAACCAAAGTAAGTCTAAAGTGGAAAACATAGAGGATATCCAAGTAGTAGAAATATAATAAAAATAAAAAAAAGTAAAAATTAAGGCCATCTCCAGAAATCCTCTTAAATTCTGGCCTCTTATCTTAAAATTTAAGGGGAGAACAATGTTATACATTCTCACTTTTCACTCAGCACTCCACACTTAGCACTCCAACAACTAATCTACTTTTAAACAACACCAACACTTCACCCCAACATCTAGTTTATATTTAATAAACTATTTTTAATTATAATTTATATATAAATAATAGTGATATATATATATATATACACATGTGTATATATATATATATATATATATATATTTATTTAATGTAATAATAAAATTTACTTTTTTAAAATAATATTATTTCAAGAAAATAATATGAATTTAACTTAAATAATCGTGTTCTATGAATCTAAATTAAATATTTCGTGAAAGTAATATGAAATTAAAATATTATTATTTCGAGAAAATAATATGAATTACTTTTTTAAAATATTTTTTAATTTTCTGCAGGCAAAGCTCTTGAAAAAGGAGTTATTTAACAATTAACTTTGGCCTCGTATATTTAAGAGGCCAAACATATAAATTTTTATGGGTCTTAAAATATAAGAGCTCTCTTGGGGCTCAATTTTTTGGCAAAAGTTAATTTTTTTCTTATAATTTGAGTTATACATTGTCTCGAGGAGATGGCTGATAACTTCTATTTGCTAGAGGTGCCGAATGAACAAATTATTTTCATGCTAACTAGTGCCTAATCACATCTTTAGTAAGCAAATTTAAGTAGGAGTGCTAATCTTTCTATGTGAGCTCCACCACTTCAGCAGCAAGAAAATAAAACAAACTACTCCAAATGAAACAGAACCATTCAAGCGAGTTGCTGGCTCCTAGATCACTTTATCTGTGTTTCGAACCCCTGTTCCTGAAAGCTATAAACCCTTTTCACTATAACCCCCAATGTCTCAGACACAGTTAATAAGAAAGAAGTTTGGGAAACTAAAAATATACACGAAAACAAAGTTACAAAGTTGAGCATGAATTACACTCTAATTAGCAGATCCTAGAACAAATACCCATCAGAAAACCATAAATGCAGAAAGAGTCTGATGTTCCAGAACAGCAGCAATCAAAGAGTATCAGTGACTTATGAATGAACATATACCAAATTAAAATTAATCAGATAAAGTAAAATATGATATATAGTAATTGATTTAGCTTGAAATATCCTTGGTAACCCTCCGGATTAGTTTACCTGCGCAGCAAGGCGTGTCCTCACAAGGTCCAAAGGATACGTAACAGAAGCAGCAGTTATTCCGGCCAAACCACCACCTATGAGTCGTATACAAAGGTCTGCACTCAAATTATGTCCTTGGCCTTCAACTCCCAAAAATTCTTGTAACATCTGTGGGACAAAATTTTAAGCTTAGTCACTTGTACACTCGAACAAACAATTGATAAATGAAGAAATATTTGAAATAGTAGTTCTTCACAGAACCATTGTACCAACATTCTTGTAGCGTTCAAATGCATAAAAGCTAATGGAAGAATAGGGAAGACGATGTGCAATAGTAACCAAATTTCCCTTCCAAAATGCCCTTATTCCTTCTTGTCTGACAATTCTCGATGCTTCACGCCATATACTAGCCTTTTCTAAGCTAGAAACATCAGAGTGCATTCCTTGAATCTGCAAATGTAATAATTTTATATAGCACATTCTGCAATCTAAGAACAACAAAGTACACTTTCCGATAGAATCTCTGACAAGAACATCAAAAATGTAAAAAATTCATGCGAACAATCACAAATGAAATATCTCCTTTCACCTATACATGTATGATACCAAGGAAAATTCAAAAGAATCTCACAAACAGAAAATCCTAACCACATACTCCAATAATCACGTGTTTTGTCAGTAAGCAAAGATTATTAAACCATCTAACTCATTTGAAAAGCAATATAAGCAGCATAGCTTGATGAAAATATAACTTCAAAATCTCAGCTAAGGAGAATAGATGGCAATATAATTATATAAAACATCACTTATCAATTCAATGCCAATCAGTTCCCATTAAGACAAACTGTGTCCTTCCTTTCATAAGTAGATATATTCATAGGAATGTCATGTATTTTCATATCAGCTATGAATAAGTTAGCAACACAAATACGTTCTATCCATACAGTATTAAACATGGCTGTCGACAAGTTCAACAAGAAGCATACGACAAAGATTGATAAAAAGCAATCTGTATCAGAAAGTTCAGTTTATATATTTGGGCAAGCACTTAAAAAATAGAATCCAGATCTCATGGCATGGAATTATGGATACACAGGATTGATACATTTGAATATGTCTCTTTCAGAGAACATTCAACAACTTTTACATTTAGAGCTTTTGACTGCCAATCACTGGCACATGGAAATAGGACTAATGCATTCAATATAACAAGAATTTGTTATTTCAACTTCCAGTTTTACCTTTGTTACACATAACAATATCGTCTTATTTTGGTTTTTTTACCAGATTCACAATCTTACAGTTGTGGCCTAATTCCCTGCACGATCTTCCATGACTGTCTAACACTTAAGTTTCTCTGTTGTTACGAGATTGCAAATTTAACATAGTGGTAATTCCCTGCATGATAAGTCTACTGCCGCCTGCAGCAAAACAGAATCTTCGCCTACTATGCCCCTTACCCCTGCCATCTCCATGGTATATTCAAGTTTTCACATTTTAATGACTCCTGCCATTTGAGCAATTTTGGTTACTATTCAAGCAATTTTGACAAGGCTCATTCACTCTTAATATCATAATTCAAAGACCCTTGCATCTAATTGAATGATGTAACAACTACATAGTTTGGCCAAACAACAATTTGAAACATGAAACAATAAAGAAAGTTATATATAAAATGATCATTACAAAAGTTCTTCAATCCTCTCCCCGTTCAAAGCATAAACTCAAGATTTAAACCAAATTTAAGATATTGAATGAACCTAACTCAAGTTAATTCCTTAGTCACTCAGTATATTTTACAATCTTAGCATGAGCAGTCTTTTAAATATTATCAGATAACATAATCTTGGTGGAGGAATCTCACCACTAGAAATTGAAAGATAGAAGGATGCTAATATCAATTGCCCTATAACCCGAGACACTCAGGATGTAATTTCGAAGCCATGTTGACTTACGTGATTCTAAACCGCGTAAAACAAATTAACCACTATTTAACGAGACAATTTACTCATAGTTGGTTATTCACCACTGTACACTATTGTCAACAAGGCATAAACATCACAGAGGACGATTCATTTAACTCTTGGCTAAGAATAAATCTAATAAGAAAGACAGCACTAGGACTTTTTCAGGCAGATGCTACTCCTTTATATCCCTTCCAACACCTTAAGAACACATTAGATGTCCAATTTAGTAAAGTAAGCAGTCAAATTAACAAATATTTCTACTAAGATACATATTAGACCTAAACAAGTAATAAACTTACTAAATAACTCGATATTGCACTTCTCAAAATATTTAAGTTAGCTGATCAACCATCGGCTGGAAATTCTTTTGTAGACAGGGGGGCTATGGATCTACAGAACTACCTTATATATATATATATATATATATATATATATATATATATATATATATATATATATATATATATATATATATATATAAAATCAATCATTCACATCATAATTAAACCATTAAAAATATAATAAAATTGAACTGTTCGTCTGTTCTTATCCTGCAATCAACCTACCAAATCAATCTGTAATTTTCCTTTCCTTTTTTAATAATCACAGTATTCAATTCACTGAGAATCAGAAACAGAAAAATAACTGAAAGTGCAAATATTATCATTTTTTCCAATCCTGGAAAGATATAAACCTGAAAGAGTATAGTGAGGCGGGCAAGGGGGGCCGTACAAGTCTTGCTCACGGCTCCAGCGATTCCGCCAGCGAGAAGCTGCGACGCCGTATTGAGTTGCCTCTGCCGCCGAGGCTCCACCACCACCGACGGCGTCGTATTCACCACTCCAACTCTCGCTTCCGTCTGCATAATGCCACCGCCCTTTCTATTGTAATTATAACTTCAAAACCTAGGAAATAATTTTTCTTTGGGGTTTTCCTTTGAACTTTTCAATTCACCAAACAGCTAATGGTTTTCTTCGGGTATGCTTTTGGCTTGCTTAAGACGGAGATAATGTGTGTGAACGGGGAACGACGACGTTTAAACGTTTATCCTCGTGTTTAGTGTCATGTTATTAATATTAGGGTGATTTTATATTACAAGAAATTCTTTGTAGATTCAGAAATTACAATGACATCCCCTGTTGCTTAACATTCTTACAAGGACATCCCTACAACTTGTAAAAATATTTACAAAAAAACACCTTATAAGTAGGGCTGAAAATCAACCAAGCTACTCGATACTCGATTCGAGCTCGTTCGATAAAAGTTCGTTTGAGCTCGGTTCGTCACACTAATCAAACAAGCTTGAACACCATTTTTCGTTCGATAACTTTTGAAGCTCGACTCGAGCTCGACTCGATAAGCTAAAAAATAAAAAACTACATGTAAAATATCAAGCTACTCGGTACTCGACTCGAGCTAGTTCGATAAAAGCTCGTTTGAGCTCGGCTCGATTTAAAATCAAATCAAGCTCAAACACAAAATTTCAAGCTCGATAAAAATCAAACCAAGCTTGAACAGTGTGTTGTTCGAAACTACTCGGCTCGATTACACCCCTACTTATAAGGGATGTCCTTGTAATTTTTTAAATTACACCATGCTTAATAATATTCATATTTGGGAAAATGCACCATGCTTCCAAATGTTATAAAATCTGAGGAAGATTTAAGTGTGAATTTTTATTGCACAATATTTTTTTTTTTTTTTGCTTTTTTCTCTGCATAAAATCCACCCCCCGTGAACTTCCAACAATTTATTTATTTCATTTGACACGAAATTTTAAACTAAACACATAAGGCTTGTTTGTTTGGTATTTGGAAAAGTAGTGGAGGTTTATGAAATAATTTTGATTTGCGTAATGTTGTTTGTTTAGGTTTTGATAGAGTGGTTTGAGAAATAAAGTATAAGTTTTTTTGGAAGAGTCAGATTGTAAGTGTAAGATGTGTAAGATTTTATGTCAAATCATGTTTGTTATGTGAGATAAATTGTATAAAAATTAAGTTCCTTTATGTCAAATCAGAGTAGAATTTATATAGGTTTTGTTTAGAGATAAAAAAATTGTTGTTTGTTTGGGTTTTAAGAGAGTAGTTTGAGAAAAGTGAGAGATCAAAAATTTATTTTAGTTGAGTGCTCTTTTTTTTTTTTAATAATTTCTTGTTGCTATATTGTCATTAAATTACTTTTTCGAACCTGAAATTTATTTTTTCTTCATCATACGACTTGGAGTATATTATTTCTAAGAAGACTATTTCGGTTAATAAAAATATATAATAGCTAGCCCATAAATAAATATTTTTTTTTTCTTTCTAACGCGTTTGTGAACATGGAGTTTCAAATATTAATATAATTATGTACCTAATAAAATTCTATTGGTTTTGATTTTCTGGATAAAAAAGATAAAAAAGAGAAAAAAAAAATTCATTAGTATAAAATATATGTTTTATGTCAAACAAATTGACACGGCACAAAATCATAAGTTACTTGGTTATAGAAAAAATGTTATTATTTGTAAACTCCTGTCAAGTCAATGACTACAGTGAGAAGTGAAATGTAAGTATGATAAATATTAGCTTGGTAAGTTTTACAAAGCTTATTAATCCTTTCATCTTCATCTAACTTACATTTGAATTGCGTCACAGTTAATGTCACGTCTAATTATGTCAAAAATTAAGTATGTCATATAATTTGATGAGGGTAATTTTAGCTCAAGTGATTTTAAGGGATTTTCTCCCTCTTAATATTGACATTAAGAATATATTAAATTAACATATAATGGTGTAGATGCAAGATTCTTTAAAAGGGCCATTTTGCAAAATCATTCGTATTTCAGTCCATGTACCATAAATATATCGTCTTTTTAAAAACAAATTAACAAAGCAAGATGTTTATATTCAAAATATTTTTCATGATTATCAGGCCAATAATGCCAACAAAAAGTAATTGGTTCTCTGTTGATTTTGTATGACCTTAGTACTTTGTAGTAGGGTACGAGTAGGATTGAAAAATATATTACTTAAGTTTAGTTAAAATATTGTATCGAGCTTGAAACTTTGTTTGAGTTTGATTTGATTGTTAAGTGAACCGGGTTCGAGTATGATATCGAGTAACTTAATGTTTTCAAATATATTTTGTTAATTTTTGGCTTATCCACTTGAGCTCGAACATATCTTAAAAAAATATTGTTAAAGCTTGTTTGATTAATTTTTCTTTCGAATCAAACTCAAATGAACTTTTATCGTACGGACCCTATTCAAGTATCTGAGTATTTTTGTTTGATTTTTTTGTCCTACTCTATAGATAAGCCGATTATAACATATGCAAATAATTATCTAATAAAATCATTTCATTGGTATCACAGTGAATCAAATCTTGAATTAAATCCGACAATAAATGGAAAATGTCCAAGTTTGGCTTGGCGAAGCACATCCAATCACCAAACAAGTGTATTGCACTTACTTTGTGATCGGTCACTCTCCTAGGAGTTACATCCAATCTCAAAACAAGTGTATTGCACTTGCTATGTAGTTATTTTGAGTTCGGCCATCTAGATATGTAAGAAATTTCCTAAATAAATGTTGGACAATTTTTTTAATTGCATAGTCGTATATCCAAAACTACATTTTTAAACAAAATCAGTAGCACTACAACACAAACCTGATATTTAAGTGAATGAAAACTGCCCTATACAACATAAACAACCTTACAATAGTTTACATCATGTCTAATTTTAATTACTAGTGCATGTAAAACAGTAAATAAAATCTTCCTCATCCACCATCCCGTGTCAATCAATTTGAACAGCAAGTAGGTTTCTTGTTGAAATTATTAGAATACTCTCCAACCTTGATGGTGGTGCCTTGGCTAGGAACAGTGGCGGCAGCCTCTTGCGCCGCCAACGCCTTTCGGCTTATAATTTGATAAATATCCAACAAAATCGTTTGAAACGCCGTGTCAACATTATGCGCCTCCAATGCGGAGGTCTCGAGGAACGAGAGGCCTTCCTTCTCGGCAAAAAGTCGGGCATCGTGCTCGACCACTGACCGCAGATGATTTAGATCTGACTTATTTCCTGCGAGCATGATTACAATGTTGGAATCCGCATGATCTCTCAACTCCCTAAGCCATCGTTGCACGTTCTCAAATGTCTGTCGTTTAGTGATGTCGTAAACTAATAGCGCTCCTACCGCGCCACGATAGTAGGCACTTGTGATGGCGCGGTACCGCTCTTGTCCCGCCGTGTCCCATATTTGTGCCTTGACTGTCTTTCCTTCAACCTGTACAAACAAATGTTAATGATTGACATATTGACTATTTCACTATTTTCGGCTCACTCTTAATACAACTATCGTTTAATTATCAAAAAAAATGCAACTATCGTCAGTGGTTGGTGAGAAGATAAACTCCGTGAATTGGTCATTTGTTTGAGCAATTAAATTGCTAAGATCCAAGAACTGTTTAATTAGACAATTTTTATGTAATTTAGCAACAATTGCAACATGACCCTTTTAACTTGTTACATATGAAATTATCAAAAAATAAATACAAATTATAATTACTTATGCAGTTTCAAAAAAAAAATTACATATGCACGATATGAACACATAAAACATAGGTAAATTCAAATGAAACCTGCAAAGTTCTTGTCGCAAATTCGACACCAATGGTCGATTTAGACTCCAAACAAAACTCATTCCTCGTAAATCTTGAAAGAATGTTAGATTTTCCGACACCAGAATCTCCAATCAAGACGATCTTGAATAAGTAATCGTACTCATGATCCACTTTATACGCCATCGATTCTTCTCTCTATATATACCAAACAGATCTTAATTAATTAAAATCAAATTCCTAGTAAAAACTAATCATATTAATAGATTGATCTACTATTTAATGAAAAAAAAAAAAAAAATGGGACCAGTATTCAGAAACTCTTGAATAAAATACCGTCCAATGTTTCTTGGTACAATTAATATACGTAGCCAAAACCAAATGGTACAAGAAATATACATGTCTCTTAAAAAGGCAATTTTAGTTAAATAATACTGATTCAAATTAAATACTTTTATTTATGAAGAAATTGCATCATAAAATTAGTGAAAACTTACCAGTAATTAACAGATCGTTGTGTGGTTAAATCATTGCATTTTGAAAGAAGGATCCTTGATTTGTTAATTGTGAGAGAGAAGAGATTATTTCCAGAATTCAAGAGCTTAATTAACTGGAAATCCAACAAAGAGATTGTAAGTGAGGGTGAAAAAAAGTTAAGACAAACAGAATAACCGATTAAACAGTAATTAACGGCCATTCATTGATGGGTGATTCTTGGT
Organism: Penstemon barbatus; assembly: GCA_003313485.2. Classification (NCBI taxonomy): domain Eukaryota; kingdom Viridiplantae; phylum Streptophyta; class Magnoliopsida; order Lamiales; family Plantaginaceae; genus Penstemon; species Penstemon barbatus. The sequence goes on from CM064879.1 coordinate 78,159,469, forward strand.
TGGATTTTTAACTTAGGGCCAATAATTGTGGTAAGTGGTAAAGATGATTTTAATATATTAACCCAAAAAAAAAAAAAAGGAAACACTGACTTATTGCACACTTCTAGCTTGGGAGACTGTAGTTTGCATTAGGTGGGTCGAATGGCTTAATCTATAAATCTCAATACATCTTTCTTTGTGTATGTTAAAATATACTTCTTTAAATTCTTTAAATTGTAAATTGATATTTACTTAAATGGTGAATATATAAAAGATTAAAATTAATTGAAGAGGTACAACTACACATAAAATTTTATTATATTTATTTTCTACATAAACTCCTAAAACTAATAAATTCTCTCTTACATCAATTTTCGTAATTTTAATTTTCTTCTCTTATAATATATAAAACGAACCATAAGAAAACACTATTGTTCTTAATAACTCCTAAAATATATATTAAAATTATTATATATCAATATTTATTTAAGTAAAAAATATTAATTTAAAGTTTAAGTACAACATAAATCATAAACACTCTAAATATATAAATTTAAAATGAAATTCTCTAAAATATTATTTTGTTAAAAAAAAAATTGAATCACATTTTACTAAAGAATAAAAAATACTTATGAATTAGCTAATTACGTAAGTTTATTTTGCATCCCACTAGTACTAGTGGAAACTCACTACGCTAAATATGTAATCATTGAAACATTTTATCTCAAAATGGTTGTGTTTGATTGAATCAAAATTATTTACATTGTAAATGCAAAACATTTATTTTTGAATAAAAGAGTGTTCAGTTATGAAGCAAATACAATACATTATCCTTGTATTTGGGTGAAATTGATTAGACCAGATTTTGACAAAAATTTCAGGAAAAAAAATTACATAGAACTCGTAAAATATAATTAAATTATTCAAGAAATAAATATATCACATGTACAAAAGATACTTGTATTGTGAATATAAGAGGAGTCAAACATATATATATATATATATATATATATATATATATATATATATATATATATATATATATATATATATATATATATATATATCACTAAATCGGCAAAATCGACTTAAATTTGGTTAAACCGGAGAAAATGAGTGAATTGATTAACGAATATAATAAACCTCAAAATCGGTGATATTTGTGAAAGAATGGATTAAAATAACACAAACTTGTTTAGATGAAAATATAAAAGTCAAAGAAGAAAAGAATTGATATTATTCATTAACATCAAGTGGTTGTTTTAGAGTAATAGTTATGTAGACATGGAGTTTTATATTAGAAATACTTTGTAATTATAGTTCATTTTTTATTTTCAAGGGTTGATTTTAGATATTTATGCTAACAACTTTAAATTTTCGGGAACAACTTAGTAATAATTAAAGCGATTAAATCAAAGAAATTATGTGGTATGTCATTTAGACCATAAGTATGATTAAAAATGATGATATGATTTAACTAACATAAGAAATTAGTTATTTGCACGTGCACTTTCTAGTTTTTAATAAAAATGCGGAGTTTGGATAAACATAAACAAAAAACAAATTGCATCATAACATCTAAACTTAAGTATTGTTTATAGTTACATACTGATAATTAATCCTTAAATTTCTCAATTTTCTCCGTTTACAATGAGAAATATGAAGACTTTGTCAGTTTGTTCATGCTCTCAACCAATGCAACTTTGTACCATACGTACGTGCCGGCTTTTGGACAGGTTTATTTCTAGGCGGGTCTAACAATATCCTATTTTGAGAACTCAAAGCCCAACCAAAAAATGTATAATAATTATATATCTTCTATAAATAGATGCACGAAAACATGTCATTACACAACCCAAAACTTACATTGTCTTCAATTTTTAATTTTCAATGGCGACTCGAAGAACTTCTTCATGGCTTGTTCTCATCACTCTCATTTTCTCTTTACTGATTATCTGCAATGCAGGGTCTAGTAGCAATGATCAAAAGGCGAGTACAAGTTCCTACATTTTTATCGTGTAGAAAACGATCTTCTTGTTTCGTTTTTCTTATGATTATTTAGGAAACATCTTGAAATCTTCATCATCCATGTGTCGCTTTTCAAATGTGAAGCAGATAAATTAATTATTTTTGGAACTAATAACTGTTTTGAACTATTATAGGTGTATGTAGTTTACATGGGCGATCGCCCCAAAGGCGATTTCTCTGCAACCGCACAACACATGAGCATTCTACAAGCAACTCTAGGAAGGTTCATAAGCCATAACCTTACTAACTATTATATAAAATATATACTATTAAGCAAAAGTTACCTTAGTTAATTTCAAACTTAATTTGTATAATCAAACAAAAAAGAAACAGTTGAGTTGTTCGTTTACAAAATTTATTTCTTTTATATGTATATGTTTAATTCAGCAAAAGAGCATTAGAGTCATGGCTTTATAGCTACAAGAGAAGCTTCAACGGATTTGTTGCAAAGTTAACAGAGGATGAAAAGAAGAAAATAGCTAGTGAGTGAACTACAATTTGATTTAATTTGTTAATGTTATTCAATAACATATACTATTATGTTTTTTGTTTGATTAGTTAATCTTTATAATGAACTTTAATAAATTCAGGCTTGGAAGGAGTCGTGTCCGTGTTCCCTAGCACAAAAAAACAATTACACACAACAAGATCTTGGGATTTCATGGGATTCCCAATTCAAGCTCAAAGATCAAACATTGAAAGTGATATAATTGTTGGTATGCTAGACACTGGTATTTGGCCCGAATCCTTTAGTTTCAATGATAAAGGTTTAGGTGCACCGCCAACCAAATGGAAGGGTAGTTGTCAATCTTCATCAAACTTCACTTGCAACAAGTAAGTTCAAGTTTAATATTCTTCACATTTTAGAATCAAAGTGTCCATAGGTATGACAAGATACAATTGGGAGTTTATACATATTCGACCATTAGACGACTTAGATGATTGTCTAGCTAGGCTCCTTATTCTATACCTATAAACTCGACGGTGACTTGGGCCTTTTTTTTCTTGAGAAATGCATGCAACTTAATTTATAATGTTGCTTTTAATGAGTTTTTTTTTTCAACATTTATAAAAATATATTTACTATTGAATATATAATATCTGAGTTATAATTTGACCTAACATGCACTAACAAAGAAATATTTTTTTTATGCAGCAAAATCATAGGAGCAAAGTATTATCATAGTGAAGGAAATATTAGTGCACCAGATTTTCCATCTCCTAGAGATACTGAAGGTCATGGGTCACACACGGCATCCACAGCAGCCGGTGGCTTGGTTTATGGTACCAACATGTACGGCCTTGGCTTGGGAACAGCTCGTGGAGGTGTAGTGTCCGGTCGCATTGCTGTGTACAAAATTTGTTGGTCTGATGGATGCTCGGACGCCGATATTCTTGCAGCATTTGATGATGCGATTGCTGATGGAGTCGACATAATATCACTTTCAGTTGGAGGGTTCTTCCCTTCTGATTACTTTGATGATCCAATTGCCATTGGTGCTTTTCACGCTATGAAAAATGGGATTCTGACATCGAATTCTGCTGGAAATTCGGGTCCGGATGCTGAATCTATTGTCAATTTTTCACCTTGGTCACTCTCAGTTGCTGCAAGCACAATAGATAGAAAATTCTTGAGTAAAGTACAATTGGGGAACAACAATACTTATGAGGTAATTACATATATATATATATATATATATATATATATATATATATATATATATATATATATATATATATATATATATATATATATATATATATATATATATATATATATATATATATATATGGAAAAAGAAATTGTATTTTTACTTGGTACATTGAATTTATAAAAGAGAATGATCTAAGTTTGGTTGAGTTTTTAATGCAGGGAGTAAGCGTAAACACATTCTCACTGAAGAATGATAACTACCCATTAGTTTATGGTGGAGATGTTCCTAATACTGCTGGAGGTTTTGATGGATCTACATCGAGGTAATATGTACGTATGACTAAGGAAAATGTTAAAGAGTGGTACGAGTCGGTCAGTTTCAAGTTAAGTCGAGTTTTTGAAAGCAATCAAAGTGCGCCTTTCTCGTATGGTCGAGTCTAGCCAACTAGCATTTTCGAGCCCCCCCTTCCTCAATTGAGAAAGGCTAGCTATTTGAAGAAAGAATGAGTTAGGATAAGTTGGATCTGAACTAATAAGAGTTGGGGTTGGTTAAAATTTTCTTTTATATCATAATATTATAAATAAATTTTTTATTGGGTTGAAAGTCTGGATTAAGTTAAGAATGGGGTTCAATTTTCGGCTAGATTGATTTAATGTATGTTACAGTACTAACTCTCTGGTGATTCAATTAGATCCAATTTTGACCTTTGACAGATAATTGATACAGGTATTGCCAGCCCGAATCACTGAATCCGAAATTGGTGAAGGGTACAATTTTACTTTGCGACGGATTGAATGATGCAACACCAGCAGCCGACGCCGGTGCAATGGGAACCATAATGCAGGACGATGGCTTCAAGGATTTTGCCTTCTCTTTTCCAGTATCAGCCTCATACTTGGGAAGCAAAGATGGTGCCAAAGTTTCTGATTATATTAACAAAACAAGGTCGGATCCTCCACCACCTATTAACACTTCGTTTTGGTTAAAAATCAAGTTCAAACATGATCTCAGAATGATATGAAAATCAAAAAAATAAGTTCAATTCGACTATCTTACACACTTGAATCCACTCTACTAAACCCAAAATTATATTACATTTCATTTTCAAGATGATCAACATATGTGATTATGCTAATTTATTGGTATGTGGTGCAGTACACCAACGGCAACGATTATAAAGAGTGTCGAAGCTAATGAGACATTAGCTCCATTTGTTGTTTCTTTTTCATCAAGGGGGCCAAATCCCATAACAAGAGACATTCTCAAGGTGAATTTATTAATTAATCGTCTGAAAATAATAGAATTAAAATTCAAAAACCTTGACATATTTCTTGACAATTTCTTTTGTATATGTAGCCTGATTTAACAGCACCTGGAGTGGACATTCTTGCAGCATGGTCTGAGGCCACTAGTGTGACTGGATTATCGGAAGATAATAGAGTTGTACCTTACAACATTATTTCGGGAACATCTATGTCTTGTCCTCATGCCTCTGGAGCAGCTGCTTATGTTAAATCTTTTAACCCAACATGGTCCCCTGCTGCCATTAAGTCTGCTTTAATGACCACTGGTAATTTTAATGCATTGGTCACCTAATTAAATCATTTCTAAGAATATTACAAGATATATATACCTTAACATAATTGATAAAAAAAAAAATTAAAGCTGGCATTATATCTTCATTATAAATATTTTTATGCAGCTTTCCCATTAAGCGTCAAAACAAACACCGATGCTGAGTTCGCATATGGCTCCGGCCACATTGACCCTGTCAGGGCAAAATCCCCAGGCTTAGTATATGACATAAGTGAACCTGACTATGTAAGCTTCCTCTGCGGCCAAGGTTACAGCAACAAGAATTTACAACTTGTCACGGGAGATAACACCACTTGCACTGCAGCCAAGAATTCAACTGTTTACGACCTAAACTACCCATCTTTTGCACTATCTGGCCCTGCGGGCACTACCGTGAGCCGTCTATTCCACCGTACCGTAACAAATGTAGGCTCCCCATCGTCCACTTACAAGGCGATTGTGGTGGCGCCTTCGGGTCTTAGCATCCAAGTTCAGCCTAGTACACTGTCGTTTCAGTCGATTGGAGAGATGCAAACATTTGTTGTGACTGTTAGTGCACTAGTTAGCGATGCCGTGCTCTCGGGTTCTTTGGTTTGGACTGATGGTGTTTATCAAGTGAGGAGTCCCATTGTTGCTCATGTTATCGATTCAAATTGAATTCAAGAAATTTTCTAGTTTTTTTTTGCTTGATTTAAGGAAGCTTTTTTATTTGAAATTTAATAAGACTAGTGAGTTGATGAAGATCATCAATTTGTATACGGTTGCAACTAAATTAATTGAACTATGATTTATATTTTATAATGTGTCCATGAAGAGTGAACGATGGATTATAGAAACAATGAGAGATTCGCACTTGTGGTATCAAACTATATGTCATTTTCATTTGTGTTCATAAAAACTGAGACCGGCACATTTGGTACCATAATTTATGAAATTGAATAACTTTTGGGGTCGCGGTTAAAAATAATCGTTAAGTGATGACTTGACAGTTAAGTCTTACTGCAAGATTGATGCCATTACGTATGTTGACTGACAATTCTACTCCATAATATTTTAGGTTGGCAAAATAACCCTACATCTTCAAATTTATTGATGATTTTAATCCACATTGTTGCCCAATTTCAAAATTGTCTCGAATAAGACACGTACGGACCAATTGTTGAACACATATAGGTTTTAGTCACAATTGTTAAAAATATTTTGTATTCATTCCGTTATAGGTACTAGAAAAATGCACATGTTTTGCACTTGTTCAAACAACTCAAACAATACAATATTCACTATATTTTGTTGATCATAAAATAATAATTGTACTTTAACAAATGAAAATAATTACATGCATGCGACATATATGCACTTTTCTATATTAATCATTCCATTATCTTATAAGTACTAGAAAAATGCATGTAGTTTGAACGTGTTCAAACAATACAATATTCACTATATTTTGTTGATCTTTGTAATGATTTTTATACATTGTCAAATGAAATTAATTTTTAGACACGTGCAAAATGCGTGCACTTTTCTCTGTAATTAGGAGAATTGCTCTATGGTGGTTATATTATGTGTTGTTGTCATCCTTAAACAGATAAATTTCCTTTTTTATGAATGATTCGAATATGTAGTGTAAAACAGATAAATTTCCTCTTCTGTAAACGATTGAACTTTAAGTTTATTGTGTACGTTATTCCCGGCTTTAGGTAATGTATATTGTTGGACTCAGTTGGCTAACAGCATACACTATCTTATCTCTATATAATTGATGCAGTAAAACACAACATCACACACAACTTTCGAACTTCCAGTGTCTTCAATTTATTTTTTCAATGGCACATCAAATTTCTCTCATAACTCTCATTTTCTCTTTACTGGTTAGCTGCAATGCAGAGTCTAGTGTCAATGATCAAAAGGCAAATACATTTTCCTACATATATATCACAATATTTGAGTGTAGAAAATGATTTGTTTCGTTTTTCTAATGATTATCATCGTCCATATGATCTCCTTCAATTGTGAAGTGGATAAATTTTTTTTTTTGGAACTAATAACTGTTTTGAACTCTTACAGGTGTATGTAGTTTACATGGGCGATCGCCCCAAAGGAGATTTCTCTACAACAGCACTACACAAGAGCATTCTTCGAGAAGCTCTAGGAAGGTTCGTTACCTTTCTCACTCTTACTTAATCTCTGTCTTAACGTGTATAATCAAACAAAAAAAGAAACACTGTTTGTTTGTTTAAATAATTGATTTACTTAACATATATGTATAATTCAGCAAAAGAGCATAAGAGTCGTGGCTTTATAGCTACAACATAAGCTTCAACGGCTTTGTTGCAAAGTTAACAAATGAAGAAAAGAAAAAAAATAGCAAGTGAGTGAATTGCAATTTGATTTGATTTGTTTATAATATATTCAATAATTTTACGCTTTTATGTTTGATTATTTAATAGTTTCTATGAACTTTTCATTTCAGGCTGGGAAGGAGTTGTATCTGTGTTTCCTAGCACCAAAAAGCAACTACATACGACAAGATCTTGGGATTTCATGGGGTTCCCAATTGAAGCCCAAAAATCAAAATTTGAAAGTGATATTATTGTCGGTATTTTCGACAGTGGTATATGGCCCGAATCCGCTTGTTTCAACGATAAAGATTTAGGTGCTCCACCAACCAAATGGAAGGGTAGTTGCCAATCTTCATCAAATTTCACTTGCAACAAGTAAGTTCAAGTTTGTATCATTTAAACATGCCGCCGTTAAAAATAACCGTTAAGTGATGACGTGACAGTTAAGTCATACTGCAAGATTGATTTCATTACTTATGTTGGTTGACAATTCTACCCCATAATATTTTAGGTTGGCAATATAACCCCACATCTTTAAATTTATTGATGATTTTAATCCACATTGTTGCCCAATTTCAAAATTGTCTCAAATAAGACACGTACGGACCAATTGTTGTATACATATAGGTTTTAGTCACAATTGTTAAAAATATTTTGTATTCATTCCATTATAGGTACTAGAAAAATAAACATATTTTGCACTTGTTCAAACAACTCAAACAATACAATATTCACTATATTTTGTTGATCATAAAATAATAATTGAACTTTAACAAATGAAATTAATTACATGCATGCGACATATATGCACTTTTCTATATTAATCATTTCATTATCTTACAAGTACTAGAAAAATGCACGTAATTTGCATGTGTTCAAACAATACAATATTCACTATATTTTGTTGATCTTTGTAATGATTTTTATACATTGTCAAATGAAATTAATTTTTAGACACGTGCAAAATGCGTGCACTTTTCTAATACTTTTAGTGATTGAATGATATAAGTTTTGTTGAATATTTTTTGCCGCGAGTCATAAAAACATCTCTCCAATACTTTCCCTTTTTTTCTCCTAAAACACTCTTTTGCTTTTATTTCCAAGTTTAAAAAAGATTTTGGTAAATTAAAGATATTGAGGTACAATTAATTAATTTCTTGCTTGAACATTTCTATCTGAACCGCAACAGAACTTTTACTTTAATATATTTATTTCAGTTTGATTAAAAGGTTTTTTTTTCCCATATTTTTGGTCCGCTCTTTACATTTTTTTATTTTTATTTAAACCGAAATACCGAATCATAAACTATTTTTTATTTTATAACATGGCTTTATGAAGAGTTTGTTCTTTATGAGTTTTTGTTCATGCTTAAAACAGATAAATTTCCTCTCCCACAAATGTTGCGTCTTGGTACTACACTTGCCGGCTTTCGGACAGGTATATTAACTCATCTAAGTTGCAATAAAGATTTGCAAACAGAAAGGGTGGGCAATGTGATATAGCCAGAGCGTTTCTTCTAATGCCAGAGCAAATTTGAAGATAATGACGTTTGTAACCTTTTTTAAAGAAAAGAAATACTTTCCCGCATTCATCTTTGTTCAAAATTGGCGTTCCCTATTTCAATTGATCATTTCATTTTTAAAACACCAGACCAGACTGAAAAATTGAGTAAATTGTATTTTTTCATTTTTCGGGGTTCCCTATTTCAACAGATAAATTTCCTCTTCTGTAAACGATTGAATTTGAAGTTTAATGTGTACGTTATTCCCGACTTTAGGTAATGTATATTGTTGGACTCAGTTGGCTAACAGCATACACTATCTTCTCTATATAGAATTGATGCAGTACAACACAACATCACACATAACTTTCGAACTTCCAGTGTCTTCAAAATTTTTTTCAATGGCGCATCAAATTTCTCTCATAACTCTCATTTTCTCTTTACTGGTTAGCTGCAATGCAGAGTCTAGTATCAATGATCAAAAGGCAAATACATTTTCCTACATATATTTTCGTTTTTCTAATGATTATCATCGTCCATATGATGTCCTTCAATTGTGAAGTGAATAAATTTTTTTTTTTTGGAACTAACTGTTTTGAACTCTTACAGGTGTATGTAGTTTACATGGGCGATCGCCCCAAAGGAGATTTCTCTACAACAGCACTACACACGAGCATTCTTCGAGAAGCTCTAGGAAGGTTTGTAACCTTTCTCGCTCTTACTTAATCTCTATCTTAACATGTATAATCAAACATGACGTGACAGTTAAGTTTCACTGCAAGATTGATGTCATTACTTATGTTGACCGACAATTCTACCCCATAATATTTTAGGTTGGCAAAATAACCCCACATCTTCAAATTTAATGATGATTTAAATCCACATTGTTGCCCACTTTCAAAATTGTCTCGAATAAGACATGTACGGACCAATTATGGTATACATATAGGTTTTAGTCACAATTGTTAAAAATATTTTGTATTCATTCCGTTATAGGTACTAGAAAAATGCACATATTTTGCACTTGTTCAAACAACTCAGACAATAAAATATTCACTATATTTTGCTGATCATAAAATAATAATTGTACTTTAACAAATGAAATTAATTACATGCATGCGACATATATACACTTTCATATATTAATCATTTCATTATCTTATAAGTACTAGAAAAATGCACGTAGTTTACACGTGTTCAAACAATACAATATTCACTATATTTTGCTGATCTTTGTAATGATTTTTATACTTTGTCAAATGAAATTAATTTTTAAACAAGTGCAAAATGTTTGCACTTTTCTAATACTTATTAGCGATTGAATGATATAAGTTTTGTTGAATATTCTATGCGGCGAGTCATAAAAACATTTACAGTGAAGAATGACAGTTTCTGATTAATCAATGGCGAAGATTTTCCTAAATCTGCAGCAGGTTTTGATGGCTCTGCCTCAAGGTAATTTATATAAACAAATAAAATATTAAGAATTATTATTGTACATTTGGTAGCTATGATTATCCCAAATTATTATAACTCTAGTAGAAAGACATCTAGATTATTAAATACTACTTCTAACCTGAGGAGCATTCAACTTTCCTCTTCCGTAAGGAATCGCAACCTATGGGGTTTCCTGGTATAATTTGAATCCAACCCACTCCCTCATGACGGTTTGTAATACAACTCTACCCATATTGTTATGTTTCAGCAGGAAGTCATGGATTTCTTTCCATATCTTCGATGTCCACACATCGTCCATGATTGTCAATAATTTTGATCTCTCCAGCATAAAAAAGCAACTACACACAACAAGATCTTGGGATTTAATGGGATTCCCATTTCAAGCTCAAAGATCAAAAATTGAAAGTGATATAATTGTTGTTATGTTAGACACTGGTATTTGGCATGAATCATTTAGTTACAATGATAAAGGTTAGGTGCGCCACCAACCAAATTGAAGGGTAGTTGTCAATCTTCATCAAACTTCACTTGCAACAAGTTCAAGTTTAATTCATACTGAAATAAAGTAAAATAATTGCTAATTCTTCACATGTTAGAATTTAGAGTGTGCATATATATGCAAGATTAAATTGAGGGTTGATACATATCCAACATGTAGACGACTTAGATGATTATCTATCTATGACCCTTATTCTATATGGATCTTGTATTTTGTATAAATTTGATTATTTAGGCTCTTTCTTTTCTTGAGAAATTCAATTTAATAAATTTATAATATGTTGCTTTAAATGATAGTTTTAATCAACATTAATAATGCATATTTACGAAATTAATATATAATAAGATCTTATTTAAAATTTTACATATGGGCCAGAATAGGACCATGCACCAATGCTAACACTAATAAATAAATATAGTTTATGCAGCAAAATCATAGGAGCAAAGTATTATCATAGTGAAGGAAATATTAGTGCACCAGATTTTCCATCTCCTAGATATATCGAAGGTCATGGCTCATACACATCATCCACAGCAGCCGGTGACTTGGTTTATGGTACCAACATGTACGGCCTTGGCTTGGGAACTGCTAAGGGAGATGTGACTTCTGGATGTATTCTTGTGTACAAAATTTGTTGGTCTGATGGATGCTCGGACGCTGATATTCTTGCAGCATTTGATGATACACATGAGCATTAATTCTACAAGCAACTCTAGGAAGATTCATAACCTTACTCACTATATATTATATAAAGTACAAATTAAACAAAACTCACTTTAGTTAATTTCCAACTTAACTTGTATAACCAAACAAAAAGAACAAACACTATTGAGTTGTTTGTTTACGTGATGATTTATTTAACATGTATATGTATAATTCAGCAAAAGAGCATCAGAGTCGTGACTTTATAGCTACAAGAGAAGTTTCAACGGCTTTGTTGCAAAGTTAACCGAGGATGAATTCAAACAAGTTAGAGTTCCCTAGAATGAGTCAAATCTAGTTCTTGATCAAGATTTCATCTTTTTAATTCAAGTTAATTTGAAAGTTAAGATTTATCTTAGTGTCACAATTCGACCATGTGTTCGACACAACTAAATCAGCATATGACGTATTAAGGTCAATAATTGGTCCGACAATACTTGAAAAATTAAGTTTAACCCAATAAATTAGCTCAAGTTATACACGAAGGTTCCTATGGTTGGTTTTTTGCTTATACAAGATACTAGATTCTCAAAATTTCATGTAGATAATTCTACTAGGTAACTATAGATATTTCTCCATATACACAATTAAACATTTCATTCTCCTAATAATATTAGAAAAATGCACGTAGTTTGCACATGTTCAAACAATAAAATATTTACTATATTTTGTTGATCTTTCTATTTATTTTTATAGATTGACAATTGAAATTAGAGAGAATTTCACTTTTCATACCATAATTCAACCTACTTTAGGGATTTGATACCACAATTTTTTCTACCAACACATTTGATACCATAACTCAAATCAACTCGACACATTTGATACTTCCGTCAAATTGGAAACGGAATTGTCACGTGATTGTCACGTGGCCGTTAAAACTTTGCACATTTGATACCATAACTTATGTTGACTGATAATTTTACCTCATAACATTTCAGTTTACCAAAAAAGCCCCACATCTCCAAATTTAGTGACGATTTTAGTCCACATTGTTGCCAAATTTCCAAATTGACTCGAATAAGACCACGTGCTGACCAATTTAGAACTTTACACATTTGAGACCATTACTTATTATGTATGTACTCGTAAAATTTTAAAAATGAATATTAGGTTTAAGTAAAAGAATTCTTTAAATGGTACCAATTATATAACTAGATAATCTCGTAGTTGTAGTTAAATAAAGTGTATAAATCATATAAAATTAGAGAGATATAGCCGGGTTCAAGTATTCGGGATTGGAGAGACTAATCCCAAATCTGCCCCGTATTCTCGTAACAAAATACGGGTATTTCAAGTTCGGGTACCCAGCAAATACCCGCCCCGTTTCGTAAAGCATAACTTGGTATGATTTGCATTACCAAACGGGGCGGGTATTTGCTGGCTACCCGAACTTGAAATACACGTATTTTGTTACGAGAATACGGGGCGGATTTGGGATTAGTCTCTCCAACCCCGAATACTTGAACCCGGCTATATCTCTCTAATTTTATATGATTTATACACTTTATTTAACTACAACTACGAGATTATCTAGTTATATAATTGGTACCATTTAAAGAATTCTTTTACTTAAACCTAGTATTCATTTTTAAAATTTTACGAGTACATACATAATACATTATTACTTTAGATAATTGTTTGGTATTGGCTCGAGATAGTATAGATTGGATTTTTTGTGAGACGTGTTTTAAATCATATTTTGATATTTGTTCGTTATATAGTTTTAAATCGTATTTGGATATGTTCGAAATAATTTTTAATTTGTTATGTTTATGAAAATATTAGATAAAATATTATTAATTTTAGCAAAAGAAAAGGGACGATTGATTATGTCATTTATTTTTATTAGGTCTGTGGAGAATTTTTATGTAAGAAAAGTATGGAATCCGCAATCCCATCCCGTTCCGTCTCATAATAATTCGTGTAATCGAAAGTGGGTACTCGTATTATTCTGCGACGGGTTTGAAATTTAAAGTGTCAATTCTAAAATTTACTATACTCGTGTCTCTAACCCGAAACTCGTCCCAAATCCGCCCCACGGCCACCCCTAGGATGGAGTATATTGGCAATCATTTTGGTACTAATTGATTGTATTCAAACAATACATGAGTCTCAATTGAATCCAAGTCAGAGTTCACACAAAAAAATGGGTTAATTTTTTGTGTGGAATGGGAGGGTGAGATGGTGGGGGGAAACCCCAAATTGGATCGAAATAGGACCAAAATGCTAAATTAACTTAGTTTAAAGACTTACTTGCCAGCTTGAAAAGTTAAAGGACTTTTTTGATAGCGAGCTTTAGTTACTTGACTTTTTTTTTATTCTTTTTCTTAAGTTAGAGTATTTATCAACTTTCCACATGAAAGGGGTTGGTTATTTGGCGAACACAGTGGAAGAAATTCTAATTTGAACCGGAATAGGATTGAATTACAAATTTAATTTAGTTACGAAACTTTATTGCCAACCCACAAACATTAAAGGAATTTTTTGCCAACGAACTATAGTTACAAGACCATTTTTACAATTTCTCTCAATAAAAACTATTAATTCCAACTTTTTATGGTGATTACGTATAAATTCCAATTCCATTTCTTTTTTTAGAATCCTTACATTTTCTTATTGATCGTGATTACTTTAATTCATTTTTTTAAGATCCTAGAAGGTTAGTTACCTTCCATTAAAAAAACAAAAAAGGTTAGTTACCTATTTCAAAACTCGGGACTTGATGTTGTTAAGAACTTTTCCTATATGGATTTAAGATGTTCAGGTTATTTAATTTCTAATTGATTGTCCAAAAGAAAGTTGAACAATAACCATTCAAATAAATACATAGCCAAGGTGGTATTTTTTTTTTTTTTTTTTTTTTTTTTTTTTTTTTTTCTGGATTGTTTGCTCATATGTAGGTTTTTGTCAAAATATTTATACATTTATGTGTACACATCAAGAATTGAGCTCTCATACTTCACTCAATTATTCAGATTTTACACTTGTTTTTTTGTTTTAAGACTTCACTCAATTACACAATAGATATCTTAGTCTATATATTTTGTAACTAATGGGTCGTTCTGTTATTATAGCCCAGTAAAATGAATATATTGTACTATTTTGTGAATATTAACTAAATTTTAATTTGTTTAAATATGAAATAGAATGTATAGTTCGTGTAGGGGTTGATATGTATTCTCCTAAGTCCGACTCAAATAGAATAAAAATGATCAATGAACTCAATAAGAATTTCTCAAACCATATATACTTTCAAAGATTCCGCAAGGGATATACCCAAATTTAAATTCTTAATATATCTTCTTCCATTTTTGTTTATCTTCTACAAAAATATTTGGAAAAGAAATTGGACCAATAAAGAAGACAACCCGGCCCATTGGGAACAAGGGATGTTATGCGAATATATGTTTGTTTGTGTGTCTAAGAGGCCCACAATGAAGATAATACCACTGGATAAGTGGATAAGATTCTCTCTCTTTGTAAAGACACATCATAGATTACCATCCCCATACTGTATAATTAGGTTTGGTTTTGACTTTTGTAAATTATTAAAAGGGCAAGTGTTGGATTTTTGTATTCTTGATTCTTGTATATAGGCTCTCGTCCATTAGGATTTTCATATTCTATTTAGTTGATTAAAACATCATTAAGACTATTTTTGCAAACTCTTGGACATAAATTGGTGTTCAAGATTGTGAATTAACTTCAAATAGAAGTATAATTTATAGGCGTAAAATGATTTATTTTAAGATAAATTAAAGTTGAAACTGATTTTTCAAACACTAATGGCTCGAGATATTAAAATTTCATAATTTGTCTGCATAAGAGTTCACAAACACACCCTAATAAATCATTATATCAAGATCTTTCGGTCATTATTAAATTACAAGGACAAACTATCTACAAACACTAGGAGATATTAACTAGAAAAATTATTTACTAGTGAATACTGAATCCATGACACATAGATTTGAGACACTAGTTTTGTCACTAGACTACAATCTCATTGATCATTTGAATTTTTCAT
The DNA here is from genome assembly GCA_003313485.2 of Penstemon barbatus. Taxonomy (NCBI): domain Eukaryota; kingdom Viridiplantae; phylum Streptophyta; class Magnoliopsida; order Lamiales; family Plantaginaceae; genus Penstemon; species Penstemon barbatus. The sequence continues at coordinate 78,175,238 of CM064879.1, forward strand.
GTGAGCACGTGGTATAAAAAATAAAAAATAAAAAACTAGTTAAACACTATAAAAGAAATAAAGAAAATTAATTAACTAGATTGCTTTTTCATTGTAATCAAAGAATAATTTGGAGAGAGTTATGACTAATGATCCATAAAGACTAACACTCGACCTCTATTTATAGTTTTTTTAAAAAAAAAATAAACTAACCTAATGAAAGCTACATAAGTTTATCCAATTTTACTAATTTATATAAAAAATAATGAGAAAAAAAAAAAAAAAAAAAGAGGGGAGAAACATTATGGGAGTATTAATTGGACATGGGCTATCTATCTATTATCATGTATTTCCTATTGTGTGCCTATATATACAGTGATCAACCACTTCATTTCTTCACATTGAGCAATTCTCTCTCTCTCTCTCTCTCTCTCTCTCCCTCTACTATAATAGAAAATTTGATAGTTTTATTCATTTTTCTTTACCAAAATTAATTTTGTTTAATTTTTGAAAGATATGGAGAAACCAAAGCAAGTGGGAAGTTCATCTTCGTCCTTTACTGTGGATCTATTTGGCCCTAAACAAGACTCCTCAAAATCTTCAACCTCATCCAGTACTGGTTTATTTGGATCAATCTTTGGTCCACCAATTATAGTAAGTACACATCTAATTCAATTCATTAATATAATGTTCCCTTCCGATTTATTGTTCCATGCATTTTTTAGAAATTCAAAACAAGAAATAATATTTGTTATACATACATTTAAATGTTCTTGTTTGTTATAAAATAACAAGTTTCTTAACTAATCATTATTCATTAAAAATTAATTAATTAATTAGGTACATATTGGCGATAATTATTTTATTAGTATTTTACTTTAGGTTCGAGGAAGAGACACCTCCCGGTCTAACTTTGGAAGTGCATATGGAAACGCTAAACATGGCCCTAAAGGTTCGTCATGAATTATTTTTTTTACTTTACTTTTTTTTCATGCTACAACTTAATTAGATTAAAATTACAATGTGGTAATTAAATTTAATATTTGATTAATTCAGTTTCAAACATTCAAACATATTGATTATATTTTATGAATATTTAATAGATTATACGAGTGAAAAAAGCAATATGGTATCAGAGATGAAGAAAGAAAAGAATGGAAGTACAAATGAGCCCTGCTACTACAACTCATCCATCTATTATGGTGGCCAACAAGTTTATTCTCCCACAAATCATAATCATAATCATAACAATATTATTAGTAATCCGCACCATGTTATTGTACGTAGGTGTAACTATTCGATCAAAATTTCCACCCAACATCAATAAGAATCATATCTATATTTAATTGATTTTATTTAATTTAATTCAATTGACAGATGAAGAAAGATGAAAAAGATGATCCAAATGAAAGCAATTCTAGTTGTGCCTCAAGAGGAAATTGGTGGCAAGGTATGATATATAGTTCCTCCACATTTTGTTACAAGGAAATTTGTATATTTGGTACCATATAATAGGACATTTTGTAAAATTGGTAGAACTGAATTCGTAAATGCACATTTAGCACCATAATTTAAATATTGGTTACAATATTTTATATTTATACCATCGTCAAATAAATTGGGCGAAAATGGACGGAGTTAGCCATGTGCGTACCATATGTGGCCGTATTCTCTTACTTTGAAAGAAAAATTATCACTTGATAGCGTGATAAAGTGAGAAAAATATTATAATTTTTCCTCCAAAAGATTAGACTATGTGATAATTAATTTTACCTTTTAAAGTGAGGAGAACGTGATTATTTTTCCTTCAAAAGACTGTATAACGGTCACATGTGCTGCACATGCCAATTCCGTCCAATTATTTGACGATGGTATGAATATTGCAAAAAATATTTAAATTATAGTACTAAATGTGCACTTACGTATCAAGTGGTACCAATGCTGCAAAGTCCTCTATTATATGGTACAAACATGCAATTTACCCTTTTGTTATATTGACAGAATTGTTATATATATATATATATATAGCCAAATTTTTAATTAATTGCTAATATGTATTGCAGGATCACTTTATTACTAGGGATTTGATTCCTTTGCTTCTTGGTTAATTCTGCTTTTAAAGAGCAGGTGATTCAAACACTAGTGTTTTTTTCTTTTTTTGCATGTCACTAAATGTCATATTTTCTTTCTTTACCTTATAATTAAGGCAACATTTTGATTTAATTTATTTGCTAAGATGTTGCTTCTTTTTCTTTTTGCAGGAACAGGGTATAGTATAAACTTGGCATGCATTATATATGAAGAATGATAAAGAGTAACCTAGCTGGATCAGTTCATCATTTTAACAAACGAATATTGTATTTAATTTGAATCAAATATAGTTGGAGATAACTCAATAAAAATTGTAAAATTGCAATGGCATGATAATTTAATGTTTTAGTGCTTTATAAGTAGGGTTGATATAAAGTGGTTTAAGCACCAACCAATATAGATAGACTACTATTTTTCAAATGAACAAAAAGAAATCAAAATACTATTCGGTAAATTAAATGTAGGAAAAGGAAGTGAAAGAAGATTAATTATTTATTTCTTCAGACAGTAATTTACATTATTTAGCTAGATAAACTAGCAAGGGATACACAACTCTATCCCTCCTTGAATACTTAAAAGCAGAAAATACATTTAATTAATTCATCATCACAATATGCCCCGGCCCATTGATTTTCTCTCCAATCCCAACAAAGATCCAAATACTTCAAGGCAATGTGTAAGCTGCATATCACATAAACATATAAGTAATCAATCACCATATATAATTCTTATTATATATAAATTTAATCAACATTTTTCTTACCATAGTAAAAAAATAGCATACGTAGTATTTAGCTCTGTCTAATATTTCAATTAGGACCCCAAAAGAGTAGGATTGGCTTTGATCCATGGATCAAAATTTCGTTACGAATGTATGTTTCGGTCAGCCAAATATTGGAAACTTTTCGAGACTATTCGAAAATGTTTCGGAAACACTAAGAAAAATTTGTAAAAAAAAAATAAATTTAGGAAAATAACAAAGTTTAAGGCAAATAAATAGTTTCGGAATTACATATTGTTTTGTTTCGCCTGATTCAAAAACAGAAACTTTTCGATATTTTCGATTGAAAATATGGAAATTTTGATCCATTCTTTGATCAATTGTATATAACTTTCTATTTTAGCCGATCCTCGTTTAAAAGGTAATAAAAATAACGGGATAAATATTTTGAGTAAAATACAAAAATACCCCATGTACTTTGTCTAATTACCAAAAATACCCTTGCATTATTTTTAATTGCAAAAATTCCCCTGCATGTAAATTTTTTTATTAGCATGCCGAAACACATATTTTGCAGGAAAATGCAGAAACATCCTTATTAACTTAAAAAGTTAGCAATAATTCACTTCTTCACTTAATAAATTGATGATAATATCCTTTCAAATGGGGTATTTTGCTAATAAGAAAGGAAAAGGGGGGGGGGGGGGGGGAATTATTTTTGTCAATTATTAGACAAAGCATAGGAGCTATTTTTTGAATTAGGCTTTAAATATTTACCTCCACACTTGTAACCAACAGGCCTATCAGCAAGGTTGCATCGTTTGGGAATAGTGACGGCGATTTCAGGCTTGACACCGGAACTCTTAGCCGTGTTAGACAGCATCACGGCACATAGGCACTTAGGATTTTGTCCCAATTTCTGCACCTGAGCACAGCAACCGCTCGAGGGAGAAGCATTCGAGTCAGATGCTGCCGATGCACATGGAATCAACTTCATTGCTTCCATGTCGGGGGTCGATTTTGGACACTCCCCTGCTGCATTTGCCACGTTTAGAGTAGCGATTCCTAGGAAAAGAACGAATCCCACAACGCAAAAGCACTTGACTGATCCTTCCATGATTGATCAATTATATATTTCTACCTGTTTCAATTTATGATATTGTAAGAATTATGTTTGATGCATTAACAACATGGAATGAGTGATGCATTTATAGTGAATTTTGGAGTTTAATTTAACTGCAAGATGACTGGAAAAGCATTGCTTTTTGTAGTGGGTAAAGCACTAGTAATTAGAAAAAATTCATTTATTGGTTATGTGTCAAAATTTTAATGGAAATGGAGTGCAATGTTTGTAATCATATATGAGCACTAATTGATTGGGTTTAGATGTGTTCATATTTACTAGTACTATATTGTAAAGTGCAGCAGAAAGTGTTTCTAGAAACATAGCTCGATCACCTACCCCTGCCTCCGGACAATTTTTTCATTAATTACATTGTCCTGATCAATCTCAATAGCTCATGGTTTTTTTAATGTAAAATTTAACCTTGATTCTAGACTCATTGAAATTTGAACTTAAGTTAATTATATATATTTTTTATAATAGCAGAAACTTGTTTTGATTTGCAGAAAGTAAGTACCACAACAATAACAACCAAAGATCCAGAAATTAAAAATATAAGATACAGTTACATTAAACGCAAAAATTAATTTTGAAAAAAACAAACACAAATATAACAAATCGCGCCAGGTAGGGGTCGAACCTACGACTTTCTGCTTAGGAAACAGACGCTCTATCCACTGAGCTACAGGCGCATTTTTGTTAAAAATATACATGCAATGTTTATATTCTACTACAACTAGTGCCAAGTGTTGATTAATTAATTGCAATAGTTTATAACGCTATTGCAATTCAACATGTAATGATAAGTTGTGAATGTAACACGACAAAATATGATATAAGATCTAACTAATTTGCATTCAATATGAGTGTTACGAAACTTAATACATCTCATTAACTTTCTTATTTCTAAACATAAAGTGAAATTTTGTAATTAGGTAGTAAATGTATGGATCTCTCAAAGGTAAAAGGATTGATGATATGATATTATGCTATTTGCAATTTGATTAGGAGGACGGGCACAAAGGGTCATCCCCAAGATATTATTTTGGAGGACATTAGGTTAATCGGGACGATGTGGAAAACATTGTTGTCACATATTAAAAATTAGTAAATTCGATTGCAGATGTCCATACCATGTTAACATGATTGAGATTGAGTATCCATCGGTGCAGCATCAAGAACTTATTAGAATTGATAATCTTATTTAGGTTCTCCCTTTAAATAAAAAATTTATATGATACGATTTTCCTTCTTTGCGGCAGTTCTTTGCTTATTTGTTATTGCATTTTGTTCTCATTTTGGCACTCTAAACATGTTTTATACATAGTCACAATTGTTAATAATATAATTATGTGGATTTAATTATAATTAAAAAGGTAAGAACTTTTTTAATAAAGAGGAGAAAACGTCATTATATCATAATTATTAACCATGGGAAATACTCATATTAGTGGAACCCGGTTTTTGCTACTAGACTATAACCTTATCGACTAAAAGGTATGAAAACATGAGGAGAACTATTTTGTTCCATACCAATTTTTTATCCTAATAAGAAAAATGTTAAAGACTTGCAATTTCTTAAGTTATAGTCCATTTGTTCAAGAATAAGGTGAATGATTTGATCACGAAGAGAACATTCAATAATAAACAAATGAGAACATTTAACAAATAAGGGCATTTGGTCTAGTGGTATGATTCTCGCTTAGGGTGCGAGAGGTCCCGAGTTCAATTCTCGGAATGCCCCCTTTAAAGCTATATTTTTTTTTTATTTCCTGTTAATCTTTCATTTCTTGCTTGTGCAGTTGTGCCTGGGTAACCTTTATTCCTCATTCTTTATACTTTATATTTTACTGCTGATGATTTAACTGAGCCAGTTTCTGAATTTAAGCAAATGCCACATCTCTCGATGAAACGAACATTGGGGCGAACCCCACACCGCATGTTTGTTTGGAGAACATAAATAATCTCTAAACTAATATTGAGTGTCAAAACAATCAAATTTAACATCACAATCAACAAATTAACAAACATATTACTCACTGTTTACATCTCACATCCTGTAACAATAATTCAGCGAGAAACTAAACAAAAACTAAGTTATCAAATCCAAGAATTTCATCTATCTATTTGTTCCGACTTCGACTCTTTATGGACGGAAGATGGTTCCTTCCCTTCCATGCTCAGTCGAGACACTGCTCCTTCCATAATCCTATTTGAAACCGAACCCAAACCTTCGACACCATTCCCACAGTTCTTCACCTTCGCATCACCACCAAGATAATTCGTAAGAACTCTTTTAACTCCTAATCCACGACGTGAAGAAGTTTTGTTGCAATTCCCAATAAGAAATGGAGTCCTATCCCCTCTTGCCGGACTTGTCAAAGGTGCCGGAGAAAAGTTTGGTGTGGTCGATGCTGTTCGGTATGGAGTGCCTGAGACGGGCACGGGGAATGGGATCGAGCCCTTTTTGTGAGAAACTAAACTCATTGTAGTAACCGATGATAGTTTATCCGATTGCTTGTTTATGTCATCCACGTAAAGTAGATCCTCGATTCTTGCCACAATATTGAATGCCAAACTCTCCAAGACTCTCGAGTAGCTCTCTAGAATTGACTTCCCAACATCCTGAAAACACTCAAAAACAAGAAATAAGATCCAAGGGTAAATTTCATTTCTAGTGTATGTTTCGGTTAGTTAAATATTGGATATTTTTTGAAAACCTTTTGGAAAAATTGTGAAAAAAAAGGCAAAAGTAAGAAAAATATTTTCAAAATTTCAACTTATTTTCATTTCTATTGATTCAATAACAGAAATGTTATGATGTTCTCTACGGAAAAGAATAGATTATGGTGAAGACTTAAATTAGGACGGTTTATACTAACCCTGTTGTACTGTATTTTGGTAGCGTCTAATGAAGTTTGTGTTAGGCCGGGGAATCTTTGTTTCAAGCAAAGAAGAAGGCTTTCGGCTCTTTCTGCAAGCAATTCCCTTTTGTCTCCGTCTATCATGAAATCTTTAACAATTTCCCAAGACGATTTCGTGGTAGAACGATTTGGATGAGTTGGGGGTTTGGGATGTTGTCTTCTTCGCCATACATAAATTGCTGCTTCCACTCGGTTTGCTATTTCCAAAGCAACGTGTTCGGAAGATAGATCGAGGCAATCGAGCAAGCACTCCGAGGAGAAATGTTCAGACGTGATGTAGCGGTAGATTACGTCCCCAAGACAAGCTCTCCCATTCTAAATCACACATAATAAGAATTATTATGTCAAAATGGTCAAAATAACTTAGTATTAGTAATGCATATAAAACAATAAATTCAAAGATATCGAACCTTTGGTAGTGTCTCCAAGTATGATTCTGGGACTTCCATCTCAGCTAAAGCAATGCTGTTAATAGCCATGGCAGCTTTAAGTATTTGACTTGCACATTCGCGTTTGTGACTTAATTGCTTTCTCGTGTCCTCCAGGAGACCGCCGGGAGGGACACGTGGCACAGGGAGCCACCATTTATCATCCTGCCTTTGAATAGTTTTCTGGAAAGACACTGATCCATCAGCCTCTGGTGCTATTATACCTTGATCGACATACCAAAATTCCGTATTGGTAAATCCATTAAGTATATCCTGAAAAATAAAAGGATAATGTGTTTTATTGATATTCATTTCAGCAAAAAAAAAAAAAAGACAGCCAAAATATAAAATTTTACAACTCTTACAAGTAGCATGTTGTCAAGCTTACGAAGAGCCGGGAGATTAATCATTAGATCCGATCTTGGCCTACAAGTCATTACCTGCAAAGGACGAAGACGATGAATAAAGATTTGGTAGAAAATTACCCGTAATCTAATTAATTCCCTCAAGTTCTTCCCTGATATTCAACTACTAAAGTACCTATAAACTTCAATTGAAAAGATATCTAGAAAGCGAACGAGATTTACCTCGAGCATTTTTCCATCAGGAAATGTTTGCCAAGAGGGTATCAATTCGACAATATGATCACTCACACAAAGAAGCCATTCCATCTCTCTTTGCCACATCATTTTCTTTTCAGATGGCAAAGGTTCCAATCTCCACAATTGCCCAAAAACAGTAGCTAAACATAAAGATGGCCGAATCGTGAATATCTTAGGCATAATAATTCGTCAAATTTGAACGTAAAGATCGATGAAGTGTAATAGAGTTAAGTCCTTACCACATAGATTGGTGATGGCATTTGAAATGGACAATGCTGGACAAACTCCTTTACCACTTCCAGACATATCTTCACCAAGCAACAATTTAGCAAATCTCTCTTTCATCAACTCCGTATCTATTCAAATTTTTCCACTAGTCAATATGAGCTCAAAATGAAGGAAAAACAACAAAATCTACTCCTTAATTTCTTTTTAGATTACAAAACAGCACCCCAATTTTGAAACAAAAACATTTACAAATCAAGACATGGTCAAGATAAAGAATTATTTTTGCAAACAAAGGTTATATGTATTTGAACCCAATTGATTGATTAAAAGTTAGTAGAAAACCACAGTTTATACACAAACTCTGCAGAAAATAAGTATCTTTTTTCAAATTTCCTAACTTTTTTCTGACAGTTAAAAAGACAATTTAAAAATAAGAAAAGAGAAATGGTTCAAACACCATAACTGACCTGAAACTTTTGAGCCCTGCTTCTTCAACTTTGAATTTGAATCATCAACAACACTTGCAACTTTCAAATGGGATTTACTTTTCCCTTCCATCACATCATCATTTTTCAAACAATTTGCAGTTTTTCTTATAGGCCAACCCAATTGAGTTGAAGAAGAAGAGGAAGAAGAATTATCAGTACTCGATCTGCTACCACAACTTGTAGTACTGCTGCTTTTTCTTGACTCATCGCTAACTGACTCAGACCCATCTTTCTTCTTGTTATTCTCAGCTACTTTTTCCATTTAAACAACAATAAAGGAAACAACCCAAAAAAAAAAATGGAACTATTTCTATTCCATAAAAAAGAGGGTTAGCTTGATTTTCCCTGTTCGTGAAATGGGTTCATCAAAACCCATTAATTACACACGAAAGCTTCATTTTTTACCGTTGCCGAAGGCTATAAAAGAAAAGGGTTTGAAGGTTGATTTATCATTTATGGTTTTTTTTCTGGGTACACTCGTTTTATTCTCTGTTGATCAGGTTGTTCAGGTTGTTCAGTGATACTGAAGGATTTGATTTTCAAAGTTTGAGGTAAATGCCAAGTGAGAAAAAGGCTTAAAGCCCAACGTCTATTTTTTCCTAATCTTTGAGAATATCATTCAAAATAATGATTTTATAATGAAAGTGACGGATTAGTCAATGTTGGTAAGTTACAGTTTTACCCTTTCTGTATTAAAGTTGATATTGTTTAATGGAGGTAATTAACGGCTGATTTTTTTTGAACTGGGTTTCAAAAAAATTCCCATGTGAGGACCAGTTTTGGTAGACTTTGTGCATATAGATGTGGCTTTGATTTAAATTTTGTTTTGCCTTTCCGGATTTTGAATTGATGAATTATTCGCTCAATTGATATAACATGCATGATACAATTAATTCAATTATTTCCTTATTAAACAATACTTAATTTTATTATTTAGGAAAAAAAAATTAATTGGACTACGATCGAGCACAAGGGCTTCACAAAACTTTTTTTGAATTTTATGGATGACTTTTCCGAATTGGGGATTTAATTTTTCTTCCCATGTAATGACTTAAATTATGTTTCATGCCTTGTGGATTGGAGTTGACTTGAATAATATTTATTGGGTGTGTTTAGAGCAATTGGTGGGTGTTTTTTATTTATTTTTATTTGAATTGTTTTTTAATTTTCTCCCATGTTAAGGTCAAGCTAGTGTTGGGGTATTAAATTCGTGAATCCAATGAGAAGATTTTGATAAAGAGATAATTCGTCTCATGAATATAATAATGTAAACTTTTTCCACATATACTGTGAATTCACATGTCATTTTGGAAAAGTTTTCTTAAAAAATATTGTGAACACTTAGAGCTAGCTCATTTTGTGTCTGAAATTGCAAAAAATCAGATAGATTAGATAGATAAACCTTAAACATATTATAAGTGTGTGTTTACTAAGTGTGCTCAATATATATTAGGAAAATATGTATAAAATATATATTGAGTGATAATTGATAAAAATGATTCATGTCATATTACACCAACATTCATGTCTTAAATCGGACCATTATTCTTGATTAATGTTTCTGCAGATGGTAATATTTTTACAACAAATTATCAAAGTCTACCTTGATAAGTTTTATGGCATAATTTTGTTCTTGAAATTTACTATCGAGGTTTATCTTGAAATTAACCTACCGGTTGTTTTGAACTTTCAATTGGCATCTAGTACGATTAATGTGAACTTAACTAATTTTTATTACTATGTAGTTAAAGAACAATTAATGTGGAGAATAAGTGTACCAAGTGGGTTAGGTTGAAGCGTGAAGGACTTTAGTTTTGTTGGGTTTTGTATGTTGCGACATACACCAACTACTTTAATGAATGAAAATAAATTCAAGCTGCATTTTTCGCATGCCGGAGCGGCTCAAGGTCTTGGAAAATCACATTTTGTGTTTCCTTGGAAATTTAATGAATAAAAAGGAAAAGAAATAAATTGTTGAAATTCATTTGTCATTGCATTTTCCCCTAACACAAATCAAGATGTATTTCTCATTTGTTAAATATTTACGGAACTTGTAGGAAGTATATTATAATATGTACAAGCATACTAAAATTTATGAATAGCGAAGATAAGCAAATTTAAAAGTAAATTCATTGGGAAAAGCTAAAATTGTAGTATTTTTCTTCTTGATAAAGTATTGTGTGTTGTTTAGATTAATTGAAGTATTCATGTTGTTATATTTTATTTTATTTTTAGACGATGAATACATTACATCATTCATTATATCAGAAAATCTATTAGAATTTATTTGTATCAATGTATAAATATAAATTAATTATAAATACTAATATTAAATTAAAAATACTTAACTAGTGAGAGTTGAACTCAAAATCTTCTTATCATAAAGTTTCAGCTTTGGGCAATAAATATAAAATATTATAATACCTACATGTGAACCCTCTAAATAATTTTTTATTTAAAATGATAGTAATATTTTAACTTCGGTTCTTCGATCGGTGTGCTAATCAAATTATTGTTGTATTACCACTTACCAGTCAACTCAATGTTATTATCCACGCAACTCTTTAAAGTTAGATAACATATGTATTTTTTTGCTGATAGATGTAACCAAGAAAGATTAATTGCCAAAGAAAAGAAAAGAACATGCAAGATGAATTTGGTAGCTTTATAATCGATCTTTATTTATTGGGGGAACTACATAAACTATCTCTGGGTTAATGTCCGTCCGAAAAATACTAAAAATACAAAATAGGCCTTGTTTATTATGTAAATTACATGTAAAATATCACAAACCTTATGGTGATCTTTGAAATTACATGTAAAAAATCACAAACCTTATGGGTGATCTTTGAAATTACATTAAACCCAAGGATATTTTGAATAATATTTTAAATTATTATTAGTTATAAATTTAAATTTAAATATTTTAAAGTAATTGAATTAAAAATATTAAAACAAAAAATATCTAGATTAAAATAAATGAAATTCAAATATATTCTTAACATTTTAAATAAAATGAAGTAAAAAAAATCCATCAATAACATAAAATAAAAATAAATTTATATTCACTTAAAGAAACGTATCTATGTAAAATCATAATAAATAAATTAAATATACCTAATTTAATATATTTTTTTCTACCTAAAAAAATATTTATTTTATATTTTAAGAAAATAAATAGATAAAATTTAATTTTAAAAAAAAAAGCATATCCCTATCCTCCCAACCCTGTCCTCTCCCCAGCACCCGCCCCACCCCACCCCATCCCATTGGTGTGGGTGTTGTGTGGGGGGTTGGAGCGGATTTTATAATATTTAATATAAAATTAGAAAAATCATATTAGAAGTATTTCTGGAATTGTAATGAATCAAGTACAATGGGGTAGTATGAATAATTGCTCAAAGTTGAAGGGAGGTTAATGTAATTACACTAAATTTGAGAGAAAGTTGATTTAGTTTTAAAAAGAAATAGAAAAATCATATCATCAGTATTGTTAGAATAAAGTTTGTTTGTGGGGGTATAGTTATAAATTTTTCTTAAAAAAATGTAGTCCGGCGTGAGAAAATTTTTTTGCTCTTAAAAAATAGCACATTAGTTTTGCTACTAAAAATAACTCATTTTTTTTTTTTGCTAATTAGGTAAAGTAATTGGGATTTTTTGCATTTCTCTCTCATCTTACGAAACCAAATATTTTCTTTGACGTTTTACTCGTTAAAATTCGAGAAGCATATATAATCTTAGTTCTTAACATACTCAAAGCAAGATAGAGAACCTAGTAAGTTACTCCTTCGCCCTGTCTTTTCTTTTTTTCTAGATATATCTCGAATGCAATTTTACATAAGTATTTGTCCGAACTATTGATATTCTTTCATTTTTCCTCAAAATATCAGCAACAAGTTTGAGACACATAAAGTAGTTAAAAAAATTCAGAGAATAAATAAATTAATTAACAAAGCAAGTTGACAAACATTTCTGGATTGGTATTTTTCATTGTTTCTAGGAAGAAAAACAAAATCAAATATTGTTGTGTCTTTTCGAACGGGTGGAAACAAGTGAAAGGGACTGAATTCAAAATCAAAAAGTAGCCCATGCTAGTAGTAGTAAAGGTAAGGTAGGGGCGTGATGTATATCTTTGAATTCAAGTTTTGAAAGAAAAAAACAAAATAATAATAATGATTATTATTATCCGAAAGGAATTTGCTACTTTCTCACTGAAAAGATAAAAAAAGTCCTGCTGGGTTTCCGTTGCTACTGTCCCTTTTTACCATTTTCTTGTTAGTAGCCTTTTTTGAGTTTTGAACTAAAGAGTAAAAAGGAATCGTGTACAAATCAAGAACCGTATGCCGTGTTTGGATCACATTTATCTCAATCTTTGGTTTCAAACTAATCATTTTTATAAATTTAGAATCCATTCATGTAAATTAAATTTTGAGAATTTGGACTAAATTGTCATTTCTCATCTTATCATCCAAAACCAACAAATAAAATATTGCTAACTATCAGGGCTGGTTCTAGATATTTGGGGTCCTAGGCGAATTATAAAATCGGGAAAATATACTTAATTTTTTTTTAATGCAAAAATACTTATTAATTATTGACATTATTTCAGGTACATAATTAAATGACAAATCCACTTAAACTTTTTTCATTGAATTACTCATGAATATATTTATATAATTTTTAATTTTAAAAATGCTCTTTTACCAAAAGAATTTTTGCAAGTATGTATACTAATAAAAATATAATTCCACAACAAGTGCACGTCATTAAATTTAAAAAAATTCCTCAATAAGATCAGTTATTAGTTATATAGAACTAATTTAAATATTCTTCAGCATTTGACTTTTTGCGGCCCAAGAACAAATTGAAATTTTCTTGGGCATTTGGCTAAATTTAATTATTAAAATGTTCTTTAGGCTTTTGGGAGTTTGAGCCCAAGAGCCGCATTTTTCAAATTAATTTTTTTTGAAGTTCTTTTTCTAATTTCAATTTTTGACTAGGATAATTTTAAAATTCACTCTATAAAAACATCCCTTTTCGAAAATTGGATTTGGCTCCAGCTCATCAAAATAATACTCAGTAAGAATAATTTAACAAATAAACTAAATTTAAATAAGTCACTACCAATGCAGCAACATTTCAGATGAAAAATGCAATTGAATTAGTTGGCCCATCAATTTAACACTATATTCTGTTACATGCTCTTATAATCCAACCTCCTGCTGTAAAGAACAACTTAATTAATCAATCACTTTCTGTCGATTGCCATAGGCCATCTCTTTACGTATCGGACGGTACCGTTTTCCCTCCCAAAAAATCCTTTTTCAATTTCCTGTCTTTCTTCAATATGGTTAGTGCACATTTATTGTATATCTATATGTATCCATATTGATGCCGAATGTGATTTTTCTGTATATATATCTTATTGTTGATTCTGTTGTACATCTCTTGATTTTCGTAATATATAAACTTGTTTATGATAAGTGTATTGTATTTGTAGTAATAACTTGGAGATTTGGACAAGTGGGTCTAGACTGCATTTGGGAATTTTTATCTATATCAAATTCCTCTCCCTTATTGTATTTAGAAGAGGGTCATACAAATATGGCCCAATGTCTTTCTTTCTTAGACAATAATTCTTTTCATCATAGGAATATTTAGCTTAATGATGATAATAGTTGTCGGCTACGAATATAGCTAGCTAAAAATGGATGATGAGAAAGGAGACTAAGAGAATATATGAACGGAACTTATGTTATATAAAAAGAAAAAATGTGCCTTGATTCATATATAAAAGAGCTCAGTCGATATATTCATGTGTGTATGAGATAGTTTGGACCGTTCAGGCGGAGATCAAGTCGCTCTTGTATTGGGTTCTTGAGTTGTTGTTGATTAGTAATTACTATTTTCAATACTGAAAGATGTGGTCCAAATATATATGTTCTTTTGAACAAACTTTTGAAAGTGGATGAAGAGAAGTACGAAGAATCAGCTGCGGATCACTTAGATTTTGTTGAACCATACACAATCCAAAGGTCGTCAAACAAAGATCAGCGCAGAAATTCTGTATTATCCCTCTTTGTTGAGGTAATTAAAGTTTCATATTTTCACTTTACATTGCCATTTTATTGTTGTTTTCGTAAAGTGTTGCTAAGTTCTTTTCCAGTTTCACCAATTCGGTAACTATTACCAATTGAAGTGTGATCTTGATGGTTTTGAGAGCTCTTGGTTTCTTCCAATTGAAGTGTGATCTTGATGGTTTTGTGATATTCAAGAACTGGGTATCTTCTTCCCTGGAAAAGTTTAATCTCTGATCATAGTGTTATATTTTATGCTCTCCATTTCTATACTTTACATTGAAATGCAGGCTCAATTTATGTCTGTCTTTTTCCATTCCTCTGACCCTTTTCTCTTTCAAATATTCTCCTGATAGCCTATTATAGTTTTTCAATTTAAGTATTTGGACTGTTGATTTAGCTTACTTATTGCCGAATTTTATGTAAGCTTTACCTATTGCACAGTTACATTAGGAGCGAACTTAGATATTTCTCTTGAGACATGTTACAAGGTAAGAGCTCTTTACCATGACATTACTTGTATATTTGAGTTAACTAACTGCATTTGTGGTTCCTTCCGGGTGATGCATTGTATCATCTTGTTGCCATTTTTTATTCCAAGAATGGCATTTTGACTATAGGGCTTGATCAGCAGTTATTGTGTCAAGTAAACGCCGTAATTTTCATCTTTTTGCTTTCTCGTTATGGTTTCTGGATTTAGTGGCGGTTTGCTTTGCTGAATGGCAACATCACAGAGGTGTTCGGATTTTTTGATTGGCGGAACCTCACATGTTATGATTTTGTTCAAACTGTGCAATCAAACTTCTTTTGGGATTCTATCATTCATAACAAAAAATGACTCGTGTCTCCTGTAAAGCTATTATGATATGATCTGCATGCTTACACTATGTTTGGCTCTTATATTTTTGTGAGTGAAGAGTTCACTACATCCTTGAGCTTCACTTTTTTTTTTGTTCATTTACGTTTTCTTTCTCATTTTACTCAGTTAATAAATTCAAGAACCAAACAAAGCTTTAATGTATCGATAATCTTATATCTTGGGGAATTTTCAATATCACACGTATCATTTTGCAGGAGCAGTTGTCCAATGATCTTGTTCGAGTAAATATGCTCTTCTAGGAAGCTCGTGAAGCTGGAATCTAGGTTCTATACTATATAGAGGTACATTGGATCATCTGTGTTTGTTATCATTTTCCTTGTCCTCTTTATCCAATAATGTTTATACATTCTTTCTGGTCTAGTTTGTGGATTATTGTGGCTAACTATTTTTTCTGATATTTTGGCCTCAATCTCTTGGTTACCTAAATTATTCGGAAAACTAAACCTTAATGGTTAAATCTTTTGTCATTCATTTTAACATGTATTTCTTGCGACTATTTATAATAGGGGTTTTTATTCGCATGCCACAAATGCTCTTCTTTACAGTGCAAAGAGAAGGTAATTACTTCATCCTGTTTAGAACAGGCTCATAAATCTTTTGGTATGATGAGGATTTTCTTCTGGTAAATTTTCAAACTCTGTATAGCTCATTCCATTTGCAATACAACGCCAATTATATTCTGAACAACTGATTACCACTTTTGCATTGCACTCTCTCATTCTCAGGGTTCCTTCTTATCATTTTGGCTCCATCGGTTCTCACACCAGCCTCACTTTCGTTCTCAATATACTCGGGCAAACCCGTAGTCCGCCTCAAAATCTCATTATCACATTCATTTCCAATATCCGGCCAAAAGCTTCAAGCAACACTCTTTATATGTCCACACACTCGTTTTTCTGGTCATATGCAGCATCATAGAACTGATCCAAACATCTCTCCAGCACTTTCAAGGCCGGCTTTGATGCTTGACAAACCAGGCGGCCGCCTAGGGATCCTTGAGTCGAAGGGCCCCAAAATGTCATAAATGACATAGTGTTTTTTAATCATTTTACTTAAGTATATGACATGTAATTTACTTTTTCACACATTATGTAATATAAATGAGTAGAGTAGAATATTTGGTCAAGTTAGATTCTTCTATCTAGATCGAGTAATTTTCGAACTTGATAATTCATTGAACGGTACTCAAAGGATCTTTAATTCAACGTAACACAGATCAACTTCGTATAGTTTGATATTTCTCACAATTTTTTGCTATTTTTTTAGCTTATCAAGTCTAACTTGAATTACCAACAGATGATTGATCTAGTGGAAATGTGGAATGAACTAGTCACTACAAAATAGCAATCCTAAGTTCAAACATTGTTGGAAGAGGTTTCTATTTAATAAGTCAGACGCGCCTCGAAAGAGATTAAACCCTTGGGGAATAAAAAAAAAAGTCTAACTTTATGAGTTTAAAGAGTTATTAACGATAGATGTGTATCATGTGTTAGATATTGGGTTGATATGAAAAAGAACAATTGAACTCAAAAATAGCGACAATGTTCGAGTTGAATATCTTGGCATGATTCACAAGTTTAAGCAAAAGTTATTTACCATTTTGACTGATTATGAGCCTGTTTTGTGACATTCTTTTATGCGTAATATAAAAATTGATCCATAAATTAGAGTGTTATTTATTGATCTTGACAAACTAAATTACACAATCTAGATACCTGCATTTATTATAGAATCTTGTTTTTGCCAAAAGAATTTTTTCAAAATTAAAAATTAATAAAATTGTAATCTATTAAATCAACATCTAAAAACTCAAGGCTTTTGTTTTTCTACATATGTATTTCATGACGTAGAGTTCCAATTTTAAATTTCGCCTAGGGTCCCCGATAATGTAGGGCCTGCCCTGTACCCCGGCAAAAATTCTCTAGACGGGAGTCTAGGAACGGTTTCCTCCTCTTCGGGCTCCAAATCCGGCACCCTTCTTTTGCAAATCTCTAATGTTTGTTCACTCTTATGAAGTAAATCACTTACTTTCGCGTCCATCACGAGTACCTCATGTGCCCTGATGATCAGTTCTCTGTGGCAATCCGAGCCCATGTGCACGAGTTTTGTGCAGCAGGGATTGCTGACGGTCATGTTGTTGATTAAGGTGACGATGGCTTCTTTCGCGCAGTCTTCGTTCATTCGGTTCATGCATGCTTCGAGGAACTCTTCGTATTTGGGGAAGTAAAGTGGCTCGGGCGGTGTTGGAGATAATTCAATTGTATCAACAAGAACCATTTTGGATTCAGAGCGGAAAGATCTGTGTAATATGACTAGAAAGGCTATGATTTTGATAATGGTAATGGACATTTTCATGTTTTGGTTGTGTTTTGTTGTTTGATTTTATAAAAAGGTCAGATTGATTGGAGATTATAGTCATATAGTGTATAGCACACTACTTTGCTTCAGTGTTGATTTTGTCATTTTTAATTTTGTTTTCAGTTTCGTTTTGATTAGTAACTTAAGAAGTCAGTTTAAATGCAAATTAAAGCCTCCTAATTATGACATAGTATATTTTTCAGTATATAAGCAATTTTAACCGAATGCATGTACAGGGTCGAGAACAAAAAATATAGGTGCTTTATTTAATTAATTAAGTTTAGCTTTATAAAATTAATTGAGTTTAAGAATATTTTACTTCATTAGCTGATAATAAATAGCACAGAAATATTTATTTCTCTTTTTGGTTGGTAATCAAATTTGGTTATAAAAAAATTTGATTTCTATTGAAATTTATATGGACTGGACTCTTAAGGCCTCGTTTGGTTTCTTGGATCAGATTAGACTGGATTGGGCAATTTATTCGGTCCATGAGACTTTTTTTGAATCTTGGATTGGATTTAAGTTTTAATCAGGTGTTTGGTTATATTTTTTGGACAATGACTAAATAATAGTCTACAATTCATTAAGCAGCCCATTTAAACGAAAATGACCAATTTTCCCCTAAAAAGTAAATCTTAATATTGTTTTCTTCAATATCCTTGTCCAACATTTGCCCAATTCTCTCATCCTTCTCGTGAACTGGTGCCTATTTCCCCTTTCTTCTTTTCCCTTAAACAATTTAAGTTCAAGGAGTTCAATTATTAGATAATTAAGCTTTCATTGTGCTAATTTGTGAAGAAATTTGGGTTTTAGTATATATGCGGTTTTGAATTCACTCTTTTATTAAACTATGAAATTCTTCAACTATATAAAGAAAGAGGAGAAAAGGAAGAGTAGTGATTAAATATAACATCAAAAATTTCATGGTTTAGTAAGTAAAGGAGTGAATTAAAAAAAAAAAAAAAGTTGAAGAAAACGTACCTACTACGGGAAAAGAAGGAAGACTGAGCTTGCCAATTGGGGAAATGGGTTTTAATATGGGAAAGGGCAAATCATGTAATTACAAAGAAAAAGCAAGGACAAAAATGTCATCTTTAATCAGGTCAACCACCACTATTTTGAGACCGAGGGTTGGACCGACCTCAATCTTGAGACTAAGCCCATGTGGCACTCTAATCCCGGGCAGCCCAATCTTTGGGTCTTGGCCTAAATCATAGTCTTTACTCTTTGGGTCTTGGCACATCATAGTCCAGACACTTGCCACATCATAGTCCAGGGCCCAAATTTTGTCTAGTCTTGGCAAGCAAACGGGCCCTAAATGTTTTGGGACTACTTTTGGGCCTAACTACCTCTCTTCAATTGGGTAGATTTTGAGTTTCTTACTGTTACACAGCGAAATGAAAAAGAGATATTAACTGGAAAAGTGCATAAATAGAGAACAAGTTTCATTGTTCTTATAAACTAAAGAAGAGAGCCGTAAATATACAAAACCCTTCATTGTTTCTTACTGTAGTTAAACATTTCACAAAATACTCCCTATATCTCAAATTATTTGTCATTTTATATGTTTTCACACATATTAAGGTATCTACTAAATAGTCTCAATTTTAGGAAAAAAATAAATTATATACCTGAAATACCCTTATTTTTTATTTATCTCACCATTAGTTATTTATAAGTTATTCAAGTTTTACACCCTCTCTTTTATTTTTTTTCTCACATACCTAAAATATATAATTAATAGTGTATTGAAATCCTAAAGTGACAAATAATTTGGGACAATTTTTTTCTCTAAAAAGACAGATAATCTAAGACAGAGTGAATAGTTAAGAGTATCATTGTCTAAAGAATTATCTCTAATAATTAGAGTACTATAAAAAGATAATAGCTTTAACACTACTTATAGGGCGTGCTTGTCTAGGTTCTTTGAGAGCATCTTAATCTATCTCTAAAATTTTCATTTATGAAATAACTTTTACAAATTCAACTAAGCATCATTATAATGAATATCAAGATTAAGCTTTATGAATGTCAAATAATGTGGCGAATTTACATTGCAAAAGCCATAGTTAGTTTGTGTATATATATAAAAAATTAAATAAAATAAAATTGTAAATGTTTAAGCATAATGAAAGTGAAATGCAGACAAAAAGCACGTACAATAGGATAGACGACCTCTTTATGGTTTTGGATCCCGACAGGATGTTATTTTTCAGTTGAAACAATGAAGGTATGTCTCACCTCACACAGACCCAATAATACGCAATGTAATTAATATAACTGATGTCTTCTTGTTATTACAACTAGAGTTCATTAATTAGGGGCTCAAGATCCTCCGTACCATTTTTGGTGTACCACTTAAGTGTATCACCACTAATTGATTGACACATGTATATGTGAGAATTATTATAATTGTCATATGTGTAAGTGTTAATTAATTAATGATGATACACTTAAGTGGTACACCAAAAGTGATACAGGGGATCTACACCCTTAATTAGGAGATTTGCATATACTCACTTTTGTATGTACTCCCTCTGTTTCATATTATCTGTCTTTTCACGTGTATGCACATAAATTAAGGAATTCATTGAATATGGCTGAATTCTAGGGAAAAAAAATAAAAAAGACTAAGATACCCTTTTTAATTAATTACTCCATCCACTAACTCTCTCTCTTTAACTATCTCAAATACTCCATATTCCTTAATTATCTCATTAACTACTTCCATTTGTATTCGGCACTATCTTCAAGTATTTATTTCCATGTCCCTTAATTATCTCAATGTTAATCGCCCATTACTTTTATTATTTCTTCCCTCCAAAATTGTTTTGGAATTGATAATGATTAAGAAAAGGGAGATAAAAAAGAGGTGATAAAGAGTCAATTAATGTTTGAGAAAAATTATAAGCATAAAGGGCAAAAATGGAAAAAAAAGTAATTAAAGCTTTATTGAAAATACAAAGTAACAGATAATATGGCACAAGAAAAACTTCTCAAAACGACAGATATTATGAAACGGAGGGAGTATAATGATATAGTGTGTTTCCAATAATCTCATTGTGCAGCCTTAATTGGAAAGACCAACCAATAACCGTTGGTATGATTTTTCTTTTGTATGGATCAATTGGTAACTTATTTGGACAACACTTTTATTTACTACTGTATATATTTTCTATGTAGGATTATTCAATTGATTGACAGATGAGTGCCACAACTCTCACGGTGATTATAATATTGTTTATTAGCTCAGGAGGAAGGTTCAATTTCTTTTCGCAACTCTCCATTTTTGCAGTCTTTTGTATTCCCTCTTTTTACCTTCTCAATAATTACAAAAATAATATTAATCTTTTATTGTTATTATAATATTGTTTTTCTTCATTACTATTTTCTTTATTTAAAAAGTTTCTTTCTTGGTAATTGTGAAAAGGAAATATGATCTTTTAATTTTCTTTATACCATTATATTTTCTCGATGTCATGCCCCACCAATAAAACACCTCTATCCAGGGGCGGATCCAGGATTCCAGAGTCAAGGGGGTCAATTTTTATTATCATGAAAAAAAATCTGTATAAATAGATGAACACAAAATGTATACTCTAAAATGTATTTTCACTATATTATAATTATACACCATGTTCATTAATATACTATAAAATAGTCTCAAATAAAATTTATATTATTTTCATTATAAATTAAAACTTCAGCAAAATAATGTATAATAAATAAACTTGTATATTGTATTCAAGCTTATTTTTCACAAGTTTTACTTTATATTTCGCACACAGAACATATGAAATAATGAATAAACTAATATCACAATAAACTGGTATCATATTGGTTTAAAATTTAAAAGCGATAATAGTTTAATTAATTGATTCATACTATTGATGACATATCACTTAAATTCACAAAATATTGTAATTTAAATTTTAAAAGATACCAATAAGCATTCAAATGAACTAAATATATATACATGAATAGAATGGGAAAAAAATCTTTGGGGGGGCCAAGGCCCTCCCAACTCATATAGTAGATCCGTCCCTGCCTCTATCCCCACCCATGGCGGCAACATCTTCGTCGTTGGTGGTTCTTGACTAATCCCTGAGTGGTGTTTTGGGTTCAAAACTTGTGGTTCGCCGAGTTATGACTTCATATTGCTCTGCAAGGGAAATTTCGTGACTATCCTCTGAGGTAGCCACCATCCGTCCTGTTAAGGGTTTTAGGGATAATTTTTATGCAAAAGTGTCCCTAAAATTACCCTAACATGATAGATGATGACTACTTAAAGGATAGCCACGAATTCACTGCAGCTATTCAGGGGTCAAAGTGATTAGAAGAGAGGGATTTTCAACTTTCACTGCAGTATCATGTATAATTTTGGTTAAGTTTAATATATAACTCTAATACAGTGTTTGCATTATTCATATATTGGTATGTTCATTTATATATAAAAAGAAAATGCTCTATCAATAAAATTACACGTTTACCCCTATAAAATTTACAAAAGGTTGACTAGGTGGCAAGTGCGATTATTATTAAATTCCAGGGGGTTTAGCGCCAAATCTTTAAGTGCAAAATTACAAAGTACTAGTATTTGAAAATATATATGCCCAGCTATGTAAAACCATAATCAACTCAACTGTCATTTTCTAATTCACTTTTTTTTGGTCATAATTAAAAAAGACATTGAATAATTCTAGGGGTGCAGTATCACCCCTTTTATAATTAAAGAGAGTGATGCGGGGTTTACCTTAAAATATACTCCATACATAGGCAACATGAGTTCTAGACTTCTAGTATTTTTTTTTCTCAAAAAAATTAAAGAAAAATACTAAAAACTCAACCAAATAAATTAAATTAAACTTACTTTTTGCATAGATAAATCATTAACCTATGGAGTACTATATCTGTATTTGTCAGAAGTACGAATTGAGGGAGGGGGGAGAAATAGGAGTAATTCTTTAATTAATTAATTACTAGCTAGCTAGCTAGTAATTAATTAATTAACTAGGACAAAATTTCTATTTCAACGTAAGAACTCCTCCAGTACTCTGCTTTCTTATCTTGTTTGATTACACATTTGTAGCACTTATTCAGCATTGTCTCTGTCTGGTTTATTTTAAAAAGGACATAAATATAGATATAGATATAGATGGCCTCCTAGTTTAACTTAACGTAACGGCACTACAGTTGAATTATAACCGTGAGTCTGTTTGTTAATGGTAATATAATCCACAAGTTATTTAAATGTACCTTTTACTTCAACAATCCACAAGTTGTTTGTTGAAACCGGATTTGTCCGCTATACCATTCCATCAATATTGGTATTTCTTATTAGGGAAAATTGTTTTTTTTTTTTTTTAATTAATGGATAGATTTACTTGAAATTTTGATAATATTGAATACGAAAATATAAATTTAGTACCATAGAATAGATTCATTGCAACTTTGTTATCAAACCTAATTTTTCTCCAAAGTTAATTGCAATTTATTCTCTATGAAATGCACTATGTTCAATTTATCCCCTTGTGATTTAAAAAAGAGTATTTTACCCCCTGTAATTTTGTAAAAGTTTTTATAGACAACACTTTATCAACTTTTATTATGATAATGTGGCATTTTACCCCCCCTGTTACGATAAATGTGACAAGTTATCCTCCTATAAAGGGGTAAATTGAACATTGTGCATTTCATAAGGAGTAAATTGCCAACAACTTTGTTGGGTTTGGTACCAAAATTGCAATGAAAACCTATCTTATAGTACCAAATTTATATTTTCGTATCCAATGGCACCACAGTTGTAAACCAAAAAGGCAATTTTTTTTTACTTTCGAAAATCACTAAATGATGTTTCTAATACGTAATATATGAATATTTGGACAATATTGAAATATATGTCTGATGATATATCATGTAAAATTTTAAATGAGATTAATGTAATATTCTATTAAAATCTAAATTGTATAAGATGATAGAACATTATCCATTTAGATATCATAAAAGAATTAAACATATTTAATATTATGATTAAACTTCTCATTATTTTACGAGGAGAAAAGATAAAATTATATTTTTGAATCAAATGGATCATTAAATATTAACTAATCTATCTTAGTGTCACATTTCATTTGACCAATTTTTGAGTGAGTCAGACCATCTCATATAAGGCAAGGGAAAGAGGAAATTAAATTTTGGGGTAAAAAAGATGAAGCAAAATGAATAAAAGGGTGGTAAAGGTGATTTTGCATTGAGGTGTAATTAAACACCTTGGAGGGGTGAGGTTAGGCAATCTTGCCTCACCCATCTATCCAGCCACTTGATGGCTGACAAGTGTCGGTTACTTGCTGCTGTTCAATTTTTATTTTTTTCTGAAATAGTTTTTAATAAAAACCTTTTTTTTTTTAAAAAATTCTTTAAAATATCTTATTAAATGAAATGTAATTAATTGTTGTATTACTGTGTATTTTTAAAAAAATTATTGCTTGTCAAGTACTTGATTGTTGTATTATTGTGCACCAATTTTATTTCTTATTATTATTTTCATTATTCCCAAATCATGTCAATCTTAAATGTATTTTTTATTATTTCCAAATCGGTTTGCATATTATTATCCATTATTATTATTATTATTAAGTGAGAGTTAGGAAGAATGAATATTGAAATTAATTGGAATGGGGAGATTGATTCACTGAAAATGACTTTATGAATGAGAATGAGAAGGGGGAATGGATGAAAAATTAAAAGAAGGGAAAGTTGAAGATGACCTCACAAATCTTTAAGTAATTTAGGTGGTGTTATCAATAAATTATTAGTTTAGCTTTTTATAGAAGCTGGAAGCTGCATCCAACATGTCTCTACATTTTTTGTACTTTTTTTAAGTGAATTTTGAACATAAGTGATTTTATAAAAATTTGAAAACACTCACTTTCAACTTATTTTTTTGAAAAAACAGAAAATCACTTTTTAAAAGTGATTGAAACCACCTTAATGTTAACTAAACACAACTCAATACAATACAACCCAATTCACACCCATAGAAAAAAAAAAAGGTTAAATTAGGAGGATCAAAATTTTTTTATAAATTAATTTCGGATCAATTTATAGCATAGGTCATGATCCATAAAATTACCCCTAGATTAAATACTGAAAATAATAGTAGTAATGTTGTGATAGATGGGAGGGGGTAAGGTGGGGGACAGCTAGCTGCACAAGATTTGACATTCGTTTTAGAGTTCAAATCGTCGAACAAAGAGAAAAGAAATGAAAGGTACAAGTACGCTTCCCCACTTGAAAATGACGTTTGGGTGACACTCTAAAGGCGGGAAACTCCAAAATCGTCTGTGACAAATCGAATTTCCAAATCATCAAAAGCACCAAAAATTGCTATTGATCAATTTATAGGCACCTCCATCACCGTCTTTTAAGTACTACTCCATATATTATCACGGCGATACTAACTCCTTATCAAATCGCTGATAATTAATTGCATATACTCCACGGGGCAAATAGCTAACGGTTGTTAGCTTATCACTAAAAAATAGCCAACGGTTCCTTTTAAGATTTCATTTTGATGGAGTGAGAATCCCACTCGTATACTTCCTTGATGAATCTATCATGTGACAAAAAATGTCAATTATTTAGAAGATAATTGTAGATTTTGTGGTTAATCGATTTTGATCCAATTTTATGAGTCATGGTTTAATTTTTTTCAAAACTAGTTTTTTATTAGTATAGTGAAACTTTAGAAATATTAAGAATGTGTTTGTATATTGAGTTTTGTGAGTTTAATAAATGTGAATGTAAGGTCATTTTCAGTCCAAGGGGGAGGCAAGCAACAACCCCCCGTCGGCTGAAAATGGATCCCCCGGAGGGCAAGCAGGCATCCGGGGGGAGTTATCTGTCTGCTGGCAGGCAGGCTGCTCTTAGACGCGCGCGTCCAGGTCATATTTTTTTTTTTAATTGTTTTTCAGTTTTAATTTTCAAAATTATTAATATAAATGTTTTAAAAATATATAAAAACTTTTTAATACTTAATTGTGATTTAATGTTTTCTTTTAAAAAAAAATTACTCATAATTTTGAAAGAAATAATATTTTCTCCCTTATATTTATACTACAAGAAGACCACTCAAACATTATTTTCAAACGAATGTGGAACTCTTTTTATCTCACTTGGTTTGAAGATGGTATTTGAGTGACCTTCAAGTGGTATAAATATAAAGAAGAAAACATTATATCTTTCACAGTTATGGTTAAGTTTTTTTTTTAAAGAAAATATTAAATCATAATTAATAAGAACTACAAATTGTTTGTATATTTTTCTACAAATTTAAATTAATAACTTTTAAATCAAAACTAAAAACACAAGATTCTATTCCTTGAAACAAAAGAAAACATAATTATGTGTATAAAAAATATTTTCTTAATATTTTAATCCGTAAATCCAAGCATAGACATATCTTTTGGCTCTTGTGTAATTTGTTTTTTTTTTGACAATTTGGTAAGAGTATCTTACTAAAGCATGCTTGCTTGACCCATCTAAAATGGATACATTCAATCATTGAATGTGAAGTACAATTATAGTCGATAAAAAAATTACATATTATTAACATTTCAAAAGGGAAAAATATTATTAACAATGATAAAAAACTATTATAAATGGTGTTGTTAATGTTGTTGATATTATTATTGTTATTGTTAAGTGAGGGTGTGGAAAGTTTGAGATTAAAATAACTTTTTTGGATAGTTGGTTAGGTTGGAGATAACAGACTAGGCAAGACAGACAGACAGGCATGAGGGGGTTATTGCATGCTTCGGCTGGAGATGGCCTAATTTGTTTAGAGTTTGTTGTAATTCGAAGCAAAAATAATGTGGCCTAGATGCAAGTTTATACTGATTCTGGACTTCTTGCTCATTTTCGTGATTTCAAGAAAACAATCCAAGACGTAAATTCTTTGCAATAAATGGCCTAGATTTTCATAGGTTTGAAAAACTAAAACATGGAAAAATGACTCGAAGCTCATGAGCAATCCAAAATATCGGATAAGTTGCAACATAGTATTCAGCAAACTAAGCCTTCAAGTCATATAAGCCAATCTCCAATCGAACCTCAAGTTCCAATTGCCCAATTGCCTCTTTGACCCTCTTTTTGCCCAATTGCCCTTGCCCTTGCCTCATGACCTTTCGACTCACCTAAAAACTCATCTCTAACTGAAGGGCAAGCAACCTCCATTTAATTCAATTCACAACTTTCCCCACTCTCCCTACTCTCACTTATTTTCTATTTAGGTTGTTTTGTATATTTTTAAATTAAGTCTTTTTGTTCAACAAATCTACTTAAGTCGTATTTTTCGTTTTTATAATATAATATTTCTTATTTTTAAAATTTTAGATATGAAAATAAAAACTAACCAAAAAATTGGCCTAATTTGTTTAATTTTTTTATTTGTACATATGAATTTTAGGAATATAGAAATTTTACATTTCACAATTTAAACTAATCACTTTATTAAATCTAACACAAATAAAAATAAATAAAACTGATTACAATTCATTTATGAAAAAACAAATAAAAGTTAAAATTTAACTAAAAACAAAAAAAAAATATATACTAGAAATAAAAAAGCAATGGGTGGCCGTCAGTCATCTTCAAATACACTTCACCGCCCAATCCTCCTCCTGACTGCCCGTCCTGCTCGCTTAATATTTCCCAAAGAATTTTGCCATCTCCAACCGAGCACCGCCGACAACTTTCCCTCATGCCCGGTTGCCGGTTCGATTGGAGATGATGGCCTAGGATGAGCTTGACCTTAATCTAAAGGTCGTATGCCTCCACCTGAACTCAATCCTGTATACTTTGAGTTGATAAATTTTGCTTGTATCTCAACCAGTAATTTCTCTATTTCTCCTTTTTAGTCACAAATTAGATGGAGGAGGGATGAGATAAATGCACGACTAACAAACAAAAATCAGTTGGGATGAAAAGTAATATGTATTAAAGCATGGAACTTAACCGATTTTATGTCGTTTTGTTTTTAAGATGTGAAATAAGAATAAGAAATTTACACTTTACATATATTAATTTGGAAAAAACACCCTGAAAAAAACTCGGTTATCATCCGAAAATTTACACTATATAGACCTTCAATTGTTCTCAGATGATAAACAATCTTTTTTTTTCTACAAATTAACTTGTATTTCAGTCTTATAAGAATGGTTATACACTTAGTCCAACGGTCTAAAAGTAACACTTTTGATCCAACTATTTTTCTTGCATTTTGTATTATCCCTCCCCCATCCAATTTCGGACCGAAATGAAATAATAGTGAAATTTCAGGATGAGATTTAGACAAATATTAAATTGCGGGACAAAATCTGATAAGGTGATATAGCTTAGGACGAAAATCAAAATCAGTAACTAGTTTGTGACGAAAATCAATAGGCAAATTGCAGAAAACGCAAACTAATTAGTGATTTTGAATTTTCGTCCCAAACTATATCACATCATCAAATTTCATCCCGTAATTTAATATTTTTTTGGAATATCGTCCAATAATTTATCTCACATAACAAACATGATTTAACATAAAGTTTTACATACATATCTTACACCTACAACCTAACTCTTTTAAAAAAAAACTACACCTACTTTATTTCTCAAATCACTCTATAAAAATCAAAACAATCAACATTACGTAAATCGAGATTATTTCACAAATCTCTACTACTTTCCCAAACGCCAAACAAACAGATCTTATAAGAAAATGATGACTTTATATTACTGTAATTAAATATAAAATGATGATTGATTTAGTCATGAGATCCTGTAAAACTTTGTTTTAAAATAAGAGTATAAGAAGATTATTTAGTTAACTCCATAATAGTAATTCACATTTTAAGAGCTCTAGCTACGGATCATTAAAAGTTTTGAATTTCTTATTTAATCAATAGAAAATTATTACATAAAATATTAAAACTATTTAATACATTTTATCTTTATACTTGTCAAATATGAGAAGTTTGAGAAGTTTGTGTTTTCACGAATTTGTAATGCGATTGTGACAAGAAGTATGATAGAATAATGATAATTATGTTAGTGTATGTACTAAGGGCCCATTTGAATTGATGGATTTGGCCCGGATGGATTTAAAACTAAAAATAAAAATAATAAACTATTAAATCTATTTTATACAATGGATTTGCGTCCTTTTAAGTGGATGTCAAATTTAGTTTTTCAGCCAACCATTTGAAATGCATTTATTTGTCGACCTTAGCCATTTCACCTGATTATCTCATTAATCATAGATTTAATCCCTTTTTCATCGGCTCAACCCGCATTTTACTGATTTCGTTCTTATTTACCGGTTTTAATTTATTTTTTACCAATTCGCCCATGTTTTATTAGTTAAAACCTATTTTCACCGATTACCCTTTTTGTCGATATTTGTTTTCATGACTAACACATTTCTCTACCATTTTCACCTTGTTTTTGTCTGTTAAACCTGATTTTTACCGATTTCACTCGATTTTTGTTTTACCAATTCATCATGTTTTAACCCATTTCACATGTAAGTAAGTAAGTTCACCAATTTCCGGGTTTTTTACACTTTGCACCCCCGAAATATGAAAAATAGGCACTTTGCACCTCCGAAACTTAGATTTAGCACTTTGCACCATCAAAATATGAAAAATGCAGCAATTTGCACCCTCTTTTATATATAGGCAAAAACTTAAGGGCAAAATAGGTAATTAAATTATAAATCTTTGGCACTTTGCACCCCCAAAACTTGAGAAATTGGCACTTTGCACCCCCAAAATAAAATTAACACTTATCACCCTCGAATTAAGAACAAATTAGCAACTTGCACCCACAAAACATAATAAATGGACACTTTGCACCCCGAAACACATAAATAACACTAAAGACCCTCAAATTAAAAAAAAAAAAACGCAAACACCTCATTTGGAATGATTATATCATATAACAAATTAACAACCATGAATTATAGCTTGTACAAATTAAACGTGCTATGCAAAACAATTGAATAAGTAAAAATTGGTAAGTTTAACTTTGCCTTAGATCTTTTTCACCCCGATGGTCGACTTTGCCGGAGAAAAGGAGGGGTTTGAGTTTTTTTTTTTTAATTTGAGGGTGTTAAGTGTTAATTTTGTGTCTCAGGGTACAAACCGTCAATTTCTTGTGTTTCGGGAGTGCAAGTTACTGATTTGGTCTTAATTCGAGGTTGATAAACGGTAATTTTATTTTGGGGGTGCAAAGTGCCAATTCTCAAGTTTTGGAGGTGCAAAGTGCCAAAGATTTATAATTGAATTATCTATTTTGCCCTTGAGTTTTTGCTTGAAAATAAAAGAGGGTGCAAAGTATTGTATTTTTCATATTTTGAGTGTGCAAAGTGCTAAATCTAAGTTTCGAGGGTGCAAAGTGCCTATTTCCTATGTTTCGGGAGTGCAAAGTGCAAAAAACCCCCAATTTTCCCATACTTCACTAGTGTTCACCAATTTCAAATCAGATTTTCATTGATTTCACATGTTCTAACAAATTCCGCAGAATTTTTCTTCATTGGTTTCCCCTATTTCTTACCGACAAGAATTCCATTAAATAAAATAAGAGGCTATGCATGTCTTTGATATTCTTGGATATTCTCTATATTTTACCTTTTTAACCAACAAAAGATATGTATTTTAGCTAAGTTAAGTATTTTTTTTAATTCATTGGTGAGATGCGAATTCTGTTATAAACTCCTTTTTCTTTTGGTTTTTGTGTAGCATAATGATATCTAAGAGAATTATATTATTAATTTTTGTTTTTGAAGGAGCGTTTTTAGGAATTACATTGTTCTTAAACTTTAAAGGTACAATAACATTTTTTTAACTTAAAAACATATTGATGCTAAATTAACATTGTTTTACTTTTATGATTCATTTTTATGTGTCATAGGAGAAGACGATGGAATTATAGAACTTGATGTAAGCGATAATTTCTACATTTTAGGTTTATTTAAAATAACATTGTATTATTTTTATGATTCATTTTTATGTGTTTAATGAGAAGAAGATTGAAATTATAGAACTTGATGTAAGCGATAATTTCTACATTTTAGGTGTTTACATATGGGATATTTATATATAAAGTAAGACTCCATGTCTAATTATACTTCAATTACATGTTGAAACAAATTAACTCTATGTGTTATTATATATAGATAATTTAACTTTCTGTGATAAATAAATGAGAAGATACCTCCATGTATTTTTTATAAAAGAAGCACACTATCTTTCTATTGATTTTACATTTTTTTACAAAGGGGTAAAATGTTAATTATGCAATATCACAATGAGTTAAAATGTCTATATACGTATATCACAGGGAGGTAAATTGCCTATTTATGCACATCATTGGGGGGGGGGGGGTTAAAGTGAATATGTTGTTAATTGTAAGGTTAAATTGGTCATTTTTACATTAAAATGTAGTCTTAGTTCCATCATAGAGTGTGTATGTGCAACACTTTCAATAACAATGAGGTAGATTGCTCATTATTTTATTTCACAAGGAGGTAAAATTGTCTATTTTCATATCACGGGGAGGTAATTAGTTAGAGTAGCAGGTGTTGTAGCAAAACTGATTGCAAAAGAGGGGAAATCAACCACATTAAAATTACCCTTTGGGGAGGTCCGTTTGATATCCAAAAACTGCTCAGCAACGGTCGAACAAGTGGGGAATGTTGGGGCGAACCAGAAAAGTTTGGGTAGAGCCGGATCTAAGCGTTGGCTAGGTAAGCGTCCTGTAGTAAGAGGAGTAGTTATGAACCCTGTAGACCATCCCCATGGAGGTGGTGAAGGGAGAGCCCCAATTGATAGAAAAAAACCCACAACCCCTTGTCCATTAAACTTATCACATAAAGTTAACTGGTAAAAAAAACTATTAAATTAAATATCATTTTACAACTTAAGTAAGGATATATTAGACTAATAAAACCCTTAAATTATTCACACATTTATAAATAAAAGAAAAACGTTAAAATGATATAGTATGAATATAGATTTGATTTACTTTTAAACATTAAAGAATTAGTTTAAGTACACAATTTTGTATATGATCACTGAAAAAGCGAGTGCCTTGCCCCGGGAAAAGTGATTGAACTAATAGGCCCTTTAATCTTGTGTTCATGGATTGTGAATTAGTAGTACTTTGTAATCATACGATATAAGTGAGAAAATATGTCAACTATATAAATTAAATGTCCACAATAAATTTCATATCCCAAAGTACAATACACAATAATAATAACACTGGGCATCCTGGAAATGATTACTCACCTAATTTAGTGATAAACCAGCTGGTCTCCGCAGTGTTTAGTACCTGTAATATCCTCTATTCTCCAAGAAAATGAGATGTTACCATTTTCATTAATCGACGGTAAAAGTATCCAAAGTAAATTAATTTGGCAGTAAAATTTGATAGTAGTTACTAATTAGGACAGACAATGATGCACAAATATATGTTCTCATCATTGTGTTTAACAACCTCTTCATTAATTAGGGGCCAACAACAAGTTTTAATAATGAGGGTATTGTTGATATACATTGAATATGGTGTCACATACGTAGTGGGAAGAGCTTTCGATTCATTTTCCCACAACATTTTTTTGTTTCTTCAAAACATTTGTTTTCCCAAAATAATGAATAAGTTTTTACTCATTTGGTTTAACAACCTAGCATTAATGCTCAATTTCAATTTCCCCCCACATATTTTAGATTCAAATTAACCATTACGATGTAATTTTATATATATACTAAATAAAATCGTGTTATATGTAGACTATTGAATTGGAAAATTGTCCCTCTCGGTGAAAAAATGAAAAAAAAAATTAATAAATAAATAAAATAGAAACATTGTCAAGTCACATATATATATCAAAATATCTAACAATTCAAATATTTTCTAAAAGTAGAAATGAGTATATTTACATTTGAAACTCATATGATACATTTGTTTGGATTTCTGAGAATTTATTTAGAGATTTCATAAGTTCTCTTAAATTTTCTGAATTTCGTGCATTTGAAAAATATATTAATGACAATGTCTATTTAAATTTTGTGTTAAGACTAACACAAATCTCAAGAAGTAATACTTCTATAAAAAATCTTAAGATATTATAGGTTGATTTAAGAAAAAAAATACTTTGAGAAAACTCAAAGAGTAAGTTTGTTGTTTTTGTGTGGTAAGTTTAACAGAATATTTTTCGAGTCAAATTTACAAGGGGAATTAAAGTAAATTAAATGTGCGTGAACAACTAAACTAAGTCAAACGACAAAAGTCAATTAAAAAAAAAGTTGTATTTTATAATTAAGGGCAAAAATTAATACTTTGAAACTTAAATTGAACTTGTAGTACATACTCCCTCTGTCCCAATTTATGTGTCGTTTTAGGTGTTTTCACACATATTAAGGCACCTACTAAATTGTCTCAATCTTAAGGAAAAAATAAATGATATTCCTAAAATACCCTTACATTCTCTCTCTTACTTTTTCTCTTAGAGAGTTTTAGATACATTAAGTAAGGGCAAAATGGAAAAATATGTAATTAATAGTGCATTGAAATTCTAAAGTGACAAATAATTTGGGACAAAAAAGTTTCTCTAAAACGACACATAAATTGGGACAGATGGAGTAATAAATAGAATTTTCGTAACATTATTTAATAGCTCTTGGGAATTTGCACTAGATCACACATAAAAAAAATGACATTATTAGAAAGTTTTTAAAGTTTGATTCAGCCTCGACTAACGAAAAAATTATATGAGCTACTCTTGTTAGCTTGGATTAATTTCAAAAAATTATACAGTTAGACAAATCACTGATAACATTCTTGTCGCCTATGAATTAACTGATTTCATGAAAAAAAAAGAAAAAAAAAAGTAGTTCTAGTAAAGTTGGTATTATGACCATTTAACTGGACATGAGTAAAAGCATATGATAGAGTTGAATGGAATTTTCTCAAGACATTTATGATCCTTCTAAGTTTTGCTAGTACTTTCGTCGATTTAATTATGTCTTGTGTTTTTTATGAGTATTATTTCATGGTTAATGGTTCGCAGATGGGTTTTGTCAAGCCGGAAAGGGGTATCCGTCAAGGAAATCCTATTTCCCCGTATTTATATTTATTGTGCTCAAGGTTTAAGCTCTTTGATTTGCCAGGAGGAGCAAAGAGGGGAAATATCTAGGATTTCAATATGCCACTCGGCCCCATCCGTGTTGCACTATTGTTTGCGAATGGCACACTAATTTTATGTTAGGCCGCTCAGGCTGTTGCGGCTCGTATCCAATGGATTCTTGATACTTAAGCTTTGGCTTCGGGCCAATGCATCAACATTGACGAATCTACTGTTGTCTTTAGCAAAAACATGATCCCATCTGTTATCGAGGGCATTCTTGCTACTCTCCCTCTTCGGCATGAGGATAAATATGATAAGTATCTTGGCCTTCCTCTGGTAGTGGGACGCTTCAATGATAAATATGGTGCAGAGAACAGAATAATAAAACATAAGTAGGGAAAAGCTATTAATTATGTATTAGTTGTTATCTCAAAAATGTACAGAGGACCTATTATGTAGAGTAGAAAAGAAACCAAATCATTCTATAACACTACTATCACTAAACTTCTCATAGAATAGTATTATATTTGGTGCACGTTGCTTAGCCACGTTGCTTAGCTGGTAGAAGAGTTTTGATCTTGTGTTGAGACTACTCCTATATGCCCCCGCGAGCCAAGCTGGTTGGTGACAACAGAGAGGCTCGTTCGTAATGCTGAAAACCGAGGAGAAGATAATGGCTTGGTGAAGATGTCGGCAAGTTGATCCTTACTAGAAAGAAATGAAATCTGAATGGCTCTTGATTGAACTCGATCACGAACAAAGTGATAGTCTATGTCAACATGCTTAGTTCGGGAATGCATGATTGGGTTCTTAGACAAATAAGTTGCTCCCAAATTATCACAAAACAAGATCGGAGGCTTGGAAGCAAAAATCCCCAAATCAGTAAGAAGAGATTGGAGCCAAATTACTTCACAAGTGGCATGTGCGAGAGCCTTATATTAAGCCTCTGTACTAGACCGAGCAATGGTTGACTGCTTCTTTGATCTCTAAGATACAAGATTTTTACCAAAGAAAACACAAAAACCACCGGTGGACTTTCGATCGTCAAGAGAGCCTGCCCAATCAGCATCAGAGTATGCAGCGAGAGATGGATTGACTGATGAACGGAGAAAAAGACCATGATCAATGGTGCCTTTCAAATACCGGAGAATCTGCTTAACACTCTGCCAGTGTGAAAGACGGTGAGTGCATAAATTGGCAAACCTTGTTAACAGAAAAAGCAATATCTGGTCGAGTGAACGATAAGTATTGGAGACTACCCACAAAACTTCGATAAAGCTCGGGATTGGTGATGAGAAGGAGTATATGGTAGTTGATGAGCTTTAGCTTGGCAGCAAGCTGGACACAAACTTGAAGAGGATGAACCCTTTATTGGCAATGACTCTTTGTAGATGAGACGATGAACGTTAGACATAGATGGGTGGCCTAAACGACTATGCCATTGATCCGAGGAGACACGTTCGGCAAAGGCTGTTGGGAGAGAGCTAGGAGCTGAAAAAACATACATTCCATCCTTAGTAGGACCGTGGAGAAGAAGGTCTTTGGTGCGGGAATCCTTCACACAGAAAAGAGAAGAATGAAACTCAAAATAGACGTTATTATTGTTGGTGTAAATTAGAGAAGGTTTTGAAGATGACAAAAAGGCCATAAAGGTTTTGAAGATCAAAAGGTTAAGTCATCAACTAAGAACAGCTTAGTAAAACCTATCTCATGGTCTGGAAGCTATGTGACCGAATCAGCCGAGTGGGATATCAGATCGGTAAAGATCAGATTGGTGATCATCAGCCGAGTCAAGATAGATATGTTCATTCTTGAATCAGCCGAGTAGCCATCAGCTTAGTACTCCCATCAGCCAAGTGAAGACGGTCAGCAAGCTGTCCAACGGAAACCTGCTGAGTGCATTAAATGCGACTGACAGAAAGTACAGCAGACTGTACTGTAGCAGTTGCAGGGAGCCGTTCCAGAAAATGGGGACCAGAACTCGAGGACTGCAGATTTCTGTCTCATCTTCAACGGGCAGAAATTCAAATTCGAGAGTATAAATAGAAGACTAACTGAAGATCGAAAAAGAGACTTGCAAAATTCAAGATCACATCTTAAGAGCAAGATCCATCAGTTGAGTCGTCTGATCACAAGCCCAGTCATCTGTTGACGAAGCTTTTCGTTGAAGAACAGAGAACTTGCGTTGTCTGTCTGAGTGACTTTCAACTGAGAAAAGAAAGGAGTGTATATCCATCTGTGTGAAGTGATATAGCTTCTTAGTGTAGGTTTTCTTTGTGAGCTCCTATACTGAAAATAGCGTGAGGAGTGTAGATCCATCTGTGTGAGTGATCTAGCTTCGGAGAGTAGGATTTCTGTGTGATTTCTTACTGCGCACTTGTGGCCATTTCATTTGTTGTTTGGCGCAAGCATTGTATACTGGTTACTTTGTGTTTCTAGTATAACCCAAGATCTTTGTGACTTGGAAGAGTGGACTAAAGGATTTTTATCCATATAACCACTATAAAAATCATGTGTGTTTGATTTATTGTTTCTTTACCTTGCTTACTTTCAAAAGAACTCAAACATATGAACTAAACCAAAAGATTTTAAAAGGAGTTGTGAAAACTGGGGATAAAATCTTTTGAGTGAGAAAACTTTAAAGAGGAACAGATTGGTTGAAAAACACTTGATAAATCCGCTGCCAACTAGTTTCTAAAACTCTGATATTTCATCTGAATCAGCTGAGTGAAATCAGATGAGTAGTCAAAGCTTTGTGCGCGAACAGCTTAGTAGTCTTACGAATTCTAGATCAGCTTAGTCTGCTGACAGAAAAAGTTAGAGAAAAAGTTTTAAAAGTTTATGAGATCTATTCACCCCCCCCCCCTCTAGATCTCATTGACCACTTTTGGGACCAACAAGTGGTATCAGAGCGGTTGGTTCATTAGATTCAGTTGCCTGATCAAACGAACTTGATCCAAGGTGTGTTTTTAAAATTTTTCAAAAAGAGAGCATATTTTGAAAATCAAAAACTTTTTGAAAAATGGATGTCATAAGCCATGTTCCTCACATCGGCCTTATGGACTTTGAAAGCTGGAAAATCAGAATGGAAATCCTTCTTGCCGCTTATGACGACAACATGCTTACTTGTTTTACAAAAGGACCATTCAGATTTCAGAAGACTGTGAAGGTTGCTGGCCAACCAGATCAGATAGTTGACAAAGAGCTAGATGAGCTGACTCCCAAAGAAGTCAAGTTAGTAAACCTTGATAAAAAGGCTAAGCTCATCATGTTCAAAGCTGTAGACGAAGAAAGATTCCAGAAGATCAAGCATTTCAAAACTGCCAAAGAAATGTGGGATAAAGTCTGCGAGCTAAGCGAAGGAAACGACGCTATCAAAGAACACAAGCTCAGTGTGGCTCTTGAGGAGTTTGAAAATTTCAAGATGAAGTCTGGTGAGACGATTGATCAGATGGATACCAGATTTACCAAAGCTCTGAATGAAGTTCTAAGGTTTGGTAAAGAATTTTCGAACAAGGAGATCACCGCAAAGGTTCTCAAGGCCTTGCCACCTAAATTCAACATGAAGGTGACAGCCATGGAAGAATCAAGGGATTTAGGGAAGATTTCCCTTTCCGAACTGTTCTCATCCCTCAAAGCTTTTGAGTATCAAATGCCAAGAATGGGATTAGAAGTGTCAACCAGTTCAGACCCTACTGCTGCTCTAATGGCGTCAGACAAGTCAAGAAAATCAGCAGACAAGTCAGAACAGAAGACTCTGCTGAGTTCAGAAAAAGTCTACACTGCTGACGACGTTACCCTGCTGTTGAATGATTTTGAGAAGTTCTACAAGAAGAAAATGAAATTAAAATATAAAAATGCTACTTCATCTTCTTCTGATCATTTTCAGGAAAACATGGATTTCTCCAAAGCAAAACTTAGAGACTACAATGAAGAGGAGTATGGACTCTTGATCAAAGATCGTTCTCACTCATCATCTGAAAAGTTTGCTGAAAAGGAAAAGCGTGCCAAAAAGGAGTGTAAGCTTAGAAAGAGCAAATCAAGGTTAGCTGATGCAGCAAAGCTAATAAACTCCGGCATATCTTATTCAGACAACCAGTCGTCTGATAAAGAATTTGAAGAAGTACCTGAAACTCTATGCTTAACTGTCATAGAATCTGATGATTCTGAAACTGAGGTAACTTCTACTATTAATGAAATGCACTATTTGAATCGTTGAATAAATGCTGAATTACAAATTCAAATATTGTTTGTGCATTTGCCAAGCTTAATGAAGAGATGACTCTGCTGAAAAGAGCAAATCAGATCACTGAAACTTCAGGTTGAAAAACCTCAAGAATCAGCTGACTATCAAAAAAAAAAAAAAAAAAAAAAAAAAAAAAAAAAGCTTGAGCATGAGAATGAAACTCTAAAAGCTGAGTATGCAGTTTGTTTTGAAGATATAAATGAATTTAAAAGAAGAAATTGCATCATTCTCTAAATAAATAGAAATCAGAGGCTTAAAAGAAGAAGTCTACTGATGCTCAACAGGTTAGAAAACCTAGTAAGCTACCTAAGACGAATCAGACTACTAAAACCCATCAGCCGAATAGGCTGCTGATAGGAGTAAAATTTAAATATTAAGTCTGCTAAATCTAAGGTGAGTTATTAAATAACTCAGGTAAGAAATTGAGGCAAAAATGAATTATCTGGCAAGAATTTGAATCACATTATGATAATTATTATTATGACATGCACTATGCTTATTGATATTATCATATTGATCATGTTCACTGTGCTGATTGCAATCCTCATTTAAATGTGCATGTTTATCACACATTTCATGCATCTTACCTTGCTTATGAGCATTGTTTTAATCATGACCAGTAAAGTGATATCATAATGACAAGTGATATCATCATGATAAAACACAAGTCACTAGATCATCACATGTTAAAGGTTTTACTAACCCTGCTGGACCCAACAAATAAGGGGTACCAAAAATGGTCATCTGTTTTACAGGTGAATTGCATGTGAGATGACAAAGATGAGTTGACTGCCCTTGCAAATCTCAACAAATTCAACAAGTGATCTTACCATCACGTGTGCACCAGGAAATGGTACTATCAAGCTGCTTATATCAGATTGCTCCAAACCATCAAGTGATATCAGTCTAGTGAGTGATATCAGACAAGTGGTGTCAGACAATTGGTATAAACCAACAAGTGGTAGACGCTACATTTGGAGATTTCAAGGAAGCAAGATTGTTGGAAAGCTGAAGCCTGTCAAAGGATTACAAGTGGTATAAAGACCATCAGAAACCAACAAGTCAACCATGTGACAAAGAAAGTGGTTTGTTGATTTTGAATTCATAAGTTGAGGGGGAACTTATCAGAAGACTAACCCAGAACAGCTTACTGAAATTCAACGGCTGAGTGTCTTGAAGAGAAACTCTCATCAGACTACTTGACCACGGATTCTTGAACTTAGGGGGAACGTGTACGACGAGCGGTACTCCTAAATAAAGATGAAGTTTTCAATATGTCAAGATGAAGCTATCAGAAGACAGCTTCTTATCAGCTGACTGGAACTCAACAGCCAAGTATTATTCAAGAATGTACTACATCAAGTGGTATCAGCAAGTGTTATCACATCAACAAGTGATATCAGCTGACTAATCTGATTTACATTTATACAAGTAGTATCAGACTACAAGTAGCATCAGACTACAAGTGGAATCAGACCACAAATACCAACAAGTGGTATCAATTCTTGAAGTTAGGGGAAATCTTTTAAGCTGGAGTGATAAACAGCAACGAAGACTACCTAAATCAGCCTAATACTCACCTAATTGTCTTCAGCATACTAAGTTTGCAATCCTATAAAGAGAAAAAGGGGAAGAAGAGATGCAACCCAAGTAATATTGTTGATGACAAAAAGGGGGAAGATAAAGGATGCAACTAAGAACCCTTTAAACAGAAGATCAGAAAAGGGAAAAGAACCAACTATTGGTATTTTTTTAAAGTTGTATCAGATCAATAAATTTCCATCTCAAGGTATGAAGACCAAATCTGAAGACTTAGAAGACGTTCTTAGTTGAAGGTTTTGTCATCATCAAAAAGGGGGAAATTGTTGGTGTAAATTAGAGAAGGTTTTGAAGATGACAAAAAGGCCATAAAGGTTTTGAAGATCAAAAGGTTAAGTCATCAACTAAGAACAGCTTAGTAAAACCTATCTCATGGTCTGGAAGCTATGTGACCGAATCAGCCGAGTGGGATATCAGATCGGTAAAGATCAGATTGGTGATCATCAGCCGAGTCAAGATAGATATGTTCATTCTTGAATCAGCCGAGTAGCCATCAGCTTAGTACTCCCATCAGCCAAGTGAAGACGGTCAGCAAGCTGTCCAACGGAAACCTGCTGAGTGCATTAAATGCGACTGACAGAAAGTACAGCAGACTGTACTGTAGCAGTTGCAGGGAGCCGTTCCAGAAAATGGGGACCAGAACTCGAGGACTGCAGATTTCTGTCTCATCTTCAACGGGCAGAAATTCAAATTCGAGAGTATAAATAGAAGACTAACTGAAGATCGAAAAAGAGACTTGCAAAATTCAAGATCACATCTTAAGAGCAAGATCCATCAGTTGAGTCGTCTGATCACAAGCCCAGTCATCTGTTGACGAAGCTTTTCGTTGAAGAACAGAGAACTTGCGTTGTCTGTCTGAGTGACTTTCAACTGAGAAAAGAAAGGAGTGTATATCCATCTGTGTGAAGTGATATAGCTTCTTAGTGTAGGTTTTCTTTGTGAGCTCCTATACTGAAAATAGCGTGAGGAGTGTAGATCCATCTGTGTGAGTGATCTAGCTTCGGAGAGTAGGATTTCTGTGTGATTTCTTACTGCGCACTTGTGGCCATTTCATTTGTTGTTTGGCGCAAGCATTGTATACTGGTTACTTTGTGTTTCTAGTATAACCCAAGATCTTTGTGACTTGGAAGAGTGGACTAAAGGATTTTTATCCATATAACCACTATAAAAATCATGTGTGTTTGATTTATTGTTTCTTTACCTTGCTTACTTTCAAAAGAACTCAAACATATGAACTAAACCAAAAGATTTTAAAAGGAGTTGTGAAAACTGGGGATAAAATCTTTTGAGTGAGAAAACTTTAAAGAGGAACAGATTGGTTGAAAAACACTTGATAAATCCGCTGCCAACTAGTTTCTAAAACTCTGATATTTCATCTGAATCAGCTGAGTGAAATCAGATGAGTAGTCAAAGCTTTGTGCGCGAACAGCTTAGTAGTCTTACGAATTCTAGATCAGCTTAGTCTGCTGACAGAAAAAGTTAGAGAAAAAGTTTTAAAAGTTTATGAGATCTATTCACCCCCCCCCCCTCTAGATCTCATTGACCACTTTTGGGACCAACAAGTGGTATCAGAGCGGTTGGTTCATTAGATTCAGTTGCCTGATCAAACGAACTTGATCCAAGGTGTGTTTTTAAAATTTTTCAAAAAGAGAGCATATTTTGAAAATCAAAAACTTTTTGAAAAATGGATGTCATAAGCCATGTTCCTCACATCGGCCTTATGGACTTTGAAAGCTGGAAAATCAAAATGGAAATCCTTCTTGCCGCTTATGACGACAACATGCTTACTTGTTTTACAAAAGGACCATTCAGATTTCAGAAGACTGTGAAGGTTGCTGGCCAACCAGATCAGATAGTTGACAAAGAGCTAGATGAGCTGACTCCCAAAGAAGTCAAGTTAGTAAACCTTGATAAAAAGGCTAAGCTCATCATGTTCAAAGCTGTAGACGAAGAAAGATTCCAGAAGATCAAGCATTTCAAAACTGCCAAAGAAATGTGGGATAAAGTCTGCGAGCTAAGCGAAGGAAACGACGCTATCAAAGAACACAAGCTCAGTGTGGCTCTTGAGGAGTTTGAAAATTTCAAGATGAAGTCTGGTGAGACGATTGATCAGATGGATACCAGATTTACCAAAGCTCTGAATGAAGTTCTAAGGTTTGGTAAAGAATTTTCGAACAAGGAGATCACCGCAAAGGTTCTCAAGGCCTTGCCACCTAAATTCAACATGAAGGTGACAGCCATGGAAGAATCAAGGGATTTAGGGAAGATTTCCCTTTCCGAACTGTTCTCATCCCTCAAAGCTTTTGAGTATCAAATGCCAAGAATGGGATTAGAAGTGTCAACCAGTTCAGACCCTACTGCTGCTCTAATGGCGTCAGACAAGTCAAGAAAATCAGCAGACAAGTCAGAACAGAAGACTCTGCTGAGTTCAGAAAAAGTCTACACTGCTGACGACGTTACCCTGCTGTTGAATGATTTTGAGAAGTTCTACAAGAAGAAAATGAAATTAAAATATAAAAATGCTACTTCATCTTCTTCTGATCATTTTCAGGAAAACATGGATTTCTCCAAAGCAAAACTTAGAGACTACAATGAAGAGGAGTATGGACTCTTGATCAAAGATCGTTCTCACTCATCATCTGAAAAGTTTGCTGAAAAGGAAAAGCGTGCCAAAAAGGAGTGTAAGCTTAGAAAGAGCAAATCAAGGTTAGCTGATGCAGCAAAGCTAATAAACTCCGGCATATCTTATTCAGACAACCAGTCGTCTGATAAAGAATTTGAAGAAGTACCTGAAACTCTATGCTTAACTGTCATAGAATCTGATGATTCTGAAACTGAGGTAACTTCTACTATTAATGAAATGCACTATTTGAATCGTTGAATAAATGCTGAATTACAAATTCAAATATTGTTTGTGCATTTGCCAAGCTTAATGAAGAGATGACTCTGCTGAAAAGAGCAAATCAGATCACTGAAACTTCAGGTTGAAAAACCTCAAGAATCAGCTGACTATCAAAAAAAAAAAAAAAAAAAAAAAAAAAAAAAAAGCTTGAGCATGAGAATGAAACTCTAAAAGCTGAGTATGCAGTTTGTTTTGAAGATATAAATGAATTTAAAAGAAGAAATTGCATCATTCTCTAAATAAATAGAAATCAGAGGCTTAAAAGAAGAAGTCTACTGATGCTCAACAGGTTAGAAAACCTAGTAAGCTACCTAAGACGAATCAGACTACTAAAACCCATCAGCCGAATAGGCTGCTGATAGGAGTAAAATTTAAATATTAAGTCTGCTAAATCTAAGGTGAGTTATTAAATAACTCAGGTAAGAAATTGAGGCAAAAATGAATTATCTGGCAAGAATTTGAATCACATTATGATAATTATTATTATGACATGCACTATGCTTATTGATATTATCATATTGATCATGTTCACTGTGCTGATTGCAATCCTCATTTAAATGTGCATGTTTATCACACATTTCATGCATCTTACCTTGCTTATGAGCATTGTTTTAATCATGACCAGTAAAGTGATATCATAATGACAAGTGATATCATCATGATAAAACACAAGTCACTAGATCATCACATGTTAAAGGTTTTACTAACCCTGCTGGACCCAACAAATAAGGGGTACCAAAAATGGTCATCTGTTTTACAGGTGAATTGCATGTGAGATGACAAAGATGAGTTGACTGCCCTTGCAAATCTCAACAAATTCAACAAGTGATCTTACCATCACGTGTGCACCAGGAAATGGTACTATCAAGCTGCTTATATCAGATTGCTCCAAACCATCAAGTGATATCAGTCTAGTGAGTGATATCAGACAAGTGGTGTCAGACAATTGGTATAAACCAACAAGTGGTAGACGCTACATTTGGAGATTTCAAGGAAGCAAGATTGTTGGAAAGCTGAAGCCTGTCAAAGGATTACAAGTGGTATAAAGACCATCAGAAACCAACAAGTCAACCATGTGACAAAGAAAGTGGTTTGTTGATTTTGAATTCATAAGTTGAGGGGGAACTTATCAGAAGACTAACCCAGAACAGCTTACTGAAATTCAACGGCTGAGTGTCTTGAAGAGAAACTCTCATCAGACTACTTGACCACGGATTCTTGAACTTAGGGGGAACGTGTACGACGAGCGGTACTCCTAAATAAAGATGAAGTTTTCAATATGTCAAGATGAAGCTATCAGAAGACAGCTTCTTATCAGCTGACTGGAACTCAACAGCCAAGTATTATTCAAGAATGTACTACATCAAGTGGTATCAGCAAGTGTTATCACATCAACAAGTGATATCAGCTGACTAATCTGATTTACATTTATACAAGTAGTATCAGACTACAAGTAGCATCAGACTACAAGTGGAATCAGACCACAAATACCAACAAGTGGTATCAATTCTTGAAGTTAGGGGAAATCTTTTAAGCTGGAGTGATAAACAGCAACGAAGACTACCTAAATCAGCCTAATACTCACCTAATTGTCTTCAGCATACTAAGTTTGCAATCCTATAAAGAGAAAAAGGGGAAGAAGAGATGCAACCCAAGTAATATTGTTGATGACAAAAAGGGGGAAGATAAAGGATGCAACTAAGAACCCTTTAAACAGAAGATCAGAAAAGGGAAAAGAACCAACTATTGGTA
Organism: Penstemon barbatus; assembly: GCA_003313485.2. NCBI lineage: Eukaryota > Viridiplantae > Streptophyta > Magnoliopsida > Lamiales > Plantaginaceae > Penstemon > Penstemon barbatus. The sequence goes on from CM064879.1 coordinate 78,219,813, forward strand.
TTTTTTTAAAGTTGTATCAGATCAATAAATTTCCATCTCAAGGTATGAAGACCAAATCTGAAGACTTAGAAGACGTTCTTAGTTGAAGGTTTTGTCATCATCAAAAAGGGGGAAATTGTTGGTGTAAATTAGAGAAGGTTTTGAAGATGACAAAAAGGCCATAAAGGTTTTGAAGATCAAAAGGTTAAGTCATCAACTAAGAACAGCTTAGTAAAACCTATCTCATGGTCTGGAAGCTATGTGACCGAATCAGCCGAGTGGGATATCAGATCGGTAAAGATCAGATTGGTGATCATCAGCCGAGTCAAGATAGATATGTTCATTCTTGAATCAGCCGAGTAGCCATCAGCTTAGTACTCCCATCAGCCAAGTGAAGACGGTCAGCAAGCTGTCCAACGGAAACCTGCTGAGTGCATTAAATGCGACTGACAGAAAGTACAGCAGACTGTACTGTAGCAGTTGCAGGGAGCCGTTCCAGAAAATGGGGACCAGAACTCGAGGACTGCAGATTTCTGTCTCATCTTCAACGGGCAAAAATTCAAATTCGAGAGTATAAATAGAAGACTAACTGAAGATCGAAAAAGAGACTTGCAAAATTCAAGATCACATCTTAAGAGCAAGATCCATCAGTTGAGTCGTCTGATCACAAGCCCAGTCATCTGTTGACGAAGCTTTTCGTTGAAGAACAGAGAACTTGCGTTGTCTGTCTGAGTGACTTTCAACTGAGAAAAGAAAGGAGTGTATATCCATCTGTGTGAAGTGATATAGCTTCTTAGTGTAGGTTTTCTTTGTGAGCTCCTATACTGAAAATAGCGTGAGGAGTGTAGATCCATCTGTGTGAGTGATCTAGCTTCGGAGAGTAGGATTTCTGTGTGATTTCTTACTGCGCACTTGTGGCCATTTCATTTGTTGTTTGGCGCAAGCATTGTATACTGGTTACTTTGTGTTTCTAGTATAACCCAAGATCTTTGTGACTTGGAAGAGTGGACTAAAGGATTTTTATCCATATAACCACTATAAAAATCATGTGTGTTTGATTTATTGTTTCTTTACCTTGCTTACTTTCAAAAGAACTCAAACATATGAACTAAACCAAAAGATTTTAAAAGGAGTTGTGAAAACTGGGGATAAAATCTTTTGAGTGAGAAAACTTTAAAGAGGAACAGATTGGTTGAAAAACACTTGATAAATCCGCTGCCAACTAGTTTCTAAAACTCTGATATTTCATCTGAATCAGCTGAGTGAAATCAGATGAGTAGTCAAAGCTTTGTGCGCGAACAGCTTAGTAGTCTTACGAATTCTAGATCAGCTTAGTCTGCTGACAGAAAAAGTTAGAGAAAAAGTTTTAAAAGTTTATGAGATCTATTCACCCCCCCCCCCCTCTAGATCTCATTGACCACTTTTGGGACCAACAATTATCCTCACAAAATTTAAGAACGGAAATTAATTTTTTTGAAATTGAAGGAACGTGATAAAGCTTAGAGAGAAGAAAGTTGCCATGAGAGGTCGAAAGATTGGTACTCCCGATGTGTTGAATTGGAATAGTAGATCCATCTCCAATGCGGACTCATTCATTGTCGTTATAGTCCGAGGCACTCATAGATAAGTTCGAAAAATCATTTGTAAAGTGGTGAGTAGCTGCTGTATCAGGGTACCAACTTGAATCTTTCGAAGATGCGGGACGAGGAAATGTTTATAGAGTGGATAAGTAATTAGCCGAGAAAGATGAAGGAGGAGGTGGCTGGAAATTGTAGTCGAAACGATGATAGCATGTAGAAGCCGTGTGGCCAGACTTATGGCAAACTTGATAAACTGGTCTGTTGTTAGAGAAATTCGGCTGACCACCAAGACCATTGAAACGACCACCACGACCTCCTCGGCCTGTAAAATCTCCACGGCCAAGGAAACGTCCACCACGTCCACGTGATGTAGGAGCAGAATGATGCTGGGAAACATTTGCCGAAAGTTCTGTAGTAGTTGAGAGATTGGAAAGTTGATGGTTAAGTCGAGACTCATGCTGGAGAAGTGAACTATAAACTTGTGCCGGAGTGAGCACATCTATATGTGCAGTAATGGAGGGAACAACCGGGTTGTAATCAGAATCTAAACCATTCAACAAGTACGCAATGAAATCACATGGGGGAGCCACTTTTCCAGCTAAATCAAGTGAATCCAACAACGATTTAGCCCGACGATAATATACAACCACCGAATTAGAACTTTTTTTAAAGACGCAAGTTGTAGTGTAGTTTGTAGAACATGAGCTTGGGAATTTGCAGCAAACAGATCCGCGAGAGTCTCCCAAACCTCGCGAGAGTTGGAGGCGCTGGTCACGTGAGCAGTAATGGATTCTGAAAGAGATGAAACTAATAGGCTGAGAACGGCCTGATCATGTTGTTGCCAAGTGATAAATTCGGATTTGGTTGGGACTTTTCACCTAACACCTGTGGAGGGGGAAATGAGCCATCAATGTAGCCAAAAAGATTATGGCCTTTAAGATATGGGAGGATTTGAGTTTTCCAGAGTAAGTAGTTTTCATCCGTAAGTTTGATGGTGTGTAGAGTAGATAGAGGCGGAAGAGAGAATGTGGGAGGAGATGAGGATTGGGATTGAGATTTAGATGGATCATCTGCCATTTTTTTTTTTTTGTTCAGATCAGTGGAGGAGGGAAATTAAAAAAAAATAAAAAATAAAAAGATGGACGTGAGTCTTATCTAGCTCTTGATACCATGATAAATATGGTGCAGAGAACAGAATAATAAAACATAAGTAGGGAAAAGCTATTAATTATGTATTAGTTGTTATCTCAAAATTGTACAGAGGACCTATTATATAGTAGAAAAGAAACCAAATCATTCTATAACACTACTATCACTAAACTTCTCATAGAATAGTATTATATTTGGTGCACGTTGCTTAGCTGGTAGAAGAGTTTTGATCTTGTGTTGAGTCTACTCCAATATTCAAGAAATAGATATTTGCTTATAATAAAGTTAGAGTTTGGAAACGGTTAGAGTTTGGAAACGACTCCAAGGTTGGAAGAAAAAAATCTAATCTAAAGCATGGAATGAAATATTGATCAAATCGGTGAGTCAAGCTATTCCTCCTTATCTCATGAGCTGTTTTTGGCTGCCGAAAGGATTAATTGCAGAGATTGAGTCTTTAATTGCGAACTTTTGGTGGAACAATAGAGATGAAAAGAAACTCCATTGGACAAAATGGCATCAAACGAGTAAGAGGGATGGTGATCTTGGGTTTAAGGACTTGTAAACTTTTAATTTAGCCCTTCTACCAAAAAAATCGTGGTGAATTTTTACTAACCCAAATAGTCTGCTAAGCTGTATCCTTAAGGTGTGATACTTTCGGAATTGGAGGCTACTCTTGGCTGAAATCCATCACTAACATGGAGAGGAATTTGGGGGAGAGAATAATCACAAGGGTTGGACTAAGATGGAGAGTTGGAAATGGAAATTCGATTAGAATTTGAAACGATCGTTGGATTCCAAAAGAATACTCGTTCAAAATCTGCTCACTGGTTCAAATTTTCCCTTCAGACTCAAAGGTAAAAGAACTCATTGACCCCGATACTGGTGCTTGGAGGACTGATTTGGTTCAGTCTATATTCTTGGCTAATGAGGTAGATCTTTTTCTCTCTATTCCCATTGGAAGTTTGCTCAATATGGAATTACGAGAAAACTGGAGTTTTTTCGATTCGATCTGCATATTACTTGGTCTGTAAGATGAAGGAGTTCGACTTGCTGAAGTTAACAATGGGGCCAAAGTTCAATTTCCAATCGGGACTGGCATTAGATCTAGAAAATAGATGCTCCACCGAAGATTCGTATGTTTATTTGGTCGGTGTGTTCGAATTCCCTAGCCGTACGGGATGCTCTCAAGATCCGTAAAGCCACGAAAATTGAGGATTGTCCGCGCTGACAGGGAATTTCATAATCAGTTCTTCAGTGGTTGAGTTATTGTTCTTTCTCAAGACAGGTATGGGCACTTTCTAGTTATGATTGCGAATTTTCAAATATTATCGAATGGATCGATAATGTTCGTGGTAAATGTGATAAATAGATGTTTGGTTTATTTGCTTCAAGTTGTTGACTCATTTGGTATTCGAGGAATTTATTGATTGGGTATCGAAGGAATTGTCATCTTTGATTGTTTGGACTCATGTGGTTGAATTTTTTGATCTTCATATTCGGTCTTATACACGACCACCAGATCAACCATTAAGGAATAGACCTCAATGGAAGCCTCATCCAGTTGATTACATAAAGAATGATGATGAAGCAACTCTTTATCGAGACGGTACTTGTTACGGCATTGGTATTATGGCAAGGGACTCAACTGGTTCCTGTGTGGCATGGACGTCCCAAATTTTAGATCTCCTCTTACAACCTAAAGTTGCGGAAAGCTATGGTTGTGGCAAGAAGTGTTGAATTCGCTCTACCAAAATAGTTGGAGCAATGTTATTATCGAGGGTGATTGTAAGTCAAATAAATAGTATTGGCAATCATTCTTCCTCTTCAAGCTACCTAAGGGGTATTTTTCAAGATATTTCTCGTTTATCTTGTAATTTTAGTTCGTTTAATTGTTTTCATACTTTTAAAGAGAATAACTATGTATTTCATGCATTAGCTAAGGTAGTTTTTAGTATTGTTCCCCCCCTCCCTATTACCGAACTTCCAGAATTCATTATCGAATTTTGACTTGACGATTTGACTTTTGAATGAAATCTCCGTGATGGCTTTCCTAAAAAAATAAGAAATTTCAGCCCAAAATTGGCCCAAAACAAGTTAAAATTCACTTCGTAACTAATAAGACCATCTCCAACAGTCCATTTAAATTCAGGCCTCTTATCTTAAAATTTAAATGGTGAACAGTGTTATACATTCCCACTTTTTACTCTGCTCTCCAACAGCTAGTTTATATTTTAAAAGTTTATTTTTAACCAATCACATCACATCACTCCAACAATTCATTTATATTTAAACAAATTACTTTTAATTTTTATTAATATATAAATAATAATGATATCTATATTTAATATATTATAATTTGAAAAACTAAATAGAAAAGTACTATGATTTGTGTAGAAAAGTACTATGATTTGTACTTTTGTCTACAAAATCAACTTTTAAGATTTAAGTTTGGACTCTCAAATATAAGAGTCCAAACTTAAAAAAATTTGGCTTTCTCAAATTTTAAAGACTCCCTTGGAGTGGATTTTTTGCCCCAATCTTATCATATCTCTTATAATATGAGATATAAGAGACTTATCTAAAATGGCACAAATAAGTAAAAAAAATGGTATTCTTTGGGCCGTGTTTAAGTCGAAGGCGGTGCCATTAGTATGCCGTGCGTGCCAAAAAGAATATTCGAATTGGGTAAATGAGCGCGATTCTGAAAATTAAAATCAAAATCAAAATTATGACTGAAAATCGGAACGAGCCAAAATTAAATTATCATGTAAGGAAAATGTGAATTACATCCATCTGTCCCGAAACTTGAATTATTTTCATACACGTCCCTTGACCTTAATCACATTTACAAAGGCCAAGGGAGGTGAACGCATTTATGTTGCTTTTCACGCATTTATGTCAATACTAACTCGTGACGTCTCAACGTTATCAACGTGTGATTTGACAGCTCAACATCTTAGTCAAATATAATTTCAAAACCATGTAACCTAACTAGGGCCTGTTTGTGTCACATTTGCATTTTGATACTTTCAAAAGAGTCAAACAAATAATTATTTTTCTTTTTCGAAATAAACTTATCATCTCACAATTTTAAAAAAAAGTCATTAAAAAAAACTGTAAACAATCTTTACTTGACATAACATAACATATTATATTTTGACACTACTTATTTTAAAATTTAAACATGATTTGAAATAAAATAACATACTATCTTGCACTATTTCTTTTCCTTTCATGATTATTTAAAACTAATTTAAACTATTTATTTCCATCTAAAAAGTTTAAAAGAACAGTATCACAAAAACCAGTATTTTTTCTAAATTTTCAATTTATTTCCTTAAATATTTAAACAAAAACGAGAGAAAAACTTTTGGCGGATATAATGTACCCTTTTTTAAATGTAAAATATGAGGTTAAATCATATTAATAAACAAATAAGAAGAACAATAGTAATAAAGAAATCACACCAATTTGCACATCATGCCAAGTGGTTCACAGGAGAGGACAAATGTCTAGAGACACTATTGCCACTCTCTCATCCTCTTGCATGAATTCAGGTTTTTTGCCTCTCACTCACACATACACACCCCCAATTTTTTAAATCTTTCCCTTTTTTGTTCTTTGTTTTTTCTTTCTTTTGATTTTTGAATTTTAGTACCCGAAATCCCCTTTTCAATTTTCAAAATTTTTGTCCCCCAATTTTCTTTTCTTTTTTCCTTTTTTCGGTTGAAACCTTAATATAAAGCAAACCCCCATACCTGTCCTCAACATTCCCCCTCTCTCTCTCTCTCTCTCTCTCTTTTCTCCTTTTCCTTTGGGTCCCTCTTTCTCTCTCTTCCCCTGCAAAATTTCTCATTATTATATCTTCCTGAAGCAGCAACATCCCATTACTTGCTCAAAATTTCTCATTTTTTTTCTCTCTCGTGAAAATGAGTGATAATGTTGAAGTAGATGGGCTTTGGTTGCCCGCTGAGTTTTTCACTGACGATGATTTTCTCGTGGAAAAAGAAAATCTAATGAAAAATAGCAAATCCGCCATTAAGGAGTCCGAGTTCTGTTTCCCAACCGAGTTTCCTTACCTCATGTCTACTTCACCTCAGTCTACGTTGGACCATGTCGGAATTTCCTCGCCTCCAACTAGAGTTTTGGGTTCTCGAAACGACGCCGTTGGGGATCTGGTTTACCGCGCCGCCGGTCAAGCTGCGAAACTTAAGCTCAGTGGCGGTGATGGTTTTGTCGGGTTTGGGCCTGGACCCGCTAAGCCCAAAAACTTTCTTGGCCCGGAAACCGGCTTTGCTCCGCATGTAAATTGCATTTCACTTTGAATGTATTTATTTAAGTTTTTTCCTTTCTTGTTTGTTAATTTTTTTGTTTATTTACAGTTTCAGCAGCAGCGCGTGGTGAGGCAACATCAGACCCAGAGTTGTGGAGTTTGGCACCGTCATCAACAAATGGGTCAAGCTGCATGGGCCATTCAGCAGAGTCCGACTCGAGTTTTGACTTCGGGTACGAGACCCGTGTTAATGAATGGATCTGGTAGTGGGGCGGTTAAAAGGGGATGTGCTGGTACAGGAGTGTTTATACCTAGGAGGTATAATGACGGTTCTGCCCTTTACAGTTCAGATTCTCGCAAGAAACCAGGTATTTTACAGCTCATTGTTTTATTATTATTATTATTATAATTTTTTGCTTTATTTTCAATGAATTTTCTTTGCATACTCTATTTAGTTCGTTTTCAACATAGGAAGAAATGCTAATTCAAGAAAAAAATTGACCTGGTTTATGTCTTTATCATCTTTTGTCTTGGAGTAGATAGGGGACCCTACTTTTGCTGTCAAAATCTGTGTTTCATGTGGTGAACCATCAATTTAATGTTTATTTTGAAATTTCGGAGCCAATTTTGTGTCAAAATGTTTTTAAGTATTCTTTAATTTTTTGTTTAGATAGACAGAATATGAGTATCTTTTGGGAACGAGCTTTGGTAGGTTTCAAAAGTAAATGTGCGAAATAATTTTGAATGATGTATGCATTTTTTGTCCACAATAAATTGAAGTAGTATGGACTACATAGTCCCTTTAAATAATTCTTTTTGACTGAATGAATCTTTGTTTTATTTATAGCAATAAATCATGTAATCCTGGGAATTGGGCTCTTTTTCATATTTTTCTTTTGCTTTTTATCTGCAGTTTTTACCCTAATTCTTCTTTACTAGTCAACACAAGTGATCCTTATCTTGGGTTTCTTTTGTAGTAAATCTTTTCACATGATAACGTTGCGTATAATTAATTGCATATATGCCTATCCTCTATTATTAAATTATTAAATTTGTTTATTATATATGTTCTAATATAACTTGATTAATCTATTTTGTTTCTACAGCTTGTTCATCTTCTTTCCTGCCAAACGGACCTGCCCTGACCAAAAACTTCGACAACATGTCCGGTTTTACTCAACCCAAACCGGTTCCTCAGCCACAAATCGACAGGGCCTTCATCCAAGAATATGGTATAAATTAATTGTAACATTACTATATTTTTTAAATTTTTATTAATGCCAAATGCTAAATTGTATATTTCATATTGAACGTTTACAGAAATGCTGATGGCTCGAAGGCAAGCGATGATATTGCAACAAAGACGAAGTTTGCTATTGGCTGAAGGATCATCGAGGATGAGCTGCGACACATACCTTCCTCAGGAGTGGACTTATTGAAGCGCATTTGTCTTTTGGTGGTAAAATGAAAGCTATCTAAGTAGATATTTTAAGGTAGAATGAATCTATGGTGTTTGTGTTCGATCAAGGTTTTACAAGTCAAATTTGATGAAATTTGTAGGATTGGGAAGAAGGATAAGTAGTATGTCATTTGGTGTTTTTGTTTTAAGGCAGAATGATAGAGAATGTGTTATAGAAAAGCAAATAGTAGGAATTGGGAGGGTGCTTTTTTTGGGCTTTAGTATTTATATATATAATAATATGAATAAGTGGATAATGTATGGGTTTAGTGGGGTTTGTTATGTTTAAATGTTGGAAGATTTGGGGATTTTGTATTTTGTAAGTGAAAGTGTTAAGTCAAGGAGAAATCCACAACCCTCCTCGATGCAATTGGGCATTCTATTGGGAAAGTATAAATGTAATAAGAATGGTAGTTTTCAAATGAATGTACATATTTTAACTATTTGTTGATGTTTGCCCATTTCTCTTGCCGTTCTTCATGACCATTTTGAGCTAACTTATTACTGTTAGGTCATCTCCAACAGTCCAGGGTCATTCCTCGGGCGGTTATACACCCCCACCCCCGGGTTATAGTCTCCAAATCTACGTGGGTTGTGTAGTACTATATTAAAATATAATTTTACACTCTCACCTTATTATCAGTAATATTAATAAATATTTGTATGTTTTGTCTAGATTTTATTTTGTACATAAATTAAAATAATTTAAAATTAGAATTAATAATGTTATATTTTAATTTAAAACATAATATTATTAAATTAATTTGTTCATTTTTAGTGAAATATTTTTTATTTTTAAAAAATATATATTTTTTTTTTCAACTAGTCAAAGAAAAATGAAAAATATATAAAATACAATTAGGGGGCAACACGCGCTGCTAGCGTGTCCAACAACCTGGGGCGTGGCGCATCACCCCACAACTAATTGGAGACGATTGTAGGTTGAATATGTCCTTAATTAAGTGTCATGAGATAATTTACATTGATTTAACCCTTTTTTTTTTGTTCATCATGACCATTTTGAGATTACTATTAAGTGGAATGGGATAATTTTACATATATTTTCTCACTTTGATGAATTTGTGTAGGTGATTTGCTTAATTTAAAACCTACGTTGCACAGACACTGACTCGGCGACTCGTTTTTTAAAAAAATTTCAAGATACAACACGGTATGGATACGTATATTAAAAAAAAAAAACTATATAATTTATATAAAAATAAAATAAATTAGCATCATAGTCAACGAATTAACATTCATTCTAATATTTCAAACACAAAATCAAAAGAAAAGATCACAAAAGATATCGAAATTCACGCTAATCACATCGTAAATGATTCAAACCATGTTTCACATGCAGAAAATGAGGTAGAGAGGAAGAGAAATACCTGTAAATTTGAATAAATTGGAAGAGAATTCTTAAACTAAGGTTTATATTTATAAAATGAATGAAATTAAAGAGTTTAGGAGTTGTTTAATTTGTGTTTGGAATGAAGGGGAAGAGTACTCTGTAGAAATTTAATCGACTAGCTAGTTCACAAAAGTATTTTCTGATTTTTGTTAATTAACTAATTAAGTTTCAAATTTTCAATTTAAACCCACAATTAATTTTTAAAAAAATTGCAAAAAGACCCCGCCGTGTCCAAGACCGAGTCCTTGACCGTATCCCCGCCGAGTCCAAAATCGTATTTTCTCGGACTCGCCACATGGCGAGTCCGACGCGTGTCCAAGCCGAGTCGCACGCGTGTCCGAGTCCGTAAAGAGTCCAACTCTGCATACTTGAATTTTTTGAAGTATCCATGCTTCAAAGTTTATAACTTGCTAGATTAGTCGAAACTTTAAGAATTTGGTTAGTCTCTTTTTTCTTTCTTTCAATTACTATATATACAGGATTAGTTGTTTTTTTTTCTAATCTAGAACTAATTTTTTAAATACATGTTGAATATTTTATATGAGAATTTTTTCAAACGTGAACTTGAACTTTGGCTATTATCTTTGTAAGGTTAATTTCTTTCACGGACCAATCATGTTGCACATAAAAAATTATTTAACGGTTAAATTTACTGTAGTTTAAATTCTCATGCATTTTATGATAGATTAAGTCCAATGAGACTTATGCTTGATTATAACTGAAATTTGATTGGAGATTGGTCATATACGAAAAAATTTGACAGAATACTTATACTATTTGGTTTTTTGTTTTTAAATTCTTCATTAAGGTTTATTAAATATAACTTTTGATGAAAGGACGAAACTTAAATAACTTCCGAAAAATTGAATCTTAAATATAATTTCTAGCTTGATAAAGAAATTTGTTCAAATTTGAGCGTCACCAACCTTAAATACAAGAAGTGCATAATGAATAAAATTAATTCAAGTTTAAAATCGTAAGCAAATTAAATTAATGCCGAACGTCTATCTTCCACTTAAATTCAACTCGGATAAGCGGTTTGTATAGTGCAACTTCAACATACACTCCTTTAGTTATATTTTTATAGATATCAATAAATGGTTTGTACTGTTTGTAGGAGCATACTTAATAAACCAATCAAATAACCTTAGAAAATTGGGTGAGTTGTGGTTGGGGTAATTTAAACTTTGTGAAACAAAATAATACTCCTAGATAAAGTATTAATTTTTAGTAAAGTTGAGTTGTTGATATACTATGGTTTAATTCTATATCGTAGTTGGAGTAAATTAAAATTTGTGGAATTGGAGCAAGTAGATGAGTGTTTGTTGAGTGATAGTAAATTCGGTTGAGTATTCGGAAAAATAAGTAAAAAAATTTGTAGAAGATTTTCTATATTGTATAGCTAATACACTGCAACAAAAAACAAACTTAGTGATATTAAGCTTAAATGACATTTTGAGACGAATGTCACCCAAAGTTAATAGTCACAATTTTTAAAAATTGTCACATAATATAGATGTTAATCATATTGTTTAGTGATATATGTTTATATTATCGAACACCTTTCAATATTACTTCTAGTTATTATAATACGAAATAACATTTTGACATTTGGCGATATGTCCCCAAAGTTAATAGTCACAATTTTTAAAAATTGTCACATAATATAGATGTTAATCATATTATCTAGTGATATGTTAAAATTATCGAACATCTTTCAATATTACTGCTAGTTATTATAATACGGAATAACATTTTGACATTTAGCTAAACTGACATATTGCCAAATGTCATTTATAATTTTTAAAATCTCACTTATAGATATGTAGCTCAAAAGAAAATTATACAAAGAAGGATAATTAGTTATAAATACATGAATTTCTAGCCCTAAAATTATTTATTGATAAATGAATAGTGTTTTAAAAGTTGTGAAATAATGTTTTTGTGAGAGATACAATCTCGAAAAATGAGGCTCAAAACCTTCTAATTTAGATGTCCAAAATGTAGGTTTTGGTGGGAGATGATCTTGGATATCATCAAAATTAAATTGGATGATGTCAAAATTTTAAAAAAAAAATTGAACCCCAGCAGGCAGCATATGCATCAACACTGAACCTATTCTAACTCAACACCTCCATCAACATGATGCACTAAAATTTTTCTGCCAACTCCAACGACCCAGTTGTACTTTTTCTTTAATTCCCACAACTCTATTTTTTAATTTGACAAACTATATATAAATTTTTGTGATTATTTTTATTTAAATATTGAGCTTAATTATATTTTTTGGTTTTGATTTGATTATAGTTGTGAGTTTGGTTTGTATTTTTATTTCTAATTAAATTATAGTATAACTTAGATTTATTTTAAACTAGCATTTTGATAAGAAATCTTATCGAAATAACATGAAGTGAGATACAAATATTTAACAATTTTGAGTCTATTTATTTGAAGTTAATTTTCTTTACTTTTAATTGCAACTTTAAGTACGTTTTAATTTAATTTGAAGCTAAGTTAATAATAAGTTTAATTTAGATTAATCTATAATGATGGTTCATTTTGATGCCCATTGTTGCCGTAAAATATTTTTATGCAGATATCAAAATTTTGTAGCAAGTATCAAAAAGTGACTATGATATGTTTAATTGCTTATTTCTAGAGATATTGACATAGGTTTTTATGTCTAACCTCTTACTCGAAGATATGGCATATATTTTTGTTTCGCCATTGAAAAAACATTTTATTGCCAAACAAACAAGTTCTTTGTTTTGAAAAATTGAATTATTTTAAAATCGTTATCTCAATTTTCAAAAACAAATTCCCCTTAAAAATTATTTATTTTATCTATAAAATATCTATACAAACACTACTTAATTTGACATCAAATAACTTATTTTCTTATCATACTCACATAAAATTTTAATTAAATATAAAATAACTTAACCTGCTTCTCTTCTTTCTATAATTTCTATAAATACGTAACAATTTCCTAAAATTAAACTTACCTATTCATTTTATATCTAAAAAATTCAACATTTCTAAAATCACTACAAGAAAAAGCAAAACAAACAAACCCATAATCTTTTTTTAGAAAAATCCTTTCCAATGGGTTTAGGTTAGATGTAGTTAGGGCTGAAAATCAAACCAAGCTACTCGATACTCGACTCGAGCTCGTTCAATAAAAACTCGTTTGAGCTCGGTTCGTCACACTAATCAAACAAGCTTGAACATCTTTTTTCGTTCGATAATTTTTGAAGCTCGGCTCGAGCTCGACTCGATAAGCTAAAAATTGAAAAATTACATGTAAAATATCAAGCTACTCGATACTCGGCTCGAGCTCGTTCGATAAAAGCTCGTTTGAGCTCGGCTCGATTGAAAATCAAACCAAGCTCAAACACAAAATTTCAAGCTCGATAAAAATCAAACCAAGCTTGAACAGTGTGTCGTTTGATACTACTCGGCTCGATTACAGCCCTAGATGTAGTATCCTTTCGTATTCTTATTTATTTTATTTTATTTTATTTCTAATTCAACTAACCCAAAATATTAAGTAAGATTATATAGGTAGATTCTTATGGATTTCATATTTTGCTTTGTAAATTAGTGATGTAGTTACAGACAAAGATTTGATCTAGTATAATAAACTAATATAATAATATGACAAACGTTAATCCAATTTTTGAAAAAGATTAAGTGAGAATAACTTGAATATTATTCCAAACCAAAAAAAAAAAAAAAAAAATTAGTGCCGTGACTTTATTTTGATATTATGAAAAGAAAATGGAAACAAAAACTTTGAGACGAAGAAATTGTTATTTATTGGGTGATATATATATGGTTGACGTGGACTACATTCAGAGTGTGAGCAGCAAGTGTGTCCACGGAAAACTTGTGAAAATGAAATGAGATATTTGAAAGAAGAAAGGGAGTAATAAATCATAAATGTAGTATTTCGTGAACCTTTGCATTTGTTCGTGTGCGGGCACACATTTAGCAAATATTCTCTTCCCCACCTTACAACATGATGGGGTTCTTAAACTTTTCTTCCCTCCCTCCTACAAACCATATATAGAATCTATTTATTCAGTTTCAAAATTCAAATTAAAGCTGATAAAATATCTTATCATCCCTCCGTTTCTAATTAATTGACGTATTTATAAAAAATTTATGTTTCAAATTACTTGTCACATTTGGTTTCTCAATGCATCATTATTCAATTTTATCATTTCTTACTTATAAGCTTAGAATTGTTCGGAGCTACCTTCTAGGTAGCACCTTCTGGACTTAATGAACATGTGTCAAGTGGGGGACCATCAATATTCAATATATTAATTCAGAACTAATTAGAGACCAACACATGTTGCTCACTAAAATCCTCCGAATAATTTCTAGGATTACACAATAAAGTAGAGTGCACAATGATTAATGATATAAATTAAAATAATCATTAAAATAGTATTTTTGATATTTTTCTTAGAAAAATGACCAATTATTGGTTTTATTTATCTGTGTGAAAATGACAAATGTGTCAATTAATTTGAAACAGAGGGAGTAAGACAAATAGTATGTATGTTTGTGCGCTAGTTGTATTGCTAGATTTTTTTTAAGAAAATATCAAACTCATTGGTAGGTTCCGAGCCCAATTAATTCAACTTTTTTTTTCTTCCCCACTCTCGCTGTTATAATATTACTTTTACTTTTATTTTTTTATAATTAAATTTAAAATAATATGTAAGTATTAAAATTAAAGAGAGTAGATAATAATTTTAGTATGTATTTAAATATTTCTTAATTTAAGTATTAATTTAAATTATTTGTATAAGTGTTTAACCCGCTGAAGACTGTTTCTCCACCCACCCCGGTCATATCCATTGGAAATGGCCTAACTCCTGTACCTTGGGGTCCATGACTTTTTTTTATTTTATATATTTATTCTTTCCTTTTCTTTTTCTTTTTCTTCTTTGTAATTAATATTCTTCTAAGCAAATTCAAATATTTTCTGTTGCAAATTTATAATAAATTGTTCCTACCAATATCATTATTAATACTTTTAAAATAACATGGTGTATTTCATTCAATTATATTTGTCAATTTTTGATTGAGATCAAATTTTAGAAAATTATTACGACTTAAAACATTTTATTTTATATTGCATTGAGAAAGTGTGATGCGGTTGCAAATTTTCCCCCTTTTTTATTTTGCAAAGACTCTTCTTATATATTTCATTTTTTTTTATCTTTTAAGAATAAAAACAACTTCTTTGTTTATTTGTTTGATTTTAGAGAGATCTACCTTAATATAAATTTAGGATTACCTAGAAGTCTTTCACTAAGTATTAAGAAACCATGTCACCCTAATCAAGTCAAGATGACCGAGTGGTTTAAGGCGCCAAATCAAGTTAAAAAACAAAACCATGTCACCCCAAAAAGTTTATTTCTTGTCACTAAAGAAGTCATAAACATACCTTAATTTAAATAGGCATAAAATATTATATTATGATCCCTTCCTCTATTTCAATCACATAATAATTATATGTTTGTACCAAAGAAAAAAAAATAACAACTCTATGTATCACAAATTTTTCTAATATATTTTTATCGTTTTTCATAATCTTTTAAAAATATCTTCCATGATGTATAATAAAATAATTCTATTCATTTCATCTTTAAAAATCTAAATGAACATCTTCATATGCCAAAAATTACTCTAAAAAAACCCAAATAGACCTACCTAAATTGTTTTTGAATTTTGTTCCCTTTCGCGGGATCTTTTTCTAATTTCAAAGCTGGTGGAGTGGGAAACATTTTTGGTAGTTGTAATTTAGTTGGAACCACTACCTTTGTTGACTCGGTCCAACATATATTTCTCCCTCACTTTGGTTATTTGAATAGTTTATTAGCAACTAGACATTTTTCAACGTAACAAGGATTTTTTTCCCCAATGGTTTAAATCATTTTGAGGCGCGACGGACACATAAATAAAAATCTCACTAAACAATAATTTGACCTCGAGTTCGCTATCTTGTAGTGAGTAGTCCTTTTCACTAAACCAATTATAGTGTACAAATAATAAATCTTTTGTCCTGACTATTGACTAGAAGTTTAAGTGTAATTGTTCGAGTTTGTCACACAAAAAAACACATGTACACTATATAGAAATTTGATTTGATATACCATTAGTTTGTTTCGTTATCAAGAAAGTACGCGAATATTAGGAAAAATTAGAAATTATGTAACTATATATGAGAAAAGATTATTTTTTATTTATCGCATGTCATTATGAATTTTGCTATATTTTATTATGACTTTAGTTAGTTATCATGATAAAAATAAGAAATCTCAATCTTGGAGGAATTTGCTCTTGAAGATGACATCAATTTGTTATTGATACATTTCCAAAATGTTACCATCGTAATTGTGCAAAATACGTTAATATTTATCATGTCCAAATTTAGATTTCAGTGTAGATTACACAATACTTTTACTTTGATGAAAAAGCTTGTAAAGATTCGAAGAAGAATCTTCCCTTACTCTGTTCAGGCTTGCTAACCACAGTTTCGCTTTGGCGGAACTGCAGACAGTTCACCATAGAAAATATGACATGTGGCATATTTGGCACCTGCAACCGGAACCTTATTTACACAATAGACAAAATTGAAATTACTTCTATACCCTGCCTATCACTGTTTTAGCTCCACTTTCAAGCTTCAATTTCCGGTGGCTTCTAATTTGGTCTATGTCCCGTTACCAATAATCTCCCCTGTTTTTTCTTTATTTAGTTGACATATATGTGAAGCTTCAGAATCTGGTTTTCTTCTCCAACCCCAACCCCTTTCCGAAACCCTAGCTACCGCCGCCCCGCTCCCCTTCTCCCTCCATAACCGTGCTCGGACCAGAACGGGATTTGTGGAATGATTATGTTTGTTCTTATGCCTTAATTAAACCCAAAAATGAGCTTGATTGTGCAGTTTTTCTGGTCCTAATAATTGCTCTTATGCCTTAATTGTTTTCAAGAGTCGGATTAATATTGCCCTTATCTCTTAATTGAACCCAAAAATGAGCTTGACTTTCTGGGTTCTTATGGAATGATTGTGTTTGTTCTTCAAGTATAAAAGGGGTTTTTGAGGGGGAGTAGGAAGCATAAATTGATTGAAAAATTGGAGCAAGAACAAGGATTTTGATTTGAGAAAGGACAAATGGGTTTTTTGGCAGCGATCCGATTGCCGGCGAAGTGCCCCCTCTGCATTTCGCCGCCGTTCACCGATGAAGTTTTGTGGAAGAAGACAACTTTTTTTTTTAATTTTCTATTATTTAAAATTCAATCAAAAAAAAAAAAAAAAGAGAAAGACATTTAAATACTTAATGATACAAATGTTTAATAAGAAAAATGTGTCTTTTTAAATTAAACATGTTCAATTTAATTTTATATTTATAGACAAAAAAATTGAAAAAAATTATAAATTTATAAATTTGATTTTATTATTTTTTCATCTTATATTTAGCTTGATATAGAGACTCGAATATAATTTTAATGATTTTCAAGCATTAGTTTAATTAAGAAGGGATTTTATGTTTTTAGTATATATTATTAACAAGGAGGGGCAAATGAGTAAATGAAATAAATGAGATTTTATGATTTTATTATGTATTATTAATATACAGGAGCAATTATGTAAAAGCACAAAATGTGACCTGCTAATAGTGATTGGGTTAACAGGTCACCAAAATAATAATAAAATATTTTTGAAGTGTATTTTGGGGTGGAACTATGGGCAGTTCCACTGCCCATAGACACTCCCTACTCTGTTTCTTTCTCTATTCGAATTCAAGGGCAAAATCTTTCGAATTAGGGGTTGACTTTTCTACTTAATTGATTATATTACAGTATTAGGTGGCCTTCGATTCGTCTAATGAGATTGGATCAAATTGTTTATTGCGTCTAATATCACAACTGGGTAAATTATTAAAATTGATGTTTAATAACAATTTTGACCCAAAATTTTAATTAGTATATCAATGGAAAAATGTTTTCGGTACGGTTCCCATATTTATGCTCAAGATTATTAGATTCGACAAAAATACCCCTTCATTTATACATTTGTTTCCAATGATAAAACAAGGAACTTATTTGAAACATTGATTTTCATTTCATAATTTCAATTGTAGTTTCGGAAAAAACACAATTTGAAGTTATATATATTTTTTATTCTTTTCCAAGACTTATGATTAATTACCCATTTCTCAAGAAAAAAAGGTTATTTCCCCTTATTTTCTTTTAGTGCTTGTTGTAGTACGGCAGCAGATCCTCTGTACCACTAATTTGTACCACTAATGTGTACCACCAATGTAAAGCTGACACGTGTTCATATTAATTGTAGAGTTAATTCAAATTAAACTTAACCACATTAATTATTAAAGTTATCTCAAATAATTATACAATTAATATGGAAACATGTTAATTTTATATTGGTGGTACACATTAGTGGTACAAATAAGTGGTACAGAGGATCTGCTGCCTTGTAGTACACATGTTTAGCCTCCGTTGTTTTTTTGTTTATCTTATTGCTTTTAGGGGCCTTTAAGAAGAAAAAAATGGCTGATAATTATAAGACAAATCTATTCAAATTCTAAAGTGGAAAAAAGATGTAATGCCCAATGAATTGATGATATATGAAAAGGATATGTAAAGTAATTTTTTTATTAATGTTAAACGGTAATATCATAACAAAAAAAAATGTGAATTGTGGAAGATAGCTGAATTGGAAGGGACTCCCCCCAATTATAATTAGCCAAGATTAGAGGTGGTCCACTGTTTTGGTCCAACTCAAAATATGATCAATCAAAGCAATCAACTGCTATAGGCTTATTAGCTAAACCAAATAACTAGTGTTTTTAAATCGGACCGGTCATTGAACCGAAAACTCTACTGATTACTGGTTCGATCGGTTAGATCGGATCGACCATTAGTTCGATCGGTATAACCGGTGTGACTATATTATTATGTAATATTTATATATATATTTTTAGATTATCTAAAATACAATTATAATTCAAAAAAAATTTCATTCTTTGTCAATATAATTTTTTTTGTTTCATGCAAATAATCAAAATGTCTAAATAATTAAGATCAATGTCAAAAATATAAATCTCAAGTATCTCTCAAAGATACATACATTCAAAACAAGACAACAAAATTAAAAGTTCATCTCATTTTTAAAATTTTGGATTGTTCATTTGGGTTCTATTGTTGTAAGTTGATTTTTATATGGTAATAGATTTGCATAATTTCATACAAAAAATAATATCTCAAAGAAACTTTTTCGTCTTACATGCTGTTTGGCTACGAAATTTTAATTTTTGGGGACGAAAATTTTCGTAGCAAAAAGACTGATTTCTTGTAGTGTCTTTATGTAAAAAAAAAGTGTAATATTACACTGATTGTTAAAACACTAAAATAATGAATGTTATTCCAATTAAAATATATAAATGTAATCCTATTAAATGTTAAACAAGAGTTCAAATAAATAATAATAACAAAAAAAAACTCTAAATTTAAAAATAAAATAAAATTAAGTGAACCACTGATTCACTGATTTTACCGGTTCACTGATTTTACCGATTTTGGAGCTGATTTTACTGATTCACACTGATTAATTTGAGAACTGATTTTTAGGGGTAAATCGGACCGAATTGGGGACCGAATAACGGTTGAACCGGGCTAACCGATCGGTCCGGTTTTCAAAACAGTGCAAATAACCCTTAAAATTCGTCTAGGATTCTCGTTCCTACATTAATTTTGATATTCATCCTCCGCCTATTTGTTCCGGCTCTAATAATTATTGAAAATATTTATATGTTTCCACAAATATGTAATATGTAATTGTGAAAAAACTTAGTAATATAAATGAGCCGGGAGATTAAACCTCTCTTTTTTCTCCCATAAATATTCATTGGAACCTCTATTAACAGAGATTTGAATTTAGATTCCCCATATTTTATATTGAGAGATTTGCTTATTACTAGTAGTCGTGAAGTAGATAAATAAGTAGTTTTCTGTACCCAATTCAATTGGCCCAAGCTCTTATTCAGGTGGGCCGAGTTCAATTACTGAGTAATCCTATTTGCAAAAGATTCAAAGTCTCATTAGACAGATGGAGAGAGCATCATTCTACAAAGCCCGAAAATCTTCTTGGGCATACAAGCCAGTTGTTCAAACTTAAATTCAACCCAACCCGAATTAAAATCCTAATAGCTTGTTTGATGAAACAAATGTAAAAAATGAAAAAAAAAAAAAAAAAATTCCTCTCCATATTTTATTGTCAAGAAAACTATTTTTTTACAAATGTTTGATTTTCAAGAAAGTTTAGAAAAAAAATATTTTATAAATATCTCCATTTAATTATAAATACTATTAAAATTATAAAATATATTAAAAATGATTGAAAATAAAAATTATCAGATTATCTCTATATATATAAGTACATCTACGTACACGTTTATATAAGATTTATACATATACACACACATATATTTATATACATTAATTTTTATCTATATATGTGATTAAAATATTTAACTTTATTCTTTGCCTGAAATTTATATAAAATTTAGTTGATATTCTCTTTTATTATTTTTATTTTTCTAATTTCAAAATAAGAATTACATGTTCTTTGGGTTATTTACATATGAGATGAGTATTTTTACGTTATTTTATGAGGGTATTTACTATTATAACTTGAGAAAGTATTTTTTTGCAAATAATAAATAAGCACAAATAAAATTTTGATAGAAAGAAAAATCACACACAGAAAATTTTAATAGATAAGCAAAGATCAAGGATGTCTTGTAATTTACTTTAAAATTTTTACAAATTTCCCAATCAAAGTAATTAAAAAAAAAATTCTTTTACTTTTCTAACAACCAAACAATTAATACATAACTTAATTTCTTTTACTTTCTCCGACAACCAAACAATACATAACTGAAATTCACCAAATCTAGAAACGCCCATATATTACTACATGTAGACTTGAGATATGTACCCTTTAATAAAATTTGAAAAATAATTAATCATAGAACTACTTATATAATTAGAGAGGCTTTGAGATAAAAGGGAATATTGTCAAATAAATACAATATTTAAATCAGGCCCAATCGAAGTAATAATTTTATTTAATTTCATTCCATTACTCAAATTATAAAATAGCACACTCCGTACAAACAAAAGCATAACCAAAATACATGAAAGCTTAAAACATTACACTTCATATCATATGACACACACATACACACAAACATAAGTAGGAAGCATAAATATTAGTAATAAAATATATAGAGTAGAAATTAATTTATAAATCTACCCAGAAATTTCAATTGCCTTGACCTCAGGCTTCTTCACTTCCACCTTGGGCACCGTTACAGTCAAAACCCCATTCTCCATATTAGCCTTTATCTCTTCCAATTTGGCATTCTCCGGCAGCCTGAAGCGGCGGAGGAACTTCCCGCTGCTCCTCTCGACGCGGTGCCACCTGTCGTTCTTCTCCTCATTCTCACGGCTGCGCTCTCCACTTATCTGAAGCACGTTTCCTTCTTCCACCTCTACCTTAACTTCCTCTTTCTTCAATCCGGGAACATCCGCCTTGAACACGTGTGCTTCCGGGGTCTCTTTCCAGTCGACACGAGTGGCGGCGAACTGCGACGTCGTATTGTCGAGGGACCAATCACGAAATGGGTCCCAGAGGTCGAGCTGGAAGAATGGGTCGATGGCGTTGTTGGTTCGTTGTCCGAATATGCTTGGTATCAACGACATTATATTATATATATTTGTTAGGAATTGAAATAAAAATAATTAAGGATGAGTTTGATTGGAATAATTTGTAATGAAATTTGAATGTTCTGTTTGTGAGGTGAAGTGAGAAGGAGAGAAATGGTATTAATTTATAGGGGAGAGGGTGATGTGGTAATTGTCGTTTTGAAGAGTTTGGATAATTCGTGAGACTTCTTGTTTCATCGAAAGATGACTCATTTAGGACAAGATGAAGAAGAGTCGCGCGAAATCTAGTGCTTCCTCACTTTTCAATTCACCAATTATATGTTGACACGCGTCCCGTCTGATGACTATCTTTGTTATACGTATTTTATTCACCTTTTGTTTCTTCACATGAATTTTGAATGACAAAATTTAAAAAAAGCGGTCTTGTAAATTTGATATTTATTCAAAACTAGACTTATAAATTTTGTTGCGGGTCTTCTAATATGTCGAACGGCCCATTAATCCTATTGTTGTCACTAATCTAATGGGCATCATAGTTTATTGGGCTGAAAAGAGTTGGCCCAACCGAACCTTGCCTAACTATAGTGGATGAACATTAAGTTCTTATTTTTCACGCAATTCTAGTTTTAGTCTTACATATGATAATTTTTTTCAATTAGAGGACGGAAATTAAACATTGTTCAAAGTTAGAAGACAGAAACTTGTTTTACATAGGACTAAAACTGAAATTGGATGAAAGTTAAATGATTAAATATACGTTCATTATAGTTATATGATTATTTTTTTAAGACCCAAACTTGCTTCAATATCATTTATCTGGATATAGATAGGGATTTGGGACGACAGCACTATTAAACTGGACAAGTAATTTTGGATTGCACTACATGTTGCCATGATGTCTAATTTTGAATGTAATTGAACAATAACCTTATGTTCTTAATCATGTGTGACAAAAAATTAAAACTAATTTATTCTTATTTTTTTGCATAAGAAAAATAAAAGTATTTTGGGTATTCGAGCACAATCACAAATATAAGGTAGATTATGAAACATGATTATCAACAGTTTTTAAGAATATTAGGAAAGTGCACGAACTAGGGTCTTTCTAAAATAAGATTTCATGAAACATAAGTGTATATGAGATACCTCATTTCAACCACTAAAAAAAGTCAACATCAAATCTAAACCACAATTTTTGGTCAAAATGTTCGATGATGATGTGGCATTGGACATTTATAAAAAATAAACATATGTTAATTACATACTAACCCTTTAATTAATGTGTTTAAATAAATTTCTCTAATTAATTTCATATCTCGTTTTCAAAAAAAAAAAAAAAAAAAATTGAGAAAATTGCATTTTTCATACCAAAATTTTGCCTACTTTATACATTGAGGGGCACATGTATATTCTTGGAAAATATACATATGCCCCTCTAAAATAAAAACTTTACCTTCTCATTTCTCTGTTGTAATTTGTGAACAACTTATTTATTAGTACACAAACACAATGTTCTCTCTTTACAAATAAAATATTTTTCTACTTCACTTCGGATTTTTGGTTATTTCACATGAGCGAAGTATTTGGACTTGTAAGAAGTGTTATAACTAACTTTAAAAATTCATGTAAGGGGCACATGTATATTTTTCGTCGAACAAAAATTAAATAAAATTATTTGAGGCAGTAAAGTGCTTATTTTGTACATATGTGTGATAAAGTGCCACAATATGTAACTTTGGGGGGATAAGATTTTTTCAAATCTTTAAAGTGGTTTCAAGTGGAAGTTTTTGTCGATGTTTATAAAAAGAAAAACAGGGAGGTTATTGAAAAATTTTAAAGTTACCAGGGGCTATTGGTAATCTTTTAAGTTAAGCGGATGTTTTCTCATCATTTGATGGGGTAAAATTGATAATTCGACTTGACAGGGGTATTTTTTGCTACTAAAAAAATACATATTTTTTAGTTAGGCAAAACATAAGGGGTGTTGTTGAATTTTACTCATTAAAAAAGGGTAAATTTGGCTTTAAGAAAATAAATTATTTTAACTTAAATTTTAAGAGGACACGTGTCACCAAGATAAATGTTATCTCATGTGCTCCCCATCCCTCAAAATCTTATTTTAGACGGACCCAATTTTCTATGTTAGTTGAATCATATAATCATTTTTCAATATACTATGGTCTTCATGACATATCACATAATTTTTTGACCAATTTGCTTTAATTATATAATTATGTTGTTATAAAAAATTTAATTTTTTTTATCATAAATACTTAAAATAAAAAATGAACTATTATTATTAAGTATTTCTAATGTAAAACTACATATCTACATAATTATTATTCTAAAGCAACCATTTAAACGAATGAACAATATCTATTATTTTCTTCCTTGACCTTCATAATTCCATCTAAATAATTTTTTTTCATCTAAACCAGTTTTCACTGATTTAATCAATTTTTTTAATAGATTTAACCAATTTTGCTTGTTATATCTATCTTTTACTGGGTTCATAAATTTTCAAGTCTAATCCATTTTTAACAGACCTAACCCGTTTTTACAAACTCTCCTAATTTTTTTAGTGTGAATCTGTTTTTACATTAAGTTTGCCATATTTTTTGTTATTTTAACATGGTATGTCATCGATTTCATCCACTTTTACGTTGAGTTATCATTTATTTTTGTGTTATTTTAATCTGATCTTTCACCGATTTCACCCATTTTTGAGGTTGATCTCATTCGTTAATCAGCTCATTCATTCTCTCCGGTTTAATCCAATTTTACTTATTCTTTTGCTGATGTACCCTATTTTCTCGATTATTTCACCTTTTTTTTTTTTGTCAATTTAACTCGTATTTGTTCTTGTTCTTTATCGATTCGACCCATTTTTTGTTATCTTGTGCTTAGCCGATGTCATTCATTTTTTACTGATTTACCTCATAATTTTATCGATCGTACCAATTTTTGTTTCTTTAACTCATTTTTATTCGATCTAAATCGGATCGGATTTGACCACATATCAAGCTAGCTGTTCATAAGCTCGTATGGTTACGCTGATTAATCTTGCGAAATGGCAAAACTAAATCAGGGCAGATGCATAAGAAGTCCAACTTGTAGAAGTAGCAAAATCGCTCCACATACCAATCAAACCAACAAAAAAACCAAATAAGTAATAACTCTATTGAAAACAAAATTTGTATTCATTCAAATTAAGCGTAATCCAAAATCACTAGAACAATCATTCTTGGTGAACAACATTTAATTTAAATCTCGCAGAGAAGCTATTGATGACAAACAATATCAGAAGTGCATTGACTTTTATTGTTTCCAAGATCGACACACCCAGTAAGTTTGGGCATTTGACTTGCTCCATAGTGGCCAAAAACTAGGTTAAAGCAATCTTGATGTGCTGTGGCATCTTTACATGTACCAACTCTAGGAATAGGTGGTGCAGGACAATATCTCTGACCTGTAAATATTTAGGCAAAAAATAATTTAGAATACAAATTAAATAATCATTTTCAAATTAAGATTCAAAAAGAAATTTATAGTCTTTACAAAGTAAAATTTTATACCTCGAGATGGAGTTGAAAATGTTAACAACAAAATCATACATAACATGGAGATAAGTTGTGAAGTTTTCATCTTCTCTCGTTAAAATATTTTCCAACAAAGTTTATTTTATTTGTTTAGAGAATAGTGGTATCATTTGAGAACTCTTACCGCTCTTTTATAGGTGTTCATGTTGCTAAATGATAGATTTTGCCAATCTTCTTGTGGATAAAATTTGGAGTTGTATAGTAGGACAATAATTTACCGACTAATAAAAAGGTAAAACTTATTACAATTAATTATTACTTAATATGGATTTTCAATTGCTAAATTTATGTCCATTATACCATGATTTACACCATGTGTTAACATAATCATATTAACTTTTCCTTGCACATATAATAATATAACCAACTATTCTTCATATTAGGGAATACATGAAAATTTACATCTAAATCAACAAGGATTTTATATAATCCTAGCTTCCAAGAGTTTGACTAGAAAATCTGTCATCTCTATATTGAATTGGAAAGTTTAATCTATATAATGCAAGTAATTAAGGCTAATTAATTTTTGTCTTGCTATTTTAAAAGTGATATTAGAAATAAATTGAGGTTCGT
Organism: Penstemon barbatus; assembly: GCA_003313485.2. Classification (NCBI taxonomy): domain Eukaryota; kingdom Viridiplantae; phylum Streptophyta; class Magnoliopsida; order Lamiales; family Plantaginaceae; genus Penstemon; species Penstemon barbatus. The sequence goes on from CM064879.1 coordinate 78,245,608, forward strand.
AGAAATTTTTTTGATTTATGTAATGTTGTTTGTTTGAATATTTTTAGATGAATAATATTGTAGGCATACGATTTAGAAACAAGTATGTATTTTTTTAAAAAATTAAAGAAGATAAATGGTGTAAGAGATAAGTTACTTTATTTCAATTTTTTTTTGTTATATTAAGAAGTTAAGTGTACGTACGTTGCTCGTGATTAACTAATTTTCTATGTTAGTTGAATCATATAATCATTTTTCAATATACTGTGGTCTTAATGACATATCACATACTTTTTTGGATTAATTAGCTTTAATTATTACTATGTTGTTAGCAAAAATTTAAAATTTTTTATCATAAAAATAAAAAATGAACTATAATTATTGAGTATTTTTAATCTAAAATTACATTTCTACATATCTATTATTCTAAAATAACCATTTAAAAGAATGAACAATATGTATTCTTTTCTTCCTTGACCTTTATATTTCCATTAAAAGAATTTTTTTCCATCTAAACCAATTTTCACAGGTTTAACCCATTTTTAATCGATTTAACCATTTTTTACTGTTACACCTATCTTTTGAGTAAATCGCACTTTTGGTCCTCCTTATGGTTTACTTTTGCACTTTCGTCCCTCTTAAATTTTTTATATCAAATCCGTCCCTCTTATTAATGTAGTGTAACATATTAGTCCCTCTTAAATACAAAATACATCTCCACTTTCGAATATATTTTGAATTTAAGTGATAAGTGGAGATGTATTTTGTATTTAAGAGGGACTAATGTGTTACACTACTACATTGATAATAGGGACGGATTTGATATAAAAAATTGAAGTATGTGTTATAAGAGGGACGCATGTGATACATTACATTGATAAGAGGGACCAATCTGCTACAAAAAATTTAAGAGGGACGAAAATGAAAAATTTGACCCGTAAAGAGGACTAAAAATGCTATTCACTTTACTGGGTTCATCCATTTTCAGTTACATGTCTAATCCATTTTAACTAACCTAACCCCTTTTTACCAAGTCTCCTCTAATGTGAACCTACTTTTACACTAAATTTATCATAACTTTTGTTATTTTAACATGTTAGTTCACCGATTTGATCCGTTTTTACGTTGAGTTTACCATTTGTTTTTGTGTTATTTTAATCCGTTCTTTCACCGATTTCACCCATTTTTGTGGTTTATCTCATTCGTTAATCTATTCACTCATTCTCTTCGGTTTAACCCAATTTTACTTATTCTTTATCGATTTTTGACCCATTTTTTGTTATCTTGTGTTTAGCCGACGTCATTCATTTTTACCGGTTTACCTCATAAATTTATCGATCGTATCAATTTTTGTTGCTTTAACTCATTTTGATTCGATCTAACCCATTTTTCTCATTGTTTTGCCATTTTTAAATCCAATTTTACCCGTTATCACCAGTTTTAACCATTTATATGTTTTGACTTTTTATTAACTTAAACCAATTGTAAGTTTTTCAGTAAACTTAACATTACTTAAGTTTAATCATATATCACAAAGGTGGTGTTTTTTAGGTTATTTAATAATTGATCATTTCTTAGGAATAGTCCAAAGAAATATCGATTGCACCTATTTTTACACTGAGTTTACCATTTTTTTTAAACTATTCTTTGACTGATTTCACCCGTTTTTGTGTTTTATCCAATTTGTTAATCAACACACTCATTCTTTTCGATTTAACCCAATTTTAGTCGGTTTTAGCTATCCTGCTTACCCCGTCGTTTTATCAATTGCACATTTTTTTTTCATTTAATTCATTTTTCTTCTATCTAACTCATTTTCCCATTGATTTTATAATTTTTTCGATCATATATATTTTTAGTAGAATTTTATACATTTTCATCAATTTTAACCATTCTATGCTTGGACTTACTTTGGCTTAAGTCAATTATAAGTTTTTTATTCATATAGCCTAAATGTAACCTTTTGTTTTTAGGTTCTTTAATAAGTGATAAATTCTTAAGAACTTTCGAAAAAAATATCGATTGTACCAGCTTTTACACTGAGTTTATCATTTCTTTTTTATTATTTTAATCCACTCTTTCACCGATTTCACCTTTTTTTTTTGTTTATCTCATTTCTTAATCAGTACATCTATTCTCTCTAGTTTAATCAACTTTCGGTCGATTTTCACATTTGTTAATCAATTCACTAATTTTCTACGGTTGAACCAGATTTCGTCTGATTTACTTATTATTTTGCTTATTTAACCTATTTTCTTACACACTTCACATTTTACCATTTATCTAACCATTTTCTTATTGATTTTACCATTTTATCATATATTTTTAATCTAATTTAACCTGTTTTTGCCAATTTTAAGAATTTCTATGTTTTGAATTTTTTTTTTGGTTTACGCAATTTTTGCCATAAAATTAAATATAATAATATAATTTAAATAGGGTTATATTAGTGTACACACAAAAGGGAAGAAATTTCCATGGCCAATTCGTACTTTTATATGTAGATAGATAGAAAGATATAGAATATAGCGGAGTTTTTGCACTTTGCACCCACGAAACTTGAGAAATAGGCCCTTTGCACCCTTTAAACATAAATTTAGCACTTTGCACTCCCGAAATATGAACAATATTCAGCACTTTGTAACCTCTGTTATTTTTCTCAAAAAACCTAGGGACAAAATAGGTTATTCATATTTGGATCTTTGCACCCCCGAGATAGAATTAGCACTCTCGAATTAAGAACAACTCAGCAACTTGCACCCCAAAAACACGAGAAATTGACACTTTGAACCCCCTAAACACAAAATCACTTAACACCTCAAATTAAGAAAAACTCAACAACTAGCACCCCTCGTTTTTATGGGCAAAGTTGACCACCGGGGTCCAAAAAATCTAGGGACAAAATAGATAATTCATTCTTTTTTCTTAGAATTTGCAAAATACGATTATGAGTACTAAAATATTCGTTTGCAAAATATATTTTAACATATTTCTTAAATTACGAATTTTTTAAATATCCTCAAAATATCCAAAATAATTCGAAATGTTTCTAGAAATTAAGTTAATACATAAAATGGATTGAATTATATCACAAAAATAAATTTTAAGATGGAGAGAGAATTGAGTATTATAGTATTCATAATCATATTTTCAAATTTAAGAAAAAAAGAAAATGAATTACCTATTTTCCCCCTAGGTATTTTGACCCCGATGGTCAACTTTGCCGAAAAAACGAGGGGTGCTATATGTTGAGTTTTTCTTAATTTCAGGTGTTAAGTGCTAGTTTTGTGTTTATGGGGTTCAAAATGTCCATTTCTCGTGTTTCGAGGGTGTAAGTTGATGAGTTGTTCTTAATTCAAGGGTGCTAATAGCTAATTATATTTCGGAGGTGCAAAATGTCCATTTCTCGTGTTTCGGGGTGCAAAGTGTAAAATATCAAAGAATGAATACCTACTTTGTCATTATGTTTTTGAGGAAAATAAAAGTGGGTGCAAAGTGCTTAATTGTAAATATTTTGAGAGTGCAAAGTGCTAAATCCATATTTTGAGGGTGCAAAATGCCTATTTTTCATGTTTTGTATGTGCAAAGTGCAAAAAACACGAATATAATATATAGGGCGAAATACAATTTCCCCCTTAAAGTATGGGGGTGGCATCAGTTATCCCCCCAAGTATCAATTGTATCACTTACCCCTATATTATAGTATTAAACATTTTATTCCAAAAATACCCCCGTCCTTTTGAAACAAATACATGAGTTCTTTATTATTTTATTAAAAAATATTTATGTTAATTATGAATTCATCCATCCACCAAATAATATTATATTTCAATTTCTTCATTTCTTCGATTTTATGGTCTCAAATTTTTTCTTTATTTTCGTCTCATTTTTTTCTTGATTTATGTTTCAATTTGTTTTCTGTATTTTAAGTTTCAATTTTTTATATTTCTATCTCAAATTTTTTCTCCATATTTTTCTATGTTTTTATTTGGTGATAATTATCTCATTTATTTATGGTACGAAATATTATTAAAAATATTGAGTAATTCTCCTTCGAATTCTTTTCTCAAAATTCACGGTTGACACCAAGCAATATTATGTTTTAATGTCTTTATTTCTTCATCAATTTTTGTATTAATTATACATACATACATTTATCAAACAATATTAAATTTCAATTTCTTCATTTATTTTGCTTCTTTTGGTTATAAAAAAATGAGATGAAAATGAAGAAGAAATTTGAGATTGAAAAAAGTATGGTAAAAAATTGAAGAAATTAAAACATAATGTTGTTTGATGGATGAATGAATTCATAATAAATAAAGAGACAATTTTATTTTTATTATTTATGAAAGGGGCGGGGGTATTTTTGGAATAAAATCTATAAAACTTTAAAAGAGGGGGATAAGTGTTACAATTGATACTTAAGGGGGGTAATTGATGCCACCCCATACTTTAAGAGGGGAAACTTTATTTCACCCATATATATAACTAATTTACTCCCAACTGTTTTTAGCTATTGTATATAGGGTTATCAATGGGATGGATTCTAGTCGGGTCAGGTTCGTCCAGATTTGCCTCCATTTATATTGGATCGAATTCAGTCAGATTCAGATCTAGATTTTGAATTCAATGGATCTTTGTCGGATTTGGCTGGATATAGAATCTTTTTTGGATCCAATAAAATTTTCATCTAAAAATTACATTAAGATTTTTTCCTAAAACAAGTTTACTAACTTTACAATTTTATTTAATTTTAATTCACATGTATAACATTCTTTATTAATTTTCATATTTTTAAATAAAAATATTGTTTTAAATAAATTTATAAACGAGTTATAAATTACTATCTTCTTAAATGGACACTGAAATATTATTAATGGTATTTACTTTTACAAAATTATATATATATATATATATATATATATATATATATATATATATATATACACATATCATTCTTCTTAATTTTTATCGAATACAGATCTTTAACGGATCGGATCGACTTAAATCCATATTCGCTCCATGTGTTCCGAATAATTGATCTTTATAATCGAATCACGTCCATCGAATCTCTAATCGAGCAATTATCCTAATAAATCGGATCGAATTCGACCATATATCAAGCTAGATGTCCATAAGCTCGTATGGTTGATTCTGGCCTAATCTTGCGAAATCGCAAAACTAAATCAGAGCATATTCATAAGAAGTCCAACTTGTAGAAGTCGCAAAATCACTCCACATACCAATCAGACCGACAAAGAAAACCAAATAAGTAATAATTCTATTAATTGAAAACAAAATTTGTATTCATTCAAATTAAGCGTAATCCAAAATAACTAGAAGAATCATTTTTGGTGAGCAACATTTAATTTAAATCTCGCAGAGAAGCTATTGATGACAAACAATATCACAAGTGCATTGACTTTTATTGTTTCCAAGATCGACACACCCAGTAAGTTTGGGCATTTGACTTGCTCCATAGTGGCCAAAAACTAGGTTAAAACAATCTTGATGTGCTGTGGCATCTTTACATGTACCAACTCTAGGGATAGGTGGTGCAGGACAATATCTCTGACCTGTAAATATTTAGGCAAAAAATAATTAAGAATACAAATTAAATAATCATTTTCAAATTAAGATTCAAAAAGAAATATATAGTCTTTACAAAGTAAAATTTTATACCTCGAGATGGAGTTGAAAATGTTAACAACAAAATCATACATAACATGGAGATAAGTTGTGAAGTTTTCATCTTCTCTCGTTAAAATATTTTCCAACAAAGTTTATTTTATTTGTTTAGAGAATAGTGGTATCACTTGAGAACTCTTACCGCTCTTTTATAGGTGTTCATGTTGCTAAATGATAGATTTTGCCAATCTTCTTGTGGATAAAATTTGGAGTTGTATAGTAGGACAATAATTTACCGACTAATAAATAGGTAAAACTTGTTACTATTAATTATTACTTAAAATGGATTTTCAATTGCTAAATTTATGTCCATTATACCATGATTTACACCATGTGTTAACATAATCATATTAACTTTTCCTTGCACATATAATAATATAACCAACTATTCTTCATATTAGGGAATACATGAAAATTTACATCTAAATCAACAAGGATTTTATATAATCCTAGCTTCCAAGAGTTTGACTAGAAAATCTGTCATCTCTATATTGATTTGGAAAGTTTAATCTATATAATGCAAGTAATTAAGGCTAATTAATTTGAAACTTCACAACGGACAACAGGAAATATTGGTCCTTTTTGTCTTGCTATTTTAAAAGTGATATTAGAAATAAACTGAGGTTCGTAGAAAATTTCTTGATTTATTAATTTATGTAATGTTGTTTGTTTGAATATTTTTAGATTAATAATATTGTAGGCATACGATTTAGAAATGAGTATGTATTTTTAAAAAATTAAAGAATATAAAGGGTGTAAGAGATAAGTTACTTTATTTCAAATTTTTTTGTTATACTAGGAAATTAAGTGTACGTGCGTTGTTCGTGATTAACTAATTTTCTATGTTAGTTGAATCATATGATCATTTTTCAATATATTATGGTCTTAATGACATATCACATAATTTTTTTGACTAATTCGCTTTAATTATTACTATGTTGTTAGCAAATATTTAAATTTTTTTTATCATAAAAATAAAAAATGAACTATAATTACTAAATATTTTTAATCCAAAATTACATGTCTACATATCTATTATTCTAAAACAACCATTTAAAAGAATGAACAATATGTATTCTTTTCTTCCTTGACCTTTATATTTCCATTAAAAGAAAATTTTCAGTCAAAAACAATTTTCACATGTGTAACCCATTTTTAATCGATTTAATCATTTTTGCCTATTATGCCTATCTTTTGAGTAAATCGCGCTTTCGATCCTCCTTATGGTTTACTTTTGCACTTTCGTCCCTCTTAAATTTTTTATATCAAATTCGTCCCTCATATTAGTCCCTCTTAAATACAAATACATCTCCACTTTAGAATATATTTTGAATTTAAGTGATGTATTTGTATTTAAGATGGACTAATGTGTTACACTACATTGATAAGAGGGACGCATTTGATATAAAAAATTGAAATATGTGTTATAAGTGGGACGAATGTGATACATTACATTGATACGAGTGACCAATCTGCTATAAAAAATTTAAGAGGGTCGAAGATGATAGATTATCAATGTAGGATGGAAATGCTATTCACTTTACTGGGAGGACTAAAAATGTACCATAATTTTGTAGTAATATACGAAAATGACAGATTATCAATGTAAGATTTTCTTAATTTTACCCATAAGACTAAAAATTCTATTCACTTTACTGGGTTCATCCTTTTCAATTACATGTCTAATCCATTTTTAACTAACCTAACCTCTTTTTACCAACGTCTCTCCTGAATTTTGTAATGTTGTTGGTCCCAAGTGGTCAGATGAGGTCTGGAGGGAGGGGGAGGGGGGTGAATAGACCTCATAAACTTTAAAATTTTTCTTTAACTTCTCTTCTATAAGTAGAGTTCGCTCATCAGCTAAATAAGATGACTAAGCTGATTTTGCACTTGACTTATCAGCAGAGTAAGCTGATCTTATTCGTGAGACTACTATGCTGATTTAGCACTTAGCTCAGTGGAGTAGACTACTATGCTGATTTTGCTTATCAAGCTTATATAATCAGAGTTTCAAACAATGATGCAGCGGATAATGTTTACGTGTTTTTCAAACAATGTTTTCAACTCAATTAAACTTTTAAAGCACAAATAAAGTTTTACCCCAAGTTGGAAATTCCTCAATTTAAAAGACTCTTCTTTTAAAGTATTTACTTAGCTTATGAGATATGCAATGCAAGACAAATAAAGTAAATAACACAAGGAATTTTTATAGTGGTTATACAGGAACAAATACTCTTAATCCACTCTTCCAAATCACTTAGATCTTGGGTTATACTAGAAAACACAAAGTAATCCGTATACAATGCTTGGGCCAAACAACAAATGAAATGGCCACAAGTGCGTAATAGGAAATCACAAAGAAGACCTATTCTCCGAAGTAATATCACTCACAAAGATGGATATCTACTCCTCACAACACTCAGTTGAATATCACTCAGATATACAAGGGTTTAATCTTGTTCTTCAACAATCAGCTTCGTCATAAGATGACTCCGCTTATGATAAGATGATTCAACTGATGGATTCTTGCTCTAAAGATTTGATCTTGAAAGTGTGCAAGTCTCTCTTGAATCTTCAGTTTACCATCTATTTATACTCTTGGATTTGTAATTTTGCCCGTTGAAGGTTGACAAAATTGCATTTAAGTCCTTGAGCAACGGTCATAATTTGAATGGTAACTTTTGCAGACTGTCGCACTGTTCACTGTACACTCTGCTGTACTTTCTACACTGTTTACTGTACACTCTGCTGTACTTCATGTCAGCAGCATTTAATGCACTTAGCTTGTTACCGTTGGAGAGCTTACTGACCGATTTTACTTAGCTGATGGGATCCACTCCGCTGATGATCACTAGTCTGATGCACAAAGCTGATGCACTAGTCATCTCATGATCAGTCATCTGATGATCTCATTTCCACTAAGCTGATTTTTACTAATCTGATTTTCAATCTTTCACTAATCTGATTTTCACTCTTATCATAAGATTGAATCTTCATTTCTTGAATACTTCTGTTCTTAAATGATTTTCTTTTAGACCAAGTATCCAATCTTCAAAGGCTTACTAAGCTTCCGTAACTTAGTTGATGACACCTTTTTGTTATCATCAAAACCTTTTAACTAACTTAATTAACTCAACTGATAAGAACACTTAGCTGTTCTTGAGTTAATAAATTCTTCCAACAAATGTAAACCTACTTTTACACTAAGTTTACCATAATTTTTGTTATTTTATCATGTTATTTCATCGATTTGATCCGTTTTTACGTTGAGTTTACCATTTATTTTTGTGTTATTTTAATCCGTTCTTTCACCGATTTCACCCATTTTTGTGGTTTATCTCATTCGTTAATCAATTCACTCATTCTCTTCGGTTTAACCCAATTTTACTTATTCTTTTGCTGATGTACCCTATTTTCTCGACTATTTCACCTTTTTTTTTTTTTTTTTTTTTTTTTTTTCCTGTCAACTTAACTCGTGTTTTGTTCTTTTTCTTTATCGATTTGACCCATTTTATGTTATCTTGTGTTTAGCCGATGTCATTCATTTTTTACCGGTTTACCTACCAATTTTTGTTGCTTTAACTCATTTTTATTCTATCTAACCCATTTTTCTCATTGTTTTGCCATTTTTAAATCCAATTTTACCCATTATCACCAATTTTAACATCTTATATGTTTTGACTTTTTATTAACTTAAACCAATTATAAGTTTTTCAGTAAACTAAACATTATTTTAGTTTAATCATATCGCACAAAGGTGGTGTTTTATAGTTTATTTAATAATTGATCATTTTTTAAGAATTGTCCAAAGAAATATCGATTGCACTTACCCTTTTTTTGTTTTTTTAAACTATTCTTTTACTGATTTCATCTGTTTTTATGTTTTATCCAATTTGTTAATCAATACACTCATTCTTTTCGATTTAACCCAATTTTGGTCGGTTTTACCTATCCTGCTTACCCCGTCGTTTTATCAATTACACCATTTTTTTTTTCATTTAACTCATTTTTCTTCTATCTAACCCATTTTCCCATTGATTTTACCATTTTTTTAATCATATATATTTTTAGTAGAATTTTACACATTTTCATCAATTTTAACCATTCTATGCTTGGACTTATTTTGGCTTAAATCAATTATAAGTTTTATATTCATATAGCCCAAACGTAACCTTTTGTTTTTAGGTTCTTTAATAAGAGTTAAATTCTTAAGAATTTTTGGAAAAAATATCGATTGTACCTGCTTTTACACTGAGTTTATCATTTCTTTTTTATTATTTTAATCCACTCTTTCGCCGATTTCACCTTTTTTTTTGGTTTATCTCATTTCTTGATCAATACATCTATTCTCTCTAGTTTAATCAACTTTCAGTCGATTTACACATTTGTTAATCAATTCACTAATTTTCTACGGTTGAACCAGATTTCGTCTAATTTACTTATTATTTTGCTTATTTAACCTATTTTCTTACACACTTCACATTTTACCATTTATCTAACCATTTTCTTATTGATTTTACCATTTTATCATATATTTTTAATCTAATTTAACTTGTTTTTGCCGATTTTAACAATTTCTATGTTTTGAATTTTTTTGGTTTAAGCCATTTTTGCCATAAAATTAGATATAATAATATAATTTAAATAGTGTTATATTAGTTTACACACAAAAGGGAAGAAATTTTCTAGGCCAATTCGTACTTTTATATGTAGATAGATAGATATAGAATATAGAGGAGTTTTTGCACTTTGTACCCACAAAACTTGAGAAATAGGTCCTTTGCACCCTCTAAACATAAATTTAGCACTTTGCACTCCTGAAATATGAACATATTCAACACTTTGCAACCTCTTTTATTTTTCTCAAAAAAACTAGGGACAAAATAGGTTATTCATATTTGGATCTTTGCACCCCCGAGATAGAATTAGAACTCTCGAATTAAGAATAACTCAGCAGCTTGTACCCCTAAAACACGAGAAATGGACACTTTGAACTCCCTAAACACAAAATAAGCACTTAACACCTCAAATTAAGAAAAACTCAACAATTAGCACCCCTCGTTTTATGGGCAAAGTTGACCACCAGGGTCCAAAAAATCTAGGGGCAAAATAGATAATTCATTCTTTTTTCTTAAAATTTGCAAAATACAATTATGAGTACTAAAATAATCATTTGCAAAATATATTTTGACATATTTCTTTAATTACGAATTTTTTAAATGTCCCCAAAATATCCAAAAGAATTCGTAATGTTTCTAGAAAGTTAATACATAAATTTGATTGAATCATATCACAAAAATAAATTTTAAGATGGAGAGAGAAATGAGTATTATAGTACTCATAATCGTATTTTCAAATTTAAGAAAAAAAGAAAATGAATTACCTATTTTTCCCCTAGGTATTTTGACCTCGATGGTCAACTTTGCCGAAAAAACGAGGGGTTAGATGTTGAATTTTTCTTAATTTCAGGTGTTAAGTGCTAATTTTATGTTTAGGGGGTTTAAAATGTCCATTTTTCGTGTTTCGATTGTGTAAGTTGATGAGTTGTTCTTAATTCGAGGGTGCTAATAGCTAATTATATTTCGGAGGTGCAAAATGCCCATTTCTCGTGGTGCAAAGTGTAAAATATCAAAGAATGAATACCTAATTTGTCCTTATGTTTTTTGAGGAAGATAAAAGAGGGTGCAAAGTGCTTAATTGTTAATATTTTGAGGGTGCAAAGTACTAAATTCATATTTTGAGGGTGTAAAATGCCTATTTTCCATATATATATATATATATATATATATATATATATATATATATATATATATATATATATATATATATATATATATATATATATATATATATATATATAACTAATTTACTCCCAACTGTTTTTAGCTATTGCATATAGGGTTGTCAATGGGATGGATTCTAGTTGGGTCAGGTTCGTCCAGATTTGTCTTCATTTATATTGGATCGAATGCAGTCGGATTCGGATCTAGATTTTTTGAATCCAATGGATCTTGGTCGGATTTGGCTGGATATTGGATCTTTTTTGGATCCAATAAAAATTTTTCATCTAAAAAATTATATTAATATTTTTTTTTATCCATTAGGCTAAATGATCTATATCTAAATTATATTAATATTTTTTCCTAAAACAAGTTTATTAACTTTACAATTTTTTTAAATTTTAGTTCACATGTATAAACATTCTTTACTAATTTTCATATTTTTTAATACAAATATTGGTTTAAATTAATTTATAAACGAGTTATAAATTACTATCTTCTTAAATTGACACTGAAATATTATTAACGGTATTTACTTTTATAATATATATATATATATATATATATATATATATATATATATATATATATATATATTTCGTAATTTTTATCGAATACAGATCTTTAACGGATCGGATCGACTTAAATCCATATTCGCTCCATGTGTTCCGAATAATTGATCTTTATAATCGAATCACGTCCATCGAATCTCTAATCGAGCAATTATCCTAATAAATCGGATCGAATTCGACCATATATCAAGCTAGATGTCCATAAGCTCGTATGGTTGATTCTGGCCTAATCTTGCGAAATCGCAAAACTAAATCAGAGCAGATTCATAAGAAGTCCAACTTGTAGAAGTCGCAAAATCACTCCACATACCAATCAGACCGACAAAGAAAACCAAATAAGTAATAATTCTATTAATTGAAAACAAAATTTGTATTCATTCAAATTAAGCGTAATCCAAAATCACTAGAAGAATCATTTTTGGTGAGCAACATTTAATTTAAATCTCGCAGAGAAGCTATTGATGACAAACAATATCACAAGTGCATTGACTTTTATTGTTTCCAAGGTCGACACACCCAGTAAGTTTGGGCATTTGACTTGCTCCATAGTGGCCAAAAACTAGGTTAAAACAATCTTGATGTGCTGTGGCATCTTTACATGTACCAACTCTAGGGATAGGTGGTGCAGGACAATATCTCTGACCTGTAAATATTTAGGCAAAAAATAATTAAGAATACAAATTAAATAATCATTTTCAAATTAAGATTCAAAAAGAAATTTATAGTCTTTACAAAGTAAAATTTTATACCTCGAGTTGGAGTTGAAAATGTTAACAACAAAATCATACATAACATGGAGATAGGTTGTGAAGTTTTCATCTTCTCTCGTTAAAATATTTTCCAACAAAGTTTATTTTATTTGTTTAGAGAATAGTGGTATCATTTGAGAACTCTTACCCCTCTTTTATAGGTGTTCATGTTGCTACATGATAGAATTTGCCAATCTTCTAGTGGATAGAATTTGGAGTTGTATAGTAGGACAATAATTTACCGACTAATAAAAAGGTAAAACTTTTTTTTTTTTTTGAGAGAACCATGAAAAGTTTTCATTCAACAAGCAAGTCTGAAGTTACAATGTTAAGAATAAAATTAGGTAAAACATTAGACGCATAAGAATCTTTAAAAGAGAGTTTAGCCACTTCATGAGCCGCTTGATTCCCATCTCTACCAATATGCTTTGCTTGAAAACGTCCAAAACCAGTGATGAGGGATTGTAGGTCCTAAATTATATTCCCATAACCTGCAAGTGAGTTCGTGTCTCCATTAATAGCTTCTATGATAACACTCGAGTCACCCTCCAAGACGATGTTGTTCCAAGATCGGGCACGAGCAAATTCGGTTGCAAACAAAGCTGCTTTTGCTTCCGCTGAAGGAGGGTCAAGAGGTTGATGAACACAAATCGAAGCCCATCCCACACACTCACCAGCGGAATTTCTAGCAATAGCACCCAATCCACAAACTCCATCAGTAGAGTTTATCAAAGCATCGAAATTCACCTTTATAAAACTTGTTACTATTAATTATTACTTAAAATGGATTTTCACTTGCTAAATTTATGTCCATTATACCAGGATTTACACCATGTGTTAACATAATCATATTAATTTTTCCTTTCACATATTATAATATAACCAACTATTCTTCATATTTGGGGACACATGAAAATCTACATCTAAATCAACAAGGATTTTATATAATCCTAGCTTCCACGAGTTTGACTAGAAAATCTGTCATCTCTATATTGAATTGGAAAGTTTAATCTATATAATGCAAGTAATTAATTAAGGCTAATTAATTTGAATCTTCACAACGGACTACAATAAATGTTGGTCCTTTTTTGTCTTGCTATTTTAAAAGTGATATATATTAGAAATAAATTGAGGTTCGTGGAAAATTTCTTGATTTATGTAATGTTGTTTGTTTGTATATTTTTAGATGAAAAATATTGTAGGCATACAATTTAGAAATGTGCAGGTATTTTTTATAAATTGAAGAAGATAAATAGTGTAAGAGATAAATTACTTTATTTCAAATTTTTTTTGTTATACTAAGAAAGTGCACGTGTGTTGCACGTGAATAACTAATTTTCTATGTTAGTTGAATCATATAATCATTTTTCAATATACTATGGTCTTAATGACATATCACATAATTTGTTTTGACTAATTCACTTTATTTATTAATATGTTGTTACCAAAAATTAAATTTTTTTTTTTATCATTAAAATAAAAAATGAACTATAATTATTAATTATTTTTAATCTAAACTAGATGTCTACATATCTAATATTCTAAATCAACCATTTAAACGAATGAGCAATATGTATTCTTTTTTCCTTGACATTGATATTTCCATTTAAAGAATTTTTTCTATCTAAACCAGTTTTCACAGGTATAACCCATTTTTTTATTCGATTTAACAAATTTTGCTTGTTACACCTATGTTTTATTGGGTTCATCCATTTTCAATTACATGCCTAATCCGTTTTAACTAACCTAACTTCATTTTACCAACTCTCCTCAATTTTGTAATGTAAACCTACTTTTACACTAAGTTTACCATATTTTTCGTTATTAATTTTAACATGTTATTTCATCGATTTGATCCGCTTTTACGTTGAGTTTACCATTTGCTTTTGTGTTATTTTAATTCGTTCTTTACCTATTTCACCCATTTTTTGTGGTTTATCTCATTTGTTAATCAATTCACTCATTCTCTTCGGCTTAACCCAATTTTACTTATTCTTTGCTGATGTACCCTATTTTCTCGAGTATTTCACCTATGTTTTTAGTCAATTTAACTCGTTTTTGTTCTTGTTCTTTATCGATGTGATCCATTTTTTTGTTATCGTGTGTAGCCGATATCATTTATTTTTAACTGGTTTACCTCATAAATTTATCGATTGTACCAATTTTTGTTGCTTTAACACATTTATTTATCCAGCCCATTTTTTCATTGTTTTTCCATTTCTTAATCGAATTTTATCCGTTATCACCATTTTTAACCACTTATATGTTTTGACTTTTTATTAACTTAAGCCAATTATAAGTTTTCAGTTAACTAAACATTACTTTAATTTAACCATATCACACAAAGGTGATTATTTTAGATTCTTTAATAATTGATCATATCTTAAGAAATGTCCAAAGTAATATCGATTGCACCTATTACACTGAGTTTACCATTTTTTTGTTTTTTAACCTATTCTTTGACTGATTTAACCCTTTTTTTTAATTCAATTTCTTAATCAATACACTCATTCTTTTCGGTTTAACCCAATTTTAGTTGGTTTTACCTATCCTGTTTACGCCGTCGTTTTATCAATTGCACCATTTTTTTCATTTAACTCGTTTTTCTTCTATCTAACCTATTTTTCCATTGGTTTTACCATTTATTATCATATATTTTTGGATAAATACCACTTTTGGTCACTCTTATCATTAACTTTTTACAGAGTGGTCCCTTTTATGTTTTTTTCCCACTCTAGTCCCTACTATGAATTATTTGTTTCATTTTAGTCCCTACTATGAATTATGTGTTTCACTTTAGTCCTTATCAGGAGGTTCCGATAACATGTGACATGCATATGAATATTTTTAGGGCATTTTCTTCCGTTCACTATTGAGAATATTTGAGATATTGTTTAATTGGTGAGCAATTTTGGTGTTTGAAAAAGATTTTAGGAAAAAACTTTAGTTTGGAACGAAATGTACGATTAAGTTCGATTGGAATGAAAGCCTAGTTTAGAAATTTAGTTTTTTTTAAAATAATTAGAAAGACGAAAATATACATGTTACTTTACTTGAAATGACAAAATTGCCCTCATGAGTATATCACATATTATCGGAATCGCCTTGGACCACTTGAAAATGACTAAAGTGAAACAAATAATTCATAGTAGGGACTAAAGGGGGAAAAAAACATAAGAGGGACCACTCTGTAAAAAGTTAATGATAAGAGGGACCAAAAGTGGTGTTTACCCTATATTTTTTTAGTAGAATTTTGCCCATTTTCATCAATTTTAACCATTCTATGTTTGGACTTATTTTGGCTTAAGTCAACTATAAGTTTTTTTATCATATAGCCCGAATGTAATCTTTTGTTTTTAGGTTCTTTAATAAGTGATAATTTCTTAAGAACTTTCGAAAAAATATCGATTGTACCAGCTTTTACACTAAGTTTATCATTTTTTTGTTATTTTAATCCACTCTTTCACCGATTTCACCTTTTTTTTTCCCTTATGGTTTATCTTATTTCTTAATCAATCCATCTATTCTCTCTAGTTTAATATACTTTCAGTCAATTTTCACATTTGTTAATCAATTCACTAATTTTCTACGGTTGAATCAAATTTAGTTTGATTTTACTTATTATTTTGCTTAATTAACCTATTTTCTTACACATTTCACAATTTTTTTTGGCAATAAACGGATTTTTTTTGTTCTTGTTCTTTTATCAATTTAATCCAATTTTTTGTTAACCCGTGTTTTGACGATGTCATTCATTTGTTTACCGGTTTTATCCATTTTTTTGCCTGTTAACCTTATTGTTTTATCAATGGCATCAATTTATCTTGCTTTAACTCACTTTTATTTCTATCTAACCCATTTTCTTATTGATTCTACCATTTTATCATATATTTTTAATCGAATTTAACTTATTTTTTGCCAATTTCTATGTTTTTAATTTTTTGGCTTAAGCCATTTTTGCCATAAAATTAATTATAATAATATAATTTAAATAGGATTATATTGGTTTACACAATAAAATGGGGAAGAAATTTCCTTGACCAACTCGTATATTTATATGTAGTTAGATAGATATAGAATATAGAGGAGTTTATGCATTTTGCACCCCCGAAACATGAGAAATAGGCCATTTGCACCCTCTAAACATTAATTTAGCATTTCGCACCACCGGAATATGAACAGTTCAGCACTTTACACCCTCTTTTATTTTTCTCAAAAAACCTAGGGACAAAATAGAGAATTCATATTTGGATCTTTGGCACTTTGCAGCCCGAAACACGAGAAATGGATATTTTGCACCCTTGAGATAGAATTAGCACTCTCAAATTAAGAACAACTCAGTAACTTGCACCCCTAAAACACGAGAAATGGACACTTTGAACCCCCTAAACACATAATTTGCACCTAACACCTCAAATTAAGAAAAACTCAACAACAAGCACCCCCTCGTTTTTTTGGGTTAAGTTGACCACCGGGGTCCAAAAAATCTAGGGGCATAATAGGTAATTCTTTTTTTTCTTCTTAAAATTTGCAAAATACGATTGTGAATGCTAGAATATTCATCTGCAAAATATATTTTAACATATTTCTTTAATTACGAACTTTTCAAATGTCCTCAAGATATCCAAAAGAATTCGAAAAGTTTCTAGAAAGTTAATACCTAAAATTGATTGAATTATATCACAAAAATAAATTTTAAGATGGAGAGAGAAATGAGTATTATAGTATTTATAATCGTATTTTCAAATTTAAGAAAAAAGGAAATTAATTACCTATTTTTCCCCTTGGTATTTTGACCCCGGTGGTCAACTTTGCCGAAAAAACGAAGGGGTGCTAGGTGTTGAGTTTTTCTTAATTTGAGGTGCTAAGTATTAATTTGGTGTTTATGGGGTTCAAAATTTCCATTTCTTGTGTTTTGAGGGTGCAAGTTGATGAGTTGTTCTTAATTCGAGGGTGCTAATATCTAATTATATTTTGGAGGTGCAAAATGCCCATTTTACGTGTTTCGGGGGTGCAAAGTGCCAAAGATTAAAAAATGAATACCTACTTTGTCCCTATATTTTTTGATGAATTAAAAGAAGATGCAAAGTGCTTAATTGTTAACATTTTGGGGTTGCAAAGTGCTAAATCAATATTTTGAGAGTGAAAAATGCCTATTTTTCCATGTTTTGTGGGTGCAAAGTACAAAAAATATGAAAAGATATAGATAACTAATTTACTCCCAAATGTTTTTAGCTATTGCATATAGGGTTGTCAATAGGATGGATTTATTTGGGCCAGGCTCGTCCAAATTCGTCTCCATATATATTTGATCGATTTCAGCTGGATTCGAATCTAGATTTTTTGAATCCAATGGATCTTGATCGGAATTGGCCAGATATCGAATTTTTTTTTAATCTCATTAAATTTTCATTTAATAAATCACATTAATTTTTTTTCCTAAAATAAGTTTATTAACTTTACAATTTTATTTAATTTTAGTTCACATGTAAACATTCTTTACTAATTTTCATACTTTTAGATAAAAATATTTGTTTACATAAATTTATAAAAGAATTATAAATTACTATTTACTTAAATTAATGGTATATATATATATATATATATCTTTTAATTTTTATCGAATACATATATTTAACGGATCGGATCAACTTAAATCTATATTCGCTCCATGTGTTTCGAATAACGGATCTTTATAATCGAATCATGTCCATCGAATCTCTAATCGAGCAATTATCCTAATAAGTCGGATCGAATCGGATTCGACCATATATCAAGCTAGCTGTCCATAAGCTCGTATGGTTGGTTCTGGCCTAATCTTGCGAAATCGCAAAACTAAATCAGAGCATATTCAAAACAAGTCCAACTTATAGAAGTCGCAAAATTGCTCCACATACCAATCAAACCAAAAAAGAAATAGTAATAATTCTATTGAAAACAAAATTTGTATTCATTCAAATTAAGCGTAATCCAAAATCACTAGAACAATCATTCTTGGTGAACAACATTTAATTTAAATCTCGCAGAGAAGCTATTGATGACAAACAATATCACAAGTGCATTGACTTTTATTGTTTCCAAGATCGACACACCCAGTAAGTTTGGGCATTTGACTTGCTCCATAATTGCCAAAAACTAGGTTAAAGCAATCTTGATGTGCTGTGGCATCTTTACATGTACCAACTCTAGGGATAGGTGGTGCAGGACAATATCTCTGACCTGTAAATATTTAGGCAAAAAATAATTTAGAATACAAATTAAATAAGCATTTTCAAATTAAGATTCAAAAAAGAAATTTATAGTCTTTACAAAGTAAAATTTTATACCTCGAGATGGAGTTGAAAATGTTAACAACAAAATCATACATAACATGGAGATAAGTTGTGAAGTTTTCATCTTCTCTCGTTAAAATATTTTCCAACAAAGTTTATTTTATTTGTTTAGAGAATAGTGGTATCATTTGAGAACTCTTACCGCTCTTTTATAGGTGTTCATGTTGCTAAATGATAGATTTTGCCAATCTTCTTGTGGATAAAATTTGGAGTTGTATAGTAGGACAATAATTTACCGACTAATAAAAAGGTAAAACTTATTACAATTAATTATTACTTAATATGGATTTTCAATTGCTAAATTTATGTCCATTATACCATGATTTACACCATGTGTTAACATAATCATATTAACTTTTCCTTGCACATATAATAATATAACCAACTATTCTTCATATTAGGGAATACATGAAAATTTACATCTAAATCAACAAGGATTTTATATAATCCTAGCTTCCAAGAGTTTGACTAGAAAATCTGTCATCTCTATATTGAATTGGAAAGTTTAATCTATATAATGCAAGTAATTAAGGCTAATTAATTTGAAACTTCACAACGGACTACAAGAAATGTTGGTCCTTTTTGTCTTGCTATTTTAAAAGTGATATTAGAAATAAATTGAGGTTCGTAGAATTTTTTTTGATTTATGTAATGTTGTTTGTTTGAATATTTTTAGATGAATAATATTGTAGGCATACGATTTAGAAACAAGTATGTATTTTTTTAAAAAATTAAAGAAGATAAATGGTGTAAGAGATAAGTTACTTTATTTCAATTTTTTTTTGTTATATTAAGAAGTTAAGTGTACGTGCGTTGCTCGTGATTAACTAATTTTCTATGTTAGTTGAATCATATAATCATTTTTCAATATACTGTGGTCTTAATGACATATCATATACTTTTTTGGATTAATTAGCTTTAATTATTACTATGTTGTTAGCAAAAATTTAAAATTTTTTTTATCATAAAAATAAAAAATGAACTATAATTATTGAGTATTTTTAATCTAAAATTACATTTCTACATATCTATTATTCTAAAATAACCATTTAAAAGAATGAACAATATGTATTCTTTTCTTCCTTGACCTTTATATTTCCATTAAAAGAATTTTTTTCCATCTAAACCAATTTTCACAGGTTTAACCCATTTTTAATCGATTTAACCATTTTTTACTGTTACACCTATCTTTTGAGTAAATCGCACTTTTGGTCCTCCTTATGGTTTACTTTTGCACTTTCGTCCCTCTTAAATTTTTTATATCAAATCCGTCCCTCTTATTAATGTAGTGTAACATATTAGTCCCTCTTAAATACAAAATACATCTCCACTTTCGAATATATTTTGAATTTAAGTGATAAGTGGAGATGTATTTTGTATTTAAGAGGGACTAATGTGTTACACTACTACATTGATAATAGGGACGGATTTGATATAAAAAATTGAAGTATGTGTTATAAGAGGGACGCATGTGATACATTACATTGATAAGAGGGACCAATCTGCTACAAAAAATTTAAGAGGGACGAAAATGAAAAATTTGACCCGTAAAGAGGACTAAAAATGCTATTCACTTTACTGGGTTCATCCATTTTCAGTTACATGTCTAATCCATTTTAACTAACCTAACCCCTTTTTACCAACTCTCCTTTAATGTGAACCTACTTTTACACTAAATTTATCATAACTTTTGTTATTTTAACATGTTAGTTCACCGATTTGATCCGTTTTTACGTTGAGTTTACCATTTGTTTTTGTGTTATTTTAATCCGTTCTTTCACCGATTTCACCCATTTTTGTGGTTTATCTCATTCGTTAATCTATTCACTCATTCTCTTCGGTTTAACCCAATTTTACTTATTCTTTATCGATTTTTGACCCATTTTTTGTTATCTTGTGTTTAGCCGACGTCATTCATTTTTACCGGTTTACCTCATAAATTTATCGATCTTATCAATTTTTGTTGCTTTAACTCATTTTGATTCGATCTAACCCATTTTTCTCATTGTTTTGCCATTTTTAAATCCAATTTTACCCGTTATCACCAGTTTTAACCATTTATATGTTTTGACTTTTTATTAACTTAAACCAATTGTAAGTTTTTCAGTAAACTAAACATTACTTAAGTTTAATCATATATCACAAAGGTGGTGTTTTTTAGGTTATTTAATAATTGATCATTTCTTAGGAATTGTCCAAAGAAATATCGATTGCACCTATTTTTACACCGAGTTTACCATTTTTTTTAAACTATTCTTTGACTGATTTCACCCGTTTTTGTGTTTTATCCAATTTGTTAATCAACACACTCATTCTTTTCGATTTAACCCAATTTTAGTCGGTTTTAGCTATCCTGCTTACCCCGTCGTTTTATCAATTGCACATTTTTTTTTCATTTAATTCATTTTTCTTCTATCTAACTCATTTTCCCATTAATTTTATAATTTTTTCGATCATATATATTTTTAGTAGAATTTTATACATTTTCATCAATTTTAACCATTCTATGCTTGGACTTACTTTGGCTTAAGTCAATTATAAGTTTTTTATTCATATAGCCTAAATGTAACCTTTTGTTTTTAGGTTCTTTAATAAGTGATAAATTCTTAAGAACTTTCGAAAAAAATATCGATTGTACCAGCTTTTACACTGAGTTTATCATTTCTTTTTTATTATTTTAATCCACTCTTTCACCGATTTCACCTTTTTTTTTGGTTTATCTCATTTCTTAATCAGTACATCTATTCTCTCTAGTTTAATCAACTTTCGGTCGATTTTCACATTTGTTAATCAATTCACTAATTTTCTACGGTTGAACCAAAATTCGTCTGATTTACTGATTATTTTGCTTATTTAACCTATTTTCTTACACACTTCACATTTTACCATTTATCTAACCCATTTTCTTATTGATTTTACCATTTTATCATATATTTTTAATCTAATTTAACCTGTTTTTGCCGATTTTAAGAATTTCTATGTTCTGAATTTTTTTTTGGTTTAAGCAATTTTTTCCATAAAATTAAATATAATAATATAATTTAAGTAGGGTTATATTAGTGTACACACAAAAGGGAAGAAATTTCCATGGCCAATTCGTACTTTTATATGTAGATAGATAGAAAGATATAGAATATAGCGGAGTTTTTGCACTTTGCACCCACGAAACTTTAGAAATAGGCCCTTTGCACCCTTTAAACATAAATTTAGCACTTTGCACTCCCGAAATATGAACAATATTCAGCACTTTGTAACCTCTGTTATTTTTCTCAAAAAACCTAGGGACAAAATAGGTTATTCATATTTGGATCTTTGCACCCCCGAGATAGAATTAGCACTCTCGAATTAAGAACAACTCAGCAACTTGCACCCCAAAAACACGAGAAATTGACACTTTGAACCCCCTAAACACAAAATCACTTAACACCTCAAATTAAGAAAAACTCAACAACTAGCACCCCTCGTTTTTATGGGCAAAGTTGACCACCGGGGTCCAAAAAATCTAGGGACAAAATAGATAATTCATTCTTTTTTCTTAGAATTTGCAAAATACGATTATGAGTACTAAAATATTCATTTGCAAAATATATTTTAACATATTTCTTAAATTACGAATTTTTTAAATATCCTCAAAATATCCAAAATAGTTCGAAATGTTTCTAGAAATTAAGTTAATACATAAAATTGATTGAATTATATCACAAAAATAAATTTTAAGATGGAGAGAGAATTGAGTATTATAGTATTCATAATCATATTTTCAAATTTAAGAAAAAAAGAAAATGAATTACCTATTTTCCCCCTAGGTATTTTGACCCCGATGGTCAACTTTGCCGAAAAAACGAGGGGTGCTATATGTTGAGTTTTTCTTAATTTCAGGTGTTAAGTGCTAGTTTTGTGTTTATGGGGTTCAAAATGTCCATTTCTCGTGTTTCGAGGGTGTAAGTTGATGAGTTGTTCTTAATTCGAGGGTGCTAATAGCTAATTATATTTCGGAGGTGCAAAATGTCCATTTCTCGTGTTTCAGGGGTGCAAAGTGTAAAATATCAAAGAATGAATACCTACTTTGTCATTATGTTTTTGAGGAAAATAAAAGTGGGTGCAAAGTGCTTAATTGTAAATATTTTGAGAGTGCAAAGTGCTAAATCCATATTTTGAGGGTGCAAAATGCCTATTTTTCATGTTTTGTAGGTGCAAAGTGCAAAAAACACGAATATAATATATAGGGCGAAATACAATTTCCCCCTTAAAGTATGGGGGTGGCATCAGTTATCCCCCCAAGTATCAATTGTATCACTTACCCCTATATTATAGTATTAAACATTTTATTCCAAAAATACCCCAGTCCTTTTGAAACAAATACATGATTTCTTTATTATTTTATTAAAAAATATTTATGTTAATTATGAATTCATCCATCCACCAAATAATATTATATTTCAATTTCTTCATTTCTTCGATTTTATGGTCTCAAATTTTTTCTTTATTTTCGTCTCATTTTTTTCTTGATTTATGTTTCAATTTGTTTTCTGTATTTTAAGTTTCAATTTTTTATATTTCTATCTCAAATTTTTTCTCCATATTTTTCTATGTTTTTATTTGGTGATAATTATCTCATTTATTTATGGTACGAAATATTATTAAAAATATTGAGTAATTCTCCTTCGAATTCTTTTCTCAAAATTCACGGTTGACACCAAGCAATATTATGTTTTAATGTCTTTATTTCTTCATCAATTTTTGTATTAATTATACATACATACATTTATCAAACAATATTAAATTTCAATTTCTTCATTTATTTTGCTTCTTTTGGTTATAAAAAAATGAGATGAAAATGAAGAAGAAATTTGAGATTGAAAAAAGTATGGTAAAAATTTGAAGAAATTAAAACATAATGTTGTTTGATGGATGAATGAATTCATAATAAATAAAGAGACAATTTTATTTTTATTATTTATGAAAGGGGAGGGGGTATTTTTGGATAAAATCTATAAAACTTTAAAAGAGGGGGGTAAGTGTTACAATTGATACTTAAGGGGGGTAATTGATACCACCCCATACTTTAAGAGGGGAAACTTTATTTCACCCATATATATAACTAATTTACTCCCAACTGTTTTTAGCTATTGTATATAGGGTTATCAATGGGATGGATTCTAGTCGGGTCAGGTTCGTCCAGATTTGCCTCCATTTATATTGGATCGAATTCAGTCAGATTTAGATCTAGATATTGAATTCAATGGATCTTTGTCGGATTTGGCTGGATATAGAATCTTTTTTGGATCCAATAAAATTTTAATCTAAAAATTACATTAAGATTTTTTCCTAAAACAAGTTTATTAACTTTACAATTTTATTTAATTTTAATTCACATGTATAACATTCTTTATTAATTTTCATATTTTTAAATAAAAATATTGTTTTAAATAAATTTATAAACGAGTTATAAATTACTATCTTCTTAAATGGACACTGAAATATTATTAATGGTATTTACTTTTACAAAATTATATATATATATATATATATATATATATATATATATATATATATATATATATATATATATATATATATATATATATATATATATATATATATATATATACACATATCATTCTTCTTAATTTTTATCGAATACAGATCTTTATCGGATCGACTTAAATCCATATTCGCTCCATGTGTTCCGAATAATTGATCTTTATAATCGAATCTCTAATCGAGCAATTATCCTAATAAATCGGATCGAATTCGACCATATATCAAGCTAGATGTCCATAAGCTCGTATGGTTGATTCTGGCCTAATCTTGCGAAATCGCAAAACTAAATCAGAGCAGATTCATAAGAAGTCCAACTTGTAGAAGTCGCAAAATCACTCCACATACCAATCAGACCGACAAAGAAAACCAAATAAGTAATAATTCTATTAATTGAAAACAAAATTTGTATTCATTCAAATTAAGCGTAATCCAAAATAACTAGAAGAATCATTTTTGGTGAGCAACATTTAATTTAAATCTCGCAGAGAAGCTATTGATGACAAACAATATCACAAGTGCATTGACTTTTATTGTTTCCAAGATCGACACACCCAGTAAGTTTGGGCATTTGACTTGCTCCATAGTTGCCAAAAACTAGGTTAAAACAATCTTGATGTGCTGTGGCATCTTTACATGTACCAACTCTAGGGATAGGTGGTGCAGGACAATATCTCTGACCTGTAAATATTTAGGCAAAAAATAATTAAGAATACAAATTAAATAATCATTTTCAAATTAAGATTCAAAAAGAAATTTATAGTATTTACAAAGTAAAATTTTATACCTCGAGATGGAGTTGAAAATGTTAACAACAAAATCATACATAACATGGAGATAAGTTGTGAAGTTTTCATCTTCTCTCGTTAAAATATTTTCCAACAAAGTTTATTTTATTTGTTTAGAGAATAGTGGTATCACTTGAGAACTCTTACCGCTCTTTTATAGGTGTTCATGTTGCTAAATGATAGATTTTGCCAATCTTCTTGTGGATAAAATTTGGAGTTGTATAGTAGGACAATAATTTACCGACTAATAAAAAGGTAAAACTTATTACTATTAATTATTACTTAAAATGGATTTTCAATTGCTAAATTTATGTCCATTATACCATGATTTACACCATGTGTTAACATAATCATATTAACTTTTCCTTGCACATATAATAATATAACCAACTATTCTTCATATTAGGGAATACATGAAAATTTACATCTAAATCAACAAGGATTTTATATAATCCTAGCTTCCAAGAGTTTGACTAGAAAATCTGTCATCTCTATATTGAATTGGAAAGTTTAAACTATATAATGCAAGTAATTAAGGCTAATTAATTTGAAACTTCACAACGGACTACAAGAAATGTTGGTCCTTTTTGTCTTGCTATTTTAAAAGTGATATTAGAAACAAATTGAGGTTCGTAGAAAATTTCTTGATTTATTGATTTATGTAATGTTGTTTGTTTGAATATTTTTAGATGAATAATATTGTAGGCATACGATTTAGAAACATGTATTTTTTAAAAATTAAAGAAGATAAATGGTGTAAGAGATAAGTTACTTTATTTCAATTTTTTTTGTTATATTAAGAAGTTAAGTGTACGTGCGTTGCTCGTGATTAACTAATTTTCTATGTTAGTTGAATCATATAATCATTTTTCAATATACTGTGGTCTTAATGACATATCACATACTTTTTTGGACTAATTAGCTTTAATTATTACTATGTTGTTAGCAAAAATTTAAATTTTTTATCATAAAAATAAAAAATGAACTATAATTATTGAGTATTTTTAATCTAAAATTACATGTCTACATATCTATTATTCTAAAATAACCATTTAAAAGAATGAACAATATGTATTCTTTTCTTCCTTGGCCTTTATATTTCCATTAAAAGAATTTTTTTCCATCTAAACCAATTTTCACAGGTTTAACCCATTTTTAATCGATTTAACCATTTTTTACTGTTACACCTATCTTTTGAGTAAATCGCGCTTTTGGTCCTCCTTATGGTTTACTTTTGCACTTTCGTCCCTCTTAAATTTTTTATATCAAATTCGTCCCTCTTATTAATGTAGTTTAACATATTAGTCCCTCTTAAATACAAAATACATCTCCACTTTCGAATATATTTTGAATTTAAGTGATAAGTGGAGATGTATTTTGTATTTAAGAGGGACTAATGTGTTACACTACCACATTGATAAGAGGGACGGATTTGATATAAAAAATTGAAGTATGTGTTATAAGAGGGACACATGTGATACATTACATTGATAAGAGGGACCAATCTAGGGGAAAAATAGATAATTCATTCTTTTTTCTTAAAATTTGCAAAATACGATTATGAGTACTAAAATATTCATTTGCAAAATATATTTTAACATATTTCTTAAATTACGAATTTTTTAAATATCCTCAAAATATCCAAAAGAATTCGAAATGTTTCTAGAAATTAAGTTAATACATAAAATGGATTGAATCATATCACAAAAATAAATTTTAAGATGGAGAGAGAACTGAGTATTATAGTATTCATAATCGTATTTTCAAATTTAAGAAAAAAAGAAAATGAATTACCTATTTTCCCCCTAGGTATTTTGACCCCGATGGCAGGGCCGGCCCTGAGCGTAAGCCGCACATGCGGTCGCTTAGGGCCACCGATGAACGAGGGCCTCCAATTAGGAAATATTTTAATATATATTTATATATATTTTTATGTACGTATGTAGTAATTATACAAAGATTCATTGTGGCATAGATTGTTAAACCTTCTAATGAGTGTGTGTGTGAGGTCAGTGTTCGAATCCTTGCTTCTTCAAATTGCCTTTAATTTTTGTTATTTTTGTATGTGGAGCTCAAATTTTAATATGGAAAGTCCAAATACATGGCTAAAATAATCAGGCCCAACATATTGACAATTAAATATTAAATAAACCCCATTAATTAAGATAGACATTGTCTAAATCAAAAAGTAAGAAAATGAATCTTTGTATTGCAATTTTAAAATTTTGGAGTTGTGAGTCATGTGACCAAGAGATCCATATTAATATATCAAAAAAAAAAAAAAAAAAATCGACTTGATAATGTTAAAATTCATTGATGATGGCTCTTAAGTATTTATTGTTTCAAACTTTGAATATTATTTGAATGAAACTTATTATATAGATGAGATTGACTTAATTATTTGAGTTGAGAGTCTTAAGATATATTTTACCAAAAGAACTAAAAAACTTGAATTATTTGCAAAGTATATAATATTGATTTCTCAAATAGATGGATTGCTTATAGAATATTGTTAAGTATTCTCGTTACAGTTGCAGTTGTAGAGATAATATTTTCGAAGCTATAGTTGATTAAGTCTTACTTCTGATAAACTATTGTCACAAAATAAATCGAATCGGTTAGCCATATTGTTGATTGAAAAATATTTGTTATGCAAGTTTAATTAGTGATTATGCTATACAAAAATGCTAGTAGAAGAATATTTAAGTAATATTTTACTAAGATTTTATGTGTTTATATATGTTATCATTTTCTTATTAAATAGAAGTGTGTCTCGTATTACCGATATTTTTTACAAATCGATATTATATTTTATTCACATTATTATTGTTTCTTATTTTTCTAATTAATAGTTTTATTTTTACAAAAAATTATATTAGTTATTAACACAATTTAATTGCACATGAAAACTTAAGGGCCAAAATTTTAGAGTTGGCTTAGGGCCACAAAAAACTCAGGACCGGCCCTGCCCGATGGTCAACTTTGCCGAAAAAACGAGGGGTGCTATATGTTGAGTTTTTCTTAATTTCAGGTGTTAAGTGCTAATTTTGTGTTTATGGGGTTCAAAATGTCCATTTCTTGTGTTTCGAGGGTGTAAGTTGATGAGTTGTTCTTAATTCGAGGGTGCTAATAACTAATTATATTTCGGAGGTGCAAAATGTCCATTTCTCGTGTTTCAGGGGTGCAAAGTGTAAAATATCAAAGAATGAATACCTACTTTGTCCTTATGTTTTTTGAGGAAAATAAAAGAGGGTGCAAAGTGCTTAATTGTAAATATTTTGAGAGTGTAAAGTGCTAAATCCATATTTTGAGGGTGCAAAATGCCTATTTTTCATGTTTTGTAGGTGCAATGTGCAAAAAACACGAATATAATATATAGGGCGAAATACAATTTCCCCCCTTAAAGTATGGGGGTGGCATCAGTTATCCCCCCAAATATCAATTGTAACACTTACCCCCTATATTATAGTATTAAACATTTTATTCCAAAAATACCCCCGTCCTTTTGAAACAAATACATGATTTCTTTATTATTTTTATTAAAAAATATTTATGTTAATTATGAATTCATCCATCCACCAAATAATATTATATTTCAATTTCTTCATTTCTTCGATTTTATGGTCTCAAATTTTTTCTTTATTTTCATCTCATTTTTTTCTTGATTTATGTTTCAATTTGTTTTCTGTATTTTAAGTTTCGATTTTTTATATTTCTATCTCAATTTTTTTTTCCATATTTTTCTATGTTTTTATTTGGTGATAATTATCTCATTTATTTCTGGTACGAAATATTATTAAAAATATTGAGTAATTGTCCTTCGAATTCTTTTCGCAAAATTCACGGTTGACACCAAGCAATATAATGTTTTAATGTCTTTATTTCTTCATCAATTTTTTTTTATTAATTATACATACATACATGGGGGTGGCATCAGTTATCTGGGGGTGGCATCAGTTATCCCCCCAAATATCAATTGTAACACTTACCCCCTATATTATAGTATTAAACATTTTATTCCAAAAATACCCCCGTCCTTTTGAAACAAATACATGATTTCTTTATTATTTTTATTAAAAAATATTTATGTTAATTATGAATTCATCCATCCACCAAATAATATTATATTTCAATTTCTTCATTTCTTCGATTTTATGGTCTCAAATTTTTTCTTTATTTTCATCTCATTTTTTTCTTGATTTATGTTTCAATTTGTTTTCTGTATTTTAAGTTTCGATTTTTTATATTTCTATCTCAATTTTTTTTTCCATATTTTTCTATGTTTTTATTTGGTGATAATTATCTCATTTATTTCTGGTACGAAATATTATTAAAAATATTGAGTAATTGTCCTTCGAATTCTTTTCGCAAAATTCACGGTTGACACCAAGCAATATAATGTTTTAATGTCTTTATTTCTTCATCAATTTTTTTTTATTAATTATACATACATACATTTATCAAACAATATTAAATTTCAATTTCTTCAATTACTTTGCTTCTTTTAGTTATAAAAAATGAGATGAAAATGAAGAAGAAATTTGAGATTGAGAAAAGTATGGTAAAAAAAATGAAGAAATTAAAACATAATGTTGTTTGATGGATGAATGAATTCATAATAAATAAAGAGACAATTTTATTTTTATTATTTATGAAAGGGGCGGGGGTATTTTTGGAATAAAATATATAAAACTATAACAGAGGGGGGTAAATGTTACAATTGATATTTTAGGGGGGTAATTGATACCACCCCCATACTTTAAGAGGGGAAACTTTATTTCACCCATATATATAACTAATTTACTCCCAACTGTTTCTAGCTATTGCATATAGGGTTATCAATGGGATGGATTCTAGTCGGGTCAGGTTCGTCCAGATTTGCCTCCATTTATATTGGATCGAATTCAGTCAGATTCAAATCTAGATTTTGAATTCAATGGATCTTTGTCGGATTTGGCTGGATATAGAATCTTTTTTGGATCTAATAAAATTTTCATATAAAAAATTACATTAATATTTTTTCCTAAAACAAGTTTATTAACTTTACAATTTTATTTAATTTTAGTTCACATGTCTAACATTCTTTACTAATTTTCATATATTTAAATAAAAATATGTGTTTAAATAAATTTATAAACGAGTTATAAATTACTATCTTCTTAAATTGACACTGAAATATTATTAATGGTATTTACTTTTATAAAATTATGATCTTTAACGGATCGGATCGACTTAAATCCATATTCGCTCCATGTGTTCCGAATAATTGATCTTTATAATCGAATCACGTCCATCGAATCTCTAATCGAGCAATTATCCTAATAAATCGGATCGAATTCGACCATATATCAAGCTAGATGTCCATAAGCTCGTATGGTTGATTCTGGCCTAATCTTGCGAAATCGCAAAACTAAATCAGAGGTTGCAAACAAAGCTGCTTTTGCTTCCGCTGAAGGAGGGTCAAGAGGTTGATGAACACAAATCGAAGCCCATCCCACACACTCACCAGCGGAATTTCTAGCAATAGCACCCAATCCACAAACTCCATCAGTAGAGTTTATCAAAGCATCGAAATTCACCTTTATAAAACTTGTTACTATTAATTATTACTTAAAATGGATTTTCACTTGCTAAATTTATGTCCATTATACCAGGATTTACACCATGTGTTAACATAATCATATTAATTTTTCCTTTCACATATTATAATATAACCAACTATTCTTCATATTTGGGGACACATGAAAATCTACATCTAAATCAACAAGGATTTTATCTAATCCTAGCTTCCAAGAGTTTGACTAGAAAATCTGTCATCTCTATATTGAATTGGAAAGTTTAATCTATATAATGCAAGTACTTAAGGCTAATTAATTTGAAACTTCACAACGGACAAGAAATGTTGGTCCTTTTTGTCTTGCTATTTTAAAAGTGATATTATACACTACAAGAATTGGTACTTTTAGCCACGGTTCAAAGCCGTAGCCAATAATAGTGTTGGGGTGGCCAATTACCATTGGCCTCGACAAAGCCACGACTTTCTTCCGATTTATTAGAGAGGGTAGCCAATACATTGGTCACGACTAAAGGTCATAGTCAATATTTTGGCAACCCTAGGAGCCGTAGCTTTTAATGCCGTGCATTTGGCAAGGAAAATTTACTTTTAAATATTGGCCACAACCTTTTAGCCGTGGCCTATGGGAGTTTTTCTTTTTTCCCTCCTGGACCTTCAGGGTTTAGCTTATTTGGATGGAAAATCACTATAAAATGTATCTTGGCACAATAAACAATTGCATCTAACAACTATATTCAACTTATTTGGATGAAATCCACTATAAAATACATCTTGGCACAACAAACAATTGCATCTAACAACTATATTTCAACCGGGAAACAATTGCATCTAACCATATTTCAATTCTCAAACTATTTAACAATATCACAACCCTCAAACTATTCAATATATTTCATTATTCTTCTCAATATACAAAATATTTTGTGCACAACAAAAAAGGTTATTAGGATTCACATCATTGCTCAAAATCCTGTAAGTGCAAGAGATATAAGTCATAAACCAAAAATGGAAAACCAAAAGACACTAGCTAATCCAAGATGAGACCAAAACACGGTGTCTAGGACATTATTCTCCGAGAACCTGCAAATTCAGCGAATATTTGTAAGCAAACTGCAAACAAGAGCTAATGAATGCATGAGTAACCTTGAACATAAATAGAAGATCCCATACCTTAATTCCTTCTTGATTTCACACTTGAATTACGATGTCAACAAGCATCTGTCAGTAAGAACAAAAAATTGAAACTCATTATCAATCATTTTACAAGCTAAGGTTACATATTCAATTGAAATTCAAACTGCTTATACTCTTTCTATGTCAATTCCAACTAAATAATAGTAATATTATATAATTCTTGCATCAGAATTATCCAGAATACAAAGCACTATCCCAACCCCACCACCTAAAAAAAATCAAGAGAAAAAAAGATTAATTATGCTTTAGTTGTTTGCAAGAAATTGAGAATTCAGAGCCTTAGAACAATGCATAACTTATCATGATCATTATCTTGACCAAACACAATCTCCTCTCATTCTTAAAAGACTTGTTTTAATCATAACACTCCATTTTACACAAAGGGTCGTGGGTTTTTAAGGACATTCATTTTTCAGCACACTAGAGCATAAGGTTCATACTATCACATATGGCATCCATATAAATTCTTTCATCACCAATCATTTAAATAAGAAATTACAGTTTTGTAGAAAAAGGGACCAGAAGTGCTAAAATCGAGGAACATCCCTATGGAACTTGAAATATAATTTTGTCATCAATTTTCGGATCAGTTTGTCAAATCTTACCATGATTTGTTTTTACAGACCACTTGATGTGCCACTTGCATAAGCTCCATATGTACTAGATGCATCGTGAACCTGCATTTGAATTTTATTTACGAAATCTATTATTGCAAAATAGAAGAGAAGCTAATTAGTAATAAAAAACAATTAAGCTAACCACAACTGAAAGAGTTCAAGTCAATTCTGGAAATTAAAGCTTGAAGTTCTAGTTCTTGCCACTGGGACAAGTTAAAGTAATTCTCCATCCCTGAAAATATAAGCAAAGTTAAAAGCATATATCTGCATTCCAAGTTTCTAAATGTTTCCTTATCAGTGTTTCAGAGATTCTCCTTCAACTAAAGTTCCTGGCTAAGCCGACTATTGTAAGATATACCAATTAATGTCATGAAGACGAAGTAGCACATATTACATATTATGATGGATAAGAAAATATTAGGAAATTCAAGTATGATTTAGACTTAAGCCAAAAAGCACAAACGTTCTACAAATTAAGGACCAGGAAGGGGGGGGGGGGGGGGGGTTCAGGACACAACGAAAATGTGTAGGGATAATAGAGTTCACATGGCATGTTTGAATTTAAAAATCTCACATCTTGGTTGAAGAACCTTCCTCTGAGAAAAATCCCTTAAAGCGTTTTTTCCCAACTAATTCAGTGCCTGAAACATAAAATTACACATATGCCAAAGCACACTATCAACAAAATTACACACTTTCACACAAGCTATAGCCATAGAGATTGCAACATAACTAGACAAAATGTCACCAACATATCCATTGTAGCCTTTTTCTTTAAGAATACCGAGGTAGTTTTCTGTTGCTATAATTAGAAGAATAATGTTTGTTAGTGCTATAATCAATCAACTTGATTATTGGATCAATATCAGTGTGCTTAATTTGTTTACTATATTTTGGTCTTATGTGCTACCTTCAATTGTTCAACTAATATCCATTCCTTTTTACTTGTAGAGTATTCTCCTAACATAATCTTATGCATTTAGCTACAAAGTTATATACTGTGAAGATTGAAATGTCCAGTATTACTACGGCTTGAATGTGGGAGTTATTTGAAGTAGACCACAAACTTTTGCAATGAACCTTTGTGAGACAAAAGAAAATACCTGGAATGACACTCAAAATCAGTTCTAAGATTACACAGGGG
Organism: Penstemon barbatus; assembly: GCA_003313485.2. Lineage (NCBI taxonomy): Eukaryota > Viridiplantae > Streptophyta > Magnoliopsida > Lamiales > Plantaginaceae > Penstemon > Penstemon barbatus. Next base: position 78,279,570 of record CM064879.1, read on the forward strand.
TTGAACATTGTCACTTGAATCGATTTTTCTCATCAACTCCCTCTACAGCCTGCGACAAAAAGTTGACAATCTTAAGATTTCTTCACTGATTCATACTGTAGAAAACATTAACATGAGGTAGTCAAGGTTTACCTATAAAGAATCTTCATGTTGGATTGAAATTAAGCAGCATAACTGTTTACCAAGTCAGCTGGCTAATTTACAAGACTATAGTATAACATATAGAGGCTTATAATCAAATTACATCAAATCAAGTCCACAAACATGAACTACAAATATGCTTTGATATCACACGATTCAGACAAAGTTTGCGCATTTATCAAATTATATTAAATTATGATAAACACGAATGCAAATATCACGAGCAGACATTATGATTAAAATAAGACCATCAAACTCAAAAATATTGGGGAAAACTAAAAAGAAGAAGAAGTTCTAACTGGAGTAGTATATAAACTACATTTATGTTATTATTGCGGTTTTAATTTCATAAAATCGAGCAATAATATTACGAATTTGTCTGTCATTTTTAAACAAAAATTTAGCCTAGAAATTATTTTTACTTCTCATGAGAGGGAAAGAACGAGAGAAGTAAACAGAAACCAGGCCCGGCCCAAGTGCTAGGCAACTTAGGCTGGCGCCTAGGGCCCCCGGTTCGGAGGCCCCCAAAATTTATATATAGGGCTTTAAAAAAATAAAAAAATTAAATATTTTTAATTTTATAAATTTTATGTATATAACATGTAGTTTGGCTCACTTGGTAAGGCCTTCTCATGATGAGTATGGAGTATGAGGTAGGAGGTCTAAGGTTCAAATCCCAATATTGAGTTTTTTCTCATATTTTGATTTTTTATGTTATTTAACATTTTTTTTTTGTAATAATGTTCGTCTTTTTTATTTCCCTTTCGTAGTAATTATTCTTTTAATTCCTTTCCTTATTTAATGATTTCTTGTCAATTTTTTTTTCTTAAAAAGTACTTCAAAAAAAAAAAATCTTTCTTAATTATTATTATAAAAAGAGTATGGTTTTTTTCTTTGAAATTTAATTTTTCTACTTATTACTTTCTCACTTAGTACATTGCAAAAAAGAATTTCACCCGCATTAAAATTGGTCTAGCCCCATCCATATTATTATATGTATGTGCATCTTATTTTTAGTTTTATATATGATGTATAACTTTTTCTATACAAGATAATATATAATTAATAGAGTTAAGAATGTCACGAAATGAAATAAAGTTAAGCAATCAATTTTGATAAGAATGAAATAGAGTCAAGGATGTACAATTGTACATATACTTGTAAAATTTGTTTCGGCTAAAATAATATTTTTAATATTAAAAATTATACAGAAAAATTCACGGTTGAATCTTTTAAAAGTCAAATAAGTTTGTTTTTTAATTATCTATCTAAAAAATAATATGTTGAAGAAAATAACATGTCAATATTTAATTACTATTTTTGCCTTTGAAAAATAAATTGATTATAAATTTTTTATAGGAATGGACCTCAAATTTGAAATTCGTCTAGGGCCCCAAATGTCTAGGGCCGGCCCTGACAGAAACCTAATTTTGATTAGTTCCATTGAAGTGAAAGTGAGAGGTTGAAGCTTAAGCTCAAAACTCAAACCTAATTTTTCGAGGCTATGGAGCTGCGAAGGTGAACAGACGGCCGAGACGGAGGTGACGACGCATAAAATAATTTCGAGTGAGAATCTGATGAGCGAAGAGATAGCGGAGGTGATAAGACGGTCGAGGCAGCGGAGTTGCGAAGCTCGGGATGGAGGAGAAGGTGAGCTCAAGCGGTGGAGGTGAAATTGAAGATCAGGACAAAATGAAATGTGAAAACGGTTGACGAAAAGTAAAAACGTTTAAAAGTAAAATAAAAGTTACTAATAAAAATGGAGTAAAAGCTGAAAAGGAAAATTAAAAGAAAAGTTTTAATTATTTAAATTGGGCCGTGGTTTGCTATTGAGCCATGGCAAATGTTTTTTAAACACGGTTTTGTTCTGCCGAATTTAATATAGGGTAGCTAATATTCATATTTCTAGCTTCCACGAGTTTAACTAGAAAATCTGTCATCTCCATATTGAATTGGAAAGTTTAATCTATATAATGCAAGTAATTAATTAAGGCTAATTAATTTGAAACTTCACAACGGACTATAAGAAATATTGGGCCTTTTTGTCTTGCTATTTTAAAAGTGATATTAGAAATGAATTGGGGTTCGTAGACCCCTTTGTGCGCAGAGTGTACAACAGTATGGTGGGATTCCGAGGCTTGGTGGAGACACATCCTGCGATTTACATCCTTCAGGGTTCTGAGGGTCCAGGATTAATCTAGTGTAAGCTTGTACACCTGGGTTATCCAAAAAAAAAAAAAATCTTGATTTCTTGATTTATGTAATGTTGTTTGTTTCTATATTTTTAGATGAAAAATATTCTAGGCATACAATTTAGAAATGAGTAGGTATATTTCAGAAATTAAAGAGGATAAATGATGTAAGAGATAAGTTACTTTAATTCAATCTTTTTTGTTCCAAATTTGATCTTACGTGTTTTCGTGTGTTCGATCAAGGGTGGATAAACAATGCGGTAATAATGTTAGACAATAAATAAGAAAGATCAATAGTATTGTATTCTGAATTATCGAGTACAGATTACAAGTGTTTGGAGTCCTATTCGAGCATTATAGGATGCCGTACATACTAAAGGGCGAAATACATATGAGAAAGCCTATACTACTATTCCCGAGTGAGTCCGAGCAGCAGTCTCAAAGCTAGTGCACCTGGGAAGTTGTGTCGTCGTCATAAATGCTTGGGGTATTTATAACCGAGAACGGGGTTTAGGTGATCCATCCGCAGACATGCATTGCTCGGCCCACGAGTTTGGACCAGAGCTCGGCCCAACAGTAACCTTTGATCCAGGTCCGTCTATACATTGTGTATTTGGGCATTGGGGTCGAACTCGAGCTCCTCAGATAAATATTGTTCGATCTGACAAGGTTGTAGAAAAAGCGGACCCCCAAAATACCCCTCATCAATACTCCCCCACTTCTTGAGCGTAAAGTGAAGCTTTAGCTCGAAGAAGTATATATAGTCTAGGACGATCAGGGAGAATGAACCAATCTCGGCACCAGCTTCGGGTATGCCTCATTAAAAACCTAACTCGGAAAAACCCATTGGGATAAAAACCGAACTAGGGAAAAAGAGTGCATACTTGAGAAACCATGTAACTATGCCGTCCAGATATTATCTTTGTCGTTTGTTGCGGGAATTGGAGCTTGTGATTTGGATATTTCATCGCCATTTTACTGAAGCAGTTTAATTGAGTTTCATTTTCTCATAGGATTGTGTGGGAATTCGGAGCTAACATTTCTTCGATGCGCCGCTTGTCGTGTGGGTCTTCAATTTAGGAATTTCGAAAAGTATGGGGCCTTAAATGTAATTCTCGGAAATATGATTTTAAGTTTACCTTGAGGAAGTTCAACCGACGTGGTTACTCGGGGACCGGTTTGCAATTTCCCGTTTTGTCCCTGTATATATAGTTTTACGGAGGGTCACCGTTCATCAAAGACTCTCAGGAGGAAAAATTTAGATCGGAGCGTACAGATCGATAAGTAAGTCCTAGCAGCCTTTTTCGAACAGCCTTCGTATATTCATTATGTCGAGTTCAGTAGACTTGAAGGGAAAATCTCCTTTAGAGGAGAATGAGGCCGATAATCAGAAAGAGAAGGAGGTTGCAGAAGCTCGGTCCTCTGAGATCGAGAATTCACAAGACTCGAGTTCCGCCTCCGATTCCAGCAGGGAGGAGCGGGAATCGAATTCTGAGACGGAAGATAGCAGCGATGAAAATTCGGGCGAAGCAAAGGTCTCTGATGAGGAAGATGTAGAGGATGGGGACCTTCCCTTGGGGAAAAATGAGCAAAAGAAATATAGATTGAACCGTAATGTGGTAGTCACGATCTTTGACTGGGAAGAGCCCTTGACCAGCGCAGGTCTAAACATGACTGAGGAGAGGGCAGACGAAATCGTCTGTTCCTACCAGGAAAAAGATCTGGGCGAGTTGCAAAAAGAGTTTGGCCCATATATAGGCACCGGTTTTTCGATAGTACTTCCTACCTCCGACCAACGGGTTACCGACCCTCCCGCGGGTTATCAAGCCTTTTATTCCAAACATTTCCATTATGGCCTACGCATCCCCTTCCCTCATTTGATAGAAAACCTTCTGGATGCTTTCCAGTTGACTCCTTGCCAGATTTTACCGAACTTGATTGGTCTAATTATAGCCTTTTGCGTGCTGATGAAAGCCAAAGGGAAAAAGGCGGCCTTTCAGAACTTTTGGCGGATATTCCAGATGAGTGCTTCCACATCTTCGAACGCAGGTTATGTATATTTTTCTCAGAGACCAAAGATTTCGATCTTATCAGCCAATGTCAGCAGCAATTTGAAAGGATGGAAGCAAGAGTTTTTCTTTGTTCGAGGACCAGAATCTCCGCCTTCCGAAGATAATCCCGAACCTACTCCATTCACTTGGTCTGGAGCAAAGACATGGATATACGGTAAACGCCGTCTCCTGGGAAGTATGAAAAATGAGATAACAGATAATTTCCTGCAATCTCTTCGTGCTGACCCTCATCAGACCGCGTTGATGACTCAGGAGGTGGTCTTGCGATTGGCCGAGCTTAGTAATTGCACTTTTTCTGCCGATCCGATCGAGTATGGGAGGGCTCGGATCGATCCTGCTAACCCCCCTTCCACGTTAGCCGATATTGTTGATAAATTTCGTACATCAGTAGATGGTCCGCACGTTGCTTCCTTTTCGAAGGGTAATAAAGGTCGGCCTCGTCCTCAAGCGTTAACAACTTCTCAGAAAGCGAAAAAGTCCAAAGCCCAGGTTGGGATTACGCCAATCTCAGATGCCTTAGTCATTATTCCCCCAATCACCGAAGTAGAAACCTCTCGTTCTCGAGTTGAGATGGAGGGGGCTCCTAGTTCCCAAGATTCCGACGTCCTTCGGTCCGTCTTTCCAACTGGCACTTCTGACCCGAATGACGCGGGGTATAGTAACTACACTTTGATGGAGAATCGTGCCAGGGAGATTTTGCAGGCCAGGACGGCTCGTAAAAGAAGTAGCGATGTTGCTGAGTCCTCCAGGAGAGTTAAACCTTTTGGTCGAGGATCGGATTCGATTCCTTGTCGGACTGGTCATTCCGAACCGGATCTGGCTGACTTCATCGAGGATCATCTGCGAGGGCCCAGGTTGGCCGGATACCCCGAGGGTGGGACAATTGAATCTGACTTAGGTCCCGAGGGCGAGCATACGGTGGATAAATCTCTTCGGATGTTCTTGGCCGGGAGGTTCAAGGATGATACTATCCAATCTTTTGTTAAGCAGGATTTTGAGATAGTAGGCGATTACGCCCACGTTCATCAAAGGGTATCGTCTATTCTGAAAGTTTCTAGTTTCTCCCTTATAATTCTTATTTTGTGTCTTACATATCTTTTTCTTTGCAGGCCGGAGACCTGTTTACTCAAACTGCTCTTCGACTGGCCGTACTGAGCGAAGAGTCTCAGGCGGTACAGAAAGCCCTATACAATGTTTTGAAGGATGAAGCTGCAAAGACCAGTCAGCTAGAGAATACCAAAACTAAGTTGTCTGAGGTCGAGATAGAACTCGAGAGGATTAAGAAGGAGTTGGAGGCGAAGAGGGCTTTAGAGGGTGAAGTGGCGAAATTAAAGCTGGAGCTTGAGCAAACCAAAGTGTCCGCCGAACAGTTTTATGAGCGAGGTCGAGCCGAAGCCAGGCTTCCTGCCATAAGGGAGTTCCTGGAGTCTCCAATCCTTGATGCCTTGGTTCATTTGCGGTCGGGTGAAATTAACCAAGCCTTCTACTATAAAGGGGCTCAGCACCTCCTTACAGCTGCCAAGATCGAAGGCGCCCTTGATCACTACCTTCCTAATATGAATCCTTATAAGAATATCTTCGGTGAAGATTATAAAGCGTCTTCCCTTCCTCCCCAGCTCGAGGATTTGGCCGCTCATGAGTTCGCTTCTTTTCTAGAGGAATTTGGAGTGCCGATGCCAAATCCCGATGCGCTCGAAGCTCAATCTGAAAATGAAGATGTGGATATCGAAGGGGATTCTCGGGATCAGGGGGAGCAAGACAACTCTTCTTCCGATTTGAGCAAACCTGTGGCCGATGCACAAAGTAATGATGGAGAAGGGAGCAGCTCGAGTAAAGGTGATTCCAATGGCTCGGAAAGCGGTTATAGCAAAGCAGAGGAACAAGGGAAAATGGACCATGATTCTGGTCGTGAATGAATCCAACCAGTGACGATTATCATGTAATAGGATTTACTTATTGAACCATTGTTCATGTATATTTATAATCTTCTGCTTTGTCTATTTGGTGGATGCTCAAATTTAATTTTTCCTTAATGCCATGCTTAATCTTTTGCCTGTTTGACTGTCTTGCTAAATTTTATAACGTCATTCTTGCATACTTATTTGCGTCATCAAATCTGTCTTGGGAGTAGCGACTTACCAATTATTACAGTTCGCATGGTGTCGTGTCTTTATAAATACCCAGGTCTTTTTGCGTTGCTTTCACAATAATATTGCTCACGCCGATCGGAGCTTTAGAAAACCATCTTGGTTGAATCTTTACTTGGAAATCAAGAGATGAATAAAAATTCGAACGCTCTTGTGATTTCTCCCGCACCTTTCTCCGGACCAAGTGATGGTAGAAGAACAAGGAAAAGAAACCGATCCCCAATTAAATCCGCTAGTTCTGATCAGTTAAACTTTCATGGGGAAAATAAATCTTCGACTATTGCCTTTTCTTCGTGCTTGAAATCTAGGGGCTCAAATAAGAAAATTAAAAAGGTTTCTTTTGCTGATGAAGTAACTGGGCGCACTCTTTTCCAATCCGTACCTTCGTTGGTCGGAGGATCTTCATCTAAAAGGGGTGTGACTCCTTTTAATACAGTGTCACATGAGAAATCTGACTTGAGCCTTCTTCGGGCCAATGTTTCTATCTCTGAGGCGGTCTTCTCGACTGGAGAATATTCCTCGTTCCTGTTTCATTCTGGGTCGGAATCCCTTGCCCAGGTAATTCTTTCTAACTTCTTTATCATGACTCTCTAATTCCTTTATTTCTGCTATGACGTATTTTCTTATAAGTTCAGGCTGGCAAAGTCTTTTCTAGGCTTTATGCGTTGGCCAATCATGAGATCGAACAACGGGCTTCTATTTCGCTCGAGCTGATTGGAAAAAAGATCGAGCTGGAACGCGCACTGGAAGCTAATATATTTTTCAAGGAAAGATTGTCTCAGGATAAGTTAAGTTCAGAATTAGAGAGACTCAAAGATATCTACGAACGTGAGAAGAGAAACTCCAAGCTTCGTGAGAGGGAAGCTTACATCCGCGGGTATGCTGATCGTAGTGCTGAAGTTCGAAAGATCCTTTTCGAAAATAATTTCGTTCAGTAACACTGTGGTTTTCCTGGTTTTCCTTTGTATTATGAGCTTGCTAAGATTTTTCTTTTGTTGTATCACTATATTTACTGTGACGATTTCCCTTTCTTGTTGTAACACAATCCTTGTTGTAATGATAATATTTGCTGGAATGATGTTCTCCTTCTCTCTCTTTTTTTTTTTAGTCCCTTATTTCTCGGGAAATGAAACGGTCAGAGCTTTTAATGCTCGTATCGTGGCCATTCGGCCTGAGAGATCAACACCGTTGATATGGAATATTCATATGTAATAGGATCGTATCTTTTGTGATATTTTCGAATTAGTTCGGTTTTCTGATTGTAATCAATAGTTCTCATGTAATTTATCCGAAACTTCGAGGAATGAAAAATCTTCTTTATATATTGTTGTCGATTTGATTTGAAGTCCGATTTTTGCAACATCTGAATCTTATAAGAGAAATTTTTCATAGTTTAGGAATCAATAGCTGCCATGTAGAGATAATAGAATCTTGACCGATCTTGGATATGCTTTCGATTTAAAAGGCTTAGCAAATGGGTTTCATCCCTAGTCGTATCAGAGCAATTTTAGCTCGAGGGTCGTAGCAGAGGCTTTCACCCTTTTCAATAATTTCGATCTAAGGGGCATAGCAACGACTTTCACCCTTAGTCGTATCAGAGCAATTTTAGCCCTCGGGTCATAGCAGAGGCTTTCACCCTTTTCAATAATTTCGATCTAAGGGGCATAGCAACGACTTTCACCCATAGTCGTATCAGAGCAATTTTAGCCCTCGGTTCATAGCAGAGGCTTTCACCCATTTAGTAATTTCGATCTAAGGGGCATAGCAACGGCTTTCACCCTTAGTCGTATCAGAGCAATTTTAGCCCTCGGGTCATAGCAGAGGCTTTCACCCATTTAGTAATTTCGATCTAAGGGGCATAGCAACGGCTTTCACCCTTAGTCGTATCAGAGCATTTTTAGCCCTCGGGTCATAGCAGAGGCTTTCACCCATTTAGTAATTTCGATCTAAGGGGCATAGCAACGGCTTTCACCCTTAGTCGTAACAGAGCATTTTTAGCCCTCGGGTCATAGCAGAGGCTTTCACCCATTTAGTAATTTCGATCTAAGGGGCATAGCAACGGCTTTCACCCTTAGTCGTATCAGAGCATTTTTAGCCCTCGGGTCATAGCAGAGGCTTTCACCCTTTTCAATAATTTCGATCTAAGGGGCATAGCAACGGCTTTCACCCTTAGTCGTATCAGAGCAATTTTAGCCCTCGGGTCATAGCAGAGGCTTTCACCCATTTAGTAATTTCGATCTAAGGGGCATAGCAACGGCTTTCACCCTTAATAATTGATAAAGAAAAGATAGAGATAGATAATAGATGAATATAGATCGAGAATATCCAGAATATGACGAATAAATAAGAATTTAGGCGAAATAGACTTTCATTGAATAATACTCAATCGGAATAAACATCCTTCGAACAACTTGGTCGAAACAGACCTTCATTGAACATGCAACTTACTAAACCACTAGAAAACAAAGACGATTAAGCAGCAGTAGTCTTGAATTTAACTATCTTCCATAATATTTTCTCAAGTTAACAGCGTTCCATGCTCGAGGTAGTACCTCTCCGTCAGGATGAGCAATCTTGTAAGAACCTTTTCTTCCCACTTTAACGACCACAAAAGGGCCTTCCCAGTTAGGTTGGAGTTTTCCAACGTGCCTTGATACTTCCACTTTCTTTAGCACCAAATCCCCTACCTTGAATGTTCGGATTCGAACGTTTCGATTATAAGATTTCTCCATGCTAGACTTTGTGGACTGGATTTTTAATTTTGCACGGTCCCTTCGACTATCCGCGTGATCAACTTCCACCTCCCTTAGAGATTGGTTTTCTTCGGGATCGTAAAATTCGACCCTGGGGGAAGGTACGAGGTCTTCTACTGGGATAACGGCCTCTGATCCATAAACCAGACTAAATGGAGTTTCTCCCGTTGCGGCTTTAACAGTAGTCCTATTGGCCCATAAAACTCCTGGAAGTTCGTCGAGCCATTTTTCTTTTGCTTCAGATAGGCATTTTTCCAAGGATCGAATGATTTCCCTGTTCACGACTTCCGTCTGCCCATTAGCTTGGGGATGACCTACAGATGCAAAATTCTGCTGTATTCCGAACTTTTCGCACCATTCCGTGATTCTTTTTCCGGCGAACTGCGTTCCATTATCTGATATTAAGATCCTAGGAATCCCAAATCTGCAAATAATATTCTTCCATAAGAAATTAATAACTTGGAACTGAGTGATCTTGGTCAGAGCGACGCATTCGACCCATTTGCTAAAATATTCGACTGCAACCAACACATAATTTTTTCGAGCTCTTGCTGTTGGAAAAGGTCCTACAATATCAATGCCCCATTTATCAAAAGGCCAACAAATAGGAATAGAATGCATGTGTTCAGCCGGTTGATGAATTAAGTTCGAATGAATTTGACAGTGGTGGCATTTTCTCACATAGTCAACTGAATCAGAGAAAAGAGTAGGCCAATAATATCCAGATCTCGAGCATTTAAGCGCTAAGGCCCGAGCACCACAATGGTTTCCCGCTTCCCCCTCATGAACTTCTTTTAAAATAGCATTGTAGTGATTTTCAGGGACACATTTTAATAGAATTCCTGAGGAGGATCGTTTATAGAGTTGATCACCGATCAGGGTAAACGACGGTGCTCTATATTTGATCCTCCGAGCCTCGTTTGGGTTTTCCGGAAGTTTCCCTTCCTTAAGATAGGCAATAAGGGGGTAGCTCCATGCTAGACTTGGTTCATCGATCTCCATGATATCGATAGCGGGGGCCGCGTCCAGTTCTATAGCAGATGTATTCGATAGCAACCACGTGACTATTCTTTCATTCTTTCCATCGGTCACTCCTGAGAATTTTGACAATATATCTGCCCATAAATTTTCCTCTCTAGGCACAGGTTGAATATCGAACTTGTCAAACTGGGAGATTAATTTCTTCGTTCTGCCCAAGTATTTTATCATGTTGAACTCCCTGGCCTCGTACGTGCCTTTCACCTGTCTATGAACAAGCTCTGAATCTGTTAGTACAACAATTGATTTTACCTTTGCTTTAAGAGCCATCTCTAATCCTGCGATCAATGCTTCGTACTCGGCCTCGTTGTTGGTTACGAAGAAATACAATGTTATAGCATAACTCGAATCCTCACCGTTGGGTCCTTGGAAATGAATTCCTGCTCCACCTCCATCCTTGGTTGAGGATCCGTCCACATGCATCAGCCAGATTTGACTTTTGACTTCTTCGACCATACTTAGCTCGGAAATTGCTCCTTCGGTGTTCGATATGCCTGTTGATTCAAACACGAAGTCAGCTAATACCTGAGCTTTTATGGCGACTCGCGGTTGATACTCTATTTCGAATTGGCCAAGCTCGACTGCCCATTTGATTAACCTGCCTGATGCTTCCGGTTTGGATAAGACCTGTCTCAAAGGTTGATTTGTTAGGACAATGATCTTGTATGTTTGAAAGTAAGGCCTTAGCCTTCGGGCAGCCACTACCAACACTAGTGCGAATTTCTCGATTTCCATGTAGTTTTTCTCGGCGCCTTGCAATAACTTACTTAGATAATAAACCGGTTTGTGCTCAGTTCTATCAAGTTTCACCAAAACCGAACTAATGGCCTCTTCCGACACAGCTATGTATAGATATAGAGGCTCTCCTTCAGATGGTTTGGCCAGCATGGGTGGCGAGGTCAGGTATACTTTCAATTCTTCGAATGCCTTATCGCACTCTGCACTCCATTCGAAGTTCTTAGATTTTCGTAGGAGCTTGAAAAATGGTAAACTTTTGTCGGTAGATCGGGAGATGAATCTATTCAATGAAATGATTTTTCCAATCAAACTTTGGACATCCGAGAGCTTCCGTGGTGGCTGGAGATCGGTGATTGCTCGAATTTTTTCCGGGTTTGCTTCGATTCCTCTTTCGTGGACTAAGTATCCGAGGAATTTTCCCGATCGCACACCAAAAGTACATTTGGCTGGGTTCAACTTCATCCCATATTTTCTCAGGATTTCGAAACATCTGTCCAGATGGCCAATGTGGTCCTTCTCCGTCATGCTCTTTACGAGCATGTCGTCTACGTAGACCTCCATTATCTCGCCTATCAATTCTTTGAACATCATGTTAACTAGCCTATGATAGGTTGGACCCGCATTTCTTAGGCCAAAAGGCATAACAATGAAGCAATAGACTCCTCTTTCCGTGATGAATGCTGCTTTATCCTGGTCTCTTTCGTTTATGAAAATTTGGTAAAAACCTTGGAATGCATCCATCATACTAAACAAGGCAAACCCTGCAGTGGAATCTACTAGCATATCGATCCGGGGCAGTGGATAAGGATCTCTTGGGCATAATTTGTTTAGGTCGGTGAAATCATTGCACATTCTCCATTTGTTTTCGGCCTTTTCACATTTGGAGACCAGGACCACATTACATAACCATTCTGTGAACTTGATTTCCCTGATCTGTCCTGCTGCTAACAATCTATCGACTTCTGCATTAATTATTTTGTCCTTTTCGCGACCATGATTGCGCTTCTTCTGCCTTACAGGCTTTGCTTTCGGATCGATGTTTAGTGAATGTGTTATCACTCGCGGGTCGATTCCCACGATATCATCCGAGCTCCAGGCAAAAACATCCACATTCTTCTGCAAAAATTCTATGAGCATGGTTTCCATGCCCTCGCTCAATTCCGTTCCAATTTTAGTGAACTTTTCTGGGGATCCAGGAACTAAAGTCACTTTTTTGTGGTCAGTCGCTTGTACGCTCATGTCAACGTTTTTTCCTTTCTTTGCTTGGAATTTTTCGCAGTCGGGAATTGGCTTTTCTAACTCAGACGCTAAATCACTTATCTTTCTCTTGGTCGGGAGTTCGGGCTCCACTTTCTTTTTAATACTCAAAGACGAGTTATAACACTCCCATGCCATGTACTGATCGTTCCTCATTTCCCCCACTCCCCCCACGGTTGGAAATTTTATTTTTTGATGGTACGTAGACACGACTGCCTTGAAGATATTTAGGGCTGGTCTTCCTAATATAGCATTATAAGCGAATGCTGTATCTACTACCAAAAATTTGATCATTCTTGTTACATTTTTTGGTTTAGTTCCTAGAGTCGTGCTTAGGAGAATGGTTCCAAGCGGGACGATCTCTGATCCACCGAAACCAACCAAAGGGGTGGTTACTTTATCTAGACGTGGGTGACAAAGATTCATTCTTGTGAGAGCTTCAGACGAAATAATGTTCGCTGAGCTTCCGTTATCGACCAGCACCCTCTTTACTTCGAAGTTAGCAATCCTCAACGTCAACACCATGGAAAAGTCCGGATCGTCTTCACTTGTGTCCCAATTGACATCAAAGGGTCTGCCGGCCTCACTGAAGCTTATAACTTGATTTTCTATGGAGGGAGATTCTAAGGATAGAATCTCTCTCCTAGCAGAGACTCCAGCTTTTATCGATCTCAAAGTTCTTTTTCAAGCGTTTCTGCTATCACCTCCTGCTGGTCCGCCTGCAATCATGTTTATCACTCCATTCGAACGCTCTTCTGCTTGGCTTTGAATTCGTCTTTGCTGGTTATTAAACTTTCGCGGACTTCGGGATCTATAACGACCGTTATAGTTGTTACCTTTGACAAACTCTTTCAGTTTTCCTTGGGCAATTAATTTTTCAATCTCGACTTTCAATTGATAACAATTTTCAGTACTATGTCCCCGAGCACGGTGATACCGACAGTATTGCTCATATCCTGGTGCCCCTGCTCTGGCCTGGGTGATCCTTTGAGCTTCAGGGATTAAATTTCCTTCTTCCAGCACGGTTAGCACTTCTTCCTTTGAGGTGTTAAGCTCGGTAAACTGCACTTTACCCGGTCTTGGGGATCGATAAAAATTTGGTGCTTGGGGCGGCACCTGCGGCTTATAAGTATTAATTCGTTGCCAAACAGATCCTCTGTTCGATCCCCCATAATCACCAGGCTTTGGGATCGGGGCCCGATCTTGCTTCTTGTTTAGATGAGATCTGTCGATATGTGAACTCTTCAATTTGTTCATCTCTTCCTGTATCATGTACTTCTCTGCTATTTCCATTATCCGTTCGAAGGACTTAGGTTGTTTTCTACACAAAGCATTTCCAAATTGAGTGCTTTTGGTTAGTTCGAACATCAGGGAGGACATATACTCGATCTGCGGGGTATCTACTTTCAGGAGCTCAATACTAAATCTTGCTAGCCATTGCCTCAACGTCTCTCCTTCCAATTGTTTTACAGTGCCCAGGTGATTCGCTGGCAGTCTTGGCTTCCTCTGGCTAGCAAATTGATGTTTTAGTTTATCACAAAATTCTTCAAAAGAAAATATGGAGTTCGGAGGTAACTTCCCGAACCAATCGAGAGCTATTCCCTCAAAAGTAGTGACCATAATTTTGCAACAGAAATCCTCCGAATGTCCGTACAAGTTCATCACATTAACAAAGCTGTTGATGTGTTCCCCGGGGTCGGTAGTCCCGTTATACCGCGATAGCCTTGTTGGCACCGTTTCTGAGTTTCGAGCTTCTCGTATCTCTCGACAAAATGGCGAACAGCGCATGATACTGTTTGAAACCTCCCTATCTCGTAAGTTCCTTCTAGTTAGAGTGTTTTCCCCTCGCCTGACGGCCTGATTGTTATGGGAAATTTCTACCATCGTATCTTCCTTTTCCAATTCCTTAGCTACTCTCTCGCATATTATCTTTTCTAACTCTGATTCAGTAATTCTCTTGTAGGCAGACTTTCTACCTCCAACCACGCCAGCAGAGTGGCTCTCTCCTACCACTGAATCCTCCAGATTACGTACCGATCTTGGTGGGTTTTCCGATCGGCCGTTGATTTTCGAGGGCATTGCTCGAAGAGGGTTTGTAGCTGGGGCATGCGATATAGATCGCAGTATGCTGTTTTCCTTCTGGATGTTCGAAGAAGGTATTTCAGGTCTCCGTGATTTCCTGGTTGGTCTACGGGTGATTGATCAGCCCTCCCACTGTTTAGGAATTCCCTGCACATTGTGCCTATGATAGATCTTAGATCACCAACGGTTGTGTGGATCGGAACATTATCCTGAGGAACTGTTGGTGGAATCTCTGGTTGCTGGGCCGCACGAGACAGATTATCGGGCTCATTATTGACCGAATTCTGCGCTCCTACAGCATGGGATGGTTCTCCTCTGTTGTACGTATTTCTCCTCGTGGTAGGCATATTTCGATCTAATACTCGAATAAGGCCCCACGGTGGGCGCCAATTGATCTTACGTGTTTTCGTGTGTTCGATCAAGGGTGGATAAACAATGCGGTAATAATGTTAGACAATAAATAAGAAAGATCAATAGTATTGTATTCTGAATTATCGAGTACAGATTACAAGTGTTTGGAGTCCTATTCGAGCATTATAGGATGCCGTACATACTAAAGGGCGAAATACATATGAGAAAGCCTATACTACTATTCCCGAGTGAGTCCGAGCAGCAGTCTCAAAGCTAGTGCACCTGGGAAGTTATGTCGTCGTCATAAATGCTTGGGGTATTTATAACCGAGAACGGGGTTTAGGTGATCCATCCGCAGACATGCATTGCTCGGCCCACGAGTTTGGACCAGAGCTCGGCCCAACAGTAACCTTTGATCCAGGTCCGTCTATACATTGTGTATTTGGGCATTGGGGTCGAACTCGAGCTCCTCAGATAAATATTGTTCGATCTGACAAGGTTGTAGAAAAAGCGGATCCCCAAAATACCCCTCATCAAAATTCCACCTCTGAGACCAGTTGAGCTGCCCACGCGGGTCAATCTTTTTTGTTATACAAGGAAAGTGCACGTGCATTCCACGTGATTAACTAATTTTCTATGTAGTTGAATTATATAATCATTTTTCAATATACTTTGGTCTTAATGACATATCACATATTTTTTTTGAGTAATTCACTTTAATTATTAATATGTTGTTACAAAAAATTTAAATTTTTTATCATAAAAATAAAAAATAAACTATAATTATTAAGTATTTTTAATCTAAAACTACATGTCTACATATCTATTCTTCTAAAATAACCATTTAAACGAATGAACAATATGTATTCTTTTCTTCCTTGACCATGATATTTTCATTTAAAGAATTTTTCCATCTAAATCAATTTTCACAGGTTTAACCCATTTTTTTAATCGATTTAGCCATTTTTGCCAGTTACACCTATCTTTTATTGGGTTCATCCATTTTCAATTACATTCCTAATTCATTTTTAACTAACCTAACCTGTTTTCACCAACTCTCCTCAATTTTGTAATGTAAACCTACTTTTACACTAAGTTTACCATAATTTTTGTTATTTAAAAATGTTATTTCATCGATTTGATCCGCTTTTACGTTGAGTTTACCATTTGTTTTGTGTTATTTTAATCCGTTCTTTCACATATTTCACCCATTTTTGTGATTTATCTCATTTGTTAATCAATTCACTCATTCTCTTCGGTTTAACACAATTTAACTTATTCTTTTGCTGATGTACTCTATTTTCTCGACTATTTCACCTATTTTTTTTTTGTCAATTTAAATCGTTTTTTTTGTTCTTGTACTTTATCGATTTGATCCTTTTTTTTTTGTTATCTTTTGTTTAGCCAATGTCATTCATATTTTACCGGTTTACCTCATAATTTTATCGATCGTACCAAGTTTTGTTGCTTTAACTCATTTTTATTCGATCCAACCCATTTTCTCATTGTTTTGCCTTTTTTTAATCGAATTTTACCCGTTATCACCAGTTTTAACCACTTATTTGTTTTGATTTTTTATTAACTTAAGCCAATTATAAGTTTCAGTTAACTAAACATTACTTTAATTTAAACATATCACACAAAGGTGATTTTTTTTAGGTTCTTTAATAATTTATCATTTCTTAAGAATTGTCCTGAGAAATATCGATTGCACCTATTATTACACTGAGTTTGCCATTTTTTTGTTTTTTAACCTGTTCTTTGACTGATTTCACCCATTTTTGTGTTTTATTCAATTTGCTAATTGATAATGCCGTGAAAACGTCGTTATTACCTTTCTCTTTAAGCCTAAAACATCTTGTTTTGATCTGAGTTTATGTGTGTCTTCGCGTGTTTTCGTGTCTTTTGTGCTTTGGGTCCCTTTGTTCGACCTTTGTTCGTTTTTCGTGTTTTGTTCGTGTTTTAATTAAGTTTATCGGTGGTTTGCAGAATTCGACGCATTGAAGCAATTTCGAAACATTTCTTGTGTGAGTTGCAAATCGCTTTCGACCGCGGGAGGGACCTAACGTCAATGAAAGAGCAAAGATCAAGGAGTTAGGGCCTGCCTAACCTCGCCGCCGCGAGGTTGAAGCTCGCGGCCACGAGGTAGTTGTAACAAACCGAGCCAAAGCTACGGCACAAACCTCGCGGCCACGAGACCTGCCCTGTTTTTCAGCGCTTTTTGAAGGTGTTTTTGTACAGTGCCATATATCTCCCACTTGTAATTAAAACCTCCTTTAGGGACTTTTTGGCCTTTGTTACTATAGTTTTTGGGGTAACTTAGGCATTAGTGGGATATAGTTTTGCTAGGTTAAAGGGTAGAAAGGTGGAATTCATTACACAACTCTTACACTACACACTTGAGAAAATATCTCTTGCATCCTTTGGAAGAAGAAAAAGTTCTTGCTTGGAGCTTTGGTTGGAAGACTAAAGAAGCTTGAGAGAAGAGTTGTATTGGCTTCCATTACATAAGCTTATTCTTAACCTTGATTTTGTTTATCTTGTACTTATGATTATGTTGAATGTAATGAATATTTTGTTGATAAATATGAGTAGCTAAGCATTTAACTCCTAGGTTTTCATGAAGCTTTGATTGATCTATGATTGAATGATGAGTTAATGGTTGTTGCTATGTTTACAAGTGTTTATTTATCTAGTTTGAGCTTTTGTCAACTTGTGGTTAGGCCAACCATAGGATGAAATGGATTGATCTTTAATTGCTAGACATAGTTGATTAAAGATTAGATTGTAAAACTAGATTGTGACTTGATTTTAGGATAGGAATATACTTAGGTCACTTCATGTTCTAATAAGGTTTGGAACTAATGCATCACTTAGGCTTAATCCTTTTAGACATAAATTTGATTAGTCTATTTTGGTAGATTCGTACGCTATCGGAAGATACGTATGAATAATTTATGAAATCTTGAACAACAAACATAAGTATAGTTATCAACTTGTGAATCATTCAAGATTGGATCACTCTTAGTGACATGGAAATCTAGGAACCTTTATTAAAAGAATCAAAGTATTGCAATTTTTACTCATTTCACCTTTAAGTGTTTAAACAAACTACAAACTCATTCTTTTCGGTTTAACCCAATTTTATTCGATTTTACATATCCTACTATTGCACCAATTTTTTTTCAATTAACTCGTTTTTATTCTATCTAACCCATTGTTTCATTGGTTTTACCTTTTTTTTCATTTAACTCGTTTTTATTCTATCTAACCCATTTTTTCATTGGTTATACTTTTTTTTTTATCATATATATTTTTAGTAGAATTTTACCCATTTTCATCAATTTTAACCATTCTATGTCTGGACTTATTTTGGCTTAAGTCAATTATAAGTTTTTTATTCATATAGCCCGAATGTAACCTTTAGTTTTTAGGTTATTTAATAAGTCATAGTTTCTTAAGATCTTTCGAAAAACTTATCGATTATACCTGCTTATACACTGAGTTTATAATTTTTTTTTTGTTATTTTAATCTACTCTTTCACTAATTTCAACTTTTTTTTTTGTGGTTTATTTCATTTCTTAATCAATCCATCTATTCTCTCTAGTTTAACCTACTTTCAGTCGATTTTCACATTTGTTAATCAATTCACTAATTTTCTACTATTGAACCAAATTTAGTCTGATTTTACTTATAATTTTGCTTATATAACCTATTTTCTTACAAATTTCACATTTTTTTTTGGCAATAAACTCATTTAAAAATAATTGAAGAAGTATAATTAGACATGAATTCTTATTATATTTAATTATCTCCTACATAAACTCCTAAAATTTATAAATTCTCTCTTACATCGATTTTTGTAATTTTAATCTTCTTCTCTTGTAGTAGATAAAAACGAACCATTAAAAATACTATTATTTTAAATAGCCCCTAAAATATATATAAAATTATATTTTAGCATCAATATTTATTTAAGTAAAATGTTAATTTGAAGATTTAGTACAATATAAGCCATAAACACTCTACATATAAAAATTTAAAATGAAGTTTTCTTAAATATCATTATGTTACAAAAAAATAAAATTGAATCACATCTTACTATAAAAGAATAAAAAATACTTATGACTTAGATAATTACGTAATTTTACTTTGCTTTGAATAGAAAAAATATTCAATAATATCAAGACATGCAAAACCTTTCATGAAATTATTTTCGTTAAAAACGGGTAAAATAGGTGGAAAATGGTGAAAAATCAATGAAATTTTGTGCAATTGATAAAAAAAAAGGCAATCAATAAAAAATTCTATGAAATCATTGAAACATGTGAAATTGATGAAAATTCGGGTGAAATTGGTGAACATTGACGAAATTGGTGAAAATTTGGGTTAGATCGATAATAAAGTGACCATGAAATCAACAAATTCATGTGAAATCGGTGAAAATTAGGGTGTAATTCGTGAAAAATGATGAAACAGGTGAAATAACATAAAAAAATAGGTGAAATTTGAGAAAACACGAATAAATTCGGCGAAAATGTTTCAAATCAAACAAAAATTCAGGTGAATTTGGTGAAAAAAATGTGTGAAATAGGTGAAAAAGGGTTCATTTGATAAAAATATTTAAAAATCGGTTAATATGATAAGAACGTGTGAAATCAATAAAAAAATAGTTTAGCCGATAAAATAAGGTGAAACCGGTAGAAAAATAATTTAAAATGGACAAAAACAAAACGACAAAATTGTAAAAACAATGAAAATAAGTTATGACCGATAAAAAAGATGGGTAAAACAGTTAAAAAAATACTAAACTGGTAAAAATAAATAAAAGCAGCTAAATATCAGGTTAAACCGGTGAAATATGAATTAGATTAATGAATTAAATAGGTGAAAATGGGTTAATTTGCTGTATTTTATGACATAAAAAAATTAATTTACTCTAATTTACAAAAAAATACCGATGAAATTATCTAGACATGCACTTTCCTAGTATCTCTTAAAAAAACAAAAACAAACTTTTGATTTGACTAAATTGACATATCTCTTACAATTCATCTCAATTCTCACATAACCGAATTATTAGAAATAAAATAACTTATCTCGTACACCATTTGTCTTCGTTATGTAATCTCTAAAAATTTGTACTCATTTCCAAATTTTATACCTACAATATTTTTCATCAAATTGAATTCAAACAAACAACGTTACATAAATCAAAAAAAATTCTACGAACCTTAGTTTATTTCTAATATCACTTTTAAAATAGCAAGACAAAAAGGACCAACATTTCTTGTCCGTTGTGAAGTTTCAAATTAATTAGCCTTAATTACTTGCATTATATAGATTAAACTTTCCAATTCAATATAGAGATGACAGATTTTCTAGTCAAACTCTTGGAAGCTAGGATTATATAAAATCCTTGTTGATTTAGATGTAAATTTTCATGTATTCCCTAATATGAAGAATAGTTGGTTATATTATTATATGTGCAAGGAAAAGTTAATATGATTATGTTAACACATGGTGTAAATCATGGTATAATGCACATAAATATAGCAATTGAAAATCCATTTTAAGTAATAATTAATAGTAATAAGTTTTACCTTTTTATTAGTTGGTAAATTATTGTCCTACTATACAACTCCAAATTTTATCCACAAGAAGATTGGCAAAATCTATCATTTAGCAACATGAACACCTATAAAAGAGCGGTAAGAGTTCTCAAGTGATACCACTATTCTCTAAACAAATAAAATAAACTTTGTTGGAAAATATTTTAACGAGAGAAGATGAAAACTTCACAACTTATCTCCATGTTATGTATGATTTTGTTGTTAACATTTTCAACTCCATCTCGAGGTATGAAATTTTATTTTGTAAAGACTATAAATTTCTTTTTGAATCTTAATTTGAAAATGATTATTTAATTTGTATTCTTAATTATTTTTTGCCTAAATATTAACAGGTCAGAGATATTGTCCTGCACCACCTATTCCTAGAGTTGGTACATGTAAAGATGCCACAGCACATCAAGATTGCTTTAACCTAGTTTTTGGCCACTATGGAGCAAGTCAAATGCCCAAACTTACTGGGTGTGTCGATCTTGGAAACAATAAAAGTCAATGCACTTGTGATATTGTTTGTCATCAATAGCTTCTCTACGAGATTTAAATTAAATGTTGTTCACCAAAAATGATTGTTCTAGTGATTTTGGATTACGCTTAATTTGAATGAATACAAATTTTGTTTTCAATAGAATTATTACTTATTTGGTTTTCTTTGTTGGTTTGATTGGCATGTGGAGCGATTTTGCGACTTCTACAAGTTGGACTTCTTATGAATATGCTTTGATTTAGTTTTGTCATTTCGCAAGATTAGGCCAGAATCAACCATATGAGCTTATGGACAGCTAGCTTGATATATGGTCGAATCCGATCCGATCCGATTTATTAGGATAATTGCTCGATTAAAGATTCGATGGACGTGATTCGATTATAAAGATCCGTTTTTTGAAACACGTCGAGCGGATATGGATTTAAGTCGATCCGATTCGTTAAAGATCTGTATTCGATAAAATTTAAAATGAATGATATATGCATACATATATACATACATATATACCTATATATATATTATTTTATAAAAGTAAATACCATTAATAACATTTCAGTGTCAATTTAAGAAAATAGTAATTTATAGCTCGTTTATAAATTTATTTAAACAAATATTTTTAACTAAAATAAGAAAATTAGTAAAGAATGTTTATACATGTGAACTAAAAATAAATAAAATTATAAAGTTAATAAACTTTTTTTTAGAAATAATATTAATGTAATTTTTTAAATGAAAATTTAATTGGATCCAAAAAAGATTCAATATCCAGCCAAATCCGACCAAGATCCATTGGATTCAAAAAATCTAGATCTGAATCCGACTGAATTCGATCCGATATAAATGGAGGCGAATCTGGACGAGCTTGACCCGACTAGAATCCATCCCATTGACAACCCTATATGCAATAGCTAAAAACATTTGGGAGTAAATTAGTTATCTATATCTATATTCATGTTTTTTGTACTTTGCACCCCCCAAATATTAACAATTAAGCATTTTGCATCATATTTTATTTTCCTCACAAAACGTAGGGAGAAAGTAGGTTTTTTGGATCTTTGACACTTTGTACCCCCAAAACACGAAAAATGAGCATTTTGCACCTCCGAAATAGAATTCGCTATTAGCACCCTCGAATTAAAAACAACTCATCAACTTGCACCCTCAAAACACAAGAAATGGACATTTTGAATCCCCTACACACAAAATTAGCACTTAGTACCTCAAATTAAGAAAAAATCAACATCTACTAGTACCCCGTCGTTTTTTTGGCAAAGTTGACCACCGGGGTCAAAATATCTAGGGGAAAAATAGTTAATTCATTTTTTCCTTAAATTTGAAAATACGATTATGAATACTATAACACTCGTTTCTCTCTTCATCTTAAAATTTGTGTTTTGTGATATGATTCAATCAATTTTAGTTATTAACTTTCTAGAAACTTTTTGAAATCTTTTGGATATTTTGAGGACATTTGAAAAATTCGTAATTAAAGAAATATGTTAAATTATATTTTGCAGATGAATATTCTAGTATTCATAATCGTATTTTTCAAATTTCAAGGAAAAAAATAAATTACCTATTTTGCCCCTAGATTTTTTTGGACCATGGTGGTCAACTTAGCCCAAAAAAACGAGGGGTGCTAGTTATTAAGTTTTTATTAATTTGAGGTGATAAGTGCTAATTTTGGGTTTAGGGGGTTCAAAGTGTCCATTTCTCGTGTTTTGGGAATGTAAGTTGCTGAGTTGATCATAATTCGAGAGTGCTAATTCTATCTCAGGGGTGCAAAATACCCATTTCTCGTGTTTCAGGCTGCAAAGTCCCAAGATCCAAATATGAACTACCTATTTTGTCCCTAGATTTTTTGAGAAAAATAAAAGAGGGTGTAAAGTGCAGAATTGTTCACATTTCAGAAGTGTAAAGTGCTAAATTTTTGTTTAGAGGGTGCAAAGGGCCTATTTCTCATGTTTCGAGAGTGCAAAGAGCAAAACTCCTCTATATTCTATATCTATCTATCTACATATAAAATTACGAGTGGACCAAGAAAATTTCTTCATTTTTTTTTTTTGTGTAAACTAATATAACCCTATTTAAATTATATAGCAAAAATGGCTTAAGCCAAAAAAATTCAAACGTAGAAATTGTTAAAAATTGGCAATAACAGGTTAAATTCAATTAAAAATATATGATAAAATGGTAGAATCAATAAGAAAATGGGTTAGATTGAAATAAAAATGGGTTTAATAAAAGAAAATCGTGTCATTGATAAACATGTGTCGAAAGAGACTAAATCAAGTCTAGGATTTTTATGAATCCAATCTCAAGAAAACATGTGTTTCAATTTAAATTACAATATTTTCAATCAAATCAATCATTATAAGTTAATTTAATTAAAAAAAATGGTATGATTCTTATTAACTTGTTTTCTACGTAGAACTCCAACATTGAAATTACAACCCACAATTTCAAACTCAACACAACATTTAATTAACATTATTTTACATTAAAAAATCTAGCCAAAATATATTGAAATCATTTTCAATTGTTTTGCATTATTTTCAAGAGATTTTAGAAAATACCCAACCAAAACATGTTTGATCCAAATCAAAGGAAACCAAGCGAATAATAATAATAAAAATTCCAAGTTTAGTTTGTTCTAGTGATAATTGTTTTTTTTATTTGTTCTTTTTTAACTATTTTCCGTGCCTTTTTCATTAAGAGATTTTGAGTAAACAATTTAGTTTGTTATGGATTTGTATTAATTATTCACCATTAACCTTTTTAAGGTTCGATATTTGAATTTTTTTGCAGACTTAGTTCCGTTAAACAGGAACCAAAATCAAATCTCTTTCACGCCACTTTAATATTGGATTTTCGCCAAATTACGCAATAATAATGTCTATTGGACAATATGCCACCATGTAAAACGAAAATACATAATTTCTTTTCTCGTAGAAATTTTGCACACGCAATTTATTATGTGATCGATACTTCATTTTGATGAGAAAAATGACTAATTTAGTCTTACATAGACCACACATTCCTTTCAGTCTATCCACATTTGATATACATATATAACCACTTTATTCCCTGTGATATTATCAAATGAACACTTTAAATCCTTAGCGAAAATCTAAAACCCAAAAGAAAGATAGTGTGCTTCTTTTACAAGAACACATGAGAATATTTTGTCCTTTTATTTTTCACAAGAGGATAAATTACATTTTAAGAATAGTACAAGGGGATAATCTGCTATTTCCTTCTTTGTTATTATCACCAATGGTCCAGGTTTGTACTTAACATTATATATGATTACAACAACCATTAGAGCCTTTAGCATCCTCACCTCAGATTATCACTTACACAAAAAAATAAACATGAAGAATCAATCAAAACAAACTTGTGCACTAAGAGATTCTATATCTTTCACCAAAAGTTCCATATTAGAATATGAAGATCCACCTTCACTCAAACATCCTTTAGACAATATTTCCATCTCATCAGCCCTTTGAAGAAACTCTTCTTTCCTTACCTCCATCAGATCCCTCACCGTTTTCTCGATTATACTTCGATCGCAAGTATCTTTCATATCCAATCCCAGCTTCCATACGGCATCAACAAACCTACTATTAACTTGTTGATCGACAAAATAAGGCCAACAAATCATCGGCACACCCTCGTATACGCTCTCCAAAGTCGAGTTCCATCCGTTATGAGTCAAGAATCCCCCAACTGCGGAATGAGCCAAGACCTCTTCTTGAGGAGCCCAATCCACAATGTATCCTCTCTCTTTTGTCCCGTCTAATAGTTCCACTGGAAGATGACTCCGCCAGTCTTTTCCAGCAATAGAATCAGGCCTTATGACCCATAAGAATCTTTGACCGCTATTGACCAAACCATGCCAAAATTCCAATAGTTGTTCATTTGTCATTACGGCTAGACTTCCGAAGCTTACGTAGATTACGGATTTGGACGGTTGGGAGTCGAGCCATTTCATGCAAGTTCGATCTTCTTCCCATAAACTATTTGAGAATGTAGGCATGGATGTTGCTTTTGCAGCTAATTTGGTTTTCAAATGTGCGTGTAGTGGTCCTATAGTGTAGATGTTAGGACATATGTTACGCATTTGGGAAAGTATTGGTCCTTCTAGTTCTTCAAATGTGTTCAAAATGAGACCATAGGCTCGGGGAATTTCTTCGTGTTCAGTCTTGTACATTTGGATATTGGGGTTGGTTAAGTCACCCGATCGGCAAAAACTTGGTAGATCACGTCTACGGAGAAATGTTTCCATGCCTGGTACACTCTTCACTAGTGCATCCAAGTCATCTCCTGAAAAATTATCCATAATAATGCTTCGGATTTAAAGTCTTCCTGAATAACAATGAACATAATCAAGTCTAAAACCTATAGTTTTTAATAGATCTATTTATAATAAAATTTAGCAGAACAATTCTAATTAAAAAACACGAGCAAGCGATAGAAGTTGCCATAAAGTGTATCAGATATCAGATAAAAGGCACTTTAGTCTAATTCCACATCCAGGGGTATCTTGAACGTTGGTTAAATTTGTTAAATGAAATCAGTTTGACAATCTAAAATCCAGGATTTTCTGGTCAGTAACTGAAAGTTGAAGGGCATTGCAGATCAAATAGTTCCTCAGGAAGGGCAATATGCTTTCAACCAACAACCTGAAGGTGTATAGTGAAAATTAACCGTGTATTGAACTTACCAAAAACAAAGGAACCAAATAATGCATTCTTCTCATGAATTCTAACAATCCTATTCTCATTGAGAAACAATCACAAGGTACACAAAAGTTGTAAACAAAACCATGAAATTGACTAATCTCATTCCAACTTTTGATTAAGAAAACAAGGGAAAAAAATGCACTTTGCCTCATTACTTCGGGCCATTTCACACTCTGGTCATTTAGTGTAGCCGGGAGCCAGTTAAGTGCGTAAGAGTAGAAAGGTTAGGGAGAAATGTGCCCACCACTGAACATCCAAAAGTTATGAAATACAACAACTAAATTAGTTGAGGGAGCCAGGTCCAAATGCAAAACAGTTAGGGGGTGAAGTGCAATATCCTTCCTGAGCTTTTCTTAGGCAGATTCTAGTCCTACGCTATAACACTAGCTAGTTGATCTCGAATTTATAGCTCATAATCCCAGTTCAAAAAGACTGTATTTACAACTAATAAGTTCTATACCAATTTTAGGTTTCCCAAACACTCGTACAAGAAATGTATTCAATTTCAGATGTAGCTACTCATAAATGTACTCTATTTCATTAACCAAATTGACCAGATAAAAATTAATTTTCTTCAGTTCAATTTCAAATAAACTAAACACAAACAAAAAACAAAAAAGATCTAAACTTTACTCACCAATAAAGGGAAACTCTCCAGCATCAATAAGTTTAGGAAGACAAAAGAAGATCCAAAGGCAACAAGCACTAATGGTCCTCACATAAAAAATAGGAATTCCAACTTCATTAGCAACATCACAAGTAAATCCAAGTAACCCATCAGCTATAATACAATTAACCTTGGAATTCGACACCAGTTCTTTGAACAAAGGTTTAGTTTTGGTCCTCAAAGAATCGAAAAGCTCCAAAAACCTGTCCCCACGGGGGTGATTTTCGGGCAACCCATCTGAGATTGTCTTGATTTGGAAACCCGGGTAGGATTCGAAACGGGTTTGGATGTTGGAATGGCGCTGAAGGCGAGCGTAGATGTAGTCGGTGACTACGAATGTTATGTGGAAATTGGACAAACAGAGAAGCTCGGCTAATTTGAGCATGGAGTTAACGGGGCCTTGAAGAGGTAAAGGGAAGATGAGAACGTGGGGTGGGGGGACTGATTTTTGATCCATTGAGAAATGAAGAAGACGAAAGGGAAGCAAGTTTTGAATTACCAGAGAAAAAAAGTTTATTCAAGAGTTAGAATTTTTTTTCTTTCCTTTCCTGTTCTTTGGCTTTTTGGTAGGTATATGTCCTAACCTTTTCTTTTTAATTCACATTATCATATATCGAAATTTAATTAAATAGATTTGATATGGGACATTGTACGGATTAGTTAATTCATGGTTGTTTTTTTCTAAATAAGAATAAAATTAATTTGATCATGTCAAAAAATAAAGCAAATTAATCAGTTTTTACCTATTTTTAATTTAATTAGTTTTTCACTGTTTTACCTTTTTTTCCTTTTTATTGGTTATAACTTATTTTTATCATTTTTAAGATTTTGTCCCATTATTTTTTCTGTTTTAAACCATTTTTCTATCGATTTCACATTATATTGTCAATTAAACTCTTTTGTTTTAATTGATTTTTCACACATTCTTATCATACTAGCCCGCTTTCACTTTGAATATTTTTTTTTCCTGATTTCATATGTTCTTTCACCAACCAGAATTTTCATCAATTTGAAACATTTTCAACGACTTTATTCCTTTTTCATTGATTTCACCTTTCATTGACGTTGTCATTTCACCGATTTCATCAATTTTTTTACGAATTTGATCCGAATTTTCATCGATTTCACATGTGTTTATCAATTTCAGAGGCACTTTTTGACCGGTTTCACCAAAATTTTCACCAACTTCGCCACTGTTCACCAATTGCACTCGAATTTTCATCGATTTCACATATTTTAAATATTTCTTTTTTTTTTAATCAATTTCACCATTTTTCACCAATTTCACCCGTTTTTTGCAAAAAAAAAAAAAAACAAAATTCCATGAAAATTCAAGGTTATACACGCCTTGATATTATTGAATATTCTTAATTTTTTCTATTATAGTTAAAGTAAAATTACGTAATTAGTCATGCCATAAGTATTTTTTATTCTATCATAGTAAGATACGATTAAATTTTAATTTTTTTGTAACATCAAGATACTTAAGAGAATTTTATTTTAAATTTTTATATTTAGAATATTTATGACTTATATTGTACTAAAATTTTAAATTAATATTTTCTTGTTTAAATAAATATTGATGCTATAATATAATAATGTTCATCTATTATTTAGGGACTTTTTAAAATAATGGCATATTTTTATGGTTCGTTTTTATATATTATAAGAGAAGATTAAATAACAAAAAATTATGTAAGAGATAATTTATAAATTTTAGGAGTTTATGTAGAAGATATATACAATAAGACTTTACATCTAATTATACTTCTTCAATTACTTTTATATATTTATAATTTAATTAAATAATAATTCAAATAAGGGTATTTTAGTCCGTACAAAAAAGTGAAGAAATATTCACGCTTTGAGGGCATCTCCTATGATTTAAGGGGAAGATGTTTTTAGACTTAGAGGGGTGAATTAATATATCAACTATTATGTATCAAGGGGTTGGAAATGCAAAATCCCCTCCAAGGCAATTTACCATAGGCATTGCACTCGCTGGGAGAACGCACTCGCCCGCCCAGCCCGCAGGTGGCCGACATTTGTTGGCCACCTGTTGCCGCTTTATTTATTTTTTATTTTTGTTTTTCTTTATTTATTATTTAATAAAAAATCCTTTAAAATACCTAATTAAATGAAGTGTTACTCTTATTTAATTTTAATTTTAGTTAATTTGTGTATTATTTTTAAAAGTAAATTTTAATTTAAAAATGTAACTCTTATTTAATAAATTTAAATTTATTTTGTTTTGTTTGAATTTAATAAAAAAATCTTTTTTTTACATATGTATTGTTTTGGAAAGTTAATGTCAACTATTTAATTGTTGTTTTGTTGTGTTTTTCTAAAAAATATATTGGTTATTATTGTTATTACTAATCTCAATCTTAAACTATATTTTATTGTTATTTAATGTTTATTTATTTATTATTGTTTAATTTTTATTATTATTATTATTATTAAGTGAGAATGGGGAAAAATGAGAATTGAAATTAAATGAAATTGATAGACTGATTCATTTGAGATGATTTATGAAAATGAAAGGGAAAGTTGGACTTGGAATCTGAATGAAGCTGGACTGAACTGGACTTAGGCTGAAGGCATCACCGGAGATGCCCTTATAATAGTAATATAATAATAATATATATATATATATATATATATATATATATTTTGAACATCTCAAAAAATAATGATAGTAAAAGGGGTAGTTCTTATTTAAATTGAATTTGACCGTACATATGGATCAAAATTTCGTTTCGAGTGTATGTTTCAATCAGGTAATGGAAACTTTTTTAGACTTTTCGAAAATATTTTGGAAATACTAAGAAAAAATTGTAAAAAAAGTTACTAAATTTAGAAAATTAACTAAGTTTAAGGCAAACAAATAGTTTTGGAATTACATCTCATTTTCGTTTTTCTTGATTAAGAAATAATAACCTTTCGATGTTTTCGATAAAATTTTTGATCCAGGACCTTACATACCAAATTACAAAACAAATGCACACTTGTTTTATGATTGAAAAACTCACAGGCAATGTACTTGGCTTGGATTCAATGAGAGTGACTAAATCCAATAAAAAGTTTCCTTCTAACATGATCATAAAATATTAAGATCATGTTTGTTTTAATTTAGAGAGCATATGAAAAGTGAAAAAAAACATGTTCTATAGGTTTATATCGTAATTTTAAAAAACAATCTTATTCTAAAAGAAATATCTTATCTCTAAACACACATTATTAGAGTCAGAATAATTTATTTTTCATACAGTCCGTATATACTCGTTGAACAACCAAATTAACTATAAAAAATTAACAAAAACAAATTAGATTATGCAATTATGTAATAAATATATTAATAGCAATAAATAAATTTAGTAATATAAAGAACGTAAGAACGCAGTAAAATGCTTACGTACTCTTATTATTTGGGAAGGAGAATTAGTACAAGAACTTATTGCAGTTGAGTCCTCAAAGAGCTATCCAAATCTGTATATAGGGCCGGCCCAACACTTTCAGGGCCCTAATGAAATTAAAATTGGAGGCCCATTTCTTAAGAACAATTGTACATAATATATTATTTTTTATTAATTTATAATAGGATTGAATACTATATTTGACTTTGAATTCGATCAAAAAAAATTTGTTTAAACAAAATAAGACTTTAACACAAAAAAAAAAAAAATATATCATGAGAAATCAAACTTGACATAAACAAAAAATTGACTTGATTCGTATAAATGTATCAAGTAATTATTTGAGTTAGAATTCGATTCAAATAAAACTCTTTTAAACTCTGATTGTCTACATATCAAGTTTGATTATAAGGAAATCCAATCATACTACACAATATAATGTTGGATTTATTTTAAATTTCTAATCTTGCATTATGTTAAAATTTTAATAGCCGACTGATGATTCAGAGGGATGATTGTTAATTGTGATATTTTTAAAGTGTAATTATACATTTGAGGTACGTGTTAAGACCCCATAGTTTAAAGATGGGAGGGGGGTGGTTTGTTGGTTTAAACTTTAAAATGTATTTTACTCTTAATTAATATATTGGCTGAGAAAATTTAAAAATTCAAATTGTATTTTTGTTGCCATTATTATTTGTTGGCATTATCTGGGGGCCTGGGGCTGCAGGCAAACAAATTGCTTTAAATAAATAGGATTATGACTATTGTTTATTTGAGAACATCTCAGCCATTGGCGGGAATTTCGCCCGTATCCGATCCCCAATTCTTGTTCACACCGGATGATCGTGTTGGGTGAATTGTGACCTCGTACGATCGTGTCGGGTGAGCAAGAGCCGCTTCATCACAGTACTTACTTATGGGCCTTTTCAAGATTGTAATTAAGAAAGACTAATCAGTCTTTGAAATACATATTACCATTAACCAACCAATTATGAGTAGATTGCTAGTGATTGAGTTCAGGTCAGTGCATGCGTTGCTTCTGCCGCTATCTGATAATTACACTACCCGGGACTTGGATGTTTACACCACACCTACTGCCAGGGGCGGAGCTAAGAAGAGACTGGGGGGCGGTCGCCCCCCCAAGAAAATATTTTATTTATATATTAATAATATTATTTGCTGTTATTTTCATAACAAGCTTATTTGCGTACATGGTAAAGTGTAGCACAAATTACCTTGGAGACCCAGTTTCGAATCTTGGTGGAGGCTTGCAACTTTTCATTTACTGCACTTTGTTCAGTTTTTTCCTAGTTTCCAATGCTAGTGGAGACTTTTTCTTTTCATTTTATATTTGCTGTACTTTCTTCAGTTTTCATGTTTATTCCATGAATTAATGGCGGAATATATAAAAAAATTGTTATACTCCCTTCGTTTCATATTAATTAGCACATTTTTATTTTTCACACATATTAAAAAACCTCATAATTACATATTTTTTTGATGATAAAATGCCTCAAATACCCTTTATAATGATGTCTACTTTTTAATTTTTTTTATTAGTGAGTGGTGATCATTAGGTTTCCCAACTCCAATGAGAGAAAGGGGCAAAATTGAAAAAAAATGCTTTAAAAACCCAAATATGTCAATTAATTTGAAACAAAAAAATTTCACAAATGTGCCAATTAATATGAAACGGAGGGAGTATGTATCTTTGTCATTAAATCAAAATGCCTATAAAATATTAATTGTATTACACAAAAAAATCTCGCCCCCCCCCAAAGATATACGTCTAGCTCCGCCACTGCCTACTGCTATAAAATAAGACTAGCAGTTGGACTCGGGTCTTTAATACATTATAAATATTAGTATAATAAGACTATTTGCAAACTTATTTTTGCAATTATCGTTGGGTCGGCATTTTGATCATTTTAAAATCTTACTTTCAATTACATCATGTAAATTAAAAAAGTATTTGCTATAATAAAATTCTGCTCCTATTCGAATAATTGCAAACTTGATCGTACCATAAGACATCGAAATTATCTAGCCAACAACATCACGAGTCATTGAGTAGATGGGAATTTTCTCTCTCCTCTCGTGAGATTTTAGGTTTTTTTTTCTATCTAGGGTCTGGGTACTCTTGGTATTGTGGTGGCTTTCATGAACGCGTTATTCCCCGATTGAGATCTAATATGAAATTGACTGAGGATGAGGAAGTGAAAAGTAGCCTTCCAATGGAGGCGTGGACTACTGGAAATAATAATATTGATTTGCAATTGGTGAGCGATTTATTGACGCATAAAAATATTAATTTGGAAGCACTGGATGTCCTTGGTGTGGAGCCTGTCCATGGAATTATCCCAATGGACGCATTAATTTAATTGAATTCTGCTCCACTAAATTCAAGATTGTCGACTATGCTAGCTGAAAATTTTGAATTGAATAGCTAGCATAGTGGAGCAGAATTAAATTAAATTTATGCGTCCATTGGGACAATAACCTAACCTCAACTATACTAATTAGCATACACTAAGGTAGATTTAAAAAAAAAAAAAAGAAAGACTAGCGATTGGGCTTAGACGTGCACGCCACATTAATCCGTATTTAGATTGCGCATATATATAATTTACTCCTTTAATTTGTCCGTGATATAATATAGTTGGGAAAAGTTTAGAGCATCTCAAAGAATTTCCATGATACCTACCTACTAGCAAAACAAAAGAACTGGGCGAATTTCAAGTAAGTTTTCTATATGCTCCAAATATTTGTTACTTCTAATACATGTTAGAATCATTAATTCAAGGAAAAAAATCATTAATTCAAGTAAGAATTTCCATGATACCTACCTACTAGCAAAAGAAAAGAACTGGGCGAATTTCAAGTAAGTTTTCTATATGCTTCAAATATTTGTTAGTTCTAATACATGTTAAAATCATTAATTCAAGGAAAAAAAATCTGTATTTGAAGAAATTTCAAAAACTTCAATCACATATTCTATATATGTTAGCTTGCCAAGCGGCGAACATAATTTTGGCCGCAGCGAGAAGCTTTTTGCTTAACATGAAATTGAAAAACTAACTAAAACTTGGAAAATTCTTACGTAGACCAGATATATGAGCTTACTTATAGACCTTGGTCTAGGTTTTGCCACTTCATTTAAGATTTAAAAAATTCAATATTATTAAATTTAACTAAATAATCTAACCATACTAAACTCAAAGTTAAAAGCAGTGTTTTCAAAATCGGACCGGAGAGCGAACCGGTGAGCTAACTGGGTTGATAGTTTTACTGGTCAAATCGAGCGAACCGCTAATCGAACCGAGAGAACCGTTGGTCGAACCGCTAATAAATCTGACCGGATCAGCTGCCGGTTAGCGGTCGAACCGATCGGACCCGTCGGTCCGGTCCGATCCGATTTTAAGAACACTGGTTACGAGAAAACAAAAGATAAAGCAGAAAATTAAAGCGGGAGATTAAAGATGATGAACACTAAATTTTTTAGCAGGAATTTGTTCTTCTCTCTTACAATTAAACTAAAAATTTCTCATAATCTCTTCCATTTTGGGAATATTAATTTTTTTCCATAATGTAAGGTAATTTTCAATTTATCTGAATCACTCTTTGTTACATTTGAAACATGAAAATGAGAAATGACTTCTATAATGTGTTTATTTGCTAGCTTTGTTAGAGAGATTCAAAGTGCATATCATTTGTTTGATAAAATGCCAGATATATATATTTATATTTATATGAATAAATGTAACTATTGCCATGCCATCTTCACTGTCTTATTTTTGTTGCTGTATAAATCCCTTTAATATGTTTAAAGTTTCCTGTTTTTGTTGTTTGTGTTTTGAATTGTCATCCCAATTTGTGTTTGACATGTGTATGAACACCTAAATAGTGACGATGAGTATGCAAAATCAGAAATTTTGATTTTTCAATATGATTAGTTACATCTCTATTGTAATTAAATGTAGAGATGTTATTATGAATTTTAAATTGGATATGTAATGTTAATACAATGCAACATTTATATTAGCATCTCTTCATTACTTATCTAATTCTCTTAAATTATTTTTTGGGATTTTTATTAGTATGTTTCTCTATAAGCATCTCTTCAATATTTAATCCTTCTAAATTATTTTTATGAATTTTTATTAAGAGGTTTCTCTATAAAAGTCAATGCATTAGGTTAAATAATTTAATCACAAATTTTAAATTTTAATATTAATTTAACGTGTAAAAAAAGGAAATCGTGAAAATTTGCTTAAAAATAATCTGCCAAGGTTTTGATGGGACTCCCAAAGTGATGTTTTATTTTTCCTTAACTCTAGTTTAGAATGATTAGGCTTACTTAGTTATATTTAATAATTTTAAGTTTTTCTTAAATCTAGGTGGCAAAACCTAGACCACGAAGTCTATAAGTAAGCTTATAGACCTGGTTTATGTAAGAATTATCCCTAAAACTTGATCAAAACTTGAATAATAGCTATGGTTTTATAAGAACTTAAAGAAACCATTTTCGAGCATTGTTAATGAATAAGTTGCGGTAATTTGTTTGATTGACAGGACAACGAAGTCATTAATTTACAGTTCTTAATTACTTGTTTCCTAGCTAGTCTGTCTCCTTTTCATACTTTTTCTGTTGTCACCGTTATGTATGATAGTCTCCATTTTTATTTGTCAACTAAATACATATATACTCCTCTTTATAGTCTAAGTTAACAAGTCCTATCTTTTCAGTTTTCCCAAATCAAAGAATTGGGAGAAGTATCAATGACTACTCCTCAGATTAAAGAGCTGCTGGAATTTTTGGGCTATTTTTACTATTATGATAAATTATTACTCGAGACCTGGAAAGCAGGAACCTGCAGAACAGTTGTTTGCTATGTCGTAAAATTCTGCTCCGGTGATGTCAAGCTTAGTACTATGATTAGACATCTTGAGAAGTTAACCTCGGAAACTCTTCGTGAATATTCAATCCTGAAGGAGGAGAGGACCTGTTTATTCCTTAAGTACTCTTTCATTCCATATGTGCAGAAATTCTTCAAACTCCCAAGGCTGGAAGAGGAGATTTCTGACAAGGCCAATTTGCTCAAGGATAATGAACTTTTGGCAGGTTTTATAAACTTTCTCCTTGAAATACTGAATTCTGAAGCAGAATTTGATTCGGACGAGGAGAAACGATATGCTATTCTTCATGAGAAGCTAATGTTTCTGCTCACTATCCTCGGGGATTTACCTTTTCAGTGCACTGATCACGAGCTTGAAGAAGTAAAACTTATCCTGGCTGAATTTGAAACCTTGGCCAATGAAGTAGGCAACTTCATTTATTCTTGTGTTTTTGTCACCACTCACATCAAATCGTACAGGTTCACTGAGGGCATGGATGCAATTTTGGAAATGCTTGAGCTCTTGAATGTAAAGATCAAAAAGCATTGCATCAATTTCCCAAAGCTGCTTTCCAGACTAAGTTTAACTACTCCCAAGGCTTATGATGCTATAGATTCACTTTTCATCGTAGATTCTCTCCTTGAAGATCTTGAGAGCTTGATCACGAATCCCCAAGTCGAAATGAATATCGTTAATGATGATGTGAAGCTTATCAAAACACTCCATGAGGATCTAATGTTCACTCGATCTTTATTCAATGGTGCCGACAAACGTACGGATGAACTGAAAGAATCTCTAATACAAATAAGAGACGTGGCATATGAAGTCGAATATCTACTGAACTCACATATTGCAAGACACATTCCTATTTGGTACGTGGCTGTAAGATATCCATCTGCTTTTGAGAAAATTAAGCTTATTAGGACAAATCTCCAAGAAAAAACAACAAAAAATTATGCAAGCGAAGACGTATCATTTCAAGATATGGGAACTCCCAAGGTTAACATTAGTAATATTTTAGTGGGATTTGACGATGAAAGAAGGGAGATTTTAAGTGATCTTATTGGGGGATCAAGTAAACGACAAATCGTTTCTGTTTTTGGGATGGCGGGACTTGGTAAGACAACTCTAGCCAAGAAATTATATAATGATCGTTCAGTTATAGAGAAATTTGATAGACGGGCATGGTGTGTTGTTTCCGAAACGTATCAAAAGAAAAGGGTGTTGAGGGACATTTTGACGGGCTTATCTAGCGATTCAAACAACAACTTCAATGGAGAAGATGAAAGTTTGGGTTTAGAGATTTACCAAACTTTGAAAGGACGGAGATATCTCATTGTTATGGATGATGTTTGGTCATTAAATTTGTGGGATGAATTGGGCAGATTTTTCCCAGATGATGCTAATGGAAGCAGAATAATGTTTACCAACCGGAATAAAGATGTAGTACCAACGAATAGCATTACTCATTCACTTCCACTTCTCACAAAAGACCAATGTTGGAGGCTATTAGAGAACAAGGTGTTTTTGGAAAAATCTGAACATTGCCCTCCACAATTAGTGGACATTGGAAAGAGTATTGCAGCAAAATGCGGTGGATTGCCACTCGCATTAATTGTTACGGGAGGAGTTTTAGCAAACTTGGACAAGGAAGAAAGTGTATGGGAAAAAATAGAAACAAATTTAAACTCCTATATTTACGAGGATGATACAAATGACTATGCGAAAATAATGGAGCTTAGTTTCAAGCATTTGCCAGATCACTTGAAAATGTGTTTTCTCTATCTTGGAAATTTTCCTGAAGACACTGAAATACCAGTACGAGAGTTGATATGGTTGTGGATCGCTGAAGGATTCATACATAGAGAACAAGAGAAGAACCCAGAGCAAGTAGCAGAAAAATATCTTTGGGACTTAATTAGTAGAAGCCTTGTGCTAACTGCCGGTAAGGAATATCGTGATGGGGCGATCAAGACTTGTGGCATTCATGACTTATTGCGTGAGATGTGCTTGAGAATCGCTCATGAACAAAATTTCTCAAAGTCTATGAAAGAGTAAGTTTACTCGCTATCATTGTCTCAATCCAGTCAAAATTGTTGGTACTTAGATTTCTAGTTATTATCCTTGTACTATTAACAACCGAATGTTCTTTTTTTTTTTATAGGTACTCCTCAATCTACGAGAAACATCAACATCTTTGTGTTCCCTCTGAATTCAGAAACGGCGTGGGACCCTTTGGCCTGCATTGTCGCTCTATTTCAAGCCATGATGGATTACTTTCAATATGTTCTTTTCCGCAAATGAAACTTCTTAGGGTCATCAACACGCCCCGACCCTTGATAAGTACCAATAGGTTCCCCAAAATGCGCCCATCCCTGGTAGATCCCTTTGAGCTAAAAAGAAATGATTATCTTTTGACTCAGTTGAGGTTCTTGGCATATAATATACTTCCACATCATATAGGCAGATTCATTAACCTAGAATTTCTTTGTGTGCGAAGCTTCGAAAAAGTCTTCCTACCCCTAGTCATTCTAAAATTGCCAAAGTTGAAACATTTGATCGTAAAATGGGAAGCGGAATTCCTTGAAGATTGGGATAGCTCCCAAACAACTAATCTAAGGTCCCTTTCACATATTTTGTTTACGAATGACAAGGATGTAGAAAGCTTGAGGTGTTCACCACATCTTCGTAGACTTGGTTGCGAGTTCGAAGGAGACAATATTACAGGATGTCCTGATCTCCGTTCTTTCACTGAATTGGAATCACTCAGCATAAGATTTCGCCAAGGCCGCGATCTTCAATTAACAAAGTTTATCTTTCCTTCCACTATCAAAAAGCTTTATTTAATTGGATTTCACTTGCCATGGGAGAGGACTTCGATCATAGGGAAATTACCAAACCTTCGTGTACTTAAAATAGGTAAGAAAGCCTTTGATGGTGAGGTATGGGAGACTAGAGATGGTGAATTTAAAGAGTTGAGGTTCTTGAAACTTCGAAAGCTTACACTAAACCAATGGATCACTTGTACTGAACATTTTCCCCAACTTGAGTGCTTGGTAGTGGAGCGCTGTGCTATTGAGGAGATTCCAAGAGAATTAGGCGATATTACCACGTTGGAGACAATTAAGATGATTCATTGTTCCCGGTACGAGGGCGACTTATCTGCAGTTCAGATTGAAACAGAACAACACGAAAATGCAAATGAAGACCTTAATGTCTTCATCATCAACGAGGAATGGTCAAAAGAGCAACTCGTACGAAAGTGCAAAGAAGTAAGTTCAAATCTTTTGACACGTATGTACTACTTATATATATATGCTTTCCTTTTCCTATTTTTCTTCTATTTTAAATATGAATGTGAATGAAATCTTATATATAACGAATTGATACTTCAGCATTGTGGTCTTTTTTCTTTTTTCCTTTTCTTTGATTTCTGCAGCAAGCTTCTCAAGAGGTTGATGAATAACAATGGGAATTGGGAAATGGCCAGTTTCACTATATATATATTTTAGATTGGAAAAATGGCGCAAAATAGGAAAAGAAGGCTTTATCAGTTTCACCAACTGTTGTTACAATTGTTGGTTTTTTTTTTTGTTGAGCTTTATTTCAAGCAACCGCGATTCCTCAAACAACTGTTGAAAAATGGCGCAAAATAAGAAAAGAAGGCTTTATCAGTTTTACCAACTGTTGTTACAATTGTTGGTTTTTTTTTCTTGAGCTTTATTTCAAGCAACCGCGATTCCTCAAACAGCTGTTGAAATAAGACTGATTTGCGTGTTCTGTAACTTAATAATTTTCAGCCATGGAACATCATAGTATAACAGGGGCTGATCAGTTTGTTATATTTTTTGTTTTTGAGACTTCAATTTTAATTTTTATCATGTACAATCAAAACATATGTTGATTGCTTGTAAGTTTTCGATCCACTGTACTATAATAAGATGCATTAATTAGTTAATCGGTTTCAGTCATAAAAACATTAATAGTTAATTGATCAATTATTAGTAACATATATAATTGAGTGAGCCGGTCAATATCTACATATATAGTCAAAGTCTATGCAACAGTAAGTTTACTATCTATTCGTGTATCAAATTCAACTATTCTTTTATATTGTACATACAATTGACCTTTTTTATGATTTAAATTTAGCCTTACCAGTTTGACATGCATCTTGCTGATGCAAAAGCTATTATTGTATTTGATTTATGTTATTGGACTGTTTTCTTGTAATGATAATTTCTCAATGTATGAGAAACATCATCATCGATGTGTTCACTCTACATCACCAATTTACGGGAAACCTTTTGGCCTAAATTGTCGCACTCTTCTTGGCAATTTTCACGAAAGTCCTTCATTTTTGCACGAATGAAACTTCCAAGGGTGTTGGATTTGTTGCCAGTATTTGACGAATTCTATGAGCTAGAAAGAATCAATTTTATCTGTTTATTTACATTTATTCCATGTAATATTATCAAATGAACACTTTAATCCTCTGCGAAAATGTAAAAACCAAAAGAAAGATAGTGTGCTTCTTTTACAAAACTTCTTTTACAAAAACACATGAGAGCATTTTGTTCTTTTATTTTTACAAGAGGATAAATTACATTTTAAGAATAGTACAAGGGGATAATCTGCTATTTCCTTCTGTTATTATCACCAATGGTCCAGGACCACAGTTAAATTTGCTCTGGTTTGTACTTAACATTACATATGATTACAACAACCGCTAGAGCCTTTAGCATCCTCACCTCAAATTATCACTTACACAAAAACATAAACATAAATAATCAATCAAAACAAACTTGTGCACTAAGAGATTCTATATCTTTCACCAAAAGTTCCATATTAGAATATGAAGATCCACCTTCTCAAACATCCTTTAGCCAATCTTTCCATCTCATCAGCCCTTTGAAGAAACTCTTCTTTCCTTACCTCCATCAGATCCTTCACTGTTTTCTCGATTATACTTCGATGGCAAGTATCTTTCATATCCAATCCCAGCTTCCATACGGCATCAACGATCCTACTATTAACTTGTTGATCGACAAAATAAGGCCAACAAATCATCGGCATACCCTCGTATACGCTCTCCAAAGTCGAGTTCCATCCGTTATGAGTCAAGAATCCCCCAACGGCGGGATGAGCCAAGACCTCTTCTTGAGGAGCCCAATCCACTATGTATCCTCTCTCTTTTGTCCCGTCTAATAGTTCCACTGGAAGTTGACTCCGCCAGTCTTTTCCAGCAATAGAATCAGGCCTTATGACCCATAAGAATCTTTGACCGCTATTGACCAAACCATGCCAAAATTCCAATAGTTGTTCATTTGTCATTACGGCTAGACTTCCGAAGCTTATGTAGATTACGGACTAGGACGGTTGGGAGTCGAGCCATTTCATGCAAGTTCGATCTTCTTCCCATAGACTATTTGAGAAAGTAGGTGCGGATGTTGCTTTTTCCGCTAGTTTGGTTTTCAAGTGTGCGTGTAGTGGTCCTATAGTGTAGATATTAGGACATATGTTACGCATTTGGGAAAGTATTGGTCCTTCTAGTTCTTCAAATGTGTTCAAAATGAGACCATAGGCTCCGGGAATTTCTTCGTGTTTAGTCTTGTACATTTGGATATTGGGTTGGTTAAGTCACCCGATCGGCAAAAACTTGGTAGATCACGTCTACGGAGAAATGTTTCCATGCCTGGTACACTCTTCACTAGTGCATCCAAGTCACCTCCTGAAAAATTATCCATAATAATGCTTCGGATTTAAAGTCTTCCTGAATAACAATGAACATAATCAAGTCTAAAACCTATAGTTTTTAATAGATCTATTTATAATAAAATTTAGCAGAACAATTCTAATTAAAAAACACGAGCAAGCGATAGAAGTTGCCATAAAGTGTATCAGATATCAGATAAAAGGCACTTTAGTCTAATTCCACATCCAGGGGTATCTTGAACGTTGGTTAAATTTGTTAAATGAAATCAGTTTGACAATCTAAAATCCAGGATTTTCTGGTCAGTAACTGAAAGTTGAAGGGCATTGCAGATCAAATAGTTCCTAGCGATGAGCTAGTTAAGTGCGAAACAGTAGAAAGGTTAGGGAGAAATGTGCCCACCGCCGAACATCACAAAAGTTATGAAATGCAACAACTAAATTAGTTGAGGGAGCCAGGTCCAAATGCAAAACAGTTAGGGGGTGAAGTGCAATATCCTTCCTGAGCTTTTCTTAAGCAGATTCTAGTCCTACACTATAACACTAGCTAGTTGATCTCGAATTTATAGCTCAGAATCCCAGTTCAAAAAGACTGTATTTACAACTAATAAGTTCTATACCAATTTTAGTTTTCCCAAACACTCATAAAAGAAATGAAATCAATTGCAGATGTAGCTACTCATAAATGTACTCTATTTCATTAACCAAATTGACTAGATAATAATTAATTATCTTCAATTCAATTTCGAACAAACTAAACAAAACAAAAAACAAAAAAGATCTAAACTTTACTCACCAATAAAGGGAAACTCTCCAGCATCAATAAGTTTAGGAAGACAAAAGAAGATCCAAAGGCAACAAGTACTAATGGTCCTCACGTAAAAAATAGGAATTCCAACTTCATTAGCAACATCACAAGTAAATCCAAGTATCCCATCAGCTATAATACAATTTACCTTGGAATTCAACACCAGTTCTTTGAACAAAGGTTTAGTTTTGGTCCTCAAAGAATCGAAAAGCTCCACAAACCTGTCCCCACGGGGGTGATTTTCGGGCAACCCATCTGAGATTGTCTTGATTTGGAAACCCGGGTAGGATTCGAAACGGGTTTGGATGTTGGAATGGCGCTGAAGGCGAGCGTAGATGTAGTCGGTGACTACGAATGTTATATGGAAATTGGACAAACAGAGAAGCTCGGCTAATTTGAGCATGGAGTTAACGGGGCCCTGAAGGGGCAAAGGGAAGATGAGTACGTGGGGTGGGGGGACTGGTTTTTTATCCATTGAGAAATGAAGAAGACGAAAGGGAAGCAATTTTTGAATTCAAGAGTTGTTCTACCGGAGAAAAAAAAAATCAAGAGTTAGAATTTTTTTTCTTTCCTTTCCTGTTCTTTGGCTTTTTGGTAGGTAAATGTTCCAACCTTTTCTTTTTAATTCACATTATCTTAGATTAGATATGGTGAATGGTGTAATGTAACTATATATATATTTTTAACATCTCAAAAAATTATTATAATTATAGTAGAAGGGTTAATTCTTATTTAAATTGAATTTCACTGTGCATATCAAATTACAAGATAAATGGACATTTATTTTGTGATTGAAACACTTTTTAATCACAATACATGTCCAATGCACTTGTCCTAAATTTGAGTGAATGTGACCAAATTCGGTAGAATTTTCCTAGTAATAAGATCATGTTTGTTTCAATTTTTAGAGAGCATCTGCAAAGTGAAATAAACAAGTCTTTTTTCTTTGAAAAAAAAAAAAGTAAACATGTTCGATAAGTTTATATCACAATTTTCAAAAACAATCTAATTCTAAAATTCTTTTTTTTTATCTCTAAACAAACATTATTAGAGTCGGAATAATTTACTTTTCATACAGTCCATATATACTCGTTGAACAACCAAATTAACTATATAAAATTAACAAAAAAACAAATTAGATTATGCAATTATGTAATAAATATTCTAATAACAATAAATAAATATAGTAATCTAAAGAACTTAAGAACGCAGTAAAATGCTTACATACTTTAGTATAAAAACTTGTTGCACTTGAGTCCTCAAAGAGCTATCCAAATTTGTATGTAGGGCCTGCCCAACACTTTTAAGGCCCTAATGAAATTCAAATTCTAGGCCCCGATTTTAAGAACAATTGTACATAATATATTGATTTTTATTAATTTATAATACAATTGAATACTATATATTTGACTTGAATTCGATCAACAAAAGTTTGTATAAAATTTAAACTATGATCGGTATATATATCAAATAAGACTTTAACATAAAACAAAAAAAAAAAAATTCATGAGAAGTCAAACTTGACAAACAAAAATTTGACTTGATTTATATAAATGTATCAAGTTATTCGAGTAAAAGTTGGATTCAAATAAAACTCTTTTAAACTCTGATTGTCTACATATCAAATTTGATTATAAGGAAATCCAACCAAACTTGACAATATATTGTTGGATTTATTTTACATTTCTAATCTTGCATTATGTCATATATGTACGAAAATTACATATAACATATTACTTATATATACTATAAATGAAAAAAAATTATACGCCAACAAAAAATTTCAGGGCCCAAAAAATTCTGCTTAGGCAAAGGACCTGCCTGTAGGGCTGTCAATGGGTCGAATTCTGGTCGGATCAGGTTTGTCCAGATTTGGCTCAATTAATATCGGATCCAATCCTGTCGAATTTGGATCTTGCTCGGATCTAGATTTTTTTGAATTCAACGGATCTTGGTCGGATTTGACCGGATATCGGATATTTTCGGATCCAATAAATTTGTATTTAAAAAGTTAAATTAATATTTTTTTCCTAAAACAAGTTTATTATCTTTTCAATTTCATTTAATTTTAGCTCACATTTTCAAAGTTTCTTTACTATATTCATATTTGTAGAATGAATATATTGGTTTAAATTAATTTATAAACGAATTATAAATTACTATCTTCTTAAATTGACGTTGAAACATTATTAATGATACTTATTTTTATAAATCATTTTGTATATATATCTTTCTTTTTATTTGTTGTCGGATACGGATCTTTAACGGATCGGATCGACCTAAATCCATATTCGCTCCATGAGTTTCGGATTTCGGATCTTTATAATCGGATCAGGTCCATCGAATCTCTAATCGGACAATTATCCTAATAAATCGGATCGAATTCGGACGGATCCGGATTGAAATCCACCCCATTGACAGCCCTACTGTTTGTATGAGACATGACAAAATTTTGTCATATTAGCTGGACTCTAATATAAATTGCGGAGGTTGAGTTGGGAGAGCATAGTCCATACTTAGTGATTTTAATATGGGCTAAATATAGTTTACCCCTAAATTATGGGTTGTAACTTGTAACATTCACCCATAATGTATAAATTCTAAAATTTACCTCCTACAACCCCTAAGAAAAAAAAATCATTTACGTCCTACATACTAAAGACAACAGTCGCCCCCTTTAATTCATCAGACAATGATTAAAAAT
The DNA here is from genome assembly GCA_003313485.2 of Penstemon barbatus. Classification (NCBI taxonomy): domain Eukaryota; kingdom Viridiplantae; phylum Streptophyta; class Magnoliopsida; order Lamiales; family Plantaginaceae; genus Penstemon; species Penstemon barbatus. Next base: position 78,323,407 of record CM064879.1, read on the forward strand.
TTAATATCATTAACTTTTTTGGATAAAATACAAAAGAGCTCATAGTATATTCTATAATATCCCATTTTACGTGCATTAAATATACCACATATTTTTATCATTTTACCATATCTATTTCATTAGAGTTAATAGCAATTTACCCTATTTGATTTATAAAAGTACAACTGACTTCACACTACCTCCATAATATTCTTAAAACTTAAAATGTATATGATTTGACAAAAATATTCTTCCTATAAATTATATACTTAAAACTTATTTTAGACCTAAAAAGTGAATCATTTATCCCCTATGTTATTTTATATATACCATTTCTTTACCTCCTTTATTATTTTATATGTACCAATTTATCCCCTCAGTGCTATATAAATGTGACACTTTATCCCCTATATTATTTTACATGGAGAAGAATAATTTAATCTTTTTACACAATACTTTTCATTCTTACATTCAATTTCGGGCGAAATGTGATACACTCTCCAATGGAATGAGGTAAATTAATTCTTTAAAATTTTCAAGAGGGTGGGGTAAAATGTTTCTTTTTCAAGTCAGAGAGGAACAAATCAAACATTATTATATCAATAAGATAAATTGATCCTTTAATTTTCTTTCACAGAGTTAAAATGTTTTTGATTTTTCAAATCACAGAGGGTAAATTGAATATTATTCACCCAAGTTATTTGATCTCACTAAAATAAATACTCCTACTAACTCGCATAAATAATTCCAATAAACGATTTTATGCTACAAGGAAATTGTATTTTTGTAAGTAATTTTATGCTAATTTTGTTTTTTTGGGAAAGCGATCATTTAATGGTCTTAGTCATTAATTGCTTTAATTTTTTTGACATAAATCTTCTTTATTAGTACCAATTACTGAAAATATAAGTCACATTTTTCGTCGACAATGAGGGTATTATAATTTATAAGTATAATAGTAAAATATGTGGCATATCCGGGTAAAGATGAAATATCATTAAATCTATTTGGAGCTCTCTCGTATTTTACTCGAAAAAATTAACGGTGTTAAATTTTTAATCGTTGACTGATGACTCAGAGGGGTGATTGTTAATTGTGATACTTTTAGACAGTGTTTTCAAAAGCGGACCGGTCAGAGAACCGGAAGCTCTACTGGTTACTGGCTCGATCGGTTAGATCGGTTCGACCACTGGTTCGATCGAAAAAACCGGTGTGACGTAATTATTATTTAATAATTATATATATATATATACTATATAAAATACAATTATATTATTATAATTAAAAAATGTCATTCTTTATCAATATAAATTCAAATGATTTCAAGCAAATAATTAATCTTTTATCAGCATTTAATCTTTTATCAGCATTAACTCTTGTTTCGCAGCATTGATAATATAATCTCCATGCTCCAACACAAGTTTAGGTAGTAAATTTTGACTCATTTAACTAATTTGCCACTAATCCATACTTCAGACTTTGCTACCAAACAATTCTAAAATTTTTATTCATAGTAATATGGTATATAAGTAGATTGCATTACAGCAAGATATTTCTTGTAACTGATTATAAAAATAGCACTATCAGGTGGCATAGTTTTGAAAGCAGAATAAGGAAAATAATTTGAGGAAGGTCAGAGAGTACATACCAGGAGTAAAGGCAGAAGCATTTACCGACAAATTAGTTCTGCACCAGAAATCAGTATACAAATTAGTTCTGCACCAATTGTTACATTGGGTTTGTTTAATCCATATAAACTCAAAGCACCGTTCCTTGAAATTAACTTTCTTTTTAATCCACTAACAATCTAATCAAGGTTTCAAAGAATAAAGATGAAGCAAGAAGAAAAAGATGAAGCAAGAAGAAGCAGGAAGAAGATGAAGCGGCTGCTTTTGTTTGGAATGAAATTGAAAAAAGCGTGCCCTAGTTTTTCAGATTTTCAAATTTTTTTTTTTTAAGTTTTTTCAGTGAAAAAACGGCGGTTCACTGGTTTTACCGGTTTTGAACCGGTTTTGACCGGTTCAGACCGGTTAATTTAAGAGGTGGTTTTTAAGGGTGAACCGGACCGGACTGAAGACCGGTTAGCGGTTAACCCGGGCGAACCGGCCGGTCCGGTCCGGTTTTTAGAGTGTAATTGTTACATAAATTAGGGGTATTTACGGCTCCATAGTTTAGGGAGGGGGAAAGGGGGTGGTTTGTTGGTTTAAACTTTAAAGTGTATTTTGATTTTACCCTTAATATATTGGCTGAGAAAATTCAAAAATTAATATTGTACTTTTGTTGCCACTATCCTGTTGGCATTATCTTTGGCTGCAGTCAAACAAGTTGCTATAAATAAATAAGATTATGACATTGACTATAGTTTATTTGAGGTCTCTTTTCAAGATTGCAATTAAGAAAGAGCTAGAGATCTGTCATTAAACCATAATCAATCAGTCATTAATTTAATGCATATTACCATTAACCAATCAAATTATGAGTTAATTGCTAGTGATTGAGTACAGGTCAGTGCATGCGTTGCTTCTGCCGCTATTTGATAATTAAACTACCTGGGACTTGTATGTTTACAGTTTACACCACACCTACTGCTATATAATAAGACTAGCAGTTGGACTCGGATGTATACACCCCATCTTTAATACATTATTAATATTAGTATAATAAGACCAATTGCAAATTTATTTATGTTATTATCGTTGGTTGGCAATTTAATCATTTCAAAATCTGACTTTCAATTACATCTTGTAATAACCTTTTTTTTTTTTTTTTTTTTGGCAATTGTAGTTCAATTTTTTCCCAAAACTCCGTAATTTCAACACATTATGCTACGTGTGTGTCACATATAACTGTCAATTTCGGAACTTAAGACCGAAGTTTCGTAGCTAGAAAACTCAATTACAGGACATAACTTAAAGCCCAATTATTGAAAGGATCCTAAAATGCCATAGAACTAAAATTACGAGACTATTTTTGCAATTTCCCCCCAAATTAAACAAGACATATTTAGTATATATCAACTAACTTAGGTGTATGAGATTGAAATGCATTTACATTAACCCGTTACCCTCCTACCGATAATGTTCAAATCTTTCTTTCTTCCACTTTTTTCTTTTTTTTGGATGAATATCCTCTTTCTTCCATTTCGATTCGTACATTAAATTAAATGCTTATATCTGCTTTGATTAAGTTTGCGACAACTGTAACTCATATATATTTTCAGTACGATTAAAGAAAAAAAAAATCAATGTCAATGGCTCCCCCCTCCATTAAATATCTGTCTATGTACTTGGGTTCATATGAATATATGGAAACAACAGAGGAGTTTAACCAAGAACAAGAACTCCCTTGGAGAGGTGAAGGGCTTCCATGGAATGGTCCAACTTGTTTAGCTGTTGTTTGCTATGTAATACAATTCTGCTCCAATTCGAATGATTGCAAACTTGGTCGTACGATAAGACATCTAAATTATCTAGCCTCTCAGCATTACGAGGCAATGAGTAGATGGGCAAATTCTTATGTTTTATCGCGATCATATTCGATGACAACAGAAATGATTGAGGAAAAGTACGATCGAAGCATCTCCAAAATATTTGTGAACTCTTTCATGCCAGATGTTGAGAAATTCTTCGTGGTCCCAAAGCCGCAGGAGTTGTCTCATGACAAGGACAACATTAACTCCCCCAATGCTAATGAGCTTTTGGAAAGTTTTATCAACTTTCTCATTCAAATTTTAGATTCTGAAGTATATCGTAATTCTCAAGTGGGACTACAATGCGCCCAACTTCAAAAGGAGCTAACGTTTCTTCTGAGCTTTCTTGGGGATACACCATTTCGGTGTAAGGAGCTTGAGGAAGTCAAGAATCTCTTGGTAGAATTCGAAACCTTGGCCAATGAAGTAGGCAGCTTCGTTTATTCTTGTGTTTTCTACACTCGGCCAGTCCATGTCAACTTCTTTATTCAGAGCAAAGATGCTCTTTTAAAATTGATTGAGCTTTTGAATGTAAAGATTAAAGACCATTGCATCAACATCCCAAAGTTTTCAACACGTGTAACTCTAACGACCGATGAAACTATAGATTCACTCTTCATCGTTGATTCTCTCTTTGATGATCTTGAAAACTTGATGAATCATCCAGTCGAGTTGGATATTATGAAAGGTCATATGGAAATACTCCGTGAGGAGCTAACATTCTCAAGGTCTTTCTTCAAGGATTTTAGTATGTATGATAACATGGGTTTTGATGGACTAAAAGAATCTCTTGTCCAAATAAGAGATGTGGCATATGAAGCTGAATATCTTATTAACTCTCATGTAGTTGGGAATCTTCCTGTTTGGTTTCTGAATCTTAGGCTCCCTGATGTTGCCCAAAAGATCAAGCTTGTTGGAACAAAACTCAAATGGTTCATCAAGATTCATGACATCGAAGTTATGAAACGCTTTAGTGGAGAAGTATCACCTCATGCTTTTGGAACTACTACAAGTAGGCTTGCTAATTTCGTTGTCGACTTTGATGATGAGAGGAATAGGATATTGCAAGATCTTACTGGAGAATCAAAAAGTCGACAAATAATTTCTATTATTGGGATGCCTGGAGTTGGTAAGACAACTAGAGCAAGGATGTTGTAAAATCATGGCTTAATCGAGGGTTACTTTGATAAGCGGGCGTGGTGTGTTGTTTCTCAAACCTATCAGAAGAGAAATGTGTTGATTGACATTTTGGCAAGTTTATCAGGCAAGAAAGACATGGACAACAACTTGAAAATAGAAAATGAAAATTTGGCCTTGGAGATCCACAAAATTCTAAAGAAACGAAGATACTTAATTGTTATGGATGATGTTTGGTGTACACGTGTGTGGGATGATTTGAATAGGTATTTTCCAGATGATTTAAATGGAAGTAGAATAATGTTCACTAGCCGGATTAGAGATACGACACCAATTGATAGTATTTTCCACACAGTGTCTCTTCTCAGAGAGGAACAAAGTTGGAGTCTATTACAGGAAAAGGTGTTCCCTAAAGAACCTTGCCCTCCGCAGTTATTAGGCATTGGAAAGAAAATTGCAGCAAAATGCGGTGGACTGCCGCTTGCATTTGTTGTTGTAGCTGGAATTCTAGCAAATCTGGAAAAGAAAGAAAGCGTATGGGAAAAAGTGGGAAAAAATTTAGACTCCACCTTTATATTTGATGATGATACAAACAACTGCTCAAAAATATTGGAGCTTAGTTACAAGCATCTGCCAAACTATTTGAAACCGTGCTTTCTCTATTTTGGAGCATTTCCCGAAGACCAAAAAATCTCGATACGGAAGTTAACATGGTTGTGGATTGCTGAAGGATTCATACAAAGAGAAGAATGTAAGAGTCCAGAGCAAGTAGCAGAAGAATATCTTCTGGACTTAATTAATAGAAGCCTCTTGCTAATTGTTGAAAGGAGGAATGATGGTGGGATCAAAGCATGTAATATTCACGATCTACTGCGTGAAATGTGTCAAAGAATAGCTTTTAAGGAGAACTTCTTAAAATCTATGCAATAGTAAGTTTACTCGCTATCCGTGTTTCAATTCAATTTACCTTTTATCTCGTACGTACAATTGACCTTTTCTATGATATAAATTTAGCTTTACCATTTTGACATGCATATTGCTGATGCAAAAGCTAATATTGTATTTGATTTATGTTGTTGAATTGTTTTCTTGTAGTGATAATTTCTCAATGTATGAGAAACATCATCGTCTATGTGTTCACTCTACATCACCAATTTATAGGAGACCTTTTGGCCTAAATTGTCGTTCTCTTTTTGGCCATTTTTCACATCCGTCATTCATTTTCCCACAAATGAAACTTCTTAGGGTGATGGATTTGTTGCCAGTATTTGACGAATTCTATGAGCTGGAAAGAATCGATCTTCTGGTTAAATTGAGGTACTTGGCTGTTGATCGAATGCCAAAACCATTAGTAGACAACCTCATTAACCTTGAAGTTCTTTGTGTAGAAAGACAAGACGACGAAGTAATTTATATACCCTCTGTCCTTCTAAGAATGGTGAATCTGAGACATTTGCGTCTCAAGAAGGAAGCAAAATTCGAAGAATATTGTGAAAATTCCCACATGGAAAATCTAAGATCCTTTTCATTTGTTCACATTGACAATAACATAGATGAAGAAATCTTGAAATGTTCACCAAATCTTCTCAAACTCAAATGCAAATGTACAAATGAAACTCTAGCTATTTCCTGATCTCACTTCCCTCACCTCACTTGAATCACTCAAGATGGTCTTCAATAGTGAGTTCATCGGTGAATTAACTGAAATAAACTTTCCTTCGACTATCAAAGAGCTGACCTTGAGTAAAACTGGTATGCCTTGGGAGGCGATTTCGATATTAGGCAGATTGCCAAACCTTCAAGTTCTGAAATTAGTCTCCAATGCCTTTGAGGGAGATGAATGGGAGACAAGCGATGGTGAATTTCAAGAGCTAAGGTTCTTGAAACTTGGTAGGCTTAATCTGCGTCATTGGATCACACGTGGTTCACATTTACCCAGTCTTGAGTTCTTGGTGGTGGATATGTGTTGGAATCTGGAGGTTATCCCAAAGGAATTAGGTGACATTTTAACATTACAGAAAATTGAGATGATAAATGGTGAGTATGGGCCATGTATGTCTGCTGTACAGATCGAACGAGAACAACGAGAAAATGGAAATGAAGAGCTTCAAGTCATCATCACTACTGAATTAAGTTGGACAAAAGAGCGCCTGCTATTCAAGTGTAGAAAAGTAAGTCTTAATAATAGAACAATTAGAATTCACTCAAAATAATATCAAAATGCTAACCTTTAGGTGATTAATCGTGAATATTTATATGTAATGTTGTTCAGATTGAAGAAGAAGAAGAAGAAGAATATGAAAATCAACATGAAGAGTTTAATGCCAGCATCACCTGCAGTGATAACTTGTCAGAAGAGGAGATGGTACTTTTTTTCACTTGTTCTTTTTAATTTTTATTTGCATAATCTTTTTCTTTAAAAAAAAGAAAAATCTCGCCAATTTGATTGTATATTTCTTTTATTTGTTTTCCTTCATGCAACAGATTGATCATCAATATCATCAAATTACGCAAAGCGAGGAGCTACGAGACGATGGAAATGTGGATTTTATCATTATTGTTGTTAAGTTTTTTTGCTCTTTCTGTTCTTTTACAAGCAACAGATCCATGGAATAGCTACACATGCATATATATATATATATATATATATATATATATATATATATATATATATAGTACTACATAAACAACACATGCAGTAATATTTCAAGTGTGCGTGATTGTACCAAAGACATGTACAAACAAGGAAATAAAAATATGTCAATTAAGGTTGATTTTTGTAATTTACAAGTTTATATACAAATAGTAATACATAAGAAGTGAAGAACACTGATTTTATGGTTTAATCCCACTTTGCACCTTATAAATAGGAGTATTTTTCACTTTGCACCCTACAAACCACTCTTTCATTTCAGATTGCACCCTCAACCATTTTCAACCCATTTAAGTTGTTGGAGTTGTAGCAACAAAATTTCAAGTCTAAAATAAATTAAACGAGAAATAATTGTACAAATTGAAATTTATTGATTTAAATAAAGTGGTTACAATCTCTATAATTCCCCTGATTCTAATCTTAAGGAAAATTAAATGTTTCTTGCACTTGATCTTGAAGAACGTTGATTTGATCTTCTCAAAAATGATTTTATGCTTGAATAACGTTAATCCAGGGGCAAATTTGCTTAATCCTGGATCAAACGTGAAATGATTTGAATTTCTTCGACGAACGTCTTGAACTTCGTCTTGGATTTCTTGAATTTGGGAGAATTTGATCTTCTTTGGATCGTCGTAGATCTCCAATAACGTTTAAATGAGGGCTTCTTAGCTTGTTCTCGAATCAAACGCCGGATTTCCCTTTGATCTTTGAAGAATATCTTGAGTTAATGAAAAAGGTTTTGAAGAACGCCTCGTAGAGAGAATTTGCTTCTTCAACTTGTGCTCCTTCAGAAATGTCTCTTTTTCTTCTGAGAGAGGACCCCTATTTATAGTGGTTGAAGGAAGAGTCCATGTAGAATTAGTTAATTGAATGGCGCAATTTGATTGGTTTTCAGTAGTAGAAGACCAAGATACTTCTCTTTGTAAAAGAGGTATGAACTCTTTTAAATGTTTATCACTTGTAGGAGATATGCCTTCTTTTGATTGGTCCTAACACATCATCTTGTACACTTGGCATGATTTAATTGGCTCTTTTTATGAAGAGTCAAACACCCTTTTGATTGGTTTAGACACTTCAATTTGACATTTGGCACTATTTTATTGGCCAATAAAATGTAAGTGGAATTTAATCAAATTAACTATTTATTTTGGAATTTAATTTAATAAAAATCCCAAAAAAAATAGCAAACTTAAATTAATTTCCAATTTCCCTTTTTTTTTCCTTTTTTAAAATTTCGGAACAAAATTTATGTGTCTACAAATTTCCCCATCGTGACTTGATTGCGTGTTGTACTATTAAAGTATGTACAAAAGCGAATAAGTCGCGACACTTTTTTTTTTTTTATATCACCAATTATCTAAATGTTCCAAAAATAGAAATTGGTGGCCGTATTGTGCATATATGTCGCGTTGTCTCGGCAGGTTTGGACATTTAATTTGCTTGCATTAATTGAGCCCATCAAAAGCCCACTTCATTTGTTGTGAGATCTAGCAAATATAAGTTTGGTGTTTGTAGACCACCAACATATCATCAATTCCTAAGTCTCCTTCTACCTTTAGACATAAGTTTACAGACTTACAAAAAGCTCCAGTTCGATTTTTTTGATGCCTTTACAAATCGGATCTTTTCTTCCATCTGGACTCTACTTCTTGGCAACCATTACATAAGTATCTTGAATTTTAATTGAATTAAATCTGGCAAATCCCACTTGAACTCTAACAAATTAAAGACTTCTTAATTCTTCTTGGACTACAATTCCTTCTTGTGTGCTTATAAAAGGATCTCGATTTCTTGAGTTTCAGACCACACCATCATTCGATCGATCATTAGCAGTTGAGATTTTCCCCTTCTTTTTTTCTTCTTCAAGGTTTGTCGAAAAAAAAAATCCTCTTTCCTTCACTTCACTTTTTTTTTCTTCAAGTTTTGCCGAAACAGATCCTCGTCTTCACAATAAAATTGTTGTCTGCTTTATTTAAGTTGGCCTCTTCATACATATATATATAGATAGATATCACGTTTGACCAAGTTTGCCCAAAAACAAATACTTCTCTTTGAAAATTTGTCGTCTGCTGCGTAACTCCCTTCTTTTGTTTTTGTTTTTGTTTTTTTTTTCTTTTTTTTTTTTGTTTTTTTTAGATCCACTGTCTATATATATATATATATATAGATAGATGTGTATGTAGATCTATCACGTATATTATATATATAGATATTTAGATCTATCACTTAAATTGACACACACACACACACACATATATATATATATATATATATATATATATATATATATATATATATCACGTAACTTGCCGTGTTTTGCCCCCTTTTTTTTTTTTTTTTTTTTTGGAGACATAAACTTTCTCCATCTTTTTGTATGTTTTAGCAGGACTCAATATGGTTTTGTTCAAGGGTACTCGTTCTCCCGTTGGTACAGAAATCTTGACGATTCTTGACGATAAGGATCAACCTAAAGAAAACGGTACCGTTTTGACTGTTGGTACGCCACTTATTGGTAGATATGCGAAAAGATGGCCAACATTGAGAAACTCACTCCACATGGCGCAATGGACGCAGGAATATGCGGAAGCTCCCAAGAAGACACAAAAACATTTAACCTTGCTTTCTGCTCATCATAAATCAACGAGTGACATTATTCCTTTCCCAACTTTGGGTCGTCAACTCATTGATGATAAGATGAAATGGGGCAATGGTCTCTTTGAAGTGCCTGGAGAATTTCATTATTTCAAGGGATATTGGGAGTGGACCGAAGACGTTTTGAGCCGATGCAAGAGTACATTACATGCAGCCAAGATTATCCATTCGGTGCAAGCTTCCTTGTACACTTATGATCACAACACAAACATTTTTAAGGCCTTTTGTGAAGCATGGAGTCCTCAAACAAATACTCTACTATCTTCTTGGGGTGAATTGTCAATATCGTTGTGGGATCTTAATTCGATCGCTGGTCTCCCTATCTTAGGTCTCCTTTATGATGAAGTAATCCCTAGTGAAACGGAGTTGGATGGTGTAGATGAAACTGGAGAACCATTTGTGCCCCGATCTTGTAAGTACTTGTTTCACGCTTTTCATTTGCTTCAGGCAAGTGACAAAGGTAACAAACATTCCCAGGTTTCTATTGAGAGATGGATTCAATTTTGGTCCAAGAAAGGAAAGAAGTATGGGCCCCCTCCCCAACGTAAAGAAAAGAAGAGCGTTCGCCCTAAATTGACCCATAATCCTCTTGATGATGTTAAAGATCATAAGGCCTAGTCTCATGTGGAAGAAGGCGTGTTCTCAAAGCTCAGGGTTAGAGGTAACATGAAAGATGAGACATATTTGGCAGCGCATTTGGCATGTTGGCTTTGTATTTTCGTTCTTCCCGTCGAAAATATAAACTCAATACGTCCGAGTACTTTTAAGGTGGCCAGTCTTATGGCGAGCGGTCGTCGAGTGAGCCTTGCTGTTCCAGTGTTGGCGGCTATTTACAAAGGCCTTAATTCCATATCGAAGAATTTGAAATCCTCAAAACTTTGTGCAAATTTTCCATTTCCGATCCATTTTGTTCGTGGATGGCTCGCGCAATATTTCAAGACCCATTTTGACGTTTATCAAACATTACGTGGACCTAGCATGGTATCTTATTCTGGCGAGGGGGGTGCGAAATATTATGACCAAGTAGAAGCTCGCAAGAGAATTCATAAAGGAGACTATACCCTTTGGACGTGCAACATTGATCCCAAAATTGTGGATTGCTTGTATGTTGACAACATTAATATTTCTGAATCCAGTCAAAATTACTTTATTAGCATTCGATCGAGCTACCTCACTTTGAGACATGGTGAAAAATTTATTATCGAGCCTTACAGTCCCCATCGATTTAGTCGTCAATTTGGATATTTCCAAGATATTCCAGGTGTTCTTAGGCACGACATTCGGGAGGCTTCTTTAGATGAAGGGTTGCGTTATTGGCGAATTAGCACTTTGTCTAAGTCTAAAACCACAGCTTGGTTTCCTGGCGTACCTTCTGGTGTGAAAAGATTATATTCAAAAGATTACGAAAAATGGTGGGCCAAAGCTCATGGACGATATCTTGAGGACAACATTGAACACTTAGTCATTGTGGAGTCGAGCGAAGTCTCTCCTAAAGACAAAGAAGATTCTAAGGGACGTATCCAAGGTAATTTGACCTCCATATATAATTAGAACTTTTATGATTAAGTTGAAATTTTTATGCATATTTTCTAATATGTTGGATGTTTATTGCAGAGAATCTAGCGTATCGCCATAGCTCCCCAGTTGATGAAGACATCCAAAAAGACTTTGATATTTCGACACAAAGCAAAAGAAAGACTGCCCCCATCGATTTGGAAGAAAGTCATAGCAGCACTATGGATCGTCATTGGAAAAGGCAAAATATTCCACAATTTTCGGATCAAAATTTTGTTGATATTGTCAGCAAGTCATCAGATGATAGACCTTCATTGGCAAACTTTGCAGAAGAGGTATTTATTTACTTGTTCATCCATTTCATATACTCTTTTCTAATTTTGTACCTATGATTTTACTCTCAGTTGGAAGAGGGGATTTCTCCGGTTAGTAAAGATGACGTTCAATCTCAAGCTATCACTGAACCAGTTGTTGATTCTCCTTCGCGAGAGATAGTTCCAAGAAGTAAATCGTCTCCTCAAGCAGCTTGTTTGGTCTTTGTGGGTAAAGAGTTCGTACGTGAGCATCAAGTGAATTTTTTGAGTTTGATGTGGAGTAAGCTTAGTCAAAAAATAGCAAGGATCCCTCTTGATTCAATTTCCTCCATAAAAGATGAAGTTCAGTTTGTGTTGGAGTCGATGAAAGATTTTAAAGACGTTGACATCTCCCAAGTGGAAAATTCGTTGACTTCATTTTTTGAGAAGGCAGCTATATATGATGGTTCTAGGTCAAAAGTTGTTGAAGGGTCGTCTAAAGAGTTACTTGCAAAGCAAATTATCGAGGCGCAAGATCGTCTTCGTGAGGCCCAGCTCAAAGAAGGCAAGGAAGCTAGCCATGTTAAATCTACCGAGGATGATCTTGCGAAATTAAATCGAAAGAAGAAAGATTTGTCTTCATCATTGAAACGCCAACAAAAGTTGCTTCGAATTGCTCAAGCTGACGTGTCGAATATTGAAAAAGAGATCCCTGCCTTGAAGGACACTCCACCATTGGATGACAAGCTAGAGGGACTCTTAGAGGCTTCGCGATTAGAGTTGACAAATTCTCAAGAGGACTTGAAGCATTGGAAACCTTTTGTTTGAGATGTTTCTCCTTTCTTAGTTTTAGGATTTTAGTTGGAGATGTTTCACTTTGTTTGCTTTAGGAATTTCTTTTTTTATTTATTATATATAAATAACTCCACTAGTTTTGATATCAATAACATAATTGCTTTTGTTCCACATATCTCTTTCGTAATCCTTCGATTAGAATTTTTTTTTTTGTATGACTGAACTTAGAAAATGACTAAGCTGCCTACGTATCCATAAAGGAATCAAGTCAAAACGTAGTTCAAAATGGAGAGATTTTTTTTTTTTTGTATGACTGAACTTAGAAAATGACTAAGCTGCCTACGTATCCATAAAGGAATCAAGTCAAAACGTAGTTCAAAATGGAGAGATTTTTTTTTTTGGTATGACTCAACTTAGAAAATGACTAAGCTGCCTATGTATCCATAAATGAATCAAGTCAAATCGTAGTTCAAAAAGAAGAATTTTCGTTTTTTTTTTTTTTTTTGCCGTACACATTTTATACTCATGTGGACCAGGAGTGACATGCAGTTTAGGCTCATGCGTCATGGAGCTTTTTGATTTCCACATTTCGTAGACTTTTGACGTCTCGTCTACTAGCAGCTTTGACTTGAACTTTTGAGACAGTTTTAACTCGTGTCAAGGAGTTTTCATCTTGCAGGTTTGTAGATAGTTTTGACTCGTATCAAGGAGTTGTTTTGAAAGTTTATACTCTTATCAAGGAGTGTGGCGATTATTTTGACATCAATGGAGGTATCCAGACATCTGACTATATCTACGGAATCCATCGATCATAAGTTCTGGATCAGGTAATAGAAAATCATTGGGAGCATCTAAATTCTCAAAGTCGACACAAAGTCGAATTTGGCGAGATCTTTTACGTATACGCATAATTCTAGAGACCCATTTAGAATCATCTACGTCTTGAATGAAGCCAGCTTTCATAAACATGTTTATTTCGGCTTTGATGAATGGAATCAGCCCAGATCCAAATTTTAGTTGAGCTTGCTCGCCTCGATGAATTTCCTTCTTCAAAGGGAGATTTTGAATCTTCAGTTTGGGGATTAAGTCACCCATTTCTAATTTGTCTTGATCAATTTCATCAACGATTACTTTAACTTCTTCCACGAGTTCAGGGGGAGCATCTTTGGCATCTTCTTCCTCATCCTCTTCCTCGTTTGTGGTAATGTGATATGAAGAAGCGATACTCTCCTTATCATCTTCGTCGTTGCGTTGAGTTTTTGTGAAGATTCTAGTCTGCCTTTTATCCTTCATGATTTTACCAGATGACAACACCAAGTCATCGTAGCACTTCATTCGAGATGGAATCAAGCTTCCTAACCTCTTGAAAACGGACTCCTTTCCAGTTTTCTTTGGATGTCTTGACGTGATGGAAACACCCAATCTCCTATAGTCGAACTTGCGCACCAACGGCCTTTTGCAGGGGCCAAGTCTATCAAAGACTGATATTCTTGGTACTTTCTTTCCATGTTGATCAAATATATCATTTGTGGAAGAAAATTCCATCTCAGATATTTGATTGATACTCACTCTTTTTATAGCAATACGGATGGGGCTCGGTGGCGTAAACCCAAGGCCACCTCGAGAGTTTGGGATAGATGGCTCTTTTTGTTTCAACATATTTTGGGTAGCATTTGACCCAATTTTCGCTTCTCCAATAGCTTCTTGAGGGAGTCTTCCCAGATTAGAATTTTCTTGGGGGTTATATCCAGCTTTAACTAAAAGCTTGAAAGCATTAGGACCAAAACATTGCTCGACTCAGGCTTTGATAGTGTCCCATGTTCTACTTTAGCTCCTTGAGTTGGTCGAACAAATCCTTCCAATGGGGGATAAGAAGGAGTTCCGGTATTGAGGCTCGTTAAAGGGAATGTGAGTTCTTTGAGTGACTCAGGCTTTACAAAATGTGATTCGTTTTGTTTTCCTTCTAAGTTATCCTTATGACGAAGGTTTTCTTCATCAATCTTTTCATCTAGCTGCTCAAAATCCTTAGGCGATGAGTTTCTTTCAGCTTCCTCCTTATTCACGTTATGGATATAGTACTTGGCATCAGTAAAGTGTGATTCAGCCTCAGTAAATGGTTTCGTATCACCAAACACTTTTTTCACTATTCCATTTTGTGAATATCCAAAGCATTGATGGAGAGTCGATGGAACCACGTTATTTTCATGTATCCATGGTCGGCCAAGAAGTATATTGTAAGTCGTTTTGGCATCAATAATATGGAATAGCGTAGTTGATTGCATACCATCTATTAGTAACTCCAATCGTACAACACCAATAGCTCTTTGCCCTCCTTGGTTAAAGCCTTGGATCATCAAACGACTGTTCGAAAGTTCATCCATAGGGATTCCGATCTCCTTCATTGTGTGAAGAGGTAAAATATTCACCGCTGAACCTCCATCAATCAAAATTCTATTAACCTTTTGTTCTCGAACGTATCCAGTCACAAATAACGGTCGATTATGGATATTAGAGCCACATAATAAGTCTTCGTCAGTGAAACAAATAGTAGTCATGCAGTAGTCATCGGCTACATAAGTCTCCTCTTTTGATGAACTTTCCTTGTTGAGAGAAAATCCTTCTTCATGGGCTTCGTTGCACGCAATGACATTACAAGTCGTTTTCTGAGATTGGGTTGGTGGTATCCCCATATCTATTATGGTATCAAAACTCCCAAATGAAATAGTGACAAGGTTCGCAGTTGCACTATCTTCTTCAAGTGAGATTTTTCCTTCACGAGCTAATTGCATGATTTTATCCTTGAACACAAAGCAATCACAAAGAGAGTGTCCAACAAGACGATGATATTTGCAATACTTTGGATCATCGGAACAACCAGCTTCTTCAGGTCTCTTCATTTCAGGTAATTCAATAAGATTTGCGTCGAGCAAATCGTAAAAAATACCAGGTACATCAGAATCTAGAAAAGGGTATTGCCTCGCTTGCATCTCCTTTAAGGTCAACTTTCTTTGTCCTTTTCCTTGAGATACATTCTTCTTTTCAACATTTCCTTCCATTTTCTTTTCAGTTGCTTTAGTTGGTACCTTGAGAGGTGCAATATTTACTGCCATAGATTCTTGAGTTGAGGCTTTTGAAAAAGGTTTGCCTCCTTTCTTGGCTTCAAATTTATCCTTGAATTTTCGAGGATCTTGAATAGGTGGTCCTTCAGCTCCACTTGCATTCGTACTTAACTCCATATCGTGAGCTCGAGTGGCTAGCTCCTCAAACGATCTTGGTTGTATTCCTTGAAGAATGTAACGAAGACCCCAATGCATTCCTTGAATGCACATCTCAATTGCTGAAGATTCGGAAAGTCGATCTTTGCAATTTAAACTCAAATTCCTCCAACGGTTGATATAGTCAATAACAGCTTCTTCATTCCATTGGCGGGTGTTTGTAAGTTCGATCATACTGACTGTCCTTCGAGTGCTATAAAAGCGGTTAAGGAATTCTTGCTCAAGTTGATCCCAACTATCAATGGAACACGCCTCCAAGTCAGTGTACCAGTCAAATGCATTTCCTTTGAGTGATCGAACGAATTGTTTTACAAGATAATCTCCATAGGTTCCAGCGTTGTTGCATGTTTCGATGAAATGGGCCACATGTTGTTTCGGGTTGCCCTTGCCATCAAATTGTTGGAATTTTGGAGATTGGTAGCCAATTGGCATCTTCATTCGATCAATCCTTTGAGTATAGGGTTTGGTATAAGTGAGAGATGATTTGAGGCCTCCCTCTAACTTGCAGTTGATGGTTCCCATAATAAATTCCTTTAGTTGATCTATAGGAATCATGCCATCAGATGAAATTTGAAGTTCTTTAGATTTACCCTTCGAATTTGGTTTTTTTATAGGCATTTCGTCTTCTTCAGATTCCTCAAATTGTTCATCCTTTATGTAGCTAGACTCAACATTTCTCTCTTTCATTAGGAACCTTTCAATCTTCGAGTCTTGTTCTTGAGCTCGTTTAGTGAGCAATTCCATGGCCTTTGTTAATGCCGCCAACTGTTCCTCCATACTAGTCGGTGTCACTTTCAGACGAGGAGATTTTTCTACGGATTCCCCGGTAGATGATTCTGCATCCTTGAGGTGATCATCAGAAAGGGCAGAATCCCTTTGATTCTTTTGGGTATCATCTTGATTTTCTGCCATCTTTGTGTTTGGGTCTGCCAACAATCCAGCTATTGTTCGAACCCTCTTCGGAGGCATAGAATTGATTTAGCTTTGAAAGAAAAGAGATGAGGGGTAGAGACTGTCCCACTTGGCGTGCCAGAAATTTGTAGCAACAAAATTTCAAGTCTAAAATAAATTAAACGAGAAATAATTGTACAAATTGAAATTTATTGATTTAAATAAAGTGGTTACAATCTCTATAATTCCCCTGATTCTAATCTTAAGGAAAATTAAATGTTTCTTGCACTTGATCTTGAAGAACGTTGATTTGATCTTCTCAAAAATGATTTTATGCTTGAATAACGTTAATCCAGGGGCAAATTTGCTTAATCCTGGATCAAACGTGAAATGATTTGAATTTCTTCGACGAACGTCTTGAACTTCGTCTTGGATTTCTTGAATTTGGGAGAATTTGATCTTCTTTGGATCGTTGTAGATCTCCAATAACGTTTAAATGAGGGCTTCTTAGCTTGTTCTCGAATCAAACGCCGGATTTCCCTTTGATCTTTGAAGAATATCTTGAGTTAATGAAAAAGGTTTTGAAGAACGCCTCGTAGAGAGAATTTGCTCCTTCAACTTGTGCTCCTTCAGAAATGTCTCTTTTTCTTCTGAGAGAGGACCCCTATTTATAGTGGTAGAAGGAAGAGTCCATGTAGAATTAGTTAATTGAATGGCGCAATTTGATTGGTTTTCAGTAGTAGAAGACCAAGATACTTCTCTTTGTAAAAGAGGTATGAACTCTTTTAAATGTTTATCACTTGTAGGAGATATGCCTTCTTTTGATTGGTCCTAACACATCATCTTGTACACTTGGCATGATTTAATTGGCTCTTTTTATGAAGAGTCAAACACCCTTTTGATTGGTTTAGACACTTCAATTTGACATTTGGCACTATTTTATTGGCCAATAAAATGTAAGTGGAATTTAATCAAATTAACTATTTATTTTGGAATTTAATTTAATAAAAATCCCAAAAAAAATAGCAAACTTAAATTAATTTCCAATTTCCCTTTTTTTTTTTTCCTTTTTTAAAATTTCGGAACAAAATTTATGTGTCTACAGGAGTAAGGGTAAATTCGTCCATTCATCACCCCAATTTCCCTCCAAAAATATTGTAAGGGCAAAATTGACATATTAACATAATAACTTAAACAAAATCTGAAAAATAGAAAAAAAAAGGGGTCTTAGGGTTTACCATATTTCAAATTTCTCCTATTTCTTCTTCAAGTCCTCTCCACTGCCGTCTTATTCTTTTTTATGTTTGAAGAAAAATGGGTTGGGTGCTAAGAAAAGAGAATGAATTGGGTCCGATTTATGGTAAGTTTATGAAAATAATTTATGTGTCCCATTGGTACAAAAAATCCACTTACATTAAAGCATACAATCATATGTTGAAGCCAATCAAAGGAAATGATGAGTGCCCAAAATCTGAAATTCTACCATTAGTGCCATGGCCTGAGAAATCTAAAAATGCTGGAAGTCCAAAGAAATATGCAAGAAGAAAAGATCCAAATGAGTTGATTGAAGAGAAAGAAAATGGAAAAAAATTGAAAAGAAATGGCTACAAGTACTTTTGTTCTAATTGTGGATTACAAGGACATAACAAAAAAAGTTGCAAGGTTGAATCAAGTGCAACCTCTTCAAAAAAGCCTAAAGTATGTATAAATTATGCAATTTTAGTTTTATATAATTTATCATGACATATAGCCTAACTTTTAACTTTTATATATAGAACCAAAACAAGTCCAAAACATCCAAGGAAGCAACTGAAACAAGGACTACAATTGATTTGCAGGTATGATCATATATATTTTTTATTTGGGTGGATTTTTAGTATTATTTTTCATATTAATTTGATGAGGTATTTGATGATTAAGGACATCGTGATACAGGGCCATCTGAATCTGTTGTGACGGGTGTTTAGAGTGGAAGGGCATTTTGTTGTTGCTTGACTGCACTTTGTTGTTGTACTAGGACATTAGACTCCAGATACTGCATTTTTTTTGGCTTATGTGAAGACTTAAATATATGATGTTTGATGACATTAGACTAATATTTTGCTTTTGTTCGTCTACTGGTGTAGTCGAGTAAACTTGTGTTAGACTAATTTGGAGTATGCTTTTATTATATTATTTAACCTGGATACAATTTGGGTGCAATTTTAAGTTTAATTTTAATGGTTTAATTGGATAATATGGTTTGTTTTGTTTCAATGAAGTAATGAGCATCTTCTTTTGTTTGGATGGCAATAATGAGCATGATGTAGTTGCTTATATATACAAAAGTGGTGAATATTTATGTATTTGATTTCCGCATAGTAGAGTTAATCTACTATAGTGGTGAAAATATAATATTCGGGTTTTTTCTTAAAGTTATTATGTTGATATGTCAATTTTGCCCTTATAATATTTTTGGAGGGAAATTGGGGTGATAAATGGACGAATTTACCCTTACTTCAACAACTTAAATGAGTTGAAAATGGTTGAGGGTGCAATTTGAAATGAAATAGTGGTTTGTAGGGTGTAAAGTGGGATAAATTTTTTTGTAGGGTGCAAAGTGAAAAATGCTCCTACTTGTAGGGTGCAAAGTGGGATTAAGCCCTGATTTTATGATGTAATTTCATAAGAAAAAAATAAAATTTTGCCCAAGAGTTGACCACCAATTAAGTACTCCACCATGCTAGCTGTTCAATTCAAAATTGTCAACTGTACGTACAAATTAAATTAAGGCGTCCATTGGAACAATAACCTAACCTCAACTATACTAATTAGCATACACTAAGGTAAATTTTAAAAAAAAAATAACCTAACCTCAACTATACTAATTAGCATACACTAAGGTAAATATAAATAAAAAAAAGACGAGTGTACAGCAGTATGGTGGGAACCCGGGGCTTGGTGGAGGCACATCCTGCGATTTACATCCTTCAGGATTCTAGGGCAAGGGTTCTGAGGGTCCAGGATTAGTCGAGTGTAAGCTTGTACACCTGGGTTATCAAAAAAAAAAAAAAAAAAAGACTAGCGATTGGACTTAGATGTGCACGCTACATCTAATGCTATACAATTAATAAAACGGGGCATTTTTCAATATTTGAATTCACAAATCAAGTAATTAATCCGTATTTAGATTGAGCATATATATATAATTAATTAACTCCTTTAATTTGTCGGTGATATAATATAGTTTGGAAAAGTTTAGAGCATCTCAAAGTATTTCCATGATACCTACTAGCAAAAGAAAAGAATTGGGCGAATTTCCAGTAAGTTTTCTACATGCTCCAAACATTTAATTGTTAGTTCTTCATGGATCTCTAATGGAATTTCGTGTATGCCTATAAGTAATACATATTGTTAGAATCATTAATTCAAGAAAAAGAATTTGTACTTGAAGAAATTTCAGAAACTTCCTTCAATCACATATTCTGTAGTATATGTTAGCTTCAAACTCCAAACATTTGTTAGTTATTGTTAGCTGTACAGTTATAATTACTTGTTTCCCAGTATCTTCCTAATACTCATATTTTCTCATCGTTATGTATATATATTCTGCATTTTATTTTGTCAAGTCAATTAAATACCTCGATCTATTCTTTAATCTAGACTACCAACAATTCGTATAATCTTTTCAGTTTGAATGAAATAATCAAACAAGGGAGAAATATCAATGACTACTCCTTCCATTATAGCGCTGTCCCGTTTTTTGGGCAGTTTCAGCAATGAAGAGTCGTCAATGATTAAGAAGGGTGATGATCATGACCTTCCATTTGCACGTAAACATCTTCCCTGGAACAGTGAAACCTGCAAAATAGTTGTTTGCTACGTGGTAAAATTCTGCTCCAGTGATGCCATGCTTCGTACTAAGATTGGTCATCTTGAGATGTTATCCTTGATGAAGTCATGGCCGGAAAAGGAGAAAAAGATCGGTGAATTTTTTGTGGACTCTTTCATGCCATATGTGCGGAAATTCTTCAAATTCCAAAGGCCGGAGAAGGAGGAGGAGGAGATACCTGACAAGGATCACAATTCCACTTATAAGGAAAACGAACTTTTGGCAGCTTTCATAGACTTTCTCCTTCAAATACTGAATTCTAAAGCACAATTTAATTCGGACGAGGAGGAACGATACACTCTTCTCCATAAGAAGCTAATGTTTTTGCTCAGCATCCTTGGGGACCTACCTTTTCAATGCACTGAGCATGAGGAAGTAAAAACTATATTGGCTGAATTCGAAACCTTGGCCAATGAAGTAGGAAGCTTCATTTATTCTTGTGTTTTTGTCACTCCACACGTCAATCCCAATAAGTTTATTGAGGGAAACAATGCAATTTTAGAAAGGGTTAAGCTCTTGAAAGTAAAGATCAAAGAGCACTGCATCAATATCTCATCAAAGCTGCGTGTTGTAACTACTCCAAAGGCTGACGATGCTATAGATTCACTTTACATTGTAGATTCTCTCCTTGAAGATCTTGAGAACTTGATGAATCGCCAAGTCGAATTCAATATCATCGATGACACGAAGTTTCATTTCAAAACACTCCATGAGGAGCTAATGCTCGCTCGATCTATGCTCAATGGTACTGTCACACGTACGGATGAACTGAAAGAATCTCTAGTACATATAAGAGATGTGTCATATGAAGTTGAGTATCTAGTGAACTCACATATTGCGGGAAATATCCCTTTATGGTACCTGAATATCAGATTCCCATATGTTTTTGAGAAAATTAAGCTTATTAGGACAAATCTCGAAGAAAAAACAATAGAAAATTATGCAAGTGAAGACGTATCATTTCAAGATATGGGAACTCCCAAGGTTATCGTTAATAATATTTTAGTGGGATTTGAGGATGAAAGAAGAGAGATTTTAAGTGATCTTATTGGGGGATCAAGTAAACGACAAATCATTTCTGTTTTCGGGATGGCGGGACTTGGTAAGACAACTATAACCAAGAAATTATATAATGATCGTTCAGTTATTGAGAAATTTGACAGACGGGCTTGGTGTGTTGTTTCCGAAACGTATCAAAAGAAAAGGGTGTTGAGGGACATTTTGACAAGCTTATCTAGCGATTCACACAACAACTTAGACAAAGGAGAGGAAAATTTGGATTTACAGATTTACCAAATTCTAAAAGGACGAAAATATCTTATTGTTATGGATGATGTTTGGTCATTTAATTTGTGGGATGAATTGGACAGATTTTTCCCAGAAGAAGGTAATGGAAGTAGAATATTGATTACCAGTCGGATTAAAGAAGTTGTACCAACACATAGCATTTCTCATTCACTTCCTTTTCTCACGAAAGACCAATGTTGGAGATTATTAGAGAACAAGGTGTTTCTGGAAAAATCTGAACCTTGCCCTCCACGATTAAGAGACATTGGAAAACGAATTGCAGCGAAATGTGGTGGATTGCCACTTGCAGTAGTTGTGACGGGAGGAGTTTTGGCAAATTTGGACAAGGAAGAAAGTGCTTGGGAAAATATAGAAACAAAGTTAAACTCTTGTATATATGAAGATGATACAAATGACTATGCGAAAATAATGAAACTTAGTTTCAATCATTTGTCCGATCATTTAAAAATGTGTTTTCTCTATCTTGGAAAATTTTCCGAAGACACAGAAATATCAGTACGAGAGTTGATATGGTTGTGGATCGCTGAAGGATTCATACATAGAGAACAAGAGAAGAGCCCAGAGCAAGTAGCTGAAAAATATCTTTGGGACTTAATTAGTAGAAGCCTCGTGCTCATTGCCAAAAAGAGATCTAATGGTAGGATCAAAACATGCAATATTCATGATTTATTGCGTGACATGTGCTTAAGAATAGCTCATGAACAAAATTTCTCAAAGTCCATGGAAGAGTAAGTTTACTTGCTATCATGGTCTCAGTTCAGTCAAACTTCTAGTTAGTATATGTGCTTGTACTATTAACGACCAACTGTTCTTCTTTCTTGTAGCTACTCCTCAATCTATGAGAAACATCACCGTCTTTGTGTTCCCTCTGAATTTAAATATGGCATGGGACCCTTATGAGATTCTCATATAGTACGAGAGAATAACTTAGATGCTCGTTATTTAGCTAAGTAATTAGCTGCAGCTTCTAATAGCACAAGCATATATAATAACTAGAATTATTATATTAAGTACCAACAATTTGACTGGACTGAGACAATGATAGCGATCGAGTAAACTTCTGGCCTACATTGTCGCTCCATGATGGAAAACCTTCAACATGTACTTTTTCGCAAATGAAACTTCTTAGGGTCATCAACATATATGTGCCCACAGCCCACACTTTTTAGATCTTTATGAGCTCATCAACATGAGCCCATCCATTGTACGTAAATCCCTTTGAGCTAAAAATAAAGGATTCTCTTTTGGTTCGGTTGAGGTTCTTGGCCTATAGTAACAGTACTATGTCCTGATCTCTCTTCATTCACTGAACTGAAATCACTCAACATGAGATTTTGTTTGAACTATTTAGATTGTTTGTAGTTTTCAATTGTTATTTATATTTCGTTTTCCTGTTACATATTTTACTAACAAAATATGCACGTGAATGAAATCTTTTATAACAAATTGATACTTCCTACAGCGGACTTCTCAAGAGGTTGATCAATAACAGTGGGAAATGGCCAGTTTCACTGTATATATATTTCAGATTGGATGGAAAAATGCCGCAAAAAGGAAAAGAAGACTTTCTCAGTAGCACCAACTGTTGTGCAAAATTTTTTTTTAGCTTTATTTCAAGCAACCACGATTCCACTTAATAATTTTCAGCCCTGGAACATCATTGTGTAACTGGGCGGGACTGATCAGTTTATTATATTTTTTGTTTTTGAGACTTAAATTTTAATTTCTATCATGTACAATCGGAACATATGTTGATTGCTTGTAAGTTTCGAACTTTCGATCCATTGGTGACTCCTAGAAAAATCTCACATGTATTTTATATTGCAAGAATTCCAAAAATGTGATGAACTGATCCTTGATGCTTTATTGTTGATGATTCCATTTCTTCAGAGACATTAGTGCTTTAATACGTTTGCTCCAGTCTTCATGAATGAATTCAGGTATCTGTGTAGAAATAAGGGGTTAATGGCAATTTACCCCTGGGATATTCATTATGTTCAATTTATCCATTTTAAAGAAACAATTTATCTCCTTGAGTCTGAGAGTGTAACTCACTTGTCGAAATTAAGAGTGGACATGAAAAATATTTGAAATTAAGAGCGGACATGAAAAATATTTTGTAATATAAAGGGGTAAATTATCACATTTATTATAACATAGGGGGTCAATTGTCATATTATCATAACACAGTGAGGTAAAGTGTCATATATAAAAAGGGGTAGTTCTTATTTAAATTGAATTTGACAGTACATATGGATCAAAATTTCGTTTCGAGTGTATGTTTCAATCAGCTAATGGAAACTTTTTTAGACTTTTCGAAAATATTTCGGAAACACTAAGAAAAAATTGTAAAAAAAAGTTACTAAATTTAGAAAATTAATAGAGTTTAAGGCAAACAAATAATTTAAAAATTACATCTCATTTTCATTTTGCTTAATTAAAAAATAATAATCTTTCGATGTTTTCGATGAAAATTTTGATCTAGGACCTTACATACCAAATTACAAGACAAATGCACACTTGTTTTATGATTGAAAAACTCACAGGCAATGTACTTGCCTTGGATTCAATGAGAGTGACTAAATCCGATGAAAGTTTCCTTGTAATATGATCCTAAAATATTAAGATAATGTTTGCTTTAATTTAGAGAGCATCTGAAAAGTGAAAAAGACAAGTCTTTTTTCTTTGAA
Organism: Penstemon barbatus; assembly: GCA_003313485.2. Classification (NCBI taxonomy): domain Eukaryota; kingdom Viridiplantae; phylum Streptophyta; class Magnoliopsida; order Lamiales; family Plantaginaceae; genus Penstemon; species Penstemon barbatus. The sequence continues at coordinate 78,347,935 of CM064879.1, forward strand.
AAAAAAAACATGTTCTACAGGTTTATATCGCAATTTTAAAAAACAATCTAATTCTAAAAGAAATATCTTATCTCTAAATACACATTATTAGAGTCAGATTAATTTATTTTTCATACAGTCCGTATATACTCGTTGAACAACCAAATTAACTATAAAAAATTAACAAAAAAACAAAATAGATTATGCAGTTATGTAATAAATATATTAATAGCAATAAATAAATTTAGTAATATAAAGAACGTAAGAACGCAGTAAAATGCTTACGTACTCTTATTAATTTTGGGAAGGAGAATTAGTATAAGAACTTATTGCACTTGAGTCCTTAAAGAGCTATCCAAAACTCTATGTAGGGCCGGCCCAACACTTTTAGGCCCCTAATGAAAATTCGAGGCCTTTTTTAAGAACAATTGTACATAATATATTATTTTTTATTAATTTATAATAGGATTGAATATTATATTTGACTTGAATTCGATCAATAAAAATTTATTTAAACCAAATAAGACTTTAACACACACAAAAATAATAATAATAATAATGAGAAATATCATAAACAAAAAATTGACTTGATTCGTATAAATGTATCAAGTTATTTGAATTAAAGTTCGATTCAAATAAAACTCTTTTAAACTATGATTGTCTACATATCAAGTTTGATTATAAGAAAATCATACTACACAATATATTGTTGGATTTATTTTAAATTTCTAATCTTGCATTATGTTAAAATTTTAATCGTTGACTGATGACTCAGAGGGATGATTGTTAATTGTGATATTTTTAAAGTGTAATTGTTACATACATTCGGGGTAAGTGTTAAGACCCCATAGTTTAGGAGAGATTATTTAGTACAATATTGATCATAGTGTAGGGAGGGGGGAGGGGGGTGGTTTGTTGGTTTAAACTTTAAAGTGTATTTTACTCTTAATTAATATATTGGCTGAGAAAATTTAAAAATTCAAATTGTATTTTTGTTGCCATTATTCTTTGTTGGCATTATCTGTAAATCGAGTGTATGTTTCGGTCAGACAAATATTGAAAACTTTTCGAGACTTTTCGAAAATGTTTCGAAAACACTAACGAAAATGTTTCGAAAACACTAAAGAAAAATTATAATAAAAGTTACTAAATTTATATAAATAACAAGATTTAAGGTAAACAAATAGTTTCGAAATTACATCTTATTTTCATTTCGCTTGATTAAAAAATGAAAACTTTTTGATGTTTTCGAAGGAAAAGATGAAAATTTTGATCCATGTGCTTGCGTTGCTTCCGCCGCTATCTGATAATTACACTACCCGGGACTTGGATGTTTACACCACATGACCACACCTACTGCTATAAAATAAGACTAGCAGTCGGACTCGGATCTTTAATACATTATAAATATTAGTATAATAAGACTATTTGCAAACTTATTTATGCAATTATCGTTGGGTCGGCATTTTAATCATTTTAAAATCTTACTTTCAATTATATCATATAAATTAAAAAAGTATTTGCTATAATAAAATTCTGCTCCAATTCCAATAATTGCAAACTTGATCGTACCATAACACATCGAAATTATCTTGCCAACAACATCACGAGTCATTTAGTAGATGGGAATTTTCTCTCTCCTCGTGAGATTTTTAGGGCTGTTTATCTTGCTTTTTTCTAAAAAAACTTCGCTTTTCCGAAAAGCGAGACAAATCGCCCAACTTGTTTCCAAATTAATTGTCTAAAAACTTTCGGAAATTAGTTTGAAAAAAGGAAAAATTCTTGTATAGTTTCATAGACCTTGTGATTATAAATATGCCACATCATACATTTTGATGATGTCATGCTCTCAAAATATATGATGTGGTGTATTTACTACCAAAAGGTCTATAAAAATTTCATAGATCAGGTTTATGCAAGAATATCCCCAAAAAAGGGCCCATTTTGAAGAAAAAGCCCTATTCTATCTCTACTCTATTTCTCTCTCCGCCTGCGGCTGATTCTTTTCTTTTCTTCTCCTCCATATCTCTTTCTTATTCCATCTTTTTTGTCCTCTTGCAGAATGGGATCCACGGCTTTTCTTCCCCTTTTTTCTCTCTTTCTTCTTCCATTTTCTTTTGTCCTCTTGTTTCAAAATCAAGCTGTCTTCCAAGCCCACATGTGATGATTAAAGAATGAGCTTGCTTTAATTGATTGAAGTTCTTACATTTTTCTAAGAGCTAAAGACAAAAATAAGTGATATTAAGTTGATCGGAAATAAGTGAAAACAGAGGGTGCTAGTTTTTTCATAAAAACAAAAAAAAAAAGTCGGTTGCTTTCACCAAAACTAAAATTGAAGAAAGTTGGAGGAGTATATTCTTGGTTCATTTTAATTTCACGTAGGAGTAAATTTTTAGTATTTATATAAAATTGCGGAAATTTTATATAAACTCTTGATGTAGAAATGGAAAATTGGGGTTTCTTACACATTCCAGCTCTGTGTTTGTTTGTTCTGTTCCTTGTAGAATTATGCATCCGGGTAATGTTTTTATTTTTTTCTTAAAGAACAAACAAGCATTTTCATTTAAATAACACGGGATTAAGTGTGAAAATTGGACATTTAGGGGGTGAAATTGCAAAATTTGAATTTTTTTTTTTGGAGTGAAAACGTGAACTTTCCTAAATTATTGTACATGAGGGTAAATTGCATTTATCCCTAAATTGAGTTGTTTGCTTAACGTGAACTTTCGTAGATTGAGTTGTTTGCTTAACGTGAACTTTCCTGGATGCCTATTTGATATATTTAATATGTCATTTGAATATTTAATATGTCATTTAAACTTTCCAGCATATTTAATATGTCATTTGAATGAATTTGTCGGTGACATGAAATGTTTAAAAGAATTTTATTATACTATTTTTTTTTAAAAAAAATCAACAAAGTGAAAATTAATCTACTTTATTTTTTATTATTTTAAAAAACACAAATAACTAATTATAAAATATTATTTATCACATATATTACTTATAATATATACACCAATAAATTAATTATATATAACTAACTGATGTGACATAAAGTATTACACTATCTTACACCTAACTAACTAACTAAAACCTACACCCAATTTTTTTCTCAAACAACTCTCCTAAAACTCAAGGGTCTTTCTAAAATAAGATTTTGTTGAAAAATGATGTATATAAGATCCCTCTTCTTAACCACTAAAACAGTCAAAATTAAATATAAACCCCTAATTTTTTTCAAAATTGTCCGACCAAGACAAGGCAGTCGGACATTCCAAATTTTAGATAATTGTAAAATTACTTAAATAACCACCACTTAAATATCATTCAAAACTTCTCTTTCCAAATTCCATCAAAACTCCAACCACCACTCTCACACCCTCCTCCCGAACCACCCTACCTCTACGGCAAACCGTCCATCTCATTCCTTCATCTGAAATAATGGAGGGTCTAATTATTTTTTGCTTGCTTTTATTATGATTTTGTTGGATTAGCAAAAACTTCTTTATTTTTGCCATTTGAGATTTAACTTCTTTGTTTGTTCTAAACCGTGAATGTCGCAAATATTGATGACGAATGTGATGTGGGAGTAGTTGTTTTAAATTTTGGAAATTGTACATTGATCACAAACTCTAATTTTTTGTTCAGTTAGGTTCTATTAAGTTTTCAATTGAGTCCTAATTCCCAGCTTCACTCATTTTTTATTTTTTGAATTAACTTCACTCAATTTAATCTTCAATATTTTAATATCTACATTTTCTCTCTCCTAATTATCAATTAATAATTTTTTATTTGCTAATATTATGAAATTGACATTCCATTTTTTATTTTTATTCAAACTTTGTATACTTCGAAAATTTTAAATTAGTATTATTGGAAGAGTGTGATAATTGCCAATAGTTGATTGATTTAATCGAAGATATAGAACTTCCTTGAAGAAATTGTCATATAATGTGTTGACGCGTTTCGAGAGGGATTAAGTCAAGCATAAGACCTGGCTTATATGATAAACCAAAAAAAAAAATTCATAGGGTAACAATAATTTAATATTGAATTATTTGTTATATATGAATTATAAACCAAGATCTCAAAATACTTATAATCCATGTTTACTATTTTAGCAATAATCACACAAGATCACACATATCTCTTACTTTTGTTAGTAATATTTATAATTACTTTAGGATTCAAATTTTAAAGGATTAGGGATTAAATTGAGTTATAACATAAATTTTAGGAGTCAATTATAAATTGAATTGGACTTAATTAAACAAACAATTAGAGTTTAGGGATTAATGTATAGTAATTTCTCAATATATGAACACAATATCAACTTATGTCTTGTTAGGCTACGTACCTTGGTTCTCAACAGTAATAACAATACTCAAATGGCTAAAATTCTCTTCTAAATTTTGATACAACAATCATATCACGTTAATGAAATTCAAAATCCAGATTTATTAAACCTTTTTTCGTTTTTCTTTCATGTACTAATAATCAACTTATGCACATTAATACATTATTGTATCGTGGTCGTTCATCTTTTTCTTTCCTTTTATAATGGGTATAAAATGTCCCTTTTTTTTTCGTAATTGACCACCATAAAAAATTATGATATGTTCATGGTTTTTCCATAGATTTGGTCCCTTCTCGCCGGAAGCTGTTCGGGTGGGTAGGAGTTGCCTAGTTGGGAATATTTAGTGGAGAAAATAATTAAGGTAATTGGAGGGGGACCTATAAATTTGGTCCAATATATTACAAGAGAAGATGGGCATATTTGTCTTTCTAAAAGTAAATAATTTAAAAATTAAATAAAATGAGACATGTGTCATACAATGAAACCCTATCTTACGTGCTCTTCTTTTGATGAAATCTCATTTTAGACAAACCCAAAACTCAAACAAACAACATTACGCAAATCGAGATTATTTCTCAAACCTCTACCACTTTTCCCAACCACTCTCCGAAAGGCCCAACAAACAAGCCCATAGTTTTTTTCTATCTAGGGTCTGGGATACTCTTGAACAACTAGCATAGTGGAGTAGAATTAGATTAAATTAATGCGTCCATTGGGACAATAATCTAACCTCAACTATACTAATTAGCATACATACAACTCAGACTAAATTGTTTTTTAAAAAAATTAGCGATTAGCATACATACAACTCATACATATAATTAACTCCTTTAATTTGTCGGTGATATAATATAGCTTGGAAAAGTTTAGAGCATCTCAAAGTATTTCCATGATACCTACCTACTAGCAAAAGAAAAGAATTGGGCGAATTTCAAGTAAGTTTTCTATATGCTCCAAATATTTGTTAGTTCTAATACATGTCAGAATCATTAATTCAAGAAAAAAAATCTGTACTTGAAGAAATTTCAAAAACGTCAATCACATATTCTATATATTTGTTAGCTTGCCAAGCGGCGAACATGATTTTGGCCGCAGCGAGAAGCTTTTGCTTAACAAGAAATTGAAAAACTAACTTAAACTTGATCAAAACTTGAACAATAGCTATGGTTTTACAAGAACTTAAAGAAACCATTTTCGAGCATTGTTAATGAATAAGTTGCGGTAATTTGTTTAATTGACATGACAACGAAATCATTAATTTACAGTTCTAAATTATTTGTTTCCTAGCTAGTCTGTCTCCTTTTCATACTTTTTCTTTGTTCCCGTTATGTATGATAGTCTCCATTTTTATTTTGTCAACTAAATACATATATACTCCTCTTTATAGTCTAAATTAACAGGTCCTATCTTTTCAGTTTGACTAAATCAAAGAATTGGGAGAAGTATCAATGACTACTCCTCCCATTGAAGATCTGTTGGAATTTTTGGGTTATTTAACTCATATGAACAACAGGTGCTATCACAACAGGTCCTGGAATGCGTGCAGAACAGTTGTTTTCTATGTCGTAAAATTCTGCTCCAGTGATGTCATGCTTAGTACTATGATTAGACATCTTGTGATGTTAACCTCGGAAAATCTTGATGAATTCTTTGTGGACTCTTTCATTCCATATGTGCAGAAATTCTTCAAACTCCCAAGGCTGGAAGAGGAGATTTTTGACAAGGCCAATTTGCCCAAGGATAATGAACTTTTGGCAGTTTTTATAAACTTTCTCATTGAAATACTGAATTCTGAAGCAGAATTTGATTCAAACGAGGAGGAACGATATGCTATTCTTCATGAGAAGCTAATGTTTCTGCTCATTATCCTCGGGGATTTACCTTTTCAGTGCACTGATCACGAGCTTGAAGAAGTAAAACTTATCCTGGCTGAATTTGAAACCTTGGCCAATGAAGTAGGCAACTTCATTTATTCTTGTGTTATTGTCACCACTCACATCAAATCGAACAGGTTCACTGAGGGCATGGATGCAGTTTTGGAAATGCTTGAGCTCTTTAATGTAAAGATCAAAGAGCATTGCATCAATTTCCCAAAGCTGCTTTCCAGACTAAGTTTAACTACTCCTAAGGCTTATGATGCTATAGATTCACTTTTCATCGTAGATTCTCTCCTTGAAGATCTTGAGAGCTTGATCATGAATCCCCAAGTCGAATTGAATATCGTTAATGATAGGGTGAAGCTTCAAATCAAAACACTCCATGAGGATCTAATGTTCACTCGATCTTTATTCAATGGTGCCGACACACGTACGGATGAACTGAAAGAATCTCTAGTACAAATAAGAGACGTGGCATATGAAGTTGAATATCTACTGAACTCACATATTGCAAGACACATTCCTATTTGGTACCTGGATGTAAGATTTCCATCTGCTTTTGAGAAAATTAAGCTTATTAGGACAAATCTCCAAGAAAAAACAACAAAAAATTATGCAAGCGAAGACGTATCATTTCAAGATATGGGAACTCCCAAGGTTATCGTTAGTAATATTTTAGTGGGATTTGAGGATGAAAGAAGAGAGATTTTATGTGATCTTATTGGGGGATCAAGTAAACGACAAATCGTTTCTGTTTTTGGGATGGCGGGACTTGGTAAGACAACTCTAGCCAAGAAATTATATAATGATCGTTCAGTTATAGAGAAATTTGACAGACGGGCTTGGTGTGTTGTTTCCGAAACGTATCAAAAGAAAAGGGTGTTGAGGGACATTTTGACAAGCTTATCTAGCGATTCACACAACTACTTAGATAAGGGAGAGGAAAACTTGGATTTACAGATTTACCAAATTCTAAAAGGACGAAAATATCTTATTTTTATGGATGACGTTTGGTCATTAAATTTGTGGGATGAATTGGACAAATTTTTCCCAGATGATGCTAATGGAAGCAGGATAATGTTTACCAGTCGGATTAAAGATGTCGTACCAACGAATAGCATTACTCATTCACTTCCACTTCTCACGAAGGACCAATGTTGGAGGCTATTAGAGAACAAGGTGTTTTTGGAAAAATCTGAACCTTGCCCTCCACAATTAGTGGACACTGGAAAGAGTATTGCAGCAAAATGCGGTGGATTGCCACTCGCATTAATTGTTACGGGAGGAATTTTAGCAAACTTGGACAAGGAAGAAAGTGTATGGGAAAAAGTAGAAACAAATTTAAACTCCTATATTTATGAGGATGATACAAATGACTACGCGAAAATAATGGAACTTAGTTTCAAGCATTTGCCAGATCACTTGAAAATGTGTTTTCTCTATCTTGGAAATTTTCCCGAAGACACTGAAATACCAGTACGAGAGTTGATATGGTTGTGGATCTCTGAAGGATTCATACATAGAGAACAAGAGAAGAACCCAGAGCAAGTAGCAGAAAAATATCTTTGGGACCTAACTAGTAGAAGCCTTGTGCTAACTGCCGGTAGGGAATATCGTGATGGGGGGATCAAAACTTGTGGTATTCATGACTTATTGCGTGAAATGTGCTTGAGAATCGCTCATGAACAAAATTTCTCAAAGTCTATGAAAGAGTAAGTTTACTCGCTATCATTGTCTCAATCCAGTCAAAATTGTTGGTACTTAAATTTCTAGTTATTATGCTTGTACTATTAACGACCGACTGCTCTTCTTTTTTTTATAGTTACTCCTCAATCTACGAGAAACATCACCGTCTTTGTGTTCCCTCTGAATTCAGAAACGGCATGGGACCCTTTGGCCTGCATTGTCGCTCCATTTCAAGCCATGATGGAAAAATTTCAACATGTTCTTTTCCGCAAATGAAACTTCTTAGGGTAATCAACAAGCCCCTACCTTTGTCAGGTTTCTATAGGTTCAGCGAAATGCGCCCATCCCTGGTAGATCCCTTTGAGCTAAAAAGAAATGATTATCTTTTGATTCAGTTGAGATTCTTGGCATATGATATACTTCCACATCATATAGGCAGATTCATTAACCTAGAATTTCTTTGTGTAAGAACATTCGAAGACATCTACCTACCCAAAGTCATTCTAAAATTGCCGAAGTTGAAACATTTGATCTTAAAAAGGGAAGCATAATTCCTTGAAGATTGGGATAGCTCTCAAACAACTAATCTAAGGTCCCTTTCACGTATTTTGATTAGGAATGACAAACATGTAGAAAGCTTGAGGTGTTCACCACATCTTCGTAGACTTGGTTGCGAGTTCAAAGGAAACGATATTACCGGATGTCCTGATCTCCGTTCTTTCACTGAACTGGAATCACTCAGCATAAGATTTTCTTATCGCCATGACCGCGATCTTCAATTAACAAATTTTACATTTCCTTCCACTATCAAAAAGCTTTATTTAATTGGATTTCACTTGCCATGGGAGAAGACTTCGATCATAGGGAAATTACCAAACCTTCATGTTCTTAAAATAGGTCAACAAACCTTTGATGGTGAGGTATGGGAGACTAGAGATGGTGAATTTAAAGAGTTGAGGGTCTTGAAACTTATTGAGCTTACTCTAAACCAATGGATCACTTGTAGTGAACATTTTCCCAAACTTGAGTGCTTGGTAGTGGAGCGCTGTGTTATTGAGGAGATTCCAAGAGAATTAGGCGACATTACCACGTTGGAGACAATTAAGATGATTCATTGTTCCCGGTACGAGGGCGATTTATCTGCAGTTCAGATTGAAACAGAACAACATGAAAATGCAAATGAAGACCTTAATGTCTTCATCGTCAACTGGAAATGGTCTAAAGAGCAACTCCTACGAAAGTGCAAAGAAGTAAGTTCAAATCTTTTGACACGTGTGTACTACTCACTTATATATATGCTTTCCTTTTCCTATTTTTCTTCTATTTTAAATATGAATGTGAATGAAATCTTTTATAACTAATTGATACTTCAGCATTGTGGTCTTTTTTCTTTTTTTTCCTTTGCTTTGATTTCTGCAGCAAGCTTCTCAAGAGATTGACGAATAACAATGGGAATTGGGAAATGGCCAGTTTCACTATATATATTTCAGATTCATTTGCTTTGATTTCTGCAGCAAGCTTCTCAAGAGATTGACGAATAACAATGGGAATTGGGAAATGGCCAGTTTCACAATATATATTTCAGATTGGAAAAATGGCGCAATATAGGAAAAGAAGACTTTATCAGTATCACCAATTGTTGTTACAATTGTTGTTCAAACCGTTTTTTTTCTTGAGCTTTATTTCAAGTAACCGCGATTCCTCAAACAGCTGTTGAAATAAGACTGATTTGCGTGTTCTGTAACTTAATAATTTTCAGCCATGGAACATCATAGTATAACAGGGGCTGATCAGTTTGTTATATTCTTTTTGTTTTTGAGACTTCAATTTTAATTTCTATCATGTACAATCAAAACATATGTTGATTGCTTGTAAGTTTTCGATCCTCTGTACTTTAAGTCTATACAATTGACCTTTCTGATGATTTAAATTTAGCGTTACCATTTTGACATGCATCTTGCTGATGCAAAAGCTATTATTGTATTTATTAGAATTCACCACATTGATTGGGCTAAGTCCCCTTACTTGGCTTGTGCCTAACTCAACCTCAAAAGCTAGCTTGTAAGGTGAGGATTGCCCAAGTCATTATAAGGTGGACCTAACTATTGTTTTAAACCAATGTGGGACATTTAGTCTCAATACTCCCCCTTCACGTGTGGGCGGGCTGAATGTCTGGGTGAAACAAGCCCAACACGTGACATATTAAAGCCCAATATTTGCGAATTATTAACATGTGGGTAAGAGTCCAACACGCGGATTTGCCCAGACCGTGTGGATCCCAACACGCGGATTTTCCAGACCGTGTGAGTGAAGAATAAATCCCATCATGCGCGCAAGGAAGAGCCCATCACGGAAGAAGGTGGCCCACTTCAACCTGGGGCTCTGATACCATATTAGAATTCATCACATTGATTGGGTTAAGTCCACTTACTTGGCTTGGGCCTAACTCAACCTCAAAAGCTAGCTTGTAAAGTGAGGATTGCCCAAGTCCTTATAAGGTGGACCTAACTATTGTTTTCAACCAACGTGGGACATTTAGTCTCAATAGTATTTGATTTATGTTATTGGACTGTTTTCTAGTAATGATAATTTCTCAATGTATGAGAAACATCATCGTCTATGTGTTCACTCTACATCACCAATTTACGGGAAACCTTTTGGCCTAAATTGTCACACTCTTCTTGGCAATTTTCACGAAAGTCATTCTTTTTTCCACGAATGAAACTTCTTAGGGTGATGCATTTGTTGCCAGTATTTGACGAATTCTATGAGCTAGAAAGAATCGATCTTTTGGTTCAGTTGAGGTACTTAGCTGTTGTCGAATGCTAAAACCATTAGTAGACAACCTCGTTAACATAAAGTTGTTTGTGTAGAAAGCCCAGACGAAGTAATTTTTGTACCCTCTGTCATTCTAAAAATGATGAATCTGAGACATCTGCGTCTCAAGAAAGAAGCAAAATTCGAAAGAGATTGTGATAGCTCCCAAATGACTAATATAAGATCATTTTCATTTGTTCATATTAACAATGCCAAGGATGCAGAAATCTTGAGATGTTCACCACATCTTCTCAAACTCAAATGCAAATGTACAAATTTAACACTATTTCCTGATCTCAGTTCCCTCAACTCGCTTGAATCACTCAAGATGGTCTTCGATACTAAGTTCATCGGTGAATTAACAAAGATAAACTTTCCTTCGACTATCAATAATCTGACCTTGAGTAAAACTGGCATGCCTTGGGGGGCGATTTCGATATTAGGCAGATTGCCAAACCTTCAGGGTTAATATGGAAGTAGTTTGACTGAGTTTGGTCTCGGTTTCGTCTCAATAAGTGGTTTCAAAAGTTTGACGAAACTTTTGGAACTCGATTTGGATAATGGTTTCAATGGAATATTGAGATTATAAAATATTATTACATATTAGTAAGTGTGTTTTGAAAATTTGAGATTTGATTTGGATTGGAGTTTGGTTGTAGGGGTTTGGGGGAGAAAAATAAGTAATAGGTGTCAAATCAATAACTTTATGTGTAAAAGGTAATGAAAGATGTCAAATCAATAATTTTATAGGTCTCACGTAGGTCTGTGTAGGTTTCATTTTGAACTGAAACTTAGGTTTGAGCTGAGACTTATTCAAACTCTTTACCATATGGTGTTTGACCCGATATGGGTGAGACCAAACTCGGTCAGTCTCATTCCATATGGACCCTCAAGTTCTGAAATTAGTCTCCAATGCCTTTGAGGGAGACGAATGGGAGACAAGCGATGGTGAATTTCAAGAGCTAAGGTTCTTGAAACTTGGTAGGCTTAATCTGCATCATTGGATCACATGTGGTTCACATTTACCCAGTCTTGAGTTCTTGGTGGTGGATATGTGTTGGAATCTGGAGGATATCCCTGAGGAATTAGGTGACATTTTAACATTATAGAAAATTGAGATGATAAATGGTGAGTATGGGCCATGTATGTCTGCTGTACAGATAGAACGAGAACAACGAGAACATGGAAATGAAGAGCTTCAAGTCATCATCACTACTGAATTAAGTTGGACAAAAGAGCGCCTGCTATTCAAGTGTAGAGAAGTAAGTCTTAATAATAGAACAATTAGAATTCACTCAAAATAATATCAAAATGCCAACCCTTAGGTGATTAATCGTGAATATTTATATGTAATGTTGTTCAGATTGAAGAAGAAGAAGATGACGAAAATCATCATGAAGAGTTCAATCCCAGCATCACCTGCAGTGATAACTTGTCAGAAGAGGAGATGGTACTTTTTTTTCACTTGTTCTTTTTAATTTGGGTAAAGTACGAATATTCCCCTCAGGTAAGGTCTAATTACAAAAATTACCCTCACGTATTGGGTATTACAAAAATCCCCCTCAGGTTTGTCACCTTCTTACAATTAACCCCTTGCCCCTAAAATGTTCCATTTTTGCCCTTGAGTGTTATTTGTATTGTTTGTAATGTCTCATATAAGTTAAAACTTGGGTGCTCATTATTATATCTTATAAATTAGAAAAAAGATAATTATATATTTACTACCAAAATAATTGATAAAATTTTTAATTGCCCATAAGTTTTAATAAATATTGCAAAAAATATATTTATATATATTAGCAATTTAAATTGCAAAACATTAAATTAAATAGAATTTTAATAATATATTTTATAAATATGAACAAATTGTTTACACATTAGTTGAATGAATTTATTTAATAAAATAGTATATTTAATAAACTAATATTTTTTTATAAATAAGATCTTTTAGTTTATTAAAGTTTATATTGTATTATAAATTGAAATATTTATTGAAATTTATGGGCAATTATAAATTATATAAATTATTTTGGTGGTAAATATATGATTATTGTTTTTATAGTTTACAATATATAACAATTAACACCCAAATTTTAAAATTTATAATATATTATAAACATTACAAATAACTTTCAAGGGTAAAATTGGAACATTTTAGGAGCAAGGGGTTAATTGTAAGAAGGTGACAAACATGAGGGGGATTTTTGTAATACCCAATACGTGAGGGAGATTTTTGTAATTAGGCCATACCTGAAGGGGGGTATTCGTAATTTACCCTTTTAATTTTTATCTTTAAAAAAAAAATCTCGCCAATTTGATTGTATATTTATTTTACTTGTTTTACTTCATGCAACATATTGATCATCAATATCATCAAATTACGCAAAGCGAGGAGCTACGAGACGATGGAATGTGGATTTTATCATAATTGTTGTTAAGTTTTTTTGCTCTTTCTGTTCTTTTACAAGCAACAGATCCATGGAATAGCTGTTGAAATATATACATATATCTATATACAAGTACGAGTTCATGAAAAAGAATTTCTTGAATTTTTTGTGAATAATAATATACCCCTACTTAAATTCTACAATGATATTTAATATAAATGGCAAAATAGAATAAAACTTGAAACTTCTACCTAAACACAATATAAATAGATATTTATCAATAGCTATCATCAAAAGAAAAAGAAAAACTATACTTCAATCCAACCTATCTAGATATACCGCCAAGAATAAATTATTAGAGTTCAAAAGATTCTTCTTATTTAATCAAATGATTTCTTCCTAATTAAATATCGTTAATTAATATATATATATATATATATATATATATATAGGATTTCTTTATAACAACTTAATTTTATCGATGGGAAAAATTCTTCTAATTGAAGTGTATATATAAAATTAAGTTGTTATAAAGAAATCCCACCATCAATTAAGAAGCGGAGAATCAAAATTTAAGCTACACTATATTTAATCATACTTTTGAAGATTAACCAACAACCTCCTAGATAATCAATTCTTGTATGGTTCATGTTGGAATTAAGTTCATGGAATAGTGAGTTAGATAGAATAAAAAAGAGTTTAAAGCGAAAAAATATGGTGTAATTAATAAAATAACATTGAAAAATATACAAATCAGGCAAGCCCGAGAAAAAAATGAATGATATTGGCTAAACATGGGATAAAAAAAATAAAGGATCAAATCGATAAAAGAACAAAACAAAAAATCGAGTTAAAAATTGGAAAATAAAAAACGTGAAATAAGTGAGAAAATAAGTTAAATCAGTAAAAATGAGTTAGAGAAATAGTTAAAATCGGTGAAAACGGGTAAAAATTGATAAATAAAATATGGTGAAATCAATAAAAAATGAGTTGAAGAAAAAATTATGATGCAATTGATATTTAAACGAGATAAATGGGATAAAAATGGATAAATTTTATTAAGAAAAGAAGGAATGATATCGGCTGACACGGGATTAAAAAAAAGGGACCAAATCAATAAACTAAATGAACAAAAAATTGAGTTTAATTGGATAAAAAAATGAGGAATATGTTTGAAAATAGGTTAAATCAGTTTAAATAAGTATAAATTTGTGTTAAACTGGGGATAATAGATGAATTGATTACAAAGTGGATAAAATCGTCTAATATTGTTCATTCTTTCAAATAATAGTTTTAAAATAATACATAAATATACATGTAGTTAATTATAATTCATTTTTAATTTTCAAGTTTTAGTTTTACGTATTTATGATCTCAAATTTAATTTATGGTAACATAATAATAAGTTGTAAAATTATGTAGTATGTCATTAAGACAATAATATGACGAAAAATTATTATATAATGTAACTAAAGTAGGAAATTAATTAATTTACGTGCAACGTACGTATAATTTTCTAGTATATATAAGAGTGGGTTGTATTTTAATTAATTCCACTTCTAAGGCCATCTCCAACCCGGGAGGGGGGTGGGTGGAGATGGGCCTACCCACCTCTCCCGGGTTGGAGGTCGATGGGCTGGGCGTTCGCCCCAAGTCTGGGATGCGCTGATTAGCGCGTCCCAGGCACAGTCCATCAGGTGGTGCCACCTGATGGATTTGCTTTTATTTTTTTTTATTAAATTTTAAAATAAATATATTATGTTGTACTGTTTTTAAACCGCTTCGGGTCATCTATCACTCCTAGGACAATTATAAAAAAAGAACAAATATTATTATTAAGATTGCAATAAATTACATTATTCAATATTTTATAAAATCAATTTACCTTTGAGTCAAAGTTCTTTAAAATTATAATTATATATATATAGCAGAAATTTTAATAAATAGTACATTATTTGGAACTTTTTACGATATTTGGGGAAAATGAAACAAACGGTCATAAAACAAACGTTATTTGCTTATTTATTGTCGGTGCGTTTTACGAATCCTTTAAATGAATTTGAATCGTATACCAATATTCAATAACTGCCACATATTTTTTGTTTAAATATTTTATTTACGTAGTATATGAAAAGTAACGTTCTTTTAAATTTAATGGACAGTTCTAATAGTTTTAAAAAGAGAAAGGGTGTGATCATTTAATAACGGCTGCTAAATTTTTTTTTTTTGTTATTTTAATTTATCTACTATTTTGTGTATCAAAGGCTAATATCAATTTCATGAAGACCATAGTCATGCAATATGAAAGTAAATTATGTTGTAAGGGAATGCGATTTGTTAAGGATAGAAGTTCGTCATTTTAATAGATCTCTGATCTTATACAGACTTTATAAGTACAAGTTCGTGGAGAAGTTTCAGGGAAGTCAAAGGGAATGTCAGGAATTGGAGGAGAAAAATTCGAGGTTGGTTGAGGATCAAAATCTTCGGAATGATAATGAGAAAAACTCAGATTAACGGTAAGATCGGCAGCCGCAGAGGCAGCGGGATGAAATCGCCAATCAACAAACGACATCACGTAATTAATTGCTATTGCTTTTATTTCACCCTTTTTTTTTATACCTTCTTGTAGATAAATTATATTCGTCCTACCTTCCCTACCAACGTCGCTGATTTTTTTTGGTTTTCTAGTGCGTTCTATTATTGGTCGGATCTGTATACTTTTGCCTTTTTTTAAAAACAGTATCCTCATATAACGTCGCCGTTTTCCTTTTATAATTTATTTCGAAGGTTTCACTTTTTAGTTTGAAGGTAACCTGTTTTGCGATTTCCCGATCCGAAGCGGTCAACAAACAGTACAACCTAATTTACTATCGATTTGTGTAAAATCGATTTAACAGGTATAAGAGTCGAATATATTACAATCGACATATTTACTAAATACTGAAAATCTATTACAATCTATTACAATTGCAGACCAAATAACTTTATCTTTTTTTGTACTATCTGATCGAAGACGAGCTCTCTGATAGATTCCTACAAAATCGACAACCATAGTCCTCCGATATCAGTTTGATGAAGACCTCTGACGACACCAGAGCACGTCTTCCTCAATGCACCGATCAATGACAGACAAAGCTAAATCAGCTTTATCTCTCACTGACCGACGCATTGTGAGTACGGGCCTTGAGACCTTCGATGGTCTTAGCGAAGGCAAGGGGAATCTCCTTCCTTTTATGGCAGTAGCTAGCTCGAGAAGACACACCATCTCAGTTAACATCTGATCGGCTGCTGTTACCTTCTACCTCACTCCTGGCTCATCGAGTACGTCGATGCTTCGTGACATCGATACTCAGATACAAGACGAAAAGTATCCAAGCACCGACACATAGAGGAACCGACGATGCTGACCTCGTCTTCCTTACCGATCCCACCCATTCGAACGACGAGGCTGACCCATTGGGGAACCCCCTTTACCGATACCACCTTATCGAAAATAAAAGTAATCGCTTCCTCGATCAGATATCGGTAGGAATGAAGAGGTGCAAAGATAAAGAAAGTACTCTACGATAACACATAATTTGTACGCTTAATTGTCCTTAGTTTAATATATAATACTAAGTATGTTATACTTATCATTATTTGTGGAAGAATTACTCGTGATTAATGTAAACAAATCTCACGAAGCATAGATGTAAAAAACTTGGGAATAATAATTACCATTTTCTTCCTTTTTATTAATCAAAATTGAATTATACATATTTTTTCTATGTTCACTCTTAATATATTATTGGAGAATGCTAGCTGATTAACAGTGAGTTGATTTTCAATTAGCCAATTAACACCGCGTTGTGAAGGCTGAAGTGCACGGTCAATAACAATATTATTGTACTGGTCGATACTTATTTTTCAACCATTGCAATAGTTGGTCATAACAAAAAATGTTGCAAGAGTAATTTATGTTCGTTTTTTTCCGTCTAATTGCATATCCACAACAGTTTGCAATCCTACATAGATTTGACAAGAATTAAACATGAATTCAAATCGAAATGAATATATTAAATAATAATTAAACATGAATTCAAATCGTTTTTTTCCATACTTATTTTTCATGAATTATAGAGATAATAATAAAATAATATTGTTAATTGAAAATAAAGTCAATAAATATATGCTATTTGTTTATTTAGTACTATTTAATTCATATATCAACAAAAATGTCCTATAAAAATCTTTAATCACGTCTGTATGACGACTAGAAATGACCGTTGGTTTTTCCCGAACTTGAATACTCATATTTTATTACGGTATATTATTATTACATAATTTATACACTATAGTTATTTAATTAATTATTTTTTTAACTTTTCTCCAATGTTTATTAATTATTATTATGGGTCAATTTTAGACTCTTAGTTATTTTTAAAAATTATAACTTTTGAATAATTTAAGCACAGGCTTGGATAAATTATTTTGTTATCAACTCTAGATAGTATTTACCTTTGATTAATCAAACAAGGGTCTCTTGGCTCTTGCTAAGATGATTTAGGAGGCGAAATTAATTATCTGGGATGAGGCGTATAGACATTGCAGTAAGTTTTACAACACATCACCTTTTGGGGAATTTTTTACGTTATTCAGGGAAAACGAAACAAACAGTCATAAGATAAAACGTTATTTGCTTATTTATTGTCATTACAATATACATATAATAGTCGATTTTTATATATTTTTTTAATTCTGAACAATTGTATGTATTGTTGAAGTATACATATTATAATTGATATTTAGATTTTTAGAATTGAGATTTTGACCATTGCTTTGTATGTTTCTTATGGTCATAAAAAGAGAAATTCAATAAACAGTGAACATTCCTAGGACAATTATAAAAAAAAAAGAACAAATATTATTATTAAGATTGCAATAAATTACATTATTCAATATTTTATAAAAGCAATTTACCTTTGAGTCAAAGTTCTTTAAAATTATAATTATAATTATATATATATAGCAGAAAGTTTTACAAAATAGTACATTATTTGGAACTTTTTACGATATTTGGGGAAAATGAAACAAACGGTCATAAAACAAACGTTATTTGCTTATTTATTGTCGGTGCGTTTTACGAATCCTTTAAATGAATTTGAATCATATTACCAATATTCAATAACTGCCACATATTTTTTGTTTAAATATTTTGTTTTCGTAGTATATGAAAAGTCATATTCTTTTAAATTTAATGGACAGTTCTAATAGTTTTAAAAAGAGAAAGGAGATGATCATTTAATAACGGCTGCTAAATATTTTTTTTTTTTGTTATTTTAATTTATCTACTATCTTGTGTATCAAAGGCTAATATCAATTTGATGAAGACCATAGTCATCCAATATGAAAGTAATTTCCCAAGCAAGTGGAGATACCCAACAAAAATATTGGGATCATGGCTTCGTAAAATGCATTTTATACAGCACTGAACCTGTAAAAAAGCTGTGATAGACAATGCACAAGAATTTTTCAATTCCTCCCATATCAAAAAAAAATAATTTAAAATTACAATTATTTCGAGATAAATAAAATATCTTGAATAATAATATATTCATATTTCGCCAACACTAATTCATACATTATATATAGATTAGTCTTACTTGATTTAATAATCATAAATTTTCGACAACATATAATTATTTATTACTAATTAATAATTAATTTATATATATTTCATATTATTTTGAATTATTATATTAAGTAAAAGTAAGTCAATTTATAGCAGCAATCGTAAAAATCCAACACACAGGAGATTTTAAGATAGACGGTGTAGATTTAACAATGGGAAACGTTCCACCTTTTCAACTACCCATATTTATGGGGCAGTATATAAAATTACAAAGATCAAGAACAAGAAACAAAACGGATAGAGATATTTTAAGGAAAGAAGTTCGTCATTTTAATAGATCTCTGGTCTTATACAGACTTTATAATTACAAGTTCGTGGAGAAGTTTCAGGGAAGTCAAAGGGAATGTGAGGAATTGGAGGAGAAAATTTTGAGTTTGGTTGAGGATAAAAAACTTCTGAATGATAATGAGAAAAAAGCATAGGAGCGGTATGCAAAGGTTTGTGAGCAAAATCAATGAGTTGAAGAGAAAACAATTGAACAATGAGCGTATGATAGGAAAATATAAGGATAAACTTAATATTTTCGACATACAAGTCTTGAGAGCCTTCGCATACCGCTCCTCTGTCTTTTTCTCATTATCATTCCGAAGTTTTTGATCCTCAACCAACCTCGAATTTTTCTCCTTTAATTCTTCACATTCCCTTTGACTCACCATAAACTTCTCCACAAACTTGAAATTACCAAGCCTGGATAAGAGCATTTCACCGTTTTTTTTTATACCTTCTTGTAGATAAATAATATTCATCCTACCTTCCCGACCAGCGTCGTTGATTTTATTTTGTTTTCTAGTGCGTTCTATTATTGGTCGGCTCTGTATACTTTTGCCCTTTTTTTAAAAACAGTATCATCATAAAACGTCGCCGTTTTTCTTTTATAATTTATTTGGAAGGTTTCACTTTTTACTTTGAAGGTAAACTGTTTTGCGATTTCCCGATCCGAAGCGGTCAACAAACAGTACAACATAATTCTCTTTCGATTTGTGTACAATCGATTTAACAGGTATAAGAGTCGAATATATTACAATCGACATATTTACTAAATTATGAAAATCTATTACAACTGCAGACCAAATAACTTTATAGTTTTTTGTACTATCTGATCGAAGACGAGCTCTCTGATAGATTCCTAAAAATTCGACAACCATAGTCCTCCGATATCAGTTTGATGAAGACCTGTGACGATACCAGAGCACGTCTTTCTCAATACACCGATCAATGAGAGATAAAGCTAAATCATTAGCTTTATCTCTCACTGACCGACGCATTATGGGTACGAGCCTTGAGACCCTCGATGGTCTTAGCGAAGGCCAGGGGAATCTCCTTCATTTTATGCCAGTAGCTAGCTCGAGATGACACACCATCTCAGTTAATGTTATGACCATGGGTGTTGGGTCTCTCTGCATTGACAAGCGCTTATTAATATTTTTGCGCCTCTTTATTGTTGGATTATGTTGAATGACGAATTGAGTAAACTCATCTTTTTGATAAGTAATTCTAAATTCTTGAACAGAGTAATTGTTACCTTGTTTTTCTTTTTTAACTTTACCTCATTTACTTTGTGTAGATTATTCTATGCATATAATATGTAATATAATATTAATATAGATTTTTGTATTCGACTGTTGAATTGTGCTACAAGTGAAGACCGACCATTATGTTCATGTGTTTTATTAATATGATCGAGATAACACATAATTGTCTTTAGTTTAATACATTAGCACTGGGCAATATCCTCCGCGCGGGAGCGTGGAGCAATTGACCTAGTATATATATATATATATATATATATATATATATATATATATATATATATATATACGACATAAGAATTAGTGGCATATAATACTTACCTCTTTGATTAATAACTAACACCTTCAAAATCTTCTCAACTGCCTGCTTAAGATATACTTTACTCCACTGTTGTTATCATAAGAACAGAACAAATTAAAAACATTTGAAGACTTAAAATCTTGGCCAAAAAAATGAGTTAAATCTCTTCCTTTTTTCCTCTATTTAGCCTTTATTTAAGAGATAAAAAAAGCTAAGCTTACCTCTCGATTACAAAATAAAGAACACCACCAAAATCCTCTAAATTTTCTGTCTATCCCTTTATCAAGTGTTGTTATCATAAGAAAAAAATCAAAACATTTAAAGACTTCAAACCTTCATCCTAATGCATAAAATATCTTATTACAAACATGAAGAAAACATGTAAAGTAAAATACATTTGAAAATATATACTTTACTCCACTGTTGTTATCATAAGAACAGAACAAATTAAAAACATTTGAAGACTTAAAATATTGGCCAAAAAAATTTAAGAGATAAAAAAAACTAAGCTTACCTCTCGATTACAAAATAAAGAACACCACCAAAATCCTCTAAATTTTCTGTCTATCCCTTTTATCAAGTATTGTTATCATAAGAAAAAAATAAAATCAAAACATTTAAGGACTTGAAACCTTCTTCCTAATGCATAGAATACCTGATTACAAACATGAATATAACATGTAAAGTAAAATACATTTGAAATGACTAAGAATATTAAGACCTTAACCCATGTAAAAGAACACATATCTTAGTCAATGTAATAATTATGCACTAAAGCAAATTGTTCAGCCAAATCGCATAAAAAGAAATGAAAAGTTCATAACATAATAAGTTAAACCGTCTACCACACTTGAAACACCCCTGCTTTATATCTTGTTCCTTTACTCTAAGAAATATGAACGGCTGTTGCAATTAAGGAAAATATAAAAATTTAAAAATATTATGAAACTGAAATATTAATTTCTTAACCAATCAAATATGGCATTATGATAATCGAATTTTTTTTTTAAGAAATAAGTTAAGCAAACGCCTAGAGCAAATAGTTCAATCAAAAGAAATGGATAAAACATAACATAATGAGTTATCGTAAGGAAAATATTAAAATCAGAATGGTGAAAATATTATGAAACTTAAAAAAAACTGATTAGAACTTATTGAAAAGAAGATGGAAAAAACTGAATTGTAAGTGGGTTTGGGATTATAGGTGGGTTTGGAGGTAGTTTTATTATTAAGTAAAATAAAAATAAATCAAAATAAGGGAAAAACGTGGGTGTGGGTTTGGAGGTGGTTATAATATGTATTACGTAATTATTAGATAAAATAAAATAAATCAAAATAGGGAAAAATTAGTATATTGGTCAAAGCAAATTAATTGAAATCAAAGACTGCTGTGAAATATATTATAAGTTGATAGATTAATCAATTTTCACCTATTTTTAGTTTATTTATTTTTCACTGGTTTAACCAGTTTAATTATTTCAATGTTTTACCTTTTTTTCTTTTTTATCGGTTATAACTTATTTTTATCGTTTTTAAGATTTTGTCCCATTATTTTTTCCGTTGTAAACCATTTTTCTACCGGTTTCACCTTATATTGTCAATTAAACTATTTTGTTTTAACTGATTCTTCACACATTCTTATCACCTATTTTGAACATTTTTTTTTACTGATTTCACATGTTCTTTCACCAACCTGAATTTTCATCAATCTGAAATATTTTCACTGACCTTATTCATTTTTCACTGATTTCACCTACTTTTCATTGACATTGTCGTTTCACCGGTTTAATCAATTTTTCACGAATTTGATCCGAATTTTCATCGATTTCACATGTGCTTACCAATTTCAGGGGCACTTTTTTACCGTTTTCACCAAAATTTTCACCAACTTCGCCATTGTTCTCCAATTGCACTAGAATTTTCATTGATTTCACATATTTTAAATATTTCTTGTTTTTTTTTTATCAATTTCACCTTTTTCACCAATTTCACATGTTTTTCGCAAAAACAAATTCCATGAAAATTCAAGGTTATACACGCCTTGATATTATTGAATATTCTTAATATTTTCCTAGTTTAGTTAAAGTAAAATTACGTAATTAGTCATGCCATAAGTGGTTTTTATTCTATCATAGTAAGATACGATTAAATTTTAATTTTGTTTTGTAACATCAAGATAATTAAGAGAATTTTATTTTAAATTTTTATATTTAGAATATTTATGACTTATATTGTACTAATTTAAATTAAAATTTTCTTGTTTAAATAAATATTGATGCTATAATATAATAATGTTCATCTATTATTTAAGGATTGTTTAAAATAATAGTGTATTTTTATGGTTCATTTTTATCTATTATAAGAGAAGATTAAAATAACAAAAAATGATGTAAGAGATAATTTATAAATTTTAGGAGTTTATGTAAAAGATATTTACAGTAAGACTTTATGTCTAATTATATTTCTTCAATTACTTTTATATATTTATAATTTAATTAAATAACAATTCAAAGAAGGGTATTTTAGTCCGGAAAAGAAGTTAAGAAATATTTATGATTTTATAATAATATAATAATATAATATAAATAATATATATATATATATATATATATATATATATATAAATAATATATATATATATATATATATATATTATTATTATTTTGAACATCTCAAAAAATAATGATAGAAAAAGGGGTAGTTCTTATTTAAATCGAATTTGACCGTACATATGGTTCAAATTTTCGTTTCGAATGTATGTTTCAATCAGCTAATGGAAACTTTTTTAGATTTTTCGAAAATATTTCGGAAACACTAAAGAAAAATTGTAAAAAAAATTACTAAATTTAGAAAATTAACAGAGTTTAAGGCAAACAAATAGTTTCGGAATTACATCTCATTTTCATTTTGGTTGATTAAAAATAATAACCTTTCGATATTTTGGATGAAAATTTTGATCCAGGACCTTACATGCCAAATTACAAGACAAATGCACACTTGTTTTATGATTGAAAAACTCACAAGCAATGTACTTGCCTTGGATTCAATGAGAGTGACTAAATCCGATAAAAGTTTCCTTGTAATATGATCATCAAATATTAAGATCATGTTTGTTTTAATTTAGAGAGCATCTGAAAAGTTAAAAAAACAAGTCTTTTTTCTTTGAAAAAAAAAACATGTTCTATAGGTTTATATCGCAATTTTAAAAAACAATCCAATTCTAAAAGAAATATCTTATCTCTAATCACACATTATTAGAGTCAGAATAATTTTTTTTCATGCAGCCCGTATATACTCGTTGAACAACCAAATTAACAAAAAACAAATTAGATTATGCAATTATGTAATAAATATATTAATAGCAATAAATAAATTTAGTAATATAAAGAACGTAAGAACCCAGTAAAATGCTTACGTACTCTTATTAATTTTGGGAACGAGAATTAGTATAAGAACTTATTGCAGTTGAGTCCTCAAAGAGCTATCCAAATCTGTATGTAGGGCCGGCCCAACACTTTTAGGGTTCTAATGAAATTAAAATTCGAGGCCCTTTTTTATGAACAATTGTACATAATATATTATTTTTTATTAATTTATAATAGGATTGAATACTATATTTGACTTGAATTCGATCAATAAAAATTTGTTAAAACCAAATAAGACTTTAACACACACAAAAAATAAAAATCATCATGAGAAATCAAACTTGACATAAACGAAAAATTGACTTGATTCGTATAAATGTATCAAATTATTTGAGTTAGAGTTCGATTCAAATAAAACTCTTTTAAACTCTGATTGTCTGCATATCAAGTTTGATTATAAGGATATCCAATCATACTACACAATATATTGTTGGATTTATTTTAAATTTCTAATCTTGCATTAGGTTAAAATTTTAATTGTTGACTGATGACTCAGAGGGATGATTGTTAATTGTGATACTTTTAAAGTGTAATTGTTACATACATTCGGGGTAAATGTTAAGACCCCATAGTTTAGGGAGGGGGGAGGGGGGTGGTTTGTTGGTTTAAACTTTAAAATGTATTTTACTCTTAATTAATATATTGGCTGAGAAAATTTAAAAATTCAAATTGCATTTTTGTTGCCATTATTCTTTGTTGGCATTATCTGTGGCTGCAGGCAAACAAGTTGCTTTAAATAAATAGGATTATGACTATTGTTTATTTGAGATCTCTTTTCAAGATTGTAATTAAGAAAGACTAATCAGTCTTTAAAATACATATTACCATTAACCAATCAAATTATGAGTTAGTAATTGCTAGTGATTGAGTACAGGTCAGTGCATGCGTTGCTTCTGCCGCTATTTGATAATTAAACTACCTGGGACTTGTATGTTTACACCACACCTACTGCTATAAAATAAGACTAGCAGTCGGACTCGGATCTTTAATCTATATCTATATCTATATCTATATCTATATTTATTCTATATCTATCTATTCTATATCTATATCTATATACTAATACTAAAAGTGTGAATGTTTTAAGTTTTTTTCTTTTTTTGTGAAGACAAAAATGCCCTTATTCACCTTGTAAATTATAATAAAAAATATAATCAAACATGAATTTTCCTTAAATTTTTTCATCAAAAATTTGGTAGGAAAATATTTTAAGAAAATTTGTAACTTTCTTTCCTCCTAACCAAGCACCATGAATATGGAAGAAAAACAAAACTAAATTCAAATTAAACTATATTAAACTTCATGAGTTAGTAATGATTCAAAATCACATAATTAATTTGGATTAGTTCAAAAATTTGAACTTTTACATATTTGTTTCGCAAACAAATAAATTATAATTATATACTTATTTCTCACAAATAAATAATAACTATTTCACAAATAAGTTCAATATATTTTCTCAATAAAATATTGATATTTATTTCATGAATAAATTATAAATATAATCAATATTTCCTCAATAAAATATTGATATTTATTTTACGAATAAATTATAAATATAAACAATATTTCTTCAATAAAATATTGATACCATAGCAAATTATAACTATTCCACAATTGAACTATAATTACTTTTACATATAAATTTTCAATATTTTCTCAAAATATTGATATAAATTATAATTCTTATAAGTTATCAATATTTTCTCATTAAAATATCGATATGAATTACAAATATTTTGCAAACAATTTTAATTATTTGTCAATAATAAATTACCAATATTTTCTCATTAAAATATTGATATGAATATAAATACTAATTAATCCTTTATTTTCACATAAAGCTATTAGTAATTCACCCATTTCCTTATATTTGACATATGCATAAGTTTCACTAATAAATGTACACGAGCTATGAATCACATACGCATATGAGGTTCATAATTGCATGCTCATGTCATTAAATTTTACTCAAATCATTACCTTCATGGAATGACTTAATAATTCTCCACATCTATATATTGAATTCACAATTCAAATATATCATATGAAAGTAGATAATCGTGACGATTCTTCGTCTTTAATTTCATTTAATGATACTCCATATTATTAAATCCTTACCGGACCCATATAAAAATTTAATGAAGTTGTTTTTATCAATTTAATGAACCGCTTCGTTAACGGTCACTAACATCCACAAGTATTTAAACAAAAATTAAATTTTCCTTGAAGAAAATTAAGGACAGTGGAAGGAAAGGAAGAGGCATCACGTGCATCGATTCAGAAGCAAAATTTCACCATTGTTTTAACAGCCACAAAAATTAGGAAACTTGAAAAATTAGAATGAATACAGTCCTCCATATTTTTCATCCAGTGAAAAATCTATCAATCGACAATTGATTAAGGAAACTTATTTTTCTAACTATTGCAACCACCTCTTTACCCAATTGATTTTTTTTTTTCGTAAAGAATCTCATCGGCTGACTCTCTGATGCGCAATCATCTTTAATTATTATTCAAATAATTACTTCCGTTGGCATAAATCATATTTCATCAACAATTTGGAGAAACTCAAAAAACTGAAATGTTTATTATGAATCTCCTGCCCTGATATTTCGAATAGCAATTCAGAGACATTTCGTCTCAAGAAACAAGTTCCTTGGTTACATCAATTGGTTCTGTAATGGATTATCATTACTGAACTCTCCTGCCCAAATCTTTATTCTTTCCGTTCAATATCACCGCGTGAAGTTCGAGATGGAGTTACGGAGATGAACATAAATAAACCAAGTTTATAGGGTCATCATCATCATAATAATTGGTTAATTAATCGCCACCCTCACAGAGTACAATTACTACTTATGTGTATTAAACAAATATACATGAATTACTACGGTTCATATATATCATATGAAAACTCATTTACAGAATTGTAGGATATTTGAATCATAGAACAATAGGTTCTCACTTAATTTAATTTACACAGATAAGTTGACCAAGAATATTGTCTTAAGATTGTTGGTGTCTAACAATCTGTATGCTTAAATATTTTGATCTAACAAAAAAAATAGTGAGAAATACTTACTTGTATCGAAACCAAATATCAATTCAATCTTTACGTAAAAAATGAGGAAATTAGACTGAGGCTTGCCGAAACAAATTTTCTTAAGACAATATTTCCCGGGCTGCCACGGTGCATACAATTTGATTCCCGATAGTATCCCAAGATACAACAGTCTGTTGTTAATTATTTGCACAAATAATGAACCCACGGCTAACCAAAGCAAATAGAAGATTCGACATGAATTTAAAGTAGAGAAGAGAGTAATTTTTTCTTAATGTCTGAAAAAGGATACTTAATTGGCCATATTAAGTCTCCTATTTATAGGCACATAAATGTCTATTCGCAAGACACACATCACTTGGATTGCATTGTTTCGGTCCAAAAGGTACCTCTTCAGATCGAACAGACGCAACCCCTTAATTACTCTCAATCAATTTTATTCACATATATATTGTAAAATCCAACAGTAATTTGTTTAATTGACAGGACAACAAAATCATTAATTTACAGTTCTTAATTACTTGTTTCCTAGCTAGTCTGTTTCCTTTTCATACTTTTTCTGTTGTCACCGTTATGTATGATAGTCTCCATTTTTATTTGTCAACTAAATACATATATACTCCTCTTTATAGTCTAAGTTAACAAGTCCTATCTTTTCAGTTTGACTAAATCAAAGAATTGGGAGAAGTATCAATGACTACTCCTCAGATTAAAGAGCTGCTGGAATTTTTGGGCTATTTTTACTATTATGATAAATTATTACTCGAGACCTGGAAAGCGGGAACCTGCAGAACAGTTGTTTGCTATGTTGTAAAATTCTGCTCCGGTGATGTCAAGCTTAGTACTATGATTAGACATCTTGAGAAGTTAACCTCGGAAACTCTTCGTGAATATTCAATCCTGAAGGAGGAGAGGACCTGTTTATTCCTTAAGTACTCTTTCATTCCACATGTGCAGAAATTCTTCAAACTCTCAAGGCTGGAAGAGGAGCTTTCTGACAAGGCCAATTTGCCCAAGGATAATGAACTTTTGGCAGGTTTTATAAACTTTCTCCTTGAAATACTGAATTCTGAAGCAGAATTTGATTCGGACGAGGAGAAACGATATGCTATTCTTCATGAGAAGCTAATGTTTCTGCTCACTATCCTCGGGGATTTACCTTTTCAGTGCACTGATCACGAGCTTGAAGAAGTAAAACTTATCCTGGCTGAATTTGAAACCTTGGCCAATGAAGTAGGCAACTTCATTTATTCTTGTGTTTTTGTCACCACTCACATCAAATCGTACAGGTTCACTGAGGGCATGGATGCAATTTTGGAAATGCTTGAGCTCTTGAATGTAAAGATCAAAAAGCATTGCATCAATTTCCCAAAGCTGCTTTCCAGACTAAGTTTAACTACTCCCAAGGCTTATGATGCTATAGATTCACTTTTCATCGTAGATTCTCTCCTTGAAGATCTTGAGAGCTTGATCACGAATCCCCAAGTCG
The DNA here is from genome assembly GCA_003313485.2 of Penstemon barbatus. NCBI lineage: Eukaryota > Viridiplantae > Streptophyta > Magnoliopsida > Lamiales > Plantaginaceae > Penstemon > Penstemon barbatus. The sequence goes on from CM064879.1 coordinate 78,376,520, forward strand.
AATTGAATATCGTTAATGATGACGTGAAGCTTATCAAAACACTCCATGAGGATCTAATGTTCACTCGATCTTTATTCAATGGTGCCGACACACGTACGGATGAACTGAAAGAATCTCTAATACAAATAAGAGACGTGGCATATGAAGTCGAATACCTACTGAACTCACATATTGCAAGACACATTCCTATTTGGTACGTGGCTGTAAGATATCCATCTGCTTTTGAGAAAATTAAGCTTATTAGGACAAATCTCCAAGAAAAAACAACAAAAAATTATGCAAGCGAAGACGTATCATTTCAAGATATGGGAACTCCCAAGGTTAACATTAGTAATATTTTAGTGGGATTTGACGATGAAAGAAGAGAGATTTTAAGTGATCTTATTGGGGGATCAAGTAAACGACAAATCGTTTCTATTTTTGGGATGGCGGGACTTGGTAAGACAACTCTAGCCAAGAAATTATATAATGATCGTTCAGTTATAGAGAAATTTGATAGACGGGCTTGGTGTGTTGTTTCCGAAACGTATCAAAAGAAAAGGGTGTTGAGGGACATTTTGACGGGCTTATCTAGCGATTCAAACAACAACTTCAGTGGAGAAGATGAAAGTTTGGGTTTAGAGATTTACCAAACTTTGAAAGGACGGAGATATCTCATTGTTATGGATGATGTTTGGTCATTAAATTTGTGGGATGAATTGGGCAGATTTTTCCCAGATGATGCTAATGGAAGCAGAATAATGTTTACCAACCGGAATAAAGATGTCGTACCAACGAATAGCATTACTCATTCACTTCCACTTCTCACAAAGGACCAATGTTGGAGGCTATTAGAGAACAAGGTGTTTTTGGAAAAATCTGAACATTGCCCTCCACAATTAGTGGACATTGGAAAGAGTATTGCAGCAAAATGCGGTGGATTGCCACTCGCATTAATTGTTACGGGAGGAGTTTTAGCAAACTTGGACAAGGAAGAAAGTGTATGGGAAAAAATAGAAACAAATTTAAACTCCTATATTTACGAGGATGATACAAATGACTATGCGAAAATAATGGAACTTAGTTTCAAGCATTTGCCAGATCACTTGAAAATGTGTTTTCTCTACCTTGGAAATTTTCCTGAAGACACTGAAATACCAGTACGAGAGTTGATATGGTTGTGGATCGCTGAAGGATTCATACATAGAGAACAAGAGAAGAACCCAGAGCAAGTAGCAGAAAAATATCTTTGGGACTTAATTAGTAGAAGCCTTGTGCTACCTGCCGGTAAGGAATATCGTGATGGGGCGATCAAGACTTGTGGCATTCATGACTTATTGCGTGAGATGTGCTTGAGAATCGCTCATGAACAAAATTTCTCAAAGTCTATGAAAGAGTAAGTTTACTCGCTATCATTGTCTCAATCCAGTCAAAATTGTTGGTACTTAAATTTCTAGTTATTATGCTTGTACTATTAACAACCGAATGTTCTTTTTTTTTTTATAGGTACTCCTCAATCTACGAGAAACATCACCATCTTTGTGTTCCCTCTGAATTCAGAAACGGCATGGGACCCTTTGGCCTGCATTGTCGCTCTATTTCAAGCCATGATGGATTACTTTCAATATGTTCTTTTCCGCAAATGAAACTTCTTAGGGTCATCAACACGCCCCGACCCTTGATAAGTACCAATAGGTTTCCCAAAATGCGCCCATCCCTGGTAGATCCCTTTGAGCTAAAAAGAAATGATTATCTTTTGACTCAGTTGAGGTTCTTGGCATATAATATACTTCCACATCATATAGGCAGATTCATTAACCTAGAATTTCTTTGTGTACGAAGCTTCGAAAAAGTCTTCCTACCCCAAGTCATTCTAAAATTGCCGAAGTTGAAACATTTGATCGTAAAATGGGAAGCGGAATTCCTTGAAGATTGGGATAGCTCCCAAACAACTAATCTAAGGTCCCTTTCACATATTTTGTTTACGAATGACAAGGATGTAGAAAGCTTGAGGTGTTCACCACATCTTCGTAGACTTGGTTGCGAGTTCGAAGGAGACAATATTACAGGATGTCCTGATCTCCGTTCTTTCACTGAATTGGAATCACTCAGCATAAGATTTCGCCATGGCCGCGATCTTCAATTAACAAAGTTTATCTTTCCTTCCACTATCAAAAAGCTTTATTTAATTGGATTTCACTTGCCATGGGAGAAGACTTCGATCATAGGGAAATTACCAAACCTTCGTGTACTTAAAATAGGTAAGAAAGCCTTTGATGGTGAGGTATGGGAGACTAGAGATGGTGAATTTAAAGAGTTGAGGTTCTTGAAACTTCGAAAGCTTACACTAAACCAATGGATCACTTGTACTGAACATTTTCCCCAACTTGAGTGCTTGGTAGTGGAGCGCTGTGCTATTGAGGAGATTCCAAGAGAATTAGGCGATATTACCACGTTGGAGACAATTAAGATGATTCATTGTTCCCGGTACGAGGGCGACTTATCTGCAGTTCAGATTGAAACAGAACAACACGAAAATGCAAATGAAGACCTTAATGTCTTCATCATCAACGAGGAATGGTCAAAAGAGCAACTCGTACGAAAGTGCAAAGAAGTAAGTTCAAATCTTTTGACACGTATGTACTACTTACTTATATATATGTTTTCCTTTTCCTATTTTTCTTCTATTTTAAATATGAATGTGAATGAAATCTTATATATAACGAATTGATACTTTAGCATTGTGGTCTTTTTTTTTTCCTTTGCTTTGATTTCTGCAGCAAGCTTCTCAAGAGGTTGATGAATAACAATGGGAATTGGGAAATGGCCAGTTTCACTATATATATTTCAGATTGGAAAAATGGCGCAAAATAGGAAAAAAAGACTTTATCAGTATCACCAACTGTTGTTACAATTGTTGCTCTTTTTTTTTTTTTTTTTTCTTAAGCTTTATTTCAAGCAACCGCGATTCCTCAAACAGCTGTTGAAATAAGACTAATTTGCGTGTTCTGTAAATTAATAATTTTCAGCCATGGAACATCATAGTATAACAGGGGCTGATCAGTTTGTTATATTTTTTGTTTTGGAGACTTCAATTTAATTTCTATCATGTACAATCAAAACATATGTTGATTGCTTTTAAGTTTTCGATCCACTGTACTTTAATAAGATGCATTAATTAGTTAATCGATTTCAGTCATAAAAACATTAATAGTTAATTGATCAATTATTAGTAACATATATAATTGAGTGAGCCGGTCAATATCTACATATATAGTCAAAGTGTATGCAACAGTAAGTTTACTATCTATTCGTGTATCAAATTCAACTATTCTTTTATATTGTACATACAATTGACCTTTTTTATGATTTAAATTTAGCCTTACCAGTTTGACATGCATCTTGCTGATGCAAAAGCTATTATTGTATTTGATTTATGTTATTGGACTGTTTTCTTGTAATGATAATTTCTCAATGTATGAGAAACATCATCATCGATGTGTTCACTCTACATCACCAATTTCCGGGAAACCTTTTGGCCTAAATTGTCACACTCTTCTTGGCAATTTTCACGAAAGTCCTTCATTTTTGCACGAATGAAACTTCTAAGGGTGTTGGATTTGTTACCAGTATTTGACGAATTCTATGAGCTAGAAAGAATCAATTTTATCTGTTTATTTACATTTATTCCATGTAATATTATCAAATGAACACTTTAATCCTCTGCGAAAATGTAAAAACCAAAAGAAAGATAGTGTGCTTCTTTTACAAAAACACATGAGAGCATTTTGTTCTTTTATTTTTACAAGAGGATAAATTACATTTTAAGAATAGTACAAGGGGATAATCTGCTATTTCCTTCTGTTATTATCACCAATGGTCCAGGACCACAGTTAAATTTGCTCTGGTTTGTACTTAACATTACATATGATTACAACAACCGCTAGAGCCTTTAGCATCCTCACCTCAAATTATCACTTACACAAAAACATAAACATAAAGAATCAATCAAAACAAACTTGTGCACTAAGAGATTCTATATCTTTCACCAAAAGTTCCATATTAGAATATGAAGATCCACCTTCACTCAAACATCCTTTAGCCAATCTTTCCATCTCATCAGCCCTTTGAAGAAACTCTTCTTTCCTTACCTCCATCAGATCCCTCACCGTTTTCTCGGTTATACTTCGATCGCAAGTATCTTTCATATCCAATCCCAGCTTCCAAACGGCATCAACAAACCTACTATTAACTTGTTGATCGACAAAATAAGGCCAACAAATCATCGGCACACCCTCGTATACACTCTCCAAAGTCGAGTTCCATCCGTTATGAGTCAAGAATCCCCCAACCGCCGGATGAGCCAAGACCTCTTCTTGAGGAGCCCAATCCACAATGTATCCTCTCTCTTTTGTCCCGTTTAATAGTTGCACTGGAAGTTGACTCCGCCAGTCTTTTCCAGCAATAGAATCAGGCCTTATGACCCATAAGAATCTTTGACCGCTATCGACCAAACCATGCCAAAATTCCAATAGTTGTTCATTTGTCATTACGGCTAGACTTCCGAAGCTTACGTAGATTACGGACTTGGACGGTTGGGAGTCGAGCCATTTCATGCAAGTTCAGTTCGATCTTCTTCCCATAGACTATTTGAGAATGTAGGTGTGGATGTTGCTTTTTCCGCTAGTTTGGTTTTCAAGTGTGCGTGTAGTGGTCCTATAGTGTAGATGTTAGGACATATGTTACGCATTTGTGAAAGTATTGGTCCTTCTAGTTCTTCAAATGTGTTCAAAATGAGACCATAGGCTCGGGGAATTTCTTCGTGTTCAGTCTTGTACATTTGTATATTGGGGTTGGTTAAATCACCCGATCGGCAAAAACTTGGTAGATCACGTCTACGAAGAAATGTTTCCATGCCTGGTACACTCTTCACTAGTGCATCCAAGTCATCTCCTGAAAAATTATCCTTAATAATGCTTCGGATTTAAAGTCTTTCTGAATAAAAATGAACATAATTAATCAAGTCTAAAACCTATATTTTTTAATAGATCTATTTATAATAAAATTTAGCAAAATAATTCTAATTAAATAATACGAGCAAGCGATAGAATTTGCAATATGTGTATCAGATATCAGATAAAAGGCACTTTTAGTGTAATTCCACATCTAGGGGCATCTTGCACGTTGGTTAAATTTGATAAATGAAATTAGTTTGACAATCTAAAATCCAGGATTTTCTGGTCGGTAACTGAAAGTTGAAGGGCATTGCAGATCAAATAGTTCCTCAGGAAGGGCAATATGCTTTCAACCAACAACCTGAAGGGGTAGCGTGAAAATTAACCGAGTATTGAACTTACCAAAAACAGAGGAACCAAATAATGCATTCTTGTCATGAATTCTAACAATCCTATTCTCATTGAGAAACAATCACAAGGTACACAAAAGTTGTAAACAAAACCATGAAATTGACTAATCTCATTCCAACTTTTGATTAAGAAAATAAGGGAAAAAATTGCACTTTGCCTCATTACTTCGGGCCATTTCACACTTTGGTCGTTTAGCGTGGCCGTGAGCCAGTTAAGTGCGAAACAGTAGAAAGGTTAGGGAGAAATGTGCCCACCGCCGAACATCCAAAAGTCGTGAAATGCAACAACTAAATTAGTTGAGGGAGCCAGGTCCAAATGCAAAACAGTTAGGGGGTGAAGTGCAATATCCTTCCTGAGCTTTTCTTAAGCAGATTCTAGTCCTACACTATAACACTAGCTAGTTGATCTCGAATTTTTTGCTCACAATCCCAGTTCAAAAAGATTGTGTTTACAACAACTAGAGTTCTAACCAATTTTAGCTTTCCCAAACACTCATACAAGAAATGTATTCAATTTCAGATGGAGCTACTCATAAATGTACTCTATTTCATTAACCAAATTGACTAGATAATAATAAATTATCTTCAATCCAATTTCAAACAAACTAAACACAAACAAAAAACAAAAAAGACTTAAACTTTACTCACCAATAAAGGGAAACTCTCCAGCATCAATTAGTTTAGGAAGACAAAAGAAGATCCAAAAGCAACAAGCACTAATGGTCCTCACATAAAAAATAGGAATTCCAACTTCATTAGCAACATCACAAGTAAATCCAAGTAACCCATCAGCTATAATACAATTTACCTTGGAATTCAACACCAGTTCTTTGAACAAAGGTTTAGTTTTGGTCCTCAAAGAATCGAAAAGCTCCAAAAACCTGTCCCCACGGGGGTGATCTTCGGGCAACCCATCTGAGATTGTCTTGATTTGAAAACCCGGGTAGGATTCGAAACGGGTTTGGATGTTGGAATGGCGCTGAAGGCGAGCGTAGATGTAATCTGTGACTACGAATGTTATATGGAAATTGGACAAACAGAGAAGCTCGGCTAATTTGAGCATGGAGTTAACGGGGCCTTGAAGAGGTAAAGGGAAGATGAGAACGTGGGGTGGGGGGACTGGTTTTTGATCCATTGAGAAATGAAGAAGACGAAAGGGAAGCAAGTTTTGAATTACCGGAGAAAAAAAGTTTATTCAAGAGTTAGAATTTTTTTCTTTCCTTTCCTGTTCTTTGGCTTTTTGGTAGGTATATGTCTTTTCTTTTTAATTCACATTATCGAGGGAATTGTTAAAATGCCCTTACAGCTTTGTTAAATAGGATAAATGCCATTAAAAAAATTAAAATTGTAAGAATGCCATCGGTTTAATTAGGATACATAATTAACTTAATTAAATCTCCCTAATTAAACAACAATCTAAACAAATACCCCAATACTTTCAAAAATTAAAATCAAACCCAAATCAAACCTTCAGAACAGATTTTTCTTCCCGTCCACAAAACCCTATCGAATTTCTCTCCCAAAATTTTAAATTTTCACACACATTCCCTCAAATCAAAGAGAGAAAGGAAGAACAAGAACATATAAGGTTAGTATTTGCAAGTTAATTTAATTTTGAAGTGATTTTTTGGGTGTTTTAGGGGCAAAAAGCGAAAAAAGAAACACTGGTACATTTCGCATATAAGGTTCACCGCGGTGAGTTTATACACTCACCGCGGTGAACCTTATAGCCCATACACTCCAGTCTCCGGAGACTGGAGACTGGACCAAACTCCAGTCTCCAGTCTCCGGATACTGGAGACTAAACTCCAGTCTCCAGTCTCCGGATACTGGAGACTAAACTCCAGTCTCCAGTCTCCAGTCTTCAATTGGAGTCTCCAGAGACTAGAGTTTGGTCTTCAATGTGTCCATTCATACTGGAGACTGGAGTTTGGTATGACAAACGTCAAAAATCAAAATAATATATTTGGTTGAATTTTAAATGCTTTTTGTATTAAGATAATTTGTGAGTTAATTTTAGTTATTTACTTGTAGGAATGGGCAAAATTATACTTTATATTTGGTATGGTGGTGAATTTAAACCCGATGCGCATGGAAAATTGGAATATAGTGATTATAGTAAATTTGGTTATAGTAAATTTGTGGAAACATTCTTGGTGGATAGGACAATTTCGTTTGGGGAACTAGTTGACAAAATATGCAAAAAGTTTGATTTAGATCGGCATGTGAATAATGTTGAGATATATCGCCAATGTGGTGCGGCAGCTGGGTACAAGGTAGTGATTATATCAGATGAATCTCACTGGGAGATAACAAAGTACCATGTCCGAAATTTGGATGAATATAATTTGTACGTGATTTGGGATCCGAGAATAGAAGAAACTCTAATGATAGAAGCTCCAAGGATAGAAGAAACTCCGAGGACAGAGACGACTGTGAGGAAACTTATAGTTCGGGCTAAAAGAAGAAATATATATGACCGAGCTAGTTTCAATCGTAACTTTGATGGATGTGTGATGGAAGGATCAAGTCCATGTGATGATACTAATAATGCAATTGAAACGATCATTGGCTCAAATCCAACATTATCTCCAGTTCAGGAAGATGAACATAGCCCCTGGACGCTCGATCCTAATCGTCGCACTCCTGAACTTATTCCTTGTGCCATAGAATACAATGACAATGAAGGTGGTGATGCAGGTTATGATATAGGTGGTGATGAATGTGGTGATATAGGTCCTGATGTAGGTGGTGATGAATGTGGAGATAGAGGTCCTGATGTAGGTGGTGATGAATGTGGTGATAGAGGTCCTGATGTAGGTGGTGATGAATGTGGAGATAGAGGTCCTGATGTAGGTGGTGATGTACATGGTTATGATCATCATCCAAATTATGACGAGCCACCTAGTGTTTATGGTCAAGCGCCAGAATTTTACGAACCATCTTGGTATGGATCAAATTCCAATGAGGGGAGGAATGATGGATCGGGTTGGACAATTGGCCAGCAGTTTAAGAACAAAGAAGATTTTGATGAAAAAATTGGCAAACTTGCTAGAGATAACCATTTTCATTTAAAGGTGGAAAAGTCTGACCCGAAAAGGAAGAGAGTCCGGTGTTTGACAGATAATTGTCCATGGCGACTATATGCGAAGAAGGATAAGTATGGTGTTGAATTTATTATTGCGTCATATTATAATATTCACACTTGTGGACTGATGGACAGAGGTGCCAATCATAGACAAGTATCGGCTAGATACATTGGTAACCGGACGAAGGGACTATTCTTGAATTCCACGAATCCTCCAAAACCTGAAGCACTGATAAACTTCATGCGTGAGGAAGAAGGTCTTTGCATTAACTACGATAAAGCTTATAGGGGGAAAAAATTTGCTCAAGATTTTGTTAGGGGTACTTTCGAAGAAAATTTTTCCAAGCTTCCCTCCTATGCTTACATGATTAAGCAAATGAATCCTGGCACGGTAACTCGCATCCATACAGACTCAGAAAATAAATTTAAATATTTCTTCATGGCTTTAGGAGCGGTGATTAGAGGATTCCGTCACGTAAGAGATATCATTGTAATTGATGCAACATTTATGGAAAATAAATATAAAGGAACCGTTCTAATTGCAAGTGCGCCGGACGGTGACCGTCGTTGTTACCCGATTGCATGGGGGGTAGCTGATGCCGAGGACAAAGCGAGTTGGATTTGGTTCCTTGAGCAGTTGAGAAATATCATACCAGACAGTGAAGATCTGGTTATTGTTTCGGACAGGGGCACAGCGATTATACCCGCGGTTGAGACTGTTTACCCTTTAGCGGACCATGGCTTTTGTTATTGGCACCTCAAGGAAAACTTGGAAAGAAATTATCCTAATGCGGGTGTAACCGGATATTTTTATAGAGCTGCTACCGCTTACAATAAGTTTGAGTTCGAAAAATACTTTGGTTACTTGAAAGCTAAGAAGCCAGAAATTGCAGATTGGCTAGAGAAAACGGTAAAGTTTTCTAAATGGGCAAGGGCCCACTTTCGGGTCAACAGATATGAGGTCATAACGTCTAACAACGTCGAGGTCCTTAATAGTGTAATCAAAGAGCCAAAAAGTCATCCTATATGTTCTCTGCTCAATTTTATTATTGATATGATGGGAAGGTGGTTTCAAGTGCGCTGTAAGGAGGCTTTCGACTGTGGTGATTTATTTATCCATTCAAAGGAGGAAGAGCTACGCAAGCGATTTGATATGGCAGGCAGGTGGAGTAAATGTCCATTGGGGTGTTCAATTTGGAAAGTTGAATCTACTGAATGGTCTGGAATTGTGGATTTAGATCAAAGAAAGTGTTCTTGCGGCGTCTTTCAAATTGATCAAGTACCGTGCGTGCATGCAGTTGCAGCTGCAATGGGCGAGAGGCCAAGAGATGCTGGCTCGTATGTGTACAATCTTACTTCCAATTACTTCAAAACCAACTCCATGCGTCAAGCTTATCTTGAACTCATACAACCCGTTCCATCTGAGGACCAATGGACCATTCCTGAGCATGTCAAGGCGAGAGTAGTGTTACCTCCAGAGAAGAAACGAACTCGTGGAAGGCCGAGATCGTCACGTTATGTTTCTCGGCTTGAAAATTTGAGGAAAAAATACAAGTGCTCGTTTTGTCATGCTACCGGTCACAACTCTGCTAAATGTTCTCAACGTTTTCAAAATTCGAGTAATAATGAAAGTCAATCTTAGTGCTCGATTTGTCATGCTACCGATCACGTATTTATTGTAATAATTGAATTTTAGTGAACAACAGTTATTAACATATATTTGTTCTCCTATATTTATTTATTGTATAAAATATGTATTTATTTATTGTATAATAATATGTATTGAAAAAATATATATTTCAAGAGTTCAATTGAACTTAACTCCCTGCCTAAAACTCACCGCGGTGAGTTTAATACACCGCGGTGAAATTTAAACTCACCGCGGTGAGAATTAAACTCACCGCGGTGAGTAATCCAGACTGGAGACTGGAGTTTGATCCAGACTCCAGTCTCCACGCTTGGAGACTGGAGTTTGATCCAGTCTCCAAACTCCAGTCTCCAAACTTAGTATCCAAACTCTAGTCACCAAACTCCAGTCTCCAAGTGTAATCTCCAAGCATGGAGACTGGAGTTTGATCCAGTCTCCAAATTCCAGTCTCCAAACTTAGTATCCAAACTCTAGTCCCCAAACTCCAGTCTCCAAGTGTAATCTCCAAGCATGGAGACTGGAGTTTGATCCAGTCTCCAAACTCCAGTCTCCAAACTTAGTATCCAAACTCTAGTCCCCAAACTCCAGTCTCCAAGTGTAATCTCCAAGCATGGAGACTGGAGTTTGATCCAGTCTCCAAACTCCAGTCTCCAAACTCTAGTCCCCAAACTCCAGTCTCCAGTCTCCAGTCTCCAAGTGTAATCTCCAAGCATGGAGACTGGAGTTTGATCCAGTCTCCAAACTTAAGTCTCCAATCTCCAGACTCCAACTTAGTACATATTGATCGATTTTTTAAAATTTTGACAATTTATGAACCGAAAGGAGAAGTAACACTTACGGTAACATTATATCTTACGTAAAGCATAACTTAGTACATATTGATCGATTTTATAAGATTTGAACCGAAAGGAGAAGTAACACTTACGGTAACATTATATCTTACGTTATATAACAACTTAGTACAGATTGATCGATTTTATAAGATTTCGACAATTTATGAACCGAAAGGAGAAGTAACACTTACGGTAACATTATATCTTACGTAAAGCACAACTTAGTACATATTGATCGATTTTATAAGATTTGAACCGAAAGGAGAAGTAACACTTACGGTAACATTATATCTTACGTAAAGCACAACTTAGTACATATTGATCGATTTTATAAGATTTGAACCGAAAGGAAAAGTAACACTTACGGTAACATTATATCTTACGTAAAGCACAACTTAGTACATATTGATCGATTTTATAAGATTTGAACCGAAAGGAGAAGTAACACTTACGGTAACATTATATCTTACGTAAAGCACAACTTAGTACAGATTGATCGATTTTATAATATTTGAACCGAAAGGAGAAGTAACACTTACGTAATATAACAACTTAGTACATTTTGATCACAAATTTACCCTAACCCTAAACTAACCCTAATTTAACCCTAACCCTAAACTAACCCTAATCTAACCCTAACCCTAATCCTAAACTAACCCTAATCTTAAGTAAATCACAATTTCGTACATATTGATCGATTTTTTGATATTTGGATAATTTTTGGTTAGATTTGTCAATTTTCTAGAAATTGCAATTTGACCCCCATATTTTCAAAAAATAGTTAAATTGACCCAATATTTATAGAAATTGCAACTTAACCCCAAAAATATGTTATTTTTGATATTTGGACAATTTTTGGTTAGATTTGTCAATTTTCTAGAAATTGCAATTTGACCCCCATATTTTCAAAAAATAGTTAAATTGACCAAATATTTACAGAAATTGCAACTTAACCCCAAAAATATGTTATTTTTGATATTTGGACAATTTTTGGTTAGATTTGTCAATTTTCTAGAAATTGTAATTTGACCCCATATTTTCATAAAATAGTTAAATTGACCCAGTATTTATAGAAATTGCAACTTAACCCCAAAAATATGTTATTTTTGATATTTGGACAATTTTTGGTTAGATTTGTCAATTTTCTAGAAATTGCAATTTGACCCCATATTTTCAAAAAATAGTTAAATTGACCCAGTATTTATAGAAATTGCAACTTAACCCCAAAAATATGTTATTTTTGATATTTGGACAATTTTTGGTTAGATTTGTCAATTTTCTAGAAATTGCAATTTGACCCCCATATTTTCAAAAAATAGTTAAATTGACCAAATATTTACAGAAATTGCAACTTAACCCCAAAAATATGTTATTTTTGATATTTGGACAATTTTTGGTTAGATTTGTCAATTTTCTAGAAATTGCAATTTGACCCCATATTTTCATAAAATAGTTAAATTGACCCAGTATTTATAGAAATTGCAACTTAACCCCAAAAATATGTTATTTTTGATATTTGGACAATTTTTGGTTAGATTTGTCAATTTTCTAGAAATTGCAATTTGACCCCATATTTTCAAAAAATAGTTAAATTGACCCAGTATTTATAGAAATTGCAACTTAACCCCAAAAATATGTTATTTTTGATATTTGGACAATTTTTGGTTAGATTTGTCAATTTTCTAGAAATTGCAATTTGACCCCATATTTTCAAAAAATAGTTAAATTGACCCAGTATTTATAGAAATTGCAACTTAACCCCAAAAATATGTTATTTTTGATATTTGGACAATTTTTGGTTAGATTTGTCAATTTTCTAGAAATTGCAATTTAACCCCTACACCTTACACCAACCTCACCGCGGTGAGGTGTAACCTCACCGCGGTGAGATTTAGGCAGAGAGTTATGAAACTCTCTGCCTAAATCTCACCGCGGTGAGAATAAACCTCACCGCGGTGAGGTATTAATCTCACCGCGGTGAGATGTAAACTCACCGCGGTGAGTTTTAGGCAGAGAGTAATTGAACTCTCTGCCTAAAACTCACCGCGGTGAGTTTACACCTCACCGCGGTGAGGGCTGCCCATCTATAAATAGATGGGCAGCACACTCACGCACACACTCACACATTCTCCAGCACACTCACGCCAAATTTCCTCACAAACACTCACGCACTCACGCAATCAAATTTCCTCCCAAATTCTTCATAAAATCCACCAATTCTTCTTTCAATTGTCCCTCCTAACTCACTAAAATACTCACCTACACACCCACTCAAATTTTCAAGTCAAAATTCTCACACAATTCTTCTCTCAAACATTGCACACAAGGTGTTTGTAAAATTGCTTGTGAGAAAAATTCTTCTTTATTTTGTGCAATTGATTGTGGTTTTCCAAGTATATTCAAAATATGGCGAGAATGAGGGGCAAAGGAACGCAGGGTGGATCTTCTAGGGGTGATGATAGCTCGAGTACACCGAAAAAAAGGAGTCGAAAAGATAAAGGGAAAAAAGTCATCGAGGTGGACTTTGATAGCTCCAAATTTTTATCCCCAAAAGCTTCGAGTCAATACACTGAAGACTTGAAGATGAGATTCATTCATGAGAGATTTCTCACGTACGAAAAAGAAGCGTACCCGGTATTGTATGATAGAATCGAGGAAAGAGGTTGGAGTCATTTTCTTGCTAGGCCAAAACGTGATCAATTTTTCGGCGATGTTGTACGCGAGTTCTACGCCAATGCTTGGTGGCAAAAGGCCGATAGAGTCGCTTGGGTTAGGGGAATCGAGGTACCCTTTGACCCGGAGACAATCAATGCCTACTATCAAATTGAGTGGCCCGCAAATCAATGGGATGATTCTATTCATGAAGATTTACGAGAAATGAAGGATTACATTACTATCGAGGGCACAAGTCTAGTGGGTCAAATTCCTCAAAACCGGTTAACACAAGAGGCCAAAGCTTGGTCATTGATTATGTGTTCTCACATCGCTCCAACCACGTACAATACAATGTACGGTAATGATCGTATCCGTCTGCTTTTTAAACTCACTGCCGGAAGGAAATTTAACCTTGGGAAAGTTATTCACGAGTGGCTTATGAAGACCATTACCCGATCAACACCGAACTTGAAGAGTTTCATCTTCCCTTACCTCATTAATGGGTTGTGTTTGAATGCCGGAGTCGAAATCACGGATGCTCGCGATTCAATCAAGTTGGCCAACCCGATCAACACTAATTCAATTTGCATGACTTTGAATTTGAATTATGTGAGTGAAAGAACCGGCCATACTTATACTTATTCAGAGAACCCTCAAGCCGAGCAAGTTCAAGTCCCACAACGGGTAAGGGTTCCCCGTGGACAACAGTTGATATTCAACGAGGTGGCAACCCTTCAAAGAACAATGAATGACAATTTCAATACCTTGGCGGAGTACATGTCAAACGCATTGGGTACCCTCGCTGATCGGCAGGACTATTTCTTTCGGAATGTAGGCACAAATCCTCCCACCCTTCCTCCGCGTCCCATCTTTCACCTGCCCACGCACAATGTCGATGAAATGCATATTGATGAGGAGCAGGATGAGGATAGGAACCAGTAATTCTTATTTTTACTTTTTTTGCATTGGACAATATTATTTTCATTTTGGTAAATTGTGTTGGTAAATTGTGTTGGTAAATTGTGTTGATGAATTGCGTGATGAATTGTGTTAATTGAATTGTGTTGATGACTTGCGTTGATGAATTCCAGGCCAAATGAATGGTGTTGATGAATTGTTTTGATGAATTGTGTTGATGAATTGTTTTGATGAATTGTTTTGATGAATTGTGTTGATGAATTGTTTTGATGAATTGTGTTGATGATATTGCATTTTGACCCCGTATTTTTAAAAAAATCACACTAATAAAAATAAACCATACAATAATAATCAAATATTATATGAATACATTAAATATTACAAAAATTATTTTGAAGACCTCGTCTTCCTATCATTAGGGGCAAATGGAGTTCTTAGATGTTTACTACGCCGGATAGTCCTTTTTTCTCTTTCTGTTACATTCACATCATGCAATTTTTTCGACCTTCTCCTTACACTCGGGCCCACTTGATCATGCGTTTGATCATGATCGAAATTCTCTTCCGCAGTATTAACCTGAAAAACGCGTATATTAAGAATTCATATCAAACATCACATATTAACTTATTCAATCATTTATTTAAAAAAAATTAAAACAATCTACCTCATTAACGGGTTCTTCGTTTTCCCCTTCTTCTTCCTCTTCCTCTTCCTCTTCCTCTTCCTCTTCCACTTCCTCTTCCTCTTCCTCTTCCTCACTTTCCCCTTGCCCATTCCCCTCCTCCTCGTTCTCCTCCATATCAATCTCTTGCCCATTCCCCTCCTCGTTCTCCTCCATATCAATCCCTCTGTTTTGGAGGCCCTTCAACATCAAACTTTCAAGGCGAGCCATGGTTACACTAAGTTGCTGCTTCGTCTCCGAGATTTGTCCAAGGAACCTCCGCTCCATCTCCACGCGTTCCTGTCGAAGCCTATGCTCCATCTGGACTTGATCATGTCGAAGCCTCTGCTCCATCTGGTGTAACTCTGTCAACCAGTCTCCAGGTATTTCTTGATTACTTTGACGCGGTTGAGATTGGGAAGTGGAGGCATCATGGTCTCTTCTTGGTAGATGTTGGCGTTTCGAGCCGACAACTCGGCGTACATGTGCGTCTTCATAGTGGGGTGGCCGGTTAACGCCGTCGGGATGTTCCTCTTCGTCCCGAATAATACAGTAATTATCGCCTAAAGAGAGGGTCAGGCGACAATATGTTGAAAATCGCCTATCGGAACTAATATCATCAACCCACAGTCTTGTAACCGTATAATAATCAGCCTGAGACTCCACTTCATCCGGCATTAGTCGCGGGATCACAATCTAAAATAATTAACAACACACAAATTATTTATTTAAAATATATACAAATATGTTCATGACATTATAAAAAAAAATGAGTAATAATAAATATTAACATACCTTAACTTTACCAAGGAATTTGTCAATATTATCACAATTTGGAAAATTGGTGCTCCCAACCGTCCAACGTAACATTCTCGGATACGATTGAATATTGGGAAAATTGCAAAATTGGTCCCGTAACTATTGCTCGCTGGCAAAAAAGTCCTGTAACTTTTCGGGCTGGCAAAAACATCCTGTAACTATTATATTTTGGCAAATTAGTCCTATTTTAGCCCGAATTGCCGACGTATCTGCCAAGTCACGCCCCTTTGCTGACCTGGAAATGGGAAAATTGCAAAATTGGTCCCGTAACTATTGCTCGCTGGCAAAAAAGTCCTGTAATTTTTTAGGCTGGCAAAAACATCCTGTAACTATTATATTTTGGCAAATTAGTCCTATTTTAGCCCGAATTGCCAACGTATCTGCCAAGTCACGCCCCTTTGCTGACCTGGAAAGTAAAACCCCCTTGTTGACATGGAAAAATAGCAAAAAATGGTTCCATAACTAACGATCACTAGCAAAAAAAGTCCTTTAATTTTTTGGGTTGGCAAAAAAGTCCTATAATTAAATTATTTCAGCAATTTAGTCATATTTGGTCCAAATTGTGATTTTTTCCCCGCCCATTTCAAACGAAAAATTAACCATATCTAACATACTTTAACTTAGAAGTAATTTAGACTCATGATAATATTGAAAGGCACTTTATCACATTGCACCAAGGCACATATTGAACAAGAATCAATCTTCGACAATTAAAAAAAAATCCCAAATTATCGAATAACGATGATAAAATCAGCTGCAATTAAGTTCAAAAGTAGTTATGGAATACAAAGCATTAATTCTGACAAAATCAGCTGCAATTAAGTTCAAAAGTAGTTATGGAATACAAAGCATTAATTATGTCATCGTTATTCGATAATCTGGGATTTTTTTTTAATTGTCGAAGATTGATTCTTGTTCAATATGTGCCTTGGTGCAATGTGATAAAGTGCCTTTCAATATTATCATGAGTCTAAATTACTTCTAAGTTAAAGTATGTTAGATATGGTTAATTTTTCGTTTGAAATGGGTGGGAAAAAAAATCACAATTTGGATCAAATTGGACTAAATTGCTGAAATAATTTAATTATAGGACTTTTTTGCCAACCCAAAAAATTAAAGGAATTTTTTTGCTAGTGATCGTTAGTTATGGAACCATTTTTTGCTATTTTTCCATGTCAACAAGGGGGTTTTACTTTCCAGGTCAGCAAAGGGGCGTGACTTGGCAGATACGTTGGCAGTTCGGGCTAAAATAGGACTAATTTGCCAAAATATAATAGTTACAGGATGTTTTTGCCAGCTTAAAAAATTACAGGACTTTTTTGCCAGCGAGCAATAGTTACGGGACCAATTTTGCAATTTTCCCATTTCCAGGTCAGCAAAGGGGCGTGACTTGGCAGATACGTCGACAATTCGGGCTAAAATAGGACTAATTTGCCAAAATATAATAGTTACAGGATGTTTTTGCCAGCCCGAAAAGTTACAGGACCTTTTTGCCAGCGAGCAATAGTTACGGGACCAATTTTGCAATTTTCCCTTGAATATTTTGAGCCATTTGACTTGAACAATTGGCCACTTCGGGCAAGCCTTCAATGCTTTCCAACATCCAAAACTACACAAAAATGGCCTAAATTTAAGAAAAAAATAAAATAAATAAAAACATATTCAAATCGAAAATTGAGTTGACAAAATACCAGTATAAGAAAAGGGCATCCATACGCATGCCATCTACGTTCAGTCTCTTGTTTCATCTGAGGAGCAGAGCCAAATTTCCCCAGTATATTACCTACCGTAGCTTCCCAAATTTCATTACCCCATCCATACCTTTCGCATATGTCCAGGTCATCACATACCTGTAATATAAGACAAATTTATATGGATAATTAGTTCTAAAAGTTGAAGCAAAATCAATATAAAAAATAACATTTGAATTTACTTACACTGAAAATTAAATCATCAACATCTTTATCACGTGTAGGCATCAACACCGCTGATATAACCCATACAAATAACAATTTCAGAATATCATCGTCACGGTCATTCACAATCAATAATCTCCTTATTTCATCTACAACTTCCTCGACAGTTACCTTATCTGTCCCCCATCTTCCAAACCTTCTGTCTTTCAGGGTTGCACCTTCCGCAATATGTTGCGCATCCTCACAATTCTGTTCACAAAAGCGCAACCCCGACACAAGACTAAACTCCTCCGCCCCAAACCGTATTGGCTTTCCATTGATCAAAAACCAATACTCATATTTACTTTTTTTTGATCTTTCTCTCCGTTTACAAAGTCTAATCATCAAGTTATGTAACACGGCCCCCTTAAATTTCCCTTCCCCACTAAGCAACAAAAAATTCCCAATTTGGGGGTAGTTTTCCAACATCTCGATATGATGAGGTCGCATCAATTTTCGAATTGAATTAATTTCCGACCACATAGTATGTTGCGTGATTTTTCCTTGTACTACCACTTTATTATAGTGAAATGGAGGTAATCGTGGAAGGGTGTGCGTCCGTATTATGCCATATCCCTACAAAACAAATATGTCATTAAAACATAAATTTTGAATCAATTTCATTTTTAAATTCGATCACATATTTCATGAATTCTGGATTTCATATATTTCTTGAATTTTGGAGACCGCGGATAATGAAGACAGTGTCCAGTCACTAGATATTCATGTGCATTTGGAGATTGGAGACTGAATTCAGTCTCCAGTTCAATCTCCATAACTGGAGACTGGAGACTGGATTCAGTCTCCAGTCTCCAGCAGTTAACTGGGGGCTGAATTCAGTCTCCAGTTCAGTCTCCATAACTGGAGACTGGAGACTGTAGTCAGTCTCCAGTCTCCAGATACTGGAGACGTGAAAGTAGTAAAGCTCACCGCGGTGAGTTTGATGCTCACCGCGGTGAGCTTTAAAACTCACCGCGGTGAGATTGGCTCACTGGAGACTGGTTTCAGCCCTAGGTCTGCGAAAAATTAAATTTTATCTTATAATTGAAAAAAAATTAAAACTTACCGTGTATGGGTGTGGTGCTTCAACTTCTAGGCTCATTTGGTCCCCTTCATTGTCATTGTTACGTGCCATTTTTAGTGAGAATTTATGAAAAAAATTGAAGTTGGGGGAGAGCTGAGTTCGCGATCTGTGTTGTGAGAGAGAGAAGAATGATTTTTTTTTTTTTTTTTTTTGAAATATGTTAAGTAGTGTAAAAATCAATAATAATAAAAGAATAGAGGGTGTATTTTGCAATTTGTATAAGTTGTAATCGCTTTTTAAGCGAAATTATTGATTAAGAAAAAGAAAAAAAAAAAAAAAAGGAAAAAACCGATGGCATTTTTCCAATTTCAGTTTTTGGTGATGGCATTTAGCCCAATTTCCCCACATTATCATATATCGAAATTTATTTAATTAAATAGATTTGATATGGTACACTGTACGGAATTAGTTAATTTTATGGGTGTTTTTTTAAAATAAGAATAATATTAATTTGATCATGTCATAAAGTAAAGTAAATTAATCAGTTTTTACCTATTTTTAGTTTTATTAATTTTTCATCGGTTTAATCAGTTTAATTTTTTCACTGTTTTACCTTTTTTTTAATCGGTTATAACTTATTTTTATCGTTTTTAAGATTTTGCCCCATTATTTTTTCCGTTCTAAACCATTTTTCTACCGGTTTCACCTTATATTGTCAATTAAACTCTGTTGTTATAACTGATTTTTCACACATTCTTATCGTACTAACCCGCTTTCACCTATTTTGAATATTTTTTTTTACTGATTTCACATGTTCTGAATTTTCATCAATCTGAAACATTTTCACTGACTTTATTCATTTTTCACCGATTTCACCTACTTTTCATTGACGTTGTCGTTTCATCGGTTTCATCATTTTTTACGAATTTTCTCCGAATTTTTATCGATTTCACATGTGCTTACCAATTTAAGGGGCACTTTTTTACCGGTTTCACCAAAATTTTCACCAACGTCGCCATTGTTCACCAATTGCACTCGGATTTTCATCTATTTCACATATTTTAAATATTTCTTAATTTTTTTTTTATCAATTTCACCCTTTTTCACCAATTTCACCCGTTTTTCGCAAAAAAAAAAAAATTCCATGAGAATTCAAGGTTATACACATCTTGATATTATTGAATATTCTTAATTTTTTTTTTATTCTAGTTAAAGTAAATTACGTAATTAGTCATGCCATAGGTATTTTTTATTCTATCATAGTAAGGTACGATTAAATTTTAATTTTGTTTTGTAACATCAAGATATTTAAAAGAATTTAATTTTAAATTTTTATATTTAGAATATTTATGACTTATATTGTACTAAAATTTTAAATTAATATTTTCTTGTTTAAATAAATATTGATGCTATAATATAATAATGTTCATCTATTATTTAGGGACTATTTAAAATAATAGTGTATTTTTATGGTTCGTTTTTATCTATTATAAGAGAAGATTAAAATAACAAAAAATTATGTAAGAGATAATTTATAAATTTTAAATTTTAACTATTTAAATTTTAGGAGTTTATGTATAAATTTTCAAGATTGTAATTAAGAAAGACTAATCAGTCTTTAAAATACATATTACCATTAACCAACCAATTATCAGTTAATTGCTAGTGATTGAGTACAGGTCAGTGCATGCGTTGCTTCTGCCGCTTGGATGTTTACACCACACCTACTGCTATAAAATAAAACTAGCAGTCGGACTCGGATATTAATTTAATACATTATAAATATTAGTATAATAAAACTAATTGCAAACTTATTTATGTAATTATCGTTGGTCGGCATTTTAATCATTTTAAAATCTTACTTTCAATTACATCTTGTAAATTAAAAAAGTATTTGCGGAAATAAGATTCTGCTCCAATTCGAATAATTGCAAACTTGATCGTACCATAAGACATCGAAATTATCTAGTCTAACAGTAGCACGATCGAGTCATTGAGTAGATGGGCAGAGTGTATCGTTTTATCACGATCACTTCCAATAAGTTTAGAGCATCTCAAAGTATTTCCGTGATACCTACCTACTAGCAAAAGAAAAGAATTGGGCGAATTTCAAGTAAGTTTTCTCCATGCTCCAAACATTTGTTAGTTCTACATGTTAGAATCATTAATTCAAGAAAAAAAATCTGTACTTGAAGAAATTTCAAAAACTTCAATCACATTAGCTTTTGCTTAACACGAAATTGAAAAACTAACTTAAACTTGATCAAAACTTGAATAATAGCTATGGTTTTATAAGTTGCGGTAATTTGTTTCCTAGCTAGTCTGTCTCCTTTTCATACTTTTTCTTTGTCACCGTTATGTATGATAGTCTCCATTTTTATTTGTCAACTAAATACATATATACTCCTCTTTATAGTCTAAATTAACAACAAGTCCTATCTTTTCAGTTTGACTAAATCAAAGATTTGGGAGAAGCATCAATGACTACTCCTCCCGTTAGAAAGCTGTTGACATTTTTGAAAATTTGTAACCATGATGATTTAATCATTTTAATGGAGGGGCGAAATAAACCCATTCGTCTTAAACGCAGTGGGCTTCCCTGGACCGCGGGAACCTGCATAATAGTTGTTTGCTATGTCGTAAAATTCTGCTCCGGTGATGTCATGCTTAGTACTATAATTGGACATCTTGAGATGTTAATCTCGGAAAATCTTCATGAATATTCGGAAAATCTTCGTGAAAATATGGAGATGATCTGTCCATTCTTTGTGGACTCTTTCATTCCATATGTGCAGAAATTCTTCAAAGTCCCAAGGCTGGAAGAGGAGATTTCTGACAAGGCCAATTTGCCCAAGGATAATGAACTTTTGGCAGGTTTTATAAACTTTCTCATTGAAATACTGAATTCTGAAGCAGAATTTGATTCGAACGAGGAGGAACGATATGCTATTCTTCATAAGAAGCTAATGTTTCTGCTCAGTATCCTCGGGGATTTACCTTTTCAGTGCACTGATCACGAGCTTGAGGAAGTAAAACTTATCCTGGCTGAATTTGAAACCTTGGCCAATGAAGTAGGCAACTTCATTTATTCTTGTGTTTTTGTCACCACTCACATCAAATCGAACAGTTTCACTGAGGGCATGGATGCAATTTTGGAAATGCTTGAGCTCTTGAATGTAAAGATCAAAGAGCATTGCATCAATTTCCCAAAGCTGCTTTGCAAACTAAGTTTAACTACTCCCAAGGCTTATGATGCTATAGATTCACTTTTCATCGTAGATTCTCTCCTTGAAGATCTTGAGAGCTTGATCATGAATCCCCAAGTCGAATTGAATATCGTTAATGATGACGTGAAGCTTCAAATCAAAACACTCCATGAGGATCTAATGTTCACTCGATCTTTATTCAATGGTGCCGACACACGTACGGATGAACTGAAAGAATCTCTAATACAAATAAGAGATGTGGCATATGAAGTTGAATATCTACTGAACTCACATATTGCAAGACAAATTCCTATTTGGTACCTGGATGTAAGATTTCCATCTGCTTTTGAGAAAATTAAGCTTATTAGGACAAATCTCGAAGAAAAAACAACAAAAAATTATGCAAGCGAAGACGTATCATTTCAAGATATGGGAACTCCCAAGGTTATCGTTAGTAATATTTTAGTGGGATTTGAGGATGAAAGAAGAGAGATTTTAAGTGATCTTATTGGGGGATCAAGTAAACGACAAATCATTTCTGTTTTTGGGATGGCGGGACTTGGTAAGACAACTCTAGCCAATAAATTATATAATGATCGTTCAGTTATAGAGAAATTTGATAGACGGGCTTGGTGTGTTGTTTCCGAAACGTATCAAAAGAAAAGGGTGTTGAGGGACATTTTGACGGGCTTATCTAGCGATTCAAACAACAACTTAAATAGAGAAGATGAAAGTTTGGGTTTAGAGATTCACCAAACTTTGAAAGGACGAAAATATCTCATTGTTATGGATGATGTTTGGTCATTAAATTTGTGGGATGAATTGGACAGATTTTTCCCAGATGATGCTAATGGAAGCAGAATAATGTTTACCAGTCGGATTAAAGATGTCGTACCAACGAATAGCATTGCTCATTCACTTCCACTTCTCACGAAGGACCAATCTTGGAGGCTATTAGAGAACAAGGTGTTTTTGGAAAAATCTGAACCTTGCCCTCCACAATTAGTGGACATTGGAAAGAGTATTGCAGCAAAATGCGGTGGATTGCCACTCGCATTAATTGTTACGGGAGGAGTTTTAGCAAATTTGGACAAGGAAGAAAGTGTATGGGAAAAAATAGAAACAAATTTAAACTCCTATATATATGAGGATAATACCAATGACTACGCGAAAATAATGGAACTTAGTTTCAAGCATTTGCCAGATCACTTGAAAATGTGTTTTCTCTATCTTGGAAATTTTCCTGAAGACACTGAAATACCAGTACGAGAGTTGATATGGTTGTGGATCGCTGAAGGATTCATACATAGAGAACATGAGAAGAACCCAGAGCAAGTAGCAGAAAAATATCTTTGGGACCTAATTAGTAGAAGCCTTGTGCTAAGTGCCGGCAGGAAATATCGTGATGGGGGGATCAAAACTTGTGGTATTCATGACTTATTGCGTGAAATGTGCTTGAGAATTGCCCATGAACAAAATTTCTCAAAGTCTATGAAAGAGTAAGTTTACTTGCTATCATTGTCTCAATCCAGTCAATTGTTGGTACTTAAATCTCTAGTTATTCTGCTTGTACTATTAACGACCAATTGTTCTTCTTTTTGTATAGTTACTCCTCACTCTACGAGAAACATCACCATCTTCGTGTTCCCTCTGAATTCAAACATGGCATGGGACCCTTTGGCCTGCATTGTCGCTCCATTTCAAGCCATGATGTGAAACTTTCAACATGTTCTTTTTCACAAATGAAACTTCTTAGGGTCATCAACACGCCCCTAAACTTGTTCGATAAGTATGAGCCCTTGGAAATGCGCCCATGCCTGGTAGATCCCTTTGAGCTAGAAAGAAATGATTATCTTTTGATTCAGTTGAGGTTCTTGGCCTATGATATATTTCCACATCATATAGGCAGATTCATTAACCTAGAATTTCTTTGCGTAAGAACATTAGGAAACGTCTACCTACCCCAAGTCATTCTAAAATTGCCGAAGTTGAAAAATTTGATCATAAAATGGAATGCGGAATTCCTTGAGGATTGGGATAGCTCCCAAACAACTAATCTAAGGTCCCTCTCAAGTATTTTGATTAGGAATGACAAGCATGTAGAAAGCTTGAGGTGTTCACCACATCTTCGTAGACTTGGTTGCGGGTTCAGAGGATACAATATTACCGAATGTCCTGATCTCCGTTTTTTCACAGAACTAGAATCACTCACCATGAAATCGTTTAATTACCATGGCCGCTATCTTCAATTAACAAAGTCTACTTTTCCTTCCACTCTCAAAAAGCTTTATTTAATTGGATTTCACTTGCCATGGGAGGAGACTTCGATCATAGGGAAATTACCAAACCTTCATGTTCTTAAAATAGGTCAAGACGCCTTTGATGGTGAGGTATGGGAGACTAGAGATGGTGAATTTAAAGAGTTGAGGTTCTTGAAACTTCAATTCCTTACACTAAACCAATGGATCACTTGTAGTGAACATTTTCCCCAACTTGAGTGCTTGGTAGTGGAGTGCTGTGAAATTGAGGAGATTCCAAGAGAATTAGGCGACATTACCACGTTGGAGACGATTAAGATGATTCATTGTTTCCACTACGAGGGCGACTTATCTGCAGTTCAGATTGAAACAGAACAACATGAAAATGCAAATGAAGACCTTAATGTCTTCATCATCAACGAGGACTGGTCAAAAGAGCAACTCATACAAAAGTGCAAAGAACTAAGTTCAAATCTTTTGACACGTATGTACTACTTACTTATATATATGCTTTCCTTTTCCTATTTTTCTTCTATTTTAAATATGAATGTGAATGAAATCTTTTATAACGAATTGATACTTCAGCATTGTTCCTTTGCTTTGATTTCTGCAGCAAGCTTCTGAAGAGGTTGATGAATAACAATGGGAAATGGGAAATGGGCAGTTTCACAATATATATTTCAGATTGGGAAATTGGCGCAATATAGGAAAAGAAGACTTTATCAGTATCACCAATTGTTGTTACAATTGTTGTTCGAACCTTTTGTTTTTCTTGAGCTTTATTTCAAGTAACCGCGATTCCTCAAACAACTGTTGAAATAAGACTGATTTGCGTGTTCTGTAACTTAATAATTTCCAGCCATGGAACATCATAGTATAAGAGGGGCTATCAGTTATATTTTTTCTGTTTTTGAGACTTCAATTTTGATTTCTATCATGTACAGTCAAAACATATGTTATTTGCTTGTAAGTTTTCGATCCATTGTACTTTAATAGTAGGGGTGTGCATGATCCGGTAAACTGACCGGATCATACCGAAACCGAAGTTTCGGTACGTACCGTTTACCGAACCGAAATTTTGGTTCGGTATACGGTACGAGTCCCATTACCGAACCTTTGTAACCTTCGGTTTTCGGTATTACCGGCCGGTTTACCGAACCGAACCGAACCGAAATACCGAATTTATTATTATTTTTTTTTTTTAATTTTAATCCTAAACTGAAGTAAGAAGCGTCTTCCCAATTTATGAGCTGTTGTAAATTCAACAACAAATTAATTCATCCACATTTATCTATACCTTCTCTTCGTCTGTAATTCCAAAAATTAAAGAAACAACAAGAAAGAAGAAGAAGAAGAAGCAGCAGCAGCAGCAACAGTTAGGGATGAAAGAGATACTTTCTGGAAATTGATTTATATATATATGAAGAAAGGGATGAAATTGAAGGGTCGATGCTTTCTTAGTTGGCCAAAGAAAGATTCAAAAGCTAGAATTATATTGTGATGATCTATATATTTACATATATATATATATATATATATATATATATATATATATATATATATATATATATATATATATATGCTCATGTTTTTCTACTAAAAACTCCCAAATTTTCAGAAAATTAAGAGGCACAATAATTTTCGGTTTTTTTTAACCGAATCAAACCGAACCATACCGAATCGGTAATTTACCGAACCAAATCGAAATTTTCGGTTTGACAAACGGTATGAGATTTCAAAATACCGAATCAGTCGGTATACCGAAATTCGGTACGGTACGGTTCGACTTTACCGTTTGCACACCCCTATTTAATAGGATGCATTAATTAGTTAATCGATTTCACTCATAAAAACATTAATTGAGTGAGCCGGTCAATATCTACATATGTAGTCATACTTAAAGTCTATGCAACAGTAAGTTTACTATCTATTCGTGTATCAATTCAATTTATCTTTTATCTCGTACGGACAATTGACCTTTTTGATGATTTAAATTTAGACTTACCATTTTGACATGCATCTTGCTGATGTAAAAGCTATTATTGTATTTGATTTATGTTATTGTACTGTTTTCTTGTAATGATAATTTCTCAATGTATGAGAAACATCATCGTCTATGTGTTCACTCTACATCACCAATTTACGGGAAACCTTTTGGCCTAAATTGTCGCACTCTTCTTGGCAATTTTCACGAAAGTCATTCTTTTTTCCATGAATGAAACTTCTTAGGGTGATGGATTTGTTGCCAGTATTTGACGAATTCTATGAGTTAGAAAGAATCGATCTTTTGGTTCAATTGAGGTACTTGGCTGTTGTCGAATGCTAAAACCATTAGTAGACAACCTCGTTAACATAGAAGCTGTTTGTGTAGAAAGCCCAGACGAAGTAATTTTTGTACCTTCTGTCATTCTAAAAATGGTGAATCTGAGACATCTGTGTCTAAAGAAAGAAGCAAAATTCGAAAGAGATTGTAATAGCTCCCAAATGACTAATCTAAGATCATTTTCATGTGTTCATATTAGCAATGACAAGGATGAAGAAATCTTCAGATGTTCATCCCATCTTCTCAAACTCAAATGCAAATGTATAAATTTAACACAATTTCATGATCTCAGTTCCCTCAGCTCGCTTGAATCACTCAAGATGGTCTTAGATAGTAAGTTCATCGGTGAATTAACAAAGATAAACTTTCCTTCGACTATCAAACCTTGAGTAAAACTGGCATGCCTTGGGAGGCGATTTCAATATTAGGCAGATTGCCAAACCTTCAAGTTCTGAAATTAGTCTCCAATGCCTTTGAGGGAGACGAATGGGAGACAAGCGATGGTGAATTTCAAGAACTAAGGTTCTTGAAACTTGGTAGGCTTAATCTGCGTCATTGTTGGGATTCGGTAAGATAAACAGCCCTAGGCACAGCGGAATATAAAAATTTTATGGCCTCTTAAAGAATCTTGCCAGGATATTCTCTAGTTGTATATATATGAATATAAATAAATTGATAGTATAAGTTTTCTCGTTTATACCTATCTCCTTGCAAATCCTCGGCTAGCAAGACGAGCTCTGAATTCTGCCCCGGTAAGATCGACCCACACCTTTGAGTAGCGCCCCACGTGTTGCGCCTCTACGAGTTGATACACCACAATATCACGAAAATTAATATATCCTAATCGACTAGAACATAGGGTATATTAATATCTAGGATTTTAGAACAACTTTGGAACGAAAATCGAAAATGAAAAATTCTTCCAAAGTGGAAGAGGGTTCGGCCGATCTGGTGAGGGAGAGGGAGAGAATTTTTGCTCTTCTTATTTTTCTTGTAGAGTTGTGTGTGAGATATGAGACCTAGTCTCTTATTTATAGATATCTCTCATATCCTAATCCTTCTAGGATTAGGATACTAATTCTCTTACATGGGCCATGACCCTCTTTAATTAGAAGACTAAGTCTTCTAATTAATTCATGGCCCATATTAATTAATCTTTCAGGACTTTATTTAATTTCCCAATTAAATAGCCCAATTAATTAAATCATCTCCCAATTAATTAATTTAAACTCCAAGTCTAATTAATTAATTATTCCATCAATTAATTAAATCCTAATTAATTAATTTACTCATAAATTAAATTCCAATTTAATTTACAATCTTGATCCAATTCCAATTGGATCCATTTTCGTTCCACATGGGTCGACCCAGTCGACCCACCTATTTAATCGACCCAGTCGATTTTGACTCAGTCGACCCAGTCGACTCGTTCGTTCTTGTTTCCTCGCTTTCGCTTCATGTGTATTGTGTATGCCCCCGTAGGTTCACCACATAATTGGCCGCGGGTTATAATTAAATATTATTTAATTACTCAAAATTAATCGAACACTCTGTCGATTAATCATTCCAAAATTAGCACCCATGCTAATTTGGGAATTCTCCCACACTCCACGGTCGATGTCCAGCCACAAGCCCATGGAGCCCAATCACTGGTGAATTAATTCAGTGAACCTTTTATCATTTACAATTTCTATATACGACATAATCTCTCCATCGATCAATCTCCCAGTCGAGACTTAAGGGTATGGTCTCTCATCGGATTCCCTTTTATTTCGTTTCGACCTTATGTATTCTGATCTTGAAATAAATTCTCTTTGACTTAATCTTTATGAGCTACTTACATAAAGTCGTCAGATACCTTGGCCAAGGATTTTACCAGAATTAATTTCTCACAGAAATTCATAGGAGAATTTCCCAACCTATCAAGTCGGGTCAACGGATCCTTTGTTGATGATATGAATCTGCATACGAGTTCCTCTAAACCCAATGTGAGTCCACAGAGACTTTCTGGTGATCCCCAGTCAGTCGGAACTCACATCAAAGCATAGACGTTCTCGCACCAGATAAACCCTATCACCTCAAGTTGTTAGGGATCGTTCCTCGTATACTATTGCAAATTGGAATAACTTCAACCCCGATATGCGACTACCGCTTCCATGGTGAGTTATTTCCTAATTGGGGTATTCAGTGCGCTTGCCATCCCAGCAAGCCACCCACTTATGTGTATCGACTATCCCAGTCACGCTCGTGGACCCCAGCGTCCTCCAGTTCATCGGAGTATACACAACAGTGAGAGTCTAACCGAATCCAACGATGTCCTATCTCGATTGGATTCTACGACTCTTGAATATATTCTAGATCACGACCTTGGAGATCAGTCCACGGGTTGTCCCATAGCCCTGTGATCTAAGGACTTATATCCTTATGCGTAGATAATTATTACATAAGATAAAGTTGACCATTTAATAAAATGCATGTATTAATCTAAATTGAATAGTTCCGCATTTATTACAATAAATACTAGCCATACAGCTGGCTTGCAGGACACTATTTCTATCAATCTCCCACTTGTCCTAAAGCCAGTCTTTTATGTTCTTGAGTCTCATCTTTTGCAGATGTTTCTCAAATGCCTTTTGAGGCAGTGGCTTCGTTAGCGGGTCCGCAGTATTATCTTCCGAGTCGACACGTTCCATCTTAATGTCTCCTCTACCAATGATATCTCTTATCACGTGGTATCGTCTCAGTACGTGCTTGGATTTCTGATGAGATCTCGGCTCCTTTGCTTGCGCTATTGCCCCATTATTATCGCAGAAGATAGTAATGGGCTCAGCGATGCTAGGTATCACATCCAATTCCTGGATGAAGTTCCTCATCCAAACACCTTCCTTTGCTGCGTCACTCGCGGCAATGTATTCTGCTTCGGTGGTTGAGTCCGCGGTTGTTTCCTGCTTGGAGCTCTTCCAGCTAACCGCACCACCATTGAGGCAGAAAACGTATCCTGATGTCGACTTGAAGTCGTCTACATCACATTGGAAGCTCGAGTCTGTATAGCCTTCCAATTTCAATTCTCCTCCACCGTATACCAAGAACAATTCCTTAGTCCTTCTCAGGTACTTCAGAATTGCCTTTACGGCTATCCAGTGCTGCTCACCTGGATCAGACTGGTAGCGACTTGTAACGCTCAGGGCGTACGCTACGTCTGGTCTCGTACATAGCATACCATACATTATGCTTCCTATCGCGGATGCATATGGTACTCGAGACATATTGCTTCTCTCTTCAGGCGTCTTTGGGGCCATAGACTTAGAGAGTGCAATTCCATGTCTCATTGGAAGCAATCCTCTCTTGGATTCTTCCATATTAAATCTTTTCAAGATTTTGTCTATGTACTGGGATTGGGAGAGGCCCAGCAGTCCTTTTGATCTATCTCGGTAGATCCTTATACCTAGTACAAAGGACGCTTCTCCCAAGTCCTTCATTGAGAGTTGTGTAGATAACCATGCTTTAGTTTCAGACAATGCTTTTACATTGTTTCCAATGAGAAGAATGTCGTCTACGTAAAGCACCAAAAATTCAACTGTACTCCCACTGATCTTCTTGTACACGCAAGGTTCGAACATGTTTTTGATGAATCCAAAAGTTTGGATTGTCTCATCGAAACGAATGTTCAAACTTCGGGAAGCTTGCTTCAGTCCATAAATGGACCTCTGGAGTTTGCACACCTTGTGCTCATCTCCTTTGGATGCATATCCTTTTGGTTGCTCCATGTAGATCTCCTTGTCAATGTCCCCATTGAGAAAGGCAGTCTTTACATCCATCTGCCATATCTCGTAGTTATACCACGCAGCTATGGCCAGCAAGATCCGAATGGATTTAGGCATTGCAACGGGCGAGAAGGTCTCCTCAAAGTCAATTCCAGGTCTTTGAGTGTATCATTTTGCCACTAGTCGCGCCTTGTAGGTAATAACCTCTCCGTTCACTCCAAGCTTTCGCTTATAGATCCACTTGCAACCCACAGGAGTCACTCCCACTGGTGGATCTACCAAGGCCCAGACCTTGTTTGAGTGCATGGAGTCCAATTCGGATTCCATGGTTTCGCGCCACTTTCCCGAGTCTACGTGTAACATAGCCTCTTCGTAAGTTCTTGGGTCGTTCAGAGACTGTCCAGTCTCATGCAGCAGACCGTAGTACCTCTCGGGTTCTCTACGTTGTCTTTCCGACCTACGAAGTATTGGTGTACTTTCTGGTGCACTTTCATGCTCATGTTCTCCCACTGCCTGTGGCGATGGGTCAGCTTGATCGACCTCTTCGGCCTTTTCAGCTTCCGTGACCTCATCCAGTTCTACGTTATTTTCTTTCTTGTCCACCAAGAAATCCTTCTCCAAGAAGTGTGCGTTCCTTGAGACAAACGTAGTTTGTCTTGTAGGATCGTAGAACTCGTATCCTATTGAGTTTTCCGGATACCCCACGAACTTGCACAAAGTGGATTTAGTTTTCAATTTATCTCCCACTAGCTTTTTAACGTAAGCGGGAGATCCCCATATGCGCATGAATGCATATGAGGGTGCATTGCCAAACCATAATTCGTATGGTGTCTTTTCTATGGATTTTGAAGGTACCATATTCAGTATCTTCGTTGCCGTGAGGAGGGCATGTCCCCAAAAGAGGAAGGTCAGTGGCACTCATCATGGATCGAACCATGTCCATCAAGGTTCGATTCCTTCTCTCTGCTACTCCATTTAATAGATATGAAAGAGGAGTCCACTGTGATAGTATTCCATGCTCTACAAGATAATTTAGAAATTCGTTACTAAGAAATTCTCCGCCTCGGTCAGAACGAAGAGCCTTTCTCGTATGACCAAGTTGATTCTCTACTTCCATCTTGAATTCTTTGAATCGCTCAAAGGTTTCAGACTTGTGTTTCAACAAGAACACATAACCATAACGACTATAGTCGTCAGTGAAAGTGATGAAGTAGTCATAGCCACCTCGGGCGCTTTTTCTTAGTGGTCCACATACGTCAGTATGTATCAAGTCCAATGTTTGCTTGGCTCGCTCAGGGTTTCCCTTAAATGGCAACTTAGCCATTTTACCCTTTAGACATGGTTCACATGTTGGCATTTCATCAATGCGATTGATTTCAATCGCGCCAGAAGATGCTAACTTTTGAATCCTTGACTTAGATATATGTCCAAGTCGAGCGTGCCATAATTGGGCAGATATTTCATTATCTTGTTTTCTTTTGTTTTGTTGAACGTGCATAACTAACTTAGGTGGTTTTATGATTTAAAGTCAATAATCCAATGTACCAAATGAAAAACGAAAAACAGGAGCTTTTATTAAAATCAACATTATTCAATAACTTGAATAAAAGTTTTTCACTAAAAACCAGGTACATAAATGAAAATTTCCTAATGACTTTTATCAAACCACCTAAATCTACTTTTGCCTACGGCCTTGGTAGCAGCTCCAGCTCCATTGCCTTATTCAAGGATCCAATCCTCAGGCTCCAGTTTCTTTAATGCTCCCATCACTTACAAGGATGAGAACTCCAATTAGTGTCCAACACCAAAAATGCACAATTAATTGTAAAATTAACTTCAACAAGGAATATACCTGTTCGAACTCTCCATAGGTTCGAATTTAATCTTTTCCCTTGACCTTGTGCAGTAAGGAGCTCTGGTTTCCATTTGCTTTGGTTTTGAACGCCGCCCAGTCCTTTCGCCAACCCTCGCTTTCTTTCCAAAAGAAGCTTCGTGTTCCTCGAGCATTTGTCGCAGGACATGCACAGTGATCTCTCGCCTCTGGAGATTCAAGTCCGCGATAAATCGGTCATATGATCTAGGAAGAGATTGTAGAATGATATCTACTCGGAAATCATTGTCCATCATGACACCCATATCATCGAGTTCAGTCAGAAGTCGAATCATCTTGTGTACGTGGATTCCGACAGGAGTTTCCCTTCTCTTTCTTGCTTGCAAGAGTTCCCTCGTGATCGCGAATCTGCGACGACCATCTCTAATCCCATAAAGGAATTTGAGATTCGAGAGAATCTCTTTTGCGGATGCCATATGCTCATGTTGCAAACGCAGATCAAGTGACATATATTCCAACATGTATTCACGAGCTAAGCCATCATCCAATTTCCACTTGGTGATGCTTTTTCGGAGCTCATCAGGAACATCATGTGAAATAGTGACGGGTGGTGGCACAGACAAAACATAAGATATGTTTTCAGCTTCAAATAATCCATTCAAATGATGCGTCCAGAAATGCAAGTTTGGTCCAGTTAAAATATTACGTTCAAGTGTTGAGATGGACAAATCTCTAAGTGCTCTAAGCTCTTTTGACATCATATATATAAAACGACGATAGAAGAAATAAATACGCGAATGATTAATTTAAAATGCACAATTTACAAACATGGTTTTTATTTGTAAATTACTCCCACTATTTTAATCAAAATCTTATGCCCCCACATAAGTTTCGGGAATTTAAAATATCCTAGCGGGCTTAAGGCCCAAATGCAATCTCCTAGTACCCACGACTCGTTGGCCATACTATTTGATCAACTTGGTGGTCGATTACGTCGACGGTTAACCATCGCAGCTAACCCTTAAGTTCATTTAGCCTCGTTTTTCGATGGACCCACGACTCGTGAGACATCCATATTTACTAGCGTTAAATCATGTCCAATACTCGTGAAGAGAAATAGTTCAATCCTAGACGCCCCACGACTCGTGAGACAGCGCCTAAAACCTTGCTATCCCCTCCCTTGGCACTTTCTCGTGCATCGAGGCAATAGACATATTATCTTCCTATAGCTCGACCCACGACTCGTGAGACATCGAGATATATTCGTACAATATGCCTAAGACCTAGTAATTGGATAGGCTCGGACCATAGACACTATTCATATGCGCCCGTTATTCGATTTAATATTCTAATTGAATTTTAAGTTCAATTGGAGGTTTCTAAGTTTTCTTGTGCGAGGTCTCATCAGATTATGCTTATCTTGTTTACGTTTTCTATCCTAAGCATGCATCTCATACATCAAAGAATAATTTACGAAAAAGTAAACATTCATCACCTAGCAAGATATGATTGGTCGATTGCCCATCCTATGCGATCCATCACGAGCCAAGTGATGAATCAATTGGTCAATCTAGGGTGAAAATTAAATGTCCTAACTATTACAATTTTCAAACCCATACATCATGAGCCTTCTTGTAATATCCAGCTTGATTGGGCCTCCATGTAATGAATTGGGCCTCCATGTCCTCCAAGGTAAATGGGCCTCCATGCGGATCTCCAAGTCTTCATGAGGTCTTCTCGGCTCCAAGCCTAATCTAAGTCTAACTTATAAAATAAATGGCCTATTCTATTACATTCGTTTGCGCAAGCAAGGGCACCAATCAGGCCCATTTAATTACAACCCATAAAATAAATAAACCAAAACTACACAGGGCTTAAGGGCAAAATCGACCAATCCACATATTCACTCAAGAACATGCATAAATTCACATAAGGGCAAAAATGTAAATTTACCGGCTTC
Organism: Penstemon barbatus; assembly: GCA_003313485.2. Classification (NCBI taxonomy): domain Eukaryota; kingdom Viridiplantae; phylum Streptophyta; class Magnoliopsida; order Lamiales; family Plantaginaceae; genus Penstemon; species Penstemon barbatus. The sequence goes on from CM064879.1 coordinate 78,410,807, forward strand.
ATTAATTTTAATTCGCTAAAATTCATCCAAGTTAATTAATTTTGAATTAACAATTAACCTCTAAGATTAATTAGCTCTTACTTGAGCTCTAAGTAATCTACAATTCTTATCTTGATTAAATTGGTTAATTAAGGTAATCTAAATCTCTAAGATTCTTACCTTATCCAAAACTCTAAGTTTCCCAAAATTCCCAAATCTCCAAGATTTTCAAGATAATCCTATTTTGACTAGATTAGTTTAATTAAGGTAGTGTTCATATCTAACAAGATAACTACCTTATCCAAAAACTCTAAGTTTCCTAATCTTCCAAAATTCTCCAAGATTTTCAGGACTTTCAAAAATAGGAAGAATTAGAGTCCAACCCAAACATGACCAGTCGAGACCAATCACGGGCTGCCACGTAGACAACCCACGCGCGACCACCAGGTGCGCGTGGGCTGCGTGCGGCAGCAGGCTGCCGCGCACAGCTGCTCGCAGACAGCAGCCCGTGGGCTGCTACTGTGCGCGGCGTGCGCGGACAGCGCGCTGTTCGCACGCTGCCGCAGGCCGCGGCTCGCGGTGGCCGCCCAGCCGCGGTGCGCTGCCGCGCACTGCCGCGTGACACCGCGGGTTGGATCCAAAATTTTTTTTTGTTTTGTTTCGATTACTTACAGACTTAATTCAACAAACCCAGTTAATTAAATCCCAATCCAAAATTAAAAACAACATGATAAAATTTTTCGAATCTAAAATTACCCATTAACTCCAAGTTAAATAATAAACGTCCTAAAACATGCAAAGTTATAGAACTAGCCACATAAATCAAACATATGATTTAATAAACACAGAATTTGCAAATTCATATATATACAAAGCCTAGAGTTGGCTCTGATACCACTGTTGGGATTCGGTAAGATAAACAGCCCCAGGCACAGCGGAATATAAAAATTTTAGGGCCTCTTAAAGAATCTTGCCAGGATATTCTCTAGTTGTATATATATGAATATAAATAAATTGATAGTATAAGTTTTCTCGTTTATACCTATCTCCTTGCAAATCATCGGCTAGCAAGACGAGCTCTGAATTCTGCCCCAGTAAGATCGACCCACACCTTTGAGTAGCGCCCCACGTGTTGCGCCTCTACGAGTTGATACACCACAATATCACGAAAATTAATATATCCTAATCGACTAGAACATAGGGTATATTAATATCTAGGATTTTAGAACAACTTTGGAACGAAAATCGAAAACGAAAAATTCTTCCAAAGTGGAAGAGGGTTCGGCCGATCTGGTGAGGGAGAGGGAGAGAATTTTTGCTCTTCTTATTTTTCTTGTAGAGTTGTGTGTGAGATATGAGACCTAGTCTCTTATTTATAGATATCTCTCATATCCTAATCCTTCTAGGATTAGGATACTAATTCTCTTACATGGGCCATGGCCCTCTTTAATTAGAAGACTAAGTCTTCTAATTAATTTATGGCCCATATTAATTAATCTTTCAGGACTTTATTTAATTTCCCAATTAAATAGCCCAATTAATTAAATCATCTCCCATTAATTAATTTAAACTCCAAGTCTAATTAATTAATTATTCCATCAATTAATTAAATCCTAATTAATTAATTTACTCATAAATTAAATTCCAATTTAATTTACAATCTTGATCCAATTCCAATTGGATCCATTTTCGTTCCACATGGGTCGACCCAGTCGACCCACCTATTTAATCGACCCAGTCGATTTTGACTCAGTCGACCCAGTCGACTCGTTCGTTCTTGTTTCCTCGCTTTCGCTTCATGTGTATTGTGTATGCCCCCGTAGGTTCACCACATAATTGGCCGCGGGTTATAATTAAATATTATTTAATTACTCAAAATTAATCGAACACTCTGTCGATTAATCATTCCAAAATTAGCACCCCTGCTAATTTGGGAATTCTCCCACACTCCACGGTCGATGTCCAGCCACAAGCCCATGGAGCCCAATCACTGGTGAATTAATTCAGTGAACCTTTTATCATTTACAATTTCTATATACGACATAATCTCTCCATCGATCAATCTCCCAGTCGAGACTTAAGGGTATGGTCTCTCATCGGATTCCCTTTTATTTCGTTTCGACCTTATGTATTCTGATCTTGAAATAAATTCTCTTTGACTTAATCTTTATGAGCTACTTACATAAAGTCGTCAGATACCTTGGCCAAGGATTTTACCAGAATTAATTTCTCACAGAAATTCATAGGAGAATTTCCCAACCTATCAAGTCGGGTCAACGGATCCTTTGTTGATGATATGAATCTGCATACGAGTTCCTCTAAACCCAATGTGAGTCCACAGAGACTTTCTGGTGATCCCCAGTCAGTCGAAACTCACATCAAAGCATAGACGTTCTCGCACCAGATAAACCCTATCACCTCAAGTTGTTAGGGATCGTTCCTCGTATACTATTGCAAATTGGAATAACTTCAACCCCGATATGCGACTACCGCTTCCATGGTGAGTTATTTCCTAATTGGGGTATTCAGTGCGCTTGCCATCCCAGCAAGCCACCCACTTATGTGTATCGACTATCCCAGTCACGCTCGTGGACCCCAGCGTCCTCCAGTTCATCGGAGTATACACAACAGTGAGAGTCTAACCGAATCCAACGATGTCCTATCTCGATTGGATTCTACGACTCTTGAATATATTCTAGATCACGGCCTTGGAGATCAGTCCACGGGTTGTCCCATAGCCCTGTGATCTAAGGACTTCTATCCTTATGTGTAGATAATTATTACATAAGATAAAGTTGACCATTTAATAAAATGCATGTATTAATCTAAATTGAATAGTTCCGCATTTATTACAATAAATACTAGCCATACAGCTGGCTTGCAGGACACTATTTCTATCAGTCATTGGGTCACATGTAGTTCACATTTACCCAGACTTGAGTTCTTGGTGGTGGATATGTGTTGGGATCTGGAGGATATCCCTAAGGAATTAGGTGGCATTTTAACATTACAGAAAATTGAGATGATAAATGGTGAGTATGGGCCATGTATGTCTGCTGTACAGATCGAACGAGAACAACGAGAAAATGGAAATGAAAAGCTTCAAGTCATCATCACTACTGAATTAAGTTGGACAAAAGAGCGCCTGCTATTCAAGTGTAGAGAAGTAAGTCTTAATAATAGAACAATTAGAATTCACTCAAAATAATATCAAAATGCCAACCTTTAGGTGATTAATGATGAATATTTATATGTAATGTTGTTCAGATTGAAGGATAAGAAGAAGAAGAATATGAAAATCAACATGAAGAGTTTAATGCCAGCATCACCTGCAGTGATAACTTGTCAGAAGAGGAGATGGTACTTTTTTTCACTTGTTCTTTTTAATTTTTATTTGCATAATTTTTTTCTTTAAAAAAAAAATCTCGCCAATTTGATTGTATATTTCTTTTACTTGTTTTCCTTCATGAAATAGATTGATCATCAATATCATCAAATTACGCAAAGCGAGGAGCTACGAGACAATGAAAATGTGGATTTTATCATTGTTGTTGTTAAGTTTTTTTGCTCTTTCTGTTCTTTTACAAGCAACATATCCATGGAGTAGCTGCTGAAATATATATATATATATATACTCCATACAAGATTGTACTGCTAGTGGAAACAATACAATCTATTTTGTTTCTCTTTTTTTTTTTTTTTGCCCATTTACTCCCACAACGACGTCGTTTTGGGGGGTTCTTCACTCAATTTGAACTAGCTGAACTTTTCTTTTCCACTTAATTTTGGCCCGGTATTGAAAGCGTTCCACTCCTTTGTGGGTCCCATCTCTTTATTTTAATTTCTATTCTTGAATATCAATTTCTTTCCCGTCCAATTTGTTAAAGCCCTAATTAAGATATTCCTATTCCTTAACTGAATTCCACTTGCCTTCTCAGAAATCAGTTTTGCCTTCTGCAAAATGTCGGATTATATTCTCAATTCTCAACAACTTTGCAATTACGCTTAGCTGAAAGTTGTTACGGGCCTTATCAATCTCCTTCTCACTCCCTATTTTAAGGAAATTGATCTCAGCAAATTGTTGGACAACTTTAATTGAGAAATGGAGAAGCTCTCAAATGTAGGTCTCCAATTCACCCTTCCAATTTCATCGTTATGAATTTCAGTTCATGTTTCAAGTGAGTACAAGGAATTGCTTGAATTATTCTTCTGATTTTAATTTGCTTCAGCAATTTTGATGAACTGTGTTGCTTCGTAGTTCTGGGTTAGGTGCGAAAGTTTTGTTTGTGCATTCTTCATACTGTAGGTTCATTAATTATGTGTTGATTTTTTTGGTTTAAGTTTTGTCATAACCTTTTTTTTCGGTTTTTCTAGTGTTTGGTGGAATGATTTGTTGTTTTGGGTTTTGCTTATATGGTGTTCTTTTTTCATTTTTCACCCTTCCAATTTTGCATCCAATTTTGCAGGTTAAGAATTAATTGTAGCTCTTATTAGAGAACCTATTAATTTGATCATATCAACGCATTGAGTACTGAATTAATAGATTTCATTTATTAGGATTTGAATGAATTTCCAATTATACTGGTTGATCGTAATTAGTTTCAGTTTTATGTAACCGTGATATTTTTGAATTTCTTATTGGTGTAATTGTGGTCAGGTATTGTAATTCAAAACCTTATAAATTGTTAGAATTTGGTTCCAAAATAAGGATAAGTTGAGTAAAATAGAAATAGCTGGTGTTCGGGTTGAATTTCCTAATGTTGGTTTCTGTGGAGGTGGATTTATTATCTTAGTGTTTTGTATTTATATAACTACAAAATTAGAAAAACCGAATATATTTCATGTTTCTGCTGAACTTGTAATATGAAGTCCAGGATAATAGGAAAACTCACCAATCATGATATGTTTCTAATTAGTGTTTTTAGGCATTTTTATTGAATTTGAGCTGAATGGTCCTTGTCAGTAATGAATTAGGGAGCACAATCAGCCTGTAGTTTGTGTCAGTATAAAAATGTTACTGGTGGCTTTGAGCTTATGATAATAATTAAATTTGTGATGTTTCGAAATAATAGTTTTCAGGGTGGATTGAAGTTAATTTAAGTATATTTTGTGCGTGCAGGAAGACGACAGGGACATAATACATGTTGAGTGAGGTTTTGGAACCTTATTTATTTGTCTTTAGAAATCAAAAGAGGGACGGCCCTGAGAAATTGACGCCTATGCTAACTTATTGCATCTTGGATGGTTCTATTTACCAAGCACCCCAGCTTTGTAATGTCTTCGCATCTCCAGTCGTTAGTATTTCTTCTCCTATCATATGATTTTTTTCTCTTTCATAAAATTTTGTGGCGATTATGTGAAACATGTTTTCTGAAAAATAGTGGTATCATGTTTGAGTAATTTCTTTTGGATAGGGTTCTAGATATTCGGTTTGAAACTTATGTAAAGGCTGTGGTTGTTGTTAGCTGGTATACTTTAAGAGCATCCATATAATATCTCTCAATTTACTTATGGGTATAAATATGATTTCCAAACTTGATATTAGGAAAAAATTGGGAAAGGTAGATCTCTGCTTGAATGTTTATCATTAAGTAATTATTAAATGTAGCTTTTATTAGAGAACCTATTAATTTGAGCTCATATCATCACATTGTTTGTGAACTGAAATTTTTTGTTTTAATGTTCAGAATTTATGTATCCCTGTCTGACTGGCTCATTTGTTGCTATCTTGATGCAGTTTTGATGGATTGTGTAATTTTACTCTATTTTTCTCAATTGGATATGTAGCCTTCTGATATCCTCGGTAGATTTTCCCTGCTTGTTTTAATTTTTTTATTTTTGTCAAAATGAATAATTGCTATTTATCTATTTTTAACTTTTTCTTGTATATGTAACAATGGTTTTGTTGTTGTTTTTGTGCTTGTGAGAAATATCATTTGTTATCTTTATACTTATTAAACTAGAAAGGTGCACGTACATTGTACGTGTCTAGTTTTAATTTCATGGGTATTTTTCATAAATCAGAGTAAAATTAACTATTTTTATTTCATAGAACATCATATAGTGGTCAATTTATTTTTTATGAAATTTATTATTATTAATTATTATTATTTATAAAAAATGATGACTTTGAATAGTTATAATAAATATAAAATGATGACTAATTTATTCATTACATCTTATAAAATTGGTTCAAATAAGATCATAAGAACTTTTTTAGTTCATTACATCATAGTAGTTTTCATGTCAAGTTTATCCGTTATTCACCGATGTCACATGTTTCATCCGTTTCTTCATAAATTTCACTTTAACTTTCATCGATTTCATGATCATTTTTTCTTATTGGTTTCACTGATTTTTTCACAAACTTCACAGGTGTTTACCAATTCCACCCGAAGTTTCATCGATTCATATGTTTTCACTGTTTATTTTTTTTGTTGATTTTTCCGTTGTCGATTATAACATTTTTCATTGTTTTTCCTTTTTCGTCGATGTTTTTTTCCAATTTAACAATTTTCTTCTGATTTCACCTTGTTTTTTGTCGGTTAAAGTTTAACTCGTTTTCACCTATTTCACATGTTATTCACCTAAATTTTTCCTCGATTAAACATGTTTCGCCGACTTCAAGTTTTTTTTACTGATTTTATCCGTTTCTTTAAAATAATTTACCGATTTTTTTTTAGCGAATTATCCTTTTTTTTACAGCTTATAATATTTTTCATTGTTTCCTCATTTTTAGTCCATTTCTTTTGTATTTCTTATTTAGTGTATACCATTTTTCTACCGATTTCACCAGTTATACTATTTCTTTAACTGATTTCACTCATTTTAACCCATTTTTTACCTATTTTTCATGTGTTTTCACTAATTTCACATGTTATTCACCAGAATTTTTCATTGATTAAATTGTTCTTACCATTATTACGTTTTTTGATCGATTTTACCCTCTTTTCACCGGTTTTACCAAATTTTATTGAATTCATCATTTTTCTTAGAAATTCCATTAGAATTAATTTTCATTGATTTCAAATATTTTCACCAACTTTACCTTTATTTTAATCGATTTTACCCGTTTTCATCCATTTTTCCCAAATTTTACCAATTTTTTTTATTGATTTCAAATGTATTTATGATTTCACATACCATTACATACGTTGTACATGTCTATTTAATTTCAGTGGTATTTTGTTGTAAATCAGAGTAAATTTAACTTCAATATATCATAAAATACCACATATTAATGACTGTTATTCAATTTATTAACTTCGTCATTGGAATTTTCATCGATTTCTTTAGTTTTTTTTCAGTTTAAACCATTTATCTCTTGGTTTGATTTTGTTCTTGTTGGTTGAAATTTTTTTGTAATATTGATTTCACTCATTTTTACTAGTTTAACCAATTTTCACATGTTTTCGCCGACTTTAGCTTTTTTTCATCGATTTTACCCATTTTTCACCTATTTCATCATTTTTTACGAAATTTCGTCGTTTCACCGATATCATCCATTTTTGTTGCTAATTTCACTTGAATTTCATCGATTTCACATGAATTTATCGAATTTTCAACTCAAATAATTATACATCTTCAATTACTTTTAAGTATATCTGATGGGGGGTATTTTGGACTCTACTTTTAGGATCTAAGGTATGATCGGAGAACCAGTACCCCGACCCCGAAGGCTTAGAATCAAGCTCGGAACACAGTTCAGCTAACTCGATCCTCCAGATGCAGCCCATGCTCGAAGGATACTGTTGGGCCGATCTCAGACCCAGGCCTATGGGCCTATCCCCATTCTCAGCTATAAATACCCCAATCATTTATGACGCCAGACACGCTTTCCCAGGTGCACTGCATTCGAAGCTGCTGCTCGGAAAGATAGTTTAGGCCACTTTATATGTATTTCACACTCTAGCTTGTACGGCATCCTATAATGCTCAAATAGGCCCCCAAATACTTGTAATCTATACACCTACGATCGTAATATACGTTATTGATCTTTTCTCCATTTAGTTGTGTTTGTGTTTACATCGTTTACATTTTAATCTCGATCATACCACGAAACCGTGCAAGATCAATTGGCGCCCAACGAGGGGCCTTATTTGGGTGTTAGATCGAAAAATGCCTACTACGAGGAGGAATACATATATTCGAGGAGAACCTTCCCAGGCGGCGGGGGTTCAGAATTCAGTTAACAATGAGCCCGATAACCTATCCAGAGCGGCTCAACAATCAGAAGTTCCGCCGATCCTTCCCCGGGACAATGCTCCGATCCACACAACTATCGCTGATCTGAGGTCCATCATAGGCACTATGTGCAGGGAGTTTCTGAATAGTGGAAGGGCTGACCAATCTCTCGTGGATCAGCCATCTGTCCATGGGAGGCCAAAAATTCCTTCTTCGAACATCCAGAAGGAAAATAGTGTGTTACGAGTCACATCAAATGCACCCGTAGCAAACCTTCCTCGAGCAGCTCCCACAAAAACTAATATCCGGTCGGAGAACCTGGCACGAACAATACAAGATGTGGAGGACTCAGTAGTAGGGGAAAGCCACCCTATAGATATGGCAAGAAAAAAAAAACCCAACCTACAAGAGAATTACATAGTCTGAGCTTGAAAGAAAAGTGCAGGAGCGGCTTGCAAAGAAGTTAGATAGGGAAGAGGCGGTGATAGAAGTCCGCCGTGCCGCTACAGCTGCTAGGGGCACTGAAATGAACCAAAATAGGGAAATTATCCAGGGAAATATCAGAGATAGACAGATCGGAAATAGCATCATGCGATGTTCGCCATTCTGCCAAGAGATATGTGAAGCCAGGAATACAGAAACGGTACCAACAAGGTTACCACGGTATAACGGGACTACCGACCCCGGGGAACATGTCAACATTTTTGTCAATGTGATGAATTTAATGGACATTCGGATCTGCTGCAAAATTATGGTCACAACCTTTGAAGGGATTGCCCTTGATTGGTTTGGAAAATTACCGCCAAACTCTATATTCTCTTTTGATGAATTTTGTGACAAGTTTAAGCATCAATTTGCGAGCCAGAGAATACCTAGGTTGCCGGCAAATCACTTGGGAACGGTCAAACAATGGGAGGGAGAAACCTTGAGGCAATGGTTATCAAGATTTAGTATCAAGCTATTGAAAGTCGATACCCCTCAGATCGAATACTTATCCTCTCTAATGTTCGAATTAACAAAAAGCACACAATTCGGAAATGCATTATGTAGGAAGCAACCGAAGTCTTTTGAGCGAATAATGGAGATTGCTGAGAAGTATATGATTCAGAAGGAGATGAATAGATTAAAAAATGCACATAGCCCAAAACTCCCTCTTAACAAAAAGCAAGATCGAGCCCCCATACCGAAACCAAGTGATTACGGAGGATTGAATAGAGGATCGGTATGGCAACGACTCAACGCATATAAGCCGCAGGTGCCGACCCAAAGATCGAATGTCTACGGTCCACATTATGATCAAAGTCAGCCCCCACGACCTGGAAAGATTCTGTTCACCGAATTGAACATCCCAAAAGAGGAAATTTTGACTGTATTGGAAGAAGGAAATTTAATTCCCGAAGCCCAGAGAATTACCCAGGCAAGACCAGGGGCAATGGGATATGACCAATACTACAGATATCATAGAGCTCGGGGGCACAGTACTGAGAATTTTTACCAACTAAAAGTTGAGATTGAAAAGCTAATTGCGCAAGGAAAACTTAAGGAGTTTGTCAAAAGAAGTAACTACAAAAGCCGATATAGATCCTGGAGTCCTCGAAGATTTATTAATCAGCAAAAGAAAGTTCGGAATCAGGCGGATGAGCAGTTGAACGGAGTAATAAACGTGATCGCTGGCGGACCGGCGGGAGGAGACATCAAAAATGCTAGAAAAAGAACGATGAGGTCAATAAAAACATCTGTTTCGACCAAAAAGGAAGTATTTTCTTTGGAATTCCCATCCATGGAAAATCAAGTTATAAGTTTCAGCGATTCAGATCGACCCTCCGATGTTAATTCGGACACAATTGAAGACGATCCAGATTTTTCCATGGTATTGACTCTAAAAATCGCTAATTATGAGGTCAAAAGAGTTTTGGTCGACAACGGAAGTTCGGCAAACATTATCTCCTCCGAAGCTCTCGCTCGAATGAACCTTCAGCATCCTCATCTGGATCGAGTAGCCACTCCTTTAGTCGGGTTCGGAGGCTCAGAGGTTGTTCCACTAGGAACCATACTGTTAAGCACAACTCTCGGGAAAAAGTCCAAGAGCGTAACAAGGATGATAAAATTTCTGGTGGTCGAAACACCTTTTGCCTACAATGCTATACTGGGAAGACCGGCTCTAAATACCTTCAAGGCAGTAGTGTCTACTTATCATCAAAAAGTAAAATTCCCAACGGATGGTGGAGTAGGGGAGGTGCGAAACGACCAATACATGGCTTGGGAGTGTTATAACTCGTCTTTAAGCATAAAAAAGAAAGTGGACGGCGAAAAGGAAATTGGTTGCTTTGGAATCAGGATCAGTCTCGAATTTACCAGTTCCCGATACTGAAAAATTACAGGGAAAGAAAGGAAAGAATGTAGACATGAGCATACAAGCACCCGATCATAAAAAGGTGATATTGGTTCCAGGATCCCCCGGAGAAAGTTACCAGGATCGGAACGGAACTAAGTGAAGGAATGGAAACCATGCTCCTCGAGTTCTTGCAAAAGAATGTAGACGTGCTTGCCTGGAGCTCGGATGATATTGTGGGGATCAATCCACGTGTAATAACCCACTCTTTAAACATCGATCCTAAGGCCAAGCCAGTGAGACAGAAGAAACGTAATCACGAACGCGAAAAGGATAAAATAATCAAGGCGGAAGTTGATAGGTTGCTAGCTGCCGGTCAGATCAAAGAAATTAAGTTCACTAAATGGTTATGTAATGTTGTTCTGGTCTCCAAAGGTGACAAAACCGAGAATAAGTGGAGGATGTGTAACGATTTTACTGATCTAAACAAGTTATGCCCGAGGGACCCTTACCCGCTACCTCAGATTGATATGTTGGTGGATTCCACTGCAGGTTTTGTGTTTTTTAGCATGATGGATGCTTTCCAGGGTTTTTACCAAATTTTCATGAACGAGGGAGATCGGGATAAAACCGCATTCATTACCGAGCAAGGAGTATAATGTTTCATAGTTATGTCGTTCGGTCTGAGAAATGCGGGCGCAACCTATCAAAGGCTAGTCAATATTGATGTTTAAAGAATTAATAGAAGAGATCATGGAGGTTTATGTGGACGATATGCTTGTAAAGAGTATGACAGAAGAAGACCACATCAAGCATCTCGGCAGATGCTTCGAAATATTGAGAAAGTATGGAATGAAATTGAATCCAGCAAAGTGCACTTTCGATGTAAGATCGGGAAAGTTCCTCGGATATCTCGTCCACGAAAGAGGGATCGAAGCAAACCCAGAGAAGATCAGAGCAGTTACCGATCTTCAACCACCAAGAAAACTTTCGGATGTTCAGAGCTTGATCAGAAAGATCATTTCATTAAATAGGTTTATCTCTCGATCCGCTGACAAGAGTTTGCCGTTTGTCAAGCTATTGCGTAAGTCGAAGGACTTCAAATGGAATGCTGAATGTGACAAGGCTTTTGAAGATCTAAAGACATACTTAACCTCACCACCCATGTTGGCCAAGCCTACAGACGGAGAACCTTTGTACCTTTACATAGCCGTTTTGGAGGAGGCTATTAGTTCGGTACTAGTAAAATTGGAGGAATCCGGACAAAAACCAGTCTACTACTTGAGCAAATTGTTACAAGGTGCCGAGAAGAATTATATGGAGATCGAGAAATTCGCACTTGCTTTGGTAGTAGCTGCACGAAGATTGAGGCCCTATTTTCAAACTTATAAGATTATTGTCTTAACTAACCAACCCTTGAGGCAGGTCTTATCTAAGCCAGAAGTGTCCGGCAGGCTAATAAAATGGGCAATCGAATTGGGACAGTTCGAAATTAAGTACCTGCCACGACCAACAGTAAAAGCTCAAGTGCTAGCTGACTTCCTGGTAGAATCCACTAGTTTGAAGAGTTCAGAGAACGAAGAAAGTTCCAAAATAAACATGCTTACAGAGGTCGAGGATCCAATATGGTTGATGCACGTGGATGGCTCTTCGACCAAGGAAGGGGGCGGAGCAGGAATTCTTTTTCAAGGACCCAATGGCGAAGATTTGAGTTATGCCATCACTTTGGATTTTGTCATTACAAACAACGAAGCAGAATATGAAGTTCTGATTGCGGGATTAGAGATGGCCTTAAAGCAAAGGTAAGATCAATTACTGTGCTGACAGATTCTGAACTTGTTCATAGGCAGGTAAAGGGCATTTATGAGGCAAAAGACTTCAATATTGATAAAATATTTGAACAAAGCAAAGAGTCTGATATCGCAATTCGAAAAGTTCGATATTCAGCCTATTCCTAGAGAAGAAAATATATGGGCTGATTTGCTATCAAAGTTCACCGGTGTTGCAGATGGTAAGAAGGAAAGCATTATTACATGGTTATTATCGAACACATCCGCTATCGATCTGGATGTCGCTCCTTGCATCGACGTCATGGAAATCGACAAGCGAAAGATCTCTTGGATAGACCCTTTCATCAATTATCTGAAGGAAGGAAAACTACCAGAAGATACTAATGAAGCCCAAAGAATCAAGTACCGATCCCCATCATTTACCTTAATCGATGATCAGCTCTATAAACGATCCTCCTCTGGAATCTTATTAAAGTGCATCTCTGAAAGTCAATATAATATAATTCTTAAGGATATTCACGAGGGAGAAGCAAGAAATCACGGCGGAGCTCGAGCATTAGCTCTAAAATGCTCAAGGACGGGATATTATTGGCCAACTCTCTTTTCTGACTCAGTTGATTATGTGAAGAAATGTCATCATTGTCAAATTCATTCGAACTTGATCCATCAGCCAGCCGAAGAAATGCACTCTATTCCGATTTGTTGGCCTTTCGATAAATGGGGTATCGACATTGTCGGTCCCTTCCCGACCGCCAGATCTAGAAAGAACTATGTGTTGGTCGCGGTAGAATATTTCAGTAAATGGGTCGAATGTGTGGCTCTAACTAAGATCACTCAGTTTCAAGTTATAAATTTCCTATGGAAGAATATTGTCTGCAGGTTCGAGATTCCTAGAGTTTTAATCTCCGACAATGGAACACAATTCGCTGGCAAGAAGGTCACGGATTGGTGTGAGAAATTCGGGATACAACAAAACTTCGCATCAGTAGGGCACCCGCAGGCCAATGGACAACAGAGGTCGTAAATAGAGAGATCGTTCGATCTCTAGAAAAGCGGTTATCTGACGCAAAAGGAAAGTGGCTTGATGAACTTCCGGGAGTTTTATGGGCTTATAGAACCTCTATAAAAGCAACTACGGGGGAAACTCCTTTCAGCTTGGTTTATGGATCGGAAGCAGTTATTCCAGTCGAGAATCTGATATCTTCTCCCAGGGTTGAATTTTATGATTCCGAAGAGAATAAATCGTTGAGGGAGATGGAAGTCGATCATGCAGACAGCAAAAGGGGTCATGCTAAGCTGAAAATTCAGGCCATGAAATCCAACATAGAGAAAGCGTACAATCAAAAGGTTAGAATCCGAACCTTTAAGGTCGGAGATCTAGTGCTGAAAAAAGTAGAAGTCTCGAAACATGTTGGAAAACTTCAGCCCAATTGGGATGGACCTTATATAGTGGTCGAAGTAGGGAAGAAGGGCTCTTACAAGATTGCTCATCCAAATGGAGAAGTCTTGCCTCGATCTTGGAATGCCATAAATTTGAGAAGATATTATGGAAGATGAAGATTATTTAGCAGTTTCTAGCCTATCTATTATTTTATTGTCTCATTGTGTTCTTTATTTCTCATGTTCTTGAAGATTATCTATTCAATGAAAGTTTTATTCGCAGAGATATTATCAGTTCATCAAATTCGAAAAGTTATTATGGCCGATCTCTATGCATATTAATCAAATATCGAACAAGGGTAAAAGTTGTTGCTATGTCCCTTGGATCAATAAAATGGGTGACGACCCTCGAGAAACGACTAAGGGTGAAAGTCGTTGCTACGCCCCTTAGATCGAAATAAATAAAAGGGTGAAAGCCGTTGCTATGTCCTTAGATCGAAATAAATAGAAGGGTGAAAGCCGTTGCTATGCCCTTAGATCGAAATAAATAAAAGGGTGAAAGTTGTTGCTAAGACCCTCAGGTGAAAGTTGTTGCTATGACCGATCAAAACGACTTAGGGTGAAAGCCGTTGCTATGCCCCTTAGATCGAAATAAATAAAAGGGTGAAAACTGTTGCTAAGACCCTCAGGTGAAAGCTGTTGCTATGACCGATCAAAATGGCTAAGGGTGAAAGTTGTTGCTATGCCCCTTAGATCGAAATAAATAAAAGGGTGAAAGTTGTTGCTAAGACCCTCAGGTGAAAGCTGTTGCTATGACCGATCAAAACGACTAAGGGTGAAAGCCGTTGCTATGCCCCTTAGATCGAAATAAATAAAAAAGGGTGAAAGTCGTTGCTAAGACCCTAAGTTCAAATTATCGATCATTTTTCAAATTCTGACAATGCTCAGTTTAGAACTACAATGATCGAGATCTGCTAAGGATGTCAATCATCATTCAAATTTGGTTATTAGTCTTCGATTGTTCTATCAGCAAACAAGATCAGCGAAAAATGTCAATTATCGTCCATATTTGGGTATTAAAAGTCGAGGTTCAATTATTCTATCCAAGAGCAATTACATAATTGATGTTTGATTATTAGGAAATTAGTGTTCGACTATCCTATCAGTAATCAAGATCAGCGAAGAATAACACTTATCGTTCATACTTCTGACGCGAAGAAATTGATGCTCGATTGTTTTATCCAGAAGCAAGTCTATAGATTAACAAGCAAAAATAATAAAGGAAATAATTATTTCATTCATAAACTTTCAAATAGTTACAAGAGAATTCTTGATTGCAATAAGGAAAATTGAGCTAAACTGAAAGTTCACATCTAGTATAATCCTATTACAAATGATTAATCCTACGCTAGAGTACTTGGGTAGTCGAAGGAGGAAAGTGAAGCTAGTACACTTCTACCCTTCATCCACTGCTTCCTCGTTGATCGGTCCACACAGGACCGCGTCGAAAGAAAGGGAAACAACTCCAGTTGGAATCACTCCTAGCGAATTCGAAGGGAACATTCTTCAAGTTGCATCTTGAAGAAGTTGAGATCGAGTGCAGGAAAACTCCTCCAGGAGTTGACCCACTATCCCGACTGGATGGAGGACAGGATACAGGAATTCGAGCCTGCCTCGAGGACTTGGAATCAGAGAGAGCAGGTCGTCTGCCGGTATCCTAGTCGCAATCCTTTTCGTCTGTCGATATCCTAGTCGAAGAAAAGTTTTATTTTGAAGCAAATAATCAAGGAAAAGAGTTCGAGTTCGGATCTCGAACATAATTATTGGGGACCGAATTCGAATCCTGGACATCATTATCGGGGATAAACAATTGTTCACTAAAGAAGGCAGCAACTCGAGCATAAGCATCGAGTAAAATTTTCACAGGAAAGTTAACATGCAGTGGTAAAACAAGAACCATTCTAAAGTATTTATAGGAGGATGAAATAGACATCGACGGCTCATATCTACCATAGTGAATGGTCGCGATACGAGCGATAAATGCGCCGACCGTTCCACTTCCCGAAAAATAAGGGACTGATTGGTTAGAGTAAATCATTTCAAACTCAAGATCGGGAAGCTATGCTATCAAAAGGTCATTGATCGGGGAAAAAAAATCTGAACGCTGGCATTGACTCATTTGCATTCGATCTACAAGGATTGAACATTAAAGACAATAAATACTTAACGAAGAAGCCAAGCAGGTTATAGGAACTAATCGAGGACTACAGTCCCGAGTAGAACCCTACTACATTCCACAAATCCTGTCAAGATTGCCAGCAACCCGCTACAAGTCCTATGAAATTGGGAAATACCCAACATATTCGGAGAAGATATAAGCATCAGAGAAGGGCATAAAAATTACAAAAGGGCACATGGCCCAATACATCGTCTCAGATCAAAAATAAGAAAAACACAAACCAAAAATTATTCAGAATACAGCACAAATGCGGGAAATGAAATAAAGTTACAAAAGTAGATCACATCTTTGGAATAAAATCCAGTTTATCCTTCGAATAAAGTTACACAAATTTAAGATCATGAAGAGCCTTTCGAACCTTAGCACTACGGGCTTCATACCCACGAGCATAAGCCTCCTTTTCACGAAGTTCGAAGCCCTTCTTCTCCTGCTCGTAAAGCCCTTTGAGTACTTCGAGCTCCTTGCTCAATTGTTGATGGAGCTCTTATCCCTGATCCTCAGCAACTTTCTATTTCTCTAAAGCCAATTTTTCCTCGAGAACACGATCCAACTCACTGTTCTTCTTCTCCAGCTCGAGGGTGACAACAGCATGTCGACTCAGTTCCCGCTCAGCTAACATCTTTAGTTCAAGAAAGTCTTGTCTAGCCTATATGGATGGATTAGTTAAAAAAAATAAATAAATAAATAATAAAAAAGAGAGGGGGAGAGAGGAGGACCTGAAAAAGAGAATTCAATCCAGACTGAAACAGCTCCGAGGGACTCTTTCCCTTAGACGCGCCAGCTTCAGGAATAGGAAGATCAGCCCGCGGCAGATTCTCAACAAGATTCTGGAGCTCCACTTCCGGAGCGGACTCATCCTTCTGATAGGATAGTGCCCAGCTAGCCAACAAATATAAGCTTGTTTAGGAACTTCCTTTAGAAGCAATCTTATGATTCATAAGATAATATGCCCGTTTATTCATAGTACGTGAATTAAACAATGGCCACCTTCATCTCTCGCGAACTTATCTAAGCGATTGGTTGAAACCCTGAGATCACTCATGACTACGGGATTATTCACTTCAGTATTGGGTGCGATTAATCATGAAACAGTCTCAAAGGTCGTGATCTCAAAAATGTTCCAAGTTATAGATTCATATCGAGACGGGGTATCGAATGAATCGTCAAGACTTGTAGGATTATGCATGATTTACATGAAGTGAATTTGTTGTCGTTTCATGAACAAGGCATTGAATGCTAGTGCATATGACTAGGTGGTTCGATAGGGGATCAAACGCATCGAACGACCCGAACAGAGACACCCATCGTGGAAGTGCGTTAAGCATATCGGTAATGGGATATCTCTCAAGACTTATAATAGTGTACGATTTAGTCCTTTGACTTGAGGTACTAGGGCGGATTCGGTACACGGAATTACGTACTTTGATTTAGGAGCCGATCACATAGCTTGGTCATTGTGCGACTACTTTGGGTACGTATGAACGTGTACGCGGATAGTTAGTACTAATAGAGGATCTATCGACTCATCCTGATAAGATGAGAGAATTTCCTGTACGTTCTTAGATAATAAATCCGAGGAATCTACGGCCGTAGTCGGTGACGGATTTGGAAAGGGGTTTCCAAATTTAGCAGTCACACTGGAATTATTATCCTGAATTAGAAAGTACAGAATTGAGATAATTAGAGGTGCCGACCAATTCACACACCCTAGGTCTCAATCGGGAAATTAGTCGCTAGAAGGACCGTATGTACATGGCATTTATAAGAGTTGGAGGTTCACGAATATCAATTCACCTGAAGTTGGGCCTCATGGGCTTGTGGCTAGACATCGACCATGAGGTGTGGGTACTCCTGAATTAATAAGGAAATTAATTCTGGAGTGGTCAATTAAAGTGGTTAATTGATCGGAGCAATTAATTGCTCACTAATTAAATCACGAAAGTCGTGGGCCTGCTGCCAATTGATGGTGAACCTAGAGGGTCACACACAATACAGTTGGACAGTGACAGTCTGGAAGGAATCAATTGATTTAAGAAATTAAATCAATAAATTGAATTAAACTATTAATTCAAGAAGAAGAATAATTAATTAGAAGTAACTAATTAATTAATCGAGAATTAAAGTGTTAATTCGAAATGGAGAATCATTAATTAGGAGTAACTAATTAATGAATCAATTAGAATTTCTGATTGATCAAATCCTCAATTAAAGTGTTAATTGGAAATGATTAATTAATTAATAGTAGATTAATTAATTAAAACACATGGGTCGATCCATATGTAAGTTAATTGATCTTTGATTAATTAATTTAAGCATATGGGCCAATTATTATAAAGATAAATTAATCTGGGATTAATTAATCTTGCATGGGCCAATTTTGGGAACAATGATCAAATTAAGTTTAGGATTAATTAAAAAGCATATGGGCCGATTTTAATTAATTAAAGTGGCCGATTTTTTGCTTAGATTAATTAGTCTTGAATTAATGTTGATTATGTTTGATTATGATAGGGATTAAGAGTTTGTGTTATCTTGTGTAACTAGGAAAGAGATTGAAAGATATCTTGTTTCCTAAAGTGATAAAGATTATGTATATCTTGTTTCTTGATAAGAAGATATTCTTTCAAGATTTAGATATCTATTAGGAGAAGGAGTCTTCTAATAGAGATATCTATAAATACTAGATACACATAATCTAAGAAAGGTTGAGGAGTTGGAAAACCCTAATTCTAAGAAAGAAAGAAAAATCACAACACAAGAAAACAAGAGAGGCTGAAAATTTCAGCCCCCTTCTCGCCCCTTGCATAATCGAACCCTGTCAGAAAAATCGCCCCCACCCCTGTGTAGGATTTTTCTCCAAGTTTTTCTTCCCGGATCTAAATCCAATTCCTGACGAGACAATTCCTTAATCCTAGTTCTGAGCCTGGGGATTTTGCGAAGTCATTCAAATCCAACTGGTGTGGACTTTCTCTAGAGGCACAACACTTGGGGTGCTCTAGTGAACAATCGAAGACCGGAGGAAAACCACCACCTTGCCTGTGGTGAGGTAAAATGGCTTTTACCTTCTCATTTAATTTTAGTATATGCTTGCTGAAATTAAATTCAACCTTTATTCATATGTGCTAATAAGAAACCCTGGGATTTGGTGTATAAATAAAAATTTTAAATTCCGCACTGTTTGTAGTTGACAATTATACCCATAAAAACCCAACAGTGGTATCAGAGCCTAACTTATTATGCACATATGAAAAAGGCTTGAACACTTCAAATTTTCGTGAATATGTTTATTTGTCGTGTTCTATGCATGGATCTTGCTGATTATGATTAATTATGTGTTCGGGTAATTAGCATAATTCTTATTTGGGCCAGATCTGCAATTTACGAATTTTACAGGACTAAAACTGGAATTTATGATTTTTAGAAAATCTGGACAGAATCTGAAATTTACTTTTCTGGAAATTTTGGGCTGAAATTGAAAATCTGTTTTTCTAAGCGATAGGGGTCTGTTTTGCAATTTTCGTAAGTTGTGGGGCTATTTTGCAATTTACGAAAACTTCAGGGGCTGTTTTGCGATTAATAAAAGTTTCTGGAAATAAAAATAATTATTTCTGTTTTCTGGGCCAATTTGCAAGTTCTGGAATTTTTGGGGCTAATTTGTTATTTCCGAAAGTTTTGGGGTCAAAACGTAATTTTTGAAAATTGAGGGACCAAACTGTAATTTTCAAAATTTGAAATTTCCAGAACCTGAATTATGTTTAAAAGGTGTTTTATTATCCGAATGATTAATTTTTCATAATTAGTAGTGGACTAAAGTAAGAACCATGAGATATTTTAAAAGGGGTTTTAAAATAGAAGTTGTGATTTAATTTTAAAAGGGGTTTTAAAATAAAATCAAATGGTCATTTTAAAAGGGGGTTTTAAAATGATAGTTAATAGATTGTTTTAGAAAGGGGTTTTTAAAACTAGAATCTAAAGTTATTTTAAAAGGTAGTTTTAAAGTAACATAAGAAATAACAAAATTAAATTTTTGCTTGTTTCTTGCTCAACGTGAAATTGTTTACGTGGTTTTCGATCGCGCCGAGCCTTGACCCTTATGTTAGATGTGATTGGTTAATTTTAATCTTATTGGTTTTATTGGGCCTGCGAGCCTTATGTTTTGGGCCATTTTGAGCCATTGTAATAGATAGGGCTTTACTGTTTTATTAGTTTAGGATGGAGGCCCGTTACAAGCAAGGTGGGAGCTCAAGAAGACTAAAGGCCATGTATGCATGGTAAAATATGTAATAGAGTAGGTCTCTATGAAACCTAATAGATTGACCAATAGGACCATCGTCTTTGGCTCGATGGTGGTCCGCATAGGAGGCTCCCGATCGAAAACATACTGTGGTAGCATGCATGCTAGGTGTGAATGTTTTATTTTATTTGTTGATTTATTTTTGGCTTGCGCGCTAGAATTTAGATCACTAAATAAATTATAAAGAATAATTAAACGCGGTGAGATCTCGAGGAGAGTTACCTCAAACTTTCTAAAACCGAAAATCCCCTCTCGAAATAAAATATTAAGTCATATTCGGTAAACTATAAAATGATGTTTTATAGATCCAAGCCTTCCATCAATAGGGACTAGTGTATGTTGTCTACTTATCGATAGAGGTGATCCAGAGTCTGGCACCCGAGTCGAAGAAAGGGACAATACACGAAATTCCTTGATTCTTGTTTTTAACTAAACTCGACAAGGGTGGGGACTGGTCGGGATGTGAAAATCGACCGATAACCAGTTACGGGGATTTCATGACCGGGCCAGTTGCTCATCAAGATTGACTGGGTTAGACTTAAACGAGTAGTAACATTTATGATGTAGCAGTGCTAGATAAATGCGAAAATCGAGGCAAAATAGCTTGAAGGTTGTGGAGTAACACAATTGGTAAAAGTATACCTACCTAGGGAGTTAATTGTATGACCGCGAGTCGTGGGTGCAATTAATGTCTGCTGGGACGTCAAGACCTACTAGGAAATAGAATTTCCCGAACAATGCAAGGGGTTATTGTTTCGATAAAATAGTGGGAGAACTTTTTCGATAGAAAGACCAATCTTCGTTAATTATAAGTATTATCTTAAATCTGTCTGCTTATTGTTATCTATTATTTATATTTAGCCATGCCAATATTCACTGCCGATTGCGAACAAACAATATTGCAAATCTGGATATCATCACTCCACGAGAAAGGCATGACTGGGTTCAACAATATTAGTGAATATTGCACATACCTGGTCAAAAGGCTAAAACGAATCGATAAGCTTAGAGCTATATTGACTCTAGATGATAAAATGGTAATCATCACAAATGGCCTGCCTGAATCATTCTCTCATTTTATCGATCATTGTGAAGTTCCAAGTAAAGGAATTGAAACCAATGATTTGCATAAATTGTTAGACAAATATAAGAAAGCCCTCGAAAGAGGACAAGGATTGATCGAAGGAAAGAATTGTCCCTTATGTAAGAAAGATGAGGAACTGAGGAACATGACTGATGAGGAATTCCGAAACATACTTGACCAAGGTATAACCTAAGTTATTTCCTTTTGATGAAAAACATCTTAAGATTTTCTTTTCATGTAAATCATCTAACATTTCTGGTTTCTGTAAAAGTGTTTACAGAGGATGACTGGAACGTGCTGCATGTAACCAAGTTCGGGTTTCAATTGCACATAAGGGAAACATACTTCAAGGAATGGGTCAAGGAGCATCTGGATTTTTCTTATTAGCATATGTTTTTCTTTAATTCTGGATTTAGGCATTAGTTAGAGTTTTGTCTATTTATTTCGAACTTTGTACGAGACTTCTTAGCTTTACCATTATGAATGGAGTTATTTTAATTAAAGCTTTTAATTCGTACATAATTGCTTTACCGTTGTAAATAAAGCAAAGAAATAAGCATTGATAAAACTTAAACAATTATGCTGAATCAAGAAAAGAAAAACAAATTAGATAATTATCCACATTCGATCATAATTCCTAAAAGAAGGAATCGATAAATTGTTTTCAATCATGACTCTTGAAAAATAGAAGATTGATGAATTCAAAACATGCGAATCCTGTCTGAATAGGAAATCAATCGATTGAATAAAGGTATTTTGAAATACCAAATGTTTAATGAATAATATTCGTTAATACACATGTGGATCACTAAAGCATTAGTGCAAGTACTTAATTGCTTCATAAAGTATCCTAAAAGCATTTAGGATATGAGTACTTTGAAAGTACAAGTTTTTGGAAAGGTTGAAGGGTTCAAAGTGTTTCATAAAGGCACTAAGTAAAGTGCAAGTATGAAAATGTTGAAAGGATTCAAAGGATTCTAAAACCGAAGCAATTAAGGGCATTAAAGTATGATCATTCGATGTAATCGAAGTGATTAATACATAAGTCCTAAATTACTCAAATTATCTAAATCGAGAATAGAATTCTTGAATAGCAAGTTAAACCTAATAAAGGAATCGAACTATGAAAGACTAGATTCATTCCTTAAATTAGTATTGCTAAAACTCCTCAATCAATTCTGGGGTTCAACCCTATGACTATAGAAGGATACTTAAACAAGCACTTTCTTAAGTCAATTCCTACGAAAAATCGTACTAACCCTAGTATGGTATATCATCCATAAATGATAAAGTTGGATAGTGGATTCAATTGAGAAAATTTGTAGGGTATCCAACGAAATCCATTGGATACCTGTTCCATGATCCCAAAGAGCGAAAGTAGTCCGTTCCTGAGGATTCCCAATTCTTAGAGGGTGGTTCCCTCGCTAATAGAAATGGGATATTACCATGGAACTTGATGAAGTCCTAGACTTGGACACATCCCTACAAATAGTGGGAGTATATTTTCAAACCTACTGAACCAAAATTTTGTACACCAAATTTCGAAGAATCGATCGAATTCGAAAAGAACTAGTATGTTCACGAATATGATCGATCGGATAGTGATCCAAGAACTTTCGAAATGTCTATGTATAACATAGATTCGGGCACATAGCTTGAAACGCCATGTGGTCTGAGTGGATTTTTAATAATCCATTTAGAAACGCTGAACCATAGAAGCTTCGTATGACAACGAGGGAATAACCATTGGATGTAAATCCAAAGGTGAATCTATGATTCTGGACCAGTATCCCGAAGCTGGAACATGCAACTAGATGAGACAGTCAAAGTAGTTGACTTTATCAAAATTGCATGTAAATCTCAATGTACAAAAGAATCAGTGGGAGATTTTGCATTGTACGTAATATAAACACTAAAGTTGA
This sequence comes from Penstemon barbatus, assembly GCA_003313485.2. Taxonomy (NCBI): domain Eukaryota; kingdom Viridiplantae; phylum Streptophyta; class Magnoliopsida; order Lamiales; family Plantaginaceae; genus Penstemon; species Penstemon barbatus. Next base: position 78,434,011 of record CM064879.1, read on the forward strand.
CATAGATGTTGTAAGAGTGTTAAACGCAGACGAAAGCGTGTACGTGCACGTAATTCTTCATTAAAGGATTTAAGGGATACATCTCACGTATTGGCAGTACGTATCTATTGTGATAGATTAGAGAAGATGTTTGGATTCCCAAATCTTAGTACATGGACAAAACTGAATAAAATCAGTATGGAAAGTCATAGAGAGGACAGTTTCCATAGAGATATAAAATCTCTCTCAAAATCAATGCGCCCTACATTTGATGAGTAAAGAGGATAATATCTCTGAACACCTTCCATATAAAAGGTGGCATAGTATATGCAACGTCATGTACAAGACCAGACTAAACGCATGCTATGAGTATCATAAGCTGATTTTAGTCGAAGACCAGTAAGGAGTACTGGTATACCGAAAAGTAGCATTCCTTAAAGAACTCTAGGAGTTCTGAGGATATATTGCTGGTCAACGGTAATAATGAAGAATTGGAACTCAAAGGATTTAGTGATTCGAGTTTCCCGTCTGAAGTGAATTTAATATTCTGGTTTTATGGGGCAACGATGATTTGAAAGAGTTCAAAAGGACAATCGATGCCAAGGTTAACCACTAAAACAGAATATTTCGCAGTATTGAATACAGCGAAGGAAAGTGTTTGGACGAAAACTTCTTCCAATAAATTGGAAGTAGTACCTAGCATTGCGAAGCCTATAGTTATCTTCAATGATAACTTAAGGCAATTGCTTTAGCAAAGGAATCGAGATCTCACCCATGATCTAAACACAAGTATACCATATGATCTGGAAAATCATAGGTAGAATAAGACGTGGGGGCACGTCAAGAGACAACATAGCAGATCCACTAATTAAGTCATAATCACAAAAGGGTTCGACGGACATCTGGAGTGAGATGGGCCTTAGAAACGTATGTGGTTGTCTTTAGGGCAAGTGGGAGATTGATAGGATAGTGCCCAGCAAGCCAACAAATATAAGCTTGTTTAGGAACTTCCTTTAGAAGCAATCTTATGATTCATAAGATAATACGCCCGTTTATTCATAGTACGTGAATTAAACAATGGCCACCTTCATCTCTCGCGAACTTATCTAAGCGATTGGTTGAAACCCTGAGATCACTCATGACTACGGGATTATTCACTTCAGTATTGGGTGCGATTAATCATGAAACAGTCTCAAAGGTCGTGATCTCAAAAATGTTCCAAGTTATAGATTCATATCGAGACGGGGTATCGAATGAATCGTCAAGACTTGTAGGATTATGCATGATTCACATGAAGTGAATTTGTTGTCGTTTCATGAACAAGGCATTGAATGCTAGTGCATATGACTAGGTGGTTCGATAGGGGATCGAACGCATCGAACGACCCGAACAGAGAGACCCATCATGGAAGTGCGTTAAGCATATCGGTAATGGGATGTCTCTCAAGACTTATAATAGTGTACGATTTAGTCCTTTGACTTGAGGTACTAGGGCGGATTCGGTACACGGAAATACGTACTTTGATTTAGGAGCCGATCACATAGCTTGGTCATTGTGCGACTACTTTGGGTACGTATGAACGTGTGCGCGGATAGTTAGTACTAATAGAGGATCTATCGACTCATCCTGATAAGATGAGAGAATTTCCTGTACGTTCTTAGATAATAAATCCGAGGAATCTACGGCCGTAGTCGGTGACGGATTTGGAAAGGGGTTTCCAAATTTAGCAGTCACACTGGAATTATTATCCTGAATTAGAAAGTACAAAATTGAGATAATTAGAGGTGCCGACCAATTCACACACCCTAGGTCTCAATCGGGAAATTAGTCGCTAGAAGGACCGTATGTACATGGCATTTATAAGAGTTGGAGGTTCACGAATATCAATTCACCTGAAGTTGGGCCTCATGGGCTTGTGGCTAGACATCGACCATGAGGTGTGGGTACTCCTGAATTAATAAGGAAATTAATTCTGGAGTGGTCAATTAAAGTGGTTAATTGATCGGAGCAATTAATTGCTCACTAATTAAATCACGAAAGTCGTGGGCCTGCTGCCAATTGATGGTGAACCTAGAGGGTCACACACAATACAGTTGGACAGTGACAGTCTGGAAGGAATCAATTGATTTAAGAAATTAAATCAATAAATTGAATTAAACTATTAATTCAAGAAGAAGAATAATTAATTAGAAGTAACTAATTAATTAATAGAGAATTAAAGTGTTAATTCGAAATGGAGAATCATTAATTAGGAGTAACTAATTAATGAATCAATTAGAATTTCTGATTGATTAAATCCTCAATTAAAGTGTTAATTGGAAAGGATTAATTAATTAATAGTAGATTAATTAATTAAAACACATGGGCCGATCCATATGTAAGTTAATTGATCTTTCATTAATTAATTTAAGCATATGGGCCAATTATTATAAAGATAAATTAATATGGGATTAATTAATCTTGCATGGGCCGATTTTGGGAACAATGATCAAATTAAGTTTAGGATTAATTAAAAAGCATATGGGCCGATTTTAATTAATTAAAGTGGCCGATTTTTTGCTTAGATTAATTAGTCTTGAATTAATGTTGATTATGTTTGATTATGATAGGGATTAAGAGTTTGTGTTATCTTGTGTAACTAGGAAAGAGATTGAAAGATATCTTGTTTCCTAAAGTGATAAAGATTATGTATATCTTGTTTCTTGATAAGAAGATATTCTTTCAAGATTTAGATATCTATTAGGAGAAGGAGTCTTCTAATAGAGATATCTATAAATACTAGATACACATAATCTAAGAAAGGTTGAGGAGTTGGAAAACCCTAATTCTAAGAAAGAAAGAAAAATCACAACACAAGAAAACAAGAGAGGCTGAAAATTTCAGCCCCCTTCTCGCCCCTTGCATAATCGAACCCTGTCAGAAAAATCGCCCCCACCCCTGTGTAGGATTTTTCTCCAAGTTTTTCTTCCCGGATCTAAATCCAATTCCTGACGAGACAATTCCTTAATCCTAGTTCTGAGCCTGGGGATTTTGCGAAGTCATTCAAATCCAACTGGTGTGGACTTTCTCTAGAGGCACAACACTTGGGGTGCTCTAGTGAACAATCGAAGACCGGAGGAAAACCACCACCTTGCCTGTGGTGAGGTAAAATGGCTTTTACCTTCTCATTTAATTTTAGTATATGCTTGCTGAAATTAAATTCAACCTTTATTCATATGTGCTAATAAGAAACCCTGGGATTTGGTGTATAAATAAAAATTTTAAATTCCGCACTGTTTGTAGTTGACAATTATACCCATAAAAACCCAACACCTTCGACTCTCTGAGCATGGAATGAGAGGTCACAGGGGAGGCAGAAGTAAGAGGATCAGAAAAATTTTCAGTCTTCGAGGGTTCAGTTTCAGTCTTTGAGGGCTCAGTTTCAAGCTTTGAGGGCTCAGTAGATCCTCCAGAAACTAAAGAGCCTTCTCCAGTAGGGGTCAGTTTAGGTTTCTTACCCAAACCTCCCGTCGGGGAACCAGCATTGAGATCACCGATTGGCAATTCTTTCCCAGCGACAAGGTTCTGCAAGGTCTCGATTGGGGTGATCCCATCAGAATAAGGCCTTTTATTGGAAGAAAGGGATGATGCTTTTTGCCTAGCTAATGCTCGGTTGGAAGTATCAAGATTTTTCGGCGGAGAAGCCTCGAGCTCCTTATCGAGTTCCTCTTCTAAAACTGATTTGCTAGGAATAACTTTGGGATGTTTTACTGGAGCTTGTTTCTCCTTTTTAGTCTCCCCGCTCTTGAAGGATTTGGGGGAAGATGCGGATGTTTTTGGGGAAGCCTTGGAGGATTTGTTCTCTTTGGTCGATTTTTGGTCTTTGGATGGACCTTTACTCTTGGTACCACCCAGTAACGATTTGGGGTCGATGGGCTTACCCAATATTTGATCCATAGTAAGCAAAGAAGTAAGTTTGAAAAGTTCGAAAATAGATACTAAGCGCGAAGCTCCGATCTCAGCAATTAAGGGTCTTAGACAAATGATTTGAAACAATCCTAATATTTATAGGAGCGACATCCTATTTTTGCAATAATTAAACCGTTGCAACTGTTAAGAAGTTCAAAAAGGAACGATAAAGATTCGATCATGAACGAGACAATTCAATCAAATATTAATTCCTACAAAATGAGAGGGATATACAGATTATGAAAGGGAAAACACTGGAGAATGACCCTATTACGTAAAGTACTACTCCTATTACATAGCTATTAAAAACGGTCAACTTCTGATTATCGAACTATGAATTGGTTCTTTTTGAGGAATCGGATTCGTTGTCTAAACCACCGTAATCCTTGCCGAAGGCCGTACTCAACTGCAAGATTGGTCATTCTACTCGTCATCTGATTCGCCTCCTAAAGTAGATTCAGGGTTATGATCGGACATCTCAAGCATATCAGGGTTCGGCATTGGGAAGCCAAACTCCTCGACAAAGGGGGCAAAATGATGATCCTGCCAATTCATATCTGCCTTGGGTAAAGAGGAAGCTTTATAATCCTTCCCTTAAGCATTCTTATAAGGGTCCATATATTGAAAATATTCGTCCATCTTATCTGGATTTTTCTTGGCCGAAACTAGCTGTTGAACCCCTTTGTAGAAGATCGTTTGAAGAACTCCACCCGTTCTCCTTTGAACTAAGGGATCTAGGACCGGGGACTTCAAAAATTCTCGTATGGCTGGAATCACAGCCTCTTCCCTGCCATGGGCATATGCTCGCTCGGAATCTTGCTTTGCTTGCTCGAGTTCGATTTTGACTTTCTTGAGCTCTTCCTCGAGGGCACTTTTCTCTTTAACGGTTGATATCAAATCTTCTTCCACAGATGAGGTATGTTTCTTATTGGCGATCTCCAACTCCTCCTTCATTTTTGACAATTCTCGACGACTGGCCGATAGTTTACTCGTAACGTCATCTAATCGAGCTCAAAGGGTTTTATTCTCGATCGAAGCCTGCGCGAGCGCGTTGTGAGCTTCTTGCGATTCTTGTTCCAGCAACGACAAATGATAAGTCTGAAGCGTGAAGTAATCTCCGGCCTGCGATGGGAAAATGATATCAGCATAGTACCTAAGGATTGAGACATACGGAATACTCAAATGTAAACAATTATTACCTCCTGGTACGTTCGAGAAAAGTTACTCAGGACTTCAAAGTCGTTTTTAATGGTGTGATGAAGCATATCCTGTTTGAACCGTCCGGCCATAAAAATTATGGTGGCTTTATCAAACTCGTTTTCACCATCTGGTCCGAGATCGGACAAAATGGTCCCTTCTTCCGGGTAACCAGCGACTCTACGCCCGCAAAAATGTTCATTCATAAAATCTGCTACATCCGGTTCCAATCGGCCTGGTCGATAAGGAACCAAGTCAGAGCTCTTGCCGAACGGTTTTATTCTTCTCGAAGGCCCCGGATGTTCAGCATTCCGTTTCCGATCCATACACTTTTCATGTTCTTGTATGCCTAAAATACGGGTCCAGGAATATTGGCTATAACCAGTGGAGGATGTGTTAGAAGTATCGATCGTGAATACACTACGCAAGGGACCAGCTTCAGCGGAATTCGACGAACTCGAGCTGCCAACCGCTCTCAAAGCTGGGTGTACTTCTGGAATATCGATCGGGTCGACGACCGGATTATCTGCTCTCGTTCCTTGTTCTGCATTGTTTTTCTTCACTAGTTGCTGGGAATGGCTTTGTATGACCCTGGAGCGACCAGTCCCAATTGACGTAACAACGGACAGCCGAAACTCCTCAATGAATTGATCTGAAAAGAAAGTGCGATACGTTCAGAAAGCTAAGTGAGCAGGTCTAATCTACCTCGTAGTCAAGTAAAGAAGAGTAATAGCATACTTAAAGAGAGCGGCGCACGAGACAAATTGGCCGATTCGGACATAGTCTGAAAGATTGAGTAGATCCGCCAAGGGATTGAGAGGGCAAGGGAAGAGAAAATTCGACCATCGGAGCTGGATAATCGCATTTTCTTAGGCCCGCCAGCCTCAAAATCCTTTCTTGGACAAGAAGCATAGTCTGAAAGGATCGGATTGGAGCTGGTTCAAAAATTCGTCAGAAAGATGAGGATTAATCTTTTCCTTGATCTTGCGACGACCATACATCCAAGGCCATTCACCATCCCATCGATATGGTCTAGTTTTCGAACTTCCTTCAAGACGAATGTCGAGACCTTTCACAAAGAAGAACCTTCTTTTCCAGCTTTTAGTTTTATCCATAGCCACACTCGAAAGGATAAGCTGGTTCGACCGCTGTGAGAAAGATACGAACCCCGCATTGGAACCTTTAGACATACTCATCTGGAATACTTGCCAAAAATTCCGAAAAGAAGCCTCATCTCCTTTGGCCTCCATGAGAACACTGAACGCCACGATGTATGCTATAGAATTCGGAAGAATCTGAGCAGGGGTGAGAGAAAAAGAGGATAAGATACTTCTAAGTAGGGGAATAAATGGGATGCGCAATCCATGTGAAAATTGCTTCTCGTAAAAAGCCTGGCACCCAGGTGGAGGATCAGTTGCACGATGGCAGTAAGATGGGATGACGATCGAAAACCCCTCAGGAAGAAATTTTCCGAACTCTTTGTCCAAATAAGCGCGGTTTTCCTGGACAAAAATGCAAGAAGTTTGATCCGCGCCAAGCTCGGCCCGATTATGACCAACTGATCCAGAAGGGGCTTCAAATTTATATATCCTGACAAAAACATTGTCACCAATATTACGTTTCTCTACCACGTCTTCTTCGAGATCTTCGACCTGATTTGCATCCTCATGCTCGGGATGAAATTTTCCCTCTTCAAAGTCATCGATAAGCCTAAAATCAGGATCGGAATCAGGATCCTATCCGACTTTGCCCTTGTCCCTCGAATCTCTCGAACTGGACATTATAAAAAGATATAGTTGTATGAAAAGGACAGCTTACGCGATCTCAACGCTCCGATCTCAAGTAAAAAGTCGCTCTGAAAATAATTTTTAATAAGGCAACGTATATATAAAAGGTAAAAAAGGTGAATTGCAAGTCGGACCCTGAACAGCCGCGACGGTTAAGCTCCCTCGGGTTAAATTGAAGACTATCTTCCAAATATTTACATTTTAGACCCCTATACCTTCTGGAATTATGAGTATCACGGTAAGCGATGCGGAAAGATGTTTTGGTCGAGATTCATTTCAAAAGCAAAGCAAAAACTCTTTAACGTCGAAGTTTATATCAAGGCAAGTTCATCATATTGTTTCCAAGATATGCACTCTTTTTCCCTGATTCGGTTTTTATCCCAATGGGTTTTCCGAGTTGGGTTTTTAACGATGCATATCCGAAACACATCAAAAAATGATTTGTTCATCACCACGTTCGGAATAACGCAAACTTCTTCGAGCTTAAGCTTCACTTTGCGCTCAAGAAGTGGGGGAGTATTGATGGGGGGTATTTTGGACTCTACTTTTAGGATCTAAGGTACGATCGGAGAACCAGAACCCCGACCCCGAAGGCTTAGAATCAAGCTCGGATCACAGTTCAACTAACTCGATCCTCCAGATGCAGCCCATGCTCGAAGGATACTGTTGGGCCGATCTCAGGCCCAGGCCTATGGGCCTATCCCCATTCTCAGCTATAAATACCCCAATCATTTATGACGCCGGACACGCTTTCCCAGGTGCACTCCATTCGAAGCTGCTGCTCAGAAAGATAGTTTAGGCCACTTTATATGTATTTCACACTCTAGCTTGTACGACATCCTATAATGCTCAAATATGACCCCCAATACTTGTAATCTATACACCTACGATCGTAATATATGTTATTGATCTTTTCTCCATTTAGTTGTGTATGTGTTTACATCGTTTACATTTTAATCTCGATCATGCCACGAAAATGTGCAAGATCAATATCTCAAATTATTTCACTTACCTTATTATTTGAAAGATATTTCTTTATCGGTCTAAGATATTTCACTTATTATATTAATTAGTTTAATTCAATTTTCATTGATTTTTTTACTGGTTTTATATTGTTTTACTGATTTACTTGTTTTTGATCAATTATACTCTATTGTACATTATTTTTCCTATTTTTCATCAATTTATTTTATTTTTTCCTTTTATTTATTTTTATCAGTTTAACTTATATTTCACTGATTTCACTTGAATTTTCATTGATTTCATAGACTTTAACATTTATTCAATGATTTAACCCATTCTTCATATATTTCACCAATTTTTCACTGATTTCACTGATTTGTTTCCCATGTTTTCACAAATATCACCCGAATTTTCATCGATTTCACATGTATTTAATTTGCCTATTTTATTCACCTACTTCATCGTTCATAAATTTCATTCAGATCGATTTCACATATTTTCATCAATTACATCAAATTTATTTGAACGGTTTCACCAATTCTCATATCTGTTTTTTCACTTGATTCACACGTTTTTGTCGAAAAGATTTCCATGAAAATCTGAGGTAATGTTTTTCATGTCAAATAAAGATTACTTAGTTCACTAATAAACATTTTTGTTCATTAATAGGTAAGATGTGATTCTACTTGAACATGTTTTATGATATTTAAGAGAATATAAATTTTTTGAAGGAGTGACATATTGTACTAAATCTTTAAATGATACAAATAATATTTTGCACATAACAATATTTTGATAATACATTATAATAATTATAAAAGTGATGTAAGAGTTAATTTCTTATTTATTAGAGTTAATATAGTTTAATTTGAATTTTGTTTTGTTTTTCTTCTATATTCATGGTGCTTGGTTAGGAGGAAAGGAAATTACAAATTTTCTTAAAATATTTTCCTATCAAATTTTTTATGGGAAAATTCATGTTTGATTATATTTTTTTATTATACTTTACAAGTTGAATAAGGGCGTTTTTGTCTTAAAAAAAAAAGAAAAAAACTTAAAATATTCACACTTTTAGTATTAGTATTAATATAGATTATGAATTTTTATTGCAGGTTTCATATATATAGGCTACAGAGTTCTGTCTGCTTGTAAATTACTTGCTTGCCGAGATTTGTGTATTTCTTATTTACATTGACTTCCATAAGTTCCATTGAAGTTTGAAAGGTTCCAAAGAAATATGAGATTAATTTGCAGTTTCATTTAATCGGACATTTGGTCTCTCATTTCTCCCAAGTTGACCTCCATTTAATTTTTCAGACGCGGTTAGAAGGTTGGAGCTTACTATTTTACAGGCAAGCAAAAGGTTTGTACTTTTTTTTGTTCTTAATTGACCAATGTTTCTTTTAGTTAGCCAAGGTATATACCCTAACGATGAGTTTGTATTCCAGAGGAGTGGTGTTCTGTTTTTCAACATATATGGGTTCTATTCAGAAAGTTATTGCTTTCATAATTATATTTTGCCTTTTAATCGTGCTATTTGTAGTTTGTGTTACTTCTTAAATTATTGCAACTATTAGAATTCACCACATGGATTGGGCTAAGTCCACTTACTTGGCTTGGGCCTAACTCAACCTCAAAAGTTAGCTTGTAAGGTGAGGATTGCCCAAGACCTTATAAGGTGGATTTAACTATTGTTTTCAACCAATGTGGGACAATTAGTCTCAATACTCCCCCTTCACGTGTGGGCGGGCTGAATGTGTTGGTGAAACAAGCCCAACACGTGACATATTAAAGCCCAACCTTGCAGATTGCGACATGTGGGCCCCAACACACGAATAATGACCGTCCAGGACTTTGTTAACTGGACGAAGAATGACAACCCAGGCCTTTGTTATCTGGGAGAAATGTGTGGGTGAAGAATAAATCCCATCATGCGCGCAAGGAAGAGCCCATCACGGAAGGAGGTGGCCCACTTCAACCTGGGGCTCTGATACCATATTAGAATTCACCACATGGATTGGGCTAAGTCCACTTACTTGGCTTGGGCCTAACTCAACCTCAAAAGCTAGCTTGTAAGGTGAGGATTGCCCAAGACCTTATAAGGTGGATTTAACTATTGTTTTCAACCAATGTGGGACAATTAGTCTCAATACAACTCTTTCTTCTGCTCGACTGGTAGCGCATTGATCCTATAATTTAACACTTCCAAAAAATTTTACACCGAAAAAGGTTGGCTATATGTTCTTCCCCTTGTTGTGATTTCGGATCATGAGATGTTTGGTAAGTCGCAATGATTTTCCAATTTTGACTTATTCCTGATTCTTCTTTTTACTTTATCTTTTGTTGTTTGGTGATCTTTGCAGACGACCAGGTTGGACCACACATTAATCGTTATTCTCATATCTAATTACATTACTATTAATCTGCTCGAATGCCTTGTGTTTTAATGTCATGTGTTTAACCATATTGCGTCGTCTTTCTTATGCATTGAATCATATTACAGATTCTTACATTTGAGACTTACATATAAATTTTTTGTGCTAGGACTGGATAAGCTGAATTATTAGGCTACTTCAAATACGCGACTAGAGTATCGTTCCCCAATCCTCGGTGCTGCATTTTCAACGTTATTTTGTATGGTGTGAACTTTTGATGTTCAAATTTTTAAAGAGAATACCGTTTCTTGCAAGACTTGGATTTTAGGAAATTTTTGTTTATTTTTTGGAGTTTTTCTGTGTTGATAGTGTATTTATATATTTTCGTATTGGCGTGCATTGTAAGAATCTATTCACTCGTATTTAAATTGGATTTTTTTGGGCTTTCCTTTTTTAAAGGCCAACCCACTTATAATTTTGTTTATCCTCTTGGCAATTTTGACGTCTCTGTAGGGTAGCCTTCATTAATTTGAACAAAAAAAAAATGGGTAACCTTCATTAATGCCTCTTTTTGCTTGTATATAGATGGTTTGTACATGCAGAATTAAGTTATATAATGAACAATATTCCTAACTTTGTTACTAGAACCTTTTTTCACTTATGACAATTTGGAAAAAATTAAGGGCTTGTTTGTTTGGCGCTTCAAATTTTTGTGTTTGGGAAATGCCAAACAAATATGTTCTCTATTTTCTTAAGTAAAATTTTCATCTCTCAATTTTCTCAAACTACTATCTCAAAACCCAAACAAACAATAATTTTCTTATCTCTAAACAAAATTTATATAAACTCGACTCTGATTTGACATAAAGTAATATATCTATTACACAATTTATCTAACAACAAACATGATTTGACATAAAGTCTTACACATTTACACCTACAACCTAACTCTTCCAAAAAATCTATACCTACTTTATTTCTCAAACCACTCTCTCAAAACCCAAACAAACAACATTACGCAAATCGAGATTATTTCATAAACTTTCACTACTTTCCCAAACACCAAACAAACAGACCCTTAACCTTTTCTTGTTGCTTATATATATGGGAAGAATAAATATAAAAAATTGTAACAATAAATTCTGGTGAAAAAGTTATTATTTTGGTGAAGGGGGAGAATTGAAGAATCATGGAGAAAAAGTGGAGAATATAATTAATAGAGTTTGAGTTTAGGTACTTTTCAGTTATTTTTCTATATTTTGGTGTATGGTTTGTTTTGAACATAACTTACAAGTAGCAACAAGAGGGGTTAAATGCAAAATACCTGCAATTGCAAGAAATTATCATGTAAAATTTTTATTGCGTTAAATTTCCTTGTATTTAAAAAATCCTGCAAAAAACACCAAATTTGTAAAAAAAATATGTTGTTTTGGATCGACATATTTCAATAATTTATTTTTAAAATACTTTAAGATGGTCCCTACAACTTCACGTGTTATATTTTTAAAATTATTTCTTAAGATATATCGATCCAAAATGACCTATATTTTACAAATTGAGTATTTTTTGCAGGGTTCTTAAAAATGCAATAAAATTTGGCACAATAAAATTTCACAAGATAGTTTCTTGCAGATTTAGCATAATACAGAAGAGCATCTTGCATTTTCCCCATCAAATGTTCTCTGTTTTATTTTGTTTTGGTTGGACAGCTAATTCAACCTTTTTGGGATTTCATTGGCTTTGTATGAGTACATATGAAGCATATATGCTTTGAAATTTTTGTTCATCCAGTGTAATTAATTGAATTATGATTTTTAATCTTTTTATTGATGTGTGTAGTTTTAGTTCCAAATATCAGTAACAATGATTATTAGAATTTAACTTTAATTTAATATATAGGAAGAATAACTCAAAAGTAAAAAACTATGAGGTTTAGTATAATTACACATGGCACCATATATATTAGAGAAGTTACTCAAACTATCTTTAAGATATTGAATTCATTACTATGATCCTTGAGGTATTGAATTCATTATTGTTGCTCAAACTACATCACTCTCACCCACTTATGTTTAAAATTCCTTAACTTGCACCTTTTATAGAACAATTCAACCGGATCATAAGATATTAACACATGAATAGCACGCATGAAATAGAGACACAACACCAAAAAAAAACCATATTTAATGCATTCTAATGCAGATATATCAATACACTTATACTTAAAAAATGTTAGGAAATTAAATAACAACTTCCATATTGTCCTGGTATTAAACTTGTTTTTATAACTTATTTAATAGGAAATATTAAGGTCAAACTTTTATAGAATATGAAAATTTCGTATATCTCAATTTAATCTAGTGGAACATCTACTTATGTTTTTAAAGAATTATATGCTTCTTCGATATGAAAAATTAGAATACAGTCGAATCAAACTTATCTAATCACAAAGTAAGTATATTACGCCTACTTTGTGACTGATCACTTTTTTTAAACAAATATATTGCACTTGTCATGTTTAATTCGACCGCACACAATTTAACTAATAATTTTCCGTTGAATATTACTCGTATTGATTGCACCCCTAAAGCTTCTCTAACTTAGTCAACTCATTCAAACAATTTCTTTTTCTTATGAACAACTCATTCACAAATCACAACGTTGTTATAATAAAAAAGGGGCATATGTTTTTTTGTACCTCGTGATCCACATTGCAATTTTGGTACAATTGGATTAAAATAAAGTTTTGCAACTTTCATACAAAGCTAATTTTTTCTCTGGAATTAATGACAAATTTATCATCAGTGATATTCATAATAGTCAATTTTCCTCCATATGATTTAAAATTGAGCAGTAAAAATTGTCCTATGATTTTATAAAAGTTTCACACCGCCTCTCTAAAATTTTATGTGTAGCACTTTAACCCCATTGTTATGATTAATGTGGCAGTTTATCATCATGTGTTATGATAAATGTGTCAATTTACCTTCACATGTTACAAAACTCTTTTCATGTCCGCTCTCAATTCTAGCAAGTGAGTTACAGTCTCCGACATAAATGATTAAATTGCAGCTTCATAATTTTTACATTAGAGTAAATTGCTCTTTTCAAATTTTACAATATCCTTTCTCTTTTTGTGATCATTTTTTGAAAACTTTATATTCATAGGTTCATTAAATTTAAAAAATCATTACGCGTAAACTACTTTAAGGTCTATTCAAGCTATATATAAATGCATTCTCAAGTCGGTTATATCATTTCCCTTATGCTTAAAATATTATAAAATTTTTTAACCCTCTCATTTATTTTAAATATCTACGAATACTTGTTATTTTTTACTATTTGTTCCAATTATAAAATAACATCAAATTTTACTAAACATCCTCAAGTACCCCAAATGGGTAATTTTATCAACGGTCTATGTCTATGGTTATCCACAACAGCACAAACAAACAATTCTGAGCAGGATTTTTTTCTTCACTTTAATTTGTAAAATATGGATGTCACTCCCTTCATCTTGAAATCTAATTTAATATTTTGGAAGATACATTAAAATCTCTCCTAACAAACTTACATGTAAAATACCTAAAACTAAATAAAACATTGATTAGTCCATTAGAGCATAAATATCTAACACGTCTGATTTAAAGTTGGTTTAAAGCACACTTCCTTTTTCCTTAAATCAAACTTAACAAACGTAAGAAAACTATTCAAATCCTCTCTAACAAAAATTTATATAATCAATTAATAATACACACCTTAATAAAGCTCAAATAATATAACAAAAATTTATATAATAGTGTATTTTTATGGTTCGTTTTTATCTATTATAAGAGAAGATTAAAATAATAAAAAATGATGTAAGAGATAATTTATAAATTTTAGGAGTTTATGTAGAAGATATATACAATAAGACTTTATGTCTAATTATACTCCCTTAATTACTTTTATATATTTAAAATTTAATTAAATAACAATTCAAAAAAGGGTATTTTAGTTCGCACAAAAAAGTTAAGAAATATTCATGCTTTTATAATAGTATAATATAATAATAAATAATATAAACAATATAATATATAATATATATGTTTCAATCAGCTAATGGAAACTTTTTTAGACTTTTCGAAAATATTTCGGAAACACTAAAGAAAAATTGTAAAAAAGTTACTAAATTTAGAAAATTAACAGAGTTTAAGGCAAACAAATAGTTTCGGAATTATATCTCATTTTCATTTTGCTTGATTAAAAAATAATAACCTTTCGATATTTTCGATGAAAATTTTGATCCAGGACCTTAGACCATCTCCAAGGGAGCTCTTATATGTCAAATTATAAGATTTTCACAAAAAAGTTACTCCAAGAGACATGCTATAATTTAAGGGCCATTTAAATTTTTAAGGTTGGACTCTCAAATTTGAGAGTCCAAAGCCAAATGTATATTCTACTTTATGCAACAAAGTACAACATTATTTTGTACTTTGTTGCAAAAATATTTAATGTAAGTTCTTATTAAAAAAAAAATTACGAATCTCGAAATATAGTTCAGATTTATTTCATCTAAATTCATATTATTTTTCTGAAATAATTTTTTTAAATTTAATTTTTATTATTATATCAATAAATAATAAATACTGAATATATATCATTATTATTTATATATAAATAATACTTAAAAGTAATTTGTTAAAAATATAAATGAATTGTTGGAGTGAAGTGTTGTGGTTATTTAAAAGTAGAATTTTAAAATATAAACGAGCTGTTGGAGTGCAGAGTAAAAAGTGGGAATGTATAACACTGTTCACCCCTTAAATTTTAAGATAAGAGGTCTGAATTTAAGAGTTCTGTTGGAGATGGTCTTACATGTCAAATTACAAGACAAATGCACACTTGTTTTATGATTGAAAAACTCACAAGCAATGTACTTGCCTTGGATTCAATGAGAGTGACTAAATCCGATAAAAGTTTCCTTGTAATATGATCATCAAATATTAAGATCATGTTTGTTTTAATTTAGAGAGCATCTGAAAAGTGAAAAAAACAAGTCTTTTTTCTTTGAAAAAAAAACATGTTCTATAGGTTTATATCGCAATTTTAAAAATCAATCCAATTCTAAAAGAAATATCTTATCTCTAAACACACATTATTAGAGTCAGAATAATTTTTTTTTCATACAGCCCGTATATACTCGTTGAACAACCAAATTAACAAAAAACAAATTAGATTATGCAATTATGTAATAAATATATTAATAGCAATAAATAAATTTAGTAATATAAAGAACGTAAGAACGCAGTAAAATGCTTACGTAGTTTTATTAATTTTGGGAACGAGAATTAGTATAAGAACTTATTGCAGTTGAGTCCTCAAAGAGCTATCCAAATATGTATGTAGGGCCGGCCCAACACTTTTAGGGCCCTAATGAAATTAAAATTCGAGGCCCTTTTTTATGAACAATTGTACATAATATATTATTTTTTATTAATTTATAATAGGATTGAATACTATATTTGACTTGAATTCGATCAATAAAAATTTGTTAAAACCAAATAAGACTTTAACACACTCAAAAAAAAAATTCATCATGTGAAATCAAACTTGACATAAACGAAAAATTGACTTGATTCGTATAAATGTATCAAGTTATTTGAGTTAGAGTTCGATTCAAATACAACTCTTTTAAACTCTGATTGTCTGCATATCAAGTTTGATTATAAGGATATCCAATCATACTACACAATATATTGTTGGATTTATTTTAAATTTCTAATCTTGCATTAGGTTAAAATTTTAATCGTTGACTGATGATTCAGAGGGATGATTGTTAATTGTGATACTTTTAAAGTGTAATTGTTACATACATTCGGGGTACATGTTAAGACCCCATAGTTTAGGGAGGGGGGAGGGGGGTGGTTTGTTGGTTTGAACTTTAAAATGTATTTTACTCTTAATTAATATAATGGCTGAGAAAATTTAAAAATTCAAATTGTATTTTTGTTGCCATTATTCTTTGTTGGCATTAGCTGTGGCTGCAGGCAAACAAGTTGCTTTAAATAAATAGGATTATGACTATTGTTTATTTGAGATCTCTTTTCAAGATTGTAATTAAGAAAGACTAATCAGTCTTTAAAATACATATTAACATTAACCAACCAACTATGAGTTAATTGCTAGTGATTGAGTACAGTTCAGTGCATGCGTTGCTTCTGCCGCTATCTGATAATTACACTACTCGGGACTTGGATGTTTACATCACACCTACTGCTATAAAATAAGACTAGCAGTTGGACTCGGATCTTTAATACATTATAAATATTCGTATAATAAGACTATTTGCAAACTTATTTATGTAATTATCGTTGGGTCGGCATTTTAATCATTTAAAAATCTTACTTTCAATTACATCTTGTAAATTAAAAAACTATTTGCTATAATAAAATTCTACTCCAATTAGAATAATTGCAAACTTGATCGTACCATAAGACATCGAAATTATCTAGCCAACAGCATCACGAGTCATTGAATAGATGGGCAGAGTAGAAGGGAATTTTCTCTCTCCTCGTGAGATTTTAGGTTTTTTTTTTAGGTTTTTTTCTATCTAGGGTCTGGGTACTTTTGGTATTGTGGTGGCTTTCATGGACAACGTTATTTCCCGATTGAGATCTAATCTGAAATTGACTGAGGATGAGGAAGTGGAAAGTAGCCCTCCAATAGAGACGTGGACTACTGAAAATAATAATACTGATTTGCAATTGATGGGTCGTTTATTGACGCATAAAGATATTAATTTGGAAGCACTGGAGCGTACGATGTCGTTGATGTGGAGCCCTGTCCATGGAATTGTTCCAATGGACACATTAATTTAATTTAATTATGCTCCACTATGCTAGTTGTTCAATTCAAAATTGTCGACTATGCTAGCTATTCAATTCAAAATTGTCAGCTAACATGGTCGAGCAGAATTAAATTAAATTAATGCGTCCATTGGGACAATAACCTAACCTCAAATATACTAATTAGCATACACTAAGGTAAATTTAAAAAAAGAAAAAGAAAAGACTAGCGATTGAAATTTTATTATAATCAATTATTACCAAAATCAATTATACTAAAATTAATTCTCCTATAATTGCTTCTCGTATCGCTAGGCCAAACTCAGACGTGCACGCCACATCTAATGCTATATAATAATAAAACAGGGCTACTTTTTTCAATATTTGAATTCACAAATCAAGTAATTAATCCGTATTTAGATTGATCATATATATATATATATATATACTTAACTCCTTTAATTTGCCGGTGATATAATATAGTTTGGAAAAGTTTAGAGCAAAGTATTTCCATGGTACCTACCTACTAGCAAAAGAAAAGAATTGGGCGAATTTCAAGTAAGTTTTCTATATGCTCCAAATATTTGTTAGTTCTAATACATGTTAGAATCATTAATTCAAGAAAAAAAAATCTGTACTTGAAGAAATTTCAAAAACTTCAAACTCATACACTATATATGTTAGCTTGCCAAGCGGCGAACATAATTTTGGCCGCAGCGAGAAGCTTTTGCTTAACACGAAATTGCAAAACTAACTAAAACTTGATCAAAACTTGAATAATAGCTATGGTTTTATACGAACTTAAAGAAACCATTTTCGAGCATTGTTAATGAATAAGTTGCGGTAATTGTTGGTGTCTAACAATCTGTGTGCTTAAATATTTTGATCTAACACAAAAAATAGTGAGAAATACTTGCTTGTATCGAAACCAAATATCACTTCAATCTTTACGTAAAAAATGAGGAAATTAGACTGAGGCTTGCCGAAATAAATTTCCTTAAGACAATATTTCCGGGGCTGCCACGGTGCATACAGTTTGATTCCCGGTAGTCTCCCAAGATACAACAGTCTGTTGTTCATTATTTGCACAAATAATGAACCCACGGCGAACCAAAGCAAATAGAAGATTCGATATGAATTTAAAGTAGAGAAGAGAGTAATTTTTTCTTAATGTCTGAAAAATGATACTTAATTGGCCAGATTAAGTCTCCTATTTATAGGCACATAAATGTCTATTCGCAAGAGACATATCACTTGGATTGCACTGCTTCGGTCCAAAGGGTACCTCTTCAGATCGAACAGACGCAACCCCTTAATTACTCTCAGTCAATTTTATTCACATATATATTGTAAAATCCAACAATCCCCCACATGAATAAAATAGTTCTTCGTGTCCCGTACCACATGACATATTATGTCGAAGTATTCTTTAGGTATAATACCGCATCGGGATAGGTGAAATATTTCATCTTGAACCTTCCCTAGTTATAGCTTATCGGATTTACTTAGCCAATCGGTGAAATATTTCATCTTGAACCGTCGGCTGTTGGTGTAAACCAAGACAATAAACTTAACACAGCATTAAACCGATTTGCTTCAAGTTCTCAGTTGTGTTCGTTTTGGCCCTGAACATTCTTGGTTATGAGAGTGCTTTAGAGAATTCCAGCCTATAATTAAAATCTCAACGAGCCGACCCAGCTCACACTAACATAGGTGACCGCATCTATCAAGAGTATCCTACCATACTCCACTTGTTCTTGATAAGGTATAGATGTCATTAAAAGCGTTTGCTTAACCTTATAAACGCGGTACGCATGCACTTATTGCATCATAAGAATGGGATAGTGTTATACTCTTAAGTGCTTTTTTTTAAGTTAGCCAAGACTGGTTGTCCTATTGAACCTGGTCCGTGGGATCTCCAGTCGCCAGATTAGGTTTCCGTACGAGGTAACTTAGTCTAATTTAGGCTTCAAGCCCATTCCCCTCGATGCACATACTACTATCTAGATAAACCTTTAATATCCGGAATCAGGATTATCTCTTGACTTCATAAAGTCCATTCTATTTGAAAGTAGATGTCTCTCGGTATTGTAGCAACGACAACGAATATGTCATGTCGTAACTTTACCATTATACATAGAGCTTGTTGAGCTCTGTGTATCACCGCTTGATTATCGCATTTACGTATGACTAACACAATTTTCAGTCATATTAGAATATCATCCAAGAATTTTGTGAAGCTATTCAAATTCTTCACTAGCTTTATACAATGATATTCACTCTTATCTCATAGTGGAATGAGTTATATGCGTATGTTTAGAAGATTCTCAGGAAATAGCGGTGCCTCCAAAATTTAATACATATCCACTTTTAAACTTTGATTCCTCTAAATCAGAAGTTTCATTTGCATTACCATATCCCTCCTGGATCGTTTGAAATTTTTTCAAAATATAATGCACATATGTATGTATTCTTTCAAGATTCAAGTATTCTCATTAATGGATCCCAACGAATCTTGCTAAGATTGCTCATGTATATCCCTAGTTTATTAACTAAAGAGACGATGTCTAGCCTCTTGCATTTTACGATATATGCGTGACATCTAATTTTATGAGCATACTCAAATTATGATACTGTATCACATTTGTTCGTATAGCACACAAGGTATGAGTTAAACAAAATTATGAAATCCCTTTTCATAAATATTACTATCTATAACTCATCCACGTATGTGCTTGAGATAGTTTAATGTCATCACATGACCTCTTAATCATGATTGATTAAACCTAAGTTTTTCATATCATAAGTTAATATTTTCTCAATTAATTTAATACTCACAGATATTGACATATCATTTGTTAAATGTCAATATGAAAATACAAAAGTTTCGCAAACTATGTTTTCTTTTCATTCAACAACGATACTCTCTAATTACTACTCATAAATATGCTCATTTAATTCACCATTAAAGAATGATAATCTCAACATCCATTATATATAGCTATTAGAGCTGTTAACATTCAAATGGATGTCATCCTAATCGCTAGTGAATATGAGTCAAAGAAGTAGAATTATTTCTTTTATAAGACAACTTGGCTACTCGTCTAGCCTAGGTTTCATCGATTGACTTATCAAATTTTTTTTTTAATTGACTTATCAAAGTTTTTGAACTATTGAACTTAAAAACCCATCTATATCTATTTGGTTCACTCCTCGAGGTCTACCAACTTTATAAATGTAACTCGATGTCAATCGCCTCTTTCCAATCCATGATATTGGAACGTGACATAATCTATTTATATCTTCGAGGTTAATTATTAAACACATAAGTTGGAATATCTGGATCAAATAACTTCGAGCTTTTAGCTCATGTGTCTCTTCAACTCATCAACAAACTCATGTATATTCTCGCAGAATAATTATAACATAGACTATAATGTTTATTCTCCCATAATAACAAATTTATAATTAACTCTAATTATAAAAAGGTTTATGTAAGTAATATAATAATTAATATTACTTTATCATATTTTAATATCAGTAAATCATGCTTATTGAAAATAAATCCAAAAGAAGGATCAATTTTATAAGAAATGATTATATCAAATCCTTCTTACATTCTCAATTAATGTTACATCACGTGACTCAGTTCACACGATTACATTTATTTCAGATTTAAACACGAAAAATATGAACTGCTACTATTTATCGCATAAGCTAGTAGTAATTAATATTTTTAAATTATTTATCTTTTCCGGTGGTAAAATCGAAATTTGACCTAAGTACCCCCACATTTTTAAGGTATTCGTTTTTCCTTCCCTTCCAGAACTCATATGGAATGATAATTGACTTTCTTGTATGAAACCCGACTTAGTATGTCTCTAGACATCTAACGAGCTTTCCCCCACAAGTTGTCAAGTAAATCCAAATTTAAAGATATTGGCGCTTAACCATATCTTAAAATTCTGTTATTTTAGCAACCAAATTCAATAGAGTTGAGCTAGGTAAATTATTTGACGAATTATTCCTAATTTAACACACTCTTGTGTAAATGATCAATATATGCGTATTTACCCCCACAATTTGGATATAGGAATTTAAAATTTTCTTATTCCATTTTCTAGATTTGTAGTTCACAAATGCATCTCTTTGTATTTCGCAAATACTTTGATTGTCTCTTATTTATTATTCAATAAATAGCGTAATAAAATATACGTGATCAAATACATTTTAAACTTCATGAGTTAGTAATGATTCAAAATCACATAATTAATTCGGATTAGTTCAAAAAATTGAACTTTTACATATTTGTTTCGTAAACAAATAAATTATAATTATATACTTATTTCTCACAAATAAATAATAATTATTTCACAAATAAGTTCAATATATTTTCTCAATAAAATATTAATATTTATTTCATGAATAAATTATAAATATACTCAATATTTCCTCAATAAAATATTGATATTTATTTTACGAATAAATTATAAATATAAACAATATTTCTTCAATAAAATATTGATACCATAGCAAATTATAACTATTCCACAATTGTACTATAATTACTTTTACATATAAATTTTCAATATTTTCTCAAAATATTGATACAAATTATAATTCTTATAAGTTATCAATATTGATATAGATTATAATTCTTATAAGTTATCAATATTTTCTCATTAAAATATCGATATGAATTACAAATATTTTGCAAACAATTTTAATTATTTGTCAATAATAAATTACCAATATTTTCTCGTTAAAATATTGATATGAATATAAATACTAATTAATCCTTTATTTTCACATAAAGCTATTAGTAATTCACTCATTCCTTATATTTGACATATGCATAAGTTTCACTAATAAATGTACACGAGCTATGAATCACATACGCATATGAGGTTCATAATTGCATGCTCATGCCATTAAATTTTACTCAAATCATTACCTTCATGGAATGACTTAATAATTCTCCTCATCTATATTTTGAATTCACAATTCAAATATATCATATGAAAGTAGATAATCGTGACGATTCTTCGTCTTTAATTTCATTTAATGATACTCACTCCATATTATCAAATCCTTACCGGACCCATATAACAATTTAATGAAGTTGTTTTTATCACATAAAAAATTTTGTTCTCCCATAAATAAGAGATATAGGCATTATTTGTCCAAAAAGAGAATACACATTGGATCAAATAATGAACCGCTTCGTTAATGGTCACTAACATCCACAAGTATTTAAACAAAAATTAAATTTTCCTTGAAGAAAATTAAGGACAGTGGAAGGAAAGGAAGAGGCATCACGTGCATCGATTCAGAAGCAAAATTTCACCATTATTTTAACAGCCACAAAAATTAGGAAACTTGAAAAATTAGAATGAATACAGTCCTCCATATTTTTCATCCAGTGAAAAATCTATCAATCGACAATTGATTAAGGAAACTTATTTTTCTAACTATTGCAACCACCTCTTTACCCAATTGATTTTTTTTTTCGTAAAGAATCTCATCGGCTGACTCTCTGATGCCGTGATGCGCAATCATCTTTAATTATTATTCAAATAATTACTTCCGTTGTCATAAATCATATTTCATCAACAATTTGGAGAAACTCAAAAAACTGAAATGTTAATTATGAATCTCCTGCCCTGATATTTCGAATAGCAATTCAGAGACATTTCGTCTCAAGAAACAGGTCCCTTGGTTACATCAATTGGTTCTGTAATGGATTATCATTACTGAACTCTCTTGCCCAAATCTTTATTCTTTCCGTTCAATATGATCACCGCGTGAAGTTCGAGATGGAGTTACGGAGATGAACATAAATAAACCAAGTTTATAGGGTCATCATCATCATAATAATTGGTTAATTAATCGCCACCCTCACAGAGTACAATTACTACTTATGTGTATTAAACACATATTGATTAAACAAATATACATGAATTACTACGGTTCATATATATCATATGAAAACTCATTTACAGAATTGTAGGATATTTGAATCATAGAACAATAGGTTCTCACTTAATTTAATTTACACATATAAGTTGACCAAGAATATTGTCTTAAGATTGTTGGTGTCTAACAATCTGTATGCTTAAATATTTTGATCTAACAAAAAAAATAGTGAGAAATACTTACTTGTATCGAAACCAAATATCAATTCAATCTTTACGTAAAAAATGAGGAAATTAGACTGAGGCTTGCCGAAACAAATTTTCTTAAGACAATATTTCCCGGGCTACCACAGTGCATATTAAGTCTGAAATTTTTTTCTTAAAGTAGAGAAGAGAGTAATTTTTTCTTAATGTCTGGAAAAGGATACTTAATTGGCCATATTAAGTCTCCTATTTATAGGCACATAAATGTCTATTCGCAAGACACACATCACTTGGATTGCACTGTTTCGGTCCAAAAGGTACCTCTTCAGATCGAACAGACGCAACCCCTTAATTACTCTCAATCAATTTTATTCACATATATATATTGTAAAATCCAACAGTAATTTGTTTAATTGACAGGACAACAAAATCATTAATTTACAGTTCTTAATTACTTATTTCCTAGCTAGTCTGTCTCCTTTTCATACTTTTTCTGTTGTCACCGTTATGTATGATAGTCTCCATTTTTATTTGTCAACTAAATACATATATACTCCTCTTTATAGTCTAAGTTAACAAGTCCTATCTTTTCAGTTTGACTAAATCAAAGAATTGGGAGAAGTATCAATGACTATTCCTCAGATTAAAGAGCTGCTTGAATTTTTGGGCTATTTTTACTATTATGATAAATTATTACTCGAGACCTGGAAAGCGGGAACCTGCAGAACAGTTGTTTGCTATGTCGTAAAATTCTGCTCCGGTGATGTCAAGCTTAGTACTATGATTAGACATCTTGAGAAGTTAACCTCGGAAACTCTTCGTGAATATTCAATCCTGAAGGAGGAGAGGACCTGTTTGTTCCTTAAGTACTCTTTCATTCCATATGTGCAGAAATTCTTCAAACTCCCAAGGCTGGAAGAGGAAATTTCTGACAAGGCCAATTTGCCCAAGGATAATGAACTTTTGGCAGGTTTTATAAACTTTCTCCTTGAAATACTGAATTCTGAAGCAGAATTAGATTCGGATGAGGAGAAACGATATGCTATTCTTCATGAGAAGCTAATGTTTATGCTCACTATCCTCGGGGATTTACCTTTTCAGTGCACTGATCACGAGCTTGAAGAAGTAAAACTTATCCTGGCTGAATTTGAAACCTTGGCCAATGAAGTAGGCAACTTCATTTATTCTTGTGTTTTTGTCACCACTCACATCAAATCGTACAGGTTCACTGAGGGCATGGATGCAATTTTGGAAATGCTTGAGCTCTTGAATGTAAAGATAAAAAAGCATTGCATCAATTTCCCAAAGCTGCTATCCAGACTAAGTTTAACTACTCCAAAGGCTTATGATGCTATAGATTCACTTTTCATCGTAGATTCTCTCCTTGAAGATCTTCAGAGCTTGATCACGAATCCCCAAGTCGAATTGAATATCGTTAATGATGATGTGAAGCTTATCAAAACACTCCATGAGGATCTAATGTTCACTCGATCTTTATTCAATGGTGCCGACACACGTACGGATGAACTGAAAGAATCTCTAATACAAATAAGAGACGTGGCATATGAAGTCGAATACCTACTGAACTCACATATTGCAAGACACATTCCTATTTGGTACGTGGCTGTAAGATATCCATCTGCTTTTGAGAAAATTAAGCTTATTAGGACAAATCTCCAAGAAAAAACAACAAAAAATTATGCAAGCGAAGACGTATCATTTCAAGATATGGGAACTCCCAAGGTTAACATAAGTAATATTTTAGTGGGATTTGACGATGAAAGAAGAGAGATTTTAAGTGATCTTATTGGGGGATCAAGTAAACGACAAATCGTTTCTGTTTTTGGGATGGCGGGACTTGGTAAGACAACTCTAGCCAAGAAATTATATAATGATCGTTCAGTTATAGAGAAATTTGATAGACGGGCTTGGTGTGTTGTTTCCGAAACGTATCAAAAGAAAAGGGTGTTGAGGGACATTTTGACGGGCTTATCTAGCGATTCAAACAACAACTTCAATGGAGAAGATGAAAGTTTGGGTTTAGAGATTTACCAAACTTTGAAAGGACGGAGATATCTCATTGTTATGGATGATGTTTGGTCATTAAATTTGTGGGATGAATTGGGCAGATTTTTCCCAGATGATGCTAATGGAAGCAGAATAATGTTTACCAACCGGAATAAAGATGTCGTACCAACGAATAGCATTACTCATTCACTTCCACTTCTCACAAAGGACCAATGTTGGAGGCTATTAGAGAACAAGGTGTTTTTGGAAAAATCTGAACATTGCCCTCCACAATTAGTGGACATTGGAAAGAGTATTGCAGCAAAATGCGGTGGATTGCCACTCGCATTAATTGTTACGGGAGGAGTTTTAGCAAACTTGGACAAGGAAGAAAGTGTATGGGAAAAAATAGAAACAAATTTAAACTCCTATATTTACGAGGATGATACAAATGACTATGCGAAAATAATGGAACTTAGTTTCAAGCATTTGCCAGATCACTTGAAAATGTGTTTTCTCTACCTTGGAAGTTTTCCTGAAGACACTGAAATACCAGTACGAGAGTTGATATGGTTGTGGATCGCTGAAGGATTCATACATAGAGAACAAGAGAAGAACCCAGAGCAAGTAGCAGAAAAATATCTTTGGGACTTAATTAGTAGAAGCCTTGTGCTAACTGCCGGTAAGGAATATCGTGATGGGGCGATCAAGACTTGTGGCATTCATGACTTATTGCGTGAGATGTGCTTGAGAATCGCTCATGAACAAAATTTCTCAAAGTCTATGAAAGAGTAAGTTTACTCGCTATCATTGTCTCAATCCAGTCAAAATTGTTGGTACTTAAATTTCTAGTTATTATGCTTGTACTATTAACAACCGAATGTTCTTTTTTATTTTATAGGTACTCCTCAATCTACGAGAAACATCACCATCTTTGTGTTCCCTCTGAATTCAGAAACGGCATGGGACCCTTTGGCCTGCATTGTCGCTCTATTTCAAGCCATGATGGATTACTTTCAATATGTTCTTTTCCGCAAATGAAACTTCTTAGGGTCATCAACACGCCCCGACCCTTGATAAGTACCAATAGGTTCCCCAAAATGCGCCCATCCCTGGTAGATCCATTTGAGCTAAAAAGAAATGATTATCTTTTGACTCAGTTGAGGTTCTTGGCATATAATATACTTCCACATCATATAGGCAGATTCATTAACCTAGAATTTCTTTGTGTACGAAGCTTCGAAAAAGTCTTCCTACCCCAAGTCATTCTAAAATTGCCGAATTTGAAACATTTGATCGTAAAATGGGAAGCGGAATTCCTTGAAGATTGGGATAGCTCCCAAACAACTAATCTAAGGTCCCTTTCACATATTTTGTTTACGAATGACAAGGATGTAGAAAGCTTGAGGTGTTCACCACATCTTCGTAGACTTGGTTGCGAGTTCGAAGGAGACAATATTACCGGATGTCCTAATCTCCGTTCTTTCACTGAATTGGAATCACTCAGCATAAGATTTCGCCATGGCCGTGATCTTCAATTAACAAACTTTATCTTTCCTTCCACTATCAAAAAGCTTTATTTAATTGGATTTCACTTGCCATGGGAGAAGACTTCGATCATAGGGAGATTACCAAACCTTCGTGTACTTAAAATAGGTAAGAAAGCCTTTGATGGTGAGGTATGGGAGACTAGAGATGGTGAATTTAAAGAGTTGAGGTTCTTGAAACTTCGAAAGCTTACACTAAACCAATGGATCACTTGTACTGAACATTTTCCCCAACTTGAGTGCTTGGTAGTGGAGCGCTGTGCTATTGAGGAGATTCCAAGAGAATTAGGCGATATTACCACGTTGGAGACAATTAAGATGATTCATTGTTCCCGGTACGAGGGCGACTTATCTGCAGTTCAGATTGAAACAGAACAACACGAAAATGCAAATGAAGACCTTAATGTCTTCATCATCAACGAGGAATGGTCAAAAGAGCAACTCGTACGAAAGTGCAAAGAAGTAAGTTCAAATCTTTTGACACGTATGTACTACTTACTTATATATATGCTTTCCTTTTCCTATTTTTCTTCTATTTTAAATATGAATGTGAATGAAATCTTATATATAACGAATTGATATTTCAGCATTGTGGTCTTTTTTTTTTTCCTTTGCTTTGATTTCTGTAGCAAGCTTCTCAAGAGGTTGATGAATAACAACGGGAATTAGGAAATGGCCAGTTTCACTATATATATTTCAGATTGGAAAAATGGCGCAAAATAGGAAAAGAAGGCTTTATCAGTTTCACCAACTGTTGTTACAATTGTTGGTTTTTTTTTTTTTCTTGAGCTTTATTTCAAGCAACCGCGATTCCTCAAACAGCTGTTGAAATAAGACTGATTTGCGTGTTCTGTAACTTAATAATTTTCAGCCATGGAACATCATAGTATAATAGGGGCTGATCAGTTTGTTATATTTTTTGTTTTTGAGACTTCAATTTTAATTTCTATCATGTACAATCAAAACATATGTTGATTGCTTGTAAGTTTTCGATCCACTGTACTTTAATAAGATGCATTAATTAGTTAATCGATTTCAGTCATAAAAACATTAATAGTTAATTGATCAATTATTAGTAACATATATAATTGAGTGAGCCGGTCAATATCTACATATATAGTCAAAGTCTATGCAACAGTAAGTTTACTATCTATTCGTGTATCAAATTCAACTATTCTTTTATATTGTACATACAATTGACCTTTTTTATGATTTAAATTTAGCCTTACCAGTTTGACATGCATCTTGCTGATGCAAAAGCTATTATTGTATTTGATTTATGTTATTGGACTGTTTTCTTGTAATGATAATTTCTCAATGTATGAGAAACATCATCATCGATGTGTTTACAGACATCACCAATTTACGGGAAACCTTTTGGCCTAAATTGTCGCACTCTTCTTGGCAATTTTCACGAACGTCATTCATTTTTCCACGAATGAAACTTCTTAGGGTGATGGATTTGTTGCCAGTATTTGAAAGAATCGATCTTTTGGTTCAATTGAGGTACTTGGCTGTTGATCGAATGCTAAAAACCATTAGTAGACAACCTCGCTAACATAGAAGTTGTTTGTGTAGAAAGCCCAGACGAAGTGATTTTTGTACCCTTTGTCATTCTAAAAATGGTGAATCTGAGACATCTGCGTCTCAAGAAAGAAGCAAAATTCGAAAGAGATTGTGATAGCTTCCAAATGACTAATCTAAGATCATTTTCATTTGTTCATATTAGCAATGACAAGGATGAAGAAATCTTGAGATGTTCATCCCATCTTCTCAAACTCAAATGCAAATGTACAATTTAACACTATTTCCTGATGAGAGAATTTCACTTTTCATGCCATAATTCAACCTACTTTAGGGATTTGATACCACAACTTTTTCTATCGACACATTTGATACCATACCTCAAATCAACTTGACACATTTGATACTTCCGTCAAATTGGAAACGGAATTGTCACGTGATTGTCGCGTGGTCGTTAAAACTTTGCACATTTGATACCATAACTTATGTTGACTGATAATTTTACCCCATAACATTTCAGGTCACCAAAGTAAGCCCCACATCTCCAAATTTAGTGACGATTTTCGTCCACATTGTTGCCAAATTTCCAAATTGACTCGAATAAGACCACGTGCTGACCAATTTAGAACTTTACACATTTGATACCATTACTTATGTTGACTGCTAATTTTACCCCATAACATTTCAGGTTACCAAAAAAGCCCCACATCTCCAAATTTAGTGACGATTTTGGTCCACATTGTTGTCGAATTTCCAAATTGACTCGAATAAGACCACGTGCTGACCAATTTAGAAAATTTTACTTATTTTATTTAAATAACTAATTTAATTTATAAACAATATTAATAAATTAACATAAATATCACCAAAATTAAGAAAACATATTCTTTTTAAATATAAAATTTATATAATAGAATTAATCTATTTAATATTTATTAAAATAATAAATTATATAATTTAAAACTATTTAATATTTATTAAAATATTAAATAATAAATAATTATAATTTAATAAAAAAATCCCCACCCCATCCAATCCAACCCACCCCTCCCCCTACCCCCTGGGTCTTCTGTCCCAGGCCACCGCCGGCCTGGGACCGAAGATCCCAGGCCGGTAGTGGCCTGGGATCGAAGAACCAGGCCTGCGACGGCCTGGGAATCGAGGGTAGAGGGGAGGGTGGGGAGGTGGTGGGTGGGGTGGGGATTTTTTTTTTAAATTAAAATTATTTATTATTTAATATTTTAATAAATATTAAATAGTTTTAAATTATATAATTTATTATTTTAATAAATATTAAATATATTAATTCTATTATATAAATTTTATATTTAAAAAGAATATATTTTCTTAATTTTGGTGATATTTATGTTAATGTATTATTTAATTTATTAATATTGTTTATAAATTAAATTAGTTATTTAAATAAAATAAGTAAAATTTTCTAAATTGGTCAACACGTGGTCTTATTCGAGTCAATTTGGAAATTTGGCAACAATGTGGACTAAAATCGTCACTAAATTTTGAGATGTTTTCTTAGAAATTCCATTAGAATTAATTTTCATTGATTTCAAATATTTTCACCAACTTTACCTTTATTTTAATCGATTTTACCCGTTTTCATCCATTTTTCCCAAATTTTACCAATTTTTTTTATTGATTTCAAATGTATTTATGATTTCACATACCATTACATACGTTGTACATGTCTATTTAATTTCAGTGGTATTTTGTTGTAAATCAGAGTAAATTTAACTTCAATATATCATAAAATACCACATATTAATGACTGTTATTCAATTTATTAACTTCGTCATTGGAATTTTCATCGATTTCTTTAGTTTTTTTTCAGTTTAAACCATTTATCTCTTGGTTTGATTTTGTTCTTGTTGGTTGAAATTTTTTTGTAATATTGATTTCACTCATTTTTACTAGTTTAACCAATTTTCACATGTTTTCGCCGACTTTAGCTTTTTTTCATCGATTTTACCCATTTTTCACCTATTTCATCATTTTTTACGAAATTTCGTCGTTTCACCGATATCATCCATTTTTGTTGCTAATTTCACTTGAATTTCATCGATTTCACATGAATTTATCGAATTTTCAACTCAAATAATTATACATCTTCAATTACTTTTAAGTATATCTGATGGGGGGTATTTTGGACTCTACTTTTAGGATCTAAGGTATGATCGGAGAACCAGTACCCCGACCCCGAAGGCTTAGAATCAAGCTCGGAACACAGTTCAGCTAACTCGATCCTCCAGATGCAGCCCATGCTCGAAGGATACTGTTGGGCCGATCTCAGACCCAGGCCTATGGGCCTATCCCCATTCTCAGCTATAAATACCCCAATCATTTATGACGCCAGACACGCTTTCCCAGGTGCACTGCATTCGAAGCTGCTGCTCGGAAAGATAGTTTAGGCCACTTTATATGTATTTCACACTCTAGCTTGTACGGCATCCTATAATGCTCAAATAGGCCCCCAAATACTTGTAATCTATACACCTACGATCGTAATATACGTTATTGATCTTTTCTCCATTTAGTTGTGTTTGTGTTTACATCGTTTACATTTTAATCTCGATCATACCACGAAACCGTGCAAGATCAATTGGCGCCCAACGAGGGGCCTTATTTGGGTGTTAGATCGAAAAATGCCTACTACGAGGAGGAATACATATATTCGAGGAGAACCTTCCCAGGCGGCGGGGGTTCAGAATTCAGTTAACAATGAGCCCGATAACCTATCCAGAGCGGCTCAACAATCAGAAGTTCCGCCGATCCTTCCCCGGGACAATGCTCCGATCCACACAACTATCGCTGATCTGAGGTCCATCATAGGCACTATGTGCAGGGAGTTTCTGAATAGTGGAAGGGCTGACCAATCTCTCGTGGATCAGCCATCTGTCCATGGGAGGCCAAAAATTCCTTCTTCGAACATCCAGAAGGAAAATAGTGTGTTACGAGTCACATCAAATGCACCCGTAGCAAACCTTCCTCGAGCAGCTCCCACAAAAACTAATATCCGGTCGGAGAACCTGGCACGAACAATACAAGATGTGGAGGACTCAGTAGTAGGGGAAAGCCACCCTATAGATATGGCAAGAAAAAAAAAACCCAACCTACAAGAGAATTACATAGTCTGAGCTTGAAAGAAAAGTGCAGGAGCGGCTTGCAAAGAAGTTAGATAGGGAAGAGGCGGTGATAGAAGTCCGCCGTGCCGCTACAGCTGCTAGGGGCACTGAAATGAACCAAAATAGGGAAATTATCCAGGGAAATATCAGAGATAGACAGATCGGAAATAGCATCATGCGATGTTCGCCATTCTGCCAAGAGATATGTGAAGCCAGGAATACAGAAACGGTACCAACAAGGTTACCACGGTATAACGGGACTACCGACCCCGGGGAACATGTCAACATTTTTGTCAATGTGATGAATTTAATGGACATTCGGATCTGCTGCAAAATTATGGTCACAACCTTTGAAGGGATTGCCCTTGATTGGTTTGGAAAATTACCGCCAAACTCTATATTCTCTTTTGATGAATTTTGTGACAAGTTTAAGCATCAATTTGCGAGCCAGAGAATACCTAGGTTGCCGGCAAATCACTTGGGAACGGTCAAACAATGGGAGGGAGAAACCTTGAGGCAATGGTTATCAAGATTTAGTATCAAGCTATTGAAAGTCGATACCCCTCAGATCGAATACTTATCCTCTCTAATGTTCGAATTAACAAAAAGCACACAATTCGGAAATGCATTATGTAGGAAGCAACCGAAGTCTTTTGAGCGAATAATGGAGATTGCTGAGAAGTATATGATTCAGAAGGAGATGAATAGATTAAAAAATGCACATAGCCCAAAACTCCCTCTTAACAAAAAGCAAGATCGAGCCCCCATACCGAAACCAAGTGATTACGGAGGATTGAATAGAGGATCGGTATGGCAACGACTCAACGCATATAAGCCGCAGGTGCCGACCCAAAGATCGAATGTCTACGGTCCACATTATGATCAAAGTCAGCCCCCACGACCTGGAAAGATTCTGTTCACCGAATTGAACATCCCAAAAGAGGAAATTTTGACTGTATTGGAAGAAGGAAATTTAATTCCCGAAGCCCAGAGAATTACCCAGGCAAGACCAGGGGCAATGGGATATGACCAATACTACAGATATCATAGAGCTCGGGGGCACAGTACTGAGAATTTTTACCAACTAAAAGTTGAGATTGAAAAGCTAATTGCGCAAGGAAAACTTAAGGAGTTTGTCAAAAGAAGTAACTACAAAAGCCGATATAGATCCTGGAGTCCTCGAAGATTTATTAATCAGCAAAAGAAAGTTCGGAATCAGGCGGATGAGCAGTTGAACGGAGTAATAAACGTGATCGCTGGCGGACCGGCGGGAGGAGACATCAAAAATGCTAGAAAAAGAACGATGAGGTCAATAAAAACATCTGTTTCGACCAAAAAGGAAGTATTTTCTTTGGAATTCCCATCCATGGAAAATCAAGTTATAAGTTTCAGCGATTCAGATCGACCCTCCGATGTTAATTCGGACACAATTGAAGACGATCCAGATTTTTCCATGGTATTGACTCTAAAAATCGCTAATTATGAGGTCAAAAGAGTTTTGGTCGACAACGGAAGTTCGGCAAACATTATCTCCTCCGAAGCTCTCGCTCGAATGAACCTTCAGCATCCTCATCTGGATCGAGTAGCCACTCCTTTAGTCGGGTTCGGAGGCTCAGAGGTTGTTCCACTAGGAACCATACTGTTAAGCACAACTCTCGGGAAAAAGTCCAAGAGCGTAACAAGGATGATAAAATTTCTGGTGGTCGAAACACCTTTTGCCTACAATGCTATACTGGGAAGACCGGCTCTAAATACCTTCAAGGCAGTAGTGTCTACTTATCATCAAAAAGTAAAATTCCCAACGGATGGTGGAGTAGGGGAGGTGCGAAACGACCAATACATGGCTTGGGAGTGTTATAACTCGTCTTTAAGCATAAAAAAGAAAGTGGACGGCGAAAAGGAAATTGGTTGCTTTGGAATCAGGATCAGTCTCGAATTTACCAGTTCCCGATACTGAAAAATTACAGGGAAAGAAAGGAAAGAATGTAGACATGAGCATACAAGCACCCGATCATAAAAAGGTGATATTGGTTCCAGGATCCCCCGGAGAAAGTTACCAGGATCGGAACGGAACTAAGTGAAGGAATGGAAACCATGCTCCTCGAGTTCTTGCAAAAGAATGTAGACGTGCTTGCCTGGAGCTCGGATGATATTGTGGGGATCAATCCACGTGTAATAACCCACTCTTTAAACATCGATCCTAAGGCCAAGCCAGTGAGACAGAAGAAACGTAATCACGAATGCGAAAAGGATAAAATAATCAAGGCGGAAGTTGATAGGTTGCTAGCTGCCGGTCAGATCAAAGAAATTAAGTTCACTAAATGGTTATGTAATGTTGTTCTGGTCTCCAAAGGTGACAAAACCGAGAATAAGTGGAGGATGTGTAACGATTTTACTGATCTAAACAAGTTATGCCCGAGGGACCCTTACCCGCTACCTCAGATTGATATGTTGGTGGATTCCACTGCAGGTTTTGTGTTTTTTAGCATGATGGATGCTTTCCAGGGTTTTTACCAAATTTTCATGAACGAGGGAGATCGGGATAAAACCGCATTCATTACCGAGCAAGGAGTATAATGTTTCATAGTTATGTCGTTCGGTCTGAGAAATGCGGGCGCAACCTATCAAAGGCTAGTCAATATTGATGTTTAAAGAATTAATAGAAGAGATCATGGAGGTTTATGTGGACGATATGCTTGTAAAGAGTATGACAGAAGAAGACCACATCAAGCATCTCGGCAGATGCTTCGAAATATTGAGAAAGTATGGAATGAAATTGAATCCAGCAAAGTGCACTTTCGATGTAAGATCGGGAAAGTTCCTCGGATATCTCGTCCACGAAAGAGGGATCGAAGCAAACCCAGAGAAGATCAGAGCAGTTACCAATCTTCAACCACCAAGAAAACTTTCGGATGTTCAGAGCTTGATCAGAAAGATCATTTCATTAAATAGGTTTATCTCTCGATCCGCTGACAAGAGTTTGCCGTTTGTCAAGCTATTGCGTAAGTCGAAGGACTTCAAATGGAATGCTGAATGTGACAAGGCTTTTGAAGATCTAAAGACATACTTAACCTCACCACCCATGTTGGCCAAGCCTACAGACGGAGAACCTTTGTACCTTTACATAGCCGTTTTGGAGGAGGCTATTAGTTCGGTACTAGTAAAATTGGAGGAATCCGGACAAAAACCAGTCTACTACTTGAGCAAATTGTTACAAGGTGCCGAGAAGAATTATATGGAGATCGAGAAATTCGCACTTGCTTTGGTAGTAGCTGCACGAAGATTGAGGCCCTATTTTCAAACTTATAAGATTATTGTCTTAACTAACCAACCCTTGAGGCAGGTCTTATCTAAGCCAGAAGTGTCCGGCAGGCTAATAAAATGGGCAATCGAATTGGGACAGTTCGAAATTAAGTACCTGCCACGACCAACAGTAAAAGCTCAAGTGCTAGCTGACTTCCTGGTAGAATCCACTAGTTTGAAGAGTTCAGAGAACGAAGAAAGTTCCAAAATAAACATGCTTACAGAGGTCGAGGATCCAATATGGTTGATGCACGTGGATGGCTCTTCGACCAAGGAAGGGGGCGGAGCAGGAATTCTTTTTCAAGGACCCAATGGCGAAGATTTGAGTTATGCCATCACTTTGGATTTTGTCATTACAAACAACGAAGCAGAATATGAAGTTCTGATTGCGGGATTAGAGATGGCCTTAAAAGCAAAGGTAAGATCAATTACTGTGCTGACAGATTCTGAACTTGTTCATAGGCAGGTAAAGGGCATTTATGAGGCAAAAGACTTCAATATTGATAAAATATTTGAACAAAGCAAAGAGTCTGATATCGCAATTCGAAAAGTTCGATATTCAGCCTATTCCTAGAGAAGAAAATATATGGGCTGATTTGCTATCAAAGTTCACCGGTGTTGCAGATGGTAAGAAGGAAAGCATTATTACATGGTTATTATCGAACACATCCGCTATCGATCTGGATGTCGCTCCTTGCATCGACGTCATGGAAATCGACAAGCGAAAGATCTCTTGGATAGACCCTTTCATCAATTATCTGAAGGAAGGAAAACTACCAGAAGATACTAATGAAGCCCAAAGAATCAAGTACCGATCCCCATCATTTACCTTAATCGATGATCAGCTCTATAAACGATCCTCCTCTGGAATCTTATTAAAGTG